>JBBDGP010000566.1:5000-1396221 GCA_037952835.1 Lithobates septentrionalis
ATTTGCGCAAATACCGCGGGGTCTAAAAAAAAATCAGTAGCAGCTTTTTTTATTCTACTGATTGATCATGTGCTTTCAGAAAATTTATGGTTCACAAATTCTGAAAGCTATAAGTGAAAAATAAAAAAGCAAAGGAAAAATTGCAAAAATGGTCTGGCCAACCTGAGTGTACAAAATGGAGCACAGGGCCTGGCAGCAAAAGGTTTTATTATAAAATAATATCCACTCACATGTTGGTCTTTCATGACAAGAATATAAAACGCTGTGCAATCAGCGGTTTGCATTCCAAAATCTAAAAAAATGGTGTCACCGGAAGTCTCTGTGCCTAATGCATTTCACTCCACCCCGGGAGCGTCTGAGTAGCTTTGATATTTTAATTGTCAGTCCACCAAAACTGATATTAGACGGAATCTTCATAAGCTGTTAAATAACCAAACCTTTCCAAACATACCAGCACTTGCAGAAAGATTAAAACATTACAGCCAATTTGTGCTGGCTGAGTGCGCTTCAGAAAACACAAATATCAACACTGTATAGGCTTAGTGTCTCCTATGTTCCAATTCGGTACTGCGATGAATGAAGGAGAGACACTTCCCGGGCAGCGTGGATGAGCGGGTCCTGTGGATAAGGAGTAGCCATATACTGAAGCCCGCTGTAACCCGTGTGCCAGACAGCAAGTGTCCAGATGGTGTGCAGGAGGTGACGTCAAAATCCTCAGAGCTGCGCCTGGCCCTTAGGTGGTGAGTGGGAGCTGGAGGGTGGAACACCAACAGGATGGTGGAAACGGTCAGCAGGTGGTCATCATGACAACATGCTTCGGGCATGGACTTTTCTCAAGCCATGTCTTGAGAAACCTGAGATCCAGGTGCCGCTCTGAGGATTTAGATGTACCCTCCAGCTGCGCCGTTCCACTACATCTGGCCGCTTGCTGTCCGGCTCCAGGTTACAGTATAATAATCTCCAGTCTCATAGAGATCCTTTCATCTCTGTGGTGACATGTAACTGTATATATGAACTCATCGGAGAACATACTCGTGTGCAAAACGTGTATACACCGATCAGGGGATAATGGGTAGCTATCTGATGTGGGTGCCCACCGCAGCTCGCCACTGTAAACTTCAAAGATAAAAGGTTGGCCGCACACCACCATGGACCTGAAGCAAATAAAATCCTTTGTCATCATGCCAGACAGACAAACCGGATCAAACACTGACGCGTTATACAAGGACATCTCATGCTTCATCCTAACCAAATATGATGGCTATGATTAAGCAAGTATACCGCCTTTTATCTGTGGGCACTATTTGAATGAAAATGCAATGTTTGCTTGATCAAAATTTCCACTGGGGTATACTTACTTTTTTTTAAATTAATCAGCTAAGGGTGAAAGTCTTACTTCACCTGCAGCTTTTAGCATTGTGTAAAAAAAATAAAATAATGCAGTGGTAATATGTTTTGAAGCTGAACTCCAGCTAGGTGAAAAGTACACCAGTTCATGATGGATAGTGTTAATAAAAAAAAAAAAAAAAAGTGTAATTTTAAGGCAAGCAGTACCTGAGTTTGATCTGATATTAGTCTTGTACAATCTCCCATACAGCAGAGCTGACAGGTATAGTTAGAAGCAGCACAAAGAGCCAATCAGATGTGCTGCAGTGATCATGCTAATGAGCAGCATTTTAATAGAAAGTGAGAGATCATGAGTCTTCTGCTTCTCCTTCACTGTCTCATTGAAGGTCAGTTCTCAAGGCTACATGTGCGGTTTGGCTGGGTTGTGAAAAACCTCAGGAATGAAGGAACAGATTATTTTTTTGTGTGTATTTAGGCGTTTATCTACAACCAGTAAAAGACATTTTTCCGAGTCCTAATTAAAAGGCCTATTTGCTTATTGAACCAGATGATGAAACATTTACATGAAACGCTCAAAGGCTTTTATCCAGAGCATCAATAAAAATGGTCTGTTACTGGAAGATAAAATGAGCAGTGCCTGCATGGGGAAATAGCAGATGATCTCTTCTAAGTTGCGGTTCACACAGGGGCGACTTGTCAGGCGACCTAGTCGCCTGACAAGTCGCCTCCCATTCTGTACTATGGAACCGTTCTAATAGGAGCGACGCAAGTTGCTCCGACTTAGAAAAAGGTTCCTGTACTTCTTTTGGGGCGACTTGCATAGACTTCTATACAGAAGTAGTTTTGCAAGTCGCCGTGGATGTCGTGTGCAGGTCGCCTCAGTGAGGCGACCTGCAAGTCGTGCCGCCCCTAGTGTGAACCGACCCTAATGAATGTAAATTGGGTGGGGCTAAGAACACTGAGATCCCAGTTCCCAACATGCCTTAGATGTTTTAAACCAGAGAACAATTCCAGCATAACTTTGAATCTATGGGCTAGTAATTACCTTGCTGTGAAAATGCTTACAAAATGTGTCAAACTTTTTTTTTATAAATGTGAAAAATAGTAGTGCTTATGAGGACAGCATGCCTCTGTCATTAATGTTCTGTTTTACCTTCACCTTATTTTCAGAATCCACGGCTCCTGGACGATGTCAGTTTCCATCCCTGTGTCCGATATAAACGCTGGGAATCTGAAAAAGTTTTGTCCTTCATTCCCCCAGATGGAAATTTCCAACTCATGTCTTATCGTGTTAGTTCACAAAAGTAAGTACAATGTATTACTTGCCTAGAAGATTTATATTTGTGCATTGCTTTAAGGCAGGCCCTTAAATGACTAAGCTCCATTTTTACATTGGTGGGCATTAACGTAACATGGCCCCCTTTAGTGCAGAGTCTTTGCATAGAAAATCATGCTAAAATAAAAACAGTCAAGGTTTCTTTTGTAACTTTTGGATCATACCACCTAATCAGGTTTGGTAGATTTTAGAGACTTTGAATCCACTTTGCAGGTCCATTTCTGCATGAATAGGGACACTCCTCAATGGGGATGGAACTTCTAAACACCATAGTGGAAGAATCTAACCTCCACAGTCCCTAAATGACACAGGAAACTGGTTTATTAAACTACCTATGCAATACTGAAGTGCTGGTTTTTGGGTGGACTGACCCTCCAGCATGCAGCTCCATGTGTAGTAGGATTATACAATGAGCCTTGATAAAATGTGGTGTTCACAACTGACCACTTTTTTCATCTCCTTTTAGCCTGGTTGCCATTCCTGTCTATGTAAAGCACAACATTGTCTTCCAAGAAAACAGCTCAAGTGGAAGATTTGATGTGACTGTGGGGCCCAAGCAGAACATGGGCAAGCCTTTGGAAAGTATAGTAGTAACTGTACACATGCCAAAAGTTGTCTTGAACATGAACCTCACTCCAAACCAAGGAACCTACATATTTGATCCGGTTACCAGAGTAAGTCCCTTTTGTAATTGATTTATGGTAAAAGTCAGGATTGGCAGTAGTACATGATTTGTGAGGTAGTAGTCTGACTTCCTAACAGCTACTGTGCTAATAGCAAATGTAAGCCTGGCTTGAATATTCCGCCTCTTGTGATATGCCAAGCAATAGGAACTTTCTTTTAAGGTGGAACTTAAGGCAGATGATAAAGTACATTTAATGATAAACAATTACAGAGACTGCATTCATTTATATTTTAACTACAAACAGTGTAAGAACCTGAATATGACTTGGTAGCAGACTCTTGTAGTCCCTGTACAGGAGAATTTGGACTGGGAAAAGGAGAAGCAGCATATAGAGCCACTCAGCTGTGCTGCAAGAGTACCTTAAGCCAAAACCTTTTTAGATTTTGAATGAATGGGGAAGGGTTAGATCCTCTATCAAGGTTTTTATTGCTGTAAACTGGGAAGATGAACTTCTCTAATTGTACTGGTGACCATTGTTACCTCAAAAGAGAGGAAATCCAAAATTGTAAAGTTGTTGCCAGTGCAAGAGGTAAGGAGAAATTTTCCAATGGGCATACCTGTTCAGGGAACAACTGTCAGATGGTAATTTCCCTCCATTTGTGAAACTCTAACTTTGTTGTGTCTCTGGGTCAGGAATTGAAGGGAAATTTCCCCAGTGCAATACAAAAAAATGGCTATACATATACTGGAAATGGGCCTGCTGATAAAAGGAGAGAGCAGAGGGATACATCATGTGGCTTTTGGCCATAGTTTGAGGTCACTTTTCATAGCTTCTTGCACTTCAAACTGAACGCAAAAATGCCATATTAATTTTCATATGTAACTCAAAGTATAGCTACTTATGTCAGATTTGGCCTTGCTTCGCAGGCCTATTCTGATACTTCTCCTACCTGTAAAAATCATGTTTTTTTTGCTAGAAGTTTACTTACTTAGAACCCCAAAACATTTTTTTTTTTTTTTTTTTTTAGCAGAGGCCTAAAGAATAAAATGGAGTGTTGCAATTTTTTATGTCACACGGTATTTGCGTATTTATTTATTTATTTTTTTTTGGAATAGCTACACTAATGAATTTTATTGCACACAAACACTATATAATACCCATTTTTTTGGTACAATATAAAAAGATGATGTTATGCTGAGTAAATAGATACCTAACATGTTACACTTTAAAATTGCACATATGACGAGGATAACATTTTAAATTTCCTATTACTTCCTGACCACAATCACCAGTACAGACAATGGGCGTAAATTCCTTCAGTGTGGACACAGGTGATGGCAATAACAGATTGACTCTAGCCCAATACCTATTCTATTCACTACTAGGGAAAAAAATGTATTGACTAGAGTTTCATTCTGATTTCCTTTTCTTGTACTCCTGAGAATGTATGCGAGTTTAAGGAACGTTGTACTCTGAACACTAATGGCAGCGTTGCTCCCATAACCATGAGCATTTGTGTAGCTTGCACCCCCTTTCAAGAGAGCCGTTAGCACCAATCTTGGCTTTCCCTGCCAAGCCTTGAACTGAAGGCGATTCATTGCAGAGGATTTTACACCAGTAGAAAGTGCAAATCTTTATAACATATTGTGTTTCCAACACTTACGCCATTTACAAATCTATTGTGCACTGTAAATAATGTAGTTATATTCTGTACATAGGTTTTGAATTGGGACATTGGTAAAATAAACACACAGAAGCTTCCCAACTTGAAGGGAATTATCTCTCTACAGTCAGGGGCCCCAAAACCAGAAGAAAACCCCAGTTTAAACATCCACTTTAAGATACAACAGCTTGCAATCTCAGGTAAGTTCCATTTAAATCGTTTCTGAAAGTGTTTTTGTTTTGTTCTTATGGATTTTTGGACATTTACACTTGTAATCCAAGGTAAAATATGCATGATTAGGTGGAGTGAAGGCACATAGTTTTGGGTCTCTTTGATAGCCCCCTGAACACTTCTATATGCTCTTACATAATTCTAGAAAATTTTCCACAAAAACAGAGTTCAATCCCACTCTGTACCATACTAGAGATGAATCCTGGTTATCATAGGCTATGCCAATATTCACTAGAATCTTATAGTAACATAATTTACAAATTGACTGTAGACTTTTTCATATTTTAGGCAGTCTCCTGCTATCTCAAGGATTTCCCTATATTGGGCATGCCTGTGCTGATACGTAAAGCATTTCAATGTTATCAGCGAAGTTGCTGTGCATCGGGTGGGTACATCATTTTTGGGCTGAAAAAGTTGAAGCTTCCCTTTTTGCACCTCCCCATATTTGGTGTTATTTCTATTTTATTCCATTCTTCCCCACTTAGATGGATAGACCTGTTTAATGTAAAAGCAGAGTAGTGTCAAGCGAATGAAAGCAGACCTCCATGCTCTACGCTTGATAGATCCTTGGCGTCTGTCACGCCCTCAGGATAGGGACTATACTTCTTTTTCCCCAGTACACCACTCTTACTCGAGACTGGACTATTTGCTGATTTCACATAAAGATCTAGCTAGGGTGGTGAATACCTCCATAGATGTCATTTCCTTTTCGGACCATGCACCGATTCATATGACACTTCGGCTGGGGCCGATGACCCGGACTCCACCCTCCTGGAGGCTTAATGAGGCCATGTTGCAGTCAGAGGAGATCCGCTCAGAAATACAGGCCAAGTTGCGGGAATACTTCTCTGTCAACGAAGCCTCAGCCCCTAACCCTTTAATGGTCTGGGTGGCCCATAAGGCATTTTATTTAGCATAGGTGCCCGCCTTAAACGGGAAAGAACACGCCGCATAGATGAACTCTTCACCCGGATCCATACCCTAGAGTGTGCCCATAAGGCCAGTCTTGCCCGTTCCACCCACCATGATCTTCTTGAAGCGCGCGAGGAGCTTTGTGCACTTTTGTTCCATAAAACGAAACAAAAACTAGCATGGGCACGCCGAACGATGTACGAGTACTCCAATAAACCCGGTTCGCTTCTAGCCAGAGCACTGCGTGGTCCCCGTGCCAAGACTTATATTTCCCACATCCGGTCATCCTCTGGTCGGAGGATGACTGCATCCTCCGATATCGCAGCAGAGTTCCGATCCTTCTATGAAGGCCTCTACAACCTTGACAGGCCACCACCTGAGGACCCCAATTCTGCTGGGGGATTTACCCCCTGATCCTACATAGCCTCGTCGGGTATGCCCTCACTTCCGACTGCGGTTCAGGAAGAATTAGAAGAACCCATCACTTTGGAGGAGCTGGGTGTGGCACTGGCAAACTCGAAGCCCAGGAAAGCCCCAGGCCCGGATGGGTTTACACCGGCGTACTGTAAGACATTCTTTGAGACGCTTTCTAAACCCTTGATATCTGCACTTAACTCGATCACTGAAGGCAATTCCTTTCCCATTGACACCTTAAGAGCTTATATTTCCCTTATCCCCAAAGAGGGGAAGGATCCATTGCGGTGTGGAAGCTATCGGCCGATAGCTCTCCTGAACACTGATCTGAAATTGTTTGCCAAGATACTGGCCAATAGGATAATTTTGCATGTACCGAGCCTGATCCATAAGGACCAGGCAGGTTTTGTTCCACAGCGAGAACCCCGCGATAACACCATCAGGGTAATAAATTGAATCCATGCAGCCAGGACGTCACGGCGACCCCTTCTCCTGCTGTCTACAGACACGGAGAAGGCCTTCGACCGTGTAGATTGGTCCTTCATACAGGCCACCCTAGAGCACATCGGTCTTCGCTCATCAATGCTCAGCTGGATATTATCCCTCTACTCCCATCCTACGGCTGCAGTTAAGGTCAACGAGACAAGGTCGAGCTACTTTACCATACGCAACGGTACCCGACAGGGTTGTCCTCTGTCTCCGCTAATCTTTATACTCACGTTGGAGCCCTTCCTTTGCAGGATAAGGGCGAACTCGGGCATTATCGGTTATCACAAATCCTCCGGGGCACATAAAGTAGCCGCTTTCGCGGACGACCTCATCTTTTTCCTGGCAGACCCACTGGCCTCACTTCCTATTTTACTTCACTCCCTCCGAGTCTATGGGGATCTCTCCCAGTTCCGAATTAATTTAACAAAATCCTCTTTACTTAACATTACGGTGGGCACAGACATAGTACACCGTCTGCGCGCGGATTACCAGTTACATTGGGCAACCGATACTATCCCATATCTGGGAGTTGACATTACCCCTGACCCTGCTAATCTATACCAGGCGAATTTCGCTCCTCTACTCATTCGTCTCAAAAACGGATCTGCTTCACTGGCACTCCCTAACATGGTTTGGTCGATGTAATGCCATCAAGATGACAGCCTTGCCAAGGGTGCTTTATCTGCTACAGGCCCTCCCCATTCGTCTCCCCCCTCCTTTCTTCAAGCGAATCCATTCAATGTTCCGCGACTTTGTCTGGTCACACCGAAAACCACGTATTAAACTGCAACTTCTTCACATGGCAAAACATAAAGGTGGGGTTGGCCTTCCCGATGTGAAAGCGTACTATAGGGCAACACACCTCACCAGAGTGGTTGACTGGCACTGTCATGCGCAGGCAAAGCAGTGGGTGACAATGGAGTTAGAGGATTCTGAAGGCACGGCCAAGAGCTGGCCATGGATCACCACTCCTATACCGAAGACCATCGTCGCTCACCCCACTCTAGGAAGCACAATTCAGGTGGCGAGAGACGCCTTTAGACATTCCTCGGTATCTCCCAATACCTTCACCTATGGTGCCAATCCCGGGCAACCCTGATTTTCCACCCGGCTGCCGGGGTCCTGTATTCCGTCATTTGACGACGGAGGGCAGGTGGCCACACCTCCACGACTTTTTAGGCCCGAATGGTCAGCTCACGGCCGACGCCGGGATGGCAGGTTCCGATCCTCCATTGGACTTTTTGAGCGGCCTCCAACTTCGCAACTTCCTACGCCGATGTGCACGGACTCCGGGTATATCGCGCCAGCTTACAGAGCTGGAACAAATCTGCCATCGCAAAGAACCGACCCGCCATTGTCTATCGTTGATATACTCTTCTCTGATATCACCAGCAGAAGGATTCGTGCCCCCCTTTCTCTCTAAGTGGGAAGAAGAACTAGGTGTACAATTCACTGAACCACAAAGAGAAAAGATCCTACATTTTGCCCAGAAATCATCCTTGGTCACCAGGGTTCAAGAGACATGCTATAAAATTGTGACTCGCTGGTACAGAGTGCCTTCTACTCTGCACTGTTTTTTCCCGCAGGTTTCTAGCTCATGTTGGCGGTGTGGGGTGGGAGAGGGAACGATGCTCCATGTTTTCTGGGATTGTCCCAAAATCAAACCCTACTGGCTGGAGGTGGCACGCACAGTTGAGCACCTGACCAGTGTTGCTTTGGAGGGAGACCCTGGGGCCTGCTTGCTGCATCTCTCTAGACGTCCGATCAAGAAATATAAAGCCTCTCTAACCATCCAATTATTGAACGCCGCCAAGGCATGCATACCCTTATGCTGGAGATCGGAGTCCCCACCAACAAAAACGCAGTGGTATGCCAAGGTGAACGAAACTTTGAAATATGGAAGATCTAACCGCCACACTATACGGCAGGGAGGAGGCCTTTCGGGATACTTGGCAACACTATATCTATTCTGAATCGTACCTCCAAGAGGTAGCACAGGCTGAATGGTTCCGGGACCTGGGCTACCTGCCTGGCCGGGGGGCGCCACTGCTGCTTTTTCTTCTTTTTTTTTTCGCTTCCCCGTCCTTCCTCTTTTTCTGCCTTCCCTTTCTGTTTCCCCCTCAATCCCTTCCAGTTGTGGGGAAAGTTTAGTCAGATACTGAGAATATCCTGACACATATTACCTGTTTATGCACCCCACGACTGGACCCAGCTGGTTCCATGGGGGGCATTCCTTCCACCCAGCTGGGAAATTTTAATTTTACTATCACTGGTTAGTCTCGGTTGCTATGCAGACTCAAACGGGTTATTAAGATGATACTCGAGAAGCTTTTCTTAGGTTGGGTACTTAGACTGCCCCACCGTAAGGTTTAAATCCTCCATACACTACGCTGAACACATAATTGAGGGGCTTGTTCGTCTGTCACTTCTGATTTGGTATCTAACCCTTTATGTGACATGTTTATGATTCAATCATCTCTGTATATGCGGTCATTTGTTACATCTTTTTTTGTTAATTAACATGTGATTGCTTTTATTGTAATTCTTTTATTTCTTTCAAAGACGAGTAGTGAATTCTCACCTTAAAGTACCTATTACTCATGCCCTGTTAGTGTTTCATTATATGTGAAATACTCAATATAACATCTGTACGTGTTTTAGGATGTTTATTTGTGTGGAATACATTTTTATTACCTTGGTCTTGGCATTCAGCAAATATCAGAATTCTCTAGCTAAATGTACATGTTGCTTACTCTGCAGGGCTCAAGGTGAACCGCTTGGACATGTATGGGGAGAGATACAAGCCTTTCAAAGGAGTGAAATATCTGACCAAAGCAGGAAAGTTCCAGGTGCGCACATAGCACGTACTCCTCATGGCCTTTACTAACCTATGAGCTGGCCTTACAGTTTGGACATATTCCTCACCATGTTTGTTTCCAAACATTTTCTTGTGGGTCCAGGAAAAAGTTTATAGTAAACGACAAGGCTGTGGAAGGTGTCAGTATTAGAACTGACAATAATAATGAAATAGAAAAAGGGAACACTATGGACTTTATTTAACTGACCACATTTATGTTTGATTCATATTGGTGTGTGGATTACCATGAATAATGTTAGGACTTGTCAGGGATGGCCAGTGGATTACGCTGGGATTGGCCTTTTTGTGGCTCTATTCTAGGGGTAAACACAATATTACATCCATAATATATATTTCAGTTACCCCAAGCTGTCAATAAATGCAGCTTGATGGTTTCTATAAATGACAAAGAAAAAGCACTATTTACTAAGTATATGTCTCCACTGAATACTGATCTAACCCAAGCAACCAGAACACTGTAATTCCGATGTCCTTCATCAGGTTGGATGCTAGTTCTTCCTTTATGGTACACCCCTAAAATTGAGTATTCCGTTTTTAGTGCCACAACCTAGTGTAAGTGCCGACCACTATGCCCTTCAGTACCAGGTGTCTTGGTTATTCCTGCCTTCCTTATGACCAAAATAATTGCCTTAACCCTTTTACTGACAGAGGCTCCGACTGCAGACAGACCTCTTTCAGTGAAAGGAAATTTTCACCAGTGCCATCAGCAACAAGCTGGTATAGCAAACTTGTTATTTTAGAAAATTTTATTTTTTATTTAAAAAGTCATGTGTTAATATAACCGGAGCCATTGTGTTTATACAAGGGCTTATGTAGCAATGCTTTGTGTCTATGTAAAAGTAGATATAAAGAGCCAAAATTAATTTTCATCACTGTTTGGAAAAAAAAAATTGTACATGTTTCTGTATAAAATAAAAATATCTACCCATCTTGTAAGTGTACTGCTGTTCTTGACTGTATGCTAGGGTTATATGACCTGAATATTATTCTAAAAGCCATTATTTCTTTAAGCTACTTGCATATTAAGGGCCAGTTCACACCACAAAAAAGCCCTCCGGATGCTTTTCTGCATGCGCATTAACACATTTTTGATGAGTTTACAGGTGCTTTTCCTTTCCTGAATTTTTTTTCACTGTACTGCTGCATTCCAGTACAGTTCTGTGCAGGGGGAAAAAAAGTGTTGTATTTTTTTTTTTCCTGGAACGTACTGCGCTGGTAATTAGGCCATTGGAACCCATATAGCCTACTCCATGCAGAAAATAAACCCACTGCATGTGGTGTGAGTTGGCCCCAAGGCTTCTTTTCCATCCAAAATATGTTGGTAATCAGCTACCACTCACTTGCAACAGCCTCTATGCACCACAGGTTACAAGTAATCTCTATAGAGGGCAGTGCAGCGGGAGCTGGTATTGGGTTATCAGTGGAGGAATCTTAGCAATCGGACAAGATGATTAGAGGGGGGTAGCTAGATGTACAGACATTCCCTAAACACTAACACTCACCTTTGGTATAGACCCTGTGGAGAGGTAGATTTGGTGTGGTAAAATACAGTAAGGCCTCTGTACATTCATGCCTGTAGGAATCACGTGATGATGCTACAATGTCAGTAGGTACTTAAATCCCAAAAGAACATTTCTAATATATTTCCAAATCCATGCAAAAAAAAAATGTCTGGCTGCTTTATTAAACAAAAAAATAGACAATAAAATGCAAGTCTGAAGTATATAAATCGTTTATTGGTTTGTACTGACAGGAACAAAGCTGAATCAGAGCTTCAGTGTAAAGATACATTTGCTCTTACAATGTATCCCAGGACACAGTGCAGGTTGAATGTTACTTAACCCTTCCACTCCATGAAGGGCCCCCTAAGCAACAAAAAGTTGACTAAAATCCTATCAGAAAGACCCCGCCTTTGCTGGTTTCAGAGTATATATATATATATATATATATATATATATATATATATATATATATATATATATATATATATATATATATATATATATATATATATATATATCAACTGCAGTATATAGAATAACTGCAAACAATTGGGAAGTTTAACATAACTGGTCTACAAACAAAAAATAAGTCTTTGGTTTTAACTAATACTAGATCTGTGTGGGTTAAAAGGCATTAATGGCATTCGAATACATTAATCTAATTTCCCACAATATAAACCAAAACTGTACACCAAGGCAAATCAGGCAGTGGCTTAACCCCCAGCCTTCTAGTGTGTACATGCTTGGACATTCATTGGGATTGACCAGATACCTCCAGCCAACACTCTAAAGATGTGAGATGGAAGAGCAGGATGTAGAAGGCAATTTACTCAGTCTGAAGAATTTCACTACACATTCACCTGCATCAACCTCTGTGACAGCAAGTGGAAAGCTGGAATTTATTCCAACCAAATCAAAGGTTATTGCCTTGTCCTCAGAGTTACACATGATGCGATAATGGCGAGAGCGAACTGGCAAGCATTAATAGTGTAAAGGCAAAGCTACTTCCACAGGCCTCCTGGTTTAAGATATATTATTCACATCCCCAAGGTTCAAGTTTGTGTAGGCTTATCTCTATAAATGGCACCAGGTTTGATCTTCATATCTCAAGTCTTGAGGACACAAATCTAATCTCTCATGCATTCTGAAAAACCAGCAACACTCTGCTACCAACACCACTACTGCTGGATCGCACAAAAAAGGTAGAAGTGCTGCTATTATACATTCATCAGTTATGACACATTGCTCTTCTAGTCTGAAGGACACTTCATTATTATATGCTACGATGACCAGTCACAGTCCTCTGCATAGATTGGGAAAATGAGATACGATATGGACCCTACAGGATGAACATATCAAAGTAAAAGTATGGATGAGAGTTTAGTGTTTTACATTTCATAGTGATACCTGCACTAGACTATCTTTGGCTGTGCTCAGTAGAAGACTATGATGGGTGTACAGGCTAAGGTGTGACAAAGCAGAAAGGAACAGATAAGGTTGTGCCATCTGGTGTATTGTACTTAACTCTCCCAAACAAAAACACACTCCGTTACTCTGCAGTAAGGATGTGCAGAAGAGTCTAAAGGCCATTAAAACAATAGGAAAAAGAAATAGTGAGTTAAACGTACTGATGGAGGAGCCAAATTAATGTTAGACAAAAAACAATAAAAATGTCCATCTAACGATCTGGAGGCTCACTTAGAAAGCAAATTCATCATCAGTTTCCTTTCGGTTACACAGTATTAGTGTGCTTTGTACAGTAGGGAAAGGTGGCTACATTCAATCCCAAGATGGAGAAGTTACTGGTACCATGGGGTTTTCCGTGCCCAACGAAGCGTGAATCCAGCATCTGTCCGGATCTTGATTGATGCAGCTTCAGCTTCCCTTACAGTCTCCTTTACTGACTGCATCAGGTTCTGTGCATTATGGACAAGCATTTCTGTTGCCTGCGTTAGCAAAAACAAAAAATTTACAGGTATTCATAAGAGTGACTAATACAAGCAGGGGTCTAGTACTGTCTAAGGCTAGGTTCACATCTATGCAAGTGCGTTTGAGTCCCATTTGCGGCTGCATCATGAGTTTTCTCATGCAAAATTTTAATGTTTTGCTTTTTTTGTGGGAGCATGTGTTATTGGAAGTCTGTTTTCATGCAAAAAAAAAAACACACCAAAAATGCATATACATGCATTTTTGATGCAAATCTATTGGAATCATGCTGTGCAAGAAAAAAAAAAAAGTCCCTACACATTTCCAAAAAACGCACTGGTAGAAACTGCAAACATGTGGACCTGACCCATAGGAACTAATGTTAAATGGACTGTGGTGCGTTTATGTAACCATAGGTTTGACCCTAGTCTAAGTGTTCAGCTTCTTTATTATAGGTGTTTGAACCTATAAGCCGGCTTTCTAGACAAAGACTTCCTGTGTCCCCCAATAGATGAGAAAGTCTTAACTCCCTCCTACCAGCATGGCTCAGTTTTTTCTAGCGATAGCTTTTCTTCAGCTCTGCTAAATGTAAAGACAGGCCTGTGTTTTCTAAATTATTTATTTTCACTTAAAACATGTCTTCAATCGAGACTTTTCTCTACTTCACTGCTGGAGGTTTTCTTTCCAATCAGCAGCTGTCTGACACGATCGTTCTCAGTTAAGCCTCGTTCACACGATCAGATTGTTGGCCAACAAAGCGTCAGACTTTATTCCCAAGAGTGTGTGCCAGTAACTTGTCTTGCATACAAACAGTACACAATTTTCAGCCAACAAAAACAAACACGAACGTAGTGACGTACTACAAGGAATTTCAGCTCTTGAGCACCACCCTTTGGGCACCTTCTACTAATGTCATGTTTGGTGAGCATTGATTCTGAGCATGCATGTTTGTACTTTCAACTTTTGTGCGATGGACTGACACAATAGGAAAATCTGACAAAAGACCGTTGTCTCCCGAAAATTTACTAGCCTGCCATCCAACATTTGTTGGCGGAAAATTGGACAATTGTCTGATGGAGCGTACTAACGGACGATTTTAGGCCAACAGTCTGTCATTACACAATTCCCTGCCAAAAATCCGATCAGGTGTACAAGGCTTTAGGACTACCATACCTGAACCCCACTGTACTAGATGTTATGTTTGAGCGTTGGGTTTTGCATGGGGAAGACACTCTGTTCTGCCAAAGTTAACACACAGCTTTTTCCAGAGCCAGCAGCATTGCCTCTGCACATGCCCTGTCGCTGAAGACTTGAGTGAGTAAGCCAGAAACTGGTACCCTCATTTGTTGGTCACTGGGCACCATTGCCCATTTTCAGTCATCTTTGCCATGGAAAGGAGTTAATGTTGTACTGAGCACGAGCATCATTCAATCAGTGGCATGTAGCACTTGCTCTTACCCACCCTGCATCAGGAAAGCATCACTCCACTGTTCTTTCTGTAGCAAAGAACCACCCTCAGATCATTGTCCCTTGCCTGCTACCAATTGTCCAGGTTTTGCCTCTCATCCTGAATGTTGCTATAACACACTGTGGCCACCACATGACTGATTCTAGACAGCGGCTGCCTCCAGCTCAATTTCTACTAATGGGCGGGAACTACTTGCAGTGTGCCCACTAATGTCTGCAGCCTGGAATAATGCTGTCTTTTGCTGTTGATCTCTAATATTTTTACATTCCTCTTTGGCTCAGTTGGGCCTAGCTTGGTCCTTTGCCTTTCTGGGTAAGTCAAGCTGGATTTTTTTTTTCTCTGGCCCCATTCCACCCTACCAGCTGTCCAAGTTTTATGAGTCCTTTCCCCTGACTATAAACTTTGCCTTACCACCACGTAATCACAACAGGTCTGAATCTAGACACAAGTGGGGTCAGTCCTGTTATTCTGGGTGCCTCCAGTCCACGATCTACTAACAATTCCTTTGCACCAGTATTTACCACTGTTTCTATGCAAGGATTAAATGTGTCCTGATAGGCTGTTCACTTCCCCTAAGCACTTGCCGGCCTTGTATCTTGAGTTTATTGAAAAGTGGTTGAAAATCAAACTTAAAAAAAAGAGTTCGGATTTCTTCAATATTTTTTTTTTCTGTATTGTACCTGCTCAGATTCTTCATCGCTGATGTTGGTCCTTCCCAGCATAGTGGCCTTGACAGTACTCAGAATCTTGAGCTGGGTGCTGATAGTCGGGATCCTTTCACATACCTGTAATGCAAATTCATGAAAAAGTGCTCAGTTTAAATGCTTTCCAACAAATATGTTCATCTTTTTTTGAACACTCTTCCTAACTGTTTTCTGATTAGCTGCATACAGAGTTTACATCAGGGATAGGCAACCCCCACGGCACGGGTGCCGCAAGTGGCATGCGAAGCCTCTTTTGCCGGCACTCGACTCCCTCCCCATCAGCAGAGCAGCGCAGGGATGTGTCAGTAAGACACTAATGCATTCCATTTTCAGAATTCCCCACGCCCAACCTGCACTGAGTGGGAGGCAAAGTGCCCCCACACATTGTAAAAGATGGCAAACATTGTTTGGTTCTCTAACTTTGCTGTAACTGCGATCGTCAGCTTTTGTGAGGGGGCAGAGATTGGGTGCAGTTCTGCTGGGGGGGGGGGGGGGGGGCGGTCCCTGTTTCCAGGAGGAGGACTGTCATTGGCCACTGCTAAAGCCAATCACAGTCCTGCTAGCCCCGACCACCAGCTAGAGGAAGATGACTCGCTTGGTTGCCACTACCAATCTCAGAAAGAAGGGGTTTTACTGTGATTGAGAAAACCACAATCAGGTGATCAGGTTTGTGGAATTACTGTTGAGCTACTGGGAACTTCGTTGAAATTATTCCTGAACCTTTGCGTCACTTACTACTGAACCCCTGCACTGTGTGTCCCTTTAAGCCACAGCCAGTATTCAGCGCTATGAAAATCACGCCACACTTTTTCTCAGCTGCGGGGGCACAACTTATGATCCTGCACAAAGGCCCACTGCTTTCAGAAAATGCCCCCTGACCTGAGCCCATAATTACGCGTCCATTCCAGATGCTTGTATGCGACATCACATACAAGCACGTGGGCTGGATGTGAGAGGTGGATCAGCAGGATGAGTGTGCCAGGACAGGTAGATATGTCTCCTCTCCGCTTCCTTTCACCACTCTGCATATCATAGATGAGAAGAGGGTACAGTGGCAGGGCAGATGTGCAGGGGGGGGGGGGGGGTTCGGGCGGCGGCGGCGGGGCAGTGATCTGAGGTGTGAGAGTGCAGGATGCTAATTTGTCCACTATTACACAGCATACCAGCTCATTATGTAATACTCACCTGAGATCGAAGCCCTCGCTGCGTTGCCCGTACACAGCACCGGCCGACGTTACTTCCGGGTATCGCGGCTCCGGCGGTGTGATTGGCCGGAGCTGCGATAACGTCACTCCCGCAGGAGCCGCCGGCAACAGCACAGTCTAACTAAAGCAACAGCATGTATGTGCTATTGCTTCCGTTTGCTTCAGTGCGCATGTGCCGATGACGTTGGCACATGCAAATACAGGGGCTATCTCCTCCTAAACCGTGCAGATTTAGGAGATATCCGGGGGAGCTACAGGTAAGGCTTACCTGTAGCAAAAAGTGGTCTGTAAGGGTTTAAAACCACTTTAAGTAGTTTACAGCATTTTACTTTATAAAAAACCCTTTTCGTGATTGAGTGTGTAAAGTTCTGGAGCAGATGACCAGAAGTGGGGGTGGGTACCAGTCAAAACCAGGTATCTGCTCCCCCCAAAAATAGTGTCGGGGGGGGGAATGATGTAAACAAGCGGAACTGGATGGTGTTTTGTTGTGTAACTTTTCTGATCAGGATGCCACATATCGACTGAATACAGGCCAACAACACAAATTCTCATGTATTATAAATGAAGTTTCACAGACAGCATGGAATATAGCAGCTCCCATGGGTCAAACATTTCATCATTTTGCAGCAAAAAATGTTTGATTCTCATTTCCGGTATACAGTCCAAGCCTGGCATGTTAAAGGAAGACATTTTTTGTTGATTAAACACAGATATAGTGGAGCTTTTTTGTTGTTTGTTCTCAATTTGAGAAATGTTTAGCTATGCCTGAACTAGTGTTTGTTTCTGCACACAGAACAAGGAGTTAATCTTTATAAATGTCATTGCCATACCATCAACCACTCAAACTGATAGTACACACAGAATTCTTGATAATCAAAGACTCCATATTATCAGGAAACTTTGAAATTACGATGCTGGATGCCTGAACGCTAAAGGGATCGGTCATGGGAAAATTTGATATTACCAATAGCATTCAATTGGCAAAAGTTAGAGGAAGTAAACCCAGATGGGTTTTACTTCCTCTTTCTTTTCCCCTGCAAAGTAAAAGCATAATGGGCCACTTACCCGCAAACGAAGCCCACGATGTCCCCCCTGGTGGCCGCATCCATCTTCGCCCCACTTCCTTCCGGGGCCGTGGACTCCAGCTCTGTAACTGGCCGGAGTCGCGTGACTTCATTCCCGCGCATGCGCACGGGAGCCGTCAGTCACGGCACATGCTAGTGAAGAAACGGCACGGAGGTCCATTTCTACACAGCGCATGCGCTGATGATGGCGGCGCAAGCGTGTATGGTAAATATCTCCTAAACCGTGCAGGTTTAGGAGATATTTACAGTACCTACAGGTAACCCTCATTATAAGCTTACCTGTAGTAAAAGTGGTGTAACTAGGTTTACAACGACTTTAAAACCCTCCAAAGTACTGGCATAGCTCAAACATGTAGCTATCCTGATCATAGACACGTCCATTGGTCTTCAAGAAGTAATTGTTAAAAATGACCTGACAACTTATCCACCTCTACCTAACAACTGGAACTTTACTTTCTCCAACTCATCCCACAGTTCTTATCTTTTGTAGCCTCTCGGTTTAGGATTGTAAGCTCTCATGAGCAGGGCCCCCTAACTCTCATGTATTAAATTGCATTTTAAATGTACCATCTCCATATATTTTTTCAAATGCGGAGCAAATTGTTGGCGCTTTATAAATATTATGCTTAATAATAAAAATGACACAGCCTTTAATAGGTATTAATGGAACAGGCTGTAGATGCTTTACATCAATTGATAAAGTGATATGCTTAAACAAAAGTCTGTTTACCTGAAGCAAGTTCGTTCTGATCCTCTTATCTGTGCACTGCTTAGCCACTTCCTTGGCCAGCTTGGTCACTTCATCTGAAGCTTTAGCAATGTCCTTGGCACACTGAATGAGAGCTCTCTTGTTGCCACTACCACCTCTCACAAGCCGAGACATCTCTGCCATAAGCAGAGCCATGCGTTTGGCAGCTGCAATGATGTCATTACCCTACAATAGGAGAACAGTTTAATTAGGAACATAAAATAGCAATTCAAAGAATAAATACATTTGCCATCACCTACTTTTTAGATGGGCAGCAATGTGCAAAACAAATTAAGGAAATTCTTTTCTTAAAACAAAAAGCTAAACCTGCATCCTGTTGGCAAAACATAAATGGAAAAAAATAAAAGAGCTCTAGTTCCATGTGCTTCTCCCAATGGTTACAAATATGATACTGAATTATATACTTGCAGACTTTGACAATATAAAAAAGGTTCTTAGTGGTAAATTCCATGCCCTGGCACTTATTTTTAAAGAGGCCTTTAATGGCAAATCAATTCTTTACAAGCTATGATAATGAGGATTCCTCTGCTTTTGAAAATTGGAACAGATAAACATCTATTTCAAAATACGCCATTGAGAGGAGCTGGAAACAAGAGGATGAGATTTGCAAAACTGCAAATACCATTGTATTGTATAACAAGTAACACATTTTCAGGCTCAACATGGTTAAATCAGTGATTGGCCAAACACTGCAGGGTAACATACACACACATTAAGTGAGGTGTGCAGGATTATGGATGCTGGTAACACAACGGATGTTGCCTTAACAAATCTGAACACTAGACCAGACATCAGTGCAGGATACAAACAGCAGAACCGTCCCACACACGTGTCCCCCGCCCGACAGTGCGCTGTGGAGATTTTACAGGCTGTGGGTTAGTATCAGACACCACAGTGTAACATGCATCACTGACGACAATTAGTACACACCTGGAAGGAAGAATGTTAGCGTGAAAATGGTACAAAAGCTATCAAGGGCCCAAGTAACCTTATCCAAAGAGCAATGAAGACATGTTAAGCTCATTTTATGTACTTGACATTTATGCCAGTTTTAACATAATTGTTTTGCAAGAATTGTTTACATGACCAGATTTTTTTATTTTTTTTTTGTCATTCAGTAACAAGAGTTGAAATACATACTGTATTGCAGACCTGGTTTATACTTTAACATACCATAGTAAAAGGGTAAGCTACAGTGAGGGAAACAAGTATTTGATCCCCTGCTGATCTGGTACGATTGCCCACTGACAAAAATGATCAGTCTATAATTTTAATGACAGGTTTATTTTAACAGTGAGAGACAGAACAAAAATATCCAGAAAAACTCATTTCATCAAAGTTATAAATTGATTTGCATTTTAATGAGTGAAATAAGTATTTTATCCCTTATCAAGCAGCAAGATTTCTGGCTCCCAGGTATCTTCTATACAGGTAATGAGCTTAGATTAGGAGCACTCTTAAAGGGGGTGCTCCTAATCTCTGCATGTTACTTGTGTAAAAGACACCTGTCGACAGAAGCAATCAATTAGATTCCAATCTCTCCACCATGGCCAAGACCAAAGAGCTTTCCAAGGATGTCAGGGAGAAGATTGTAGACCTACACAAGGCTGCAATGGGCTGCAAGACCTTCGCCAAGCAGCTTGGTGAGAGGTGACAACAGTTAGTGCGATTATTCGCAAGTGAAAGAAACACAAAATAACGGTCAAACTCCCTCACTCTGGGGCTCCATGCAAGATCTCACCTTGTGGAGTTCCAATAACCATGAGAACTGTGAGGAATCAGCCCAGAACTACATGGGAGAATCTTGTCAATGATCTCCAGGCAGCTGGGACCATAGTCACCAAAAAAACAAATTGGTGACACAATAGGCAGTAAAGGACTGAAATCCTGCAGCGCCCGCAAGGTCCCCCCTGCTCAAGAAAGCACATGTACAGACCCGTCTGAAGTTTGCTAATGAACATCTGAATGATTCAGAGGAGAACTGGGTGAAAGTGTTGTGGTCAGATGAAACCAAAATTGAACTCTTTGGCATCAACTCAACTCGCCATGTTTGGAGGAGGAGGAATGCTGCCTATGACCCCCAAGAACATCATCCCCACTGTCAAGCATGGAGGTGAAAACATTATGCTTTGAGGGTGTTTTTCTACTAAGGGGACAGGACAACTTCACCACATCAAAGGGACGATGGACAGGGCCATGTACAGTCAAATCTTGGGAGAGAACCTCCTTCCCTCAGCCAGGGCATTGAAAATGGGTCATGGATGAGTATTCCAGCATGACAATGACCCAAAACACATTGCCAGGGCAGCCAAGGAGTGGCTCAAGGGAGGGGCCTAGCCAGTCTCCAGACCTTAAACCTATAGAAAATATGTGGAGGGAGCTGAAGGTTCGAGTTACCAAACTTCAGCCTTGAGACCTTAATGACTTAGAAGGGATCTGAAAAGAGGAGTGGAACAAAATCCCTCCTGAGAGGTGTGCAAACCTGGTGGCCAACTACAAGAAGCCCCTGACCAGGGTTTTGCCGCCAAGTACGAATTCACGTTTTGCGAAGGGTTTAAATACTTATTTCACTCATTAAAATGCAAATGAATTTATAACATTTTTGAAATGCGTTTTTCTGGATATTTTTGTTATTGTGTCTCTCACAGTTAAAATAAACCTACTATTAAAATTCTAGACTGATCATTTCTTTATCAGTGGGCAAATGTACAAAACCAGCAGGGGAACAGATACTTTTTTCCCTCATCGTAGGTGACCACTTAGACGTTCCATTTATAACACCTATTTCCCATATAAACAGGAGGCTACTGTGCTTGTGTTGCATACGGTTTTAACAGCTGGCCACACTGAAGGATTCTGGGTAAACTTGCTTTAGGCCTTGTTGACATGGGCGTATGAATCCGTAACCCCGTGTAAAAGCACAGATGTTCTGTGCATGCAATTGGGGTGCAGCAGCTGAATGGATACAGATGCTGCTGCCGCCAATGTGATATTTCCACGGGTACACAACCCTGAAAGCACACCAATGGCAAATGGGGAACTTCATATGTTAAACTGTTACATTAAAGATTGGCTGTAACACAACCATTAAAGAATGCAATAGTATAACATGTAGGACATATGGCACCCAACAGCCCTAATCTGATTATACAATAACTATCAAATACATGGTCTCTCTACATCTTCCTTAGGGTCATGAATGCCTTTGTACCTATTAAGTCTTTCTTATGTTGAGAAATATGCGATAACATTACATTGTATATTTTAAGGCAGCAATGTTGTCAAGTGTTATTTTACCATTGGGTAGACCGAACCAGATTATTTTGCCACAGTAGAACATTTTTCTCTTAAAATGGTCACTGTGACCAATAAGACATTTTCCTGACTAAAATATTAATAGCATGGTCCAATGCCGACACCTCCTCATTCTGTACACATCTGCTATGCTGCAGTAAGATGCTATCCTCTGGGGATGTGAGAATCAAAATAACAGACCTATACATAGCCAGTGTACAGTCATCTCTAGCTGTCAGGCCTACACAGGAAGTAGAAACATCCATTATATAGCACATCTTACAGGCAGGATACAGATATAGTATGTAGAGCAACCAGCAACTCTCAGCATTGGACTTTTTTAGAAAACAAAAATGCTCTGCTACTACCATCCAGGGCTATAGCGGGAAGAGCCAAGATATCCCTCTGATGTCGTCCCGGAGTCACGTGACCACCATGCTGGCTGCTTAGCACCTCCCACTGTAGCCTTGGATTGTAGTAGCAGAGTGGCCGGAAGTCACATGACCAGCCTAAATATAAATGGAAAAAAGGTATTTAGAGGCATCTTTTTAAACACTTAGAGTGAGTTATCGCCAGATAAAGGAGAGGGGCTACTAGGATATTTTGTAAAGTTTTTTTTTTTTTTACTACAAATATCGACAGGAGGTATTGGGGGAGGGGGGGCAGAGACAGACATGGGAGCTGGCAGGGAGGGAGGGAGTGAGGAGAGCTGCGGATGACAGAGGCACGTAAGCGGACTACCATAGTCAGGGCTCAGCAGACATGATTAACGTGGTCAGCTGAAAGGGGGAGGGGGGGCACAGGAAGTGGCAGGATCAGCCAGGTTTTTTACAGCTTAGAAAGGGGCAGATTAGACAGCACAAGCGCCGTTTAATCTGCTATAAGGGAACAGGACTTTTTTTTATTTTTTTTAGGGTTACAAACACTTTAAGAAAATACATAGGCCATATGTGGATATTGTTCTTACATAATTGTAAATATGTTTTTGAATGAATTTCCATTTTTCAGGAACTGGCAGCATCTAGCTACCCAAATGATATGACTACTACTGGGGCAGAGGAGTTTTCTATATTCTGAATATATTTGTTTTATCTCACACCAGGTATTTCAGAGGGATAACCATTATAAAATGATACACGTCTAGTCAGTAATTCTAGTTTGTGGGATCAAATCTTCATATCTGTCATAATTGATCACATCAAGAGTCTTGGGGAGCCATGCAAAAAAAAAAAATGGTTAATTCATATTTTGCCAAATAAAACGGTTAAAAGGCACATCAAAGGGTAAAATGGATGGCTGAACAATTCTCATTGAGGGCTGGTCTGTTTTTATGAACTGGATGGAATGGAGATAGGGTACTGGTTATCGGCATACATAGGAAAACAAATTAGACAGACACATTCTAGCTATAATGCCCTTTAATTGAACTTGAATACTTGTATTAAATGATACTATCCCCTATATCCAACAGATCATAAGTATTACTAGACGGCTAACCCAACATATATATATATATCTTGATACACAAAACATACACAAGCCAAAATCCACTGAGGAAGCCATTCATGGGCTCGCAGACACAAGCCAGCACAGGTAAACATTCAGCAAAACTATCAGCTTGGCGCAGACGGGAGGCGCAAACCGTGTCATTGATGGAGGGAGAGGGGTGGGATGCACATGGCACGGTGGAGGATGCATATTTTGTAACCATCGAATACCTTACTGGACCATTTGGTAGCTTCCCGGTGTAAAGACTGAGCTGCGGCCAGCATTGGCTGGTTCACAGGCTGCCCCTCAGGCACTAACAGCAGCTCTGGCTCATAATCATCTTCAACGTCAGAGGAGAGGACAAATTCTACTGACGCTTCCTCCTCCTCCTCCTCTTCCTCACGCTCCTGCTCTACCTCAGACACAACGGCTTCTGTACCCTGCGGGGTAGCAGGAGCAGGGCTTCCAGGTGACTGGAAGGGCAGGGAGGGGTAAAGAAAGGGGGACAGGTTAGTATCAGAAGCAGAGGTGGGAAAGGAGGGCAAAGGGCTGACTGCTCCAGAAGCCAAACCATATGACTACTTGGGTACATGTATTCACAGTTTCCTTTTTAGCGGTCTAGTAAAACCATGATAATATAATTGAAACTTTAAACAATAGGAATAAATCAAAATACACATTTATGACATTCCAAAAAGTGAAGACTAAGATTTAAACTAAAACAATATATTAGTATTATTTAAAAGCAAAGCCCACCCAAATCGAAATGTGAATACACATTACAAGGTAAAATCACCACCCATCTTTTAAAGTAAACTAAACCCTCCTCGACCTTACCGCCAATGAAGCTCCCCTCTTTGCCTATGTTTGCTCTGCAGTTACTATGGTGCTGCACATGTGATCAGTTATGACAATCAGCCATTTGATGCCTTGGCAGTCTGATTAAGAACATAAACACAAGTAACCGTGCTCATTTACAGCATGCCTTGAATGTAACTTGTTTTGGGAAACTGCTAAATCAATCCGTTAAGTTCAGCTTTAATGTACCTCCTGTGGACTTAAAAGTATTGTGTATAACCCAATTTTTAAGCTCTGGATAGCATAGGGAAGGGTTAGAAATCCTGCAGGTGTGGTGCTCTATCACAATCACAGGTTCATATTGCTGTCTGTGCCCTTGCTGAGATGTGTCCTGCCTGCAAGGGATGGTGAACACTGTCACAAAGATAGAAATTTATGGGAAATCCAAAGTTTTACAGTTATCAGTAAAATAAGAATAGAGGAAAATCTCCAACAGGAGAGTATTTTCTAGTGACAGCTGAGTATAGTTTCCCTCACTAAGATTCTCTTTCTACCAGTTATTCATCTCTAGGATACAAGTGAGGGACAATCTTCTCAATGGGACCCAGACAGCAAATAAAAAAAAAAAAAAAAAAAATGAAGGTGGTGGTAAACCATTCCCATTTCTATCCAAGATTTTTATCATCACTTGTGATCAACCACAAAAGGTCAACTGATTGACAACTGATCACAAATAAGCAGTCTAGGATTTCAGATATACTATAGCATGGATTCATTATGTATGACTGCAGTACTAATAATAAAGGATTATAAAGAGCACAACAACAAAAATAGGAAAAACTAAGTTACATTAATAAATGATTAACCTGGGCGAGAATATTACAGCCGGTGTGACTTTAGTGTGTGGTGTAAGCCATAGATACAGCGCCTTGAAAAAGCATTCACACCCCTTGAAGTTTTCCACATTTTGTCACGTTACAGCCAAAAACTTAATTGTGATTGTATTTTATTGAGATTATATGTGATAACCCAACACAACGTGGCAAATAATTGTGAAGTGGAAGGAAAATGATCGTTTTTTTTTTTACAAATAAATATGTGAAAAGTGTGGCGTGCATTTATATTCAGCTCCCGAGTCAATACTTTGTAGAACCACCTTTCACTGCAATTACAGCTGCAAGTCTTTTTGGGGATGTCTCTGCCAGCTTTGAACATCTAGAGAGTGACATTTTTGCCAATTCTCCTTTGCAAAATAGCTCAACCTTTGTAAGATTGGATGGAGAGCGTCTGAACAGTCTTGTTAGATTCTCAGTTGTATTTATATCTGGACTTTGACTGGGCCATTCGAACACATGAATATGCTTTGATCTAAACCATTCCATTGTAGCTCTGGCTGTATGTTTAGGGTCATTGTCCTGCTGGAAAGTGAACCTCCGCCCCAGTCTCAAGTCTTTTGCAGACTCTAACATGTTTTCTTCTAAGATTGCCCTGTATTTGGCTCCATCCATCTTCCCATCAACTCTGACCAGCTTCCCTGTCCCTACTGAAGAAAAGCATTCCCACGACATGACGCTGCCATCACCATGTTTTATGGTGGGAATGGTGTGTTCAGGGTGATGTGCAGTTAAGTTTTCCGCCACACATAGCGTTATGCTTTTAGGCCAAAAAGTTCAATTCTGGTATTCGGTATCTGACCAGATCACCTTCCACATTGTAGCCGTGTCCCCCACATGGATTCTCGCTAACTGCAAACGGGACTTCTTATGGCTTTCTTCTGACCTTTATGGAAGAGTGGCAAGATTTTTGGAATTTGGAATAATTGTCCTATGGACAGACTCTCCCATCTGAGCTGTGGATCCCTGCAGCTCCTCCAGAGATACCATGGGCCTCTTGGCTGCTTCTCTGATTAATTCTCTCCTTGCTCGGCCTGTCAGTTTAGGTGGACGGCCATGTCTTGGTAGGTTTGCAGTTGTGCCATACTTTTTCCATTTTTGGATGATTGATTGAAAAGTGCTCCATGAGATGTTCAAAGCTTGGGATCATTTTTTATAACCCAAGCCTGCTTTAAACTTCCCCACAAATTTATCCCTGACCTGTCTGGTGTGTTCTTTGGCCTTCATGATGCTATTTGTTCACTAAGGTTCTCTAACAAACCTCTGAGGGCTTCACAGAGCAAGCTGTATTTATACTGAGATTACATTACACACAGGTGGACTCATTTTACCAATTGGGCAACTTCTGAAGGCAATTGCACTAGAAATCCAGTTCCACTAGATTTTAGTTAGGGGTATCAGAGTAAAGGGGGCTGAATAAAAATGCACGCCACACTTTCCACATATTTGTTTGTAAACAATTTTGAAAAACATTTATCAATTTTCTCCGACTTCACAATTATGTCCTTTGGACATGAATGAATTTCTGGACAGCCACACTAAGATAGCCTTGTTTATTTTGAAGGTGCACATCAAATACAAAAATCACAGCAGACAGGGAAGAGCTGACGTTTCGCACTAGCATTAGTGCTTACTCATAGCCGACAATCACACAAAAGGAAATCGGATAAATACTATTGTTGTTAGGTATTGAAAAACACATGTGGCTGAATAATTAGGTGGTGACTTTGCACTGATGTAAAAAAGGATCTATAATTAGCCACCATGGACAACACATCTTGATAAAACAGACAGAGCATTTTCACATAGTCGATTGAAATAAAGAAGTAGTAGAAATGGATATATGATTAATGTATGAATAATGCAGGACGAGACCCGAATAGTCTTGTAAATAAATGTAAAAATAAAAAAATAGGAAAAATGTATGTGTAAATGAAAAAATAAAAATGAAAGTAATCTGTGAGTAAAAATGTGTATATCTATCTCTATATATATTAATGTGTGAAAGATGAAAATGGAGAAATGTGAAAAAATATTGGTAAAAAACGTGTTTATATGAAGAAAAATATGTATATATACATATATATCGAGTGAATAATGAAAAGTGCATGTATATGGGTAAAAACATAATATAATGAAAGAGGCTATTAGTGTGCAATTTGAGTGGAATGCATATGGGTTGCTGCCGATAATATTGAATATTATGAAGTGAAATAAGGTAAAGTGAAAGTATAGTGATGAAGTGAAAATATGAAGATGTATAAAAATATAAAAATGTAGATGTGAAAAATAAAATGTAGGGGTAATTGGATGCATTTATATGTACATTAGTAAGTACTAAAACCTGTAAGCCTAACGACTGCTAATTTAAAGGGAGTAGATGTTGAAATTGATTGATAAAAAATGGACAAGCAGTGTGTGTTTATCCATATCCATGAAAGGCATACTTTGTATCAACAATTCACAATTATCCATAAAAGACATACATTGCATCAATACAATTCACAATAGTTAGTAATAAGTATCAAAATTCTATTAAGGGTCTTACAAACATATTGGAAAACCAAACATAAGACATAGCACTCACAATTATGTGCCACTTTGTGTTGGTCTATCACTTAAAAAGCCCAATAAAATACATTTACATTTTTGGTTGTAACATGACAAAATTTCAAGAGAGTCTCTTTGTCTGTCTAGGGGCGTTGACCTGCTGGAAGGTAAACCTCCGCCCCAGTCTCAAGTCTTTTGCAGACTCCAACAGGTTTCTCTCTCTCTATATATATATACACACACACACTTTTTCAAGACACTGTGTATCTCTATACTATATATGCAGTCATTTGGCATAAGGCCATAGACAAAAAGATCATGGAACTATGATTTTGGGTGGACTTGACTTTTAATGTATAATATATACTGTAAACACATTAAATACTTGCTTTGGGAAGCAATTTTGTTTACATTGTGAACAAAGATCTAGAAGACATTATTTCCTTTTTCTTTAATGTATGCCAAATCTGTATGGCAGACATGTCAATGGGAAGAGCATGAATGTATTGCAACACCAACGTTTAGTCCCTCTGCATTGGTAGTAAAACATCGCAAAAGCAAAGCATTCGCTGATTGGACAAGATGGAGGGCACAACTTTACCACCCGTCTCCACCTTGTCCAGAGAACGATTTGCAGTCATTGAGAAAATGCAAAGTGATCTCTGAATGTTGCCCGAGCCAAACAGCCAACCTTCTGTGAGAGAGCAACAGGGCAGCTGCTTGGCATGGGACCCAAAAGCTAGTAAAGATCACTGTAGTAGTGGTGTCTACTACAGCAATTTCCAGCTTCTAGAGGCATCCCACAGGAATGGTATACACAGTTACATTGGACCAAATAAAAATATCCATAACTGAAGTTAGTCTTAAGTACAATTGTATAAACCAATAAACATTACTGTGATTCCAATCAGAAGCTTTCATATCCATTTAGGTTTATTAATACCATTTAAATCGCTTTTCAGTTTAAATTTGGTTTCCAGCCAAGCTTTTGTCTACAAAACCCACTGTGCTCATGCCTCATGGTATGGAAAGCAAATAATTTAAATAGCAAAAAGGGTATCTCACATTCTAATGTATGTTACTAATATTTACACATCTGACTGAAAATGTGCTGCACTGATCAGGATGCCTACATCATAAAAAAAAATAACAAACATACTTAAACAAAGTGTCATGTACCAACAAATATATATAAAAAAAAACGCAGGTGAATACATTTACACAAATCACTGTGCTTAAATATAAAATGTGCAACATACAAGAATGATAAATAATAAACCCAAAATGAATGAAATACACACATGAAAGTGCCATGTGCCAACATTGGAAAATGCAGAAGTGACTAACAAAGAATCCTAAGCCAAGATTTGTTTTCACAATACAGAACTTGGTTATTGTACCATCTCATTTATATGAAAAAGGTTAATCTCTCTTCACAGTCAAATCTGCAGAAAAAAAAAACTAGAGGATAAAAAGGGGAAAAAAAAAAAGACAAAAAAAGTTTGACAAAATGGAACCACATTTGAACAGTGAGGTGAAAAAAAGCACAGCTCATAAATCCACTGAGTTTCCAGGTTGGATATTTCCCTCCTCTTTGGATTTCCCTCTTTAATGTGGGGTATATTTGTCTATCCTGAAGAATAAACTTAAAGATCATGTAGTCTTTCCAACGTATTGCAGGCCACAAGGGCAATGCAATAGACTATGTTGGTAGAGGCACAGGTAATTTAGAATTTTATGGAATATGTCTGAGAGGTGGAAGTAGATGTAAAAGGTACACCACTTTCATATTACCCAACTGATTTATTCAAGAGCATTTTTTACATGGAAAAATATCCTTTTAAAATTATGTAAGAAGGACTGTTTAACTGGCTGATCCAGTATATTGGGAGCCATTTTTTTCTTTAAGAATGTTACTCCTTTAAAGATGACCGTAAGTTTTCCTGGCAAAAAAGGGCCCAAAACCCTGCAATTCTTAAAAATTGGCCAATATTTCCCTAAAATATATTTAATAGCAAAACGCTGGCTGGAAAAAATTGTGGTCATGGACCATGAAATTGTATTTGATTTTGATCTTATTTTTTACACCAAAAATGTATCTCTACTCAATGTGCGTACTTGGGAGATAACCGGATCCAAACTCTCTCCCTCATAACTTTTCTTCTCAACAAATCTTTCCCCAAGTACCCCTGCTTGGACATTGAAGTCCTTTATCCTAGAGCAATTCTGCTTCAGCTGTAAAAATTGGCTAGGTGGCACCGATTACAGCCATGATTGATAACTAAGGATATAAACTAATTGTGATCCATGGGGTTTAAAAAAAAGTACTAGTAAGGATTTTATTATTCTCCATGGATATTTTAAGATTCCAAAAAAAAATTATCTCCTTAGTACTTGCCTCATAGCGAACGGTTACAACAGGACAGAATTCAATTCACTCATATACAGTACATGGCCATGGGGTTTATGGTACGGTGGAGGACATTTTAGAAGTCAATTTTTTGCATGTTATGCAACATATTACAATTATGAATTTTTAGTTTATTATCAAATCATTGGCTTCTAATGTAGCATATTTCACATTTAATCACAGTGATCTGTATTATTGATTCACTTGCAGTAATTTCATCATTTTTATATATTTATGATGGCACATGGCATTTTGTATATTTTGTGAGTTTTGCGTTGATTACCAATTTCAATCAAGTTGCACGTTTTAGATTTATTTTTTCTTATTTCTTTATTTAGATGTCACAAAGCAGACAGTTGATTTAGGCATAAACAAAACATACAGTGACATTTTCTAATAAAAAATATAAAAGACAAAAATACAATAGTAAAATCAGTAATGCAAAGAGATAAACACTATAATATATGGGGTACAAAGTAAAAACAGAAAGGAAGTATATGTCCTGTTATCCAAGTTCAACCGTCACAAGGTAATAAAAAGTCTTGTTTCAATATTGTAAATGTTTATAGTGGAATGTTCATATGATAGTTTAGAGTTGAAAGTGCAAATAAGGTGGGAAAATGTTAATACAAAGCAGAGAAATTAAAACCACAGAACTATTTTTTTAAATTAAAATTAAGAATGTTTAAAAAAAAAAAAAGCAGATAAAAAAGGTAGGAACTTAAATAGAGAAAAGGAGGACACTAAGAAACTACTACTTGTGGGAGACAATGGGGAGATTAGCTTTGTCGCCATTATATAAAATTTCCAGAATTAGTTCAAGAGACTGTGGACTGAGCCATAGTCATAGAAGATATGAGACAGTAGTTGTAAAATAGCTACAAGGACTCCATGTGTGTCTGCATTTCTCTTCAGTGTTATGAAGGGTAGAGGCAAAATCTTCCATAAAGAAAGATATCAATTACCTTAGAGTACCAAAGTGCTATAGTGGGTGGTTGTGGTCATTTCCAAAATTAATGGAATGCATGACTTCACTTCATTCAACATATGGATTTTACATAGATATAGATATTACATAATTTATATTATATATTTTGTATAGAGTTTCAATTTATTTATCCACAAGCTCAGTTTCATACATCTTTTTCATGTTACTATTATTACTGGGATGATGACTCAATCAAAGTAATAGAGCAGAGGGAGAGCTTAAAGAGGAGTTCCACCCAGGCGGGCCATTAAAAAAAAAAAAAATTAAAAGTCAGCAGCTACAAATACTGCAGCTGCTGACTTTTAATTGGACACTTACCTGTCCCTGGGTCCAGCGATGCGGGGGATCGAAGCCCCGCTCGTCCCCCCCCCTCCGCTCGTCGGCGCCGGCATTTCAACTGTGGGCGCCGGGCTGTGGCTTCACAGCCTGGCACCCACTGCGCATGCGCGAGCGGCGCCGCGCGCCGTGATTGGCCGCTCAATCACCTGGGACCTGTAATGGGTCCCAGATGATTGACAGGAGGGAGGGAGCAGAGCCGAGCCCTTCCTGTGCCGAGGGGGAAGTGATGTCACCAGCCCAGGCAGAGGAAGGGGCAGACTACGAGGGACCACCTAGCAACAGGCATTTAGAGGTGAGTAAAAAAAAAAAAATATATCCAAATGTTTTTTTGTTTTTGTTTTTTAGAATTTTTTAGATATGTTTGTTTTTTTGGGTGGAACCCCACTTTAAGTACTAATCAAAAAAGATCATGTGACCAAATGTCTAAAGTTTTGGTTAAAGTGAGAGGTCCTGCGAAAAGCCTGCAGTGATATTCTCTCTAGGAAACATATTTCAGTCCTGCTTTTATTCTGTATCCATCTCACCAAGACTTGAAGCCTTATAGGACAATTGTCATAAAAGACAAGCAGAAGCTGCCATTGCATACCTCATTTAGAAAATACTAGCTGTCTGTCATTCTACTTGCCTGCTTAAGTACTTTAGTTCGAATAAACTGGAACAAGAATGCAGATTTTACTAACCTGATATGCTTTTTTACTTTGAGTCAGTGATTTAGCCAGTGACCCAAAACAAACAGCCAGGTAACAATTATTCAGGTGGTCTGAAATGGCAGCCCATGTATTTTTTCCAAAGACAGGTCTACTTTAAAGATATGCAGTAAGCCATTGAGACTGGTGTCAGTTTACTGGGAACCAGATTCCACCAACTGCAGGACTATGCCCTGCCAACCGGTCACTCAGTCACCTTGATTGTACACCTTGTATTGGTGGTGGTGGGGGAAGGGGGGGGGGGGTGTTTGTTAGGGATGGCAGTTAGCAAGACATAGTGCTGAAATGAGAACTCCAGTAAAATAGCAAAATTAGGTTTAGAGAGGCATAATATGTAGGGTTCTTTTGCTAATAAAGTTGATAAAAGTATACTGCAATATATAAATAAATGATAAGCTCCGCGCTCAGGACAATACGGGTTGCAGCCCCCCCTGTGGGTTCCCAAGAGAACTTAAAATGTATAAAAGTGTGAGGATGTAGTGGTTGGCGCTACCCTAAAAATGTGTGTGTACCCTCCTGGTACACACACATTTTTAGGTTAGCGCCAACCACCCCATCCTCACACTTTTATACTGCAATATATGCCTGCTTTACATCCAATCATCGCACACTTTGTTATACGCAAACTTACACCTATAAACAATGTACCAACAATGTACATTACAAATGTAATGCATGTAAAACACAACATGCCACTAGGAAAATAGAATGAGAACGTTTATGGGGCACCGTAACCCATAGCAAATGTACAGCTTTAATCACAAAGACAGCTAATGAAAGAAACTGCAAAACGGTATATATTGTTAAACATTAAAATTTGGGAATTGAATAGCTGTATACACTACATTTAGTTCTAAGGCTGGGTTCACACCATTGCGAACTGGATGCGGATTCTGCGTATCCAATTCGTAATAGCAGGAGATTTCGACTGGCTCTCTAACTCTCTAAGGAGCCGGTTCACATATCTCTGCTGCGGCTCCGATGCAAATTTGTGCATGAGTCCTGTGCATCTTTTGGTCCGTTTCAGGTCTGAATTCAGCCAAAAATTCGGGCTGAAATCGGACCTAAAACGGTAAACCATGAAGCACCGGACCCCTGCTGGGAGTCGCATGCGGAAATGGTGTGAACCCAGCCCTAAAGTAAAGAGGAATTCAAAGTGTATCAGTAAGCCAAAGCTTTTTGTTTTGTATTAAGTGGTGAAGGGTTAGAATCTCAGTTAAAGTGGAACTTTACCCATAACAACTTGAGAACAAACAGACTACTTTCACATTGAGGTGCATTCAGACATTTTAGTACTAAAAATAGCACCTGAAAAGCACCTCTCCAGTGTGAGAGCCCAAGTGCTTTCACACTGGGGCAGTGCACTTGCAGGATGGGAAAAAGTCCTGCAGGCAGCATCTTTGGGGCGGTGCGGGAGTGGTGTATACAACGCTCCTAAACTGTCCCTGCCATTAATATCAATGGGCAGCACTGCTGAAGCGCCTGCAAAGCGCTTTGGCAGCAATGCTTTTCGGGCGCTTTTAACCCCTTCTTTGGGGTTTAAAGAGCCCTGCTCTCGCCCGCACCGCCACTAAAACGAGCGGCACTTTCCTGCTAGCACGGAGCAGTGTTCAGTGTGAAAGGGGTCGAATGTTCTTTACAAAAAAAAAAAAAAAACACACTTTCCACTTTAAATATGCAACCGAATTTAGTGTGTGCTGTAAATTGCCTCCAGCATGGTTTCTTCTTGCTGGAGGCTGCCATTTTTCTGAAGCCCAGAGCAGCACTAAATCTTTAGGCTGACAGCAGATAGGCCTCTACAAATTCGGCACAGTACTTAAAAATAGAGAGCAACTGAGCATGTGCAGAGCAGGGCGAGACAGTGTATTACTTGATTTTTAATAGTTATAGGCACTTTAATGTTTTACATAGCTATTCCTAATAAAAAAAGAGCAAACTTGACGTGATCTAGCAGGACTTAGTTTTTTGACTAAAGTTCCACTTTAAGTTTTTATTGCTGTCTTGTCCCCACTGGGAAGATTCTCTCTTAATTTCTCCTAGTGACGACTGGGATAGAAAGTGATGTAAAATCAAATTTTTAAGATTGCACATCTGCCATAAGAGGGACATACTCCTAAGTTTTTTTTAACCATTTCCTAGTCTACTCAAAACTTAACAAGATACATTTAAAACAGGTCAAAAGGAAATCGTAATGGACCAGCACAAATAATACTCTAGTTTTAAAGCATCATACATAAAATTCACAAAATCGGAGATGTGAAAAGGCTGCTGACCTACATCTTCAGAGGAAAGAAACTGACTTTTTAGCCAGCCCGGAATAAAAACCTTTATCACCATAGAATGTGCTCCATTTCACTGAAGGTCATTCATTGAAGTCTACCATAGAATGAAGATGGAATTAGTCAGGGCCGTCTTTAATATTGATTGGACCCTGGGCAAACATTTTTTTTGCCGCCCCCCCCCATGCAAATTTTCTCTCCACCCAAACATTCCAAAAAACAAACACACACGTAAACTTTTGTATTGAATTGTTTTGTAATTGTACTGTCTGCCCTCATGTAAAGCGCTGCAAAAACTGTCAACGCTATATAAATCCTGTACAATAATAATGATGATTGGGGGGGGGGGGGGGGTAGAGGAGTCCAGGGTGATGGGGGGGTTGGGAATAGGGGAGTCCAGGATGATGGGGGGGAAGGGGGAGATGGAGGAGTCCAGGGTGACACACAGGGATTGGGAGTGTGTACTGTGAGATGTTTGTATCATACAGGGCAAAGAAAAAAATCAGCACAAAGGGCAGTACTTGCATATTCTCCCCCCCTCCCCCAAAGTAACCATCTATTGGTCACCTCTGCGCCCTCCATTCACAGCTCACCTCTGTACCCGCCCCTCCATCCCCAGCTCACCTCTGTACCCGCCCCTCCATCCACAGCTCACCTCTGTACCCGCCCCTCCATCCACAGCTCACCTCTGCACCCGCCCCTCCATCCACAGCTCACCTCTGCACCCGCCCCTCCATCCACAGCTCACCTCTGCACCCGCCCCTCCATCCACAGCTCACCTCTGCACCCGCCCCTCCATCCACAGCTCACCTCTGCACCCGCCCCTCCATCCACAGCTCACCTCTGTACCCGCCCCTCCATCCACAGCTCACCTCTGTACCCGCCCCTCCATCCACAGCTCACCTCTGTACCCGCCCCTCCATCCACAGCTCACCTCTGTACCCGCCATCCATCCACAGTTCACCTCTGTACCCGCCATCCATCCACAGTTCACCTCTGTACCTGCCATCCATCCATAGTTCACCTCTGTACCTGCCATCCATCCACAGTTCACCTCTGTGTCCCCTGTCCACCTCTGTACCCCCCCCCATCCACATTCACCTCTGTATCCCTTGTCCACCTCTGTTCAACCCCCTGTCAGGCAGGGGTGGGGGCGGAAGGAACACGGAGCGCCACTCTGTCATTCCGTCACTCCGGTCCACAGCTCTTGACAGAGGGAGAAGCAAATTCAACCACATGAAGCCCACAGCTGTCCCGCTCTCTTGTCATAATGTGGCCGCAGGTGGGCGGGGGAATCGGCTGCACCTGCTACTCCGGGAAAACTGCGGGCAGCGCGGTGCTCAAGTGGCAGCTGCTTTGGGCCCCATACCGATGACAGGGCCCAGGGCAGCTGCCCCTTTTGCCCTGCGTTAAAGACGGCCCTGGAATTAGTGGGTTAATATCCCCAGGCAGTTAAACATGCTGCTTTCTGTCAGTATATAGTACTTTTATACAAAACCCATTTTTTCTGTCAGCTGGTTTACCATAATCTAGAACACAAGATGTACTTTCAAGTTTATTACATTTTAATGGCTGCTGTGTAGTGTTTCTCAAGAACCTTTCTTCAGGTCAAGCTTTCAGGATTTCTTAAATACTAAACAGGATGAGGTAAGAAATTACCACAAATATTAACATTGAAGGAAATCCTGAGGACATCACTTGTAAATGGAACTCAGGCTGAGAAATACTGCAGCACAGCTAACTAAATACATACATTGTGACTGTCTTGTTTTGTGTTTATGTGTAACATATCTTCTGAAGGAAATGTTCTCTATAGCTCATAGACCGCCTTCACCTATGTATGTCACCCTCCTTGAAAATTACCTTGCTGGACCATTTGCGTGCTTCTTCGTGAAGTTGTCTTGCAGCAACCATCATTGGTTCATTCACTACCTCGCCCACCAGCTCTTCAGGGAACTCCTCATCCTTCTCATCAGGAGGTGGGGGTCTGGGTGGTGGAATCTCTCCCTCAGGAAGAGGCGGTTTTGGAGGTGCAGCCTCATCAGTCAGCTAGGGGAAAGAGAACGTAATAGAAATTGACTTGGACAGAGAACATGGAAATCACTGATAAAGGATTAACATGATGTCTATAGAGAATTTTACAGCAGACATTACTCTTTAAAAGCCTTTTAAAAGCAGAAGATACACTCTAATGTATGCTTGTACCCAATACAGAAAGCAGGTCTATAGTGGTTTAACGGAACATGCTTAGGAATTGTGTCTATTCTAGCAGCTAGTAGAGGGAATGCCATAGTTCTAAATATAAAAGCATCAACTACAAAAATTGCTGCTGATGATACAAACAAAAAGTATGAATCTATATATTCATAGACCATGGGACATCTCTGGGTCAAGGAATAAGAAGGGAGGGCAACAAAATAGGCAAGTGAGCATTTATGGTGCAGGAGAAGCCTTGTCTTTGAGAGTGTAAGCTCTTATAATAAGTCACCTTATTTCAGCAATGGTGTATTTTAAAGCAGGATGTGCCTTTCGCTCTGAGCTTGGCTTCCTCTGGTGACCATGTTCTCTGTACTGCGAAGGATTGGAACACTCCTCCTCAGCCAGAGAAACTGGCATCTATTGTTACCACCAAGTGCAGATGAGGTGGATAAATTGTAATATGCAGAAAGGCATCTTGGATGTCTACTGATGCCAAGCATTCCCCTGGTCTCAGAGAGGCAATAACTGACATTGCAGATTCCATGCAAAACTTTTTATCCTGAAGGTAACTCTTTAGAAATTTTAGGTCCAGGATAGGACGAATACCCTCATTAGGTTTTTATAGAATCTTTTGAACCTGTCCCGTAGAGGTACTGGAATGACTCCTGATTGAATGCCCTGGTCTGCAACCCAGGCAAACCATGGCAGATGCTCCCCCACTCTTTGGAGTGAGGGCACCCTTCATTGGAAAAAGGCTAGGGGAAGGCTTGGTGGATTTTGTGTTCCAAGTCCAGCGTCAAAAGGAAGAGCTGAATTTTGGATTTGGAGCCTTCCTCTGTGGAAGGAGGACCTTTGCTCTTGTGACATTATTTGGTGAATTTGTCAAGTGCCTCACCAAATAGACATTCTCCTTCAAAAGGACATACCTATATGGAGTCTTTACAGGCAGCTGACTGTTCTTGTTATATTTGTTTCATATTCAAGTTTTTGGTTTCTATATTACTACCAGAGTCTCTCGATATATGTTTTGGGCACTTAATTTATTTTGCACTTCAGCAAGTTGTGTTGTTTAACATACCCTGCTAGCACTGTTTATATTCTGAGGTTGTAACACCTTTGCGACAGCTGCTGTAAGCTTGGTTATTCTTTTAATTCATATTTTCACATCATTCTCATCACATACAATTATCATTTTGAGGTTTGCATATCCTGCAAGCGCTGTTTATATTGATCAATTTAGCTTTAGCTGCCAGGCTTTGAGCCACCAGATTCTGTGCATGTGTATAGCAATCAGAGCCATTCTGGAGACCTGTGTCACCTGTTCTAGGGCTTCAACAAGGCAAGGTACCTGCTTTAATTGTTCAGTTACATCAGGTGTATAGGGGCCTGGGGGGTGAGGCGTTGTCTGGCTGTCATACGTATGCAATAATCTGAGTCAATAAAATCAGAACAAGTATAAAAAGTAGACATTATTCAGCCATTTTTCTGGCTCTCACTTGCAGAGAGCTAGGCAGGTCTTTTTTGTTTTCGGAGGTGGACAGAAATGAGGAAACCCTTACTTCTCAAAAGACATTTAAATAAAAAAGGTATACAGGTGGTCCCCGAGTTACAAACATCCGACATACAAACGACTCCTACTCACAAACGGAGGGAGACAACAGGAAGTGAGAGGAAATCTACTCCTAGGAAGGGAAATTCACTTCTGTAAAAGTTATCATTGGAAAAAGGTGTCTCCACTGAAGCTTCATCACTAATCCTTGTTTCCACAACAACTCAAATTTTTCAAAATCCAATTGTCATAGGGCCAGAAAATGAGGTGACATCTTCTGAACAGGGACATAGACAGCAAAACAAATGTTAAAGGGGTGTTAACCCTTCCCTATGCTAGCCAAAAAGCATAAAAAAAGTATTCTTTTAGCTGGAGTTACACTTAAAAAATGTACCTGTTCCGACTTACAAATTCAACTTAAGAACAAACCTACAGACCCCATCTTGTTTGTAACCCGGGGACCGCCTGTATGTGTATTTTTACACGTCTAGAAATTGTTATACTTTGCCGATGATACTGTATTTTCTATTTAATAAACTGTAGAGTATTAAATGCTGGTTAATTAGACTGCATTCAAGAAAAAGTAACCTGAGCCATTCCTATTTTCTTTACATTGGATTCAATTAGGTTGGGGGCTGTTGTGGCAAAGACAGGTTCTAAGTTCTTTTGGAAGGGCCAATACCACCACACTACACAATGCTTACCCGCAGATGCTCCAAGTCAGGGGGAGGTGGAGGGAAATCTGGTTCTGGAGGCTGGAATGCTTCCCTAACTTTGGCCACAGCTCCTAGGATCCTCAAGCCTGAGTCCAAGAAGCCTTTCTGTAGGGCTTTAGGAGAAATAAAAAAAATGGCTTGTGTGAAAATTATCGTCGCAATAAGAGAGCAAACATGTATGACCAGAAAGAAACATATCTATACATCTACTAAAAAAATGTTAACACTGCTGGAAAAACGAACTCTTCCTTTTTTAAAAAGACTTTCCCATTAATTGTGACAGAACATCTGCAAAAATTGCTTACATGGTGTCACTGTTCTAAAATACCTCTTTACATTTAAATAAATGCACTGTATTACTGATGACATTCCAGATTCATTATAAAAACATTGTGAAATCTTTATAGTGCACGAATCCTCTATATCCCATTTTAAATGAAACCTGTATTGAGTAACAAAAGTACTGAAAATGCAGATTGCCTGGCTGTCACGCTGGTCTAATGTCCTCATGGAATGAGCAGCATGCTTCTGGTGCAGTCAGAACACCTAATGTGCATAAATTTTTCTGAGTCAGTGACTTATATTGATCCAAAGGCTTTTGATAATTTGAGTGATTTACCCAAAAAAAATGAAGACCGAGTTCCGACTTTACTAGCTTCATTCTTGTACAGGTCAGTGGCCCAAAATACTAAAGCCAGGGACCACCATGTGACTAGCATTTAGTGATAGGGACAGTAATGGAATACCCCACAGTTATCTTAATCCAGCTCCTTAAAAGTGGAGTTCCACCCACTTTTACAACTCTTCAGCATCCCTCACTAAACTGTGCACTGTAAACGAACTGGATATTTTTTTATTTTTTTTCCCAGCACTTACTGTATATCTGCTGTATTCATTTTTTCCCTTCCTCCTCCCTGGCCGCGGCCCATCGCATCATTTCCTGTTTGCAATGCCTTCTGGGAAGGGGCGGCAACTTCCTCTGACACTGCCGTTGCTATGGAAACCTGACCTGAAACCTATTACACTGCTTGTGCTGCACTGAGCATGTGCGAGATCTGCAAGGATGAGATCCAGGAAGAAATACAGTCTGGCTTCAGATGCCCAGACTTAAGATGGCCACGGCCTGCTGTAAGTTTATAAAATAACAAACTACTGCTATAAACTAACAAAACAGACCTTAGTTTACAGACTAACTTTACTAGAATACATTAAGCTTGTATATTATAGGGGTATTTTTATTTAAAAAGTATAATTTCGTCCGGAACACCACTTTCAGTTGTTTGTGCATTTATTCTTGATATTTGAAGCACAAACTGCGCTTTTTTTTACCTGGGTCTGAGATGTTGCCAGCTACAGCTTTGGCTTCCAGAACCATGGGAGAGATGGTTTTGCTCAGGTCATCTGAAGCATTCTTCACTGCTTCTCTGAATTTTGGATCTTCAGAATTCTCCACCTCCCTTTTGGCCACCAACAGGATACGGTTTGCACGGCGAGCAATGCTAGTGGCTCCAGCAACAAGCATTTGCGGTTGCATATTTGCCATGGCCACTTTGCATTTGTCAATATCCTTTTTAATGGCTTCCTCAGAAGCATCCAACAGTGCCCGTGTGTCAATGGCCTCATCAACAAGCCCTAGAAAATGAAAAGAAAGTTAAATATGGAAGGCAATAGTTTAGGCGGATATTAAAAAAGGAAGAGAATAAAATGTAGCCCGTCTCTGCCAGTAAGGGTGGGCACTGTCCTCCAAGAAAACTGCATCAAACAAACCTGTCATCTTTTCTACATTATCTATCCACTGATTTTTCATGGTTTCAAAGTGTTCATATGCAGCCTGGTTTCCTGGATTACGTAACATGATTCGAGCAGCAGAGACAACCTATAAAACATACATATGAGAAGACCAAAGAGAATTGAGAAGTTTGAGAGCAAAATCCACCAAAAATTATGAATGAAATGAAAGGGCTTTCGGCCCCACCAGTGCCTGGTCAGGAAGATAAACATAATTCACGTAATCAGTAGTACACAAATTTATGTAATGCAACATTCCCTCACTGAAGCCAACTTTACTTTTTGTTTAAAGGGCAACTAGAGTATTTTCAGTGATTACAAATTATGTTACTGTAATAATTACTACAATGACTTTCACATTTTGTTGCTTAGTGTTCCACATTTTGGTTTGCAAATTAGCTCAAGACTTATAAAACACCTTTGATGGAAGCCTACCTTAGGCTGACAACATTTACACATTTTATTGGTAAAGAAAACCACTATAGAAAGACTATAGCTTCCCTTTAACTTTTTTTTTCCCCCACATATGTCAAAATGCACTTTAAGGGCCGGTTCACACTGCTGCGATGCATGAAACCTGTGAATCCACTGCGGGTTCCCACATCACGTCTCCCAGTGGCAGTTCACACTGCCTAATGCGAACTGCTGGGAGTGTTAAAAGTTATTGACACCCCCAAATCAGTTCACATATCGCAGTGCAATCTGCAAACTCGGACAGGAATCGGATCGCATAGGTGTGAACACCTATGCGATCAGATTCTGCTGCGGACCAAATAAAAAAGGGTCCTGTGTGAGTTTGGTCAGAATGCGATGCAAATTCAGCTATACTATCTGTATGGCTGAAATCGCATCGCACAAATATTGCATGTGATCAGCAGTGCGGTGCGAATCACATCCGAATGCTGGCACGCTGCAATTTATGTTGCATTATAATTGATATACGGTTTATCAGATCTAGATTTTCATAAAATTTAACTATTTTTAGTGCAAACACACAATATAATACGTAATCTTTTTATGTTTTACCAAAACATTAAGTTACAGTGAGTATATGGATAGGAAAACATGTCAAGCCAAAAAAACTGAGTGCGCCTATCAAACATTTAAAAAACATTTAAAAAGGCAATACTCAAAATCGTCCCTAGACAATGCTTTAAAAGCATTTATAACTATGGTTAACCATGAACCATGCATGGCCCTAGAATTAAAGTGGTTGTAAAGGCAGAAGTTTTTTTTTATCTGAATGCATTCTATGCGGCTGCATGACTGAATGGACACACAGAGCTGCGGCTCAGATCCGGTGCAGACATCAGCAGTCATCAGGGGTCTATAAGACCACTACCTTCACCTCTGCACTCTACTGAAGCTGATCAAGCACAGACTGTATATGTAGAAGTGATTGGGGACCTGTAAAGCGCATCTACCATAGTTGGCAGCTAGAAATAAGACTAAACAAAATCCCAGCTGTTCTAGCAACCAGAAGTTTGTTTAAATGCTGACATTGCCATGGGCATAGTTATGTCAGAAACAGCAAAAGTGTTAAATTAAAAAAGGTAAAAGTAAAAAATAAAAAAACATTCTTAAATGTATGAAAAACTATGCCAGTTATCACAGTTTCATTTAAAAAATGTTTAATAACTATATGAGATAACTAGTCACTAAGTGTAAGAGTCATTCTTGGACAAACCTGCGGAGTGAGCTCCCTGGCTGTTTTTACAGTTGCTTGTATTCCCTCCACAGTGGCTTTATTAGCTGATCCTGCTGCTGCTGCTTTTTCTGCTGTAGCTCCCAGACGAGCAGCATGGCTCTCAAAATTGGCAGCTCTGTCCTCAAACATCTAGTGACAGGAGTAAACCACGACATTAGGTGAAAAATGGAAGGTAAAGTAAAGAGCGGTAGAGGCATCAGTAACTGACCTCTTCCCTGTTTGGAGCATCAGGTGGTGAAGTGGCGGCCACAGCCAGAAGTTTAATGGGAGTAGTGGTATCACTGAAGACATCAGACACTTCCTGAGTCATTGCTTCTTGCATCTTGGCCTTCAGATCCTTGAAAACAAAATATATGTAAGATACTCCCATTTCAAAATATGGACAATATATTGCAATACAAAAAGTAGAACAAACTGCAAAACTTACTTTGAAGAGTGGGGAAGTGTTACATTCGGTCAGGTTTTACTACAGTATTTGTCCCTCTATTAGGGCCAACAAATGCAAACAAAAGTGATCAATAAGTGCAAACTACCGCACTAACCCACTAATTAGAGGGTGATCCAAAATATGACAAATATACAACCATGTGTGTTATGAACTAGAGTTGTCAATCTCATATGTACCAACACACATGGAAAAGACTTGAAATCACCAAATAGTGAATAATCAGAAATCAACTAAACCAGGTGACTAAATATATAACACAAAGAAATAAGAAATGCATAATGTCCAATCGTATATGTAACTAAAATATATGTGACATCCACCCATGTAAATAAATATATAAGAGTCCATCCATGAATGAGAAGAATCTTCAGTGTTAGTGTGGAGAAATTGTGCTAAATGCACCACCGCTGTGTAGAGAAATACTTCTTACCAGAAGCCCATGATCCCCCGTTACAGAGGATCTAGGTAAGCCTGTAATGGTGGATACCCTCCAGGGCGTATCCGATGGAACCAATACACTTCAAATCGCCTGTGGTAATAGTGCAAGCTCCAAAAACACCCAGCAGAACCATTACTTCTCAAATCGCCTCATTTAATTTCCAGCCCATACGTGGATGTGCGTGGCATGTAAAGATATAAACGCTCCAATAGTATAAAACCTTTAAGATTTAATAAAATTGTAAAGCAAAGTATTACACTTACAATGTAGAATCAGAAAAAATGCCTGAAGTCTGGTGCACCGGCCGGCACACACTCAGACAAGCCCGTCCTTCTGGGAACACAAACAACGACACAAGGTGACACCAGCGCATTGCTCCGCCCTACGTGTTTCGTAACAGAATTACATCGTCCAGGGGCACGGGCGGCACGCTGCATCACCTCCCTTTATGCTATGGCAACCCGACCAAGCCTCATTCTGGGCCGTAGTCCGCTAACGGACGTATGCACTGGTAGTATGGAGGCTCATGAGGTCCATCTCACCACATATTACCGGGTCAGGATCGGGATAACTTATTAACTGTAAAAATCACAAAAATTACATGGATTTAGAAAAAACAAAACTAAAAAAGCTAAAACAACCAGGAATCCAATAAGTGACCAAACCGATACGGCAAGAGCACATAAAGCAGAATATGGATGCTTGGAATGGCCCATCTCCGCCTATCATGAGCGGAAGTAGGTTAAAAGTCCACACCAGTATCACCTTAGGCCGCCAAGCCGGGTGACTACTAGTGGTCAAATCATATATAACATTAGGATATCCAAGGACTGGACCACGGCTAATATCCAAATAACAAAATGTGGGGAGCTCGTAGTCTCAGCCCTGCAAACCTAAAATGTCAAAAACACTAAACTCTATACTGCTGAAAAAAATCATCTTTCCAAGATTGCACGGACAACAGGCCAGAGCAACGATGGAAGCCAAAAATTAAAAAACGTGAAAACAACTCAGATCCTCAGTATAAATTAAATACCGGAAGCAAAGACTGATGTCCATATAGGGGTCACTCTCTGGAATAGTGTGAGGGACATCCAGTGGACAAATTATTAATTACAATCTCAAAGTTGTCTGTTGAAAGCGACCTATGTTTGGAAAATTGACAATAACTTCAAAACAAAGATCGAATTATCAACAAGAGGAATGTACTGGTTTACTTAGAAAAGGGAAGGTTCATCCAAGATAACACATGGATTAATATGCACATTGTACATAAACGGTCCCAGCAGGTAAAGACCCAGAACAGGAGGCTCAGTCTTAGGCTACCACAGCCAGATTTCATATAATAAAATATAATTAAATGCATAATCATCCCAAATAAAAACCCATCTTCCTCCCAAAATATAACACTTAACAAGAAGCGAATACATTACATCACACGATCGTATGAACACCCAAAACAATATCATAATTTACAATTATTGAAAGAAACCATGACATGATGCTAGATTGGTTAATCCTCCTTAACCCCTTACTCAATGTATTATGGACCCAATATAAAGAGTTGTTAATGAAAGCATTCACGTCTGTATCAACATTGAGGCCAAAGGGAACATAAGTCTTAGGTCTAAGGATCCAGGCCATTTCTTGTTTTGAAATTTCCCTAACTAATGAACCAGCTCTCCAGTGGGGTCTATATTTGCCAATCCCTATAAACAATGTGTTGGATGGGTCCCTATTGTGTACTTGATCATAACGTCTCGACACCGGATGTTTGCCAAAGCCTTTTCTTATATTGCTGATATGCTCAGTCTAACACGAAGAGCCCTTTTGGTCCTCCCTACATACTGTAAGCCACACAGGCACTGTATAAGGTAGACCACACCCTCAGATGAACATGTGATAAAGGGCTCAACCTCATATGATCTTGAGGTACTGGTAGACACGAAATTGCAAATCTTTCTCTCCTTACATTTGTTAAGGAAGCAAACCTGACAATTTTTGCACCTAAAATAACACGTAAGGTTCTGAAAAAAACACCTATTGCTCTTTGGGGGATCCTGAACACTTGGGGCAATCCTGCTCCCCAAAGAGGATGCCCCCTTAAACACAATGCGAGGTCTATCGGGTAAAATGGTGCCAAGAACTTGATCACTAGTCAGGACATGCCAATGTTTTTTAATCAATTTTTTGACATTCTGATGCTGCACCGAAAATGTTCTAATAAACGATGCAGTATTTTGAGTATCTCCTCTGTCATGGTGCCCATCTGACAGGAGTAATGACCCGTCTTTCTCCCATACTGTTTTCACTGCCTGGGATAAAAAGCTCCGATCATAGCATTTCTCGAAATCTACTGGAAAGGGTGGCCGCCTGATCCTCAAAGACATCGATCTCGGTACAATTGCGTCTAAGACGTGTAAACTGACCTTGAGGAACTGCACTCAACCAGGACTCATAATGGCAGCTATCTAACGAAATGTATGAGTTTCTGTCCGTTAAGTTAAAAAACGTGGATGTCACAAATCTATCCTCTGCAATCTTGATTTTCAAATCAAGGAAATTAATTTCTTCAAAGCTGGCTTCAAAGTTCAATTGATACCCCTGTTGAGCAAGTCAGACTCACTTCTATCCCATAGGAGGACGTCGTTGATATATCTAGCCCACAGGACCAATTCTGGTCTACTGGGGGCATCAACGACATCCTCCTCCCATTTGGCCAGGCTTGGGGCGTATTTTGCCCCCATAGCCACCCCTCTATCCTGATGGTAGAACTGATAGTTAAACCAAAAGTAATTGTGGCTAGCAGCATACTCTAGTAATTCCATAATGAAATCTATCTGGGATGAAACTAAACCGGAATCTCTTACTAAGTATAGCTTAACCACCTCTAGGCCCAAATGATGGGGGATGATGGTGTAAAGTGAAGTTACATCCACAGTAACCATCCAGAATCTGCTCTTTGGTGTAATACCAGACAGCAAATTGATCACCTGTTTGGTGTCCTTGATGTATGATGGGACTTTCTGAACTAAAGGCTGTAAGTAGTGATCGATGTACTTGCCCACCTGGGACGTGACTGAGTCAATCCTACTCACTATGAGGCGTCCCGGGAGGCGACTCAGCGTGCCACCCGTGCCCCTGGACAACGTAATTCTGTTACGAAACGCGTAGGTCGAAGCGACGCGCTAGCGTCACCTCGTGTCGTTGTTTGTGTTCCCAGAAGGACGGGCTTGTCTGAGTGTGTGCCGGCTGGTGCCCCGGACTTCAGGCGTTTTTTCTGATTCTACATTGTAAGTGTGAAACTTTGCTTTACAATTTTAATAAATCTTAAAAGTTTTATACTATTGGAGCGTTTATATCTTTACATGCCATGCACATCCACGTATGGGCTGGAAATGAAATGAGGCGATTTGAGAAGTAATGGTTCTGCTGGGTGTTTTTGGAGATTGCACTATACGCCCTGGAGGGTATCCACCATTACAGGCTTCCCTAGATCCTCTGTAACGGGGGATCATGGGCTTCTGGTAAGTAGTATTTCTCTACACAATGGTGGTGGATTTAACACAATTTCTCCACACTAACACTGAAGATTCTTCTCATTCATGGATGGACTCATATTTATTTACACGGGTGGATGTCACATATATTTTAGTTGCATATATGATTGGACATTATGCATTTCTTAATGTTATAGATTTAGTCACCTGGTTTAGTTGATTCCTGATTATTCACTATTTGGCGATTTCAAGTCTTTTCCGTGCGTGTTGGTACATATGAGATTGACGAATCTAGTTCATAACACACATGACTGTATATTTATGTCATATTTTGGATCACCCTCTAATTAGTGGGTTAGTGCAGTAGTTTGCACTTATTGATCACTTGAGTTCACAGGTTTAGCGCGATTCTAGTTTTTTTTTTCCCGTTTTTTTTTTTCCATTTTATATACTGTATTGATGCTATGCAGGAGAATCACTGCTTCTAAACATTTTCCACACATTTTCACAGATATTTCATGTGATTTAGGTACATATGTTCAGTTGTTTTCATATATCTTAACGCAGTTTCTTTTTTCGTTTTTCCAAATGCAAACAAAAGCCTGTAGTCATTAGCAATTTACCTCAATTGTTGATGGCGTCCCAGCAAAGCTTTTGCCAGGGTCCAATCACCTGAAGGTAGCGGCATATAACCATGCAGACTAAAGCAAGGCCCTGGTATCTCTTCATATGGACAAAGACAAAAATAAAAATCTAGTACACCTACTTCGCCCAATGAAAAACGAAATCTTACAGTGTTCAAGGGAACATAAATGGGCTTTATTCAGACATTCTAATATCCTCCCCCACTATCATTATCCCCAACTTAAACACCACTGTACAAGTACACCTCTAGCCCTTTGTTTAAACACAGAGTAAAAATTGGGGGGGGGGGGGGGGGGGGAGACCTGTAGTAGGAAGAAAACATATTATAGTAACCTTTCCTTCAGCTTGTGCAGTGCAGGGGGTGCCGTTATCCTCCTGCCAACATGATCCCAAGGAAAGGTGAGCACTCTAAATCAAGAGAAGATACTGCAGCACAGTGCTGGAAGCATCCTCTCAGCGAGCTCTAGAGTACTCTTCATTTCCCAGTTCTTGCCAGAAGGTGGATTATCTCTTACCTAGACACTACAAGTGTAAGTACACAAACTTTCTCCCTATAGGTCTTTAAAACATTTATGCTGTGCTTCAGCAAAGGGGAGAAAACCTATTCAGCAAAAGGTGAGAAAACACACGTTGCACTTTAGCTGCAAGGCCAGCTTTAATATTGGTATATAATCCAACAAATTTTGGATTAATAAACAATGACCATTTATAGCCTACTCTGCTTTGTCTTGGTCACCTTACTTCAGTAAGCACAATCGCTGCTTTGACCATCACCATGACCAAGGTACTTTGTTAACAAGTGTCAAATGCATTAAACTAAATAGCTGTAAATACTGTCACAGTGTATGGGTCAAAGTCAAATTAATTCAGTCAACCTTCAATGCATCCTGGAGTTGAGCAGCCACAGCTCGAGCCTGTGGTGTGTCCCCTTCACCCCGTGCTGCTAGCTCGGCAAGCTGTCCCGCCAGCTGCTCTACACGGTCGCACCTCGCCATCATATCTTGGCGGTATGGTCCGATCATAGAGTTCGCCAGACGATGTCCTTCTGCTACAAGGCCACGGATGGCAGCCTGACCTTTACAAAGGAGAAAATAAATGCTCTGACAATTCTAGAAGACAGACATACTCCTAAAAATACACACATTGAATCGCTGAGGAAAAAAAAAAACAAAGTTAACATACATAAGTGTTTAGCTGTTGATTTTTTTTTTTAGCTGTTGTTGAAGGTAACAGATCAAGGACATAAATCATGAAATGCATCATGCAAACATTCTCATAACATACCAGTTAAGGTTTAACTTCAACCAAAACTTTTTTATCTAATTAATATTTGGATAGAGTTGAAAGGGCATCTCTGAGACAATACGCCAAGATACTGGCCCCCTCACTGTCTACCTCTGCATGAGAACATGGCTTTCATACATATAATCGCAACTCATGGTAAGGACCATGGAAATTGTGCAAATTATAGTCCTATCTCCTTAATTAACTTTGACCTAAAGACTTTGACCAAAATTTTAGCTACCAGCATTAACTCCTTCCTTTCCCATTATATTCACCCTGATCAGGTGGAGTTCATTCCCCACAGACAGGCATTGGATAAAACATGGAGAATAAATTGTATTTCAGCCATTCAATCTGACTGGGACACAAAGGAGAAGAGACAAGGCATGTGTTTGTCCTAAAATTTAAAAAAAAAAGTGTTTGATTCTACATAATGGGACTACTACTTCTACACCTTAAACAGATACAGTTTAGGCCCGATATTCATATCAAATCTTTCTATGTTGTATATAGACCCAATAGCTTTATTGAAGGTAAAAAGGCTATAGATCTCGATGCCTTTGCATACCTAGGAGGCATTTATCAGGATTACCCCCTTGTCTTCCATCCTATCTTAGAACTTGAGCCTTTAGCAATTAAGATAAGGAACAAAACAGACAAAGACATCCCATGTGGAGACCAGGAACATAAATATGCTTTATTCAGACATTTTAATTCTAATATCCTCCCCCACTATCACCATCCTCAACTTACACGCCACTCTACAACAATTTTCAAATATTTCAGTGCATAGGGAGAACCATTCAAAATTGCAGGCCTTGAATATCTTCCCTCAATATTCAGAATATCCTTGGCGTGAAGAGAAACTATATGCCCTTCCATATTTGGGTATTTTTTCCATCATACATTATACCATAGATAGAGTGTATGTATATAGCATATGTACCTCAGACCTTTAGTTACCGTATTTATCGGCGTATAACACGCACCCCAAGTTTAGGAGGGAATTTTAAGGAAAAAAAAAAAACTTACATTAAAATGCCCATCAATGCAGCCTTATCGTGTCCATCTGCAGCCTTTTCAGTGTCCATTGCAGCCTTTTCAGTGTCCATTGCAGCCTTTTCAGTGTCAGTGCAGGTTTGCCCCAGTGCAGGTTTGCCCCAGTGCAGCCTTGTCAGTGCAGGTTTGCCCCAGTGCAGCCTTGTCAGTGCAGGTTTGCCCCAGTGCAGCCTTGTCAGTGCAGGTTTGCCCCAGTGCAGCCTTGTCAGTGCAGGTTTGCCCCAGTGCAGCCTTGTCAGTGCAGGTTTGCCCCAGTGCAGCCTTGTCAGTGCAGGTTTGCCCCAGTGCAGCCTTGTCAGTGCAGGTTTGCCCCAGTGCAGCCTTGTCAGTGCAGGTTTGCCCCAGTGCAGCCTTGTCAGTGCAGGTTTGCCCCAGTGCAGCCTTGTCAGTGCAGGTTTGCCCCAGTGCAGCCTTGTCAGTGCAGGTTTGCCCCAGTGCAGCCTTGTCAGTGCAGGTTTGCCCCAGTGCAGCCTTGTCAGTGCAGGTTTGCCCCAGTGCAGCCTTGTCAGTGCAGGTTTGCCCCAGTGCAGCCTTGTCAGTGCAGGTTTGCCCCAGTGCAGCCTTGTCAGTGCAGGTTTGCCCCAGTGCAGCCTTGTCAGTGCAGGTTTGCCCCAGTGCAGCCTTGTCAGTGCAGCTTTGTGCACTCGTCGCCAACATACACAGCCGTGTGTAGATTCAAATATGGCGCCGAGACTGCAGGGATTCGTCGGAGCCGAGATACGCATACCCGAGTGTTCTCGGCGCCGCTCACAGTCACGCCCAGTCCCGCCCTATGATGGACATAACACAGGTCCAATGGCGGGACTGGGCGGGACTGAGCGGCGCCGAAAAAAGCCGAGAACACTCTGGTATGTGTATCTCGGCTCCGACGAATCCCTGCAGTCTCAGCTCTATATTTGAATCTACACACGGCTGTGTATGTCGGCGGCGATCGCGGCAATTGCCACGATCACTCCGATCACACAAAATCGGCGGGGATCGGCCTATAACATGCACCCCCGATTTTAAGGGGAAAAAAGTGCGTGTTATATGCCGATAAATACGGTATTTCAAAGGAAAAAAAAAATTAAAATTCATATGGGGCAGTAAGAGACCCAAGCATGGAGGACGACTAGGGGTTCAATACCTTATATACTTTCAGACCGCAAAACTGACGCTGCTGGTTCAATACCATACTCAAAATCCTTTTCACTTTGGATAGCACTGGAATCCTTACCTTATTCCCCCAAGACCAATTAGCCTTCTAACGTGGTTACATATATTGTAGGGACACCCACTTGTATGGTTTGTAAAGCTTGCCAGTGGATTCTTGCAAATGTGGAAAATGTGCATGGTACTTTATTATTTGTGGTGTCTTCTTTAAACAAGGCATTCAATTGTTTCAGTAAGAGTTCACTCTCGCTTTGTGTACTTCTAAAGAATAAAACTATTGGAAAGGAACCTCTGAGGTTTTATATAGTATCCATGTTGGGAAGATTTCCCACTCACATCCTGTTCTGTCTGACACCCATCACCCCGGACAGGAAGCAAAGGAAAATCTCCAACGGGAACACAGCAATAGAAATCAGGGTCAAAACCTTACCCATTCTATACAAAATATATACATTTTAAACATTTTCTTACCCACACCACGGTCATCCACAGAGGGATTATCAATCCAGCGTTGGGCCTGCTCTACCTTCCCTTCCATATTTACAGCTGCTTTCACAGGGCGGCTGTTGGCCACGGCACGATTCACCTTGGTCTGCAGATTCTGCAATGAAGTTCCTATCTGCTTCGCTAAAGCTCGAGCTTCTGGTGTGTCTCCCTTCCCTCTGTTTTGTTTTTTTAGGAAAAAAGGAAAAATGAAACACTAATGCTTGTATTTCTATCCCGGTCAATAAAAACCAAACCTGCCTAAAGACCAAGTTTAGATAAAATAAAAAAGGGACATTAACTTATTGTTAGAAAGGAGTGTCTCTGTGCCGATTGTTCTTATAGGAGAAATCCCCTTCGTTCTACCTGGTTTTTATGTTTTTGATTTCAGCTAAACTGAAGCTTTAAAGAAAATCTGGAAAAAAGTCATATTGGGCATGTGGAGCCAGTGTCCATGAAAGTCATATATCAAAACAAAATCAGCAAATTCAAAAGGTTAAATTATATGCACATCTCAACTTTTCCTGTAAAGTCAATCTTGGACTTGCCCCTTCCCACCTCTTAAAGTTTTCCACTGTTTGCCCTAGTGACAGGCTGCCTCCTTTACCAATAAGGAGACTGAAAAGATGAGAGGTGCCGGGTCAGGGCACGATTAACAGATCCAGAGATATAAGGAGCTAATCTTTTATTCTTGGAAGTTATAAAAAGTTTAAAAATTTGCATGCATGTTTAGCAGCCTGCACCTCCTAGATCTCATGACTAATGACGTGCACAGCCTCTACATATACAATTTGTCATTAATAGCAAGTTTGAACCGATAGGATATGTAACAAGTTTATTTGAATTCATTTTGTACATACTGTCGTCGGAGGTCACTCAGCTTGGCTGTACATGCTGCTATTTCCCCCAAGGAACGCAAGATGTCCTCTCTGTCCTTGGGATCTTCACACAACTCAGCAATCCTCTTGGCTTCAGCTAGGATTTCTCGAATGGTCTCCTCACCTTCAGGACCACCATTGGGATCTGCAAGCCAGCTCTATAAAGGAAGCAAAACATATCTTAAAAAAATTAAGCAATAAAACTTATAGATGCTTTCAAAATTGAACAGTGAGTCCACTTAATGCTTTTTGGGGCATGGTAGTAGACCATGGTTATAAAGCTTAGTGCTTACCTTTTCTTTTGGTAAGAGGCTGATTTTTTTTTAAAGTGATGGTGGAAATCACATAGAGATCAGAAGTTTCAAGTGTCACTGGATATTTAATTTTCCTGACTCCATGGCAGCATACGTGTGGGTAGCACCGCCTCCATAACTACCCAATAGGACCCCTCTCCCATAAATCTTTGCTCTAGGCTGCTATCCATGTTCCTTTTTTGTCCTCCCCCGTAGGACCAGGTGTTGGTTCTCCTACCTGACGATAACCTCCCTACGATCGAATCAGCCGAGTGCCAAATTTATTCCTCCGATAGGCCCCGACTGTTAAGCAGGGTATGGAGTGTATAGCAGAGTAGCGCTGAAGATTGGGATTGGTTCATCTATGTGCGCACGGTCTGTTTGCCTAATGTTCCAGGCGACCATTATCTGCTACCAAGTCCGGTGTGTGTGTGTGTGTGTGTGTGTGTGTGTGTGTGTGTGTGTGTGTGTGTGTGTGTGTGTGTGTGTTCCTTGGCCCAGGTGATCGTAGGTGGAGGGGTAAGTTTTTATATTCGTATACACATGGCAGCAGTGTTTGTACCTTTTTCCTGTGCGTTTCTCCCTCATCACTGGTGTCCTAGTTGGCGCTGACGCTTCCTGCGTTCCAGCAGCCGCTCTATTACTTCCGGGTACTGGCGTGCGCTCTGCGCATGCGCGGACCCGATACGAGGTCGAGGCTTGGTTCGCGCATGCGTGCGAGCGTCTGACGCCGTCGATTACGTCACGGGCGCCACTTTTAAAAGCTGTGGAAAGCTTACAGAGCCCCAGGAATGTTCGTGGGCGATACGGCGACTTCCCAGGGCAACTATCTTGGCAGTTCAAGGTAAGACAAGCTCTATTGTCTGGGGGTTGAGATCTTTTGTCAGCCAGCTGATGTGTGAATCTGTCTCTGCAGCTTCCTATTGTGTTGACACCATGGACTCCTCACTGCCCCCTAGTGGCCAGCCCGCTTGTAGCAGGTATGTTTGCAGTTATGCTTTTCTACCTGTACAAGGATTGAGAGTAGGATTTTAGGACACTAGCTGCCTCCTGTCTCTATCTTTTCTGTGCTTTTTTCCTTACAGCCCTTCTAGGTCTGATCCACACCGTAGTTCCCATAAAGGAAGTGGATCATCAAAATCACACCACCGGCAATCTTCCTCCAGGTCTAGCCATCATAAATCTCCTTCCAGATCTGAACAGCGCAGTAAAAATCCTTCTCACCCCCCTTCATCTCACTCTAGTAAGAGATCAGGAAAATCATGCTGGGGGTGCAGGATGCCTGTTCCAGTAGACAAATCTCTCTGTGATCACTGCTTCTCTAAAGCCGCAGATGAGAGGGATGGTGCAGACCTGCGTTTAGAATCTATGGTGAGACGGGTTGTGAAAGAATCTCTACAGGAAAGAGAGGCTCAACAGCCCCGTGATTCCCCATCAGACTCATTATGCCCTCCAGTGGGAGAAGGTTCAAGTACATGAGACATGGGAGTCTTCCCAGCCAAGTCGCCATTCTGCTCCTATTTCAGACAGCGAATCGGATCTGGAAGATCCTGGCGTGGGGTGTGAAAGCAGTAAGAGAGGCTTTGAAGTGGGAAGACCCTGTTACTTCCCCCCCAAAACAGAGGAAATTTTTTAAGCAGCTCAATAAGGAGCGACAAAATTTTCCTTTTCTCTCTGAACTGGGCGACATCATATCTGATGAATGGAGCAAGATGGACAAAAAGAGTTCCATGCCATCAAAGGTCTTGAAACTGTATCCTTTTAAGGAAGAGGAAGTAAAACACCTTGAGTCAGCTCCTTTGGTGGATGCAGCACTGATGAGACTAGTAAGATATGCAACTCTTCACTTAGAAAGACACTGTATCTTTTAAAGATCCTCTGGAAAGACAAATTGATTCAGATCTAAAAAGGATTTACCTGATGTCAGGAATGGCATGCAAGCCAGTACTTGCGATAACTGCAGTATCCAAAGATTTAGAATCTTGGTCTGATAATGTGGATGAGTTCCTAAGAGGTATCTCTATTGAAGCAGCTAAAGATTCTCCTATCCAGATGAGGCTGGCGTCGGCCTTTCTTGGGGAGGCCTCTATTGATGTCATCCGCCTGATATCCCGGGTTATGTTGGCGGCTGTTTCAGCATGTCTTGCCTTATGGCTCCGTCCATGGTTGGCGGATCCGGCTTCCAAACAAGCTTGGTGCCGAATTCCTTTTGAAGGAACTTCACTATTTAGCAACAAGCTGGATATTGCCATTACCCGGGCCACGGGCGGCAAGTCTGGTTTCCTCCCTTAAGATCGGCGCCTACAAAATCAGAAACGCTCTTTTCCTAGAAGACAAAATTCTGATCGCGCTAGGGAAGCGCGCAGCTATAGGCCTGGTCGGGAGTTTTCAAGGTCCTGGAAATCTAGGCAGTCCTCTTTCAAAAAACCCACAAAAGGTTGTTCCTCTGGCAACCAGGACTCCACTAAGTCCTTTTGAGATTGGGCCCGCTCAGGCATGCCAGGTGTGGGCTCGTCTTCGCCACTTCAGGCATGTCTGGGCGGCCTCAATCCGGGATTACTGGACTGTCAAGACGGTCTCCTCCGGTCACAAGTGGGTCTTCAACAACGCCCAAAGACTCAGATTTGTTCCCACAACTCTTCCAGGTTCAGAAGAGAAAAAGCAGGTCCTGTTAACCTACGTGAATTGTTTATTGGTCCAAGGTGCGGCCATCCCTGTTCCAGAAGACGAAAGAGGCAAGGGCATGTATTCGCCTCTGTTCATGATACAGAAGAAAAACTGTACATGGAGACCAGTAATAGACTTAACCCATCTCAATTCCTTTATCCGGAAGGATAAGTTCAAAATGGAATCCTTACTTACAATTCAACAGTCAGTACATCTGGGAGACTGGTTGATTTCAATCGATCTAAAAGACGCTTACTTTCATGTGCCGGTGGCAACGGATTTCCAACAATTCCTCCGCTTTGCGGTATGCAATCAGCATCTGCAATTCGGTCCAACAACGTCACCTCGGGTCTTTTCCAAGGTCCTATTATCTCTGTTGTAGCTCTGCTTCGCATCAAGGGGGTTCGTCTCCACCACTATCTAGATGACCTACTTCTCCTAGCTCAAAGCAAAGACCAACTTTTAGAGCACAAGAGCTTAGTCATTTCCACCCTGCAAGAATTTGGGTGGCTTTTGAATTTAGAGAAGAGCCATCTAGAGCCAACACAATCCCTGGTGTTTCTAGGGGCTCACTTCAACACAATGGATGGCACCATCTCCCTTCCAGAGGAGAAAATTGGAGTCATTTGGGACAGAATACACGCAGCTCTTGCTTCATCTCACCTCTCCGCTCTCCAACGCCTGAAAGTAATTGGCACAATGACAGCCACCATTCCTATGGTGAAGTGGGCCCAATGGCATACACGGCCCTTCCAAAAAGGGTTCCTTCAACAATGGGATTCTTCCAGCCAAATCCAGCACATACACCTTACTCCAACCATGAGAACGTCTCTCATTTGGTGGCTTCAAGGGAAAAATCTGTGCAATCACCATTCAATCATTCCCATCTCATGGGTCACAATAACATCGGATGCCAGCAATCGGAGATGGGGCGCTCATTGCCTTTCAGAAGTGGCTCAGGGCAGATGGAATTCCCCTTCTCGAGGGATTGTCTCCAACATACTGGAGCTGAGGGCCGCCTTTCAGGCACTCCTGTCATTTCGCAATCTAATAGTGAATTCATCAGTAATGTTAAGGTTGGACAATACAACCGCGGTGGCTTACATAAAGAAGCAAGGTGGAACTCGCAGCTGGTCTCTGATACAGGAAGTAGAGCCAATAATGAGCTGGGCTTAGAAGAATTTGTCCAACATCTCTGCGGGGATTCCGGGGATTCAGAATGTACAGGCGGACTTCCTCTCGCGGGTTCAAATGGACAACGAGTGGTCTCTCCACAGAGGGGTGTTTGAGTGGCTTCTGACCCTAGGAGTATTTCCAGAGGTCGATCTGTTTGCTTCCCCATGCAATCACAAAATGCCCAAATATTATTCGAGGTTCAGAGACCCTCAGGCATATGGAATAGATGCTCTCTCAGATCAGTGGAGGTTTCAGAAGGCTTATGCCTTCCCTCCGGTACCGGTGATTCTTCAATTTCTCCGGAGGCTCAGAACAGAGAAGGTGGAGATCATTGCAGCGATTCCTTTCTGGCCCAACAGGCCGTGATTCCCTCTGTTATCACTCCTCAGCTATCAAGACCCAGTTCCCCTACCTCTCAGGCCGGATCTACTGTCTCAAGGCACGACATTACACCCATGTCCATCCTGCCTACACCTCAGGGTGTGGTTCTTGAGAGGGGAAGGCTCTGAGCTCTAGGTTGTCCTGAAGAAGCTATTCCAACTCTTCTCAGTGCCAGAAGGAGAAGTACTGATAGGGTATATTAGCGTATATGGTCTAGATTCACTGCTCATGTCTTCCAGGTCGAATCCTTGTAACTCTCCAGCAATACAAGACATACTGAGTTTTCTTCAATCAGGACTTGACCTGTCCTTAGCAGTCAGCTCACTAAGAGTTCAAGTTTCAGCCATCTCGGCCTTCACAGGAGTTTCATGGGCAAATCATGCGTTAGTTCGTCAGTTCTTTAAAGGAGCTATCAGGCTTAGACCTCAAAGAAGACCTAGGTTCCCCAAATGGGACCTCCCTCTTGTCTTGGATTTTCTCTCCAATCTCGGATCAGATCCTGACAAACCTCTTTCCACGAGAGACCTCACGCTCAAGACCACTTTTTTAGTAGCTGTGACTTCGGCCAAAAGGGTGTCAGAAATTAGAAATTTAGGTTCAGAAGAGCCTTTTCTGACCTTTTCCCCCCAGACAGAGCAGTGTTGATTCCCATGTTAGGGTCAAACCCTAAAGTGACCACAGTCTTTCATGAAAACCAAGAGATTGTGCTTCCTACTTTTAAAACAGCAGATAATCAAGATGTTCATCCTCTTGATGTAGGCCACACTCTAAAACAATACCTGGAGGTCACGGCTCCTTTCAGACAAACAGAATTTCTTTTCGTCCTTCTCCATGGTAAAAACAAGGGAATGCGAGCTTCGGTCAGATCAATTTCTTCCTGGATTGTGCAGAGCATTCAGAGGGCATACAAGGCAAAGGGCTTGGCTCCTCCAGAGTCAGTGACGGCTCATTCGACCCGGAGTATCTCGACCTCTTGGGCAGCTTCTCGGCATGTCGCACCTGAAATCATTTGTAGAGCGGCCTCTTGGTCTTCTATTAACACATTTGTCTCTCACTACTGTGTTGAACCCGCTGCTCTGTCATCCATTAATTTTGGTTTACAAGTATTGTCGGTTGACAATGTTAAATAAAATTTGGTTTCTTTACTCAAACATTTTTGCTCACCCGGGTGTGTTTGGCGAGTTATTTCCCACACATATGCTGCCATGGAGCCTGTCAGGAAAATGGAAAATTTATATCAAATGCTTATCATAATTTTCCTTTCCTGATAGGCTCCATGGCAGCAAGAGTCCCTCCCAAATGTCTGGAGTAGGTTAGTTACGGAACATGAATAGCAGCCTAGAGGAAAGATTTATGGGAGAGGGGTCCTATTGGGTAGTCATGGAGGCGGGGCTACCCACACATGCTGCTATGGAGCCTATCAGGAAAGGAAAATTACGGTAAGTATTTGATATAAATTTTCTGGTTTTTTTGTGGATTTGGACATTATGATTTTTGGGTGAATGCACATGTTCATATATACATAGTGGTATATGACCTCAACTTAAAAAAGGTACAGCGCAACAATTTTTGTTATTTGACTCATCCATAACTCACTCCCATTTCTCAATGCCTTTCTGGCCAACAGAATTTAAGGAGAATGCAGCAGAATCTCGACTTCTAGCACATTTAGCTTATGAAATTCCTCTGACTGCAATTATGGGGTTACTAAAAAAAAAAAAAAAAAAGAAAAAAGAAAAAAAAAGTCCAGAAATTCAGTGTTCTACGTGGGAAATTAAAGATGGGAAGCGTGTCAACAGTTATCAGCATGGTCCTAAGAAAAAATGGCTAGGGAGCAATTCAACCTCCTCCGGCCCGCACAAATCAGTTTCCCGTTTGAGTATTTTGGGAATACTTAGGGCACCTAGAAGTGAAAAACGACATAACAGTTTGGTCTTACCTGAGCAGTGTCAATCTTTTTGCCAATGGCCTGTTTGGAGTTTGTCAGAGCTTCCAATTTACGGGCGGCATTTTCGACTTTAGCTGTCAGGAGGTCTAAGCCCTGAGATACTTGCTGTGCTTTCTGCATTGCTGTAGGGGTAGCTCCTTGACCTCTGTGCCATGAAGAAAAAATATTTAGGAGGAGTTAAAATTAAAACAGGCAAGGCTATTTTGTCATTAAAATTTTCTACAGAAGTTTGGTGGAATCTGTAACAGCAATATTGTTTCAGATGTTAACCCCATACCAAACCAAACATTGCTTGCAGACTTCACACTGGTGTGGGATACCCAGCCCGCCCCCTTTCTTTAAACCTGCCCAACCCTTTACCTCCCCCTCCCCCATGCCCACTCCCCCTCCCTGTTTAATGTAATTTTACTGGGAGCCCAACCATTATTGTTGGAAAGGGTCTGTTGGTTTTTCTCCTACTGATAACCTTGGGTTTGAAGTTCTTCAATTTTGCAGTAATGAGATCTACCAGTTTGTTTTTTCATACAAAAAATGAGAGAGTACTGGGCGGCTCGATGTTTTTAGGTTTTCATCTTTTGTTTTTTCTTTTTCTTCTCATTTTTTGGATACGGTAATAGACTATGTGACTGTTGCTTGATTTTTGCTGGACCTGGTGGGCCCCAACTCTTGAAAATATTCTTTATTTAGTGGACACAAATTTATCGGAGCTACCACTCCAGATGTGTGCTTCTATTAGCTTTTCTGTATTCACCTGTCTGTACAACTTCCTAATAAATTATTAGAGGGGGTGGGGGGAGGGAATCGATAATTTATTTATCCATTTAAAAGTACAACAATGCCAGTACACAATCCATGTAAATATATTTAAAGCAAACTGTAATTAAAGCCCAACTTCATCTTCCTTTTCTAAAGCAATGACCTGTAAGAACATAAAAATCAGCTTTGACTAAAATAAATTCTCATCCAATCTTCGGCGCTGTCCCTGACAAATGCTATGCTTCCATGCTATCCAGTGCCAGTTCAGCATTGTTTAACCCACTTCTTGTGAGCCCAAGGCTTCCTGTTATTCTCCATGTGTGAAAGCCAGGCAATTAGCATTTTCAGAAGGAGAGGTCTATAGCTCTATAGCCTCAAAGTTCAGGTTTCCTTTAATCACTTACCGCCTGAGGTCGTCCTTGAGTTTCAGAAGTTATACAGGGATGATGCCTTCAGCTAAAGGTATCATCCCGGTATCCGTTTTCAGCCGGCGGTTTTCTTTTTTGGAAACACGATCCCAGCAGCTAATTATCCACTGGATCGCTTTTACAGGCGGCCAGGACATAATAAAATGAAGACAGCACACACCATAGAAACTATTTTCTGATGAAAGGTTATACATACCTCGCCCTTAGATCAGCCACTTGATCTGTTATTTGACCTAGAGCCTTGGATGTCCCCAAAATGTCCCTTCGTTCCTTGCCTGCACAAAGCTCCCCAACTTTCCCGGCTTCATCCAGAATCTGACGTACAGCTTGTTCTCCGGCATCACCTGAACAGACAGACATGGGGCAGAGCTTAAACTGTGTCAGAAAGCACAGAACGAAATTATGAAGTATAAAAACCAGAAAATATATTTAAATATCAGTGACCCCTGTAAATCTGCATAGCCTATGCCCAGAAGACAATAGGAAGAGTTATAGAAAACAAGCAGTGTAACATCGACCAGAAATGTAATTTAATGAACATCCGACAAAATTTGAACTGAACTGATCATACATTGCCCAATAATCTCAGCGAGAGATCTAACCGTTTTATGCCACCTAAAGGAAAACTGTGCTGTCTGAAATAAGGAGACTTACATAGCTACTTCTGAAAATGTCAAATGCCCTGCTGTCATATTGATTCTCTGACTTCAATATATTCTGAGTCACTGATTCAGAACAAGCATGTGGGCAGTGAAGTCAGATCCCGATTTGCAGCTGGCATTTTGGGAAGGAGTGGTTAGGAATAGCAGCAGACATACACCTTTTAGCACGGAAGACCTTGACAACAGACCCTCCTTTTTGGAAAGCTGATAAAAAGGCGCTTTACAAAACACTCAAAAAGCAAGTTCTACTGCAAAATGGCTGTGGTGTAAGCCGTCACTGGACAGCTCAGATAACAGTTATGATATACAGAGCAGATCAGAGTAGCTCTGTACCTTGTGATTGCGGTGAACAAATTAGTGCCATTACAAGTGTAAACACTAGTAGTAGTGTTAATTAGCACATTCACAATGGTACGCTCCCCTTCCTTCCTCTGTGAATGGACTGAGGGGTGAAATCACAATATGTGTGGTGACAGGCGTTTTACTGCATTGTAAAACGCTGCTCACCGCAAGGACGAAGTGTACTGCTGTACAGCGACATGATGAATATAATGTACTTTTGTGAGCCGCACACAGCCCTTACCACAGTTGGAACCGACAGCTGCAAGACAGGTAACACTCTCCGGCAGTTGTCCGTTCCCATGTGAACTGGCTCTAAAGGTTTGCAAACACAGCAGGACAGAGGATCAGAAGATCGAAGGGGAGGGGGAGTTTGGAGTGCCACTGGCTGCCAATAATTGCGGGTTTCTTTTTCTTTTTTTTTGTAAAGGCGATTAAAAAGGAAAATGTTCCTCTAGATTATAGGATTTTTCCTACAGCTTACCTGTAAAATCGTTTTCTTGGAGTACATCACGAGACACAGAGCAGCTATAGTAATTACTATCTGGGTTATATGCCACCTATAGGTGAATGGACACTGGCACACCCAAAAGACAGGAAGTCCCCTCTCTATGTAACCTCTCCTATACAGGAAGTTCCTCAGTTTTGTAGCAAGCAATTCCCAAAAGAGGGGAGGGGCCTCTGTGTCCCATGATGTACTCCAAGAAAAGGATTTTACAGGTAAACTGTAGGAAAAAAAAACATTTTCTTTATCAAACATCACGGGACACAGAGCAGCTATAGTAATTACTATCTGGGATGTCCCAAAGCAATGCCCCTGAGGGGAGGGAGACACCATCATAGAAACTGCCACCAAAGAAGGACCTACTCTGCTATTTGTAATACGCTGAGTCCAAAGGCAGTATCTTCTACGTGATTGACATCGACCTGGTAAAAACCCTGTAGATGTGTAAACAAAAGACCAAATAGTGGTCTTGTACACCTGGGCCACTGACATCCGATGGATGGATGGCCCAAGATACTCCCACACCTAGTAGAAAATCTCTCATCTCTCCCCAGAAAAAAAATTATTTTTTTGCCATTTAAACCATAGGCATCATTGATAAACTGGCAGATCCACTGCTAAATATTCAACCTGGATGCCGCCTGCCCTTCATGAGCTCTTCTGGCCGCACAAACCAGGATTCCTGACTTGTGCCGACAACTCAAGTAGACCCTGAGCGTCTGAACTACCTCTAGAGTAGGTAGCGATCTTTTTCCTGCTGACTGTGGATTTTGGAGAAAAAGAAAAAAGGCAAGACACTGTCCCGATTCAAGCGAAAAACTAGAAATCCCTTTAAGCAATAAAAATGGATGAGGACGCAACATCACCTTATGATGCGAGACCAAGAACAGCTCCTTGCATGAAAGAGCCACCAACTCTGACACTCCACTTCGTGAAGTGATAACAACCAAAGAAGCCACCTTCTGAGATAAAAGGACCAACAGAATCCCCTGATTGGTTCAAAAAGTGGCCCCTGCAAGGACAGTCAAGATCAATTAACGTCCCAAAGACACAAGAATGGCCTGACAGGCGGACTGTCCAAGTTACATGCTGTATGAGGTATGAAACAAGGAGTGAGAAGCAACGGCCCCTGGAAAAAAATGGATAGGGATGAACTCTGACCCTTACAGTACTTAAGGCCAAACTCCTTTCCTCTACCAACTGGAGAAAGAACATGAAAATCTCCCACCCACATATTTCTGCAGGTGCCACTTCCTGGCTTCACCCCAGGCAAAAAAATATTTTCAAGTCCTGTAATTGAAGTTCCCTGAAGCTGGCTGCCAGGGGCTCAACAGTGCTGAGATACAGGACTCAAGACCATCAGTTCCCGCTGGCTAAAATGCCTGAAAACTGCCTCAGTGTAAAAAGGGGTCAAACTGCAGTCCAGACCTTTCATCAATTAAAATTTGGCACATCTTGAAATAAAAAACATGAAAAAGACCACCCATGAATGTTGAGCAGTTAGAATCCTATATCAGGCAAGAGTGGGGCAACATTCCTCTCCAAAAGGTCCAGAAACCAGTCTCCTCAGTTCCAAGACATTTGCAGAGTGGTAAAAGAAAAGAAGAGGGGATGCTACACCGTTGTAAGCATGGCCCTGTCCCAACTTTTTTTTGAGACAAGCTGCTGCCATCAACTTCAGAATTACCCTATTTTTTGTTCTTAAAATTATACATTTTCTCAGTTTCAATATTCCATAAGTTTTCTATTTTCTAGTGTGAATAAAGAAATGGGTTTATAAGATTTGCAAATCATTGCATTCGGTTTTAATGAAGATTTTACACAGCGTCTCAACTTCTGTGGAATTGGGGTTGTATTTTCATCTGGTGATCTGACCAGCAAGTCTGATTTTCAAAAGAACATGCTATTCCTGAAGAATGTACAAGTTACAGAGATGAGACAGACCATTTCAACACTGGCAAGGGTGATTAAAATGAGAAGCTTTTATTAATGTAAAAACCTTTATCCCAAAAAGGGAAGAACTGTTTGCTGTAACTGCTTATGAAGTATTAGTTGGAGTTTGACTTCAATTTGTTAGTGTATTAAAATCTGCTAGTGCATATAATACTCCCCTCCCCCTAGACCAGTGATAGCGAACCTTGGCACCCCAGATGTTTTGGAACTACATTTCCCATGATGCTCATCTACACTGCAGAGTGCATGAGGATCATGGGAGATGTAGTTTCAAAACATCTGGGGTGCCAAGGTTCGCCATCACTGCCCTAGACTGACAATGCTGTTGTCCAAAAGGTTCCCCCTCCTGTGCTCCTTCATCCAGAGTGGAGGGAGGAGGTACTCTAATACAGAAGGTGTGTTACTGGCTAGATCACCAGGTGAAAACAGAGGGGAAAAAAACCTAAGAGAAGAAAACAGATGCAGTCACCATAATGATTGGTAGGCTGCAAAATATTCAATTTTTGGTTTCGAGTTTACTACCACCTTAAAATTTATTTATGTGAGTACAGACCAGGTGAATTTCAGTCAGTCACTGAAAAATGGTCTGGCAATGAAGGAATATATATAGACTAGTACTCAAGTGGTTACAACTCCAGCCTCAAGGCAACAGTCCACGAGACCCTTGATGTCAATTTCATCTTTATTATGCAGGCCTTTTACACACACTAATTACAAGCAAACAGATCACCGGTGAGGATGGTTACCTTTAATAGCCATTCAAACCCATTTGTGTCAACTTGTGTGCATGTTACCAGGCCAAAATCACCAGGGTATGTAAACTTTTGATCAGAGTCACTTGGGTAGTTTCTGGTGCCATTAGAGTAAACACAGTTGATTGATATAAAATGGCTTCAGCCAAACACTAACCATGAGTGAAAGAAAAGTTTTTGTGTTATCATTCATAATCTCTGGAAAACGGCCAAGAAATCTAATTCTGCCAGGGTATGTAATTTTATGAGCACAACTGTATTCTGCTACATAATTTTAGTAAAAAAAAAAAAAAAAAAAAATCTTAATAAGCATATATTGGTTTGTGCAAAAGTTATAGTGTCTACAAACTATGGACTATTTTTATTTACCGTATTTTTACTAGTAACGCTAGCATTCAGTGACTTCTAGCGGGACTGATATTGCGGAGGACATTCTGACACTTTTTGTGAATCAGTGACACTAAGGGCCCTTTCACACTGGGGCGGTTTGCAGGTGCTATTGCGGTAATAATAGCGCCTGCAAATCGACCCGAAAGTGCCGCTGCTTTGTATCCAGTGTGAAAGCCCCGAGGGCTTTCACACTGGAGCGGTGCGCTGGCAGGACAGGAAAAAAAGTCCTGCCAGCAGCATCTTTGGAGCGGGGAAGGAGCGGTGTATTCACCGCTCCTGCCCATTGAAATCAATGGGACAGTGCGGCTATACCGCCAGCAAAGCGCCTCTGCAGAGGCGCTTTTCTGTGGTTTTTAACCCTTTCTTGGCCGCTAGCGGGGGGTAAAACTGCCCCGCTAGTGGCCGAATACCGATGGTAAAGTGCCGCTAACAATAGCGGCGCTTTACCGCCGACGCCACCCCCGCCCCAGTGTGAAAGGGGCCTAAGACCCCTTTCACACCAAGGCATTTTTGCAGCGTTTTAGCGCTAAAAATAACGCTATTAAAACGCTGATAAACGCTCCCCATGCATCTCAATGGACCCTTTCACACTGAGGTGTTGCGCTGGTGGGGCGTTGAGAAAAGTCCTGCAAATAGCATCTTTGGAGCAGCTTTTGGGCGTTGAAAAAAGCGCTTCAAAAACGACCCTCTCCATTGAAAGCAATTGAAAACGCTGTAAAAACGCCTGAATAGCGCCTATAATCCACCCTGAGCTGTAGAAAAGTCACATGATCTCACAAAAAGGTAAACATGCAAGCAGAAAAGAGAGCATCTACAACAACAGGACTGAAATTGTGGGAAGGTCAGAATGATTAAACAGACCATCAAACTGCCAAAAAAACAAAATTTAAAGTGCCAAAAAAAAAGAATTAATCCCAGAAAAATGAAGATTTGAAGTAAAACAAGACACTGCTTGTTACTTTACAAGACACTGCTTGTTTTACATGATCTCACAAAGGATAAACATGCAAGCAGAAAGATAGCATCAATAACACATGCTTCAATAACGCTTGAAAAACGCTGTTAAAACGCCTGCAGGGTTGCGTCAATTTTACCGCTAGCGCCCCTAAAACGCGGTAAAAATGCCGTAAAAGCGCTAAGGCGTTTCAGGGCGTTTTTGAAGCGCCTGTCACTGTAATATTGACACTGGCTGGGAAGGGGTTAAACATCAGGGGCAATCAAAGGGTTAACTGTGTGCCTAACCAGTGTTTTACTATATTGTGGGAGGTGCTTTTACTAGGTGAACGATGGAATTTCCTGCGTTGCAGGGACACAAACTCCATACCCCCCCCCCTTGTCAGAACGGCGATCTGCCCTTATATAGGCAGATTGCAGTTCTGTGTCTCTCCCTGATTATCCGCAGGTGCTGGCGGACAAAGAGTACCCGACACCTACAGATTAGCTTCCACTGTGTATAATGACAGCGGAAGAGAACCACCGGTGGCGCGCATTCATGCCCCCTACCTGGCAGTGTTGGATCACGTATATATAAGTGATCTGGTGCCACCCTGTAGCAGTTAAACTGCTATAGGGTGGACCCAAAGTGGTTAAAAGTTTAAAATGGCTGACAGGTTCTATTTAAGGGTATGTTACACATTTCATTTCACTTACCTGGGGGAGCATTTGGGTCTCTCAACCATCCTTTCGCCTGGTTCATTTTAGAGCCAATGTGTGCAAGTGCCCTCTTCATAGCCTCAGTGTCCTAGAAGTATAATTAAGAGACACTATTTTTTGTGAAATGCTTGACACAAAGAATAAGTTCCCAGTTCACATCAGAAGGAATTGTTCAACTTCATAAAAAAGATTAGCATAACATTGGAACATATTAGTTTGTAGGATCGCTGTTCAATGTGTACCAACGTTTCTCCATGTCAAATGCAAACGAAATACACTAAACTAAATTGCAGAGCTCCAACAGGGACCTATACACATCATCCAATGGAAATTTCAAGTATCAACTTAGGGCAAAATTCTTTTTAAGACTGATAAAGTACATTAGGACCACCGTAGCAAAAACGATAGCAATATGCATGTGGTTACCATTTATTTTGACAGCATTCAATTATTAATTCCTTTCATATATATTAATACTTCTCTCCAAGTTTACATGAAATTCACCCTGTCCAGCAAAAGTGATGCTGACAGGGACAAACTTCAGGCGCTCGCACTTCATTCCATTGGTTTCATCTATTTTTTTATTAATTGATGTCAAAACTACTCAAGCATCCCTGGAAGTAGTATAACTTGTCCCAACCTCGCCTCTGTCACTTTTTCTGGTCAGCAAGCAATGTGCAGAAAAATATAAAAGGCGTGTAAAAATGAATGTGTTGAATATTTCCATCAAGCAGCTACACTTTCCATGTTTTAGCCACCCATGTCAGATCTTGTTTAAAAGCAATGAAAGATTCAAAATTTGCCCTCTTGGTTTAACCGATGAGGCAGCAAATTATTGACTTCCTGTATTCCCCAAACAGGGTAAAAAAATATTTAAGTGACTCAAAATTCTGGTTTAAAGTTTTAAAAATATAGAATATAAAAAAAGAAAATAAAAATGATATTCAAGTGTAGTTTCCAAATTCAAAAAGTACCTTCTATTCCTCTCAGCCCCCATGTCCCCCCCCCCCCCCTCTGCTCCGATCCAACTTACTGTTAGAGGGTGGCTACATTTGTTCTCCATGGTCCCACTGAACGTAGGATGTAGGAGAGTAGCCACCTCTTCCTGCTCCCTCCAGAGGTGGACTATGGGATTTGTAGTGTGTAGAAAGCAGTGGGCATGACTGCAACCAACAAACATCTGTCTCTGTGGTACAAGAATTGCAACAGGGGACAGGGGAGGTTCAGGACCTCATGGTGGATATTATAAGTAAGCAGAAAAACACATTAAGAAATTATAGATAATTTACAGGGCCATTAAGTAGTGGATAGATATGAATCGTTTTTTGGATAAGGATAGTGTTTAGCATCACTTTAAAGAATTCATATTCCTGACATGTGCCTGCTGTATCATACTTGTATCACTGCTCTCCTCCAATGATCAGACTTGTCCTGACACCCCCCCAGCTCAGCCCTTCACTGCTGGTGTTTCTCCTCCCCCAGCTCAAAGGCCCCTTTCAGACTAGCAGAGTCTGCCAGTGGATTCGCCTGCTCAGCACGGGATCTCTCCGCTAATTCCCGTTGAACAGGTGGATGCAGAGCGGACACAGACAAAGCCCTCTGTCCTACATAAGCTGTCAGATGCAAACAGATCGCCTGACCATTTTCATCTGTCATCCGATCCAACAAACGGATCCCCATCCATCTGTTTTTAGCGGATCCGATGTCAGCGGACACGTGTCCATTGACATCCGCCGCTACATAGAGAGCAATGGATGGTCCGATCGAGTCCACCTGAAAAACTGACAGGCGGACCCAAATCGGTTCGCCAATGTGAGAGGGGCCTTATGCAGCTGAGAACAGAGGGAATGTGGTCACAAAAACTGGGGGGGGGGGGTGGATATTTAAATGTATTTTTTTATATCCATACACAAAATGTTTTACCTTTCATTTCTATTTTAAACTGAATGGGTTGTTTTACAAGGTGATCATTTACGATCAATTTAACCCTAGGTTCACATTGATGCAGTGCAGGATTCGCAACAATTCCTGTGTGTTTCCCACATCGCATCACAAATTGCACTCCATTCATGCGAACCTCTGCGCGTGTCAATGTTAAGTTAACACCCCAAAAACTATTTGCAAAACACAGTGTGATTGGCTGAATTGGATCGCATGGGTGCAATCCAATTCCAGTGCAGCAAAAAAAAAAAAAAAAGTGCCTGCACCTTTTTTGTGTGTGGTGCAATTTTAGCCATACAAAATGAATAGGCTCAAAATTGCACTGCAAAGAAATGCATGTAATTTGAAGAGAAATGCGGTGCGTTTCCTGTCCGAATCACATGCGGTTCCCCGGACCGCATCAGAGTGGACCCAGGCAAAGCTTTCTTAAAAATCTGCATAGCCCCCCACCAAACCAATGCTATTTTACTCAATTAACTTTTCACTACAAAACCCTACTCTCTGATCTGTTGATATCCTGGCCAAAAATGGAGAGCGCAGCAAACTTAGGGTTCCATATACACTGACATTTGGATATGTGCCTCACATTAGCTGTAAGTCAGTTTAGATCTAATGTATTGTTAATGCAAATGCAATGTATATTACTATGTGTGTTAAATGCACCTGAACAAAAAACACATCAGCTGGGTACATTTTGCACAAATAAATTCAGTAGTGTCCGGGACACCTGTTTTCATTATAACGATAAATCATAAAAGCACACCCCACTGGTACCCTTATGCCCTGTACACATGATTCGAAAATCGGACGACAAATCGTCCGACTTTTTTTGCTTACTAGTCGCAAGTAGAAATTTAATAGGTTACTAAAGCCACAAAAATTTTCGTACGACAGAAAAAAAAAAAATTAAAATCGGAAGTGATGTCATGTGTTAGTGTATTTTCGGACGACAACTGTACTGACAAGACGAAAATCGTACGATCTGGTATCATACGAGGAAAATTTTCGTGCTTGTCCGATCAAATATCGGATGAACTGTCGTGATCGGCTCTTGAAAGCTCTGGACTAACGATCCGATTATTGTACGATCGTGTTGAAAGCGGTATTTTTCGTCTGATTTTTGGATCGTGTGTACAGGCCATTAGGACCACGTCACACTAGCAATCATGCTGCTAGAAGCAACTTGCCAGTAACAGGAAAGCTAAAAAGGGAGCATTAATTTGCTCCTAGTGTACCGCTCACTGAAATGTTGCAGAATCTCACTCAAGACAGGGCAATGCCTTGTTGGTTCAGCCAGAGAGTGTCCAACGCCATTGGAGTAGGCAAGTGTCCTCTCTGCTCTTTGAGCTATTCAGCCACTGGCAGGATCACTAATGTGACATGTCTCTTGGCTGTTAGTGTAATATTTATTCTATAGCACTGTAGATTAGGCTCTGGAGTAATGCTGCATTTGTAGTTTATCCATTTATCTTACCTCTTGCTACTATTGAACAGGTGTTTTGCGAGTTTATGGCTCATAGTAGACATACCTTTAATCCATCAGTACACACATCGAACGGACAATATGTCATGACACTAGCACAATGCCAATAGAATGTTGCTCAGAGAGTATAGGCCCCCGAGGAAGACAATGTCCTATTGTCCAGCCATTAAACAAAGTTTAATGCCACATCACAATGCAAAACATGCCCCTTTTATCCACTCCATACAAAAAGGCACACTCCACAAACATTTAGCAAAATCTCAATGCTATACAAATCCAAAACGATGCCCTAATGGTAACATTCATATATATTTTATATATATTTCCTCTGGTATAATCATGCACAAGTTGGAAACATTATAAAAAAAACTGTCAAACATCACAATATCAGGTTTGGTCCAGTATGGATTAACAGTTCAGTAGTATTTAGCAATCAAATGGCATGAGGTGCATTCCCAAATAAGTAAACCGGGTGTAAACTGCATGTGCGTCTGAGGGATGCCCGGGTCTCTGGACTACATTTCTACATCTTGACCTACAATCACTTGGACTTTTGTTTTATTCAACACCTTAGCCATTTGGTAGTTTGTATGATTTGTGGCACATTTGTCTTCATAGATTTTCACTAGGTAATGCACTAAGCCAGTGATGGCGAACCTTGGCACTCCAGATGTTTTGGAACTACATTTCCCATGATGCTCCAGTACACTGCAGAGTCCAATAGCATTATGGGAAATTTAGTTCCAAAACATCTGGGGTGCCAAGGTTTGCCATCACTGCACTAGGCCTTAGCACCCTCTTGTTGAACCTCCATGTTAGCCTATGAGGCCATGAACATGTGTTTACAGATGTATCTGAAGAGGTGCGATTACAGGCAGCAACTAAGATGTGTTCTGCGAGGAGTTTACGGACATAATTTACACAGGTAAATGTATTCCAATGGCCAGAATAAATCAATCATTTGGCCAGCAGAATGCAATTACGCTCAACGCCATACAAGTGTCCATACCCGACAGAGGCATTTTTTTTCTGCCAAGTCCTGCCAGGAAAAACTGCATATTTTAAGAATAAATTCATATGCTCCTATGCATGAGGACTAAAAAGGTAAGCTAGCCACACTGCCAGCAAAGCTGACTTGTGAGCGCTTGGACAAAACGAGTGTGTGATATGTGTCAATGCTATTAAAGGTTCATCCACTCGTAGAACCGCATTCACCCTCAACACTACAAGTTATTGGATTATTGCATAACTGCACTTTAAAGTTTGACACCATACATGTTCATCAAATTCAAAAACATAACCACTTCAAATCACATCAGGTAATGGCTATTCTAAGGCACACAAAATGATTAGAAAACAAAAAAACAACAAATACAAACACACAGCACTCTAAAATTAAAAGGACATGCTACTTTTGATCGCAGACATCTTACCTTCTACACCCCAGAACATACAAAACAGTTACATAAAAAGGAGATACGGTGAAAAACAGACCCTATTTTTACTGGGATTTTTGAAACTTAACAGACAAAAATGATCAGAAAGTAAAATGATATTATTTTTAGCAAATGTACAGCATAGAACAAAACTGATTTGTTCCTAAAAATCAAGCGGATTAGATGCAACCGTAAGAAAGGCTAAAATTCATATTGCATTTATAATAGTCACCGATCCAATTAAAAATAAAGTCCAAAACTTGAAGTCAAATATCACAAAGGATTCCTAGGTCAAATTTTCCTATCCTACTATATGTGGTAAACAGGAACAAAGCTGGCGTCACTCTAAGACTATGGCCCCTTTCACATGGGCTTTCTGATCAGTTTCTCAGGCGGACCTGATTGGACACTCCATTCAGCCCTACGGGGCAGCGGAGGTCAGCTGTGAAATGTCCGCCGACACCCGCTGCTATCCGATCCGTGAAATCCAGATGAATGGAGACCCTATTTTCCATCCATCTGGCAGATCAGATTGGATGGAAAACAGACAAGTGGTCCATTTTCATCCGATCTCCCCGCAGAGGAGAGTGGGGCTCCGACAGATCCGTCTCAGCACAGTGAGCAGAGACAGACCTGTCATTCACCTGCTTAGCGGGGATCAGCGGAGTCCGCCAGGTGGATCACCCGTGTGTAAGAGCCCTATGGGTGTTAGAACATTTAAAAGGAAACAATTGGGAGAAATGTGCAGGGTGCCAAATAAAAATGCTGGATGCTTTTCTTCTGACATATCTCGAGTTACTGGCCGAAAACAAGTATGGATACATGGTCACAACTCCTGATCTAAATATATGTTCCAGATCAGAGACTGAGAAAACATATTTAAGATGAAGGACCAGTATGGTAGCCAGGCTACTACGATTGCCTAATGGAGGTTAGCAAAGTCTACCTATTTCTTTCATTACAGGTTTTCTTTAAGTGATTGTAAAGTATTTTTTTTTTTTCATTACAAATAACAAACATGTTCTACTTACCTGCTCTGTGTAATGATTTTGCACAGAGCAGCCTGGATCCTCTTTGGCTCTCCTGGCCCATCCCTCCAGCTTGCTATGGGGGCACTGAGCCGAGTCACAGCTCCATGTGTCCATTCAGACACAGAGCTCTGGCCCAGTCCTCTTTGGCTGACTGACTTTGATCAACAACGGGAGCCAATGGCACCGCACTGCTATCTCAGCCAATGAGAAGGGGAGTCCCAGACGGTTGAGACACTCCTACAATATTCCTGGAGCTAGAGGGAGCTCAGATAAGTATTAGGGGTGCTGCTGCATACAGAAGGCTTTGTATCCTAATGTACAGAATGCATTAACCCTTTCATGCCTAAGCCTGTTTTTGAAATTTGTTGCTTACAAGCTAAAATCCATTTTTTTTTTAGAAAATTACTTAGAAACCCTAAACATTATATATATATTTTTAGCAGAGACCATAGAGAATAAAATGTCGATCGTTGCGCGGTATTTGCGCAGCAGTGTTTCAACGCAATTTTTGGGGGGGGGGGGGGGGGGGGGGAAGACACTTTCATAAATTTAACAAAAAAAAAAAAAAACAGTAAAGTTAGCCCAATTTGTTTTGTATAATGTGAAAGATGATGTTGCGCTGAGTAAAATCGATACCAAACATGTCATGCTTTGAAATTGCTCACACTCGTGGAATGGCGACAAACTACGGTACTTAAAAAATATCCATAGGCGACGCTTTAAAAATTTCTACAGGTTACCAGTTTAGAGTTACAGAGGAGGTCCTGTGCTAGAATTATTGCTCTCACTCTAACAATTACGGCAATACCTCACATGGGACAGGAGAGCTGCGGAAGGCGGCGGGATGTCCCCTCCTGCTCCTTTGGATAACAGCCGAGCTCCTTTGAGCCACATCGGTTGTTATCACTAAAAAAAAAAACAACTGCTGGCTCTAAAAAACTGTATCGGGTGTTACAGAAAACTGGTGACAAAATTAGGTATAAAGTGAAACCTAACACTGAACCACAACATCCCTCTCTACATTAAACCTTTTCTCAAAGCTTTATTAAAGCTCAACTCCTGGGAAAACAAAAATCCTCCCTTGTTGCGGGGCAGCCCTGTACTGCAAGTATTAAATGCTCATTTAGATCCGGGGCACCCGAAAAAGCACTTTTACTCACCCAGTCTCCTGTTTCCACATCTTCTCGCTTCTAGCCCAGTCCTTGCAACTGCTTTTCACTTATGCTCCAACCGTTCTCAGGTCCTCTCACATGAAGTACAAACCAGGGTCCATAGTCGAGGCATAAGCGAGAAGACAAGAGCGCCAGGTGAGCAGGGATCAGGTAAGTTAAGGTGTTTTTTTATTTTTTACCCTCGACAAATGAGCATTTAGACCTTGCAGTGTGGGGGCAGCTCCAATGCAAGGGATCGTTTTTGTTTACCCTGGAGATAGGCTTTAAGGAAAGAAAGGTAGTAGTACCAAGTGCTGCAGAACTATAAAACATTGTTGACATGAAAACATAGCATTACAAACCACTTCTCACCTTGCTGGCCCAGGCATCTTCATCCCAGGAAGTCAGCTGCAGTACTCGGATTATTTCATTAATCTCAGCACTCATCTTATCCACTGTAAAGTTACGATTTTTTAGAGCTTCTTCTACACCTTGGCTACGGGAGCTCTTCGTTGTCACAAAGATCTTCATAGCTATGGGGAAAAAAGCCTAAATGAAGTACAAAATTCTGGGCAAATTTCAGGTATGCAACTAAAACATCAGCATCCGCCGCTAACATACATACCTGAGATCAGCACTGGCAACAGATCTTTCACTGTGTTCATTGAATTAACAAGCATCACTCGATGTTCTTGATGGGTCAACTCTTGTTGACGGTCATCAATCATTTTTGCCATCTTGGTCATTCCTAAGGCAAGGGAGAAAAAAAAGGGGGGGGGGGGGACCATGAACTCTATGTATTATTTCTTTTTTTTTTTTTTTTAATTCCTTTATTTTGACACTGAGCAAGTGCAGACAGTTACATATTCTGTTGTAAAACAATGTAAGAGACAAGCAAGTGTGATACAGATGAATGGTTGCAAACAGTAATGTCAAAAAACAACAAGGTCGACAGTTCTGGTTATTTAAACAAGCACCACAATCTCTACAGTGCCTTGCGAAAGTATTCGGCCCCCTTGAACTTTTCAACCTTTTGCTACATTTCAGGCTTCAAACATAAAGATATAAAATTTTTATTTTTTGTGAAGAATCACCAACAAGTGGGACACAATTGTGAAGTGGAACGAAATCTATTGGATTGTTGAAACTTTTTTAACTAATAAAAAAATGAAAAGTGGGGCGTGCAAAATTATTCGGCCCCCTTGCGTTAATACTTTGTAGAGCCACCTTTTGCTGCGATTACAGCTGCAAGTCGCTTGGGGTATGTCTCTATCAGTTTTGCACATCGAGAGACTGAAATTCTTGCCCATTCTTCCTTGCAAAACAGCTCGAGCTCAGTGAGGTTGGATGGAGAGCGTTTGTGAACAGCAGTTTTCAGCTCTTTCCACAGATTCTCGATTGGATTCAGGTCTGGACTTTGACTTGGCCATTCTAACACCTGGATATGTTTATTTGTGAACCATTCCTTTGTAGATTTTGCTGTATGTTTGGGATCATTGTCTTGTTGGAAGATAAATCTCCGTCCCAGTTTCAGGTCTTTTGCAGACTCCAACAGGTTTTCATCCAGAATGGTCCTGTATTTGGCTTCATCCATCTTCCCCTCAATTTTAACCATCTTCCCTGTCCCTGCTGAAGAAAAGCAGGCCCAAACCATGATGCTGCCACCACCATGTTTGACAGTGGGGATGGTGTGTTGAGTGTGATGAGCTGTGTTGCTTTTACGCCAAACATATCGTTTTGCATTGTGGCCAAAAAGTTCGATTTTGGTTTCATCGGACCAGAGCACCTTCTTCCACATGTTTGGTGTGTCTCCCAGGTGGCTTGTGGCAAACTTTACACAAGACTTTTTATGGATATCTTTGAGAAATGGCTTTCTTCTTGCCACTCTTCCATAAAGGCCAGATTTGTACAGTGTACGACTGATTGTTGTCCTATGGACAGACTCTCCCACCTCAGCTGTAGTTCTCTGCAGTTCATCCAGAGTGATCATGGGCCTCTTGGCTGCATCTCTGATCAGTCTCCTCCTTGTCTGAGCTGAAAGTTTAGAGGGACAGCCAGGTCTTGGTAGATTTGCAGTGGTCTGATACTCCTTCCATTTCAAAATGATCGCTTGCACAGTGCTCCTTGGGATTTTTAAAGCTTGGGAAATCTTTTTGTATCCAAATCCGGCTTTAAACTTCTCCACAACAGTATTACGGACCTGCCTGGTGTGTTCCTTGGTCTTCATGATGCTCTCTGCGCTTTCAACAGAACCCTGAGACTATCACAGAGCAGGTGCATTTATACAGAGACTTGATTACACACAGGTGGATTCTATATATCACCATCAGTCATTTAGGACAACATTGGATCATTCAGAGATCCTCGCTGAACTTCTGGAGTGAGTTTGCTGCACTGAAAGTAAAGGGGCCGAATAATTTTGCACGCACCACTTTTCAGTTTTTTATTTGCTAAAAAAGTTTAAAATATTCAATAGATTTCGTTCCACTTCACAATTGTGTCCCACTTGTTGGTGATTCTTCACAAAAAATTAAAATTTTATATCTTTATGTTTGAAGCCTGAAATGTGGCAAAAGGTTGAAAAGGTCAAGGGGGCCGAATACTTTTGCAAGGCACTGTATGTATTATTTCTAATCTGTACTACTGGTCTACTATAATTGTGAGATCAACAAAGAAACACAAATATATTCAAAAGCATAGAAAAAAAAAAAAGTTAGTGATTAATAAATAAAAGTTTATAGTTCATAATTATTATGAATAAAAATGATAATAGAATTGAATAAAAAGAAGCAAGCCAAGCGCTGATTTAAAATGCAATTAGAATTTTGGATTGCTTGGGGAAGAGGTGGGGGGGGGGGGGACAAAGAAAAGTTAAAGTGACTCAGCCTCTATTCCTGTGAAAAATCTGGGGATACCAATGAAACATCAGGACAGCAGTGTCTGGTTGTAAATAGCACATGGCTTTGGTACATGCAGTGGAGGGAGGAAAACAACGGAAAACACTGGCAGCAGCCAGGTGCACTGACATGGGGATAGAAAACATTGTGTGTGGCTGTGTGTGAAGAAACCTATTGAGGGAGGGATGCAGGCTTTACCTGCCAGACCTGGGAATAGGATCAGCAGGGAAGAGCGGACTCCTTTTACCCCTTTATTACCCCTACAAAACAAGGCTTTATAAACAGTGGGCAAGACATAAGGGAGGGGGGGGACCTGATAATGTCTCCTGCTGCCAAATCCAGAAGTACCCTGTACAGGAACCTTTTTTTTTTAATTTTTAATCTTCATAAGACAAGGAGATGCCATTTATAGATTGACTTGGAGACCAAATAATATATATGAACAAGAGGGATTCGGTTCATCCAAATAAGGCAGATGGATTATAGGAGTGTTTAATATGTGGTTAATAATTGATGATTAAGGATTGGCTTTTAGCAGCAGCGGGAGCCAATGGGGGTCTGGAGCGCGCCAGCTTGGGTGCCTCCACAGCAAGCTGCTTGCTTACTGTAGCTCCTGCCGGATGCTTGCTGTGGGGGCACCCGGCAGGAGCGCCGGCGTGGGACCCGAGAAGAGGAGAATCAGGGCTCTTTTGTGCAAACCCATTGCCTAGAGCAGGCAAGTATAACATTTTTTATTTTAAAACAAGACTTTAATAATCACTTTAACCAATTACATATGTATCCAAAACTATATATATATATATTATAAAAAACACTTCAGCTTTAGATATCTTTTAACTGTTAGCTAGCATATGGCAAGTGCCACTCAAAACACATACAAATAAATTCTGCCTAGTTGGGTTGTTGTATACCAACAAACTATATCAAATCACAACTGGTGATTACAAACCTGGTCCCAAATTCTTGGTGTAGGTCACGAGATCTTCCATGCTTTCAACCACCTCTGCGACAGCCAGGTACTCCAGAATACCTTTACACACTCGGATTATTTTCCTCACCTGGTTAAAGGCAGACATGTTATTAAATTATAGTGGAGACAATTTAGTAAACATTTCAGCCTGATAACAGAGTTAAAAAGAACAACTAGTCTTCTTGGAAAGAGCAAACCTTCTTGGAAACTACGAGATAAAACTCTGATGGTCTCTTTATGCAATTACATAGAGAGTAACCTTAAGCCCCAGTCGACACTAAGGCCTCATGCACACAGGGTGTGTTTACAGCTGCTTTTAGCAGCGTCAGCCCTTTTTTTTTTTTGCAGCTTGAAAACGCCTCTCCATGTTATTCTGTGTGTCCATGCACACATAGGCTTTTAGGAGCTGTAAGTAGCATAGGCATTTTAAAGCTACAAAAAAAAAAAAAAAAAACTCAGGGCTAGTGCATTCTGAGGACCAGCGTTACAGCTGTAACAATGTCAGACGCTGGTAAAAGCGTGTTTTTTTTTTTTTGTCAAAATCAATGGTTCCCTATGAGAGCCCATTAATTTGAATAGAAGTCACACCAGAAGTTGGATCATGATGATCCGACTTGCGGAGTGGCTTGTGCGCTGAGGATCTTGAAGAGGAACCCTCGCCAAAATGAAAAAAAAGGCACGGGGTCCCTTATCTGAGCACACAGACGGCAGGTCAGGAAAGGGGGGGCACTTGCTCAGATTCCGATAAGCCCCCCGCCCACACCAACGGCCAGAGTTGTCGGGAAGAGGCCCTTGTCTCCATCAACATGGGGACAAGGTGCTTTGGGGTGGGCCCCCCCCCCCCTGCCCAAAGCACCCAACCCCCCATGTTGAGGGCATGTGGCCTGGTATGGTCCAGGAGGGGTAGGGGCACTCGCCTTCGGTCTGGTATGGTCTTGGGGGGGAATCCCACGCCAGTTTTTTTACTCCCATTTTGGCGAGACCCCTTCAAGACCTTTAGCGCACAAGCCGCACCGCAAGTCGGATCGTTATCAGCGGGGGAGATCACTGTACTGTCGTCGGATGGTTAGCAAAGCGCTTTTTTTTGTGCAACAAAAATGGTTAGTGTGCACCAGGCTTTATGTGATGCATTGCTAATGCACGGCATCCATGCAATCTGCTGCAGGTGTAGTTATCTTAACGACACCTTGAAACAGATTGCAAAACTAAAAAATAGTGCAACTGCCAGAATCAAGTGCGATTCAGGTGCGGGGGGGGGATGGTTCCTGCACCATTTTGGTGCTGATGCGATTTTAAGCATACAATATGTATGGCTAATATCACACCGCACAGACATCACATGTGATGGGCACAGGAATGTGGTTGCGATTCTGGCGCGAATCACATGCAGTGTCTACATCGCACAAGTGTGAACCCAGGCTCAACTACTAACATTATATGCTGCCCCGAAGGCCCCCCTTCACACTGATGCACTTTTGAGGTGCTCCCATTGTCCGTCTTACAATGGAAGGAGACTTTTAGGTGCGCTTTTGAAAAACTGCACCAAAGATGCAGCACGCAAAACTTTTTAAACGCAAGCACACCAGTTTGAAAGGCTACATAGGGTTTAATGAGAATAGTTTGCAAAGCACACCAGTGTTAAAGGGGCCTAAAGCTGGCCAGAAGCAAACATTATACAGCAGCTTACCAATTCTTAGCTGCCAAGGCTGTATTAGTTTCCTTTTCTAGGCTTTCTTCTATATTCATTTAGTAATCCAGCCAGCAAATCTGTTTTTCATAGCACATACTCTGCAGCAAAATGCATCAGTTTACATGAATGAGACAAACCACTTTACACTGGTAGGGGTGATTAAAATGATCAGCTTTTATTTATTCATGCAAAACCTTTATCCCAAAAGGAAATAAACTGTTTGCTGTAGCTGATTATAAAGTGTGAGCTGGAGTTTGGCTCAGTTTGTTAGCGATTCTAAATCTGCTAATACATTTAGCACTCCACGTCCCCCCAGACTGACAGACAATGTGCGCATTCCTCCAAGGTTGTCTCACACTAATACAGGCCAGGTCACCAGGAGGAAAAAAGCCAAAGAAAAGAAAAACTAATGCAGCCACCACATTTAATAATTGGTAAGCTGCAATATATTACATTTTGTTTTTTTGGGTTTAATATCGCTTTACATTTCAATCAGCCAACAGGCTGAAAGAAAAAAAAAACAAGATTCCTCCATCCACATAAACAAGGTGGATAGAGGAATCTGCCCCACAGTAGGGACCTGCCACACACTGATCACAATTTGGTCTATCCGCACTGAACCGGCCAACTTTCAATTAGTGTATGGCTAGCTTTACATTAAGGCACTTAAATGGGACCATTTATGAAAATCTGGAACATGGAGTTTCTTCCTACCACAGACTCTTACCTTTAATTTCCTTCATGTCCATGTCAGGAGTATCATTACTTGTAATGTTCAGTGTATAATGTATATGAACTGAATGTAGAATTCTGGAAGTTATGCATGTAGCTCTTAGGGTGTTAGGGCAGAGAAAACAGTATATGGAAATTTAGACTTTGTTCATGAAGCATGGATTTGAGAAATGTACTTGTGGTACGGCTTGGCAACAAGAATTTTACAATTAGAGGAGCTCTATATACAGACTGGATAGCTGGAACCCAGAAACTTGGCAATGTATGGAAAATATTTAGCCTAATTTTAACCATTTAAAGAAACATGAAAGGGTCAGGTGTGAAGTGTTTTTGCTAGAACACATCTCATTAAGCCCCTGTTCACACCGGTGCACCTCATCATGCGATTTGACAGATCAAAGTCACATGACAAGTCGCACCCTATTTCTGGCTATGGAACCGTTCAAAATCAGCTAGAATCCGACTTGTACTGACTTTGAAAAGGTTCACAAGTGAAATGAAATTGAAACAATGGAGTCCCAGAAAAATAAAAAATATGCAATAGGTGTATATGGCAAAAAAAAAAAAGTGACCACATCCATTCTTATGAAAGGAAATCCAAAAGGTAGTGTGAATTCCTCCACCAGGTAACACCATATAGGCTTAAAGTGATTGTTTTATTTATTTTTTTAAAACAAGACTTTACAAACATGTTATACTTCCCTCCTCTGTGTAAATGGTTTTGCACAGAGCAGCCCAGATCCTCTTCTTCTCGGGACCCTCAATGCTGCTCCTGGCCCCTCCCTCCTATCGAGCGCCCCCACAGCAAGCAGCTTGCTATGGGGACACCCGAGCCGATTCAGACACGGAGCTCCGACCCGGCTCCACCCCCTGACTCCCCTGATTGGCTAAATGACTGATGACTGAGCCAATGGCGCCGCTGCAGTGTCTCAGCCAATCAGGAGAGTTGCGGACGGCTAAGGCGCCTTTCACACGGACGGCTATTCTGCCGCAGTTAAAAGCATGTTTTTTTTCCTGTGAAATTCAAGACTCCAGGCACTGCATTTGCACAGTGCGATTAGCTGCGGTTTGCCATTTCCATGGCAACCTGACAGGGTACCGACTTGCACTGCTTGGTATGAATCTTGAGGGGGAACTCCACGCCAAATTTTAAATAAAAAAACGGCGTGGGTTCTCCCCCAGGGGCATACCAGGCCCTTCGGTCTGGTATGGATGTTAAGGGGAACCCCCTACGCCGAAAAAACGGCATGGGGTCCCCCCCAAAATCCATAACAAACCCCAATCCAAGCACGCAGCCAGGCCGGTCAGAAAAGGGGGTGGGGACGAGCGAGCGCCGCCCCCCCCCCCTCCTGAACCATACCAGCCCGCATGCCCTCATCACCCGGTGACCACGCCCCCTAAAACATCACAGTCCCAGCATGCCCAGGGACTGTGACGGCATAAGGGGGCGGGGTCTCCGCCTGTATAAGTCACATCGGAGTGCTCAGAGAGCATTCCAGCCGGAGAGAGCGCCGTGTCAACATTGGAAGAAGAGAAGAGGGAAGAAGGCAGAAGGCAGCAGATCGGGCTCCTCCGCTAGCAAAAAGAGCGGCAAAAGAGCAGAAGATAACGGAGGAGCCCGGCAGAAGACCCGGAGAAGAACCGGAGAGACCCCCGAAGCCGGAAGAAGACCCCCGGAGCTGTCTAATAAATTACTTTAAAAACCCGTGTGTTTTTTTGACACTTTTTCACTAGGTGAATGGGTAGGGGTACCATGTACCCCATACTCATTCACATAGGGTGGGGGGGCCGGGATCTAGGGGCCCCCTTATTCCCAGGTTCCCATAAGCCCTTGGCCCGCAGACCCCGACAACCAACGGCCAGGGTTGTCGGGAAGAGGCCCTTGTCCGCAGGGCGCCCCCTCCCCCAAAGCACCCACCCCCCATGTTGAGGGCATGCAGCCTGGTACAGCTCAGGAGGGGGGGGGCGCTCGCCCGTCCCCACCCCCTTTCCTGACCGGCCAGGCTGCGTGCTCGGATAAGGGTCTGGTATGGATTTTGGGGGGACCCCACACAGTTTTTTTTTTATTTAAAATTTGGCGTGGAGTACCCCCTTAAGATTCATACCAAACAGTGCTGGGCATTGGCGGGGATCCGAGTCGGATCCCCGTGCTTGTCGCTCATTGGGAAAGGAAAAATCATTTTTCCTTTCCCGATGAGCATCTCGGCGCTGTTATTCGCAGCTGACACAGTGCACTGCGAATACCTGCGGTTATGTGTGGATAGCTGCGCTAAATCGCTCCTGGACGCAGTCAATTCTATTTTTTCTATCCGCACAGAATGGCATGTATCGAATTCGCAGCTAAACGCAGTGTGTGAATGGGGCCATAGGAAAGCATTGTGTGCTTTTAGCTGCGGTAGAAAATCCGCAGCTAAAAGCACCATTCTATCCGTCCGTGTGAAAGGGACCTTAGACACCCATGGAGTTCGCTGGAGAGAGATGGAGTTCAGGTAAGTCCTGGGGAGGCTGCTATACACAGGTGGTTTAACTTAATGCATAAAATGTATTAAGAAAAAAAAAAAACCTTCTGCCTTTACAACTCCTTTAACAGATTGATAAGACCCTCTTTTTACAGAAAGGTCAAAGCACATTAGAAAATCAGACAACATGCGGGTCTCCTTTTTCAATGTAGTTATCAACAGGTCACAAGTGTCAAAACCACCTCAGGGGACATCCTATGGGTCTCCTCAATCCTATGTGCATCCTGGTATTTGACATATCAAAGACAAGAAGCTCTGGGTTCCCGGAAGCCGTCAGTTGTGGTGAAAACCAGAAGCTAACAGGAGGCCATTTTGTTATCGCTCTGGAGTCTGATTACAAGCGCTTTTTATTTACATAAATGTAAGTGTTTTTCCACTTTCTAATAAAATAAGTTTTAAATCGGTTTACACTATGAGGAACCTCTTGTTTTGCCTTTGATATATGTCATATACAGTTGTGCTCATAAGTTTACATACCCTGGCAGAATTTATGATTTCTTGGCCATTTTTCAGAGAATATGAATGAAAGCCATTTGTTATCAATCAACTGTGTTTACTCTTTAAATCATAATCACAAGAGAAACTATCCAAATGACCCTGATCAAAAGTTTACATACCCCAGTTCTTAATACCGTGTATTGCCCCCTTTAACATCAATGACAGCTTGAAGTCTTGTGTGGTATTTGTGGATGAGGCTCTTTATCTTCTCAGATGGTAAAGCTGCCCATTCCTCTTGGCAAAAAAGCCTCCAGTTTATTGTTGTGGCCAAAAAGCTTAATTTAGGTCTCATCACTCCAAATGACTTTGTGCCAAAAGGTTTGAGGCTTGTCTCTGCTCTTGTAGCATTTGCGTAGTAATGGCTTTCTTCTGGCGACTCAGCCATGCAGCCCATCTTTCTTCAAGTGCCTCCTTATTGTGCATCTTGAAACAGCCACACCACATGTTTGCAGAGAGTCCTGTATTTCACCTGAAGTTATTTGTGGGTTTTTCTTTGCATCCCGAACAATTTTCCTGGCAGTTGTGGGTGAAAAATAGGATTTTTTATGACAGCTTACCTGTAAAATCCTTTTCTTTCGATGGACATCACGGGACACAGAGCCTCAGTAATTACTGATGGGTTATATAGGGTATCAGTAGGTGATTGGACACTGGTCACACCCTAAACAGGAAGTTCAACCCCCTATATAATCCCCCCCCCCCCCTTGCAGGGATACCTCAGTTTTGTAGCCAAGCAATATAAGTGTATTAGAAGAGGGGCGGGACCTCTGTGTCCCGTGATGTCCATCGAAAGAAAAGGATTTTACAGGTAAGCTGTCATAAAAAATCCTATTTTCTTTCTCGAAAATCACGGGACACAGAGCCTCAGTAATTACTGATGGGATGTCCCAGAGCAATGCTACCTGAGGGGAGGGGAACCACAACCAAGTAGGGTGCTAACAGACTTGAGGACCCTGAACCGCTGCCTGCAGCACACTATGCCCAAAGGCGATATCCTCATGCCTTCTCACATCCACCTGATAAAATCTGGTGAATGTATGAACTGAAGACCAGGTTGCGGTCTTGCAGATTTGAGCCATAGAGGCCCAGTGATGCACTGTCCAAGAAGCACAGATAGCTCCTGTGGAATATGCTTTGATCTGAAACTGAATAATCTTCTGTTTCAAACCGTAAGCCTGAATAATCAATTGTCGAATCCATTTAGAAATGGTAGATCTTGACGCTTCCTGTCCTCTATTGGGACCCTCTGACAGCACGAACAAAACATCCGTTTTGCGAATTTGAGCAGTTGCTTCCAGATAGGCCTTGACTGCTCTTACTACATCCAAAGAATGTATTGACCTCTCTTCCGAAGAACAGGATTCTGGAAAAAAAGGAAGGCAGAACAATGTCTTGGTTTAGATGAAAATCTGAAACCACCTTCGGTAAAAAAACTAGGATGAGGGCGCAATACCACTCTATCCTTGTGTACAATCAAATAAGGCTCTTTACAGGAAAGAGCTGCCAATTCTGATACTCTTCTAGCAGACCAAAGAATGCGAAGCAAGTGGCCGTTGAAACAATACTGATAAGGCCAAGACCTCGCCCTTGATGGTACTCAAGGCCAGCTTCATCTCTAATCCCAAAACTAAATCGATCAGCGCAAACCATATAACCTAACACTAAGCAGCTAAAGTACTGGGGGTAAAATTTATCAAATCCCAAAGAGTAAAAATAGAAAGGCAGTACAGCGCATATAAAACTAAATAAAAACCATCAGTAATAGTCCATAAAAACCATCAGTAATAGTCCATATAAAAAACTAGATCCAAATAAAATCCAGCAATTCCTCCAGTGATAATCGTGACATGCAATATCTTGTAAGGTGACTGTAGTGAAATGGACCTCCACCTTCGGTAGCACAAGCCGCTCACCTCTACAGATGGACCCCTGAGTATATCAGTCAGGTCAGTTAAGCAGTTCCCTCACAGGGATAAAGGCAGAGGATGGTAGATGTAAATCCTGGTCAAATATCAGCAACAGGTACTCTTGCAGTCATGACATGTGGAGATATATAAAAGAGATCTAGTGCTCTCTGTATATCACTAAAAATCATTTATTTATAGATAAGTCAAAACACTTACAAGCGTCGCACTGTACCCCAGTGCATAGGACAACAGCATGTAAAGATAGGTGATCCACGTTGGATAGACGAACGGAGCGCGGGTGACGTCACGATCCAGACACGTGGGCGGTGCCGTACGTGTTACGTCCCTCAAAGGGGCGGGACTTCCTCAGCGGTCACTACAGTCACCTTACAAGATATTGCATGTCACGATTATCACTGGAGGAATTGCTGGATTTTATTTGGATCTAGTTTTTTATATGGACTATTACTGATGGTTTTTATTTAGTTTTATATGCGCTGTACTGCCTTTCTATTTTTTCATCTCTAATCCCAATTGTAGAAAATCAAGAATTCTACCTATCACATATTTTCTGGGATGCCAACCTCGGGATTCACACCAGGATACATAAGCTTTCCAGACGCTATGATAAATTACTCTGGAAGCTGGCTTCCTTGCATTGATCAAGGTAGATATCACAGGACCTGAAACCCCACGGCTCTTCAGAACCTGGGTTCCAATAGCCAAACCATCAATTTTAACGTTTGTAAGGCAGGATGGAACGCTGGACCCTGAGATAACAGGTCTGGGCGTGACGGTAGGGTCCACAGGGAACCCATAGTCATCCTTACTATTTCTGCATACCAAGTCCTCCTGGGCCAAGCGGGGGTTACCAGAAGTACAGACCTTCCTGCCTGATCCTGTGAAGGAATCGTGGCAGTAGCAGAATATGCGGGAATGCAGAAACCAGTGAGAACCGATGCCACGGAATCACCCCCGCATCCGTCCCGTATGCAAGAAGATCTTTTGTCCCTGCAACAAATTTGATATAAGCCACCGACGCCCTCCTATCTTGAAGTGCAGAAACGTCTGATGAGCAGGAAAAATGGGCACCTGCAGATATGTAGTCCGGCTAAAAGCCCTGCTACCAAATGCCCGGTCTGGTGTTTCTTTAGTTAATGCTGCCTAGGGGAATGCCTGTGTCCCACCTTACATGCGACCGTCAGCTCTGTGTCCCTCCAAGGCTTAGTGCACCTGTAAAGTGCGTCTTTACTAGCCATGCAACCGGCCTGTGTGGGCGTCTGAGCACGCTGGATGCTGTGCTGACGCACTAGCCGACCCTCGGGACCAGCATGGAGGGAAGGCTGGGGGAGGGGGAGGAAGGAGAGAGGCCGGTAGTGATGGGGCCTGCACGTGGCAAATGATGGCGGCGGTGAAAGTGCGGTGTATAACCGCCTCACAGACCCCCTGCGGCCCCCCCTAGTCTGGGGGGAGATATCCCTAAGGAGAGCCCTCCATCCCATCCTATCTTGAGCCGGCCGGAGGAGCTTGTGCAGCGTGGAAACACAGAGACAGACATCAGCATGAGAAGGTATGTGCTCTTGGCAGCCCCCGGTGGCGACAATAGGCATAGCATGCATTTACCTTAAAGGAGAAAACCTACTAGAATTAAAAAAATTCTGTGGAATCTCCCTTACCTTATCCAGCCGTAGGGTACTGTTATACATACCCAATCTTCACCTCTCACAGTGGGCTCCGTTTGAAAAAACCTTCAGAGACTGGGGCCCCTACGAATAGGGGGATCCACAGTTCTGGGCCTGTAAAGCACCCGGCCAGAAATAAGGATAGAAAACCATTTTCTGATATGCAGGGTCCAGCTCTCTAAAAAGAGGAAGCGTTACAGGTAAAACCTCGTTTCTTCAGACACGAGGCCCGGGTACCATCCAGTTTGGCCTAGAAAGGACACTTTGAAATGGATCCGGTTCGCCTGGCTTGCCCCAGTATAGGATATAGGATATTCCCTTTGGAGCTCAGCACAGGACATCTTCACACGTCCATCACCTAAGACACTGGCGTAAAAACGGAGGTATCCCTGCAAGGGAAGGGATTATATAGGGGGTTGAACTTCCTGTTTAGGGTGTGACCAGTGTCCAATCACCTAGTGATACCCTATATAACCCATCAGTAATTACTGAGGCTCTGTGTCTCGTGATGTTCGAAAAAGAAATTTAGTTGGTCTACCTGACCGTGGTTTGGTTTCAACAGAAGCCCTCATTTTCCACTTCTTGATTAGAGTTTGAACACTGCTGATTGGCATTGTCAATTCCTTGGATAGCTTTTTATATTCCTTTCCTGTTTTATACAGTACAATTACCTTTTACCGCAGATCCTTTGACAATTCTTTTGCTTTCCCCATGACTCAGAATCCAGAAACGTCAGTGAAGCACTGGATGAAAGATGCAAGGGTCAGGAGTCGAGAAACTTATTGACCTTTATACACACACACACACCAATTAGAAGCAAGCAGATCACAGGTGAGGATGGGTACCTTTTAATAGCCATTCAAACCCCTTTGTGTCAACTTGTGTGCATGTTATCGGGCCAAAATCACCAGGGTATGTAAACTTTTGATTAGGGTAATTTGGGTAGTTTCTGTTGTGATTATGATTTAAAAAGAGTAAACAGTTGAGTGATAATAAATGGCTTCAGCCAAACACTAACCATGAGTGAAAGGAATGTTTTTGTGTTATCAGTCATATTCTCTGAAAAATGGCCAAGAAATCATAAATGCCTCCAGGGTATGTAAACTTATGAGCACAACTGTACCTGCGTGCACATACAGTGGCTTGCGAAAGTATTCGGCCCCCTTGAACTTTTCAACCTTTTGCCACATTTCAGGCTTCAAACATAAAGATATAAAATTTTAATTTTTTGTGAAGAATCACCAACAAGTGGGACACAATTGTGAAGTGGAACGAAATCTATTGGATATTTTAAACTTTTTTAGCAATTAAAAAACTGAAAAGTGGTGCGTGCAAAATTATTCGGCCCCTTTACTTTCAGTGCAGAAAACTCACTCCAGAAGTTCAGCGAGGATCTCTGAATGATCCAATGTTGTCCTAAATGACTGATGGTGAAAAATAGAATCCACCTGTGTGTAATCAAGTCTCTGTATAAATGCACCTGCTCTGTGATAGTCTCAGGGTTCTGTTGAAAGCGCAGAGAGCATCATGAAGACCAAGGAACACACCAGGCAGGTCCGTAATACTGTTGTGGAGAAGTTTAAAGCCGGATTTGGATACAAGAAGATTTCCCAAGCTTTAAACATCCCAAGGAGCACTGTGCAAGCGATCATTTTGAAATGGAAGGAGTATCAGACCACTGCGAATCTACCAAGACCTGGCTGTCCCTCTAAACTTTCAGCTCAGACAAGGAGAAGACTGATCAGAGATGCAGCCAAGAGGCCCATGATCACTCTGGATGAACTGCAGAGAACTACAGCTGAGGTGGGAGAGTCTGTCCATAGGACAACAATCAGTCGTACACTGCACAAATCTGGCCTTTATGGAAGAGTGACAAGAAGAAAGCCATTTCTCAAAGATATCCATAAAAATTCTCGTCTAAAGTTTGCCACAAGTCACCTGGGAGACACACCAAACATGTGGAAGAAGGTGCTCTGGTCCGATGAAACCAAAATCGAACTTTTTGGCCACAATGCAAAACGATATGTTTGGCGTAAAAGCAACACAGCTCATCACCCTCAACACACCATCCCCACTGTCAAACATGGTGGTGGCAGCATCATGGTTTGGGCCTGCTTTTCTTCAGCAGGGACAGGGAAGATGGTTAAAATTGAGGGGAAGATGGATGCAGCCAAATACAGGACCATTCTGGATGAAAACCTGTTGGAGTCTGCAAAAGAACTGGGACGGAGATTTATCTTCCAACAAGACAATGATCCCAAACATACAGCAAAATCTACAAAGGAATGGTTCACAAATCAACGTATCCAGGTGTTAGAATGGCCAAGTCAAAGTCCAGACCTGCATCCAATCGAGAATCTGTGGAAAGAGCTGAAAACTGCTGTTCACAAACGCTCTCCATCCAACCTCACTGAGCTCGAGCTGTTTTGCAAGGAAGAATGGGCAAGAATTTCAGTCTCTTGATGTGCAAAACTGATAGAGACATACCCCAAGTGACTTGCAGCTGTAATCGCAGCAAAAGGTGGCTCTACAAAGTATTAACGCAAGGGGGCCGAATAATTTTGCACGCCCCACTTTTCATTTTTTTATTAGTTAAAAAAGTTTCAAAAATCCAAAAGATTTCGTTCCACTTCACAATTGTGTCCCACTTGTTGGTGATTCTTCACAAAAAATAAAAATTTTATATCTTTATGTTTGAAGCCTGAAATGTGGCAAAAGGTTGAAAAGTTCAAGGGGGCCGAATACTTTCGCAAGCCACTGTATGATTGAACAGACCTGTAGGATGTCCCCTAAAATGGTTTTGGCACTTGTGACCTGTTTCAACAATTCTTGTGAAGCCAGACAAGTGACACTTTTTTCTTTTTTAATTCAGCTTGCTGCATCTTTTGTTGCTCACCTGCTCACTAGCCAATAAAAGTCACTGTGCTGGATAAATACCCAATGAGCATAAATATATCAACCGATATAGAAATTTGAAAAGCTGAGAAATAAAAATAGTGTCACCTTCCTGGTTTGCAGTGTCTATTTTTCTGTTTGTCTGGAGTTCTGCTTTAATTACTAAAGAAAAAGGATGAAAATACCAACAAATACACAGGTCATCCTACATATAGGGCAGCAGTGATTCCAGCAAAAAAAATCTAGACACCTACCTCAGCCTCATCAAATGTCAGGAGCAGATCTGAGGTACCGGAGAGGATTCCACGAGATCCATCAATAAGGTAATCACGAGCTGGCACAGAATATGGATCTGCATGCAGCATTTGAGCAGCCTGGACAAGCTTAGCACAAGCATTTTCTACTCTGGGGCAAAAAAAAAAAAAAAAAACAATGGGTATTTTGGTATTTTTAATATTATTAGAAGAAGCAATTTTGATCACTTTTAAAAAGACATCTAAAAAACAATTCTGCTACACTAAGCGTTCAAACATTACTTTTATAAAACACATGAACGATATTTAAAAAAAAAAAAAAAAAAAAAAAATCAAACTACCTTTTTACCTTGAGCCATCAAAGTAGGTTGTAAAGTAAGAGTCAAGAGAAGGTAAGGTTTTATAATATTAATAAAATATAGTACTAACTCTGCAGAAACCGAATTACATTTAAACAGGGCAAAGAAAGAAAAAAAAACAACTTTCAAGATTAACATAAAACGAAGCACAAAAAAGTAAACTATTGCAGTTTACCAGACTGTGTGAAAAACGAATGCAGCCGCTGGTAAGCTGCAATAGGCTCTCAGGGCCAGTTCACACCAGAATCACATAGAAATGCTGTGCGATCCTGTGCAATTCCTTGCGCATTACCCTGCAGTGTGAATTTCAGCCCTTTCATTTGATTGGGCTGAAATCACACAAAAAGTGGTCATTGCACTACTTTTGAAAAATGTGCCATACCAAATTGCATGGTACTGCAGTAGCATGCGATCTGGTGCTCGCAAAATACACTGCTTTGCCGTTAATGTTATTGGCACCTGCAGAGATCGCAAGACAGTGCATTTTAAACACGCTGTGGAAAACGCACTCAGGTTGTGCCTTTCCTATTGTGAATTGGCTCTCAGATAAGAATGGGCCCGTTTGTTTAGCCACTTGCTGTCCGCCTGCGAATTACAGCAAGCTAGCGGCGGCTGTAGGGCAAAGCAGCGTACCCATACATCGCTGGACACACGTGCACTCCCCATCCAGCTACTGCTGTGATTATACACAGTGGGAGCCTGTCACTAAGCCACAGCCAATGATGCACGGCCAGGACCTGCTGATCAGCGATGTCCACTCACAGCCCAGAGCTCTGTGTGGGTAAATACAGAGCTCTGTACCGAGGGAGCGATCTGTCAGTTCTCATCAGGCATGAGAAACAGAGATTAGTGAAAAGCAGCGGACTTTACACATAGTTAGGCACACTTTTAACCCCTTGATCACCCTAGATGTTAACCCCTTCCCAGCCAGTAACATTAGTACAGTGACAGTGTATAGTATTATCGCTGTATTAATGTCAGCGGCAGTTAGTTCCCCCCCAGCGTCAGTATCAGATTGACTGCCTTAGTATTGCAGTTCCACTATAAAGTAGATGATGGCCACCATTAGTGTATATATATATATATATTTATTTATTTAAAAAAAATGTCAGAGTAATAAAATATACAAGCGCAAAAATCACAAGCACATATAAAAACAGCAGCTGAACACTCCACTAACACTAATTAAAGTTCATGAGGAAAAAAATGTATATAGGAAAGCACACAGAATTCCAAATAAAGGGACGATGTGGAGAAAAATTAGCTGCGCTCTATATCTAAACCCATTACCTAAATATTGTTATTCAAACCAATGAATATTGTGAATAATAAATAAAAAAATATTAGATAAAAAGAATGTATATAAAAATATATGAATCAAACGAAATCCAAATAAAGTGACGATGTGCCTTGTAAACAATGGACTCCGTGTCAGATGTGTAAAACCTCCACCTTAGACACTCTATGCCGCTCACCTCAACGCTAAGACCCCTGAGTTAAACAAAGGGACAAACAGACTTTCCCATAAAGGGCAAATATCCAGAAGCGTGGTCACAGTGATCTTCCTGATGTGGATCTCATGGAGATGCCAGATGAATACCATCAGGCTAATTATATCGCAGATGATCACCAGTATCCTGAGGTACAAGCGATCGTACTTGAAACTCATAAGAGACAGCAGGTGACATCAACGTAGCTCCTCTCCTTCCGTACGCGTTACGTCCAAGGGGGCGGGACTGCATCACTTACTGAAGTGCCTTATTTGTAAGTGTGATTCTTTTATTACATGTTTGTTAGTAGAGCGCATTACATGTCTCTTATTTATATATATATATATATATATATATATATATATATATATATATATATATATATATATATATATATATATATATATATATATATATATATATATATATATATATATATATAAATAATTAATCGGGATACTGGTGATCATCTGTGATATAATTACTCTGATGGGATTTCCGTGTATGTATTCATCTGGCATCTCCATAAGAGGTGAGCGGCATAGAGTGTCTAAGGTGGAGGCTTTACACGTCTGACATGGAGTCCATTGTTTAAAAAGGCACATTGTCACTTTATTTGGAATTCTGTGTGCTTTCCTATATCAATTTTTTGCTCATGGTTGCAGGAAAGAAGTTTGCACCGTGTATGGCCTGCCTAACTCTTTGTTAGAACTGATAACGAGATCCAAGAGCAAAGTACAGACAGGGCTCATTACGGTAAACATAACCCCCAGCCCCTCACTGACGTAACCTAGAAGGGGAAACCCAAGTACGATTTTAAGCAAGTAAAAAGATAAAACAATTTTTGTTAGTTATGCTATGTTAATGGGAACATATACATATACAAAGTAGGTGTCATTCCCAATAAGGCTGCGAAATTGGAAATACATTTCAACAAGTATTAGAATTTTTTTTTTACTATTATTTAGATTTTAGAGTTAAGAAGCAGTTGAAAAAATAAACCAGTCCTTTACCCAACATTACATATAGGTAATCACAGTAATGGATAATAGAAAATATAATAAAGATTCAGAAAAATCTCTACGCTCATATCATAGAGGCCACAGACAGAGCACTCACTTGATGAATGCAGGCGGCATGTCTCTCCTCATTATCTGATCATCAGTCGTCTGAACAGTTTCTTTCCCAACCTGAAAGAAAACAAAAGTTGGCAAGGTTTAATAAAGTCCCTTTATTTGTTAATAGGGCAAATAAGAGGTAATCACAACTGCTGGCTTGGAGTCTAGATCTGCTTTGTGATTAGAGCTCCCAGGTCCAGTAAGAGAAGGTATCCAAGCAACATGGTGGATATAAATCAATGATAAATAAATATCACTTTTTTTTTTTTTTTTTTTAAATCAGATTTTTTGATTTTCATCAATTTTAATAAAATGCTTTTGGAGTAAAAAAAAAAAAATCTATCCAAAAGATAGTTTTCTATTTACGATACATTCATTATTTAGTTTATACGTCATGAAATGGAGCTTAGTTATGTAGCATGAGTCTGTATATTCTGCAATATTTACATTTTTGGAAAAACTCAATGAATCCAAGCTCTGCAAGCTGAGATAACATGCACTGCATTGATGCATTCACACAATTCCACAGTAGCCATGAGATAAAACAAAGTTCGGGAATATTTCTTTATCCCATGGTTTTGCAAATCTATGTACACTACAAACTGTATGATGATTCAGTTCTGATATCGCTGTTTTACTAACTTGACAGCTTATTATATTATATTATATGATTGTTTGCAAATAATAAAATATTCTATCAGTAAGAATAAGTGCTTACATTTAAAGAGCACCTATCATTTCAGATCTATCATGGCAGCGCCTGTTAGCGGGCATCCACTCACCTGCTTCCGCCATGTCCCTCACCTTGTTTTGTCACTGCCGCATCACCAGCCGTCCCATTAAAGTTAATGGGATTGTCGATGAGTCAACAGCAGGTCAGAGGAGGAGCTGCTGCGGGACCAAGATGATGGTTGCGGCAGTGTGAACAGAGCCTAAAGCCTCGTAGACACGATCGGATTGTTGACCAACAAAATCGTGGACTTTTGTCCAAAAGGGCGTTGGCCCAAACTTGTCCTGCATACACACGGTCACACAATTGTTGGCCAACAATTACGAATGTAGCGACGTACTACGTTGTTTTTCAGCTCTTTAGCGCCACCCTTTGGGCTCCTTCTGCTAATTTCCTGTTAGTAGAAGTTTGGAGAGTTTTGATTCGCACTATTCAATTTGCGCTTTTCAGTTTGTTTCTGAATGGCCGTTCGTCAACCAGCCATGTTGCAGAATCGGAGGAGATAACGTGTTATTTATTATTGGCCTTGGAGTTTTTGCTTTGACTTTTTTTTTTGGTTGAATAATGATTTGATTTGGTATATTTTTTATATTTTTGGATGCATAGAATGCACTTTTTGGTTAAGTTCTATTGGCAGATGGTATGTCTAATTTTATTTGTTTTCTTTTTTAATGCACAATAAAAAATTGTGTAGAATAATACTTGGCTATGTGTTTTATTTCAAATGACAGTTTGGAAGCAGGCAGTAACATTTTAAAAAATACAATGTAAAATTGACAAGGGACACCAACATAGTTGTATCTTTGATCTTAAAAACTACGGGATAATAGTGTTGTGGTAACTTGCACAAATAAAAAAAACAAAAACATAATATTATTCTTAATATCACTAGAAAAAAAAGCCTTTGAAAATTCGTTTGCAATAACTCCATCAGTATCACCAGCCAAGCAGCTTCATTATGAAGAGAATTGTGCGCTGCATTTGGAGATTTTATAATTTGCCACGTCACGAATGTTAATTCTCCATTACAAACGCTAGTTTACAAGACCGACCGCTTCTGCTTCCGAGCATCCGCGTTTGTACTTTGGACTTTTGTCCGACAAACTTGTGTACACACGCTAGGAAAATCCGACAACACACATTTGTCCGCGGAAAATTTGAAAACCTGCTATCCAACATTTGTTTGCGGAAAATCTGCCAATTGTCCGATGGAGCGTACACACAGTCGGATTTTCCACCAACAGAATGTCCTCACACATTTCCCGTCGGAAAGTCCGATAGTGTATACGGGGCTTAAGACTACATATATTTGCCAGACTCTCTTTGGCCTCCAGAACAGCATGGCCAATATAGAAGTTTCAACAAAACGGAAGAGCATCAGATAACAGCAAAATATTTTACAGCCAATCTGCTAGGAAATTTTTTTTATATATATATTTATTTAAACTTTAACTTATTTTAACGTTCTCTGTAAACCTGTATTTACTACAGCCAGAGGGCCGCTGGGGATACTAAAATCTACAGTCTGCTTTGATCTTTGGGGCTCTACTGCTGTGACTCCCATCTCCTACCTAGCAGTGGCACATTCTCCCACCTCACCCATTGATGAACCTTCAAGACAAAAGATTTTTTTAGCATCCCCAGGAGTCCTCCAGGTGTAGTAACCAAGCTGGACCAATATAAAAGTAAAAAAAAAACAACCAGCTACCCCAACAGCCATTTTAGTAAGCTAGCATCTACCAGTCTGCAATATTTATTCCCAGTCGTTGTCCATATCTACTAAAAGAAAGCTAGTATGGTATACATAGCACACATCGTATATGTGAGATACCAGCCCATGCGTCCCTAAAGAAAAAGTAGATAGCAGCTTAATCAGCACATATTCCAAGTCAAAACTAGATTGTTTAATAAGCAATTTTAAAATGACATTCACATTTAACCATGCATGTTCTTCCATATAATTATGGTAATGAGCCACCAGAGGGAGCTATTTACTGCTGAAATCACTCCTTCTCTGGCTCAGTCTCCCTGTCACACACAGTAGCTCAGTGGGGGAGATTGCAACATTGTTTATGTTAATGTCAGGTTTTTTTTTTGTTCAGCCCACTGGATCAAAAGAAAAAAAAAAAAAAATTAGTGTGTACCAATCTTCCTTTAGATTTTTTTAAAACCATTTAATATATGAGGTCAAACACTTTGAATTTATACAAAATCAGGCAGGCCATTGCACTACATAGTTGAAGATAAACCTAAAGGAAATTGAACAACAAAAGTTTTAGTGTGTATCCAGCTTTACACTGAGTAGAGCAGAAACATTGTTTACAGCTGTAAATCAAAAAGACGAGCCTGTGTATGTAAGCAAAAAAGGTGTTTTTTTTTTCCCCAATGTGACCAACTATACAACTTTAGGGTTGATTTACTAAAACAGAAAAGATGCAAAATCTGGTGCAGCTCTGCATAGAAACCAATCAGCTTCCAGGTTTTTTTGGGGGTCAAAGCCTAATTGAACAAGCTGAAGTTAGAATCTGATTGGCTACCGTGCACAGCTGTACCAAAATTTACATCTCCAGTTTTAGTAAATCAATCCCTATGGGTATATACAGATGGGTCATTCCAATCAGAACTGCTTGTCAGTTTTTCAAGCAGATGTGACCAGAACCTCAAATGTCAATCTATACAGAAGAGGATCCAAACGAAAGTGCATCTGTTTACATCCAACTACCTCCAAGTCAGTCTGCCTAGGTACAAGGGAGGGGAGGGGGGAGAACAGAAAGTATTTGTATTCTTTTCCTTTTTTGAACCTAAACGTGATGGATTGGGAGTAAAAGGATGTCATTGGATGCACATCCATGTATATTCGCCTGCTTAGAGACCTAACATGGGCTCATTAGGATCGGTTCCCGGATCCCCTGCAAACCTGGATGGACATTGTTCATGTGAAAAGTCCCAGACTCCGATCTAAAACCGCAATTTACACAGAAAATGGTGACCACAAAATAAGTCTTCAATTTCCACTTCAGCTCCAGAAGGTTTTACCCCCTTCCTGACCAGGCCATTTTTTTGCAATACGGCACTGCGTTGCTTTAAACGGACAATTGTGCGGTCGTGCAATGCTGTACCCAAATAGAGCTTTCTTTTGGCGGTATTTGATCGCCTCTGCGGTTTTTATTTTTTGCGCTATAAACAAAAAAAAGACCTACAATTTTGAAAAAAGAAAATATTTTTTACTTTCTGCTATGAAACACATCCAATTTAAAAAAGTAAATCACATTTCTTTATCAATTTAGGCCAATTTGTATTCCGCTACATATTTTTGCTAAAAAAAAAAAAAAAAAAAATTAACACAAAAATCCTATATTGATTGGTTTGCGCAAAGGTTATAGTGTCTACAAACTGTGGGATAGATTTATGGACTGTATTTTTTTTTTGTTTTTACTAGTAATGTCAGCGATCTTTTAGCAGGGCTGCGACATTGCAGCAGACAAATCTGACACCAAGTGACACTTTTTGGGGACCACTGACACCAATACAGTGATCAGTGCTAGAAAAAAATGCACTGTCACTGTATAAATGACACTTACATTTAAGGGGTTCTCAGGGGCAATCAAAGGGTTACGTGTGCTCCTAGGGAAAGCTTTCTAACTGTGTGGGGGATGGACTGACTGGAGGAAAAGACACATCTGGGTTCCTGATTAGCAGGAACACAAGATCTCTCTCCATGTCTGACAGGCAGACTGCCGTTATGCCTCTCCTACGAACGGTCGCGGGTGGCCATCAAGGCCCCCAGACCCGCTGATTAGCTCCCGCTGTGTCCAATCACAGTGTGGTGCGCGTCCCCCAGAGCCGACATCAGGAATCACGTACAGGTAACGTGATTTTGCGCTTAAGGGCCGCCCTGCCACAGTAAATGTACGTGGGGCGTTCCTCAAGTGGTTAAAAAAAAAAGGAACACTGATAAAGTCATCCACATGTGTACAGTTAAGAAACTTCATCCCACCCATTAAACCACTCCTAGTTAGAGCCTCCCAAATCACAGATAAATTATCTATACACACGTACACACACACGTACACACACAGAGTGATGACAGACCCTGCTATAATCATTACCATGATACTGGGACTAGACAGAGCCACCAAATAACTGTCTTAATCACCAGCAATTCCAGTATGAAATAGGATCTGACTCTAGTAAGACTCATGCCAACCGCTTTCTTCTAGATCTCTGAGAACACTTATAAATAAACTGAACAGCCAAATAAAAGGATTTTAAAAAGGTTGATTTACTTGCTAAGAAATGATAACTTTGACACAGCAGCCCTTTATGACACCATAAGGAGTTCACGGCTGGTCAGCCTTCTGCCCATAAAAGGAAGGAAACAGAAATGTCATGTGGAGAATGAGTTTCTTTCATGAGATGAGCTGGTAAACCCATTACCCACAATTTCCAGCTGTGTAAGGTTCATGTACAATAGAGGGGGGGGTTAGAAGGAAATGAGAGCATTCGTTAAATTGCCATCTCAGTTCTTACATGTTTGCCATACCAGATCTCCATTATTTTATTACACATACAAAATTGTAGATGATTCTTTTTAAGACTATCCATATTTACTTAAGTCACTTGGTCTCCTTGATAAATCCCGACATGCTAGTTGTACCCATGTTGATGAATCAGCTTGGTACATTCAAATAAAGTGTAGGAAAAAGGGCGCTACCTAACCAACATGTGAATGTTCAACAAGTGACTGTGGGCTTCAAATGACATAAAATTAAAAAAAAAAAAAAAAAAAGTGTCCATTGGTAAAAATGGGAACAAAAAAAATGAATAAAGCGATCAAGTCCACTTATATGGCTCCAACTACATTGTGTCTATGAAATATTGTGCTTCAATGTATCAAAACCACAGTGCTCCATCCAAAGTGAGATATTCAATTGCGCTCACCAGAAACCTTCGGCCACGCAGTGACCATCAAGCATGGATGTATGTATGTGAAACTATACAATCGATCGATATGCCACACTTGATCCGCTCAAACTCCTGTCTCCTTTCACAGTTTAAGGCTCCACCAATGAGCCACAGAGGCAGATGACCGTGTAATACCGTTAATTAAACAATGTTAAAACCGATTGTGTATTGCACTCACATGTATGCAGTGATTAATGGGCATCAAGTCATATGCAGCTCTAGACCCGATGGTGTCTGATCCGTTTGCTCTGTAACAAACAGCGTGCAATCCACCCGGAATAGTAGCGGAACACAAAAGCTCCTCATTAAATGCGTCTAAAGCCTCTCTTCAATGCATTTCACACATGCGTGCGTCATCAGGAAGTCACAACTTGATACATTCAGCCTGCCCTTACACGGTTGGAACCATGTACAGCCTGCCTAAGAATGTGAAGCCAATCTCTATGAAAAAACTGGAGTACAACCAGATACAGAGCTTTCAACATCTCAAGCATGCTACTACTAGCAAACCCACCAAGGCATGGTTTAAAAATAAGGAATGGAGGATTATGGACTGGCCTATTCAAAGCCCTGATTGGAATCCTATTGAAATGTTGTGGGGGAATTTGAAACTGGAAATTCATGCAAGAAACCCACAAACATCTTGCACCTGAAGGCATTTTGCATGGAGGGGTGCTCAAATGTCAAACTGCTAAACATCTTCAAGAAGTGATTGACGCTAATGCTCGTTTGGCTGTACTTCTTTGGATCACAGGAGTGCTGTTGGTTTTGCACTCCTGTGATTTGTTTTCAGCAGACAGCGGGTAGAAACCCGCTGTTGGCTGACATCACAGAGCCAGTCCAGGTTGGGGCAAGATTGTGACAATCAAGTCACTAGACCGGCATCCGGCTCAGCTGCTGAGAGCCTGAGCCAGCCGCTCCTGCCCCCTCCACAACCCAGTAGCACAGAGCTGTGAAAACTGAGTGATCAGCAGTCTTTGATCGCTTGTTTCTCAGTCTTAGAGCCGGTGGAGGACCGATGCTGCATCCACCTAGGCAAGTATGATTTTGAAAAAAATAAACAAAACAAACTTCTCTTTGAACCACATCAGCACTGTTCACACAGGGGTGACTTGTCAGACGACTTAGCCGCCTGACAAGTCACGTCCCGTTCTGTTCTATGGAACCATTCTAATAGGAGCAACTCAAGTCACTCTGACTTAGAAAAAGGTTCCTGTACTACTTTTGGGGCGACTTCAGGCGACTTGCATTGACTTCTATACAGAAGTTGTTTTGCAAGTCGCCGTTGAAGTTGTGTGCAGGTAGCCTCACAGAGTCGGCCTGCAATTCGTGTTTCCCCTGTGTGAACTGAACCTAAGAAATAGGAAATGAAGTCAAAGGAAACTGTTTGGAAGTACATTTCTAGAGAACGATGAGTAATACTGTGGTTTGAATTGAACAGCGGTAAGATTTAAAATGGTTTTTATTGCTGAAGTTGAGAAATCAGATCTGTCAGTTCCTTAACCTTTTTTTTGTTCAGTCAAGTTCCGAGCCATGTATGACCAGCTTTACCAGGTCTTCACTGATTAGATTTGCCTCTATTTCTACAGAGGTGACCACCATCACCAGGACTTAAAGGAAGGGGAAACTTCCACAATTCCATACAGTGATGATTTAATTAAAGTGTACGTCAAGCTAAAATCTTTAAAGTAGAACTATATGCAAAAAAATTTTTTTCCCATTTTAGATAGAGCAAGGGAGGGTTATAACCCGTCTGATTTTATTTTTTTTTCGCCATCTGTGTCCCATTGCAGAGATTTCCCTTCACTTCCTATCCCATAGCCAAACAGGAAGGGAATCCCTGCAAATTAAAAGGAGTTTTTTGGAAACCCCCAGGTCACCAGAACTAGTGTCCCCCCTTTTACTTTTCTGGGAACAACTCAAAATTTGGGATTTATTTTACTTTCAATAATGGTAAACAAGACAAATAGAGAGGGGAAATCTCCATAACGGGGTGCAGGCAGCAAAAAAAAAAAAAAAAAAGTTTTGCCTTTAGTTATACTTTAAATTTAGTATTAAATGGCGAAGGATTAGAATTTGTTTTGCTTTTACTGCCACCAAGGGCGATCAGAAATTTTGATTGAGGTTTGTCAAGCCGGGTTTGTTTAAGCAGGGCCACCCATGTCGGACAGTCATGCAGCAAAAAAAAAAACAACAAACAATCATATCAGAGTTTACAAGGGCACAGACTTATACAGCCATTTACTTGTATGGCATGCTGTGCGTAGCAGGTGCCGCTTCCCAGGCACAGAAAGGCGCAGGTAAATTACGCTAGGCATAGATCATGCCTGTAAAAGATTGTGCATGAACCCTAATGCTCTTACAGTTTGTTATTATGTCAATAGTCTGGGTAAAGTACATTTTAAATACTACACAAATGATCACCATGTTCATGATTTATTAGTTGGACCAATGTGAGGATTAGAAGCATCCAAACTTAACCACAACTTAAATTGAAAAAAGGATTTGTACAAGATTAGATTTGAGGCTTCAAAGCCCTGGAGACACATCTGCAGGTATCTCCACATAGGATAGAGAATTTATAGGTGCCTGCTTTACAGTGAAATCATTTGATTTACACTTTTGGCTCTTTATAGGCATACTTTTAAATGTAGATGCAAACACCACTTCAGATACACAATTAAAGTGTCTTTCCACTTTTGCAGCCAAAATTGGAATAATACCCCTACTATATATTTGTTACACATTCTCATTCACATATCATAGCTCAAAAAACATTTCGGTAAATGCTTCCCCTTTTGGATGCTCTTTTCTGATAACTCCAGCATTGAAAAATCAAAATCCTACTTCTTTCTTTTTGCTTATGAGGGGGATAGGGAGAACGTTGTTGGACATAATCAAAATATAAACTCCTAAAAACTCCTGCCCGCAGCTCCTCAGGACCGGCGCGGTGTCAGCGCCGGTCCTGGAGAGCTGCAGGCAGGAGTTTTTGGGCGAGGCCGCGGCTTCGGCCTAGTCCGCGGCGTCTGGCCTTGCGGACTAGGCCGAAGCCGCGGCCTCGCCTAAAAACTCCTGCACGCAGCTCCTCAGGACCGGCGTTATGAAAAAAAAAAAAAAAAAAATCTAAAAAAAATTGATTTGCTTAAATTTTGAATTGATTTGACCTCTCAACTTGATTCAAGATTTAAATCGATTTTTTCCCCAGCCCTAGCAGTATGTTACATCCATATTTAGGGTGTAACATGCGCTTATCCACCCACCTCCCACTCTGTGATCTTCTCCCCACTGTCAAAATTAAAAAACAGCATGGCCGTGCGGGGCTTCACCCATGCCATTCATTAATTCACCGCTTCCTGTGTATTAAAAGACAAGTACCATTAGCCATTGCGGCTGAAGGCATGTAGTTCTCAATGAACTACATTGATTCTTTCTGCAATTCAGAAACTGCCTGTCTGTATGAGGTACGGGCAGACAGTGTACTGAGAGTCTGCAGGATCCAGGCATAGCATCCACGTAATGCTTTTCAGGAACCAATAAAAAAATAAATAAAACAATGCACATTTTTTTTTCTACCTACAAAAAGATGTGTATTATTTTTTCTTTACAAAAGGTGAACTTATCTATTAGACACTTAACTGTGCTGTACTATGCTAGCAGATCTCATTATCAGATCTAAACTGGATTTGAACACAAGTCTGTCCTAACAAGGGTTAAAAGGTTAAGAGGCTTGCCTTCTTCATTGTATGTTGCTAGGAGGAACTCGGCCTGTCCTAAGCCTTCCTAGTGGGACATACTCACCCCAACACTGCCAAAGCACCTTCTCCTATAAAATATCTAAAAGCCAAGAAACTTTTTTTTTTTACTTTTAGGCATGCTGTGTGAATGGGAACAAAACTTTGAAGCAGATCCTCGGTCTTTCCCCTCCAACTATTTTTTTTAACCCCTCCTTACCAGGGGTTGCATTTTGCACATATCAGATAGTAACCCATCCAGCGGATCCAGCACTGTCCCGAGATCCTCTTCTGTTTTGCCCTTGCTCAGTCCTGCGCTGCCAAGTTCTCCAGGTTCAGCCAGTCGGCCTACCTATGATGCGCCATTTAACACCCCCCTCATTTACTGAATGGAGGGACAATGCCTCCTGGAATATGTGACATGCATACCACAGGAGGCAAAGGGTGCCGAAGGGTAAAGAGCCACTTTAAGTCTATGTAATATAACCAGGTAATGCCTTGGGGAGTCTAAGAAAAAGAAACCAAATCCCAGGGTACCATTACCAAAAGGTACCAAATTGAAGTCTGAGGAGGAAAAATATAATTCATACAAAAGTATACTAGCAGGCAGTAACATAGTAAAGTACTCAAATGCTGTGCCCAACTTGCAGCTGTAGGCCTTTGGTATACTTTATTACAGTATGTATATAGCGCAGTCAATTTACGCAGTGCTTTACATTTATTTTGTACAATCACAACAGTCCCTGCCTTTAAGGGGCTTACAATCCAAGGTCCCCAACTGTCACTTATACATACACATACTTTAGTTTCAAACTGCCATCACTCAGCTTCTCGTTCAGTTCTGGTTTTGTACTCCAATGCACGTCACAGAAATATCTGTAGAAGCAGAGAATGACAAGTTTGAAATTGATGAAATATAACGCCAACAGTGAAAGCTTTGGAGTTGTGCTCTGGAAGCATACTGATATCTGTTATTCCCACATATCTCAAAAACTGCGGAAAATCAAGCCAAGCGGGTGGCAGAGATAGAAAGCCACTGTCAGCTCCACATTCTCCTGTCACTCCACCAGGATGTGCTAAATTAGAATGACCTTTACTCTACAGTTTCACAGCCATTATCCTGTCATCACAGACAACTCTATGCAAACTGGAGAGAGAGACCCTGCGCTGACCCAATGGCTGCCCACAGGTGGTACAAGACCACCCAACTGTCTTCCAGAACAGAGCCAGACACAATCTATGGGCAGAAAATGCACAGACCACGCGGTCAATTTCTAAGCTGATAGTGCCAAAAAAATAACTCCACACAAATATGATAAAAATGTAGGCCCCATTTACAATGGAGAGCAGATACTGCAGTGTTTTCTCCACACTGTGCCTGCATTTATGGTCCATTCATAAAATTCAGACCATAATACACCATACAAACCAGAATGCTGCACACCCCATGATTGGTGGAGGAGGCAGTCATGTCTTCCAGATATTAGGTGACAATGGCTCTCCTGCCAGCTCCCCCATTCTAAAATTTAAATGAAGCTTCAATTGCTTCAGAGTCCCTAAACATGCAAAGTGCTGTGCTTTATAAATATATGAGGGGTTCGACGGTCACACCACAACAGTGCTCTACAACTAGGACCCTTAGGGCTCGCTACCGTCATATCCATTAATGTACATGCATCAATGGCGGTTCAACATGACACCTTTGCGCATGGAAAACATTTGATTTATACTTTCTATAGGGTTGCAACAATGCCGGTATCAGAGCTGATATGAAGCATTTGTACAAATGCTCCAATACCTAAAACCGATACTTTTGCAGTGCGACTTGAGCCCATACAAAATGAATGGGCTAAAATCGCACTGCAAAACATCGCAAGTGATTTGAACATGAATGCGGTGCAATTCCTGTCCAAATCGTATGCGGTTACCAGCACCGCTCCTGTTTGAGCTCAGGCTTGTCATTCATTTTGCATGGGCTCAAATCGCACCACACCGGTAATTGGTATTGGTGAGTGCTTGCGCACAAGTATTGGTACACGTGCTCGCTCTTAAATAACAGGTATCGGTGCATCCCTAAATTTTCACACCATAATTCTGTGATGAGGGGTTGTGGAGTGTTGCATAAAATTGCAGACATACTAAGTTTTTATGCATTGTTTTGGAAGTCAACATGTTTTCAATATCAGATAATTATGAACTGTTGAGTCCTGGATATACTGACGCCAGCTGGGGGTAGCCTGGAATGGCAGCAAAGCAAGATTACCCAGCAGGGTGAGTACAGCATCAGGGTGCATATCAGAGGATTCACGCATACCCCCTGGCGGTGGGGTGTGGGAAAAAAAAAAAAAAGGAGCATGAGCTCAGACCTCTTGGTGATGTGAAGATTACAGTGCCTAATTGCCTCGCTTTGAACCAGAACATCAAAAGGGACCAGATGTGGACTGGAATGCTGATGGTAATATAGCAGTGCCACCTGGTGGACAGCAACATACTTCCTAGAGCAGTAGTTCTCAACCTATCTAGTGCCGTGACCCCTTGATAAAATTTCCCAAGTTGTGGGGACCCCTAACAGTAAAATTTTCGTAGCGTGGGTTGCCATCTCCCAAGGCAAGACAAGTAATTTGCGCCCCTAACCCACGAACATTTAGCACTCCCCGAGTCCCTTCCACTGGTACAGTATTAAAACCCCTTATGGTACATTTTAGGATGTACCACTCTTTCTCTTCTCCTTTCTTTCCATTTTATCTCTCTCTATCCTAATTTCTTGTCCCCCCCCCCCCCCCCCCATCCCTCTCTAGTTGTCTTTCTTGTTCTCTCTCTCCCTTTTGCTTTGTTCCTCCCCCTCTTTTCCTCTCCCTCCCATGTATTCTTTATTTTTATTCCTTCTCTTACTCCTTGGTGGGGGAAATGCGATGAGTGGCAATGCTGGCAGGGGTTCTGATCAGCCAACTTAGGTGCTCTTGATCAAGGTCATCTGCTGATCTGAGAACTGTAGTGGGGGCTTTTAATCGCAACTCTAATCACAGGTTGATTTACTCACTGTGTCTCTGGCTTCACTGTGTCTCCGACTTTGTGGTGTCTCGCAGCAGTGACACCTATGCCGAAATCAGGAGATAGGGTCTCCTTCAGCCCCACCCACTTCATTCCTCACCAGTCAGCTGACCTCTAGTATCTGCCCCCCCAGCCATGTGTGAACTGAATGGGCAGCTGCAAAGAGGCTGAGTGGGCGGCCGCGGGCTCCAGGGACAGCCCTTCTGGGCGGCTGCGAAATGGCTGGGAAAGCAGTGTGGGCTTCAGGAACAGCCCAGGATTTGGTGACCCCTGGCAAATTGTCATTTGACCCCCGAGGGGGTCCCGACCCCCAGGTTGAGAACCACTGTCCTAGAGGATCCAGGGTAACACGTTATTTCCTGAGGATTAGAAATGGCAGTCCCTTATACTTTATGGATGGTCACTCATTGGACAGAGGACTACACTGGGCGGGTAGTAGAGCTGCACGATTAATCATTAAAAGGTTGTGATCTCAATTCAACCCCCCACATGATCTTAATCCAGCATTTCCACAATTCATGTAACAAGTGCAGAGCAGTTCTCTGTTCACAGCTATCAAAAAAATAAATAAATAAGCAGCCGGTGTTCTGCCGAGAAAGTTCCTCTCGGCGGATAAGGACCCCCCTCTACTGCGCAGCGCTTGCGCAGTAGGAGCTGGCGGAAATAGCTGAAGGCGAATAGAAGAGAAATCAGCTGTACACGGCGCCTGTAAGAGGGCCCCTCGCAGGCTCGCTTCGCTCGCCACGCTTTGAGCACGGCCTCGCTTCGCTCAGCACTTTTTTATTCCCCCTCTAGGTCCACTTGGATGGTGGGGCTTCAGCCTGGACCCAGGGCGAAGGCGCCGTGTACAGCTGATTGAAGTTTTTCATCTTCGGCTATTTTCAGCGGCTCCTAGTCCTTCGTACTGCGCAAGCGCTGCGCCTGCGCAGTACCAGGGGGACCTTATCCGCCGGGGGAACTTTCTCGGCAAGACACCGGCAATGTTTAACAACAACATTGTTCAGTGCCGAAAGATAAAAGCGAACATTGTATCTGTCCATTTACAGATGAAAAGGGATGAACTTCGGTCTGTAAATGAAGTCAGTTTACAGCAACTTTGTCAAGTAAAAATAAAAAATTTTTGGGTTATTAAAAATTAAAACCCCTTATTAACCCTTAATTTATTCAAATCAGCCGTATTAACTCCTTATTCTCCTTCTCTTTTTAATTAATTTTCCTGCTGTTTTTTTTTACTTCTACTTTATAAACAATTAAAACATTTTTTTGTTTGCTTTGTTCATTAAAAATTTTTACACCTTTAACATATATTTTTACATGTTTCACATTGAAAAAAAGTGCAAAAATAAAATATAAAAAAAATAAAATTTTATTGAATTTTTAATAAAACTTTTCAAATCTTAGTACCATTGCTGACAGCTGAAGTGTAAACAAAAAAGTCATGGTAGGTATCCGGATCTGGCATCGGCGAGTACTAGGGATGGGCTTTATGCTCGGGTCGAACATGAGTTTGACTCGAACATTGGCTGTTCGCCCAACAGCGAACAATTTGGGATGTTCGCGGCAAATTCGAAAGCTGCAGAACACCCTTTAAAAGCCTATGGGAGAAATCAAAAGTGCTAACTTTAAAGGCTTATATGCATGGCATTGTCATAAAAAGTGTTTGGGGACCTGGGTCCTGCCCCAGGGGACATGTATCAATGCAAAAAAAAAAATAAATAAATAAAATTTAATAGCCAGCCATTTTTTCTGAAGCAGTGATTTTAATAATGCTTAAAGTGAAATAATAAAAGTGTAATATTCCTTTAAATTTCGTACCTGGGTGGTGTCTATAGTATGCCTGTAAAGGGGAGCATGTTTACCATGTTTAGAACAGTCTGACAACAAAATGACATTTCTAAAAAGGAAAAAAAAGTCATGTAAAACGACTATCGCTAGCGCCGGCTATAATGAATTGTCGGTCCGCCAATACACATAAAAGTTCATTGATAAAAACGGCATGGAATTTCCCCACAGGGGAACCCCAAACCAAAATAAAAAAAAAAAAAAAAAAATGCGTGGGGGTCCCCCCAAATTCCATACCAGGCCCTTCAGGTCTGGTATGGATATTAAAGGGGAACCCCGTGCCAAAATTAAAAAAAAAAGTGGTGTGGGAGTCCCCCCAAAAATCCATACCAGACAATTATCCGAGCACGCAACCTGGCAGGCCGCAGGAAAAGAGGGGGGGACGAGAGAGTGCCCCCCCTCCTAAATCGTACCAGGCCACATGCCCTCAACATTGGGAGGGTGCTTTGGGGTAGCCCCCCAAAGCACCTTGTCCCCATGTTGATGGGGAGAAGGGCCTCATCCCCACAACCCTTGCCCAGTGGTTGTGGGGGTCTGCGGGCGGGGGGGCTTATCGGAATCTGGAAGCCCCCTTTAACAAGGGGACCCCCAGATCCTACCCCACGCCATTTTTTTCAATTTTGCCGCGGGGTTCCCCTTAATATCCATACCAGACCTGAAGGGCCTGGTATGGAATTTAAGGGGACCCAAACGCATTTTTTTTATTTTGGTTTGGGGTTCCCCTGTGGGGAAATTCCATGCCGTTTTTATCAATGAACTGTTATGTGTATTGCCGGACCGACAATTCATTATAGCGGGCGCTAGCGATAGTAGTTTTACATGACTTTTTTCCCTTTAGAAATGTCGTTTTGCTGTCAGACTGTTCTAAACACAGGAAACATGCGCCCCTTTACAGGCATACTATAGACACCCCCCCAGGTACGAGATTTAAAGGAATATTACACTTTTATTGTTTCACTTTAAGCATTATTAAAATCACTGCTCCCGAAAAAACGTTTAAAACTTTTTTGTATTGACAGGCAGCAGCTCTCCTCTCAGGTAGCTGAGGGAACCGAGCCATCAGCGATGTTCGGTGGCTCAGTTCTCAGTGTAGAGACACCGTGGGATAGATGCAGCATCGGTGCCATGCTGCATCCACCTAGGCAAGCATGATGGGTTAAAAAAAAAAAAACAAAAAAAAAAAAACATTACATTATTTTTCATTACATTTCTTTAAATTTAATCAAAGGAAAGAGTATTACGTCTTATTTTATTGCCATCTTGTTTGATAACCTAATGTTCAAGGGGGTTGTAAATCTTTAAAATAAAAAAAAAAAATAATAAAAAAAGTACAGAATCGTTGTCTTTATTCTAAGCAAAAAAAATTGTGATTCTCTTTTTCAGGCAGCTCTAGCGGGTAGGGGGTGTTTGTTGGGTTGTGTCTGAGTGCTTTAAAATGTGAGGGCCAATGATGAAGGCCCCTCTCTCTCCTGGAGCCCAGCCAACATACAGACTGAGGAAGGACTTACCAGTATGTAACGTATAATCACTGTTCTTTTGTTTTATATGCTCTGTTACTATCCTTAGATTTGATGTTCTTCGCAAATAAACAAGACCTTAGCTTCCTTGAGCATTGTGTTTATTTTAGTAGCTAAATATTTGTTTGATCATCATCACCATTAATATTGTCAGAGCCTTGATAGACTCGCTAATTATAGGAACAGGCAAGATAATACATATTTTTTATTTAAATAGGGGAAATCCAAAAACCACCCGCTATTTCACATTGCAACCCAGACCCTGCCTTCAAGGAGCTTACAGTCTAAAGGTGCCCAACTAATATTTATACATACTAGGGCCAAATTTAGACAGGAGCCAATTAACCTACCAGCATGTCTTTGGAGAGTGGGAGGAAACCCACGCAGGCACAGGGAGTACATGCAAACTATGCAGGTAGTGCCATGGTTGGGATTCGAATGGACGACTCTAGTGCTGCTAGGTAGAAGTGCTCGTTCATAGTTCAATCTTCAGACAGAGGAAACACGAAGATGCAGAATGTCATGGTTTAACCATCACAATTATGAAGCGAAGGAGTATGTGAATCACAGGTATGGCTGAACAGAACACAACTTGGCAGGTAAAATGGCTCTCAAGCTTACAGAGGTTTGGCATGACAAAAGGCTTTCTATGCAGGAAGACCTGGAACAATTGTTTGTACGTAAACTGCAGCTCACACTTTGCTATAGACCAGGCATCACTAATTGGCGGACCGCGAGCCAAATCCTGGCCCAGTAGCAGACCTATCCGGCCCGCAGCCTCGCCAAATAGTTGCCCGAGTGTTCTCTCCCTTCTGCCGGCTCGCCTGCCCGCTGCTAACATCCTTGATTACATGGGAGGCGCAGCAGGTCTCCCCCTTTCATCATCATATCCGATTCATCCCCCTCCCCACACTGCCCTACCTTATTCACACAAGCGCTGCAAGTCCGGAGAAAGAGCAGGACTTTTCAAGTTACAAAGCAGGCGATTGGTTGCTAGACAGTGGGTCGGTCCCAGCAACCAATCACCCGCTTTTAACTTGAAAAGACCCACCCTTTGTCTGGACCTGCCATGCGTGCTCCCGGCTTGTGTGAATAAGGTAGGGCAGTGTGGGGAGGAAGGGGAAATGCTGCGTTGATGAAAGGGACAGTGGGGGTCTGTGACAGAGTGGGGGTCTTTAAAGTGACATGATGTGATGGGACGGTCCACAATGGGTTGGGGGGGGGGGGTCTCTGATGGGGGACTGTGATGTATAAGGGAGGAATGTGCAGTGAAGGGGGGGACTGAGGGGACTGATGTAAGGGCTTGTTCACAGTTGTGCAGAGATCTTTCTGCCCTAGAAAAACACAGGTATCTACAAGGGCAATAGAAAACAATCGTGATGTGCACGGGAGGCTGTGATGTGAAAGATCCGAGTCATCACCAATATAACACTAATGCCCCGTACACACGGTCGGATTTTCCGACGGAAATTGTGTGATAGGGCCTTGTTGTCGGAAATTCCGACCGTGTGTAGGCTCCATCACACATTTTCCATCGGATTTTCCGACACACAAAGTTTGAAAGCAGGATATAAAATTTTCCGACAACAAAATCCGTTGTCGGAAATTCCGATCGTGTGTACACAAATCCGACAGGCAAAGTGCCACGCATGCTCAGAATAAATAAAGAGAAGAAAGATATTGGCCACTGCCCCATTTATAGTCCCGACGTACGTGTTTTACGTCACCGCGTTCAGAACGATCGGATTTTCGACAACTTTGTGTGACCGTGTGTATGCAAGACAAGTTTGAGCCAACATCCGTCGGAAAAAATCCTAGGATTTTGTTATCTGAATGTCTGAACAAAGTCCGACCGTGTGTACGGGGCATAAGACCTCCGCTGGAAGAAAGTTTTACTGACAGGACACCCGTGAATTTTAATTCAGTACCCCTGCTATAATCCAAGCACCGTCTGTACTGATGTGGCTGAAAAGATCCATAGAGTCACTATAATTTATACTCCTAAAAAGCTTCCTTTGTGAGCAGTTTAAATAGACAAATGTGGATTTCTAATGTGAAACTGTCACACAATACTTCCACGTATCAAATAAGCCAGAATAAAATCATACAATCCCTGAGAGTCCTCCCCAGTACTGACCCATTTTATATAGATGTAGTGACAAGGGTTATAACCCTCCCTTACTTTATCCTAAATGGGAAAAAAAAAAAAAAAAAAAAAAAGGTATTGCCTATAGCTACACTGCCCAGAGGTATATCGATAGGGAGACAGGCAACCACCCTTAAGATTTGTTAGTTAAAAAACTGGCTATTAATATTGTTATCTGGCTCCTAGATTGAAATCAAATTTGTCATGCCCAGATCTAAATAAACGTGATTGCTGAAAGCACTTCTCTAAGTGTTAAATAATTTTACCTCAACCCGTTACTGTAAAAAAAAAAAAAAAAAAAAAAAAAAAAAATTGGTCTGGCGGCGGAGGAATAAGGAGGGGGCCAAACTTCTGAGAGACCGAGCCGCGGCCCCATCTCCTGGATGCGGGCAACAAAACCTGTCAAACAGACGGATAAGCAGAAGTTCCACTTTTGAGAACTCCGCTTTAAAGGATACTATGAGTACCAAGAAATAATTGGTCCTGACAGAAATGCGATGAGCTCCTATCTCCATGTTTGCCGACTATCCGGTCTCTGCTGTATTGAAATAAAAAAGAAGGTTCAATAGAAAAGAAGGTTCAATAGAAATCGGCCAATATTCAACCCTTGTGTACATTAGCCTGGCCAGCTTCTGTCGATTGGTCATGCTGGAAAGCCAGTATTCAATGGACATCCAATGAGCGCTGGTAGCCGATGGCCAACCGATGCATCCTGGCGGGGGGGGGGGGGGGGGGGATGGGTCAGAACACAATAGCTCAGTGGGGAGATCGCAGTACCAACATCACATAGTAGTACGGCCTGTAATATTTGTTTATTTTACAGCCCGCTGGGTAAAAAAACAAAACTTAAAGTGTGTACCAGGCTAAAGAGCGTAGTTAGCCCTGCCCAAGTTCTCGTCTGCTGGCATTACAGCAACAAGGTTAAAGAAAGTAGCCGGGGGACATGCTCTACAGGAAGCGAGGGAGGTGTGAAGTAAATCTCAGCCATGTCTATGCAAATCCCAGAAGAACCTTGATCTCATGCCGGTTTTTATGGCTATTGGAATTTTACATTTAATTATCGACATTCCATCAATAAGAATACAAAAAATCCAGAATTCATAAAGTAAATTATAAATATTACAGAGAAAATAAAATTGTCATCTTGTCCATCAAAAAATGTTTTATTGGATTGGAGAGAGGATGTAGATGTTTTATTTGGAGCTGTGCCCAGCTGTATTTACTAACTGATCTGGCCGCAATCCAGGGTGCTATCCACAGATAACCAACTGTAACAATGTATTGCTTCAAAAAGGCAAAATCTTTCTTTATCTGTCAGGACCACAGAGGGGGTGGAGAGGCTGCAGTAACAGCGTATGAGAGCCGATTGGAGGAAAAGAACACACACCCCCTCTCCACAAAGCAAATATACAGCTAGGTCAGTGATGGCGAACCTTGGCACCCCAGATGTTTTAGAACTACATTTCCCCATAATGCTCAACTACACTGCAGAGTGCATGATTATTATGAGAAATGTAGTTCCAAAACGTCTGGGATGCCAAGGTTTGCAATCATTGAGCTAGGTGAATAGACAGGCTCCATGCTGAGCTCCCTCCCCAACACAAATTTATCTCATGTGTTGGGAAAACTTCTCAGAAGTGACACATGCTGATAACAGAGGAACCAAGCACCAGAAAGAAATTACACTTAGAGCTTTGGAGATAGACAAAGAAACCCTACAGATATACAGGTGCATCTCAAAAAATTAGAATATCATCAGGCTGCAGGCTTGCTACTCGTATTGCAAGACATCACACGTTTATCAAGTTAACAATTTTTAAAAAAAATTGCTCATCTTCTAAAACACTAGCAATCCAGGGTCTAAGTGCATCTTCAAATACTTAATTTCAGTAATTCAGTTCAAAAAGTGAAACTCATTACACAGATTCATTACACACAGAGTGAAATATTTTAAGCATTTCTGTCTTTTAATTTTGATGATTATGGCTTACAGCTAGTAAAATATCTCAGAAAATTAGAATATTACATAAGACCAATTAAAAAAAAAGCATTTAATACAAAAATGTTGGCTTACTAAAAATTATGTCCATGTACAGTAAAGTATGCCCTCAATACTTAGTCAGGGCTCCTTCTCCATTAATTGCTGCATCGATGTGGCAAGGCATGGAGGTGATCAACCTGTGGCACTGCTGAGGTGTTATGGAAGACCAGGATGCTTCAATAGCAGCCTTCAGCTTGTCTGCATTGTTGGGTCTGGTGTCTCATCTTCCTCTTGAAAATACCGGACAGATTCTCTATGTCAGGCGAGTTTGCTGGCCAATCAAGCACAGTGATATCATGATCATAAATCCATGAATTGGTACATTTGGCAGTGTGGGCAGATGCCAAGTCCTGCTGGAAACATAAATCAGCATCTCCATAAAGCTGGTCAGCAGAGGGAAGCATTAAGTGCTCTAGAATGTCCTGCTAGAGGGCTGAGCTGACTATGGACTTGATAAAACACAGCGAACCAACACCAGCAATTAACATGGCAACCCAAATCATCACTGACTGTGGAAACTGCACACTGGATCGCATACGTGGATTCTGTGCCTCTCCACTCTTCCTCCAGACTCTGGGACCTTGATTTCCAAATGTAACGCAAAATTTACTTTCATCCGAAAAGATGACTTTGTACCACTGAGCAACAGTCCAGACCTTTTTCTCCTTAGCTCAGGTAAGACACTTCTGACGTTGTCTCTGGTGCAGGAGTGGCTTGACACAATGAATGCGACAGTTGTAGCCCATGCCCTGGATACATCTGTGTATGGCGACTCTTGAAGCACTGACACCAGCCATAGTCAACTCCTTGTGAATCTCCCCCAAATTCTTAAATGGCATTTGCTTCACAATCCTCTCAAGGCTGTGGTTATCCCTGTTGCTTGTGCGCCTTTTTCTACCACACTTTCCTTCCACTCAACCTTCCATTAATATATTTGGATACAGCACTCTGAACAGCCAGCTTCTTTAGCAATGACCTTTGTGACTTATCCTCCTTGTGGAGGTGTAAATGACTGTCTTTTGGACAACTGTCAACTCAGCAGACTTCCCCATGATTGTGTAACCTACTGAACCAAACTGAGAGACCATGTAAAGGCTCAGGAAACCTTTACAGGTTTTTTGAGTTGATTAGCTCGTGAAACCATAAGTCTACAATATTGAACTTTTTCACAATATTCTAATTTTCTGAGATACTGAATTTTGGGTTTTCAATAGCTGTAAGCCATAATCAAAATTAACAAATGCTTGAAATGTAACACTTTGTGTGTAAGGCATCTATATAAAATATAGGAGTTTCACTTTTTGAATTGAATTACTGAAATAAAAGTAACTTTTTGATGATATTCTAATTTTTTGAGATGTAACTACCGGTATGTGCTTTGCTCAGATTCCATGACTGAGGTTTACAACCACATTTAAGAGAGACAGCCTTTGGTGACAACGATGTTCCTCCGTAGATACAGTACAGCAAATGTGTTGCTACCCTAGTACATGGTTAGTGGCAAGGATCACCATGTTTACCAGTTCTGCCTTTGTGCAATGTCCTCTATGAGCTCTCTCCCTCACATTTGTCTCAACAAGCTGTGCATTTTAGTTACTGACACATGCACTACAAATCCCAAATCTCAATGTCCCTAATCCATCTCCAGAGCAAGCAAGAGAGGGTTACTTTGGTCTTACATACAGTGGAAATATGGAGAACAAATGTAGCCACCCTCGGATCACAGAAGCCAAAATGAGAAATTTGGTGATTTAGTATTCTTAACTTTCGTGGGTGAATACATACTTGAAAATAATTTGTTATTTTAACCAAAGTTTAGTGGTACTTTAATTAAAGTGAACCCGTGCCCAGATTATGCACACTATAATTATTCACATGTTCTGAACAAGCAGTAAAAATTATTTAAAAAACAAGCCTTTGTAGCTTTAGGTATTAGTCCAATTACAGGTAAACACTGTTCAAGGTGTGTGTGCTGAATACCTTGTCTAACATCCGGAGCAGAGGTGCCCACCTGGCTCACCTCCGAGATTAGCAGGAACAAAAGCAATGTTGATGGCCGCACACTCCAAATGGATGCCAATACTTTATTGATGCATATCAAAAATAGACAGATATTATCATGACAGCACAATGAGCATAAGGAGATAAATGTGATGCGTTTTACGCAAACAACACTTACCCATAACACTAAGGTGTCGTGAGTAAGCCCTGTGAAACGCATTAACATTCATCTCCTCATGCTCCTTGTGCGGTCATGATTTTATCTTTCTAATTTTGATATGCATCAATAAAGCATTGGCATCCATTCGGAGTGTGCGGCCATCAACATTGGTTTTGCTCCTAGCTTTGGGCATTGTGGAGGAATTCATTTTCAAAATCCATAATACATGCACATAAACCTCAGCTTTTACAAGAAAAAAAAAAAACGTCATGTTAGCACAATGGCCCCAAGAAATGTCAATGGACTCTTACTCACTCAAAAAATAGATTTCATAAAAAACACTTGCGTAGCCAACATGCAAGACACAAAAGCAGCACGATCATCAATAGGCCCCCTAGATCAGTATTTCACAACCTTTTTTTCAGTCAAGGCACCCTTTAAAACTCTGCACAATCTCAAGGCACCCCATTAGAAAATGAAAAAAAAATAAACTAAACTAAATAGTTTTACACAATGCAGCAAATCCACACATGTAGGGCATCCAATGTTAGAGGCGATTTATACTTCCAAAGCAATACACTTTTGTATACCGGTACTGACTAGTATTCAAGTGTTTCTCTTCTCCCTCATTTAGCTAATGTGATCCCAGTGCTCATGGGAAGGGGGCAAACAAAAATGCTGTACAGGCACCAATCACCTCCTTATCAACAGATGAGGTCATTGGTTGTTATGATGCTGGCGGCTGGCAGGTTGTAATGGTGCACGATGAAAACCTGTGACTTTGAAACTAAAAGTTGTCTAAAACTAAAACTTCAACCTCCCGTTGGATTGTATACAATTTATGGGAATTTAGGCACCCCTGAAGAAACCTGAAGGCACCACAGGATGCCCGGGTACCTTGGTTGAAAAAGGCTGCCCTATATAGTATATTTAGAGAGTTTCAACTAAATTTTCAAATCAATGTTCACTTTAGCATGTGATTGCAGAGATAGAAAAAAATTGGCCCAGCAGCAAATGGAACGATGACTGGCATTTTCTGTTTCCTAAACAAGCCTTAAAGTGGTTGTAAACCTCAGACATGAAATATGAACAAAGCATATCCCTCTACTGTACCTGTCTCAGTAAAGAGCACTGTGTGTCATTTATGTCTCCTGCTTCGTTCCTCTCCTATCAGCATGACAAGTTTTCCTGACACAAAAGAGAAAAAAAAATGGTGACAGGGGAGGGAGCTCCAGGAGATGGACAGCCTCAGCTCTGTTCCTGTGTGCAGTGTGAAGGAGGGTGTGTCCTTTCCCTCCAATCAGATCTCAGAGCTCTCCTAACTGAGCTCTGCAGAGTGTAACTTCAGCTTTTCGCCCCCTTTTTCTGGCAGCTCAGGCAACCTTCATAAATTCTGGACTTTGAATGGATGTAGAAGAGAAAAACAGCAGATAGACAGGTGCAACTTATGTGGGAGGATTGATTTAATCTCCATCACCTGAGGCCGGTCATTTCACTGTGTATATGTAAAGGTTTACAGATACTTTAAAGTGGCTGTAACCCCCCAAAAAAATGTTTTACTTAAGGCTTGTACCTGGTATAGCATATGATTTCACGTCATCTTTGCCCAGTCTTGCCACAAAGAGTTAATCCAGCTCTGAGCAATCCTATCTTCTTCTTTAAGTGAGATAACAATGGACAGACAGACATACCAGTCCCTTTTCCCCCTTGCTGAGTGACAGCTCATTTCCTTATCTCACACACTAGCATGAGAGAGACATTAGGTGTATGTTCCCAGCATCCCTCTCTTAGCGTCTCACAGCCCTTACTATAGCCTGTGTTGTGCGCAGGAGACACAGGAGGCCGTGATCGCGCTCTGCTTCCTTTGCGACGCTGCCTGGCCAAAGAGGAGTGTAGAGGTGGGCGAGGAGTCTAGTGACGTCGCGACTCTGCCCACTTAGCCCTGGAGCATAGACCCGCCCATGGATTTCGGAGATTTGCGGGGTTCGGTGTGCATAAGGGGGCGATTCTTAAAAAGGTAGGGATACATGCAGGAGGCATGTATACATATATACATAAGATGGCAATAGTTGAGAATTGTGAGTGGTGGGATTACATCCACTTTTTTTTTTTTAAAGATTAAAGGGGTTGTAAACCCTCATGTTTTTTCATCTTAATGCATCCTATGCATTAACAAAACACCGGGCAGTGACCGCCCCCCCAACCCCCCCCCCATTTTACTTACCTGAGCCCCGTATTTCCCTCGGCAAGGACGTGCTGTCTCTCTCTCCATGGGGTCTTGGCTCTTGATTGGATAGATTGATAGCAGCGCAGCCATCGGCTCCCGCTGCTGTCAATCGAATCCAATGACGCGGGCACCAGGGCCGAGTCTGGCATTCATGTCTATGGACGCAAATGCTGGACTCGGGACTGCGCTCGCAAGGTAACTACTGGGAGAGCGCTTATTCTAGAGGGTTATCTGATGCAGGGAGGAGCCGCCGAGGGACCCCAGAAATGGACAATCAGGGCCACTGTGCAAAACGAGCTGCACAGTGGAGGAAACTTTGATATGTTTGTCATTTTAAAAAAAAATAAAAAACGAGCACTTACCAAACATTTTATATTGAATTATATATACTGTTGTGAAATTTTTTTTATTTTTATTTTTTATTTGGTGTTAATGACTGTTATTGGTCATTTTGTTGTGTCCTTGTATCTTGCCCTGTTCATTGTGGTGATCTTGTGTTGTCTTTGTCGCAAAAACTATTTCCCAATTTGCCCTTGGGATTAAGTGAAGTGATAAATACATAATCAAGCAGAGGAAAGTCCTGAATGTACCTGAAGAACCTCATCTGGGATCCTGTGCTTTACGACAGTCCATGCATGTGCGCGCCACTAAACACTTCCTGACGTGGCCGCTGGCTGAAGAGCGGCACTAGATGCCCGAGCACAGGCAACGTGTTGGGCTGCATTTCATGCATGTGCCATAATCCAGCAGATTTACAGGCCTGTCCCCTTCTAGCTGGCCCCAATGCCTCTTTCCTGTATGTTGAAGGCGGTACAAAAATGTAACTACCGCTTCACAAAATGTATGAATGTCCAGAGAAAAGAGGAATGACTGTTCACATATGACTGCAGAATGAGTACAGAAAACCCTGGCATTATTCCCGCGTATACTCAGACTTAAGTATACATGAGCCAATTTAGGAAGTCAATTTATTCCAATACACTTATCATAGAAGAAATGTGGGCTGCAATTGTTGTCCCCTCCTTATAAAGTTCCCTGTCACCGTGTTGATGCTTTGGCTTCCAGAATAAAGAATTCCAGCTTCTCTTTTTGCTGCATGCTTCAGAGGTCTGGAAAACACACAAAGCCATGCAACTTTTGTTTGAGGAAGCAGGCCAGCCACGACAAACCATACATTGGCCAAAAAGCAGAATAAGTGACAACTTTCAATTAAAGCCGACAACCAAACACTAGTTTCAACATGTTCAGCTTCACTTAAAGTGACTTGATGCCTCGAGTTATTTGGTTTGACAGAATACGTGCTAAACTTTTCCCATGTAGAAATCTTTTGTAAGATTACACTATGGCCTCATTCACATGGCATGAACGAGGTCTTTGTTTCTGCATGTGGAGAGGAATAAATGGACACCCCAGCAGCTGTATGGACTCCAGCACACAGCCAATTCTGATAGGTATTCAGGTATGGGTACACATCCCCACAGGGTGCATTCGGGGGGCCCAGCACCCACTCTTGCACGCCTGGTAAAATCAGCTGTGCGCTGGAGTCTGTACAGCAGCTGTGCGTCCAGTCATTAACCCTGGCTTCTCCACACACATAAATACATGGTCATTCATGTTGTGCGGGCCTCTGATACCATGTGAATGAGGCCTAAAGCATCCACATTTCCTTTAAATTTGGGGGGCGGAGGGCGCCTCTTAATGCAGACTTCTGATCATTGTGGCCACACAGTACCCAACTGGCAGCGCACAGCTCCCTTCCTCTTTACTTTCTAGCGAGAACAGAATTTTGGCAGCCTTCTAATGTAAACAAAACAGGTCTTTGTTAGAAACTGACCGAAACACGACTTTAAAGTCTGTTGGGATCGGTGCGATTTAATTAATTCACATAAACTGCAGCTAGAGAGGTCAGTGTTGACTTAGGCTGGGTTCACACTTGCTGCGACTGTGGCTCACAGCAGGGGGTCCGGTGCGTCCCTGTTCACGCATGCCTCGTCCTGCTACATTGAGTCCTGGGAACAGACGGTAATGACAGAGTCCGAAATAGAGGAGGGGAGAATTTCACATATAGAAAAGGGCGATGGCACAGAGTGAGGGATCAAGTACAAGAGAATCACAAAACTAGGCCCAGAGAAAGGAGGTACATATAAAAGACTGCAAAAGACAAACAGCTGTTAAAAGGTTTTTTTTTGGGGGGGGGGGGGGGGGGGGTTGTAGACAAAGGAGGAATTTCCCTGTGCAGGACAAGGCAAGTTAAAATTTATGGAAACTTTAGAACAAAAAAGTAATATATTGCGGCCTACTAGTTCTTATATGCAAGTTTTAATTACATGAGCTAGTTGCTGTAAACTACTAATCCCAATAGTGTCCATATAATGGAGAGAACAGCAGACATGTTTGAAGTTCAGCCTGGGTGACAGCCATGGCTCCTTCCATACAGCGGGAGAAGAAAGTGTAGCTATCCGGGGACAAGAAAGGTTGTTTGCAAAATTACCAGATGAAAATCAAGAGACAAAAGCAGTCACCACATTTAACGACTTGTAAGCTACAACAAATTTAAACGGAATGCCAGGGGAAAATTTATAGATATTTTTTTTACTAAAAAAAAAAAAAATTAAATTAAATGTAATGACAGGTACCCCACATGTGGGTATGCTGCAGTGTTATATAACATTTTAAGGCAATTTAAATTGCATTGCATGTGCTTGCAGGTCGCATCCCTATTCACTTGAATGGGTGGTGTTCCCAGGTGGTACTGACCGCGGCAGAAGCAATCGTTTTGGTGCAAAGCACTGCGACCGCAGTATATGAAACCCCCATCCACTGCCTTTGCAGCTTAAGGAGGTGCACTGAAAACGTGGCCAAACCACGTTTTTAATGCTGCCCAATCGCAAGTCTAAATGAGTCCTTCGTAAGGGCCAGTTCACACCGCATGCAGTCCAGTGCATTTTTTTGGGCAACAAATACGCATGGAAAGTAGGTTGTTATGTGGTTTCCAATGGCATAGTTCACACCAGTGCAGTAAGTTCCAGGGCTTTCAAGTTCCAAGAGAAAAATTTGAACACGCTGCATTTTTCCTGCACTAGACTGTACTGGAACACGGTAAAAGGCATCAAAAATGCACCAGAACACATTAAAAACACACCGGACTCCAGTACAGTGAAAAAATAATAACACAGGAGAAAAAAAAAAAAGGAAAAAAAAAATAAAAAATAAAAAAAAAAGCATCTGGAAAGCTTTCCAAACACATCAAAAACACACTGGAATGCGTCAAATACACGCATACAGAAACTCATCCGAAACAGATCTGGAGTGTGTTTTTGTGGTATGAGCCAGCCCCAAGCACTGAATTTCTGGTGATAAAACATAGTGTTGGCCCACCATACAGTGATAAAAATTGGTTGCTCCCACTCCAGTTTGTCCATTCTGAAACCATTTTGTATTCTGTTCACGAGATTCAAGGTTTCTATGATTGGAAGAGGGGAGATTGTGATGTTCATCTGCCCCATCCCTCTTCCGATCAAAATAAATTAGAATAAAAAACTTATTCTGAATGGACATTAATCACTGTATGTACAGCCGCCGAGTACATACTATTGAGGTTTACATGGGCCCGGAACAAAGTCATTCATGCGGCAGCACCACAAACAGAATGCCAGGCCCTTTAGTCATTCAGAATGGTCTGGGATCATTCTGCAGAGGCGCCACTGGCTACACATTATCTTATGTTGAGATTTTTATGGAGGGCCCAGAGCAGCAGCAGCCAAAAGGGTGACTTAAAGAGGAAGTAAACACTGCCCCCTCTTTTTTTTGCTGACCTGCAAAGTAAAAGCATAATGTGCGATGAAGCCTGCGTTGTCGTTGCTGGAGGCCGCATCCATCTTCTCCCGTCTTCCTTCCAGGTCCGCAGACTCCAGCTCTGTGACTGCCCGGAACCGCATGGCGTCACTCCCGCACAGGAGACGCCAGTCAGGGCACAGAGTTCTGAAGAAATGGCACTAGCGGCCGTCCTTTCAAAGCGGATGCCTTGATGACATCATCGGCGGTGTATACAGTAAATATCTCCTAAACGGTGCAAGTTCTGGAGATTTTTGCAGTACCTATAGGTAAGCCTTATTATAGGCACAAACAAACCAGGGAAGTTTACTTCCACTCCGTGAGCCATCCACGTGCAAGTAATGTTGAAATTCATGACCCTGGAGGCAGCGGTGTCTTTTTTTTTTTTTTTTACACTGCTAATATGCTGCCAAGTGCAGATGTCTGAATGGGCGCAACGATTTATATACTGCACACACAAGTACAACTACATGCTGTATGTATGGTCACGTGAACGAGCCCTTTGTGAATAGGTTTAGCATTACTTCTTCAGAACTAGCAAACTGTATATCAGGAAACACAAATCAAGAAATAGCCTCTTCCCTCAGGGCCTTGTCACAGGAGCGGTCCTGTTGCGAGTGACAAAATCACTAAAGCTGGCTATACATGGATAGAAAATCGTTTGAAAAAACCTTAGTTTTTGATAGAGATCCATCAAACTGTGTGTTTACACCATCATTGTATTAAATAGTTTTCCACACTTGTCGATATATCATTCTTTAACAAGATAAAAGGGTGCTTTTTTTGTCGATCAATGCACATGCACTGTAGGTTTTTCCAAACTATTTACGATTTCCCTACTGTTTAGAAAATCGTTTGATTACCAAACAAAATTCCGACATGACATATTTTTATTTTGGCATAAAACTTTGCATTTCGAGAATCTAAATGCGCCCACTAACGTTTCTAAAGATGAACAATCTGGCTTATCAAACACTTTTACCAATGACTTTCTATCCATGTATGGTCAGCTTTAGAGAATGCTTACCTGTTTTATAGAGTCACTCCCTCACTGTCCCCCCCCCATATCCCCCAGCTATTGAGGGAGCTATAGAGGTGGGAAGTGGAAGGCCATCCTGCTTGTGTGACATCAACCTCAAAGTCCCATCACACCAGTCTTGTGTTTCATGACACAGCCCCTTCAATCCTATGAAAATCGGTTCACAGTGACATGATGACATCACAGCTGACACAAGCCATCATAGAAGTGACATGATGACATCACAGCTGACACAAGCCATCATACAAGTGACATGACGACATCACAGCTGACACAAGCCATCATACAAGTGACATGATGACATCACAGCTGACACAAGCCATCATACAAGTGACATGATGACATCACAGCTGACACAAGCCATCATACAAGTGACATGATGACATCACAGCTGACACAAGCCATCATACAAGTGACATGATTGTAAGTAGGACAACACAAGTCACAGCTCGCTGGTTTGCTCATAAACTGTACTAGAACTATAAGCGGAGCAGGCATCCTAAAGATTTTGGATATTAAGATTCCCAGATAAACAGAGCAGTGTGTGAAAAGTGGAATGGGAGTCGGCGGGTGGCAATATGACACCGGTCCTACAGCTGCCCTGTCTCCAGTCAGTCTAGAGCTGTCCTGTGTGGCCACATTTAGAAGGTGATATGAGCCAGGATGGGAAGGCACCTCTTTTAGGTTTTATAGCTGCATCCTACATCTCTAACTGGCTGAGGAAATATCCAATATCCAGCCATATCAGGAACACAGCCAGTAATAAGAGGCTAAACAACGGAAGCTAATTCAATTAGACATGGACACATGCAAAATGATATTTCACTTTAATCTGCTTATCTTTGTTCGGTTTTAGGCACTTTCTAAAACAAGTTTTACTTATATTAACTGATTTAAAGTGTTATCAAACTTTTAAAGTTAACTGCAATATATAGCAGCATACATACTAGAGGACATAACACATCTGCCTTTCTCTGTGGAGCCTGCACGGGTCGACCAATATCGTTTTTTTGGCTGCCTTTCAGGCTGTTAGCTGATATCAGGTGTTGATATTCTGTACATTTAAAGTTTTTATTTTTACACTGTCCTTTTAATTGTTATTTTTTTTTATCACTTTTATTGCAGTCACAAGGAAGGTAAACATCCCTGGTGACAGTAATAGGCAGGGACAGGTACTTTTTATGGAGTACCTGTCAGCCATTGGCTGAGAGCACTGATCGGGAGTCGGTCAGCTGCTGGTTTACCAGCATGTTCGTCTGGCTTCTGTTGGACCGGCTGCTGTACACTCGGGCCGAATGTTGCCCGGCTTTAAGGAATCCAGCAACCAGATATTCCACTGGGGAGTTCCACCAAAAGTGAGCACTCCTCACCCTTACATGGCACATTTGGCATGACATTTTTTGGGGGGGTGGGAGGCGAGAGTGGGTACCTGGTTTTGACAGGTACTTCCTGTCCCACTTCCTCCTTGCGTCGCTTGGCCGCCTAGGAGACTCCTCCTCTCCCCTTAGGCAGCCCCTCCCTCTCTGCAATCTTCTGGGACACGTCCCAGAAGATTGCCTGGTCACTAGGAGAGCACAGTGGGCACCTGGCTGTGAAGCCGCAAGCTGTCACAGCTGGGTGCCCACACTTGCAATGACATCGCCGGGGAGAGGAGTAAGGCTTCGGGCGGCCGCATCGCTGGACCGTGGGACAGGTGAGTGTCTGTTTATTAAAAGTCAGCAGCTACACTTTTTGTAGCTGCTGACTTTTAATAAACTGAAAAACGAGTGCAATTCCGCTTTAAGGACGCCAGCAAATGCCTTCTCCTTAACCAGCATAGTGACCCCAAAAATGCACCTAAAAACGAATCCTGGGTGTGTTTTTTTGGTGCATTTCCCATTGACTTCAATGGAAAGTGCATCTTTGGTACGCTTTTTAAGTGCACCAAAGATGCAGCACTTTTCATTCCATAGCGCAAATGCAGTGGTTTGAAAAGTCTCATAGGATTTAAAAACGCAAATAATTTTGCATGTGTTCCAGCATGGCAAAATCACATCAGTGTGAAAGGGCCCTTAAATTTCCTTGGTTGAAGCAAATATTTTATGACTAAGGAGGAGGGTTTAATACTACTTAAATGTTTCAGTGGGAGTGAAGAAATTAAACAGCTCTAAATTATAACAAGACGATATTTAAAAAAAAAATAAAAAAAGGGAAGGAATTAAGTTAACAAAAAGGCAACTTCAAAAAAAAAAAAAAAGTATAAAGTACATGTGAACACATGCACAGCCTTTGCTAACAGTTAACTGAAGGAACAATACTATACAAGGAATTATGACCACACAGTTTTGGCTTTTATCTTCTCCAGGCCAGGACTATATGACTAATCTAGAGGCTGGGAGGTTGCATTTGGCCCTCTGCCTTATGATTACTACCCAGCTATGGAACTACAGCTTGTATTCCAGTATGAGAAGACATGGATCTGGACTGTTTGATCAGAATAAGAAGTATCCATGCAGACCAAGTGGATGTGACAAAGAACAGGGACCAGATAGAATTGCACTCAGATTACACATAGAGCCTGAACTAAGAATACCGGAGCAGCGAGAGGGGAAGAGAAAGTGAGCTTGTTATAATAGCATCCAGTGATTTTGATTTGTAGATCACTATTGTAGCTCTGCAGTAAATGCCTCCAGGCTAATCCAATTGTAACATTTAACAGACCAATTGTAATGGAATTTGAATAAGCCAACATTTCCTCTTTGCAGGAAAGCGCAGCCCTCCTCTCCCATGACACATACACTACAGCTGGTAACAAATGTCTGTAGGGACCAGGCCAGCTGCTGGGCAGTTCAAACCTCCCTCATAATACATAGAGGATGGGGATTTATGACATTCTCCAACATTCTTCAGCAGGACTGAGACTGGGAGTATTATTTTCATTATTTCTTAGTTACAAGCTAGGAAACCATTACAATGCCCATTCCACATAATTTTACTGATCATATGAAGATACACAAGCCACACTACTTGACATCATACAAAAAAAAAAAAAAAAAAAAAAACACACCACACCTTGGTGTGTGAAAGAAATTACAGGAACCAAGTAGTCAGATTGCTTAAAAGAGAAGTAGGGGATTTAAAAAAATATATATAATCATACTTGCAATGCTGCATCTGTCCCCCGCCCACTCCAGGACAGAGAACTGAGCGATCAAAGATTGCTGATCACTCAGTTCTCGGTCTTCAGTGAGCAGAAAGACAGCAACTGTCAATCATCAGCTCTCTGATCTGCACCTCTAGTACTCACTGGAGTTCCGGGCTGTGGAGGGGGTGAGAGCCGCTGAGAGCCCGAGGCAGCTGCCGGTTTAGCATCTGAATGGATCCCGACATTAAAGTCGGGATCTCTCCAGAGTCTGGACCGGCTGAATGCACAACTTCTCAGAAGTAGGGCCCATACTTCTCCTTTAAAAGTACAACCTGCACCTTCTGCTTTTGTCAATTAAAGTTTGTGTTTCCTAACTTTTGAAAGGAAACGTGCTTAGCAGAATATGCGAGGGGAAATTGTGGACTCCATCGGAAAATGCTAGTCTTCTGGCTGCAATGGTGATTAGCAGTAATACGCAACAAATTCTGACATCCCTCTGACTGATCTGCATGTATCCAGGCAACTGGCTTTTTAAGTAAAACAAAAGCAGCCATTTTACTTCATTACAGGTTCTCTTTAAAATGGCTAGCTGGCTCCTTCACTGCAGTTATTTGTCCATAACTTTAGGAAATGGCAGTTATCAACTGCCACCTTACAATGGTACATTTGCCCAAAGGTAGGGTTGCACCGATACTAGTATCAGTGTCGATACAGAATATTTGCACAAGTATCGGTACTCATTCAAATGCACTGATACTTTCAGGCTTGGCTCTTTGAGCTGTCAGTGGGTCTCCCCAGTGTTCAAGAAGTCCGGTAATTGGAGCTGTCAAGAAAAAAAAAAAAAAAAAAAAAAAAAAAAAAAAAAAAGCAGCCAGCAATGTTTATTACCAACATTGCTCAGCCCTGAAACACTAAAATAAATAGAAACATTGTTTCTTTTTGTATATTTCTATTTCTTCATCTGCACATCAAAGGGATGAACAAATGTTCCTCTGTTTAACCCCTTAATAACTCTTAATTTACTCTAATCAGCCTTAATTAACTCCCTATTCTACCCCATTTAATTATTATTTTCCTGGGTTTTTTTTCCCTTTTGTTCATGTCGATTTTAAAAACGACAAACAATTAAAACTTTTTTTTTTGTTTGCTTTGTTAAGGAATATTTTTACACACACACACATACACATATATACATACATACATACATACATACACACACACACATATACACACACCCATACACAGTTGCAATAAAAAGTATGTGAACCCTTTTGGAATAATATGGATTTCTGCACAAATTTGTCATAAAATGTGATCTGATAGATGCTTAAACTAATAAACACACAAAGAATTAAATGTTACCATGTTTTTATTGAACACACCATGTAAACATTCACAGTGCAGGTGGAAAAAGTATGTGAACCCCTAGACTAATGAGATCTCCAAGAGCTAATTGGAGTGAGGTCTAGGCAACTGGAGTCCAATCAATGAGATGAGATTGGAGGTGTTGGTTACAGCTGCCCTGCCCTATAAAAAACACACACCAGTTGTGGGTTTGCTTTTCACAAGAAGCATTGCCTGATGTGAATGATGCCTCGCACAAAAGAGCTCTCAGAAGACCTATGATTAAGAATTGTTGACTTAATAAAGCAATAAAGCTGGAAAGGGTTATAAAAGTATCTCCAAAAGCCTTGCTGTTCATCAGTCCACGGTAAGACAAATTGTCTATAAATGGAGAAAGTCAATTTCTCCCTAGGAGTGGGCGTCCTGTAAAGATAACTGCAAGAGCACAGCGCAGACTGCTCAATGAGGTGAAGAAGAATCCTAGAGTGTCAGCTAAAGACTTACAAAAGTCTCTAGCATATGCTAACATCCCTGTTAGCGAATCTACGATACGCAAAACACTAAAGAATGGATTTCATGGGAGGATACCACTGAGGAAGCCACTGCTGTCCAAAAAAAACATTGCTGCATGTTTACAGTTTGCACAAGAACACCTGGATGTTCCACAGCAGTACTGGCAAAATATTCTGTGGACAGATGAAACCAAAGTTGAGTTGTTTGGAAGAAACACACAACACTATGTGTGGAGAAAAAGAGGCACAGCACACCAACATCAAAACCTCATCCCAACTGTGAAGTATGGTGGTGGAGGCATCATGGTTTGGGGCTGCTTTGCTGCGTCAGGGCCTGGATGGATTGCTATCATCAAAGGAAAAATTAATTCCCAAGTTTATCAAGACATTTTGCAGGAGTACTTAAGGCCATCTGTCCACCAACTGAAGCTCAACAGAAGATGGGTGTTGCAACAAGACAACGACCCAAAGCATAGAAGTAAATCAACAACAGAATGGCTTAAACAGAAGAAAATACTCCTTCTGGAGTGGCCCAGTCAGAGTCTTGACCTCAACCCGATTGAGATGCTGTGGCATGACCTCAAGAAAGCGATTCACACCAGACATCCCAAGAATATTGCTGAACTGAAACAGTTCTGTAAAGAGGAATGGTCAAGAATTACTCCTGACCGTTGTGCACGTCTGATCTGCAACTACAGTAAACGTTTGGTTGAAGTTATTGCTGCCAAAGGAGGTTCAACCAGTTATTAAATCCAAGGGTTCACATACTTTTTCCACCTGCGTTGTGAATGTTTACATGGCGTGTTCAATAAAAACATGGTAACATTTAATTCTTTGTGTGTTTATTAGTTTAAGCAGACTGTGATTGTCTATTGTTGTGACTTAGATGAAGATCAGATCACATTTTATGACCAATTTGTGCAGAAATCCATATCATTCCAAAAGGGTTGGAATGATTACTTTTTGAAAGGGTTACTTTTTTCAAGTACTCGCCGATACCGATTCCCGATACTTTTTCTTTTTTTTTAATGTCACGTGACAGTTTTTTTTTTTTTTTTTTAACAAAGCTTTCCTTTTTTTTCGGGGGGGGGGGGGAGGGGTAAACGGTGTCTGTGTGTTTTTTCTATTTTTATTTACAATTTTTTGTTTTTACAATAATATTTTTTTTATTCATTTTTTTGCAATATGTTTTTTTTTGTTTTTGTTTTTTTTTAATCAGCCCTGTTGGGGGGCTTTGGTGAGATATCAGGGGTCTTAACAGACCTCTGATATCTCCCACTTGAGACAGAGAAAGAGACAGAGGATAGAGATTCCCCAGTCCCTTTCTCTGCAGCCTCAGCTGCACTGAGAATGAATGGAGAGATGACAGCGGCTCCTCTCCATTCATAAACTGACACATTGTAATCACAGGAGATTACAATGTTTCAGTTATGTGAATATACAGAGTCAGCTGACTCTATCCATACACAAAGGAAGGAGGAGGAGGACGGCACAACGGAGGGGACAGCGGAGGGGGACAGAGGAACAGAGGAACGGAGGGGGACAGAGGAACAGAGGAACGGAGGGGGACAGAGGAACAGAGGAACGGAGGGGGACAGAGGAACAGAGGAACGGAGGGGGACAGAGGAACAGAGGAACGGAGGGGGACAGAGGAACAGAGGAACGGAGGGGGACAGAGGAACAGAGGAACGGAGGGGGACAGAGGAACGGAGGGGGACAGAGGAACAGAGGAACGGAGGGGGACAGAGGAACAGAGGAACGGAGGGGGACAGAGGAACAGAGGAACGGAGGGGGACAGAGGAACAGAGGGGGACAGAGGAACGGAGGGGGACAGAGGAACGGAACGGAACGGAGGGGCACAGAGAAGGAGAGGGGGACAGAGGAACGGAACGGAGGGGGCATGGAGGAGGATGAGGTGACAGTCAGCAGTGATCGCGTGTGGGGGAGTTACAAGCACCGATCACCGCTGTATGTCACTGAAAGCCGCGGGGGAGAAGCTTGTAACTCCCCCACACGCCAATCACCGCTGACTGTCATAGTATCGGCAGAAGCATCGGGAGCATTTGCCCGAGTACAAGTACTTGGGCAAATGCTCGGTATCGGTGCTGATACTGGTATCGGTACAACCCTACATATTAACATATATTTACACATTTCACATTGAAAAAAAGCGCTAAATTTGAAAATAAATTAAATTTATTTGTAAATAACTTTTCAATGCTTTGTACAGTTGTGGTAGGTATCAGCGACTACTAAAAAAAAAAAAAATAAAAAAATAAAATAAAAATTTAATCAGTACTTGTACTCATTGCAACAAAAAAAAAATGGTATCGGTGCATCCCTACCCAAAAGGTAAAGATCTACAGGAAATTAAACCCGCATTGATGTTGAGTTATACATTAAACTTTAAATATTTCTATGAAGCAACACATACCAAAACATATCCTAAACCTCCTGCCCACAACCCCCATGCTTCCCTACTGGCCAATAGGGATAATAGACAGCCTCACATACCAATCATTAGGCACAGGAGGCAGGGTTAGGAACTGACATCAGGAATTAAGTCAATGTTAACATATTAGGGAAGCTTTTCGCAATCAGGGTTCTTCCAGAGGTGGCTAGAAGTTCCTAGAGCACAGAGCAATTTCTTACAGATAAATCATTACCGACACCAATGCTTCCACATAGGGAGGCCTTTACTTGCTCAGTGGGGGATCTGTCTGCTGATCCCCTGCTAACTAGAGTGGAGCAGGCAGATAGATCCATGTCCACTCCTCTTATGCAGAGCGGACATGGACACAGCCCACTCTGCTATATCAGAAGTCGGATGTAAACAGACCAGCTGTCTGATAACACTTGACTGCCCTCTGATCCGATCAGCCCAGATGGAAGAGAACAGATGCCCTTTCATTTGTTTTTGGCGGATTGGAAGTAGGTGGATGTAAACCGACACAAGTCTGTTTACATCCACCACCATAGAGGAGAATGGAGGGTGCGATCAGGTCCGCCTAAAAAAAACAGACAGGTGGACCCAATCGGACCACTCATGTGAAAGGCGCATAAGAGGGCATTTTTCCTGCTGACCACCAATGTAATGAGCCGTTCTGTTACTTACTCTCCCACTAATCACCAATGTAAGAGGACTATTCTTCACTGACAACCAATGTAAGGGACCATCGCACTGACCACCAATGTAAACACTACCAAACTAAGACACTAGGTTGATGACTAATGTAAAGGGCCACTTCACTTACCGACATGTAATGGGGAACTTTTCTCCGGACTGTCTTATAAAGTGGGCATTTTTCCACTGACGGGAATTTTTCCAATGGGAAGGAACATTGCACTTTTCACTATCTGCATTTATTTTGTGGACATAATATTTATTCTAATTTATATTATTATTATTATTATTACTACTGGAAATAAAATAGCTAAAGTGATACTAAACACACAATGTTTATTTACATGTCCCTTCTATTTCTGTATTTGAATGATGGCACTAATTATTTTAATTTAAAAAAAATAATAAATAAACTTATATACAGCTGTCACATGACCCAGTTCTTTTCCAGCCTGTCTGCAGGGAAACAGAAGCAGGAGAAGCTTCTAGTCCTCTGCTGCAGGTCACACGTTCAAAACGGGGAAAAAAAGAAAGAAACAGCCTTTGGAATACAGAGTAAAATTAAATAATTAATATACTGTCATACAAATATATATTTGAAATCAAATCTTAGTTTGTGTTAATAACATGGTGTGGGCGGATTTCTGCTAGTAACAGGCTGGGTCACGCCCCTCCAGACTGACTTAGAATAAGAGGGAGGTGAAGCCTCCATTAATCTATATGTAATATTCCACCCCTATTGTGTTTAGCTCGTCAGTGGGCATGAGAGGGAGTGGGCTGTCATTTACCACTGTGTATACGCCTACATGTGACATAGGCTGCTCAGATATCATAGGGAGGAAATGGTCATCATGGAAACACACTGAAAACAGAGCATGTGCAAAGTTACCACCACAGCTGCAAAATCCCTAGTTGAATTGGGGATATTAAACAGAAGGTGGAGATAGAAAGCAGCAGGATCAGGTTTTTTGCAGAAAACAGAAAACAAATCTCATAGTGACAGAGTATGAACAGCATGTATTGATAGGTTTTTATGATGTAGGTTGCGTGACACTTTAAACATAGCTGGCCGATAGTCAAATACACCAAGTACGCCACAATTTGTATTTTTATATCGCAACAAGGTTGAGAAAGGGTGAAATAGTGTCCTGGCTATCTGGCCTCTTAAGGAGCTCTGCAATGTTGTTAATAGTACATTCAGGTACCAGACTGTATAGTTATACTAGCAGCTTAAAAAGCTTTGTTAGGAGGGTGGATTTTTTCAACAACTGTAAGTAGAAGAAATAAAACAAAAATCTGGGCAGAATTGTATTCACATATTTGACTTGTATTCAAGTCTTGAAATGAAATGCAGTATATGCAACATGATCTGCACACATGAATGACACCACCAAAGGAAACAGCTTCCAACTGACATGGTGATTGATGACGGAGACATACAATATTCACCCCATCGGATGTTTATGAACAAGTATAGTACCAATGATCATGTGTGCATATTTTCTGCAGGGAACTAGAAAACAAAATACACCATCAGTAGAAATGCTGCGACTTCCAAAACTTGGGGGTAAACAGACCAACTCACTCCTATGAAGCTGAACTGCAAAGTCCTCACTTTGTAAATACAAACCGGGGTGGATAAAAATTGACGATTTAAAAAAAAAAAAAAAAAAAAGTGATTTTTTGTTTTTTAAATCAGCGTTTTTGGATTTTTATCAAATTTATCTTAATAAATTGCTTTTGAAGTAACAATCTATCTATCTACAGATAGTTTTCTATTTAAGATAGATAGATTAAAAATGTAGTTTATTCAGCATGAAATGGAGCTTACCGTATATACTCGAGTATAAGTCGTTCCGAGTATAAGTCGAGGCCCTAATTTACAACAAAAAAATGGGAAAAACGTATTGACCCGAGTATAAGACGAGGGTGAGAAATGCACAGCTACTGTAAGTGGAAAAGAGGGTCAACAATGCCCATTTGCAGCATCACTGTGCCCATTTGCATGCCTCACTGTGCCCATTTGCAGCCATAGGTCCCCTGAACTTCAAACTCGGTAGTTAAGGGTTCCTAGATGCCCCCTAGCTGCAGCCGAAATTTGGGGTCTCTGAACCCAAAGGGTCCCGAAATGACATTGCTGCAGATAGACACAGTTGACCGAATTTGGGGCCCTGTAGCTCAGGGCCACTTAGTGCTAAGAACCCCAAATTTGGTTTGCAAACCCAGTGGAACTAGCACCATAACATTTCCAAAGCTGGGGTTTCTAGCACCAAGTGACCCTGAGATACAGGGCCCCAAAAATCAGTTCAGAAAATGTCAAGCACTTTTCTGCAGCAGAGAATGACATTTTCCGAACCACTGGGTTTGCATACCAAATTTGGGGTTCCTAGCACCAAATGGCCCTGAGATATGGGGCCCTAAAGTCGGTTCAGAAAATGTCAAGCACTTTTTCTGCAGCAGAGAATGACATTTTCCGAACCGATTTTGGGGCCCCGTATCTCAGGGCCACTTGGTGTTAGGAACCCCAGCTTTGGATATGTTGTGGTACCAGGTCCACTGGGTTTGCATGCCAAATTTGGGGTTTCTAGCACCAAGTGGCCCTGAGATACGGGGCCCCAAAATCGGTTCGGAAAATGAAATTTTTTGCTGCAGAAAAGTGCTTGACTCGAGTATAAGTCGAGGGGGGCACTTTCAGCACAAAAAAATGTGCTGAAAAATTCGACTTATACTCAAGTATATACGGTAGTTATGTAGCATGAGGCTGTATATTCTGCAATAGTTATATTTTTGGTAAACTCCTGTTTTTGTCCTGATGACCACGGTCATTCACACAGAAAAGGATGAGAAATTCAAAATCTGAGGGGAGGGTAAATCCTGCTATGGGGACACGTGTTCCTGTGACAAATCTCTAGAATGGGAATCACCTTCACTTTCCAGGACAGGAAGTGAAGGGAAATCTCTCCAGATGGACAAAAACTAACCTGATAGGGGTTTTAACCCTTGCATACCTTAGAACCATGAAAAAAAAAAAAATTTGACTGTACATACACTAACTAAATTCTTTTACAAGCACTGCATTTAATTTCCTTCAGAAGCGGCTGTCTGTTACAACATACAGTATAGATAAAATGTAAAAGATAATCATCAGGTTATCAGAGGTTATGCAAATTCAAAGTAACAACGCATGGAGCAATATCCTCTTTACACACAGTTTGCTTCCTGCCCCATAATTCCATCCACACAAATGGTCATGTTGTTGCCTCTAACACTGATGTGATATATATGAAATACAGACAGGTGGGTGTTACAAGCACTAGAAATATATTAGTGGCCAGGGGTGTTGCTAGCACCAGGCACCTATGAAACCACAGGGTTGTATAGTACATACTCCTGACAACCTCACCCTGTATGCGGGGCTTTATATTACATAATCCTCAACTCTGTATGCTTGGAGTGCAGCAATCAAGTGTGTGCAAAGTACACCCCAGCAAACAGAGTTGAATAGTAGGGACTATAACATACATCACAGCTTACAGAGTGCAGTGGTCAGGGGTATGTAACATACAGCCTAGTGTAAAGAGCATGGGTCAGGATTTATATATTGTATAGTGCAGTATACAAGGATAGTGGTCAGAAGTATTCAACGCACGACACTGCATACAAATTGCAGCAGTCAAGATTATGTCATGTACAGTGTGCATTACATACTCCTGGCCATACTCTCCATCCTGTGCAGTAAAGAACTTACATTATTGTATCTTGAATACTTATAGCTACTGTACATTACATATTCCAACCACTGCAGTATGAATACTGGGATGTACAGGACATACTTCTGACCAGTGCACTGTACAGTGTGTACTCCTGACCCCTGCACTCCATATGCTATAATCTACATTACTTACCCCTCATAAAAGTGTTTGTCTCAACAGCTGTGGATTGCTAAGAAGTCCTTTACTTTTTAAAGTAAGTTCTTCTTTAAAATTAGGCTCAAAGTGCAACATCTCTGTCTATATTCTGTGTGCAGAAAAGCACATTATTCTCACTTGTGACACAGTAATTAAACCCTATCCTGTAGGTATAAAGGACCATGGCACAGGTGTGTATACAGCGAGTAGGCTCAGGTCCTACTTAAAGGAGAAGGATAGCCAAACCTTTTTTTGGATGTACTTCTCCTGTAGGTCAAAGGAGTAAACTTAGATAAGTTTTCAGCAGAACGCAGGCTGAAGCTGCTGTCAGCTGAAGTCACAGAGCTGGTCCCAGTTCTGAAAAGATCCTGACCATGTATTCGGGGTCCACCCAGATGCCTGGGCCAGCAGCTAGCTCAGCCTCTCAGTGATCTGCTGAGATCCTGAGCCCCCCCCCCCCAGCCCCCTCCACAGCTGGAGTGAGCGCTGGAGGAGAAAGCAGAGAGCTGCTGACTGACGGTCCCGGCTCTCTGCTCAGCTCACTTTGCATACCACAGAAGACAGCAGGCAGGTGGGTGTATTTTATTGCAGAAGAAACATTGCATGTCTCTTCTACAATAAATGGCCTGTCTGCTCATAAGTTCATGATGCCTACAGTTCTGCGTTAAAGTAGAGCTCCAACCTAAACTGAATTAGTCTTAAAAATGTCCTCCCCCCCCCTAACACCAAGACCCCTTACACACACACACACACACACACACACACAGGCAGCGTGGGTGCGTTAGCGGCGCCTTTCAGGCACTGGGGGGGCACAATTAACCCCCGCTAGCGGCCGAAGAAAGGATTATATGCGCCCGAAAAGGAGCGCTGCCCATTGATTTTAATGGGCAGGGGCAGTGGAGGAGTGATGTATACAGCACTCCTAAACCGCTCCTAAGCACTTTTTATAACGTCCTGCAAGCACAGCGCCCCAGTGTGAAAGCACTCGGGCCTTTTATACTGGGGCTGCAGAGGAGGCATTTTTCAGGTGCTATTTTTAGCCCTTTAGTGCCTGAAAAATGCCTCCAGTGTCAAAGGGGTCTTATGCTGACTAATTTGTGTAGGATCTGTTTACTTACCCATTTTCAGCCCGCTGCAGTCTGGTCACATGACCTGGTTCCCCTGTGGCAGTCAGCACTGGCCACAGGGGGAAGAGGGAGTGCCGACAACAGATGGGCCATAGGAGCATATGGGTGACATCACCACTGCAGGCTTTATCACTGCTGTCAGAGGGCACTCTCCTCTCCCCTACAGCCACCGCTGGCTAACACAACAGGGTATCATGTGACTGGACCAGGAAGGGCTGAGAATAGGTAAATATATACATCTTTGTTACACAAGTTAGTCAGCATAGGTGATTGGAGTTGGGGGGCTTAGAATAAAGATCACGATTCTCGCAGTGCAACATCTTTCACATTATACAAAATCACTGAAGTGTATTTTTTCCACAAAAAATTGCGTTTGAAAGCCTGCTGTGCAAATACAGTGTGACATAAAATATTGCAACAACCGCAATTTTAGTCTCTAGGGTCGCTGATATTTATCTATCTATATCTATATCTATATCTATATCTATATATATATAATGTTTGGAGGTTCTAAGTAATTTTCTAGCAAAAGAAATACTGATTTTAACTTGTAAGCAACAAGTGTCAGAAAAAGGTTTAGTCTTTAAGTGGTTAAATTTACCTCATTTACAGACCGAAGTTCATCCCTTTGATCTCTAAGGCCCCTTTCGCTTGGGCGGATCTGCTGGATGGACTCCGCTAGCTCAGCAGGGATTGCTCTGTTAATCCCCGCTGAGCAGGCGGATGACAGGTTAGTCTCCGCTCACTGTGCAGAGACAGACCTGTCAAAGCCCCACTGTTCTCTATGGGGAGATCGGATAAAAACGGACAGCCTGTCTGTTTTCATCCGATCCGCTGGACGGATGGCGAACGTATTGCCATCCGTCTGTTTTGAGCGGCTTTTGCCGGATCGGATGGTAGGCAGGTGTCAGCAGACATATCTCCGCTGACATCTGCCTGCCCTTAGAAGTCAATGGGGGGCCCGCTTGGATCCACCTAAAAAGCAGACAACAGGCCGATAGTGTGAAAGGGGCCTTAAAGAACTAAATATTACAATGTTTATAGTTCTTTCCCAACGCTGACAATGTTGTGAAAAACTTGGCAGGCTACCTGTTTTTTTTTGTTTGTTTGTTTTTTGACAGCTGAGTGAGCAGAGAACTCTGTACACTTGTTACATGAACGAATCGGGGAAATGCTGCATAGAGATCGTGAGGGGGGTTGAATTGAGATCGCAATTTAACGATTAATCGTGCAGCTCTATTTAAAAGACTGGTTAAGTGGAGGCTGGCATTCTACTTTAAGCACGGCCCTTTAAGCCCCTTCCACTGACAGCAGAGAGGCCACACCCACCATGTGCCACAACACTCTACGTTATTCTTTCCCTTACTTCCTTGGCGCCGGCCGCACACAAATATGCGACCTCTCGGCGGCTGGGCCATGGCACCGAGCGCCCACATATTTGTGTGCATTAGTGCAAACAGCGCTGTGCCCAGGGAGCGCATGCCCGGCAAAGTAACCGGCTGCTGATGGGAAAACTCCCGATCGCTGCTTGCAATCGGAAGATTTCTGATCATGTGACAGCCAATCATGGCAGTCACATGACCTTAAGCCCCTCCCCGCATGTAAAACCCCTTAGGGACTGGCACCAAGGGGTTAAAGTGGAACTTTAGTCAGAAAATTAAGTCCTGCTAGATCACTTCAGGCTGGTCCCTTTTGCAAGTATAGCGATGTACAACATTAAACATAAGTGCTAATACTGTGTAAAATCCAGTACATGCTTAGTTGCTCTCTAATTTTAGGGACTGCCAAATTTATCGAGGCCAATCTGCTGACAGCAGTAAAGTGGAATTAAACCCTCCAATCCTTTACAGCCAAGGAAGCTGCTTCTGTTTGTTCTGCAACTGCCATGGTGCTGCACATGTGATCAGATATGACTCCACCTATTTGGTGGTTTGACAGTTTGGTTGAGGACACAAGCGAATGTGACAGTTAGCAATCCCAGCATTCCAGGAATGGGACTGTTTTTTGAAACTGTTAAATTGACAGGTTTAGTTCCACTTTATGATTTACTGCTGTTCAGGGGCTCTGGGCTTCAGCAAAATGGTGGAAGAAGAAACGGGAACAGTGCTGGAGGCAATTTACAGCACCCACTAATTTTGGTAGTATATTTATTAACCACTTGCTTACTGGACACGTAAATCCCCTTCCTGCCCAGACCAATTTTCAGCGCTGTCACTCTTTGAATGACAACTGCGCGGTCATGCTACAGTTTACCCAAATAATTTTTTTATTATTATACAAGATTTATATAGCGCCAACAGTTTACTCAGCGCTTTACAATTTATAAGGGGGACAACACAATTACAGTACAGTTCAATACAAAAGGTACAGGAGGGCCCTGCTCGTAGAGCTTACATTCTAAAGGGAGGGGGTGGTGGTACAAAAGGTAATAGCTGCAAAGAATGATTTGATGGGGGTGGCTCAGGGACAGTTATGTGGGTGTGGGATAGGCTTCCCTGAATAAATGAGTTTTCAAGGATCTCCTAAAGGTGGACAGGGTAGGGGCTGATCGGACATACTGGGGCAGGGAATTCCAGAGGATGGGAGAGGCTCTGGAGAAGTCCTGAAGGCGAGCATGGGAGGAGGTAACAAGGGAGCTAGAGAGCAGGAGGTCCTGGGAGGAGCGGAGGGGGCGATTTGGGCGATATCTGCAGATGAGGTTGGTGATGTAGATGGGGGCGATGTTGTGAATGGCCTTGTATGTTATGGTTAGCATTTTGAATTTTACACGGTGGGGTAGGGGAAGCCAGTGAAGGGATTGGCAGAGAGGAGCAGCAGTCACAGATCGGTTAGTGAGGTGTATTAGTCTAGCAGCAGCATTCATAATAGACTGAAGGGGGGATAGCCTGCTTAAGGGTAGGCCATTAAGGAGAGAGTTGCAGTAGTCGAGGCGGGAAATAATCAAGGAGTGAATAAGTTGCTTTTTGGTGTCAGTCAGGAAGGGTCGAATTCTGGAGATGTTGCGGAGGTTAAGGGGGCAGGATTTAGCCAGTGATTGGATATGGGGGCTGAAGGAGAGGTCAGAGTCAAGGATTACACCCAGTGTGGAGCATGTGTGGAGGGACCAATGGTTGTGTTGTTGATATTAATGGTGAAGTCACAGGAGGGGGACCGTGAAGGAGGAAATATAACAAGCTCAGTTTTAGAAAGATTAAGTTTGAGGAAGTGGTGCGACATCCATACCGATATGTCATTCAGCAAGTTTGAGATCCGTGAGGAGATAGTGGGGGTGAGTTGAGGAGTGGAGAGATAGATCTGTGTGTCATCGGCATAGAGGTGGTATTGGAAGCCATGGGAGGTGATCAACTGGCCCAGGGAAGAGGTATAGAGTGAGAAAAGGAGAGGCCCAAGGACGGAGCCTTGGGGTACCCCAACAGAAAGAGGAAGGGGAGCGGAGGAGATGGAGTTGTAAGTGACGCTGAAAGTGCGCTGAGATAGGTAGGAGGAGAACCAGGATAATGCAGAATTACGGAGGCCAAGGGAGTGTAATTTGCTGAGGAGCAGCAAAACATTTTTACCATTTTTTTCACACAGATAGAACTTTCTTTTGGTGGTATTTAATTGTGGCTGGGTTTTTTTTTATTTTTTGCTAAACAAAACGGGACCGAAATTTTGAAAAAAAAAACAAAAAAAAAACCTTTCATAGTTTGTTATAAAATTTTGAAAACGGGTAATTTTGCTCCTTCGCTGATGAGGCTGCGCTTATGGGCACTGATAGGTGGCTCTAATGGGCACTGATAGGCGGCACTAATGGGTAGCATGTGGCACAGTGGGCACAGGCAGGTGACACTGGTGGGCACAGCCACGTCTTTCTGAGTGAGGGACTGATAGCCCTCTGACAGAATCTGGTGATCGGCTTTTTTTTCCCCCTCATGCTGAAAGCGTGAGGAAAAAAAAAAAATACAGATTACCGAGCTTCTGTTTACATCACGTGATCAGCCGTCATTGGCTGACAGCTGATCATGTGGGAAGAGGCCGAAATCGACCCCTTACTCGGATCTGTGATCAGCCGAGTCTCATAGATTCTGTAATCACATAGCGGGACGCGCAGACTGCGCTTGCTCTGGAGGACGTCCATGGATGCCCTCCCGGCAATTAAGGCCCACGCTGCATCCTTCTTTCAGCTATAGCGCCGCCGGCAAGTAGTTAATGTGGAATGTATGTTTTGTGCTAAAGAATACACATTTTTTACTAAGTTATTATGGGTAAAGTTCAGCTTTAGTGCTCCATTTACATTTGGCATTTTTAATCTGGGGCAGAATCTCTGCGATTCTGCTCGCGATCTCAAGACTTGCTATGATTGCAAAAACGCAGGTTCAGGTGCCAAAATTTTCAGCAAATTACATTGCGCGATGCTTGTCACCCCGAAAGAAGCTCCTGCTCCTTTTTGGGCGACGCGCTTCATGCGACATGACAATCGCAGTAAAACCGCAACGTGTTTTAGGTGCCATGGAAAGGAACGCTACTTGAACTTGCATAATTGTAGTGCATTTTGAAATCGCAAACAGAATCATCATTCTGTCAAATGTGAATGGAACCTAAAGCAGAACTACACCCACCTTGAGTCCAGTCCCCGGAACTGACAACTTCAGATCTGCTTCCAGATCTGGATGGCCAGCTGCTGTCGTTGACCGGGCGGAGATGACATCACTACCATGCATGCGCGGGAGTTCCGCCAGCATTGCTGACTTAGTACTGTACAGAGGCGGACAGGCAGGGAAGAGACCCCCAGGTTAGCAAGTCCTGACAAGGACACCACCCTATAAGAGTGCATGTCCTCCCTGGACTTGTGTGGGTCTCCTCCAGGTACTCCCACACTGTAATAAGATGTCTTCTAATATATAAAAAGTTAGATTGCAAGCTCCTGAGGCCAGGGCCTGCTGTGAAGGAGATTATATATATAGATATATAGATAGATAGATAGAGAGAGAGAGAGAGAGATATAATGATGGCTCCCATTCATCCCCCTGCAGTAGGTGTTGGAGGTAGGTGTGCATTGGCTGTCACTTACCCGGACCAGGTTGCTGACCGCCGCCTGGACAGCCGCCACAGGTGCGGTGAGCTCCGGGATGGCCTTGCCGTCTACCTCGCCCTCCTCATGCATGATGACCAGGTGGGAGATCTGCTGGGCCACCGGCTCCAGGATACTCTCGATGGTCTTGGTGTGGAAGACAGGCATGGTGGCGGCCGGGCGGTGTGTCTTCACTAAGGAGAAGAATGTGCTGCTCCCGGGACTGTACGTATAGACACAATACGGCTCTCCCCCACCCGGCTTCTCCGCTCTGCAACCGGGCACTCCTCTCCTCCACTCTACGGACACTTCCACACAACACTGCCAACTCCGGCCGCTGGGTGACGTCCTGCCGTCCCGCCTTCCCACGCACGTCAGGTCCCACCCCTCTCCGCTGTCCGCTCCCTGTCATTCCATTGGCGGTGGGCGGTGCCAGTCACTGGAGGCACGCTACTCCCGATCCCGGCCCGTGACGTCACGCGCCTTGTTCGCCTTATAAGGAGAACCCTGGAAGCGAGAGAGGGATTCCTGCGGGCATGACGTCACCTACAGGAGAAGAGGGCGAGGAATGTGAGGGGAAGCCAGACTCAGCGATCAGATGTTCCCAGGATGATCCCGTATACCCTGTCTTCATACACTGTGATATCACCCACCCCCCACAGTGACATCATCACTCTCTCACAGCTGCTTTACCCAACAAAGTGCTGTATTAGTATTTCTGTATCACAGGCGACGTCCCATGTATCGCCCTCACCATCACAACTCATCCAGCACATTGGTCATTTTCTGAGAGAACCCCAAAGATCAACCAATTGGGACACAAATAACATCTGATGAATAATATCTGTTTCCCCTCCCACAAATTCCAGGTCTGCTCCTGATGTCTGTTAACCCCTTCACACCGCCTCCCAGCACCAGGGCTGCCAACCTCCCGAAGTGACATTTACTGACAGTTCCAAAAGTTACCCAAAATGGCCATTTTAGGTGTAAATATCAATATTTAATCTACAAACACCAGAGTTCCCACTTATATCAGAGTCTGCAGCATTCCCACTTATATCAGGGTCCGCAGAGTTCCCCCTTACATCAGGGTCGGCAGAGTTCCCCCTTACATCAGGGTCGGCAGAGTTCCCCCTTGCATCACGATCGTCAGAGTTCCCCCTTATATCAGGATCGGCAGAGTTCCCCCTTTCATCATGGTCTGCAGAGTTCCCCCTTACATCGAGGTCCGCAGAGTTCCCCCTTGCATCAGGGTCCGCAGAGTTCCCCCTTGCATCAGGGTCCGCAGAGTTCCCCCTTACATCAGGGTCCGCAGAGTTCCCCCTTACATCAGGGTCTGCAGAGTTTCCCCTTACATAAGGGTCCACAGAGTTCCCCCTTACATCATGGTCTGCAGAGTTCCCCCTTACATCAGGGTCCGCAGAGTTCCCCCTTACATCGAGGTCCCCAGAGTTCCCCCTTGCATCAGGGTCCGCAGAGTTCCCCCTTACATCATGGTCTGCAGAGTTCCCCCTTACATCAGGGTCCACAGAGTTCCCCCTTACATCAGGGTCTGCAGAGTTTCCCCTTACATCAGGGTCCACAGCGTTCCCCCTTACATCAGGGTCTGCAGAGTTTCCCCTTACAGAAGGGTTCACAGAGTTCCCCCTTACACATCAGGGTCTGCAGAGTTTCCCCTTACAGAAGGGTTCACAGAGTTCCCCCTTACATCATGGTCTGCAGAGTTCCCCCATGCATTGAAAGGGGGAATCCTGGAGACTGATGTAAAGGGGAACTCTGTAGATACTGATTTAAAGGGGAATGTCAGAAACAGACCATTCTCCATAGAGTGAATACACTAAGGTAAGGGGGTTGCTGATAGAAGGGGGGATCCTGCTGACTCTGATGTAAAGGGGAACTCTGTAGATACTGATTTAAGGGGGACATCAGGAACAGACCATTCTCTACAGAGTGAATACACTAAGGTAAGGGGGTGTTGCTGATATAAGGGGGGATCCTGCAGACTCTGATGTAAGGGGGAACTCTGCGAATACTTATTTAAAGTATTACAAAACCCACAACAGTAAAATCAGTCTGTATATGCAGTAAAGCATGCTTATTGTACGCACTGTGGAACTTAAGGGGCTAATCCTCTGCATTGTGTAAAAAGGCTGTTTGATCCCGTCTTCCCGGATCCTCACCTTCTTTTACTGTCCCCAATCCATCTCATGATAAGACAGAGCCTTTGGAGTCACTCTGCACATGCTCTGTTTGGTGTATATTGCTAGAGAGTTTGTTTTATTTATCTTGGGAGGGGGCATTTGATCAGCATAGGGCCAATCAGCACTGTCCAGACCAGACAGAGGGTCAGGGGTCCTGCAGCCTCATAGGACAATCAGAGGAGAATGAAAACTCCTCCTACAGACACTAATAGAAGTCACAAGACTGCTATGTACTGTTGATGAGAAAAGGTATTTAGCAGTCTATATTTACTAAAATAATTATTGCGCTTCCGTGTTCTGTGTACTGTGGGAGACCAGATATAGTGAATGCAAGGTCCTGGGTTTACTTTAAGGGGGAACGCCAGGAACAGACCATCTTCTGCAGAGTGAATACAATAATACATCTTGCAGACAGCCATGTCTCTGTCCTTTTAGTCCATCTACTACTGTCATGTTTGGAAATCAGCCGATAGATGTAAAATTTGAGCTTTAATGCTGGGAGGTGGTGGGCTTTTCTATCATGTAACCGCTGTGATTGGCTCCCATTGCAGTCACATACTCAGTAAGCCTGTCCTGCTGAGTGCGCTCTCAGGCCATGTCTGAAAGCTGGGCGTTCCAGTCTCTTTTTCCTGCTTCTGCATGTATGCATTATGTGGTCAGCAAGAGGTTAAAGTATAACTATAGTCAAAACTTTTTTTTTTTTCATTTTGGATAGAGCAAGGAAGAGTGATAACCCCTGTCAGATTTGTTTTCACCATCTGTGTCCCATTATGGAGATTTGCCCTCACTTCCTGTCCCATGGTCGAACAGGAAGTGAGCAGAAATCCCTGCAAATTAAGGGAATTCCTTGGGGTACCCCCAGGTAACCAGAACTAGTGTCCTCATTAGAAGATTTCCCCTCTATTACTTTTCTGAGGACAACCCAAAATCCGGGTTTTCTTTTACTTTCAATGACAATGGTAAACAGGACAAATAGAGAGGGTGAATCTTCCTAATGGGGACAGACAGCAAAAAAAACTTACAGATGTTCTAGTCCTTCTCCAAAACTAAAAAAACTGGTGCCGCCATCTTCCCCCTGATTTCTTTTGTCGGGTCTTTGGCAATCTTGATTGGCTGGTGTGGGATGCCATAACTCCCATGAATGTGCAGTTCATTCATCCCTAAACCAAGTTGGGAACTAAGTCTGAGCCACGCATGCACAGCTCAATGTACATTCTACAGAAGATTGGGAGCAGGCAGGCCAGTTTGCTTAGCATGGCATAGCTTATTTCTTCAGCAAAAAAAAAAATCCTGTAATTTTGTAAATGTTCACTTTAAAGTAGATTTCAGTTTCAAGTGTAACTATAGGCACTTTTTTTTCATTTTGGATAGAGTAATGCCGCGTACACACGAGCGGACATTACGGCGGACTTTGCCCGGCGGACTGGATTTCGTCGGACAATTCGATGTGTGTGGGCTCCAGCGGACTTTGTTTTCTCAAAAGTTGGACGGAATTAGATTTAAAACTTGTTTTAAATTTATCCGTTGAAATCGAGTCCGGTCGAAAAGTCCGCCGTCTGTGTGCTAGTTCGACGGACAAAAAGCCACGCTAGGGCAGCTATTGGCTACTGGCTATGAACTTCCTTGTTTTAGTCCGGTCGTACGTCATCACGTACGAATTCGACGGACTTTGGTGGATTGTGTGTAGGCAAGTCCGTTCATTCACAAAGTCCGTCGGAAAGTACGTCGAAAAGTCCGCCGGGCAAAGTCCGCCGTAATGTCCGCTCGTGTGTACGCGGCATAAGGCCCCTGTCATTTCCAATAGGGGAGATTTCCCTTCATTTCCTGTCCCATAGTCAAAACAGGAAGTTAAAGGGAATCTCTGCAAAGTGAAGGAATCCCGGCGTCTCACCAGGGTCATCGGAACTAGTGTCCCCAGTGGATTATTTCGCCTCTATTACTGTTCTGGTGTCAACCAAAATTTCAGGATTTTCTTTTACTTTCACTTTTGATGATAATGGTAAATGGGACAAAGAGAGAGGGTGAATCTCCCTAACAGGTGCATAGACAGCAATAAAAACTGACAGGGGATCTAATCCCTTTTCACTATCCAAAACCAAAAAAAAAAAAGTTTTGTCTTTAAAAATTGAAAAACAAAAGGCAGGTAGGATTTTTATGATGGAAGGGACCTTATTGGAACTATCAAACTTGCTGGGCACACACAGGCAGATGCAAATCTTACATACAATCTGGCGTACTATAAGGCTTAAGTGGCAGTTGGGGGGGGGGGGGGTAGGAGCAGTAAGAATAGGAGGCTAAGATGCATTTTTACTGACCCCCTTAAGCTGCAAAGGCAGCCGGATGGGGTTGTACACATGCCTCAGTGTTTTGCTTTGCAGCATGGCAGAAATGTTTCCCTTGTTCCAGCACATCGGCACTAGCAGCCGTCACACAGGCAGGAGTGAGGCTTTCCCGTTGCAGGACCAGATAGAGCCCTGGCCAGGCTGTCTTGGATTCTGTTACATGAAAATTCACGGAGGTCCAATCAGTAAAATTTTCTTGCAGCAGCAACACGAATTACATGTTTGTGCGTTGACTCAGATCCTTCACATCACAGTCCCCCTTCTCTCCTGTCACAATCCCATTCTTATATCAGTGTCCTCAGTAACCTTTCACATCACAGTTTCTGCTTCACAGCAATATCTTCTGCCCCCCCCTTCACATTGCCTCTCCCCAGAGTAGTGTCCTCTGCCCCCCCCTTCACATCGCCTCTCCCCAGAGTAGTGTCCTCTGCCCCCCTTCACATCGCCTCTCCCCAGAGTAGTGTCCTCTGCCCCCCTTCACATCGCCTCTCCCCAGAGTAGTGTCCTCTGCCCCCCTTCACATCACCTCTCCCCAGAGTAGTGTCCTCTGCCCCCCTTCACATCACCTCTCCCCAGAGTAGTGTCCTCTGCCCCCCTTCACATCGCCTCTCCCCAGAGTAGTGTCCTCTGCCCCCCTTCACATCACCTCTCCCCAGAGTAGTGTCCTCTGCCCCCCTTCACATCACCTCTCCCCAGAGTAGTGTCCTCTGCCCCCCTTCACATCACCTCTCCCCAGAGTAGTGTCCTCTGCTCTCCTTCACATCAACTCTCCCCAGAGTAGTGTCCTCCGCCCCCCTTCACATCACCTCTCCCCAGAGTAGTGTCCTCTGCCCCCCTTCACATCACCTCTCCCCAGAGTAGTGTCCTCTGCCCCCCTTCACATCGCCTCTCCCCAGAGTAGTGTCCTCTGCCCCCCTTCACATCACCTCTCCCCAGAGTAGTGTCCTCTGCCCCCCTTCACATCACCTCTCCCCAGAGTAGTGTCCTCTGCCCCCCTTCACATCACCTCTCCCCAGAGTAGTGTCCTCTGCTCTCCTTCACATCAACTCTCCCCAGAGTAGTGTCCTCCGCCCCCCTTCACATCACCTCTCCCCAGAGTAGTGTCCTCTGCCCCCCTTCACATCACCTCTCCCCAGAGTAGTGTCCTCTGCCCCCCTTCACATAACCTCTCCCCAGAGTAGTGTCCTCTGCCCCCCCTTCACATCACCTCTCCCCAGAGTAGTGTCCTCTGCCCCTTCACATAACCTCTCCCCAGAGTAGTGTCCTCTGCCCCCCTTCACATCACCTCTCCCCAGAGTAGTGTCCTCTGCCCCCCTTCACATCACCTCTCCCCAGAGTAGTGTCCTCTGCCCCCCTTCACCACATAACCTCTCCCCAGAGTAGTGTCCTCTGCCCCCCCTTCACATCACCTCTCCCCAGAGTAGTGTCATCTGCCCCCCTTCACATAACCTCTCCCCAGAATAGTGTCCTCTGCCCCCCTTCACATCGCCTCTCCCCAGAGTAGTGTCCTCTGCCCCCTTCACATCGCCTCTCCCCAGAGTAGTGTCCTCTGCCCCCCTTCACATCGCCTCTCCCCAGAGTAGTGTCCTCTGCCCCCCTTCACATCGCCTCTCCCCAGAGTAGTGTCCTCTGCCCCCCCTTCACATCGCCTCTCCCCAGAGTAGTGTCCTCTGCCCCCCTTCACATCGCCTCTCCCCAGAGTAGTGTCCTCTGCCCCCCTTCACATCGCCTCTCCCCAGAGTAGTGTCCTCTGCCCCCCTTCACATCACCTCTCCCCAGAGTAGTGTCCTCTGCCCCCCTTCACATCACCTCTCCCCAAAGTAGTGTCCTCTGCCCCCCTTCACATCGCCTCTCCCTAGAGTAGTGTCCTCTGCTCCCCTTCACATCAACTCTCCCCAGAGTAGTGTCCTCCGCCCCCCTTTACATCACCTCTCCCCAGAGTAGTGTCCTCTGCCCCCCTTCACATCACCTCTCCCCAGAGTAGTGTCCTCTGCCCCCCTTCACATAACCTCTCCCCAGAGTAGTGTCCTCTGCACCCCCTTCACATCACCTCTCCCCAGAGTAGTGTCCTCTGCCCCCCTTCACATCGCCTCTCCCCAGAGTAGTGTCCTCTGCTCCCCTTCACATCAACTCTCCCCAGAGTAGTGTCCTCTGCCCCCCTTCACATCACCTCTCCCCAGAGTAGTGTCCTCTGCCCCCCTTCACATCACCTCTCCCCAGAGTAGTGTCCTCTGCCCCCCTTCACATCACCTCTCCCCAGAGTAGTGTCCTCTGCCCCCCTTCACATAACCTCTCCCCAGAGTAGTGTCCTCTGCCCCCCTTCACATCACCTCTCCCCAGAGTAGTGTCCTCTGCCCCCCTTCACATCACCTCTCCCCAGAGTAGTGTCCTCTGCCCCCCTTCACAACAGCACCCTCTCCCCCCCCACTAGGGATGCCACCTGTCAGGGATACACCCAGACAGCCTGAGTTTTGAATCATGTGTCCAGGTTTCAGTCCACCTGAAACCCAGTCACAATATTCAGACAGGAATATGGCTTGAAACAGGGCCTGACAGGAGGGTGAGGGGCACTATGTGTGCCACATTATTATTATTATCTTAGGAGTACCTAAAGTGTCCCAGGTCTGTTACAATCCTATAGTGTATACTAAAATTTTTTTTTTTAAATATTACTGTGCGCCTCTAAAGTGTTTGGGTTTGGCTGGAAAAATAAGTGGCAACCCCCCCCCCCCCCCCACACCGGTGTCCTCTGCCTCCCTTCACATCACAGCTCCCCAGAGCTCTGCTCCTTAAAGCGGAGTTTCACACAAAAATGGAACTTCCGCTTTTCGGAACCCTCCGGTGTCACATTTGGCACCTTTCAGGGGGAGGGGGGTGCAGATACCTGTCTAAGACAGGTATTTGCATCCACTTCCGGCATAGACTCCCACAGGAGTCTATGCCTCTTCCTGTCCCACCGCACTGTCTGCTGGGAAACACACAGGTCCCAGGAGATAGCGGGGACCAGTTACGATGCGCAGCACGACTCGCGCATGCGCAGTAGGGAACCGGGAAGTGAAGCCGCAACGCTTCACTTCCTGATTCCCTCACCTAGGATGGCGGCGGCAGCTGCCGAGAATTAAGTGGGTTATCGGCGTCAGCTGCCGACATCGCTGGACCCTGGGACAGGTAAGTGGCCATGTATTAAAAGTCAGCAGCTGCAGTATTTGTAGCTGCTGGCTTTTAATATTTTTTTTTTAGATTGATGTAGGTGGACTCCCTCTTTAAAGTAGTCATAAACCCCTAAATATGCCCACTGAAGTGGTTATCCTCAGGTGAAACACAGAGATGAAAAAAATCCTCCTATGTAAGATGTACCTGTTTATCTGCAGTATTCTCTACATGCGTTCAATGTCCAAAATTTATAAAGCTTGTCTGAGCTGTCAGAAAAAAGTAGATGGCAAGCTGAAATTACACGCTGCAGAGTTCAGTGAGGAGAGCTCTAAGAGCTGATTGGAGGAAAGGCACAGACCCCCCTTCACCCAGCACACAGGAACAGAGCTGAGGCTGTCAATCTGCTGGAGGACTCTCCCCAGTTACCTTTTTTTTCTCTTGATGTCAGGAAAAACGTGTCAGAAGATATGGATAGCAGAAGCAGCAGACAGAAATAGCACTTTGTGATCTTAAAGTGAAACCTTACCCATAATAACTTTATAAAAAATAATGTTCTTTAGCAAGGAACATAAATGTTACATTAATAATTGTGCTACCAACATGAGTGTGTGCTATATATTGCCTCCAGCATTGCTCCTGAACATCATTAATCATAAAACGGAACTAAACCCCGCTGATTTAACGGTTTCAAAAAACAGTCACATTCCTGGAATGTCGGGATTTCTAATTGTCACATTTGCTTGTGTCCTCAACCAAACTGTCAAACCATCAAATGGCTGGTGTCATTACTAATCACATGTGCAACACCACGGCAGTTGCAGATCAAACAGAAGCAGCTTCCTTGGCTGTATAGGATAAGAGGGTTTCATTTCATTTTAAGGTTGACAGCAGATCGGCCTCTACAAATTCGGCACAGTGTCTAAAAATGCCTAAGAATAGAAAGCAACTGAGCACGTGCAGAACAGGATAGGATTGTGTATTACTGAATTTGAAACAGCATAAGCACCTATTGTCAATGTTTTACATAGCTATACCTGCAAAAGGGGGCCAGCCTGAAGTGATCTAGCAGGACTTAAATTTCTGACTAAAGAGCCACTTTAATTGAGATAAGTACGCACTAGGGATATTTGTTCATATTTCATGTCTGAACCACTTTCCTACCTTACTCGGGTACACAGAGTGGAGAACCGGAGGCATAGCAGCTTTGAACGAAGGGTGGGAACTAGAGCTGCTGGAGTTAACTTTTCAAGTTAACCAGCAGGTGATTGGTTGCTAGTATGCAGGGTGGTCCTAGCAACCAATCATCAGCTTGTCATTATGAACAGTTAACTCGGCAGCTGCCGCTCCTGCCCTTCATCCAAAGCTGCTGTGCCTCCTGCTCTCCACTCTGCAGAGGAAGAAACGGCTCCTAAATGGTGGGAGTGCAGTGGTCTGGATTCAAACCATGGTCCGCCATTTAGTGATGCCTACCTTAGACTGTGTTACTGGAGTGAATGGACTGGTGCTTTCTGTGGTTGGCAGCCTCTGTATTTTTAGGCTCTGTTTACACCTGAGCGTACTGAAACCACGGGTGGAATCGTGCGATTCTGCCTGCGATTCCAGAATCGCGGCAAAACATGGGACGCGTTTGTGATGCCATTTTTTCTTAAAAACGCTCTACAATCGTGGAAAAGAATCATAAACGCAAAAGGCTCCTGGCTCTGTGCCAAGATTTGGTACATGAGCTTCTTTGGAGTGTTTATGGAGTGGAGGGAGGCCCATTCAAATAAATGGTGCCGCTCCAAAAATGCGCCACAAAAAAAAAAAACTAAAAAAAAAGTGGTGCAGCCACTGTCACTGTGGTGTGAATGGAGCCTCAGGGAAAGAAAACAGTAATTACCAGCTAGCGCTTTGGGGGGGGGAGCGCTGCATATATTATACAAAGTAACAAAAATGGGAAATAGAGCAATTCTTATAAAATTGTACGGAATTCAGGGAAACATTTTCTGGTGAATAATATTTTGAAATGTTTAGAAAAAAAATCCTGTTTGTCTCCAACAACATCTATGAAATAGTCGGAATGATGGTAGATTTCTGCATATTTCTCCACCCGTTGGCTTGCGCAGCCATTGCTGGATTTGTGTGTGATGAGTTGCACTATACTGAAGATGTCCAAGATCTGTCTTGTGTGATTAGGCTTTCTACTGCACATCTCCCTACAGCTACCCTTATGCCGCGTACACACGGTCGGACTTTCTATCCTACTTGGTCCGGCACACTTTCCGACGGACTTTGTCCGCCAGGTGCGCCGGACTTTAAAACGGACGGACTTGCCCACACACGCCGGGACTTTCCGGCGGGCTAAGTCCGCCCGTCTTTCCGACGGACTTTCGCCGGAGTTCCGGCGGACTTTCAGAATGAACGGACTTGCCCACACACGGCCAAGTCCGTTCATTTTGAACGTCACTCAGGTGCGACGGGACTAGCTAAGGATGTCAATCTTGCCGCTTTTATCGGCGAGATTGACACCTTGCGAGCCCCGTTGCGGGGCATCCCAGGCCCTTAGGTCTGGTATGGATTATAAAGGGAAGCCCCTACGCAGAAAAAACGGCGTGGGGTCCCCCCTAAAATCCATACCAGACCCCGATCCGAGCACGCAGCCTGGCCGGTCAGGAAAGGGGGTGGGGACGAGCGAGCGCCCCCCCTCCTGAACCGTACCAGGCCGCATGCCCTCAACATGGGGGGTGGGTGCTTTGGGGGAGGGGGGCGCCCTGCGGGGCCCCCCCATCCCAAAGCACCTTGTCCCCATGTTGATGAGGACAAGGGCCTCTTCCCGACAACCCTGGCCGTTGGTTGTCGGGGTCTGCGGGCGGGGGGCTTATCGGAATCTGGGAGCCCCCTTTAATAAGGGGGCCCCCAGATCCCGGCACCCCACCCTATGTGAATGAGTATGGGGTACATGGTCCCCCTACCCCTTCACCTAGGTAAAAAGTGTAAGTAATAAAACACACTACACAGGTTTTTAAAATATTTTATTAAACAGCTCCGGGGGGGGATCTTCCTCCGGCTTCGGGGGTCTTCTTCCGGCTTCGGGGGCCCCTCCGCTTCATCTTCTCCCGGCGTCCGGTTGGTTCTTCTCCGCTCTCTTCTCCCGGTGTTCCAGTTCTTCGGCCGGCTCCTCTGCTGTCTTCAGGTAGCTCTCTTGCCAGCAGAGGTCCGGACTTCTGAGCTTCTGGGCTTCTTCTCTTCTCCAGATGTTGACACGACGCTCTCTCCGGCTGGACTGCTCTCCGAGGGCTGCGTTGTGACTTATATAGGCGGAGACCCCGCCCCCTTTTGATGTCACAGTCCCTGGGCATGCTGGGACTGTGACGTTTTAGGGGGCGTGGTCAACATCACCCAGTGACCACGCCCCCTAAAACGTCACAGTCCCAGCATGCCCAGGGACTGTGACATCAAAAGGGGGCGGGGTCTCCGCCTATATAAGTCACAACGCAGCCCTCGGAGAGCAGTCCAGCCGGAGAGAGCGTCGTGTCAACATCTGGAGAAGAGAAGAAGCCCAGAAGCTCAGAAGTCCGGACCTCTGCTGGCAAGAGAGCTACCTGAAGACAGCAGAGGAGCCGGCCGAAGAACTGGAACACCGGGAGAAGAGAGCGGAGAAGAACCAACCGGACGCCGGGAGAAGATGAAGCGGAGGGACCCCCGAAGCCGGAAGAAGACCCCCGAAGCCGGAGGAAGATCCCCCCCCGGAGCTGTTTAATAAAATATTTTAAAAACCTGTGTAGTGTGTTTTATTACTTACACTTTTTACCTAGGTGAAGGGGTAGGGGGACCATGTACCCCATACTCATTCACATAGGGTGGGGTGCCGGGATCTGGGGGCCCCCTTATTAAAGGGGGCTCCCAGATTCCGATAAGCCCCCCGCCCGCAGACCCCGACAACCAACGGCCAGGGTTGTCGGGAAGAGGCCCTTGTCCTCATCAACATGGGGACAAGGTGCTTTGGGGTGGGGGGGGCCCCGCAGGGCACCCCCCTCCCCCAAAGCACCCACCCCCCATGTTGAGGGCATGCGGCCTGGTACGGTTCAGGAGGGGGGGGGCGCTCGCTCGTCCCCACCCCCTTTCCTGACCGGCCAGGCTGCGTGCTCGGATCGGGGTCTGGTATGGATTTTAGGGGGGACCCCACGCCGTTTTTCGGCGTAGGGGCTTCCCTTTATAATCCATACCAGACCTAAGGGCCTGGTATGCTCCGCGCTCGCCGCAATAGGAAAATTTGTTTTTCCTATTGCAGCGAGCGCGAGATGCAATACCCTGCCCTCGTGTCGTATCTGGTCCGTCGGACCAGCATACACACGAGCGGGCTTTCCGTCGGACCAGCAAACACACGAGCGGACTTTCCGCCCGAAACTGAGTCCGACGGAAAGATTTAAAGCTTGTTTCAAATCTAGGTCCGGCGGGCTTTTGGGAAAAAGTCCGCCGGAAAAGTCCGCCGGCGCCTACACACGGGCGGATTGTCCGGCACACTCTGGTCCGCCGGACCAAGTATGCCGGAAAGTCCGACCGTGTGTACGCGGCATTAGGGCACATCTAGAACTTCATCTGTTTTCAGGTACGACACAGTTTGAAGAGTTCCTTGCCTGTGTACATAGGAGGACCCCTTCACAAGTGAACACAGGTTGAAGTAATAATCGTAGTCTTGCATCATCTTGCCTTTGGCACTGAAATACAGTAATTGTGCAGAACTAGCAAGCTGTGTAGAAACTATGGAGAGCAGGCAAGGAGCACAGCGATATTACTCAAACCCTAGATAAATGAGGGCGTTCTAGCTGTAATATTAGATGTAAACCCTGACTGAATAGCCATACACTAAACAGTGTACAGTGCCTTGCAAAAGTATTCACCCCCCTTGGCATTTTTCATGTTTTGTTGCCTCACAACCTGGAATTAACATGGATTGTTTGAGGATTTGCATTATTTAATTTACAGAACATGCCCACAACTTTGAAGATTTTTTTTTTTTGTATTGTGAAGCAAACAACACATAGGACAAAATAACAGAAAAAGTCAATGTCCATAACAATTCAGTCAATACTTTGTAGAGCCACCTTTTGGGGCTATCACAGCTCCAAGTCGCTTTGGATAAGTCTCTATGAGCTTGCCACATCTCACCACTGGGATTTTTGCACATTCCTCCTTGCACAACTGCTCCAGCTCCTTTAAGTTGGATGGTTTGCACTTGTGAATAGCAATCTTTAAGTCTGACCACATATTTTCTATTGGATTGAGGTCTGGGCTTTGACTAGGCCATTCCAAAACATTTATATGTTTCCCCTTAAACCACTCAAGTGTTGCTTTAGCAGTGTGTTTGGGGTCATTGTCCTGCTGGAAGGTGAACCTTCGTCCTAGCCTCAAATCACACACAGAATGTTACAGGTTTTGCTCAAGAATATCCCGGTATTTAGCACCATCCATCTTTCCCTCAACTCTGACCAGTCCCGACTGCTGAAAAAACATCCCCACAGCATGATTCTGCCACCACCATGTTTCACTGTGGGGATGGTGTTCTTTGGGTGATGTGATGTGTTGGGTTTGCGCCAGACATAGCGTTTTCTTTGATGGCCAAAAAGTTCAATTTTAGTCTCATCAGACCAGAGCACCTTCCTCCATTTGGGAGTCTCCCACGTGCCTTTTCACAAACTCAAAACGTGCCATTTTGTTTTTTGCTGAAAGTAATGGCTTTCTTCTGGCCATTCTGCCATAAAGCCCAACTCTATGGAGCGTGCGGCTTATTGTCGTCCTATGTACAGATACTCCAGTCTCTGCTGTGGAACTCTGCAGCTCCTCCAGGGTTACCTTAGGTCTCTGTGCTGCCTCTCTGCTTAATGCCCTCCTTGCCCAGTCCCTGAGTTTTGGTGTGCGGCCGTCTCTTGGCAGGTTTGCTGTTGTGCCATGCTCTTTCTATTTGGTTATGATAGGTTTGATGGTGCTCCTAGGGATCATCAAAGATTTGGATATTTTTTTATAACCTAACCCTGACTTGTACTTCTCAACAACATTGTCCCTTACTTGTTTGGAGAGTACCTTGGTCTTCATGGCAGTGTTTGGTTAGTGGTGCCTCTTGCTTAGGTGTTGCAGCCTCTGGGGCCTTTCAAAAGGTGTGTATATGTAATGACACATCATGTGACACTTACATTGCACACAGGTGGGCATCATATCACTAATTATGTGACTTCTGTAGGTAATTGGTTGCACCAGAGCTTTTTATGGGCTTCATAACAAAGGGGGTGAATACATATACACATTCCAATTATCATTTTTTTATTTCTGAAAAATAGTTTAATGTATATATTTGTCTAATTTTACTTCACAAACTTAGACTATTGTGTTCTGATCCATCACTTTAAATTCAGATTTAAAAAACATTGAACTTAAGGCTGTACTGTAACAAAATAGGTAAAAAGCCAAGGGGTGAATATTTTTCCAAGGCACTGTAGATAGAGAAATCTACAGTATCTTGAAAAAGTATTCATGCCCCTTGAAATTTTCCACAATTTGTCACGTTACAACCAAAAATGTAAATGTATTTTATTGGGATTTTATGTGATAGACCAACAAAAAGTGGCACATAATTGTGATAATGCTGCAAGCAAAGCAAACAGAATATTGGCATGCATTAAAAAGGGGATTAACTCCAGAGATAAAACAATAATTCTCCCACTCTACAAGACTCTGGTCTGGCCGCACCTGGAGTATGCCATCCAGCTCTGGGCACCAGTCCTCAGGAAGGATGTGCTGGAACTGGAGAGAGTCCAGAGAAGGGAAACACAAATAATAAAGGGACTGGAGGACATTAGTTATGAGGAAAGGTTACGAGCACTGAACTGATTCTCTCTGAAGAAGAGATGCATGAGAGGGGATATTATTTCAATTTACAAGTACCGTACTGGTGACCCCACAATAGGGATAAAACTTTTCCGCGAAAGGGAGTTTAATAAGACACGCGGCCATTCACTAAAATTAGAAGACAAGCGGTTTAACCTTAAAATGCGTAGAGGGTTCTTTACTGTAAGAGCGGTGGTTTCAGCAGGGAGCATCAATAATTTCAAAAAACGATTATATAAGCACCTGAACAACCACAACATACAGGGATATACAATGTAATACAGACATATAATCACACACATAGGTTGGACTTGATGGATTTGTGTCTTTTTTCAACCTCGCCTACTATGTAACTGTAACATTTTGAATAACTGGCTTTAGGGAAGTGTTTGCTAAAGTATGCTTTTCAGCTCTTTTGGTTGGGTGGGGTTGGCTCAGAAACACCCTTTAAAGTGGATGTAAACCCTCACATATACCCAGTGAAGTGAACAGCCTCAGATGATACACAGAGATGAAACAAATCTCCCTACATAAGTTTTACATGTATATCTGCTGTCTTCAGCTTTCTATATTCTTTAGAATTGTAACATTGTGTTAGAGTTTTTACTTCCTCATTCAGCAGGAATGTAGTCTTGGCATACACTGTGTGACAGCTGATTGGAGGAAAGGCACACACCCCCTCTCCACATAGGCAGGGGAAGGAAGGAATGTGCAGAGCTGTGCTGTGACAAGACAAGCTCTCTGCTAATCTATGTATATCACCCACCCCACACAAATTTAAGGCTGGTTTTATCTCGGTTGTCGGAGAACTTGTCAGATATTATCATGCCGATAACAGAGGAACGAAACAGCAGAAAGACACGGGACTATGGGTTTTGGAGAAAGATAAGTAAACACTACAGATATATGTGCCCAGGTCAAATTTAATGAATGGGTTTACATCCACTGTATAGGCACCATATCTAAGGATTGGTAAATTGCATTATGCTACATTTTTTTCTTGAGTTTAGATACGCATTATTAAAATGATTGAAATACAAAAATTCTGCTTGCTTGCGCAAGCATTTTGACACAGATCTGTGTGCTCACACTGCTATGTTTATGGGATGATCTCCAGGATGTGGTTTACTGAAGTGCTGCATAGGGTGAAAAAAAGATTAAAATGAGTATTTCAATTAATGAAAAAGAACATATAAATTGTTTATGATAGTTACCAAACTAAATATAATTAAGTTAAGTATTCAGTAATACATTTTTATGGACTAAATACAAAAATGTTGCAGAATATTAAATAAAACAGAAACAAAAAATATAAAACATATATAATTTTTAGATGACTTGTATGGTTTTCTAAAAATGTAAAAAAACAAAATTATATTTCTCTTCCTTGTAATTATGGCAACCACACTCGGTGTACTGAACCTCCCAGATTGTCTATTTTGTGGTTGGCTTACTACTTTACCAAGAAGTCTGCACAGTGCTTGAGGTCAAATGACAGGCCACCCCTGCAGAAGGAGTTTCTTCCTCATGTACAATCTAGCACACATGAAAGACATGATCATGTTGTTATAGAAAAGCCAGACACTTTGCAGTAATTTTCAGAAAGTAAAAAAGGAAACAGCAGCACTCCATAAAGACCAAAAGAATATATACATTTATTTCACAAAATGCACCCAACCCTCCAAACCCTGGAGGTTCTCTATGCTTCTGACTTGTTTCACCCAAAATGACTTAATTGAGGATTACCATGTATGTTGAGACACATTGCTGTAGAGTGTCTGTGGGAATTTGTGCTCACAACCAGGGTTCATTTACTCCAATGGTGTTCAGAAGGGTTGAGTTAAGTGCCACATACGTTCCCCTACACCTAGGGTCTCCAAACTCTCTAAACAAAGGGCCGGATTACTGTCCTTCAGACTTCAGACTTTAGGGGGGCCGGACTGTGGCCAGTGGGAGTAGAAAATGCCTTGGTGTAAACAATGCACAGGCTTGGTTGTCGGTGGGAGTAAGAAATTGACATAGCACCTGTGGTCAGTGGATTGAGGAAAAGTGCCCCATCATTAGTATTGGTGGGAGGAATATTGCCAAGTGTTGGTATCAGTGGGAGGAAAAGTACCACATTGCTGGTGTCAGTGGGAGTAATAGTGCCTTGTATCTGTGGCAGAAGTAGTGCTCCAAGGAATGGATAAAGGCAAGCAAAGGCCCACATCTGGTCCAGGGGCTTGCAGTTTGGAGACCCCTGCTCTACATCAAACTGATTGATCAAGCCATGTCTTTATGAACCTGATTTTGTACACAGGATCACAGCCATGCTGCAACAGAAAAGGGCCTTCACAAGATTGGAAGTGCACAATTTCCTACGATATCTTTGTATGCTATACCATTAAAGCAGTAGTAAAGGCTGTTAAAAAAAAAAAAATTCTCCTCCAAGTTAAAGTGATTTTAAACCTTCTTTTTTTTGTTTTATTAAAGTACCAAACGTGTCATACTTACCTGCTCTGTGCAACGCTTTTGCACAGAGCAACCCCGATCCTCTTCTTCTGGGGTCCTCGCTGGTGCTTCAGGCCCCTCCTCTTTGGCGAGTGCCCCCACGGAAACCCCCTTTTCCATGGGGGTGCCCATGCGTGCTCGCTCCAGAGCCGCCCTGTCTGTGTCTATTGACAAAGAACGAGCGACTTAGCCCCTCCCCCCGCTCCCTCGTCTTAGAATGCATTAAAGTAAAAAAACCTTGAGTCTTTAACCACTTTAGCCCCAGAAGATTTGGCTGCTCAATGACCAGGCCATTTTTTGCGATACGGCACTGTGTCGCTTTAACTGACAATTGCGCGGTCGTGTGACGTTGTATCCAAACAAAATTGATGTCCTTTTTTCCCCACAAATAGAGCTTTCTTTTGGTGATATATGATTATCTCTGCGGTTTTTATTTTTTGCACTATAAACAAAAAAAGAGCGACAATTTTGAAAAAAACACAATATTTTGTACTTTTTGCTATAATAAATAATCCCCCATTTTTTTTAGAAAAAGCATTTTTTTCCTCAGTTTAAGCCGATATGTATTCTTCTACATATTTTTGGTAATAAAAATCGCAATAAGCGTATATTGATTGGTTTGTGCAAAAGTTATAGCGTCTACAAGAGGGATATACAATTAACAGACCTCCAGCTGTTGAAGAACTACAAGTCCCATGAGGCATAGCAAGACTCTGACAGCCACAAGCATGACACTCAGAGGCAGAGGCATGATGGGACTTGTAGTTTTGCAACAGCTGGAGGTCCGCTAATTGCATATCCCTGGTCTACAAAATAGGGGAAAGATTTATGGTATTTTTATTATTTCTTTTTTACTAGTAATGGTGGCGATCTGCGATTTTTATCGGGACTGCAACATTATGGCGGACGGATCAGTCACTTTTGACACATTTTTGAGACCATTGGCATTTATACAGCAATCAATGCTATAAACATGCACTGATTACTGTGTAAATGGCACTGGCAGGGAAGGGGTTAACAGTAGGGGGCGATCAAGGGGTTAACTGTGTTACCTAGGGAGTGATTCTTACTGTGGGGGGATGGGACTGCCTGGGTGAGGAGAGCGATCTGTTGTTCATACATAGTAATACGGAAATCTGTCTGTTTACATTGACAGATCTCCGTTCTGTCTCTGTGTGGAGCAATCGCGGGTGCCTGGCGGTCATCGCGACCGCCGGGCATGTGCATCAGCTTTAAGATCACTCACTTTAAGATCATATGCATTGCATACTAGCACATTGTGAAAGACTTACCCTAAAACAAAGGCAGCAGCGAGCTTCCATCCTGGTTCATAGGCAGCTAAATGGCTGAGCCGCAATGACATCACGGCAGTGGCCGTGGCACAGCGTTCTAAAGGGGCGGCATGCTGACCCTTTAGAGCTCAATGCGCATGCACCAGTGACATCACTGGCTGCAGAAATTGTGAATATCTCCTAAACAGTGCTCCTAAACAGTACTACCGCAATAAAGTGGTTGTAAACCCACTAAAAAACAAACAAACAACAAAAAAAACTGCAAGACAAAGGAATTACCTTAGATCGAAGCCCACGCAGTGGTCCTCGTACACCACTCCGGCGTTACTTCCGGGTATCGCGGGCTCTGACGCTGTGATTGGCCGAAGCCGCGATGGCGTCATTCCCACCGATAACGACACTCTAACCAAAGCAATGGCACGTACATGCCATTGCATCAGTGTGCATGTGCCGATGACGTTGGCACATGTTGATTATTATTATTATTATTATTCAGGATTTATATAGCGCCAACAGTTTACCCAGCGCTTTACAATATAAAAGGGAGACAATACAGTTATAATACAATAAAATACAAGAGGATTAGGAGGGCCCTGCTCAGAAGAGCTTACAATCTAATAGGGTGGGGCAGGTGGTACAAAAGGTTGTAACTGTGGGGAATGAGCTGGTGGAAGTGGTAGGAGATTAGTTGGAGACGTGATAGGCTTTCCTGAAGAGATGAGTTTTCAGGGATCGCCTGAAGGTAGCAAGAGTAGGGGATAGCCGGATAGATGGAGGTAGCGAGTTCCAGAGGATGGGAGAGGCTCTGGAGAAATCCTGGAGACGAGCATGGGAGGAGGAGATGAGAGAGCTTGAAAGCAGGAGGTCTTGAGAGGAGTGGAGAGGTCGATTTGGATGATATTTGGAGACAAGATTAGCGATGTAGCTCGGGGCAGAGTTGTGAATGGCTTTGTATGTTGTGGTTAGAATTTTGAAATTAATTCGCTGGGTGATTGGGAGCCAGTGTAGGGATTGGAGTAGAGGGTTGGCAGACACTGAGCGGTTGGTAAGGTGGATAAGTCTGGCAGCAGCATTCATGATAGACTGAAGAGGGGATAGAATATGGAGAGGCAGGCCAATGAGAAGGGAGTAAGAGATAACAAGGGAGTGAATGAGGAGCTTGGTGGTTTCATTTGTTAAAAAAGGGGTGAATTTTAGAGATGTTACGGAGGTGAATTCTACAAACTTTAGACAATGATTGGATTTGAGGCTGAAACGACAAGTCAGAGTCTAGGATTACACCTAGTACCCTGGCGTGAGGGGAGGGACTGATGGTTGCATTGTTGATTTTGATGGAAAAGTCATGGAGGGGTGCACGGGGGGGGGGAATATTAATAGCTCAGTTTTAGAGAGATTTAGTTTAAGGAAGTGGTGTGACATCCATGCTGATATGTCAGTTAGTAAGTTAGTAATGCGAGAGGAGACTGAAGGAGTGAGGTGAGGAGTAGACAGATAGATTTGGGTGTCATCAGCGTATAAGTGGTATTGGAAGCCGTGGGCAGTTATTAAGTGACCGAGGGAGGAGGTGTAGATAGAGAAGAGAAGGGGTCCAAGAACAGAGCCTTGGGGGACCCCCACAGAAAGGGGCAATGGAGAGGAGGAGACAGAGTTGTAGGTGACACTGAAGGAGCGCTGTGATAAATATGCAGAGAACCAGGATAGAGCAAGAGGCTCACGGAGGCCAAGGGAATGTAGTTTATTGAGAAGGAGCAGGTGGTCAACAGTATCAAAGGCCGCAGAGAGGTCAAGTAGTAGGAGTATGGAGTACTACTGGCTGTTGGTTTTAGCAGTTAGTAAATCATTAGTGAGTTTTAGTAAGGCAGTTTCCGTGGAGTGCTGCGAGCGAAAGCCAGACTGTAAGGGGTCAAGAAGGTTATTTTCATTGAGGTAGGAGCTAAGACGGTTGTAGACTAAGCGTTCTAGAAGTTTAGAGGTGAATGGGAGCAATGAGATGGGCCTTAAGTTGTTCAGGTCGGTAGGGTCCAGTGAGAGCTTTTTAAGAATGGGAGTGATCTGCGCATGTTTTAGAGGGCAGGGGAAGATGCCACTAGACAGGGAGAGATTGAAGATGTGGGTGAGGGAGCATAGGATAGAAGAAGAGGGTGACCGTAGTAGTTGTGAGGGAACAGGATCCAGAGGACAATTGGTTAGGTGGGCATCTGAGAAAATTTTTGTAACCTCTTCCGTAGTAGCCAATTCAAAAGAGGAGAGTGTTACATGTGCTGCTAGGCAAGGTATGTTGGGTGGGGAAGATGTACGCACAGTGGAGATGTCCTCACGAATTGCATCGATCTTGTCTTTGAAGTGATTGGCAATCTCTTGGGCAGTGAGTGAGTTAGTGGGTAGAGGGGGTGGTGGACGAAGCAGAGAGTTAAAGGTTGAGAAGAGCCGACGGGGACTGGATGACAAGGAATTAATAAGAGAGACAAAGTAGGCTTGTTTGGCAGCATGGAGGCATGAATTGTATTTTAGAAGGGCAGATTTATATAGGGTGAAGTCTTGCAGGCATTTGGTTTTACGCCACAGTTGTTCAAGAGCACAGCAATGTCTCTTGAGATTTCTAGTGTTGTCAGTTTGCCAGGGTTGTAATGGTCAGGGCCTGATTCTGCGTGTGGTTAGAGGAGCAAGTGCATCTAGTGATGATGAGAGTGAACTGTTGTAGACAGAGTTGGCCAGGTCAGGTCAGGACAGGACAGGGGAGAGATTATGTCATATAGGTGGTCAGTAGCAGAATACAGAAGAGAAGGGTTAAAGTGGCGAAGGTTTCTACAAGTAATTGTTATGCCCCGTACACACGGTCGGATTTTCCGATGGAAAATGTCCGATCGGAGCGCGTTGTCGGACATTCCGACCGTGTGTGGGCTCCATCGGACATTTTCCATCGGATTTTCCGATACACAAAGTTGGAGAGCAGGAGATAAAATTTTCTGACAACAAAATCCGTTGTCGGAAATTCCGATCGTGTGTACATAAATCCGACGGACAAAGTGCCACGCATGCTCAGAATAAATAAAGAGATGAAAGCTATTGGCCACTGCCCCGTTTATAGTCCCGACGTACGTGTTTTACGTCACTGCATTTAGAACGATCGGATTTTCCGACAACTTTGTGTGACCATGTGTATGCAAGACAAGTTTGAGCCAACATCCGTCGGAAAAAATCCTAGGATTTTGTTGTCGGAATGTCCGAACAAAGTCCGACCGTGTGTACGGGGCATTACAGGGGATGTCTCCTAAACCGTGTAGGTTTAGAAGATATCCAGGGTAGCTATAGGTAAGTGATATAAATGAGAAGCTGCGCTGACCCCAAAACAAATATATTTGAACAATGTGGTGAATAGCAGCTAGCACACAAACAAACCAAGTCGCATCAAATGTATAAACAATACGTGCAGCGCTAAACCAAAGATAAAAAATAAAAAGTGTATCAAATATAAGTAAATAAATCGGTTACTTTAAGGCAACTATAAATAATGTTGATCAACACAATAAACACTTGTGAGGTGTATAAGAATGTCCAAAAGAAATGTGCTAAGTATAAGGATGTCCAGAAGCAATGTGCTAAGCTCTGCAGACTAGAGTCAAAAGACTAGAGTCAATAAATAAAAGTAGAAGGAGTCTTCTCAAACAGAGGGGGTGCTTGGACACAGGATGTTGACTGAAGACTGGAATACACAGCAACCACAGGCAACACGTCATAAACATCTAGAGTTAGGTACTCTTACCAGATCAAGTGAGACGTATCTGCCATATAGCAGTACGTCTGTCAGAGCTTGTGGAGGTGGCCTCCCGTGAACTCTCCCCCAGAGGTTCTCCCTTCAGTCATGATCTCCGATAGGCAAGGTTATCACTTGGGTCACAGTCACCGATAGCCAGGACAGTCACCGGTGGGGGTTGTCAACTCACTCACACACTCTTCGATTCCAGGCAGGTTCAAAAGGTCAAAAGAAACCAATCATGGATGAAGTCATGGAGGAAAAAGAAAAAAAGGGGGCTCCACATGGTGTAGGTCAAAAAATAAAGGGATTTATTGAATAAAAAGCCTTACAGAGTAAAAAGTGATCACTGAATAAAAATTGGTGGCAACGTGGGAAGCTAAAACGCCCTACACGTTTCGACTAAAGAGCCTTCAACTGGGGCATAAAACAGCCTCTCCACATTGAAAACGTCAAACGTGTGACGAAACGCGTCTGGGAGGGGCGTGCTGACGTCACCACGCTGCGCAATTGAGGACGGGAGTGTGTCCGGAGGCCGGCCGGCTCCGTTTTCGTTTCTAATACCCTTCAGCTTGTTATATTCGACCTATGTAAGTGTCTTTCTGTTTTAATAAATGTGATATAGTCAGTATTACACTATTTGGCTCTCCATTATTTATATGCTGCTGAGCTTGGACGGAGAGGATAAGACGGGGTACACCATTCCGGTTGGAAGTGAAGTTGAGACCATAATACATCCGCCTTATATGTCCTTTCTGTCTGGTAAGGGGACAATCCTGAAGGTTTGCCTTATTTATCCCTTGGTGGTGGTTCTTGCGTTTCCACATATCTGCATATGAGGGTCAGCCCTCTGGTAAGCAGCCTGCATCACTATTGTGTCTAACACTGGATATGAGTTTTTTTTCCATACTTTTCCATATATTTGTATTTTTTCATCTGGAGTGTTTTGTATATGCCGACTATCCATCTCCTATCTGGTAAGCGGGTTTGGAAGTCGTTGCAGCTTACATTTACTTACTATTTCTCTTTTTCACCTGTGTGTGCATGATTGCATGACACTCACCTCACTGTCCTAGCTACTTAGCGTAGGATTCTATGATCACACGTGATTTAAGGATTGTTTGTGTGGTCACTCTTTTTTGTTTGATGTGGTATAAGTTAAAACAATATTACACTATATATTTTTTATATATTTTTTGCACTATATCTGTGGATACACGGGATGAGGGCGCCCTTCCTATTCCATCTGGAGTATACATCTAAAGGCCCAGGCTGGGTTTAAGCCACTCGCCCTTACAAACTTACTTCTGGTAAGCACAACTGAAGTTGGAGTGTTCCGCTGATTGTGTTTATTTATCACTGTCTCGTTTGGAGAACATTTTGACCCGGATCAACATTGGGACTATTCATTTATGATTATAGGACTGTAACGCGGACTCCTTTATCATTTTTAGCGCGGTTTTCTTATTGTTTGATTTTATATGGTGGGCTACACTTGTAACCGCAGCTGATGTTTACTCTTTTTTATCTTCTTAGCGCAGTTTTTTTTCTTTATTTTAGCCTCTCCACATTGCCCATATATATAGACTGTAGACACCATTACAAAATAATTGGGTCCGCCCCCATCATGGCTGAACCGGAAGTACAAGGTTCAATATTAAAAACATTGTAAACTGGCTTCATATGGTATTATTCCCATGTATACTGACACACTGCATTAGGCTTGAAGTATATAGGTAGTTCGGGGGTTAAACAGGAGTGTACACAGTAGGGGGGTCCCAAACGTCGGATCGCCGAATCGGCTTGCGTTCCAAGCCTCACACTGGTTAGAGGAACTTGCGTTCCAAGTGTCTAAGACACGTGACCGGGGAGGAGACAACAGCCGGCGAACAATGCGCCGCTGATGTCTCTCGTGGTCAACACGAGGAGCGTGCGTTCCAAGCTTCAAACGTAAGTGAGGAGGAGATACAAGCCGGCAACCAATGCGCCGCTGGTATCTCCCTCACTCCTTCTTGTGGAGCGTGCGCTCCAAAGCCTCTTATGTGGGGAGGGGCGGACGGCTGCTCTGAAGCTAACCTCATCTGTAGTCAGGGCCGGCCGGGCCAATCATTGGCAAGCTGGACAATTACTGTAGCTATAGGTAAGCCCTACTATAGGCTTACCTGTAGTAAAAAGTGGTTGTAAAGGGTTTACAACCACTTTTTCACTGAAAACACTTGAACTCAGTCTTTGGAGGGGTGTTTACATACAGTATGTCATATAGTCATATGTATGGTAATTCATAGTATGGTCATTTAGTGTATAATAGTATGCAAGTAGAGCTTCATGATAAAGTTTTACTGAAACTAACAACAAAAAAAGTCCTAAATAAATTCAAACAATGCAAACCACCACAAACCCACATATATTCTTGGAGTGTGTACCAAAATATTTAGTTGAATTAAGGAAGAACATGCCACTGTGGTTTGGTAACCACTTCCTTTTCAACAACTGATGTTACTAACATTACAGAGAATACGATTTCAAATTTCCAGCACATACTGCAAAGGAATACATACAGTGTGAACTATATAGAAAATACACCTGGTGATCTTACACAAAATTTGTAGAACCATGCCTTATTATCTATAAAATTTGTAGATAATATTCTATATGGGCATATGACCCTTTGCAAATCATTAAAGCGGAGCTCCACCCAAAAGGGGGAGCTACACTTGTTCACACCCTCCCCCCCTCCACTGCCACATTTGGCACTTTTGGGGGAGGGGGGAGCAGGTACCTGGTTTTGACAGGTACCCGCTCCTACTTCCAGGTAAGATCAGAGATCTATGACATTTCCAGCTTCTCCTCCCCCCCCCCCCCGCCTTCTGGGACACACACAGATCCTAGAAGATGACAGGACCATTCAGAAAGCGCAGTGCAACTCGCATATGCGCAGTACGAAATCGCCTGTAAAACTTGAAGGCGATTAAAAGTCAGCAGCTACAGTATTTGCAGATACTGACTTATAATTTATTTATTTTTTACAGACTGGAGCTCCTCTTAAATTATCTGTTACCACCAGGTAAATAATTGGTACAAAAGAGCAGACAAGTTCATTTTTTTGGGCTCCAGAGAGATAGGAAAATCCATTCTTCAGTACACATGCTGACGTTGAACAAGCTGATTGGAGGAGAATGTGTGCTGCTGCTTCTGGTCCAAGACTGGGGCAGTCTTAGACCAGACAGTAACTGCACTGTAGTCTACAGAAGGGTCCCAGAGAGTGGGCGCCTGGCAGTGCTGTCTGAAAAAAGAGCTTGGATCACAAGATATATTAAAAACATTCCAAATTCTTTGACAGGTAAAACTGTTAATATACAGTATATGTAGTTTATCTGTGTATATAGCTGCTAGATTGAGGTTCTGTTTTAAAACAGAACTATACTCCACCCCAGCAATGAGACATCTACGGCTCCCTCTCTGACCTTTTCTGGCTTTCCAGATCTTCAATCAGCTTTATTAACCAGACTGGGGTGAAATAACTCCTATGCAACCGGCAGCCACCTAGAGCACACTACCACCTATGGTGCAGCCACGGCCACTGGTTTCTTTATTCTCCGCCACAGGGCAGTAGATGGGGGGGGGGCAGAAATCCCCCCAGAGCAAGCTGCCCAAGTGTCCGTTAAGTCCCTGCTGCCGCATGGGGCTATGCCGCTCAGCCTCAGCAATCAGATCTGTCAGAGAAAATAAGCTGAACAGCAGCAGCGATGTGGAGACTTGCCCCTCCTCTGTTCTTGCCCTCCTCCTTCTCTGAAAGTCTGGGCCTGGGGACAGGGCAAGCGCATGCTTGGTTACTAGGACATTGGCGGTCCTAGCAACCAATCACGTGCTTGCCCCGCCCCAGGCCCTGACATTCAGAGAAAGAGGAGGGCAAAGATGGAGCTTCTTGCATCAGACCTGCCCAGTTAGGGAATGAAATCCCTGCAGGCAGGAAACTGGGACACAGGGAAGGCTCTGCATAGATGTTTCAGGCTGATCAGCGGCACTGAGGGACTCAGGTGAGCTGAATATCCTGTTGCTGGTACCTGTAAAAATATCTTCCCACCATAACCCCCACCACCTCACCCACCCCTCATACTGCCTCACCCAACCCCCATACTGCCTCACCTACCCCTCATACTGCCTCACCCACCCCTCATACTGCCTCACCCAACCCTCATACTGCCTCACCCAACCCCCATACTGCCTCACCTACCCCTCATACTGCCACACCCACCCCTCATACCGCCTTACCTACCCCCACAAGCTGCCCCACCTACACCTCATACTGCCTCACCTACCCCTCATACTGCTCTACCCACCCCCCATACTGCCTCAACTACCCCTCACCCCCCTCATCACGGGGGAAGGTGCAAGTAACTGGTCTTGCTTAGAGCGCAAAATAGTCTAGCACCGGCCCTGCAACTGACAGATGCCAAGATTGTACACTGACCTGTGCAGAGTTTGCAAGGAGTAAGAAAAGAATGCCTTATTGCAGAAGAGACATAGGGTTTGATTTACTAAAGGCAAATAGGTTGCTTACAATGCAAGGGAATTTTCCCTTAGCTTAGTGAACAGGGAAGTTGTGCTAATTTCCACTATACAATCATGTGCAGGCTAAAGTGTGTGTGTGTATATTATATATATACAGTATCTCACAAAAGTGAGTACACCCCTCACATTTATGATTTGCACCATAACTTGTAAACTCTCTAACTTTCACAGAGACCAAATAATATCCACTCATTTGGGTTATTTTTACTAAAGATATGTAGCAGTATAAATTGTGGCCAAAATTTATGAAGAAAAATTACTAATTTGCAAAATTTTATCATAGAAACTAAGAAAAATGCGTTTTTTTTCAAAATTTTCGGTCTTTTTTCATTTATAGCGCAAAAAATAAAAAACCCAGAGGTGATCAAATACCACCAAAAGAAAGCTCTATTTGTATGAAAAAAAGGACAAAAAATTCATTTGGGTACAGTGTTGCATGACTGAGTAATTGTCATTCAAAGTGTGAGAGCACTGAAAGCTGAAAATTGGTCTGGGCAGGAGGGGGGTTTAAGTGCCCAGTAGGCAAGTGGTTAATTACTACTTATTTAAAAGAGAAGTATTGGATTTTTTTTTAAAGAATCATACTTACCTAGGCGGATGCAGCATCGAACCAATGCTGCATCTGTCCCCTGCCAGCTCTAAGACTGAGAACCGAGCAATCAAACACCTTTGATCGTTCGGTTCTCACAGCTCTATGAGAAAAAAAAGCTGATGACTGTCAGTCAGTACAAAATCCAGAGCATGTACACCGCACAAATACACCATAAACTTACATGTTGCAGGTAGTATAATAATCTCAAGAAAATCAAAAGGTTCGTCCACCAAAATGCACAGATGTATGTCTTGTTTATATTGTAATTTTTTTACACACATTGCCGCATTGTTCAGTGTAGATCATTTTAAACTGGTCAAGTTAATACCAGCAATCTGCATTGAGTGGCTTTGGGGAAGAAAAAAAAAATCTATAATTTTGGTGAGCTGCCCCACATTTTCCCATTCAAGAAAGTCAAATAGGTTCTATTAAAGTGCTACTACACCCAGAAGCTTGCATTCACTATATCTGGTCTCCCACAGTACACTGAACATGCAAATGCAATTATTTTAGTAAATATAAACTGCTAAATACCCTTTCTCATCAGCAGTATATAGTTGTGACTTCTATCAGTGTCTGGTTAAAGCTTGAAGGAGGAGTTTTCATTCTCCTCTGACTGTCCTATGAGGCTGCAGGATCCCTGACCCTCTGTCTGGACAGTGCTGATTGGCCCTATGCTGATCACATGCACCTTCCCAAAAAAAAAAAAAAAACTCTCTCTAGCAATACACACCAAACTGAGCATGTGCAGAGTGCTCCCAAAGCACATATGGATTGGAGACTGTTGAAAGGGGGGAGGATCAGAGAAGTCAGGATCAAACAGCCTTTTTACACAACGCAGAGGATTAACCCCTTAGATTCCACAGTGAGTATAACAAGCATGCTTTACTGTATATACAGACTGATATTAATGTTGTGGGTTTAGTAACACTTTAAGCAGTGGCGTCTCCAGCTTTCATATTTAGGGGGGGCACATGGGGGGACAGGGACAAAAATAGGGGGGCAATATAAAATGCAAATATATCTATATATAATATAATGTATATAATATATAATGCCCTTTACCCCTTTACTACAATCCCACAACGGCCCTTTCACATGTTCTGCAGTGAGCTCCCTTCCTACTGTAGTGCCCCCCCCCCCCCCCCAGGGTGACAGAAAACAAGAGATATATGTCACCAGCATACCAAGAAAATATAAGGGTCCAAAGCAGTGGGAGAACTATCAGGGTTGCAAAGGTTGTCTTGCCCCCGGGCCCTGGTGTTCTGCCACTGTGGGGTTCCCCAGCCTCCTCTTGCTGTCCTGCCCCTGCTATTGGCAGCGCTGGTCTGGCATTTCTTGGAATTTACAGGCTCGTTCTCCTGTCCTAAGGATGGGAGAAATCAGACTGTTTTTTCAGTAACTGAGAGTCCTGGTGGAGTCCTTCCTGCAACTCGCTCTTCTCCCTGCCAATGAGGATGCAGGGGAAGGAGCAGATCGGGCGGCCGTGGTTGTGTGAGCGCTTGCATTATGCAGTGTCAGCGAGCAGAGGGAGGGGGGAGGAATCACCCGCAGGAGCTGACTGGGGACATTCTCCCTCTCAATAGAGACTGTGTTACCCCAGAGGTGGCCCGAGTAAGATGCGGCACATCCGATATGAATACAAACAAAAAGAAATTGCCTTTTTGTAAAAAAAAAAAAAAAAAAAATTTTTTTTGGGGGGGGCACATGGTGGGGCCCAGCATAATGTTGGGGGGGGGGTCAGGGCCCCCTCTGGCCCCCCCCTAGGGTCGCCATTGACTTTAAGATCTGTGTAAAAACATGTCTAAAATATAGATTGTGGGCTCCATTGTGCAACAGAAACTGATGCATAGCGCTCAGTGATCTCTTTGTAATACTGCATAGTCTCAGAATTTCATAAATGTGTACAATTAATTTTAAAAATGTACGCATCAGATATGACCACAAGAAATCCGTTACATTTCACTTCTGCTTTATACAGCATTCACAGGTACTTGTCTGTCTCCCCTTATTTTTAAATGTTTCATACTTTATCATCAGTTTTTTTTAATGCAAAGCTACAAGTATTGTAAATGTACTTTGTATCTATCTATCTATCTATCTATCTATCTATCTATATCTATATCTATCTATATCTATCTATATCTATGTATATATATATATCCTATATCCTATATTATATATATATATATATATATATATATATATATATATATATATATATATATATATAATATATATATTATATATATATATCATTTTTTTATTTTATTTTTTATATTAGCAAAGAAAAATAGAAAAAATAGCCATGTATCCAGATCTCCAGCTTGAAGATGAATGCAACGTTTGAAAAGTGAAGTAGTTGATCACATATGTGGCCCTTTCTGTGCACAGCACTTTACAAGCAGTTCTTAGTTGTAGAATGGAGTTTGGAGTGGAGGATCTTAGTCATATATCACATAGTCGTAGACAGCTCCCACTACTATTCTTGTAGGCTTCCCTGCAACCCTGCATTGCAGTTTACAAAAGACTGGGGAGGGATCTCAGAGACTGGAATTCAAACACAAACCACAAGAGATTAGAAAGTTACAGCCAACTTCCTAATATGGGAGAAGACATTCCTGTGGCAGGGAGGAAGTGGAGTTTGGCAATCAGCAAAGTCAAAGTCTTCCAACTATAGTGATGTGCAACTTTTTTTTTTCTTTAGTTATTTGTTATGTTAAAATGTTACATTTAGTAGCCATTCAATTTTAATAACCTTTAGAAATATCCAATGCAATTATTTAAAAAAAATGATGGAGCTGAGCACCACATTCCTTCATTTATACCAATCAACAAAAGGGCACTAATGTGATAACTTTCAATGAAAAAAAAAATCATTAGTGTGTGTGTTACTATGTCAGCCACTGATGCAATATTATTTATTAAAAAGACTGACTAAGGCTCCGTTAACACTTGTGCGACTTGTCATGCAACTTTGGACATCAACGTTGCATGACAAGTAGTTCCCCATGTTTTCCAATGATAACCATTTATTCATGTGTGACTTAAAGTTGCAGCGACTTCAGAGTAGTTCATGCACTACTTTGGTTTGACTTTCATGCAACTTGAGGGCCATAGACTTCAATGTTAATCCCCAAAAGTTGCATGAAAGTCGTACCTGACTTTGCAATAGCTGTCCATTATCACTGGTCAAAGTCATATTCAAGGTGCACCCATCCAAAGTTTCTTCAAAGTTGCATAGAGAAAATTGAGTACTGTCCGTGATACTTTTTTTATTTGCACTAACATACAATTTTTCAGGACAAGCTTTCGGGGTATGTCCCCTTCTTCAAGGTCCAAGCAGTACTGATTCACAAATTTTTAAGCAGAATGTTAAAGAAGAAGGAAAAAAAAAAAAATACAGCTATAATCAAATCAAGTATGATGTTCAAAGTTGCATCAAAGTTGCACCCCGGCGCAGCTTTGGAGTCATACAAGTGTACATGTAAGGCAGGAGAAGATATTTTCCTGTAATAAAACACTTTCTCCTAGCTCCCAACTGTCCCTGCTTTCGAGGGACTGTCCCTGATTTGGAACAATATCCCTCTGTCCCTCTTTCCTCCTCATTTGTCCCTCATTTTGGCCTGATCTATATAGTTGTATATAAAATGCACTTTTTATCTATCAAAAAGTGTTTTCCAGCGCTAAACCTTTCATCTGATTTATAAATTGCTGCATTTGTAAATTCCAAAAGCCAATATAAAGGAATAGCAGTGGTAAAAAAAAGCACCTGTGTGTTTAACCAATCTTGTTTTTTTGTACAATTCTCCTTTGAGGGGGCGTGGCAAGGGGTGTGTCCTATGCCTGCATACTTTTGCTGATAGGTGTCACTCATTCCCATATCATAAACTTGGGAGGTATGCTTTCTTCTCACTTTTTGTCATGGAGACAACAGGAAATAGGAGGGGATCCATCTTAAGTATGGTCAAATCTCGTTTGGCTGTAATTCTCCTATAGATCACAGAAGTGCAGTTCATTCTGCACTTCCTCCAGTTCATTCTGCACTCCTGTGACCTGTTTTCAGCTGATAGCGGGCTTTAGCCACTCAGCCGGGCTGTGGAAAGACCCCGACTTTACAGTCGGGATCCATCCAGATGCTTGGACCGGCAGCTGGCTCGGCATTTGAAGCTGCATTTAAAGCTGCGCCTCTGGGAGACAGAGCCAGCTGCTCTCATCCCCTCCACAGCCCAGCAGTCCAGTGAGCGCTGGAGGGGCAGAGCAGAGAGGCGGTAACTAACAGTCACCGCTCTCTGCTCAGAGTGGGGGTGGGAAACTGAGTGATCAGCTCACCGCAGCATCTTCTTCCCTACACTCCAGAGGTACTAACTTCATCAAGACTAATACATGGTCCATAGTCTTGCACTGGAAGTGATCAGGGGGAGCTGGAGGAGCGAAGGATCAGATAAAAAGACTAAAGAGTAACTCCACTTTTGTTGAGAAAAAAGCATTCCCCTCTGAGTGATCTATGTACATTGCAAGGATTTTAACATGTATCCATGTGCAAAGTGAATCTGTATGGGAGTGGTTTTGTAATTATCAATCAGCTGCTGCACCTGCAGGGCTCTAATGAGGAAATTGCAAGGCCTGCATCCCTTAAGCTGTGATTTCTTTTGGGAGTATCTCACCAAAATTTACATTTTTGTTTCAGGGGATGCACAAAATGTATTTTGTATATTAGTGCAGACTTCTGGGAAAACCAGTAAGCTAATCACACGAGCAGGAAATTACATACCTGGGGGGTGCTCTGTGCACCATCTGTGTACCAAATGCCACCAGGTAGCCATATTGCTTTGCATTTTAAAGAGAATAACAGCGGCTGCAGATTGAAAAGGAAAGGTCATTTTTAACCACTTGCCGACCACCCACTGCAGATGTACTGCGGCAAGGTGGCTAGGCTGCGCATACCACTGTACCTGTATGGCGATTTATGCACTAGCTTTCGTGGGCGCGCGTGCTCTGATTGCCCAGCGGGGGAGCCAATCAGCCAGTCCGGCAAACTCGATGTCCGTCGGCTGCCCGCGTTCGTTCCCCGCAGAGACAGAACAGGGATCTGCCAAAGTAAACAAGGCAGATCTCCGTTCTGTCAGGGGATGACACTGAGATCTGTCTTTCTGCTAAGCAGGAAGACGGATCTGTGTATTTCCCCAGTAACACAGTCTGCCATACAGTTAGTAAACACAAACAGGGAACACATTTAACCCCCTGATCGCCCCTGATGTTAACCCCTTCCCTGCCAGTGTCATTAGTACAATGTCAGTGTATATTTTTAGCACTGACCACTGTAATAATGTCACTGGATCCCAAAAAAGTGTCAAAAATGTCAGTTAGGTGTCCGAGCTGTCCGGCGCAATGTCGCAGCCCCGCTAAAAATCACTGATCACTGCCATTACTAGTTAAAAAAAAATGCCATAAATCTATCCCCTATTTTGTAGACGCTATAACTTTTGCGCAAAAATCAATCAGTCCAGTTTTTTGCGCAGTCCAAGGATCAAGGCTATGGAACACTCTACCGACCAACATCCGTATGGAAGAAAACCATGAGGCCTTCAGGAAGAAACTCAAGACCTACCTCTTCTAATAAGCTGGACCAACAGGATGGACAAAGTGCCTTGAGACGATTCAGTTCGCATGTGCAGCGCTACACAAGTCATTCATTCATTCATTCAATCAATATACGCTTATTGGGATTTTATTACCAAAAATATGTAGAAGAATACATATTGGCCTGAACTGATGAAAACTTTTTTTCTTTTTGTTGGATATGTATTATAGCAGAAAGTAAAAAATATGTTTGTTTTTTTTCAAAATTGTTGCTCTTTTTTTGTTTATAGCACAAAAAATAAAAACCGCAGAGGTGATCAAATACCACCGAAAGAAATCTCTATTTGTGTTAAAAAAAAGGACGTAAATTTTGTTTGGGCACAGCGTCAAACGACCGCGCAATTGTCAGTTTAAGTAACCCAGTGCTGTATCGCAAAAAATGGCCTGGTCATTAAGGGGGTAAATCCTTCCAGGGCTGAAGTGGTTAATAACATTCAATCACAATATGTCTTGTGTCGCAATTGTATATGATATATATATATTTTTTTTATTTGCAAATTTTTTTTCCCCATGAAAGTGGAGTTCCCCTTCAAGTACTTCTCCTCTTCCCTAGACCAAGAAGTCATCCACTGCAGTGCAGGTATAGCCCAACTGCAAAGAATAATTTTCAAATTTCCGAGGGTTGGATATTAGGCCTCATGCCCACGGACATTTTTACAGCCGCTATTATGAGCGTTTTTTGCAGCTTAAAAATGCCTCTCCATGTTAGCCTATGGCCTCATGCCCACCATGGTGTTTTTGAGCTGTAAATGGCATAGGCGTTTTTTAGCTGCAAAAAAAAAAAAACAGGACCAGGGTGTTCTGGACGCAGCGCTAGAGCTGTAAAAATGCCAAACGCGGAAAAACATGCAAAAACGCTGCATCGCCGTTTTTGCGCATTTTTGAGCTCCGCTGTGTTTTTTTATATTTCTGTGGGGTTGTGGGTAATTTGGGAATGTAATTTCGCCGAGAGATGTATTTTTTATTTAAAAAAACGCTACTTAGCGCTAACGCGCGTAAACGCTAATGCAAAACGTGGTAGAAATCGCATTTTTAACGCCACTTTTTTCAGGCGTCAGTACTAGCTTTACAGCTCGTTTTTAAAAACGTCCTTGGGCATGAGGGAGGCCTTAAAGTGTATTTGGGCTTTTGCAGCCAAATTCAGATAACGCCTACTTTATAATTGTTACGTGTTCTCATTCACAAAGCATAACTTAAAAAAAAAAAAGTAAAAATTGCTGCTTTGCTTTTTACCCATTATTACATTTTACCCCTAAACTGAATTTTCCTGTGGAATGCAAAGACTGTCTGTTCTGTGCTGGCAAATCTTCATTATCAGTTGTGAACTAGATTTAAACACTCTCTTAACAAAGGGTTAAATGTTTAGAAGATGGGCTTCTCCATTATATAATGAGGAGTATCTCAGCGTGTTCCTAGTCTGTGTGGGGACAGAGACACTGTGGGACTGTTCAAAACTGGTTGCAGTTACCTGTGAGACGTTTAAGCTCAGGAACATCTAAAAAAAAAAAAAAAGGAATATTGAAATAGGGATGCTTTGTGAATGGGAACATATAACAAACATGTGGGGTTTCCTCAAATTTGACTGCAAAAGTAGAAGTATACTACTATTGACAGCTGGCACCTTAACAGGTGTCTCCATTGGAAGCTATCCCCTCTACTCCTGTTCTGGTGACAGCTGTCAAATGGAAGATTTCCTTTCACTTTCTGTCTCAGTGACAGTGGTCATCACCCCACAAAGTGAGGATATCCACAACAGAGACACAGCAAAAAAAAAAGAAGAAAAAATGTTAGAGCTTCCTAACCTTCTCTAATCTATTCAAAACTAAATTCTGGCTGGAGTTCCATTTTAGGAGCCCAAAGCTCACAGCACTCACATTAGTATATTTCTATTTAAAAAAAAAAAAAAGATCATTGTGTGCTATATTATCTAGATGCTAAAATATCAAAACCCCTGCCCAGTCATCAATTTAACAGGTGTAATACGCTTTATATGAAACCCATGCTGCCAACATCATCAGAGTTTGTGGCAGCTGCTCCAGTATGTTAGCTGGGTCAGCACATTATTCTAATAACTGCAGAAGAGTCTTACTATAATGTCACTCACAATAGTGCCAGGATATTTATTATCCTCCTGCTGGCAGTTTCTGACTGATCATTACTAGCTGTCATTCAAACATAGACTGAGTTATTGCAGCTATTGTCATTGAAGCTGGCATATCACTCCCAATCTTTGCTGTGCCGTATTTGCGTTATGCTTTATGTACAAAGATGTAAATTCTTCCTCTAATTCCGTTTTTTTTAAAGTGGTTGTAAACCCCTTTATCTTACTTTTATCTATAGGTAAGCCTAGAATATGCTTACCTATAGATAGTGGAAATATCTCCTAAACGTGCTCCGTTTAGGAGACATTTCACTTGTAGTGCTCAGATGTCATTGTGCCGTTTCTTCCCCCAGCGTGTGCCGTGACTGACGGCTCCCGCACACATGCGCAGGAGTGACGTCACACGGCTCCGGCCAGTCACAGAGCCGGAGTCCGCGGCCCCGGAAGAAAGAGGGCCGAAGATGGACGTAGCCTGCTCAGGGCACAGCACGGGCTTCGTTTGCAGGTAAGTGTCATACTAGCCCATTATGCTTTTTATTTGCAGGCCTTGCAGGGAGCAAAAGAGGAAGTAAAACCCATTGGGGTTACTTCCTCTTTAATAAATGACTGGAAAAAGAGTGCCTGTTCATTGAATGGTGGATTTACACCATGATACCTAATAATCACCGCAATATGAACTTGTTGGACATCTCACTATTAAATCATGGGCATTAAAGTGTTACTAAACCCAGAACCCTGCTTTCACTACATCTGTACACAGAACATGGAAATTAGTTTAGTAAATATAAACTGTTAAATACCTTTTCCCATCACCGGTATACAGCAGTCTTCTGACTTCTACCAGTGTCTGGCCATGGCCAAGCACTGATTAAAGCTCGTAGGAGGAGTTTCCATTCACCTCTGACTATTCTATGAAGCTGCAGGACCCCTGACCCTCTGTCTGGACAGTGCCGATTGGCCCTGTACTGATCACATGCAGTCCCAAGAAAAAAAAAAACTCTCTAGCAATACACACCAAACTGAGCATGTGCAGCTTGTCCCCTAGACTCTGTTCTATCAGGAGATGGATTGGGGATGTTGGAAGAAGGGGAGGAACAGAGAAGACAAGATCAAACAGCCTATTTACACAATGCAGAGGATTAACCCCTTAGGTTCTACAGGGAGTATAACAAGCATGCTTTACTGCATATACAGACTGATTTTTACTGTTGTGGGTTCAGTAATACTTTAATAATACATTGCTCTATCTTCCCTTTGAAATTATTATTATATTATTATACAGGTTTTATATAGCGCCAACAGTTTGCGCAGCGCTTAACAAAATAAAGTTATAACAGTTTCCTCTTTTCTGGGTTGGCTTCCCATAAGATTTTGGAGTGTGTCTGTAGGAATTTGTGCCAAAAGAGCATTTGTATGTCAGGTACTGATGTTGGACAAGCATACCTGACTTGCAATGGGAATTGGATTGGTTCAATAGCTCTGTGCAGGTATTTGAGTTCCTCCACACTAAACTCATCAATGTCTTTATGGACCTGGCTTTGTGCGCCTGAATATGTCAAAGCATACTGTTTTTTTTTTTTAATGTATCATAACTCATATCTCTATATTTCTGCTGGTGAAGGCAAGAAAATATAAAAGAAAAAAAGCTATGAGGTTTTTTGCTACATGCTTTGTTCCTTGTGTACAGTGCATGTTGTATTGCGTCTGTTCAGTTTTAGGTCTGGGCTGTGTTTGCCGTAACAGAGGAAAAGAATGTCTGGTCTCTTGCTGCAGAACAGAAATTGTTTATCAGATAATAGCCATGATGTGCTTTATATAGTGTGCTGTAAGAACAGTCCTTGCATGATGTACAGCATCATACGTCTGTGAACTGTGATGGCTAAAGGCATGTAGCATTCAACTACACCACAGGCCCATAACCTGTTAGAAATTCTGTATATAGCCCTACAGAACAGACAGTGCACAGTCCACATGGGCTTTGTTGCTGCACAAAATACAGTTCTGTATTCCCCCACTCAGCAACTACTCCTTAGATTAAGCTATACAATAGACTTTGTGGGACTTTACATGTACCTTCTAGGGTTAGACAAATACTAGACCAACTGATTAAAAATTGAACAAAGCTTTATTTAAGGTTACACATAAATTCTTAAAGGACACGATTTGTTTAAAAACAATGTTACAAACTGGTTGTCCAGGGTATTGATATCCTGACTAAAAAGGTCCGGTTAGAGTGGCCAATCTGACCAGACCTTTTTAGTCAGGATATCAATGCGCTGGACAACCAGTTTTATAATAATTGATTTTAAACAAATTGTGTCCTTTAAGAATTTATGTGTAACCTTAAATAAAGCTTTGTTCAACTTTTAATCAGTTGGTCTAGTATTTGTCTAACCCTAGAAGGTACATGTAAAGTCCCAAAAATTCTATTGTATTGCTTTATGTGTCTCTTATGGGATGGTACCTTATAAGGGTTATATTTATCTCATCACCCACACCCCTTATTTTAGTCCCATTTCCGATGGGATTTCAGTTCACTAACAGATGTCATCTCTTCATCAGCAGCTCTGATTCACTTTGGTTTCTTATGAGTTAGAAGTCTAATGCTACATGAGCAACATAGGACATATGTTTGGCTGGGATGCCTTTATTGCTTCTGGTGGATTTCCTGATTGAAACCTCTTGTGGCCTGGTTTCTTCTTCTTTTTTTTTTTCTTTTGTAAATTATTCTTACTGAATTTAAAAATTAAAGGTATACAAAACAAAGCCTATTGGGCATACCCAGGCTTAAAGCGGAGTTCCGCCTGAAAAAAATAAAATACAAGTCAGCAGCTACAAATACTGCAGCTGCTGACTTTTAAAATAAGGACACCTACCTGTCCAGGGTGCCCGTAATGTCCTCACCCGAAGCCGACCAGTCCCTTGGCTCCGGGGGGAGGCACTGGCATCTTCAGTAAGGGAATGAAGAATGGAAAGGCTTGCGGCTTCACAGCATGGTTCCCTACTGTGCATGCGTGAGTCATTCTGCGCGTTCTGAGTGGTCCCTGCTGTCTTCTGGGACCTGTGTGTCTCCCAGAAGACAGCGGGGGGAATGGAGGAGGGGTCGGACATGATGTAGATCGCCCCACTTGGGGCGATCTTTTGCCGGAAGTGGGAGCAAATACCTGGATTAGACAGGTATCTGCTCCCCCCTGAAAGGTGCCAAATGTGACACCGGGGGGGGGGGGGGGAGGAACCAGATCAGCGGAAGTTCCATTTCTGGGTGGAACTCATCTTTAAGAACACAGAAAAGAGAGAGAGAGAGAGAAAAAAAGGCACATAAAACATAAAAGGTTGCCAACTCCATCCAGATGTCCCATACCTTAGAGAATTTGTTAGGGCATCCTCTAGACTCATAAGTAAATTTATACAATGGCACCATTGAATTAACAACAGACTTCCAGAAGTCTAAAGTAGGGGGCTGCGGGGGTTTTCAATTTAAGAAGTATAGACTTGCGAGCATAAAATAACAACAATCCTATCAAAATACTCATGGCCCTGGAGGTAGCCAGTAAATTAACTAGACCCAATATACAAACATCTATGGATACAGGTACTGAAATGGGAGTAATTGAACAAATGCACTGAGAAATTTCAGTCCAAAAAAGCTTAACGCCTAGGACAGTCCCAAAACACATGTATAAACGTGTCAGGGTCTTTTCCGAACAGCGCCAGCATTTAGATGGCTGTAGAGGCTTAGGGGAAAAAATGTATGTAACCATTGGGGAGTGAAGTAGACTCTCTGAAGAATGTTAAATTGTATTAGTTGATCCCTGACGGAGACCAGGTGTCGCATAGGATAATCCCACATATCCTCCCAATCCAGCTCCGGAACCTCCGTGCGCCAACAGGACAAAAGCTTGTCAAGACCTTTATGTATAGTGGGCTGGAGTGCCTTGTAAATTGTAGAGCGAGATTTTTCTAGGGTTTCCTCCCGCAATAGGGATTCAATCCCTGATAATGTAAGGGATACTGGTTGATTGCGAAATTGCAACTGAAACGCATGGCGCAACTGGAGATACCGGAACATATACAAGTTAGGTAGGGAGTAGGTCAGTTTAAGTGAGTCAAAAGTTTGAAGGACACCCCCTGTACAAATTTGGCTAAGATATTTAATTCCTTTAGAAACCCAAAAATTAGGGTCTGGAAACAGAAAAAGTAGTTAGAGAGGGATTGAACCACAGTGGTGTATTGGGCGAGAAATTATGAGGGGACACTGGGTGAAGGACCGCTATATAGTAGGTTACACAAGGCTTTGTATGAGCCAAGATGTGCTGCCTCCAGTACCACTACTGCATTAGTCTCGTCTGCCACCAGCCAGTTATGTGCCTGAGTAAGCAAAGCAGCGATATAATAGGCAAATACCTCTGGACATGCCAGTCCACCCTGCATCCATGGTCTCTGTAGTATTGTCAACCTAAATCTAGGCTGTTTTGAACCCCAGAGGAACTAAGCCAGAGCAGATTCAAATTGTCTAAAATATTTTATGGGGATTTATACTGGGGCATGATGAAGAATGTATAGTATACAGGGGAGCAATCTCATTTTAATGAGATTGATCCTGCCTATGAGGGAGAGAGGGAGGTGGGACCAGGCCAACATTTGTTGCTTTGCCAGAGCCAATAACGGCAATAAATTTAAAGTAAGGTATTGGGATGCATTGGAGAAGATCACCACCCCCAGATATTTGGCCTGGTTTTTTCTTTTACATAATTTTGGATTGTCTGTGTTAATTTCTATTTCTGTGTTACTTTGTTGCTTATCTTCATGTGACACTTCAAGAGGCTGTAAACCTTGGAAAAAAAACCCCTGCAAGACAAAGGCATAGCATACTAGCTCAATATGAAATAAAGTATGTATATATATGTGCGCCAGGCTTTTATTTATTGGCCACTAGATGGCGTTATGAGTGGTGTAGCAAAGTAAATAGGATAACCGTCAGAGTGAATTTATCTCACTATGAGCACTATCCTATTTCCTGCACGCTTTATTACTTTACTAAATCAAGGACTAACTTGATAAAGTGTAGCACAGCAATTAGAGATCTCCCTCATTTAGTATCACACTACCCCAATATAGTAAAGGGACACAAGGCCTTGTGTTTTACTAAACAGTCCTTCTTTTCTTCTGCTAGCAAAAACAAAGTAGATTTGTAATCCAAAGGAAATCCAATGTGAAAGTAAGGTTCTGGTGCAACAACACTATAACTAACTTTGATGCCAGGGACTCAATACTAAATCCTCTTGACTTTGATTGTGGGACAATGGGTCCCAGCATCTCTGTCTTGTGTAGATGGATGTATAAAAGTGCATCAAGAAAGTTTCGGGCAACAGCCCTCTCACCCAACCAGGACAGTGTTGTCAGAAGACTCCGTTCTGATGTACAGGGTTCTGTCTCCGGCCGGCCGGCACTGCTGCGCTGCTCCGCTCCACAGTTCAAGATGCTCCGGAACTCCCAGGTGACTCAGACAGGCTCCTCTGGCTCCTTCCCAGTCTTGCCCCGCCATCAGTCCAGCCCTCTGGTGTGTCACAGTATTGCTGCTCGGATCGCTGTTCCGTGTAGGTAGGCCGCGCTGTGCTGGACACCTCACACAGGTCCTTCCAGGCTGGCCATGCGTATCCAAGAGAGTAAGATGGCCACTCCCAGCCTTTTTATAATCTTCCCACAATGCAGTTCTGTTCTCCTTAGATTCATGGGAGTTAATGGGCATTATGGGTAGGTCAAGTTAATGTCCAAATGTAAATAAACAAAACAAGATGCAGTCCTTTTATATTTTGGCCGCTAGATGGCGCCAGATGATAAGATATAACATAACATTAAGTTATGCATATATTATGACCGCTACATATATATATGCTTTTTGGCCACTAGATGGTGCTATTTTGTATTGTTGTTTTATATTGTTGTTTTATAATATGTTAGGATTTTAGCTATGATGGATTTTTGTATTATTCAATCATTTCGCGATGTTGATAATGTTTTATAAATGCTTTTTAGTCTACTAATTGTGGTTTAGGACTGGTTTACGTTGTATGGTGAGGGCAGTGTGTGCAAGTCGGCATCCCCAAGAGGGAGATTTTGCATCATATTTGTCTTCTCCTCCATTTTGGAGGAGTCCCACCAGTAATATCCTTCCCATTCACTTATAAGCAAGCTAGGAATGGTGTGACAACACTTCATGAAGACGTCAACCCAGCGAAACATATGTCAGAGTAGAAGGCCCGCCATTCCAGGTCCTGATCCTACATCCCACTCAGGCTTTGCCCTTAGGAGAGACGTGGACTACACACCATCCTTCATGGACTAGCCGACTTGCACACGCTGATTACACCTGGTGCCTGGATCAGCACTGTAACATGTGAGTGTAATCACCATACCTCTGTGCAAGTTTGGGAGATATTCAGGGTACCTACAGGTAAGCCTTGTTATAGGCTTACCTGTTGGTAAAAGTGGTGTAACAGGGTTTACAACCACTTTCATGTGGAATTTCCTTCAGTTTGAAGTGTTTGTATTAGTTCATGAAATTTGAACAAACTGAAGCTTCATTGACAATTACACTTCTACTGATGGTTACCTTGTTTGTGTCTTGGTGTAGAATTCTGTATTCCTTTTGAGATTCACTGTTCCGCCTCAATTACACCTTTAATTGTGCAAGGATCACATTTTGTACGTTTTTCTTTTGGGATGTGCATATAGGTTTTGCTTCCAAAAATGTTTAGATGGTTCAAATTCAGGGTCCTTCCATTCCACAGTTCATATGAAGTTTATTCAGTTGATTTTCCTGGTAGTCAATTTTGGACATACCATACGGTCATAATTGCCTCCCCCCAGTATTTGGTTTGCATATCTGCACCAAACAGCATGGTTTTTCGACTCTCACCTAGAGTACAGTTCATTCTTTCTGCAACCCTGTTTTGTTCTGGGTTGTATGGCATAGTAGTTTGAAATATTATGCCATGCTTTCTGAGAAACGCCTGTAAGTTATCACCGTTATATTCAGTTCCATTGTCTGTTTCCTAATACACTCAGCATTTTGTCAAATTTGTTGCTTACTTTAGCCAAATACTGTTCAAGTTTCTCTGCTACTTCAATTTTGCTATGTAACAGATATAGGGGTTTATTTACTAAAGGCAAATCCACTTCGCACTACAAGTGCACTTGGAAGTGCAGTCACTGTAGATCTGAGGGGAAGATCTGAAATGAGGGGAAGCCCTGCTGATTTTATCATCCAATCATGTGCAAGCTAAAATGCTGTTTTTTTATTTTCCCCATCAGATCTCCAGCGACTGCACTTCCAATGCACTTTTAAGTGCACTTGAAAGTGCAGTCGCTGTAAAATGCTGTTTTTTATTTTCCTTGCATGTGCCCCTTAGATCTACAGCGACTGCACTTCCAAATTCACTTGTAGTGCAAAGTGGATTTGCCTTTAGTAAATAACCCCCATAGTGTAGTATACCTGGAGTAATGATCTATGAAAGTGAGAAAATATCTCTTCTTTATGGAGTCAATTTTTGCATTACATTGCAGGGATCTGAATGAATTAAGTCCAGAGGTTTCTTAGCTCTGCTGTTACTCTGCTTTGGAAAGGAATTTTCCCTTTTTTACAGCTGGTGCATTTCATTGTTTGATCACATGGATTATTTTTTTTCCACTTGCATAGTCATTCTCAGGTAATTTCTTTATTATGTCAGGACTTCTGTGCCTAAGTCATCTGTGCCATGTGTGAATGCAGTTTAAATGTTTTTCCTCCTTGGCAGTATTAACCATCTCATTGAAGTTCAGCTGATACATTTCATATGTAATTGTAGCCTTTGCAAGTTAGATATCCCCTTTTGTGATGGCACAACTGTCATCTTGGAAGGTCACTACATTGCCTTGTTTTGTGAGCTTCTTCACTGCCAAAAAATTAGTTTCAAGAGCAGGGACATAGAAGACATTTTTCACAGGTATCTTTCTGGTGACACTCTGGGAAATAGGACAGTAAAGAAAACTGTAACAAAACGTCGCACACTCCGCTTGAGTGCTTTCGTCATAAACCGCTTCCTCCCAGATATCAGATATTCCAACCGCTCACATGCACAAAACAAGACAACACTTGTTTAGTTGCTAAACATGGACTCCTATATTAGAACCAAAATTACAAGTCTTTATATACAGTAAAAGAGGAGGTCCCCCCTCCTGCTCATATTACTCTAACAATACAACTGTAACCAGAAACCTAATTAACATAAGCTAGTTTACTAAATCATTTACCCAGACTAGGTGACTTCAGCTGGGGAAGTTCCTTGTAACTCCACAGATACTGCTGTTGGTGCTGGGCAGAGCACAGTGAACTTTGGCCCTAATACCAGCTCTTCTGCTGGAGGCTCATTAGGTTGTTCTTCCTCAGTAGAAAAGTCTATCAAATCCCCTGTCTCTGCAACTGGTCTCTGGGGATAGAGCTTCACCATCTCCTGTTCGTGGAACCCATAAGATGCTAACGGTGCTGGGCAGAGGTTAGCAGAGCTCTGCCCTGTTGTCAGCACTTCAGCTTTGGGGATGGCAATCTCCAGATTTTCCACTGCCCATTCTCTGGCATGCTGCTGGACAGGCACATTCCTCCATCCAACCTTGTCTTGTGCAGAAACAGGTTCGTCAAGGTCAGTCAGCACTTGCTGCATCTGCCATAAGACCTTCATGTCCATAGCTGCGGGGGCAGGTGGGCAAAGCACACTGTTACTATGCCACCTTAAGCAGAAAAAAAGGCGCCTCTAAGTGAAGAAGATTAAAATATTTAATATCCCCAGCGGGATTAAAAACACTTACAAGATCAGAAAGTAGAATAAGCATAACAATAATGCTTATTCTACTTTCTGATCTCGTAAGTGTTTTTAATCCCGCTGGGATTATTAAATATTTTAATCTTCTGCACTTAGAGGCGCCTTTTTTTCTGCTTGTGTTTTTTAGAGTTTGCTTCCACTTTCAAAGCTGCTGCCCTTAGTGTTGAAGAATCACCTTTACCACCACCGGACCCCTGGTCTTATATAAACATTGCCTGCTTAGTCCTGTTGTCCAGAGCGCCCACAATTTTTTTTTTTTTTTTAACACAGGTAATGTTTATTTAAATAGAAAGTACAGTACACTTGAGAAATCAGATTAATTATCTTATACAAAAATATCCGTAGAACCAGAATCACAGTGATACATATTGAGGTCAGTTAACCATGCGACATAGGAACTTGAGTCGTCTATGCAACTTTCTCCCAATCTATTAACCTACATAACATCTTATTCCCAAATGATTTCAACAATCACCTTAGTAGACTGTAGACTTTTTTAGTTTATACACCCCTTTTCGTCTAGAACCACCCTTTCCCATCAGTGACTCTCCGCAATCAAGGGAAACGGGAAAGAGGGAAGAGGTGCCACGTAGGGTAGGTATCCTAGGGTGTAAAAGGACAAGCTACTCCAACACTTCTGCAGATTTGGTAACCCAAAACCCCCCAGATCCCCAAACCGGTGCCGGAAACACCATATCTGCCCCCATTCCCCAAGGCCCCCTGGAAGGGGGTTCCCGGAAACATCTATATGGTGAGGTGTCTCGCTTCAATCCAGGCTGCCCAGATCTTGTCGAACTTTTGAGGACAGTTTCTTCCCATATAGGTAAGTTTATATAGTGGCAATACCGCATTGATCTGGGCCCTCCATGCCCCCACCGTGGGAGGATCTCCTAACTTCCAGCGCATTAGTATCTCTCTCCTGGCATAATATGCTGTGTAAAACACAATTAGTTTTGTATATTTTGCTGTGGCCAGATTGTCAGTAATGCCCAAGAGAAAGATAAGCGGGTCTACCTCCAGGTGTAATCCCGCCACTGCGTTGACCTCCGCCACCACTGTGGTCCAATAATTCTGCACTATAGGGCATGACCAAACCACATGAAAAAAGGTCCCCACCGACTGTCTGCATTTAGGGCAAGTATCATCCAATCCCGGGTATATAGAGGAAAGTCTATGGGGAGTGTAGTATACCCTGTGCAAAAACTTTAGTTGGACGAATCTATCTCTGGCCGAGATCATAAATGGTATGCACTGCTGCAGTCCCTCCGACCAATCCTCTTCAGTCAGAGTCAGGATATCTGAATGCCATTTGTTAAATAATGTAAGTGTTCCAGAGGCAGTTTTACAGGTAAGCCTAAGATATATAGAGGACAGTGTACGATCTATGTCCTTAGCTATCAGCAGGGATTCAACCGAGTGAATCACTAGCTCGACCCCCTCCGGAAACTGCGCCCGGGCCGCGTGCCTGAGCTGCAAAAACCGGAAGAACATCCATGGGGGGAGGCCGAACCTCTCCTTTAGCTCTATAAACGAGAGTAGCTGTCCCTCCTTGAAAATATCCCGTAATGTCCGGATACCGTATCTGGCCCAGACCTGAGGGTCCGGGACAGATTGGAGATGCGGCATTGTTGGGTTGCCCCACAGCGGAGTATATGGAGAGACAGCCCGCCTATCATTAAAGTAATGAGAGACCTGCTGCCATACCTTAATTGTCGTTTTCATATTTGATGTGACTTGGGGACTGTACCTCGGACCCCTATAGACCAGATTACTGAGCTCAGAGTATGAGCCAAGAATCGCTGCCTCTAGATTTACCGCTGGGTTGGTATTATCCTGAGTGAACCACCACCTTACCGAGACCAATACTGCCGCCCAATAATATTTTTTAAAGTTTGGAAGGGAGAGGCCACCCTCTGAAAGCGATAGCTGTAGTGTCTGTTTGGCAACTCTAGGTGTTGTCCCCGCCCAGAGAAAAGAGGTGATAGCCTGGTCTAGCTTTACAAAAAATGAGTTAGGGATGGGAATTGGAGTGTGGCGAAAAACATATAAAAATTTAGGAAGGAAGGACATTTTAATAAGATTTACTCTCCCGACCAGGGTCAGTGGCAACGTTTTCCAGACCAAACAACGCTGGATAAACTGTTGAAGAATAGGGTATACGTTGTCTATTAGATATTGTTTCGGATCCGTCTGTATGTTAATGCCTAAATATTTGAATTTCGTCACTCTTTTAAGGGGGAGGGGTGGGCCGGCCGGCGGCGGAGCATCCGTCAGGGGGAACAGGAGAGATTTCTCCCAGTTCACCCTGACTCCAGAGAACCTTCCAAATCTGTCTATGATATTCAGAGCGGCTTTCAATGATTGTTGGGCGTCGTTTAGGTACAGCAGCATATCATCTGCGTAGAGTGACACTTTTTCTATCAGGGGAGGGAATGAAATACCCCCCATCTCCGTAGATGCTCTGAGTAATATCGCCAGCGGCTCGATCGCCAAAGCAAAGAGGGCCGGTGAGAGCGGGCAGCCCTGCCTGGTGCCTCGGTGGAGGGGAATAGAGGAAGATAGGATGCCATTTGTGCGAATTCTGGCTGTTGGGCCTGAGTAGAGTAGTCGTAGCCACTTCGCAAAGTTAGGTCCTATCCCGAACTTTTGTAGTACTAGCCATAGGTATTCCCACTCCACCGAGTCAAAGGCTTTTTCTGCGTCCAGGGAGGCCACAATGCCCGTCCCCCCTTCAGCAGCCGGTCTCATTAATACAGTAAACAGTCTCCGTAAATTAATGTCTGTACCCTTGCCCGGCATGAAGCCTGTTTGGTCTCCATGTACCAGCGACAAGATGACTGTATTAAGTCTGGTAGCCAGAACCTTTGCAAGGATTTTCGCATCCACATTAAGGAGCGAGATGGGTCTGTACGAAGAGCATAATTCGGGGTCCTTGCCAGGCTTGGGAATGACCACAATTACAGCTCTTGACATGGAAGGGGGCAGAGAAGCAGAATCAAAGGAGGCGGAGAGGACTTCCAGTAACCTGACAGCAAGGGTCTCAGCGTGGGCCTTATAGAATTCAACAGGGAATCCATCATCCCCTGGAGTTTTCCCCCCTTGAAGGGATCCTATAGCACTTTGGAGCTCTTTAAGTGTTATTGGAGCATCCAGACGCCGGCGAGCTGTTTCCGACAGGGAGGGCAATTCAATGGCCCCAACATACGTTTGAAGATCAGCGACCGAATATCCCACCCTGGACGTATATAGCTCCCTATAGTACAGCGCGAAACAGGTATTAATATCTCGTGGGTCCGTCAACAACCGCCCCGAAGCATCTTTAATGTTGGCCACATTAGCTGAGACCACTTGCTCCTTAGATAGCCACGCCAATAGACGCCCAGTCCGCTCCCCCTGCTCAAATATGCGCTGCGCTTAATGTAGTAATAATTTTTTTGTGGCCGATGTTCGGAGTAGCACAACCTCTCTCATGGCACACTGTAGGTCTTTTCTATGGGCTTCGTCCCCGCTAGCCGTATACTGAGCCTCTAAATCTGTAGCTCTCTGTTCAGCCTGCAGCAGAGCTGCCCCAGTCTGACGTCTTGTGAGGTCTATGGCCTTCTGATAATGTTCTTTAGCATGGTATTTGAACATCTCCCAGCTAGTTGCGGGTGTGGTGGCAGGTGGGTTATTCGTCCAGAACTCCCGCACAGCCACCTCCGCATCCTCAGCTACCCTTTCATCCGACACCCAAAACCGGGACAAGCGCCACAGACAGTCAGTGGGGGCAGGGGCCATCCTCAAACGGAGCAGGACCGGAGAGTGGTCCGATATACCCCTAGGCAAGTGGGAGACCTCCTGTACCATTGTCAAGACGGCACTCGTGGCAAACACCAGGTCAATGCGGGACATGGCCCTATAGGAGGCAGACTGGCAGGTATATGATCTTAGTAGGGGGTTTTTCCACCGCCAGACATCTGTAAGACCAAAAGTAGTGGCCCATCTGGACAGCGAGGACTCTGTCGTCGCGTCCGACACCAGCTTGTCTACATGTGGACATGGAGGCATATTAAAATCCCCCGCTAACAGTACCTTATCTGTGGGATAACCTGCTATACTTTTCATAATTTTGTGAAGCACCGGTAACGAAGCCGGAGGAGGTATGTACAGTCCCACTATCACCATGGGCACATTTGCAACAACTGCATGCAATATTACATATCTGCCTTCGGGGTCCAGGTGCAAGTCCAACAGTGTAAATACTAAGGTCTTATGTATTAAGACGCTTACCCCTCTAGCATATGTGGAAAAGGTGGCATTGTAGTAATGTCCTACCCACGGTTTTTTAAGACCGAGGACCCGACCCCCAGTGAGGTGGGTCTCTTGCAAGATAAAGATATCTGGGCGGTGCTTTTTAAGAAAGTTAAAGACTAGGGATCTCTTAATGCGAGAGTTCATCCCCCGAACATTCCAAGAGATTAATGTAATAGGGGCCATGGGATTTTGAGATAATGTGAAACAGACTGAAGGGGGAGTGCACCCGGGCCCCGAGGGAAACAGATCCACCCCCCACCCCACACCACATCTGAGATCAGCAGTCTAAATAATATCCCTCTTCCCAAACCTCTGTATCTGTACAACATACATTCCTGTGTATAACTATCATAACATTTCCTTTCTAAACTTAATCCCTTCCCCCCACCCCGCACACCCCCCCAACCAAAGTGTGCTTGTTCCCAATAACTGGTTATGGTCATTGACCAATCGGGGTCATGAACTTAGAGGACGCGTGGTAGAAATCCACCACTCAAGAGGTGTATCAGTCTCCATCTGAAGGAGATGCTGCCATCAAGCAGGAGTCACAGAGATTTCACCTGGCCAAAGCCAGGGGCACAAACTTAAAAATTGCGTTCCCGTCTTTCCCCCACCCCCTCCCCCCCAAAAAGAGAAAAAGAAAACCTGTTTTAGAGAAAATGTAAATATAGGGAAGTTTCGTTTTGTCCTAGGCCAAAAATAAGTCTCAGATCGAAAAAACCAAAATTTGCAAAAAGAGAGTTAGGTTGGTTGAGCAGAGCAGGTTCGCTGCAATCCTTTGCTTGGGTGCCAGGTACGACCAACATCGAACCGAGCCGTTGCCAGGATCGGGGCTACTTGTTCAGCAGATCTCACCCTTTATATGTCCCAGGCAGTGAAGGAGGTATCCCTCTCTGTCAGAGCAACAGTTACCTTGGGGAGAGAAGTCTGGCACATTGGGCCCGCTGTTCAGCAAGTGTCTCTAGATCCCCAAAAGTTATCCGAGTAACTAGCAAATGACAGGGTGGGTAATTGAAAACGATCCCCCCGCTCTTCCTCAGACAATAAATCTTGCATGCTTTGGCTGGTTAGCATAAAGAAAAAATATTGCAGGCGAACTTTGCCCATCTGACAGGGTTTCCTTGGTCAAGGCTGCCACAATAAACAGGTACCTGATGTCAAGGCAGGTGGTGCTGCTAGCGGTGGGCCAAGGTGTTCAGCCATTGCAGGGCCTCGTTGGGGGAAGTGAAGAACCTGACGCTTTCTCCGTCCTGGACACGAAGTCGGGCGGGGAATAGCATGCTGTATCGCAGGCCCTTGGTTCTGAGAGCCTGCTTCACCGCATCAAACGACTTGCGCTGCTTCTGGGTATCTACCGAGAAGTCCGGGAAGAACATAAGGCGGGCCGCCTCGTGTCGAACCTCCGCCATCCTGCGGGCCTCACGCAGTATCAGGTCCCGGTCTCTAAAGTTCAGCAACCTGAATATAAAGGTGCGAGGTGGGGATCCAGGGGGACCCCGGGTCGGCGGCATCCTGTGGGCCCTCTCGATTGCAAAAAACGGAGAAAAAGCTGCCTGCGGGAACAGTGAGTGAAGCAACCGCTCAGTATATGCAGACGCATCAGAGCCCTCCGACCCCTCAGGGAGTCCTATGATCCGCAGATTGTTTCGGCGGTTCCGAATTTCGGAATCTTCGGCCCGTGCTTCCAGATGTTTCACCCTCACCTGTAGGGTATGCAAGGAGGCCGAGTGGTCTCTGACCACGTCTTCTGTATCGCCCACTCTGCGTTCCACCTCAGTCACCCAGTGCCTCACCTTCTCAAAGTCTTGTCTAATGAGACCAATTTCCAGTTGCACTGTGTCTATTTTGGTAGTTAGTGTGGACAAGGAAGATTGGCAGCCCGTGATGGCTTGCATCAGAGCCGCGAAGTTACTCTGATCCGCGAGAGCAGGCTCCGGTCCGTCCGTATGCGTCGCCATGCTGCTCGCTCTCCCCACGTGGACAGCCGCGCCGCCTGAGTTACTTTGGGTTTTACTCGGCCTGTGGTGATCAAAACGTCGCCGGCTCCGTGTCCGCATCCGCAGGAGGAGGCTGGGAGAGGGTCCAGACGGTTAAAAGGCTTGGCAGGATGGGTTTACAGGATAGATTCCCCGCGGTGGCTGCAGAGCTCCTTGATCAAGCGTCCTACACCGTCGCCATCTTGGACACGCCCCCCGAGCGCCCACAATTTTACATATTACTATGCCACCTTGCCAACTCTTCGGCCAGGATTTCAGAGCTGTCTGCTGGTATTTCCTGATAGTCCCAGGCAAAGGGAGCCCCACCCTGCTGCTGAGCAGAGTCTAGCAGCTGTCTGTAGGCTCCCATTCCTGAACGGCCAGAAACTCCAAATCTTCCTGTAAGGGGTAGATGATTGAAAAAAAGAAAAAACGCTTTCTCAGAATCTTAAGTCCTGTTCTGGGTTTTGTAGAAGTTTAAATGGGACAAAGCCTCCATTCCTAGGTCCATGTAGGGTTGCCACCTTTTCTTCAAACCAAACCCAAACACTTTTGCGGTGCACGGCAATTTTCCTGTAGTACACGCTATAGAATTGTAAAATACCTTGGGTTACCCAAAGAGAGTAGTAATGAGGTGTGCTACGGTGAACAGTGGCTGTGGCCAAATTGCATTAACAGTGGGGGGGGGGGGGGGGCTTAAAGGGGCATAGTTAAATAAAACAAAAGCATTAGTGTACTCATAAAATATGATTAGATTAATAAAAGAAATGTCAGTTAAAATATTAAAATAGCCTACCTTAAAAGTGGCCACTGTCAGCCAGCAGGGCAGTGGACGGTGTCAGTAGAGCAGTTGATGGCGTCAGTATGGCAGTGGATGGTATCAGTAGGGCAGTGGATGATATCAGTAGGACAGTGGATGGTATCAGTAGGGCAGTAGACTGTGTCAGTAGGGCAGTGTATGGTGTCAGTAGAGCAGTGGATGGTATCAGTAGGGCAGTGGACGGTGTCAGTAGGGCAGTGTATGGTGTCAGTAGAGCAGTGGATGGTATCAGTAGGGCAGTGGACGGTGTCAGTAGGGCAGTGTATGGTGTCAGTAGAGCAGTGGATGGTATCAGTAGGGCAGTGGACGGTGTCAGTAGAACAGTGGATGGTATCAGTAGAGCAGTGGATGGTGTCAGTAGGGCAGTGGATGGTATCAGTAGGGCAGTGGATGGTATCAGTAGGGCAGTGGATGGTGTCAGTAGGGCAGTGGATGGTGTCAGTAGGGCAGTGGATGGTGTCAGTAGAGCAAAGGACGGTGTCAGTAGGGCAGTGGACCGTGTCAGAAGATCAGTGGATGGTGTCAGTAGAGCAGTGGATGGTGTCAGTAGGGCAGAGGACGGTGTCAGTAGATCAAGTGTATGGTGTCAGTAGAGCAGTGGACGGTGTCAGTAGAGCAGTGGACAGTGTCAGTAGGGCAATGGACGGTGTCAGTAGGGCAATGGACGGTGTCAGTATGGCAGTGGACAGTGTCAGTATGGCAGTGGATGGTGTCAGTAGGGCAGTGGAAGGTGTCAGTAGGGCAGTGGAAGGTGTCAGTAGAGCAGTGGACAGTGTCAGTAGAGCAAAGGACGGTGTCAGTAGGGCAGTGGACCGTGTCAGAAGATCAGTGGATGGCGTCAGTAAGGCAGTGGATGGTGTCAGTAGGGCAGTGGATGGTGTCAGTAGAGCAGTGGACGGTGTCAGTAGGGCAGTGGTCGGTATCAGTAGGGCAGTGAATGGTATCAGTAGGGCAGTGGACGGTGTCAGTAGAGCAGTGGACGGTGTCTGTATAGCAGTGGACGGTGTCTGTAGAGCAGTGGACGGTGTCAGTAGGGCAGTGGATGGTGTCAGTAGGGCAGTGGATGGTCTCCGTAGAGCAGTGGATGGTGTCAGTAGGGCAGAGGACGGTGTCAGTAGATCAAGTGTATGGTGTCAGTAGAGCAGTGGACGGTGTCAGTAGAGCAGTGGACGGTGTCAGTAGGGCAATGGACGGTGTCAGTAGGGCAATAGACGGTGTCAGTATGGCAGTGGATTGTGTCAGTAGGGCAGTGGACGGTGTCAGTAGGGCAGTGGAAGGTGTCAGTAGAGCAGTGGACAGTGTCAGTAGAGCAGTGGACGGTGTCAGTAGAGCAGTGGATGGTGTCAGTAGGGCAGAGGACAGTGTCGGTAGAGCAGTGGATGGTGTCAGTAGAGCAGTGGATGGTGTCAGTAGAGCAGTGGATATTGTCAGTAGAGCAGTGGATGGTGTCAGTAGAGCAGTGGAAGGTGTCAGTAGAGCAGTGGACGGTGTCAGTAGAGCAATGGATATTTTCAGTAGAGCAGTGGATGGTGTCAGTAGAGCAGTGGACGGTGTCAGTAGAGCAGTGGACGGTGTCAGTAGAGCAGTGGATGGTGTCAGTAGGGCAGAGGACAGTGTCGGTAGAGCAGTGGACGGTGTCAGTAGAGCAGTGGACGGTGTCAGTAGAGCAGTGGATGGTGTCAGTAGGGCAGAGGACAGTGTCGGTAGAGCAGTGGACAGTGTCAGTAGAGCAGTGGATGGTGTCAGTAGGGCAGAGGACAGTGTCGGTAGAGCAGTGGACAGTGTCAGTAGAGCAGTGGACGGTGTCAGTAGAGCAGTGGACGGTGTCAGTAGAGCAGTGGATGGTGTCAGTAGGGCAGAGGACAGTGTCGGTAGAGCAGTGGATGGTGTCAGTAGAGCAGTGGACAGTGTCAGTAGGGCAGTGGGCGGTGTCAGTAGGGCAGTGGGCAGTGTCAGTAGGGCAGTGGGCGGTGTCAGTAGAGCAGTGGAAGGTCCGGTGAGAACTCTATATATGAGTGGTGTATGGGGGGTGGAGAACAGTATATATGGAGGGTGTATGGGGGGGCTGTATATATAGGGAGACTGTATATATGGATGGTGTATGGGGGGGTGAGAAATATATATATGGATGGTGTATGCGAGGGGGGTGTATGTATAGTGTATGGTGTGGGGGGGGGGGGTGTATGTATAGTGAATGGTGGGGGGAGGAGAGGTGAGAGTACTTTTAAATCCTGATAAGGCAAAAACTTACCTTAGAAGCTTGGCTGCAGTCCCAGCGCGATCTCTGTACACATTCCAGAGCAGCAGGGAATGGGGAGCCTCCGCCCACCTCCTTGTCCATTCTGTAGCCAACCAGAGGATTTGAGGAGAGCACCTGGCTGGCAACATGGAGGTTCCGCCTCTGCCTCTCTCTCCCGACTCCCGTCCCGCCCTCTGACAGCTGTCAGCTGAGCAGGGGCAGAAATCAAGCAGCGCTGCGGCGATGTGGACCCAAAATCGAGGAGACACGGGTGCACTGATGGCACAGGGAGCCACTGGTGGGTCTGAAATGAATAATGTGCCCGGGTCTCAGGTGGTCAGAGACCCGGGCACATGTTTCAAAACCCGTACTGTCCGGGTGAATCCCGGACACGTGGCAACCCTGGGTCCATGTCTTATCTGATAGTCAGACCTCATCATTAGTCTTAGCTGTGCAGAAACCTTTATATATGTGTAGCACTACTCATGAAAAGGCTGCTGTAGATTACACAGGTTCTTTCCTAAACAGTGCTGAGGCAACCAGGCACACAGCAATAATCCATTCACTCTGTCTAGAGAATGTATTTTTGTAATTTATTACTAAAGAAACTTGTAACAGAGAGGGGTGTGGGATACTCCAAAATGCCAAACACAACTTGCAGAGGACACTTCTCTATGAGGAGCAGTAGTACAAGGTTGTAGGGTGGGACAGTCTGAATTCTTGCAGCTGGAAAACCATAAGTTTGCAGCACTAATATGCTGCATGCACAGTAGCTTAAAAATAGCTGCTTCTACAGGAGTTTTGTGTTCTGCCTGTAGAAGCTACTCAATGTTATCCTATGTGTCCATGCAGATTAGGACAATTACAGGCATATTCTGAGCTCAAGGTTTAGAGGCAGAAAAAAATCCTTCTGGTTGGCATTTTTGATTGGAGCTTTCTGGCAGAAAAAAACGCAAAACTCTCCTAAACGTGTCTAAACTATGTGTAAAAAACGCTCTGTATGAATGTTCTTCTGCCAAGGGAACTGGCATTTTTTTAAGCTCAGTGTGCATGGAGCCATAGGCAGATTGGAACAGTTCAAGCATCCACAGCCTTAGACCATGGATAAACTACAGCACAGGAATTAGGGTCTACTCACAGATACCACGGGTAAAGAACAAGTCCACGGGTTCTGTCTATAGTGTAACCCTGGCTCTATTTTATGTAAAACATAGCAAAGAAAATGGGAAAAGGTGCCACACTACAAAATAATGTGCTGTGAATTGATATCCACTTTATTGGCCATGCCCACTTTTTGGCAACTTTCTTTCAGGCATTTTGTTCTAAATACCTTCAAGGAGTCCCTCGTATTTCTTTTCAAATTTTCGTAAATATGATTTACAGTATGTTTAGGCCAACTGCCACCAATGATAGAACTGATTTGTGCACTTACAATACATTTACATTATGTTGTATATTACATAATTCTGATCAAATGGTTTATTGTCTCAACAATTGCTGATTGCTAAGATCTCCCCAACAGTTTTAATAAAGTTCTCTTTTGGGTACGGAAGCTCAGCAGAGCTGTTGTTGCTCTGTCCAGAGTTTCCCTGCAGCAATAGATCACTTTTTATTAAAAAAAATAATTCCCTCCGTGGACTCATCCTGAGGTCCCAACAATAATTTTGGATGAACTGCATGACATCTGCGTTTACAGCACAAGCATTCAATGGTCACAGAAGGGAATGTCATTTAGGTTTTTAGCAATCTGAAATCTGTGAAAAAGTCATCACCGTGCCAATTTGTGCCCTCGCCAACCAAAACCTGATCTTATTCCAAAGTTATCCAACAGTTCATACAAACCGTTTTTTCCCCTGTGTTTTTCAATGTATAATCAACATACCTCAAGCTTTACCATTCTGTTACTCACAGAAATAACACATATGTGATAATATTTTAATCACCAGACTTTGATGGTCATATTTTATGGTAAATATCTGGGGTATGAAAATTACGTAAATATTATTTTTGGAGAAATTACAGCAAATTTTTCACTTTTTCTTTCCAAAAAGCCCCAATCATTAAAAAATACATTTTGCAATTATGCAAACAAATTGAAACCCTTTCTGTTCCAAAATTTTTTTTATACAATATGTTAGGTAAGGCCACACATGCTAAAAAGTATATTGTTTTTATTATTATTATAATACAGGATTTATATAGCGCCAACATTTTGCACACCACTTTACAATGATAAGGGAGACAGTGGAGTAACAATACAATTCAATATAAGAGGGTTAAGAGGGCCCTGCTCCTGAGAGCTTACAATTTAATAGGGAGGGTGTGAGACAAAAGGTAATAACAGTGAGCGATGAGTTAATGGGGAAAATAAAATATGTAGTTGTTACCTGAAGGCAGAATAGGCTTCCCTGAACAGATGTTTTTTGGGATTGTCTAAAATTGGACAGGGTAGGAGAAAGCTGGACTGATTGGGGTAGAGAGTTCCAGGGGATGGGAGAGACTCTGAGAGAAGGAGACAGGGGATCTAAAGATCAAAAGGTCTTTGGAGGAGCAGAGAGAACAGTTTATATTAAGACAAGTTTGGTGATGTAGCTTGGGGCAGAGTTGTACTGTAAATGGCTTTGTAAAATGTTAGTATTCTGAATTTTATTCCCTGGGCAATTGGAAGCCAGTGGAAGGATTGACAGAGAGGGGGGTAGGGGGGACACTGAATGGTTGGTAAGGTGGATGAGCCTGGCAGCAGCATTTATAATAGACTGAAGGTGTGGGGGGGGGGGGGGGTAGCCTGCAAAGAGGTAGGCCTATGAGAAGGGCATTGCAATAGTCAAGGCGAAAGATAACGAGGGAGTGAATGAGTTGCTTAGTGATTTCATTGGTTAAAAAAGGGGCGCATTTTGGAGATGTTACAGAGGTGAAGTCTACAAGATTTGGACAGTGGTTAGAGGACAGGTTAGACTATAGGAATACACCTATCACCCTGGCATGAGGGGAGGGACTGATAGTTGTATTATTGATCTTGATGGAGAAGTCAGCAGAGGCGGCACTGGTTGGGGGGAATATTATGAGCTCAGTTTTAGAAAGACTGGGTTTGAGTAAGTGGTGTGACATCCATGCTGATGAGTTAATAATGCAAAAGAAGATTGTAGGAGTGAGGTGGGGAATATACGCTAACGTGCAGAACCAAGGCATCTTAGAAACGAAATAAAAACCCTGAGACTCAGTAAATAACTGTGAACTTAAGTGGTTAACATACAAACATTGAATTATAAGAAATGCCATTAGTGACCTCCTTCTGAAATAGCGAGTTGCCTACACATTGACTTTTGTTCCGATCCTGTTATTTTTCTGTACTTTGACAGAACAGAGAGGCCTTTGCACAGTAACCAACATTTGAAAATAATTTAGAGGGACACCTTAAAAGAGAAGTATGGGTTTGGGGGTTATTGCATATGCATTTTATATTTACCTAGGTGGATGCATCATCGGTCCGATGCTGCATCTGTCCCCCGGCGTCTCTTCACTGAGAACCGAGCCAATGAACACCGTCGATGGCTTGGTCCTCTCAGCTCCCTGAGCAGAGAGCTGCTTCCTGTCAATCAGCAGCTCTCTTGCTCTGCTCCTCCACGCTCACTGGAGCGCTGAGGGGAGCGGCGGGGAGCGCTGAGGGGAGCGGCGGAGAGCGGCCTTCTCAGCGGCTCGCTGAGAGGCTGAGATGGCTATCAGTCCAGGCACCTGGCGGATCCAGACTCCCAGAGTTGGGATGACGCGGTGCCTGGACTGATATTGGTAGCAGAGAGCGGGAAATGGGTCACAAGAGTGCAAAACGAATTGCACTCCTGTGACCCATAGGAGAAGCCCAGCCAAATGAGCTCAGGCTGGACTTCTTTTAGAGGGATCAAGAAGAAAATGACCTGCCAACAGTATGTGGGTGTGGCCAAAAAGTCGTCAAGATCAATTAAGTGGGTATTACTTCACAGTGTTTGGCTTTTGGTGGGGCATCTTCCCCCCATCTAAGTGCAGGAGGTGATTTCCCAGGGCTAGAAACTAAAGTTTCGATCCCTGCAACCTTCTCGGTTTCTCACCTTTTACCTTCTTGTGTCACCTCACAGATTAAAAGGTCTTCATCGAGCCCTCTTGGGTCTTCTGGTCCAAGGTGCCATTGCCCCAGTTCCTGTGGCAGAAAGTTTTAAGGCCTTTACCCCAACCTGTTCACCTTTCCCAAAGGGGACATCTGCTCCATCTTGTGCCTGGCTTGGTGTCTCAGGAATCCAGCTTCAGATTTGGAGTAATCCTTTCCTGTCTTTTGGAAAATCCTCCCGATCAACATTCTGGTACTTCAGGCGACTTTGCTTTGCAGGGTTGGACCATACCCCTGGAGGGTCATCCTATCCAAATTAAGTCAGACAATGCCATGGTGATGCATACATGAACTATGAGGGAAGTCTAGTCATAGTAATAAAGGCAGATTGGATCCTATTCAGGACAGAGCTTTATGTTTCAACCTTGTCTGTCGTGTACATCCCTGCTTTGTAGACAATTGGCAGGCAGATTCTTTAGCTTCCGGTCCCTGGCAGTGGCACCTGCACCTGGAAGCTTTCCACGACCTCTGACACAGGTAAAGGATGATGAAAAACAAACTGAGTGGTTTTGTCTCCATGTACAGGGATCCTCTAGCGGAAGCAGGGAATGCTCTGGTGGCTCTGTGGGATCAGCACACTCTAATTTATTCCTTTCCTCCTTCATCTGCTTTTCAGGATTGAAATGGAGAGTATTCTGTCGATCCTCATTGCTCTGGACTGGCCCAGGCGGATGTGGTATGTTGACCTGGTAAGACTACTGGCAGGTGCTTCATGGGCTTTTCCAGATTGCCAGGATCTTTTGTCTCAAGGACTGATTTCCCATCCTGGGGGAGAGAAAAAGGGGGAAGCGCCACCTAGGTGCAGAGATTAAAAAGCTTTTAATAGCGCAAGATAAATGACACTTACAGGATAGAAGTTAGTGCTGGCTCATAAGTCCAAGGATGGGGAAGATGTATAGTCTTTCTGCGTCCATAGGGATGTGATCATCATTTTCCAGGCTGTATGGGTGGATGGATGTTGGATGTCCTCAGCGTCCTGTGGCCACCAGGAAACAGGAACCATCAACCAGTGTGAACGCGGCCCGGGCGGCCGTAAGTGATGTCACCAAAACGAGATGGGGCCGGGCTGAATGTGAGAGGTTGTGTGGAGAGAATAGGCTACGCGCTCAGAGCTCCAGCTCCTGCTACAGGCCTCACAGAACGCTGAGGACATTCAACATCCATCCACCCATACAGCCTGGAGAGTGATGATCACATCCCTATGGACGCAGAAAGACTATACATCTTCCCCATCCTTGGACTTATGGGCCAGAATTAACTTCTATCCTGTGTCATTTATCTTGCGCTATTAAAAGCTTTTTAATCTCTGCACCTAGGTGGCGCTTCCTACTTTTCTCTCCCCCCTTCTTGTTTGTAAAGAGCTGGCTATACTCTGAGGACAGCTGCCATCTACCACAACCCATGGTTATACACTCACATCCATATGTGCATTCATTCATCGGAATACCCTTCTATGTGTGTTTTAACATTTAATTATTTTAATACCATTTTTTGGATTCAGACGCATTTTTGCACCAGATACAATTGTATATTGTATTTCTGATTTACTATCCTGCTTCTCAGTCATGCTGTTTTTCTAAAAAAAAATGTTTAATGCCGCCACTGGTTTGTTTATACTCTGCTGTCAACGGGGAATCCCACTGACAGCTTATGAGTCATTGGTCGTTAAGGATGCGGCGGCTGACAGGCCACCCCCACTCCTCAACAACCAGCTATTCTTCACAATGAATTCGATATTTTTGAAGTGAAAAATTTGAATCTTGTCGAAAACAAACTAAACAAAACAAATTTTGTTACGAATGTGACAAAACTAAATTAGTAACTTAACGAATCAATCTGAAACAAAACACATTTTTTGGTTCTGTACATGTCTATTTAATAGTACACCCACCTCCATTTTGACATCACCATACACCAAAACTGAAAATACTCTACCCCTTGTAAGTTATTAAGGGTACCACATCCCAAAAACATTTAGGGAGAAGAGGGCACCCACCTCCATTTTGACATCACCATACACCAAAACTGAAAATACTCTACCCCTTGTAAGTTATTAAGTACCACATCCCAAAAACATTTAGGGAGAAGAGGGCAAAGAGGAGGAAGGGGCTTATTCACATGGGTAAGACCATCCAAAGAGAAAAAGGGGACTTTTAATGACACCTTTTTGGTTATTTGAATTGATCAAAGAATTTACAAACATATATTGTTTCAAAATAAAATATTTGTATTCTTCACATCATTTTTTCTTAAATTCTTTGAAGAGTTACATTCTATTTGTACATTCATTATATGTCCAAATGCCTCTACCCTTGTATGATGTTATTTGCTATATACATATATCAGTCTTGATTTCTTACATTTAGTTTGGCTTTTGGAAAATTAGTCTTGCCGTCTAGAGTAGACTGCAAGTTGTAGCTGGATGCATTTCACAGAGAATCGGCTACTTCAAGCAGCAATAAGACTATACACCCAAGATATACAATAGAAATTAGCATATGCACATAGTGGGGTAGATTTACTAAAACTGGTGCACTCGGAATCTGGTGCAACTGTGCATTGTAGCCAATCAGCTTCTAACTTTAGCTTGCTCAATTAGGCTTTGGCAATAAAACTTGGATACAGATTGGTTTCTATGCAGAGTTGCACCAGATATTGCACTCTCCAGCTTTAGTAAATAAAACTGCTCCCAAGACCCCTGCTTGTACTTCCTGTCTAGCCCACTGTCTCACAATGTAGCCCTGGCGGGGCAATCCCAGGGGCCTCGACCAGGTGCATGTTTGCAGCGAAGAAATCCCGTCCACTGGGGTTTAGGGTCATCATCCCTTGCAGGGGACTCTGAAAAAGCTGGTACTTACACTGTACTTCCTGGATATGCCTGCTTCAGATGGCCCTGTAAAACACACACTTTCTGCTGATTAGAGGACTCTAGCTCTGACTTAGCAGGGGACGTGTCAAACCTCTGCAGAGACCACTGCATTTACACAGAGAGCAAGAGTCCTTCTCTGCAGCATGCTGGCAGAAAACTAGCTTTTTTTTCACCATAGCTGCTTTCCATAGAAATTGAACTGCAAAACTTTGCACACCTTTTGTTTTGATGCAGCTGGAATGTGTTTAGCTGAGTAACTCGACTTTTATTGAGAAAAAGCAATCCCCTCCGAGTGATCAGCATACATTGCAAGGATTTTAACAAACATTATAGCATAGTCTATATGTTTCTTTTCTTAAGAAAAAGCTGTATGTTCTACCATGTCCTTGGAATACTGATTCCTGAATGGGAATGTCTGTGTTCATTCTAATAAACTGATGCACTTGCAGTGTTCTAATGTGAAAAGCTGCAGTGTCTGCATCCCTTTAGAAGTAATTAACCCTTAGGAAGTTTCTTACAAAAAAATATAATTCCTGTTGCAGAGGATGCCTAAAATTTTACTTGTATCTTAGTGTAAAATTCTGGGAAAATCAGTGAGCCAATCACACAAACAGGACCTGTGCACAGGTCTGCAGGTTCCCATATTAATATTGCATGAAATGTAACTGCGCGGATACAACAGTGCTTACACAATATTACCACTAAAACGGTGTCGGTGCCGTTTAGACCTGCACCGAGTCATTCCAGCAGTGTATTTTTGGGTTTAGCTCCGCCGCTTCGTCTCCTGGGATCGGCGTGCGTTCCAAGCCTCGATTTGGTATGGGTTAGGACAGGAAGTGACGTCGGCGATTACCCTGAAGCCTCTACACATTTCGCATACACACATGCATCATCAGGAAGCCACTTTAAAGGCACCTGAATTGTGAGTGCACATTTTATAAATTTTGGATGTTTACCTTATTGGTTAAAATACATTTTATAAAAGCATGTTGCACAATGATGGATGTTTACTTCTTATGAAATATCAAGATTGACATGGAGATATGAGGAGTAACTAGTGGCAACCTAGTTGGAGAAACGCCAGGAAAGTGGAGTGGCTATCCCAATATGAACCAAAGGCAAAGTTTTTTCTAGGTTCTGGTGAGTGCCCATTTCAGAAGGTGGTGGTGATACACGAAGTTGTGAAAAGGCTTTTTAAAGAGCATGGATGTGAATTTGTGCACATTATGCACATGGGATTTAAATGATAAAATTGTGAAGTGGACTTTGGGGATCATTGTAAAAAAAACAAGTCCTGGGGTTTTGACATTTTGCACTTGATAATTTGCACTATAGATTGATATATTGTTATTTTGCACATTACAGTCACTTAGCTTTGATGTTTGTGCACATTTTGCAGACACTGTTTTAGTGGTAATATTGTATAAGCACTGTTGTATCAGCGCAGTTACATTTCATGCAATATTCATTTCCCCCTAACCTAGGGTATAGGATTTTTAACTGCAGCAGATCATATTTTAATTACCGGTATATATTATATTTATTTATAGTTTTGCGCTGGTGACACACTTTCACTCAGGTTCACATATTGCCTTTACACAAATTTACAGCAGCTGCAGATTGAAAAGGAAAGGTAATTTTTAATAACATTAAATTACAATATGGCTTGTGTAGCAATTGTATATGTTATATTTTTTTTTTTTGCTATATTTTTTCATGAAAGTGGAGCTACCCTTCCTTTAAAATAAACATTCTGTTGAGCTTTAACGTGGTAGTAAATCATTACTTATTCAAAATTTACGATCACTTTGAAGAATATGTAAACCCAACATTTCATATTCCTGATACACTATATTGTCAAAAGTATTGGGACACCTGCCTTTACACACACGATCTTAAATGGCATCTTAGTCCGTAAGGTCCAATATTGAGTTGGCCCACCCTTTTGCCACAATAACAGCTTCAACTCCTCTGGGAAGGGTGTCCACAAGGTTTAGAAGTGTGTCTATGGGAATGTTGGACCATTCTTCCAGAAGCCCATTTGTGAGGTCAGGCACTGATGTGGACGAGAAGGCCTGGTTCGCAGTCTCCGCTCTAATTCATCCCAAAGGTGTGTTTATGGACCTTGCTTTGTGCACGGGTGCGCAGTCATGTTGGGATAAGAAGTGGCCATCCCCAGACTGAAATTGTCCGAAATGTCTTGGTATGCTGACACCTTAAGAGTTCCCTTCACTGGAACTAAGGGGCCAAGCCCAACCCCTGAAAAATAACCCCACACCATAATCCCCCCTTCACCAAATGATTTGGACCAGTGCACAAAGCAAGGTCCATAAAGACATGGATGAGCGAGTTTGGTGTGGAGGAACATGACTGGCCTGCACCCCAAACACATAGAACACCTTTGGGATGAATAAGAGCAGAGACTGTGAGCCAGGCCTTCTAGTCCAACACCTGTGCTTGGCCTCACAAATGCGCTTCTGGAAGAATGGTGAAACATTCCCATAGACACTCCTAAACCTTATGGACAGCCTCCCAGAAGAGTTGAAACAGTTATAGCTGCAAAGGGAGGGCAAACTCAATATTGAATCCTATTGACTAAGACTGGATTACTAGCATGTGATAAAAAATTATCGCTGCTTGAAAATTCAACCAGATATAAAATTCTATCAAAGCGGCGCTCCTGTCAACATGAACGTATTGACTTGCTAGCATATGCATATAAACTTACACGATCAATAAATACAAAATATTAAATCAACTAACAAAATGGCAGAATAATGAAATAGTAGAGTGGATAATATAAAAAGTACAGTCCGTGATGAGTCTAATCAGTGGACCTAAGGGAATCCGCTGGTGAGTGCACCCCTCACCACAATCCTTCACAGTATGCTCTACACACCCCGCTGGGGTTTAAACTCACCGGAATAATGATTTAATCAGGCCTCAAACATCCACGATATCCTGCCCCATACACAGATTCGATCACACTAAAAAGTCAGGATGGAGATATAATCTAATCCCAAACGCCCACGATATCCTGCCGCATACCCGGAAAGCCTCAAGGGTTCTTATGGTTGTCACAAGAACAGGAATAGAAGGAAAATCTTCCAATGGGGACGCTAGTTCTGGTGAAACGTTGGATTTCCTCCCACGTCCTGTTTGGGCTATGGGCCTTATTCCTCGCCCCCCTGGCGGCTGCTGTCCTCCTGATCAAGAACTGGAGTGTAGATGTGCACTTAATGTCCTGACGTACAATGTGAATCCACTGGATCTGCATTATAAGTGATGATGTCAGTGGGGGGGTGGGGGGGGGGGGGGGGCCACACAACCTGTGAAGAGGAGCACCTTCAGGGGACTGCTTGTCCGGTGGGTAGGAAGCCTTGCTGAGTGTGTGCTCTCCTCCTGTCGGTGCTCGTGCTGTATGAGACTCTCCAATGGTGTCTGCTCAGCCCTTCAATGGCTCATCTGCTCTCCATGACACAGATAAGGAGCCGCTGTTTATCTTCCAGTCAGAGATGCTCCCGCAGCCAGGCTGAAGTGATCCTTCCAGCTCATTGTGATGACAGAAAGGCTGGGATGCCATTTAAGTTCATGTGCCTGTAAAGGCAGGCGTCCCAATACTTTTGGCAATATAGTGTATGTGCCTGCTGTACCATGTACTTGTATGAAAGAGTATCCGTTCTCTTTGCATTGCTTCTTTTGTGTGAAATACCTGCTTTTCCTGCCAGTTCCTCTGCTTTCCCATCAAAAACTGACCACACTTGGCATGAAAGCACAGCATGGTCAGTTTTCTGGTTGTGTGGAAAACTCAGCCTGCTCTCATCCAATAATCAGGCTTGTCCTGACATGCCCCCTTTCCCCCCTCTGCACAGCCAATCACTGGGAAATTCAGTGTGATGCTGCTTCTCCTCCCCTAGCTCTCTGAGCTGCTTTTGCAGCTAAGAACAGAGGGTGTGTGACCACTTTAAAAAAAAAAAAGGTATTTGTTTTATATATATATATATATATATATATATATACACACACACACACAAATGTTTTGTCGTTCAGTTTTATTTTAAACTGAATGAATTGTTTTACAAGGTGAGAGTTCACATATACTTTAAGTCCCTTATAAAGCTGAGAACAGAGGTCATGTGATCGCTTATAAACAGAGTTAAAGGAGATGTACAGCCTGAGCTAGTTTGGCTGTACTTCTCCTATGGCTCACAGGAGTGCAGTTTGTTTTGCACTCCTGTAAACCGTTTTCAGCAGAGAGCGGGCTGAAGTCCGCACTCTGCTGACATCACAGAAGTCGGTCCAGGCACTGCGTCATCACGACCACAGAGTTGGGATCCGCCAGATCCCTGGACCGACACCCGGCTCAGGCTCTTAGCAAGCCGCTGAGAGCCTGAGCTGACAGCCCCCTCAACACCTCAGTGCTCCAACGAGCGAGGAGGGGGCAAACCAGAGAGCTATGACTGACAGTCTCCAGCTCTTTGCTCAGGGAGCTGTGAGAACTGAGTGATCACAGGTGTTTGATCGCTCGGTTCTCAGTGGAGAGGCGCCGGGGGACAGATGCAGCATCGGACCGATGCTGCACTCACCTAGATAAGTATAAATCTGCAAAAAAGCCCTACCCCATACTTCTCTTTTAGGCTGGGTTCACACTATGTTCGCATGTGGCTCACAGCAGGGGTCCGATGCGTCCTGGTTCACCATTTCAGGTCCGATTTCAGCCCGAATTTTTGGCTGAATTCGGACCTGAAACGGACCAAAAGACGCACAGGACCCCTGTGCAAATTCGCACCAGAGCCACAGCGGAGATATGTGAACCGGCTCCATAGAGAGCCGGTCAAAATCTCCTGCTATTGCGAATTGGATGCGGAGAACAGCCTTAAAAGTATTTATAATGTATATATTCACACAAACAATTTGCTTTGCATTTCTATTTGAAAATGAATAGGTTTCACATATACTTTAATAGTACTTGAACTTTAAGAACAGCTTCAGTCTTTCCTGTGTGTATTGTGATTCAGCAATATTCTTCAGGAAGAAAAGTGTGTTCACTCTAGAGATGAAGGTAATGGTAATCCACTTTGCACTTTGTGCTTCAGAATTTCCCATAGAAGTTAAACCGCCATGCAGAGCAACCATTAGAGGAAATTGCTCTCATGAGATGGCTGTTCATTAGGCATCTCCCACCATGTTTAACAGTTGGCAACACACATCAAAGGTAGAAGTCATTGGCTAAGGTGAAATACGACTCATCAGACAGCTGCTCAGAGTCCAAGCTTTTCACTCCCTTATAATAGGCTGTCTGCTAGCCCTGGATACAAGTGGTTTCTGAATGGAGGACAAGCCGAAAATTCCATGTTTCTCAAGTTCCTAACTTCTTTTTCAACACAGAGGTTCTGATTCATATTTGTGATAAATGTAGTGGCTGTAATTTTGTGACAAATGTGATCTAATTATTTCAAAGTTGAACCATTTTTTTTTTCTTGTTGGGCTTTTGGTCACCCTAGGACAGGGGTCTCCAAACTGTGGCCCGGGGGATGGATGCGGCCCTTTGCTTGCTTTTATCTGACCCTTGGGGCATTATTTCATTGACTGTGGGGCACTATTTCATTCACTGACACCAACAAAGGGCCATAGTTCCCCCCAATGACACAAGATGGGGCACAGTTCCTCCCAATGACACAAGATGGGGCACAGTTCCTCCCAATGACACCAAAGATGGGGCACAATTCCTCCCAATGACACAAGATGGGGCACAGTTCCTCCCAATGACACCAAAGATGGGGCACAATTCCTCCCAATGACATCAACAGTGGTTGAACTAGATGGACATGTGCCTTTTTTCAACCAGACTAACTATGTAATGGGGCCCAATGACACCAATGATGGGGCACTATTCCTTTCATTGACATGGGGCATTGTTTACTCCAACTGATGCTGGGACTTTTTCTACTCCCAATGGCCACAGTCTGGTCCCCCTAAAGTCTGAAGGACAGTAAACTGGCCCTTTGTATAGAAAGTTTGGAGACCCCTGCCCTAGAACACAATGCAACTAACATATTTTATTATATCATCTCAGGCTTTTCTTACAGGGATAAAGCCTATTTGATCCTTGGTCTTCATGAGTATTATACCACACAGTAATGTGACCACCCGGGACATTCTCAGCTGCAACGTGAAGGCAGTTACTGTGGACAGGTGTAGAAAACATGCTGGGTCAAAGGACAAGGGTTAGGAATTTTGGGAGAGGGAACTTAAATAATTTTATGAGAACAAAGTATGTATATTTAGGTACAAAGTACAGTATACATAGAAGATGGATGCTTTGGTCTCAAAGAGATTTAAACTATGACATGTTTTCTGCCATGAATCTGAAATGACAGACAACTGATACAGATTGATCATAGATCATCCAGGGCAGCTAAATTAAGAAAGTGTTACTTTCTGGTTTAGATCTTAAAATATGACACGTACCTTGCTCTGCAACTTTGGAATTATGGGATGATACATTTATATTTATAAAAGAAAGCAACTCATTTACAAAATGGCCTCCTTACTGAATTCAAACTAAGCAGTTTAGCATTTACGATGAGATGATATTTAAAGCAACCACAGGTGCAAAGGATGTTAATCTTTAACCGTTTTTCCTATATTTTAAATGATACTGGTAAACATTAATCTTTATGGTCCTCAATTTATTAGCAAATGTATGTCATCATATAAAAAAACTGAAAAATTATGTTTTTTAAGTGTAGGTATAGCCAAAAAGTTTTTTAGTTTTTAGTTTTAATAGAGTAGGAATGGATTAAAATCTAAAAACTTTTTACTGTGCTTCTTTGGGAAGATTTCCCTTCATTTCTTGCCCCAGAGAAGAAATCTCCACAAAGTAAAATTCTTCTTTAAGATAGTTGTCACTGAAACAGGAAGATTTGCCATTACTTCTTGTTCTGGTGACAATGCTAAAATGTCACTTTTTGTCTCAATGACAATAGTCACCAGAACAAACCTAGCAAAGCCACAGACAACAATAAAACATTGACAGGGGCTCTAACCTCTTCCTACACTATTTATAAAAGCCGCAAGTAAGTAACTGTTAATTTACTGATCTGTATTTACCCCTTGCCGACCAGCCGCCATTTTACTGCGGCAGGTCGGCACGATCCCGCAAGCCGACGTAGATCGGGATAGCAGGCGCGCCCGCTGCACAGTGAGGGTGCCAATGCTCGTGGCCGATGGTCACGATGACCACTGGCCAAGAGCGATCGCGGGCATGAGAGGCAGAACAGGGAAGTGTGTGTGTAAACACACAAATCCCTGTTCTGTGAGGAGAGGCGTGACAGATCGTGAGTTCCTATTAGCTAGGAACCACGATCCGTCACTTCCTCTAGGTCAGTCTCCTCCCCCTACAGTAAGAAACACAAACAGGGAACACAGGTAACCCCTTGATCGCCCCCTAGTGTGAACCCCTTCCCTGCCAGTGACATTTTTACAGTAATCCGTGCATTTTTATAGCACTGATCGCTGTATAAACGCCAATGGTCCCAAAAAGGTGTCAAAAGTGTCCGATGTGTCCGCCATAATGTCGCAGTCCCGATAAAATTGGCAGATTGCCATTACTAGTAAAACAAAAAAAAATAATAATAAAAATGCTATAAATCCATCCCCTATTTTGTAGACGCTATAACTTTTGTGCAAACCAAACAATATACGCTTATTGCGATTTTTTTTTTACCAAAAATATGTAGAAGAATACATATAAGCCTAAACTGAGAAAAAAAAATTGTTTTAAAAAAAAAAAAAAATGGGGATATTTATTATAGCAAAAAGTACAAAATATTGCGTTTTTTTCAAAATTGACGCTATTCTTTTGTTTAGAGCACAAAACATAAAAACCGCAGAGGCTATCAAATACTACCAAAAGAAAGCTCTATTTGTGGGAAAAAAGGACGTCAATTTTGTTTGGGTGCAAATCTTCCGGGGCTGAAGTGGTTTCAATTACTGTCCAGGTGACAAAGAAGACAGAACATGAAGGGAATCCTCTGAAAGGATTAACAGGTGGCTTTTAAAACCCGAGCAATGTTCCAACCAAAAAATATTATGGTCCGAGTTGACATTCAATGGAAACTGAATGGAAAGTAACAGCAACTATTTATATACACGTATCTGGCATGGAGTGGCTCCCTAGGTGCAGTAGCGCTCAATTCAGATAAACCAGTGCTTTAAAAAGGGTAACTTTACTTTTGTGAGAAAAAAATATCAAATAAAAAAAATAGAGCATATACACTGTGACACAAGTCATATTGTAATTGAATGTTATTAAAAATTACCTTTCCTTTTCAATCTGCAGCTCTGTAATTTTCTCTAAAATGCAAGGCAATATGGCTATCTGGCGGTATACAAATGGTATACAGAATGCCTCCTAGCAATGTAATTTCCTGCGTCTGTGATTGGCTTACTGATTTTCCCAGAAGTCTGCACTAAGATACAAATCGGATATCAGACATCACCTGTCATTTTTGGTAACATATGGTAAGAATGACAGCTACAGCACGGCTCGATAACTCTGGGAGACAGTACTAGGATGTCCTCCCAGACTCGCGCTTCAACGCAGCCCGCTGGGGCGCACACACGGGAGTATCCGTGACCATCCGTGCATGGATGGCAGGGATGGCATCACGGATCACAGTAAATGGGCGCTGACAGCGGCCATTTACCATGTGATTGCTCCGTCAAATGACAGAGCGATCACTTGTAAACAAACCTGCGTCTTGTATCCTCTCTCCCCTCTCTGTACCAATCGGTACAGTGTGAGCGGAGAGAGATCGGGTGCAGCAGCGCTTTGGGCTGGATCTGTAGTGCCTACTGCAGGACTCATCCCATCCATCCATGCTCAGCCCCATCCATACTCACAGCCATCCCATCCATACTCAGCCATCCCATCCACCCCCATCCATACTCAGCCATACCCAGCAATACCCAGCCACTCTCAGCAATACCCAGCCATACTCAGCCATCCCTATTCATGCTCATCCATGCTACTACAGTGCCCATCAGTGCCACTACAGTGCCCATCAGTGTCTAAAAAAAGTGTAATAGGTAGTCAAATTAGATTTGACATTTATACCCCTAGAACACCTGATGGTGTGATATGCGTTAGAAACATTGTATATATGGACAACTTTGTGTAAAAAAAAAAAAAAGAAAAAAAAAAGCGGTTTCATTTTCTTTCCACTTTTTCCAAAAACTTGTAGAAAAAAAAATTACATGTTCAAAAGACTCATTATGCCTCATAGATTATATGTTGGGGTATTCTTTTTCCAAAATGGGGTCATATTTGGGGCGTTTCCATTGTCCTGGTGCTCCAGGGCCTTCAAAAGTGCAAGAGGTAGTCAAGAAATGATATGTGTAATTAATGTCCCTAGAAAGCCTGATGGTGCTCCCCTGCATGTTGGGCCTCTGTATGTGGCCAGGCTGTGTAAAAGTCTCACACATGTGGTATTGCCATACTCAGGAGTAGTAGAATGTGTTTTGGGGTGTAATTTGTGGTATGTATATGCTGTGTGTGAGAAATAACCCGCTAATATGACAATTTTGTGAAAAAAAAAAATCTTGATTTTGCAAAGAATTGTGGGAAAAAATTACAACTTCAAAAAACTCACTATGCCTCCTAATACCTTGGAATGTCTACTTTCTAAAAAGGGGTCATTTGGGGGGGTATTTGTACTTTCCTGGCTTGTTAGGCTCTCAAGTAATGAGATCGGTCGTTAGTACATCAGGTGTGATCAATTTTCGGAGATTGGCACCATAGCTTGTGGACTCTAACTTTCACACATACCAAAAAATATACTCCGATTTGAGTTATTTTTTACCAAAGATATGTAAGCAGTATAAATTTTGGCCAAAATTTATGAAGAAAAATTACTAAATGTGCTACATTTTATAACAGAAACAAAGAAAAATGCATTTGTTTGTACCGAATTTTTGGTCTTTTTTCTTTTATAGCACAAAAAATAAAAATCCCAGCGGTGATTAAATACCACAAAAAGAAATAGCTCTATTTGTGTGAAAAAAGGACAAAAATTTCATCTGGGTACAGTGTTGCATGACTGAGTAATTGTCATTCAAAATGTGACAAAGATAAATAATTTCAAAACTTTTTCCACCTTTAATGTGGCCTATGAACCGTACAACTCAGTTGAAAAACAAACTGAAATCTTTTGGGGGGGGGGGGGGGGGGGGGGGTGGGAGTAAAACTAAAAAAAACAAAAATAATGTGGTTGCATAAGTGCACACCCTCTTATAACTGGGGATGTAGCTCTGTTCAGAATTAAGCAATCACATTCAAACTCATGTTAAATAGGAGTCAGTACACATCTGCCATCAATTAAAACCACTTCAGCCCCGGAAAGAATTTACCCCAGAGCATTTTTTGCGCTTTGGCACTGCATCCCTTTAGCTGGCAATTGAGCGGTCACGAGACGTTGTACCCAAACAAAATTTAGGTCCTTTTTTTCCCACAAATCTTTTGGTGGTATTTGATCACGTCTGCGTTTTTTATTTTTTGCGCTATACACAAAAAGGGACAGACAATTTTAAAAAAAAAAAAGCAACATTTTTAACTTTTTGCTATAATAAATATCCCCAAAAAATATATAAAAAAACAAATTTCTTCCTCAGTTTAGGCCAATATGGGCATCCCCCCGTTCTGCCTCTCCTCACCGCAAGTCGCCGGCGAACATCGAGTGCGCCTGCTAGGCAGCAAATTCAAAGGGACGTACGCCCTTTTGCCTGCCCGTGCCATTCTGCCAACATAAATTGGCATGCGGCGGCCGGCAAGTGGTTAAACTGCCTCTGATTAACCCCCAATTAAGTTCAGCTGTTCTAGTAGGTCTTTTCTGAAATTTTCTTAGTCGCATACTACAGCAAAAGCCATGGTCTGCAGAGAGCTTCCAAAGCATCAGAGGGATCTCATTGTTAAGAGGTATCAGTCAGGAGAAGGGTACAAAAGAATTTCCAAGGCATTAGATATACCATGGAACACAGCGAAGGCAGTCATCATCAAGTGGAGAAAATATGGCACAACAGTGCCATTACCAAGAACTGGGCGTCCCTTCAAAATTGATGAAAAGATGAGAGGAAAACTGGTCAGGGAGGCTGTCAAGAGGCCTAAAGCAACTTTAAAGGAGCTGCAGGAATATCTGGCAAGTACTGGCTGTGTGGTACATGTGACAACAATCTCCCATGATCGTCAGGCCTGGGCTATGATGGAGAGTGGCAAGACGGAAGTTTTTTCTTATGAAGAAAAACATCCAAGCCTGGCTAAATTTTGCAAAATCACATCTGAATTCTCCCAAAAGCATGTGAGAAGATGTGTTATGGTCTGACGAAACCAAGGTTGAACTTTTTGGCCATAATTCCAAAAGATATGTTTGCCGCAAAAGAACACCATACCCACAGTGAAGCATGGTGGTGGCAGCATCATGGTTTGGGGCTGTTTTTCTTCAGCTGGAAGAGGGGTAAAGGGAATTATGAACAGTTCCAAATACCAGTCAATACTGGTACAAAACCTTCAGGCTTCTGCTAGAAAGCTGAAAGAGAAACTTCATCTTTTAGCTTGACAGCGACCCAAAGCACACATCCAAATCAACAAAGGAAAAGCTTTGCCAGAAGAAGAATAAAGTTTTGGCATGGCCCAGCCAGAGCCCAGATCTGAATCCGATTAAAAATCTGTGGGGTGATCTGAAGAGGGCTGTGCACAGGAGATGCCCTCGTAATCTGACAGATTTGGAGTGTTTTTGCAAAGAAGAGTGGGCAAATATTGCCAAGTCAAAATGTGCCATGCTGATAGACTCATACCCCAAAAGACTGAGTGCTGTAATAAAATCAAAAGGTGCTTCAACAAAGTATTAGTTTAAGGGTGTGCACACTAATACAACCATATTATTTTATTTTTTTATTTTTACTTCCCTCCACCTAAAAGATTTCAGTTTGTTGTTCAACTGAGTTGTACAGTTTATAGGTCACATTAAAAGGTGGAAAAAGTTCTGAAATTATTTATCTTTGTCCCATTTTTTTACATCACAGAAACCGGAAATTTTAACAGGGGTGTGTAGACTTTTTATATCCACTGTATTTTGATATTGGCTTGGTCTTTATGACGAAATTTAGTTTCAGAACAAAATTTTACTGACGGTTTTACAGGTGGAAAACATTCAACTAATTAAGCAATTTCTTTCTGGCAACCGAGTACACCAGAGCTTATTTAGAGCTTGGATTTCAAAGTAAAAGTGAAAAACTCTACAATATTTACAGGGTTCTTCTTTAGTCAAATGAAACAAGAAAAGCAATAGAAAACGTTAAATTTTCCTGGTTATTTATTTAAATATAATGATATTGTACAAGAGTGAAGTTAAAAGGACATGAATCATTTCTCAGTTACAGAAATAGTTTTGAAAGAATTGAAAATACATTAAAACTTAAATATACAGACATTCACGAGATTGGAAAGACAAATCTACAAGCCTACAGTTGATTCGGAAGCCACGTGTCCAGGGTTTCCTCTTAGAGGAAGTAAAAATATTGCACTTATAAGAACAGTCTTCCATAAAATTGAAACTTTAGAAACTTAAAATTACAACCTGCTAGTTACAGTCCTCAGATACAATCAAATAAGGAGGGTAAAGAAAAACAAACAGTCATAAGAAACTTATGGAAGCTGCCACTGCCCTCCTTATGACAATCCTAGGTGCCTGGCTGTCATGCTGACATTTTTGCATTATTACGTTGACTCTGACCCAGAAAAAAAGTATTCTGATACAGATTTATGACTTTACTAGACTTTGCAGAGCTCTATATTTGCTCCAGGTCAGTAACTTACTGAACCAAGAAGGTCAGAATAGGAACCAGGCAACTATGTTTAGGTAAGTCAGCAATTGCAGCCCCTATCTTTCTTTCATGACAAGTTCAGTTAAATGTTTTATTCCTGTCCGTTGTCCAGGGAGCAGCGAGTCTATAAACATTTAAAATACGCTGTGATGTACAGTGCATCAGGAAAGTATTCACAGTGCTTCACTTTTTACATTTTGTTATGTTACAGCCTTAATCCAAAATGGATTAAATTCATTATTTTCCTCAAAATTCTACAAACAATACCCCATAATGACAACATGAACGAAGTTTGTTTGAAATCTTTGCAAATTTGTTAAAAATAAAAAATCCCACGTACGTAAGTATTCACAGCCTTTGCCATGACACTTAAAATTGAGCTCAGGTGCATCCTGTTTCCACTGTTCATCCTTAAGAGCCCTTTCACATTGGGGCCGCCCGTGCATTAGCTCGTTTTAGTGGCGCTTTACCACTGTTTGAGTGGTGTTTTTCGGCCACTAGCAGGGGTTAAAAGCGCCATTGTTGCGGCGATTCCGAAGCACTCATCAGGCGCTTCGGAAGCGCTGCCCATTCATTGCAATGGGCAGGGCATTTTAGGAGCGCTGTATACAGCAGCGCTCCCAAACCATCCCAAAGATGCTGCTTGCAGGACTTTTTCTAATGTCCCGCAAGCGCACCTCCCAGTGTGAAAGCACTCGTGCTTTCACATTTAGGCAGCATGGGAGGCAGTTTTCAGGTGCTATTTCTAGCACTAAAACGCCTGAAAACTATCTCAGTGTGAAAGGGGTCTAAGATGTTTCAACAACTTGACTGGAGTCTACCTGTTTTAAATTCAGTTGATTGGACATGATTTCAAAAGGCACACACCTGTCTATATAAGGTCCCACAACTTACAGTGCATGTCAGAGCACAAACCAAGCCATGAAGTCCAAGGAATTGTCTGTTGATCTCCGAGACAGGATTGTATGGAGGCACAGATCTGGAGAAGGGTCCAGAAAAATTTCTGCAGGATTGCAGGTCCCAATAAACACAGTGGCCTTTATCATCCGTAAATAGAAGAAATTTGGAACCACCAGGACTAGAGCGGGCCGCCCAACCAAACTGAGCGGGGAAGAAGAACTTTAGTCAGGGAGGTGACCAAGAACCCGATGGTCACTCTGACAGAGCTCCAGCTTTTCTCTGTGGAAAGAGGAGAACCTTCCAGAAGAACAACCATCTATCTTTGCAGCACTCCACCAATCAGGCCTGTATGAAAAAGTGGCCATATGGAAACCACTCCTCAGTAAAAGGCACATGACACTCCGCCTGGAGTCTGCCAAAAGGCACCTAAAGAACTCTTTGATCTGAATGGCAACCATCATGTCTGGAGGAAACCAGATACCGCTCATCACCCGGCAAATACTATCCATACAGTGAAGCATGGTGGTGGCAGCATCATGCTGTGGGGATGTTTTTCAGGAAGTGGGAAACTAGTCAGGATTGAGGGAAAGATGCAGCAATGTACAGAGACATCTCTGGACCTCAGACTGTATTGAGCAAAGGCTGTGAATACTTATTGTACATGTGTATTTTTTGTTTTTATTTTTAATAAATTTGCAAAGATTTCAAACAAACTTCTTTCACATTGTCATTATGGGGTATTGTTTGTAGAATTTTGAGGAAAATAATGAATTTAATCCATTTTGGAATAAGGTTGTAACATAACAAAATGTGGAAAAAGTGAAGCGCTGTGAATACTTTCCGGATGCACTGTACTTCAGGGTCAAGACATAAGATATACCACCATTTTCAACCTAGATACATTTTTTTTTTAGGAAAACTGATATATTTGTGGTGATACAAGCAATGCTGTGTGTGCACTACTTATTTCTGAAATCATAGTAAGGATTTTTCATGGCGACATTCGACAATTACATATTACTGCATTACCAGTCTTGTTATAACAGATGCTGCAGCGTGTAAATGAGGAGTGAATGGTTGTCTTTGGGGTACAGCTCAACACTTACTGTTGGAGCCAGCTCCAATCCAGGCTCTAAGCAGAAAAAAAGATGTTAGCTTATTTTCACCATATTTTAGTAAAGTACAGCAAAATTACACAAATAAAATACTATGGCTAGTGCAAAGAATATAATGAATTTGTAGACTATGTCCTTGCCATTTAATAACAATGTTAAAGTATTATTCTAGACATATTCTAAGGCTAAATCTACTCCCACCCCCAGTCTAAGACAATTCTAGCTACCCTGTAAAAGAAAAGATTCCTATACTTGCCCATTCTTAAGCCGCTCTGGTCTGGTCACATGATCAGCTTCAGAATAGAGGAGAGACAGCCGACAACGGCTGCCGCATAGTAAGCCTATGGGTGACATCATTGCCTAGGCTTTGCAGCCACTCTCTCTGCCTCGCCACTACACTGAAGCCGGCTTCGGGACCCGACAATGTGACTGGACCGCCTTCAGAATAGGAAACATAGACATCTTTTCTTTTACAGGGTCGATAGAATATTCTTAGAATGGGGGTGGGAGTAGATTTAGCTTTAGTTAAAATTACACAGGAATTCCATTTTAAAGCCCAACTTCAAAAGCCCAGCAAAAATACTGTTAAATTCAAAATGGTTCCCTGCAAGATGTCCTGAGTCTTTCAGACTGAATGACACGCAGTGTCACTCAACCCAGAATACTAAAACAAGTCTGAGTGCGAGGAGTCAGGGCCTTGTCATCACACCAGCATTACTCGCTGCATCATCCAGGGTCACCTAAGACTGGGAGAAGCCTGAGAAGGACCCAGCACAGCATGTGACCAAACAGAAGGACATCAGGAAAAAAAAAAAAAAGATCCTGAAGGGTGGGGGTAGAGTTCGGAGTTACTTTCATGAATAAGTTCACCTTTTAACAAAAAATAATAAATGCAAATTTTTTGCAGTTAAAAAAACATTTGCATTTACTATTTTTTGTTTTAGGAGCTTGGAAAGCATTACACCATGCAGGTCTCCTGCAGACTGTCAGTGTGAGCTGTCTGCCCCATACATCATATGGGCAAGCAGATTAACATTGACAGGAAGACTCAATGAACTACCAAAGTGCTTAACAGCGCTGTGGTAGTTCATTGAGAACTACAAGCAGACAGACAGACAAAGGCTTTCAGTAGTTGTAGTCCATTCATTCACAGAACACTGGGAATGAATGAGGTGGCTGAGGGGGCAGAGCATTTTCTTTAGCTTGTTGCAGCTGCCAAAACATGTGATGGGGGGGGGGGGCACAGGGGACAGTATATTTGCAACATATTACACCCTAAATATGGGTGTAACATGTAACAGGTTAAAAAAGGTGAATGTATCCTTTAATGCAAAGAAAGAGAAACCAGAGACTGATACAGAGGTTGAAGTACTACGTCTAGTAACAAAAAGCCAAAAAAAAACAACTCACCACTAAACTGTTCTCCTTTTCTTTTGTGCTTTCCATAATCAGGGTACTCAGCTGTTTCTGGTAGAATAGATTCTCATCTATGGCATGCTTAAATACTTCCCTAAAAAGAAGAATATTACACTTGCATTTTAAATGATATTTAAAAAGCAAAACTATGCATAGCCAATATAAAGCAGACAACAGTGAAGCATACTGTAAAAGGCAAAAGTTACCCATTCATTTTTAGTATCTTGCTACTCTACCATCAATCTGTTATATATTAGACAAGGAAAATGGGCAACTCAGCGAATGAAAGGATGAAGAGGTGACTGCATTTTATTAGTACATACCTGTTCCTGTCTTTTGGAAGAAGCATAGAAGCGAGAGCTTGAGGAGAGTTTGAGTCTGACCAACCTGATGGACGAGGACTAGTGGAATTCTCTAAACTAGCAGGTCCCAAAGAACGTGCAGAGCTTTGTGTCTGCGCAAAAATAAAGAAAACAATGCATGTTTTAAATATCAAACTTCATACTTTATTTTACCATCCAGCATTACATTTTCAAGTCAAACAGTATGCATTACAAGCAAATTCTACCCCCAAAGCCTATTAAAGAGGCTGTAATTGTGATCCCATTTTAAGATACTAATTGCCTGGCTATCACTTGATGCTAAACGTTGAGTCACTGACCCTAAACAAGCATCCCCAAAAAAAGTACTAAAGCCACTGGATCAGCATCAGAATCAACATCAGCATCCAAACACATTATTCTTTCAGGATAGGTGTTAAAAACAAAAACACGTACAGTTGATAAGCTTCAAAAAAATGTTTGTCTAGTAAATTTACAGCATGGTTCCCAATAAATTGTACTAAATCAGTTTTTAGTTTTAGATCAGTCACAGTGAAGTTCCATGGCTGGCAGGCAGGTTTTACCAAGGAAATATGCTCAAACTGTGTTTTATCCTGCACAACACTTTCAGAAAGTTAGAAACTAGACAAAGCCCCACTTAATATTAAGAGCTATGGCTATGTATAAGAAAGGTATAGATTATATACATGTAAAAATATAAGTGCAGCGCTTCAAAAGCAAATAAAAAATAATGCATATGTGAATATAGCATATAATGTCTAAAAAAGTGCAGATATGAAAAAATGGTTGTAATTACTGTGTGATTCTGATTATGCATGTGACCAACATAATACAAAAAATCATACATTGTATTATAAAGTGCAATAGCATATAAAATGCCAAAAGTTAAATCATTCAACAGTGAAAAGTTCATTAAATGGCTGGAGTTTAATGAAAAAGATCCCAGAGCCTGGATCAAATGCTTGACCGCGTGATACCTGTCACAGTGAGGTAAAAGGCTTACCAGAAAGCCAGCGACCACCCTTATTCACGCCACACTCTCACGCTCTGCGCAATCGCAAAGGATCTGCTCTGATCTGACCATTACCCAGTGTATGTGGAGGCTTCTGGTGGGAGACGCACAGGACATCTGGCCATCCCTCAATGGGATCATTGATCCAATAAGCGCTTTGTGACCCCTCTGAATAAGGGTGGTCGCTGGCTTTCCGGGAAAGCCTTTTATCTCACTGTGGTGACGGGTATCACGTGGTCAAGCATTTGATCCAGGCTTTATATCTCACGTAGGATCTTTTCCATGAAACTCCAGCCATTTAATGAACTTTTCACTGTTGAATGATTTATCTTTTGGCACTATATATGCTATTGCACTTTATAATACAATGTATGCTTTTTTGTATTATGTTGGTCACATGCATAATCAGTATCACACAGTAATTACAACCATTTTTTCACATCTGCACTTTTTAGATATTATATGCTATATTCACATATGCATTATTTTTTATTTGCTTTTGAAGAGCAGCACTTTATATTTTTACATTTTGATTTAGTGCCCAATATCTAGGTTATGGTGTTCAGCTGCTGTTTTGTTTAATTCCTTCTGAGCGCGGATATTATTTTACACATATTCATGGATTATATACAGGTGCATCTCATAAAATTAGAATATCAAAACGTTAATTTATTTCAGCAATTCAATTCAAAAAAGTAAAAAACTCATATGTTTTATATAGATGCACTACACACACAAAAAAATACATTTTAAGCATTTCTTGCTTTTAATTTTGATGATCATGGCTTACAGCTAGTGAAAACCCAAAATTCAGTATCTCAGAAAAGTAGAATATTACATAAGACCAATAAAAAAAAGGGATTTTTAATACAGAAACGTTGGCTTACTGAAAAGTATGTCCATGCACAGTATAGTATGCACTTAATACTTGGTTAGGGCTCCTTTTGCATTAATTAGTGCATCAATGCGGTGTGGCATGGAGGCGAACAGCCTGTGGCACTGCTGAGGTGTTATGGAAGCCCAGGTTACTTTGATAGTGGCCTTCAGCTCATCTGCATTGTTGGGTCTGGTGTCTCTCATCTTCCTCTTGACAATACCCCACAGATTCTCTATGGGGTTTAGCTCAGGCGAGTTTGCTGGCCAATCGAGCACAGTGATACCATGATCATTAAACCAGGTATTGGTACTTTTGACAGTGTGGGCAGGTGCCAAGTCCTGCTGGAAAATGAAATCAGCATCTCCATAAAGCTGGTCAGCAGAGGGAAGCATGAAGTGCTCTAGAATTTCCCGATAGAAAGCGGACTTTGGACTTGATAAAACACAGCGTACCAACTAGGGATCAACCGATTATCAGTGTGGCCGATATTCACTTTTTTAGAAGTATCGGTAGAAAAACTGACTGATATTATCGATATTGCTTCAAGGGTTTTTGCCGGGGTGATGCATGCATCACCCAGGTACTGTTCTTTAGAGCTCAGCAGCCACCTTCGCTGTTATTACAAGCAGCGAGAGGGGACACCCTCCCCCTGCCGCTCGCCCGGGCTCTCCCGTCCGACCGGGAGGGCCGAGCAACCAGCCAGCATATCTACCGGCTGGCCAAAGACCTGAACAAAGCCAATGCTTCGTTCGGATCTCAAATCTAGTAATCCGGAAGCGATGTCATGACATCACCTCCCAGATTACTGGCATCTTAAAGGCACCAGTTTTAAAAAAATAAAGTATTCAGAAACGCCGATGTTGACGTTTTGAATACTTTGAAGTGCAGAGGAGGGGTTTGGGGGTCTTATAGATCCCCGATCTCTCCATAAAGAGTACCCGTCACTGCTTATTACTGTCACAGGGGATGTTTACTTTCCTTGTGACAGCAATAACAGTGATAAAAAACAAACAAAAAAAAATGTAACATGACAGTGAAAATTTTTTTTTTTAAATGTACAGTATATCGGCAAAAAATATTGGCTATCGGCAGGAGACGTGGCAGAAATATCGGTATCGCATCGGCACCGGAAAAACGATATTGGTCAATCCCTAGTACCAACGGCAGCAGTTGACAAGGCTCCCCAAATCATCACCGACTGTCTAAACTTCACACTGGACCTCATGCAACCTGGATTCTGTGCCTCTCCACTCTTCCTCCAGACTCCGGGACCTTGATTTCAAAATGAAATGCAAAATTTTCCACAGTCAGTTATGATTTGGGGATGTCATCTGCTGGTGTTGGTCCACTATGTTTTATCAAGTCCAAAGTAAATTCTAGAGCACTTCATGCCCATCTCTGCTGACCAGCTGTATGGAGATGCTGATATCGATTTCCAGCAGGACTTGGCACTTGCCCACACTGCCAAAAGTACCAATACCTGGTTTAATGATCATGGTATCATTGTGCTTGATTGGCCAGCAAACTCCCCTGACCTAAACCCCATAGAGAATTTGTGGGGTATTGTCAAGGGGAAGAGGAGAGAGACTCTAGACCCAACAATGTAGACGAGCTGAAGGCCACTATCAAAGCAACCTGGGCTTCCATAACACCTTAGCAGTGCCACAGGCTGATAGCGTCCATGCCAAGCAACATTGGTGCAGTAATTCATGCAAAAGTAGCCCCCACCAAGTATTGAGTGGCCACTATACTGTACATGGACATACATGTATTAAAAATCCTTTTTTATTGGTCTTATGTAATATTCAAATTTTCTGAGATACTGAATTTTAGGTTTTCACTAGCTGTAAGCCATAATCATCAAAATTAAAAGAAAGAAATGCTTAAAATATATCTTTCTGTGAGTAGTGTATCTATATAAAATATATGAGTTTCGCTTATTGAATTGAATTACTGAAATAAATTAACTTTTTAATGATAGTCTAATTTTGAGATGCACCTGCATACTGGCTGTCATATTTCCTGATAATTATTGATGGCTTATACATAAATACAATCACTAGAGATGCTATATACAGCAAATACTCCTCTATTCAGAAAGCTCAGTACACAAGCTCATCTCGTGTCAGTCGTTGCCTATTTTCTTAAAAAGTAACAGCTGCATTAAAAGTGCTATTTATGCCAGGAAAAACAGATTCCTTTCTTCTGAACACTCATACACAGCCAAACAAAAGCCCAAAGTGAAACTCCGTCATGATACCCACAGACATCCCAACAGAGAAGTACTGCAATGCTTTCTATGATCTTGTGCTTTAAGGTATTAAGAGAAATGCTGAACAGCAGGCTTGCCTAAATCGCTAATCAACATATCAAAATCTGGCTTTTTGGGAAGTAAAGCAGGCCATAGAAGAGTCAAAAAACTGAAAATAATTCACATTGATTGTGCCTTCAATTGTTTTGACTTTGTAAAAAAAAAAAAAAAAAAAAAAACAGCATGTTGAATTAGGCACTTTTGATTGCGGCACAAAAATTGTCTCAGCTGGCACACTAATGATGCAAAAAACATGATTCGATAATCGACACAAATTTTGCTTGTTTTTTTATTTGTCTATGGCCTGCTTTAGGCAGGAGATCATTTTACTGAAATTATAAATGAGAGCATTTGGAAAGAAAAAGGGATGTGTTTTGAAGGAATGGGTGTTAAATGGCGATTCCCTGATGATATAGCGTACACAAATATTAATAAAAACCAGACGTTTATTAAGGTATATAGAAAACAGTGCATACACATATAAAAGAAAATGGGCTAACACATAAGCCCATATAAGGCTAAAATCAACACATATAAATATAGCATAATATAACAAGGTGTTAGTATGCTTGTGCTTGTATTTGGAGCACACTTCCGGGTTAGCAGCCATCTTGGATGACAGGACCAGAAATACGTCACGCTGTGTTTGTATACGGATGTGACGAGTTATGCACCGCCCCTCCCTTTTGGCGTGTAGATGGCAGCATGTATGTGGATGCCTCGAGATAGGCATTGCGTGTCGTAACGCCCCATGGGACTGGTTTGGGTTTGGAGCCTTTTCTGGCCAGGATGATAGGTAGGTAGGGGTCAGTTTTTGGATTTCCTTTGTCAGTGTAGAGAGGTCCCGCCCAGCACCCTACAGACCGCCCCCTTCAGGTTCCCTATAAGAGGGGCAGGCTGGTTTTGGGATTTTCTAGACTGGAGTGCAGGTCCCTCCGGAGACCCAGATTTTTGCTGCTTTGTGTACCCTGTATGTAGGATATACCCCCATTATTCATCTAGACACATGAGATTTTTTATAATCTACGTTTTGATCCTCGATTTGGCAAATTGATTCCATTTTTGGTAAGCAGCTGTTATCAGAATTTTTTTTTGATTTATGTGTGGTAGCTTATAGCTGTTTTTTGGGGAGTAATATATCCTGGCTGTTTGACCCAGTAGATGTTAATGACCTAGGACAGTGATTGTATAACCAAAGAATTTTTTTTGGCTATTGAATGATCCCCCCATATCCAGGTGGGTCTTATACAGTGCCTTGCAAAAGTATTCGGCCCCCTTGAACTTTTCAACCTTTTGCCACATTTCAGGCTTCAAACATAAAGATATAAAATTTTAATTTTTTGTGAAGAATCACCAACAAGTGGGACACAATTGTGAAGTGGAACGAAATCTATTGGATATTTTAAACTTTTTTAGCAATTAAAAAACTGAAAAGTGGTGCGTGCAAAATTATTCGGCCCCTTTACTTTCAGTGCAGAAAACTCACTCCAGAAGTTCAGCGAGGATCTCTGAATGATCCAATGTTGTCCTAAATGACTGATGGTGATAAATAGAATCCACCTGTGTGTAATCAAGTCTCTGTATAAATGCACCTGCTCTGTGATAGTCTCAGGGTTCTGTTGAAAGCGCAGAGAGCATCATGAAGACCAAGGAACACACCAGGCAGGTCCGTAATACTGTTGTGGAGAAGTTTAAAGCCGGATTTGGATACAAAAAGATTTCCCAAGCTTTAAACATCCCAAGGAGCACTGTGCAAGCGATCATTTTGAAATGGAAGGAGTATCAGACCACTGCAAATCTACCAAGACCTGGCTGTCCCTCTAAACTTTCAGCTCAGACAAGGAGAAGACTGATCAGAGATGCAGCCAAGAGGCCCATGATCACTCTGGATGAACTGCAGAGAACTACAGCTGAGGTGGGAGAGTCTGTCCATAGGACAACAATCAGTCGTACACTGCACAAATCTGGCCTTTATGGAAGAGTGGCAAGAAGAAAGCCATTTCTCAAAGATATCCATTAAAAATTCTCGTCTAAAGTTTGCCACAAGCCACCTGGGAGACACACCAAACATGTGGAAGAAGGTGCTCTGGTCCGATGAAACCAAAATCGAACTTTTTGGCCACAATGCAAAACGATATGTTTGGCGTAAAAGCAACACAGCTCATCACCCTCAACACACCATCCCCACTGTCAAACATGGTGGTGGCAGCATCATGGTTTGGGCCTGCTTTTCTTCAGCAGGGACAGGGAAGATGGTAAAAATTGAGGAGAAGATGGATGCAGCCAAATACAGGACCATTCTGGATGAAAACCTGTTGGAGTCTGCAAAAGACCTGAAACTGGGACGGAGATTTATCTTCCAACAAGACAATGAGCCCAAACATACAGCAAAATCTACAAAGGAATGGTTCACAAATAAACGTATCCAGGTGTTAGAATGGCCAAGTCAAAGTCCAGACCTGAATCCAATCGAGAATCTGTGGAAAGAGCTGAAAACTGCAGTTCACAAACGCTCTCCATCCAACCTCCCTGAGCTCGAGCTGTTTTGCAAGGAAGAATGGGCAAGAATTTCAGTCTCTCGATGTGCAAAACTGATAGAGACATACCCCAAGCGACTTGCAGCTGTAATCGCAGCAAAAGGTGGCTCTACAAAGTATTAACGCAAGGGGGCCGAATAATTTTGCACGCCCCACTTTTCATTTTTTTATTAGTTAAAAAAGTTTCAACAATCCAATAGATTTCGTTCCACTTCACAATTGTGTCCCACTTGTTGGTGATTCTTCACAAAAAATAAAAATTTTATATCTTTATGTTTGAAGCCTGAAATGTGGCAAAAGGTTGAAAAGTTCAAGGGGGCCGAATACTTTCGCAAGGCACTGTATATACACATCTATATTGTGACACGGTATGTGTCTCTATGAAATACACAGTTATCTCAGTGATATATAAATGTATGGTTATCTAGATAGAGTCCTTTCTTTTTGCCATTTAAGATGTGAGAGATTTTAGGAAGGGTCGTTGGTCTCAATTGGGGGCCTTCCAAGACGGCTTTTCACTGGTCTCCCCTTAGTGTGAACGTGCCAGACTATTGAAGGTACATTTATTGTTGTATTGGTTATTTTTCTAATTTTTTCCCGACACTTTATTTTATTATACGTGTATATTTAAAAAAAAAAATGTTTTATTTTCTCTTCCCCCTCCCTTACCTTTGTGCCTCCACCTCTAGGTGGTTGCAAATTATGTAATATATATATATATATAATGTTTTTGGATTATTTTAAATATTGTCTATTTGTATACAGCATATAGGTGTACGCTATATAATCAGGGAATCACCATTTAACACCCATTCCTTCAAAACACATCCCTCTTTCTTTCCAAATATTTATCAATTAGGGTTGGTGTTCCCTGATAGCAGGTAAGCTGTTTAAGCGGAAGACCTAGACTAATATATACATACATACATATATACATACATATACACATATTTACAATATCCTATTAATGAGAGCACCAGCTGGAAATTACAAGTAAACTTAAAGCATGACTAAAGTCTGCAGAATACTCACTGCCATTCCAACGATATGACAGTTGTACGGTTGGCGCTATATAAATCCTGTATAATAATAATCTCTCGCAGGCTGCTGACATCTTCTACCTGGGTTTCTTCTGGATGCTATGTTTTCAGCCTATTGGTTGACTGGTGGGAATGACGCAACTCCTGTGCATGCGCACGGCACCATGCTGAGAATGCATGCTAAGCTGAGCATGCGCAGCTCAGTGTACATTTAACAGAAAATTGCGAACAGGCAATTGCAGAAGTGACATAGCATATTATTGCAGAAAGGACATAGCATCAATGTTGATTTGAATTAGAGCCCATCTGTGGTTTAGCCTTTTCTTGGAATATAGCTGAATACGTAGTGCTACATGGGACTCTCCATGGTTGATCACTTTGATGTAGTTCCATATACCAACTTATGGACTTTCCATGGATTCCTGGCTGAACCACCCATCCTTCAATTATGTTTTTGTTGTCATTGTTTGTAAACTGACTATGACAGTTCTATTTTGTACTTGATTTTGTTACCCTTTAACGTCCTATTGTTTTTTAAAATCCTAATAAAAAAATTGAAACCTAAAAGGACATAGCATGTTTCTTCTGCAATTAAAAGCTGTCTGCTCACATTTTAGTTTCACTTTAAAGTGGTTGTAAAGTCAGAAGGTTTTTTTTTATCTTAATGCATTAAGATAAAAATCCTTCTGTGTGCAGCAGTCCCCTTCAGCCCCTCTAATACCTACCTGAGCCCCCCTCTCTCTCTAGTGATGTTGTAGAATTGCCTCGGCTGCCCAGGACCCTCCCTTCTCATTGACTGAGATTGCAGCGTGGCACCACTGGCTCCCACTACTGTCAATTAAAGTCAGTGAGCCAATCAGGAGAGAGAGGGGGTGGGGGCCAAACCACAGTTCCATGTCTGAATGGACACACAGAGCAGCGTCTCGGCTCGGGTGCCCCCATAGCAAGTTGCTTGCTGTGGGGGCACTTGGCAGGGGGGAGGGGCCAAGAGCACAGAAGAGGGACCCGAGAAGAGGAGGATCTGAGCTGCTCTATGCAAATCCATTACACAGAGTAGGTAAGTATGACATGTTTGTTAATTTTAAAGAAAACAAAAAATAGGATTTTTATAACAGCTTACCTGTAAAAATACTTTTCTTGGAGTACATCATGGGACACAAAGGCTAATAATTTAATGGGTATATAGGCACCTTCAGGTGATGGACACTGGTATACCCAATCCAGGAAGTTCACTCCCTATATAACCCCTCCTCCTTCCAGGAGTACCTCAGTTTTTGCAGCAAAGCAATATACTTAAACCCCAAAAGAGGGGAGGGACCTCTGTGTCCCATGATGTACTCCAAGAAAAGGATTTTACAGGTAAGCTGTTATAAAAATCCTATTTTCTTTATCGTACATCATGGGACACAGAGCCTAAGTTAATAACTTAATGGGGCGTCCCATAGCAATGCTATTTGAGGGGAGGGAGACACAACCCGCAGGGTACCCCCAGACTTAAGGACCTATACTGCTGCCTGCAGCACACTGCGCCCGAAGGCGATATGCTCATACCTCCTTACATCCACCTGATAAAATTTTGTGAATGTATGCACTGAAGACCAAGTTGCTGCCTTGCAGATCCGAGTCATGGAGGCCTGGTGACGCACTGGCCAAGAAGCACTAACCGCCCTGGTAGAGTGCACTTTGACTTGGAAAGGGGGAATCTTGCCCCTTAAATTATAAGTCTGAATTATAACTTGCCGAATCCACTTAGCGACAGTGGATTTTGACGCTGCCTGTCCTTTCTTAGGACCCTTTGGCAGAATAAATAAGACATCAGTCTTTCTAATCTGAGCAGTTGTCTTTAAATAGATTTTTACTGCTCTCACCACAACAAGACAATGTAGTGACTTCTCTTCCCTGGAACATGGTTTTGGAAAAAACGATGGCAGGACAATATCTTGGTTCAGGTGAAAACCTGAGACCACTTTTGGCAAAAGGTCTGGACGAGGGCGTAACACCACTCTGTCCTCATGAATAAACAAGTATGGCACTTTACAGGAAAGGATATAGCAACCAAGAACACCAGCTTCCTTGTCAGAAGGACTAAGGGAATATGTTGTATCGGTTCAAATGGTTGTTTTTGTAACACTGACAAAACTAAGTTTAAGTCCCAAGGGTTCAAAGGAGGTTTTACTGGCGGATTAAGCCCCATCACCCCTTGCATAAAACCCCGGACTAAAGAATGTGTAGCAAGCGGTCTTTGAAATAAGACCGATAAGGCTGAGACTTGGCCTTTAATAGTACTCAAGGCCAATTTCATCTCTACCCCTAATTGTAGAAAGGCAAGAATTCTGCCTATGATATATCTCCGAGGGAGCCAACCCTTGGATTCACAGCAGGAAAAATAACCCCTCCAGACTCTATAATATATAGTTCTGGAAGCTGGCTTCCTTGCATTAATCAGGGAAGAGATAACGGACCCGGAAAGCCCACGTTTCTTCAGAATGTGGGTTTCAATAGCCAAGCTGTTAAATTTAGAGACCGTAAGGTAGGATGGAATATCGGCCCCTGTGTGAGTAGGTCTGGCCGTAGTGGGAGGGACCATGGGCCCTCCACTGCCATCTTTAAGATTTCTGCATACCATGACCTTCTGGGTCATGCTGGTGCTACTAAAATTACCGGCTTTCTTTCCAGCTTGGTTCTGCAAAGAAGTCGAGGAAGCAATTGAATAGGAGGAAATGCATAGATCAGTGAGAACTGATCCCATGGGGTCACCAATGCATCTGTTCCGCATGCGAGTGGATCCCTTGTTCTGGACACAAAGTTGAATAACTTCATGTTGAATCTACGTCCGGAGTCCCCCATCTTTGGCAAAAAGCCCAAAATATGTCAGGGTGAAGAGACCATTCCCCCTGGAATAACTGCTGGCAACTCAAGTAGTCCGCCTGCCAATTCTCTACTCCTGGAATGAAGACTGCCGATAGGCACGGAACATTCCTTTCTGCCCAAGTTAGAACATGGTTCACACCTCTCTGCGCTGAGAGACTCTTGGTGCCCCCTTGGTGATTGATATAGGCCACATCTGTGGCATTGGCGGATTGGATCCTGACAGGACAATCCCGTAACCTGGAAGTTCAGGCCTTTAGAGCCAGACGCACTGCCCGAATCTCTAAGATATTGATGGGCAAGGTTCTTTCGGCTCTTGACCACTGTCCCTGGACAGTTGTCTTTTCTAGTACTGCTCCCCAGCCTGAAAGGCTAGCATCTGTCATTACCACTTTCCAGATAACTGGTCTGAATGATTTTCCTTTCAGCAGATTCTGGGTTAGTAACCACCAACTGAGGCTTTGGGACACCTTTGGGGACAGTCGCATTGGCAAGTCTAAAGCTTGAATTGTTTTGTTCCAAGTAGACAGGATACTGTTTTGCAACAGCTTTGAATGGAACTGGGCATAGGGAACTGCTTCGAATGAAGCCACCAGGTTTCCTAGCAACCTCATGCAAAGGCGAATGGAGGTATCGCCTTTGCATGACCTGACCACCCGCACCAGCTCTCTTATGGAGTTGATCTTTGCCTGAGGCAAGAACACCTTTTTCTGGGCTGTGTCTATGATCAGACCCAAGTACTCCAGCCTTTTTATCAGTTTTAAGGAAAATTTCTCTAGGTTGAGAATCCAACCCAAACTTTCCAGTTAACTGGTTTTATTTTGCACGTTTTGCTCTAAACAAGCCACCGACTGGTCTATTAGCAATAGATTATCTAAGTATGCCAAGACTGTTATGCCCTGTGCCCTTAACCTGGCTAGAGGTGGGGCCAGGTCTTTTGTAAACACCCGGGGTGCTGTAGCTAGCCCAAAGGGCAAGGCTACAAACTGGAAATGCTGCTGTTCTACTTCGAACCGCAGAAACCTTTGGTGAGCGGGAAATATAGGAACCTGCAAATATGCATCCCTGATGTCGATAGACATCAGAAGTTCTTCTCCTAGTAGGATAGAAACTACTGACCTGATCGTCTCCATGCGAAAGGAGCAGATCTTCAGGAACTGATTTAGATTCTTTAGATCTAGAATGGGTCTGACATCTCCACTCGGTTTTGGTACTGTGAAGAGGTTTGAATAAAATCCCAAACCCATCTGTCCTGAATTTCCTCTTGCCAGACTTCTGAAAACTGCAGAAGTCTTACCCCTACCCTGGCAAGAGGGGGTGCCTCTTCATGATGAGGCTTTAGGATTCTGCTTTGTAGGTTTCCGGCCCCAGGACTTCTTTTGAGCCTGGGCCTGACCCTGAGGTTTTCCTCTAGATTCTGATGGTGGAGGCCGTCGCCACTGCCTAGAGGTGGAAGCCCCCGGCCCAGGAGAAAGAGCCCGTTTAAATGAAGGGCGTTTATACTTTCTTTTGACTGGCAAAAGAGTAATTTTCCCACTAGAAATTGTTTGGGTGTATTTGTCCAAATTATCCACAAATAGCCGATTCCCATGAAAAGGGAACCCAGTCAGGAGCTTTTTACATGGTGCTTCGGCTGACCAATTTTTTAACCACAGGATTCTATGCATATGTATTAGCATAAGCATAAGGCGGGATGCCTGGTGAATAGAATCTTTAATGGCATCTATGGCAAAGCATAATCCTTTTGGTAGTTCTGCCAATTCCCGGGCTTGTTGTACAGGAACCTCTTTAAGGGCCAGTCTAAATAGGTCCTTTAGGGATTGACAGACACCTATTGCAATGACTGCAGGCTGAGTAACGGCCTCTGCCAAGGAAAAAGAGGATTTTAACAGGAATTCCAACCTTTTATCTGCTGGATCCTTAAGCATTTGTGCATTGTCTACTGGACAAGTTAGACTTTTATTCACACTGGAAATCGCAGCGTCAACTGCTGGTACCTTCCATTTTTTGGTGAATTTCTCCTCCATGGGATAGATAACTGAAAATCTCTTTGGAGGGAGAAAATGCTTATCCGAATGATCCCATTCAGCATAAATAAGCTGTTCTAGTAATGCATGCACAGGAAACGCATGCAAAGGCTGTCTAGGTTTTTAGGAACCCAAGGAAGAAATCGAGCTTTCAGCAGACTCTGTTAGGGGTAGCATGAAAGTAAAACGAACCATCTCCGTAAAAGAGTGTATCAGCAATTTCTCAGATTGCGAAGCTGAAAAAGGTTCATCTACCGTTGTTTCCTCCGCAGAGGAATCATCGGTTTGTCTTTCCTCCTGATCGCCTGGGGGTAACACCTCATCCTGTGCCCACCGTTCCCCTTGCAAAGGGTCTAAAGTGGGGGAGGGGGATCTAGCATGCTTCCTATCCATTTGAATGGAGGATGCGATTAAAGCCACTAATCTATCTTCCTTCCAGGCCCTGCAGGGTGGAGGAAAAGACATCTTCAGTCACGTATACAGGGGCTGAGATGTGAGAAGCAGTTGCACCATCAAATGGTTCTGATGGCTCACCCTTGCCATAATTGGTATTTCAGGCGAGGAAGACAGTGTGGAGACACGACTGGAGTTCCTAACGCCTGGGGGTGAAACCTTTAGTACCTTTTTGGTCTTTGTGGTGTCTTTTTTGGTACGCATAGTCCTAAGCACAAAATCAGAGGCACTATTGGATTGCACTTAATCGCTGAACCATAGTCATGACAGTAAAGCCGCTATTAAGTTCAGCCTAGTGCTGGGAAAAAAGTCCTTCCTGTATTAGGAATGCCACTTGCCCCACCACTCCTGTGTCCCAGTGTAGGCTGTTTGCTCCCTCCTCACTGCCGAGGAGAGACTGCCTCTAGCTGATCCCTTAAGCCTCTGTGTCTCCTCGTGGACGTTGCACAGGGCTGTGCCTAGGCCACACCCCCTTTGTAAGCCCACCCCCTCCTTTTCTTGTGAAAAGTATTCCCACGCTGAAGCGCGGGCCAGTTTTTCGGGTCCGCAGACCCAACACGAGAGGGGGGGGGAGGGGCAGAGCGTATTACACAGCAGGCAGAGGAAACAACTTTTAATGCAGAAAAAACAGCACCTCCGCACCCCCTGCGGAGGGGGTATCATGGGGGGGTGGGGGGTGGGGGTGTCCCTTCGGGGGGGAAAAAAGCATACGGCAGATCTCTTACCTTAAAAGCAATCCCCCTGCACAAGCTGCTGCGGCCACACACAGACTGACACTGAGCTGAAGACAACAGATTAAGGTATGTGCATACACTTCCTCTAGTGGAGATTTAAAGTGGAGTTCCACCCACTTTTACAACTCTTCAGCATCCGTCACTAAACTGTGCACTGTAAACAAATTGGATATTTTTTAATTTTTTTTCTCAACACCTACTGTATATCTGCTGTATTCATTTTTCACTTCCTCCTCCCTGGTCGTGGCCCATCGCATCATTTCCTGTTTGCAATGCCTTCTGGGAAGGGGCGGCAACTTCCTCTGAAACTGCCGTTGCTATGGAAACCTGACCTGAAACCTATTACACTGCTTGTGCTGCACTGAGCATGTGCGAGATCTGCAAGAGATCCAGGAAGAAATACAGTCTGGCTTCAGATGCCCACACTTAAGATGGCCACGGCCTGCTGTAAGTTTATAAAATAACAAACTACTGCTATAAACTAACAAAACAGACCTTAGTTTACAAACTAACTTTACTAGAATACATTAAGCTTGTGTATTATAGGGGTATTTTTATCTAAAAAAGTATAATTTCGGCCGGAACATCACTTTAAGGCATAACAGCATGTTTTTCCCTTAAAGAAGAAAGGATAGGTGGACTTTTTAGTTCCTAGGTTTCTTCCCTTACCTTATCCCCGCCGCAGGATTTGCTGAATTAACAGTCAATCCAACCTTCATCCATCACGGCGGGCTGCGTTTAGCAAACCTTCAAGGACCGGGTCCCTTTTTATCGGGGTTCCACTCCCTTGGACCTGTAAAAAGCACCCCGCCAGGAAAAGCTTTTAGGTAATGTAGCATGACCAAAGCCGTGGGTCCCGGGGTACAGCCCTACAAAGAGGCATTACAGGCAAAACCTCGTGCTTTGGATACGAGGCTCAGGTACCATCCACTTTGGCCTCAGTGGCACTTTGGATGGATCTGGTCAATGCAGGCTATTTAAATCCAGTATGGATCCGTCCTGGAGCTACTCAGAGCACATCTTCACTCGTGACCATCACCTTAGACACTGGCGAAAAAACTGAGGTACTCCTGGAAGGAGGAGGTGTTATATAGGGAGTGAACTACCTGGATTGGGTATACCAGTGTCCATCACCTGAAGGTGCCTATATACCCATTAAGTTATTAACTTAGGCTCTGTGTCCCATGATGTACGATAAAGAAATTAGACTTTAGTATTACTTTAAGTTTAAATACATGGTGGTTTCTTATTTCACTTGATGACTTCAAAACTGAGGTGTCAACACTCTTAGCCTACATGCTATGCAAGATCACATGATAAAAAATAATATTACTGTTGGATTTTTCATTTGTCTTAAGTTATGGAAAACACAGGATGTAGGGGAACTCCAAAACTCCAAGGTGGACAGGAACAGAAACACAAACTATAATAGGCTGATATCACCACTGAAGAAACCAAGGCTTAAGAAGCCCAATACTCTGCGATTATAAGTGAAATTTCACTTATACAACTTCATTACCAAAATAGAGTACTTAGGTCAGCTTGTAACATCCATTCACTAAACAGTAATATAAAAAGGCAAAAATACTCACACATGCAATTTTCAGGAGATGCCAGATTTCTCGTTGACGTTTGGCCTGCATCTGCATCAGGGAACTATCAGCTTCCTTAATGTTATTTATGGTCATCTCGATCTGAGGCAGCAGTTCAATAATTTTCTGCTTACAACCCAATAGTCGGCTAAGGGCAGACATATTTTTTTTTTAGTTAAGGGAAAAAAAACAAAACAAAAAAAACAGCAACTAAATCTGCATTGTAAGACCTAGTAAATATGGGCTTTGGCTTGGAAAAGAACAGTGTGTGCAGAAAACTTTTGCAAAGCTTTTAGCCAGCTTCAGTTTTTGTGATACCTTCAAAGCATATTTAGCTACAGCTTGGGAGGTAATACACAGATTTTAAAGGGATTGCTGACCGTCACTTTAAACAAGCTTCTGACAGGCTTCATTAAGCTTCAGCACTATCTCAAGTATGTGAACAGCCTATTAGTAGTTTTTCCTAAACAGACAGTCAGGACTCCCCCCTTAAAGTGGTAGTAAACTAAAAATGAATGTAGGCACTACCTGTTATATCAATCTGCCTTTTAAATAAACCTCCTCGTTCCTCAATACTTTTTTTTTTTTTTTAGCTGATTTTGCTTTCCCTCTCTCCCATCCAAAGTCGGCACCATTTTTATTGTTCTCTTCTGCATCTGTGCACTGTAAAACTTTCAAATTTTCTTGTTGTATGGCCGTAATCACACACATATGCATTGAGTGATTACCAAGCCTCATTTTTGATCTGGAATTATAATGGCAACAGAGACTGATGTTTACACCCTCTTGTGACAAGTCGCATGGGGTGTTTTCGGGAAGCTGTGCATGGGGCTGTACTCTCGCGGGATTGCAGTGTCACAGAGAGTAGATGATGAAGGCACGGCATCTCCTGGAATGGAGAGACGACCCATACAGCATACCGTGAATATTTGCAAATATGTGCATGCACCGGGGACATCATTATGTCTATCCTATCTGGACTGTAACAGAATGCCACAGGTTAGACAAAATGTGAATAGAGTACCATATTCATTGATTCCTAATGCTCTCTATGCTGATCCCCGCTGAGAAGGCCGATGACAGGTCCGTGAGACACGGCCCCACTGTTCTCCATGGGCTGGTCGGATAGAAACAGACCGCCTGTCCGTTTCTATCCGACTGTCATCCGATTTGATCCGCCGGACGCATTGGGAATGAATCTCCCATCCATCTGTTTTTTGGTGGACAGGATCAGATCAGATGCTGGTGGGTGTCAGTGGACACATGTCCACTGACACCCACCGCTCCCTAGAGAAGAATGGCTGGTCCGATCAGGTCCGTCTGAAAAACTGACAGGCAGAACTGATCAGAAAGCTCATGTGAAACCAGCCTAATGCCCCGTACACACGGTCGGAAATTCCGACAACAAAATCCATGTTTTTTTTCCGACGGATGTTGGCTCAAACTTGTCTTGCATGCACATGGTCACACAAATCTTGTCGGAAATTCCGAACATCCAAAACGTGGTGACTTACAACACATATGACGAGCCGAGAAAAATGAAGTTCATTAGCCAGTGCCGCTCTTCTGTTTGATTCCGAGCATGTGTGGAACTTTGTGCGTTGGAACTGTGTACACACGATCGGAATTTACGATAACGGATTTTGTTGTCGGAAAAATTTGAGATCCATATCTCAAATTTTGTGTGATGGAAATTCCTATGGAAAATGTCCGATGGAGCCTACACACGGTCGGAATTTCCGACAACAAGCTCCCATCGAACATTTTCTGTCGGAAAATCCGACTGTGTGTACGGGGCATAAGGGTTCTAATGCAGCAAAGTAATTCTATTGAGTTTACGACCACTTTAGGATCTGTGCAAAAAAAAAAAAAAAAATTGGAGCTAAATTTTGCTTTAATCCTTTTTCTACCAGGCCCTGCACTCCATTTTGACCTTAAGTGGCCAGACCATTTTAGCAATTTTTCAATTTGTAGAATGTTTTACTTATCGCTTTCAGAGTTTGTAAGCACAGGACTGGTAGAATAAAACAATGATGCAATTGATTTTGTATGCCCGGCGATAGTTGCATTAGTGTTTATCGTAGGTATTTTTGATAATTAATTCACTAAAACCATTATGACACAAATCCAACAAAATTCCTACTAAATCTAAGAGATGAGGGATGGGGAGGTTTAAATCTAAGTCCACACCCATGCGCTGCGGTAACGCACAGGCTGTGATGCATGTTTTTATTCACATTGATGTGAGCTGCGCTGGAGTAGCCCATTTATTTAAACAGAAATCACACCAAGAGGGTGCATGCACCTTTTTTCAATATAATAGGCAGCCAACATGCACTATGGTTTTAGCAGGGTCCACTGGGGTGCCATTAACAATCAGTGGCAAAGCAACGCTCAAAAAGGATCTCACGTTTTCATGCACTGTGGCAACGAACACAGTGTTTTGAATGAGTATATAATCTGCCCCTGAATGCAGAGATTTCTATCTTATGTAAACAATAGTAACCCGAATGTGTGAATCATGCTATTCAAAATCAGTAACTTATAAATGTTCTATAAACACAAATAAATGCATGTATGTCATCATCAGTGTAAATGGGGCCTTAGAACCTCAGAATTTCTTTTTTTTCCCTTCTTTGTATCTATAATGAGGCAATTTCCACTCGCCTTCTACCAGACCAAAAAAGGGATTGGAAATCTCTCTGAAGCCGTTCATAGATGGTTCCAGTTGAACCAGCGAGATTCAAACCATGTGTGGGCAGGCTGTATTTACCCAAGTTGATCGATCGATCAACTTGGGTACAGTCAGTCTGACGGACTTTACATGCAATTATTCCTAGCAGCTGTGATAGCCGCTTGCATTAAACACTGTGTTCTCCCAGCGGGGACCGCTTCCCCTGCCTCCCTGCTGGGAGAACACAATGGCTCAGCGGGAGGGATTCTCCTATCAATACTGCCGAGGTTGCAGTAAAGAAATTCGCTCTGTCTATGGATGGCCTTAGATACAGACAAAAAACAAAAACAAAAAAACACATTAGATAGAGAGAGATATATATTCTGACTTAAAGCGGAGTTCCACCCAAAAATGGAACGTTCACTTTAAGGGAAGGTGACCCCCTGACATGCCACATTTGTCATTTGTTTTGGGGGGGTGGTGGGACGGGAGCGGAAACCCTCATTTTAGAGGGTTCCAGCTCCCACTTCCTCCCAGGGCACTACGGCGCCAGAAGTAAGTTCACCTCTCCCCCTCGGCAATCATCTGGGACATGTCACAGGTTCCAGATGATTGCCCAGGCAGTCACAGTGTGCAGCTCTGCTTATGCATGCGCAGTGCGTGCCCGGCTGTGAAGCCACAGCCAGGCGCCCACAGTGACAAAACCGGCGCCGCTGAGAGGAGGGGGAGACGAGCGGGGCTTCGTTCCCCCACATCGCTGGACCCTGGGACAGGTAAGTTACCGATTATTATAAGTCAGCAGCTGCAGTATTTTGCAGGAACTTGCTTTAAGCAACATTTACCACTTGATGTCCACCCCATAGCAGTTTTACTGCTACAGGCCGGCAGCTGTGTGCCGGATCACGTATATATCCGGCTCTTCCGTGTAGCGGGCACGAATGTGCGCTGGCTTGCTCCTGCTGTGATTATACACAGCGGGAGCCGATAAGCGGGTATTGCAGACTTGATGTCCGCCGGCACTTGCCGATCATTCGGTAGGCAGACTGTAGACTAGGCAGACTGCAGACTATATAAAACAAGGCAGATTGCCGTTGCCAGTAGGGAATGCATGCAGGATCCTGTGTTCCTGCAAAGCTGGGACAAGGATCCACGTCTTCCCCTAGTAAAAGCACCTCCCACACAGTACTAAAACACAGGCTAAGCACACAGTTAATGCTTTGATCTGCCTGATGTTAACTCCTTCCCAGCCAGTGTCATTAGTACAGTGCCAGTGCATATTTTAAGCACCAATCACTGTATTCCTGTCACTGGTTCCCAAAAAAGTGTGTGTCCGATTTGCCCACCGCAATATCGCAGTCAAGCTATAAGTCGCTGATCGCCGCCATTACTAGTGAAAAAAAATAAAAATAAAAAACTCCATAAATATATTCCATAGCTTGTAGACGATATAATTTTTGGAAACCAATATATGCTTTTTGGGCTTTTTTTTACCAAAAATATGTAGCAGAATACATATTGGCCTAAATTGATAAAGAAATTAGATTTTTTACATTTTTTTTTTATTGGATATGTTTTATAGCAGAAAAATTGTGGGACTTTTTTTGTTTATAGTGCAAAAAAGAAAAACCGCAGTGGTGATCAAATACCACTGAAAGAAAGCTCTATTTGTGGGGGGGGGGGGGGGGGGGACAAAAACGTTATTTGGGTACAGCATCACACAACCACGCAATGAAGTGCCATATCGCAAAAAATGGCCTGGTCATTAAGGGGGGTAAATCTTCCAGAGCTGAAATGGTTAAGCTTACCTCAAATGTCCAAATAGCTCCTTTAAAACTTTATCCTGGCCCTGTACGGTCAACACAATGGTTCTCACCATTTCGGTACTATCACTGTAAGCATTATCTTAAAAGAAATGGATTGCCAGCATTAGATAAAATATCAACATCTTGTTAAAAAAAAGAAAAAAATGTATCTACACAGATATCACAATCACACACCTGGAGGCCGAGGCTTTAACTGCTTGTATAAGTCGATAGCCTTCTGCTCCCTGGGAGAAAATACATTATACATTACAATCTACTCAGACACTTAACAAGAGTTAGAAAAACATGAGAGCACAGGTATAGTTCAGCAATGATAACCTTCCTAGAAATCGATTTCCTGTGTAACATGCAGCTAGTGGAGGGGATAACAAAGAAGTAGTAACAGAGGAGGAGCAGTTGCACTTCAAAGAGTTCAAGACAGACTGTAGATTAGAGTCAGACTACTGAAATCTATTCTCTCTGTGTAACCTGCAGCAACTAAAGGGGCAAATAGAGAGAATTAGTAACTGAGAAGTAAGAGGAAAAGTGTTTGACCTATTTCACACAGGCATCAGCTTGTATAAGAGCACCATGAATGGTGAGCTTTTGACAAGCTTCAAGCAGCTTTCTCTAAGCCTTTAAATTGCCCTCCAACTCCTGTTTGGAAATGTTATACACAGATCGTAATGGGAGTGCTGACTGTCACGTTAAACAAGCTGTTACTAGGCTTCAGCAGGCTTTCATAACATGCCTCAAGTAGTGCTGAAGCCTGCTAGCAGCCTGTTTAAAGTGACAATCAGCACTCCCATTAAGACTGATCAGTGTACCGCCCGCTGCTGGAACCATGTGATCGCTGTGACCAATCACAGCAGATCACATGACAATTGTAAACAATGAATTGCTTCAATTCATGCCATTCGTTGTATACAATTGTGCTGCTAGCTGTGATTGGTCACAGTGATCACATGGTACAGACAGGGCCAATCCCAGCCCATCTGTACCATGTGATTATCTGTGGCCAATCACAGCTAATCACAACAATACACACTGAATGAATCTATTTCATTCAGTAAAAATGCTTGCTTATAACAGTAAAATTCACTGCTATAAGCAGAGTGAAAAAAAAAATCCTGATTACCTCCCCAGAGTAGTACAGTGATACTATGGTATTGTATTGCTCTGGTCAACGTATGTGTGTATAAAAAAAAAAAAAAAAAAAAAAAGTAATTTTAATTTTTTTTGTTGTTACATACCGTCACCAGCCAGCGTCCCTGATCACTGACACACCTGTTATATGATGACACTGTACTTTACCAGTGACAGTATGTTAAAAAAAAATAAAAAACACAATTTTTTTTTACATTTATTCATTTTCAAAAAATTAGCGACAAAAATTAAAACTTGTCATGCCTCTTACTAAATACCTTCCAAAAAGGAGTCATTTGGGGGGTATTACTGTACTGTTCTAGCATTTTCGTGCCTCAAGAAATGAGGCTGTCAGTACATCAGGATTGATCAATTTTCAGATATATTCCATGGTTTGTGAACTTTCCTATAGACTAAATAATAATAAGATTTTGGTTATTTTCACCAAAGATATGTGGCAGAATACATTTTGGCCTAAATTTATGAAGAAAGATTATTTATTTGTAAAATTTTATGACAGAAACAAAGAAAACTTCTTTTTTTTTTTACTTTTCAGTCTTTAGCAAAAATTAGAAACCACCAAAAGAAAGCTCTGTGTGAAAATAATGATACAAATTTTATTTAGGCACAGTGTTGCATGAACGTGCAATTGCCATTTAAAGTGTGACAGCGCTGAAAGCTGAACTTTGTCCTGGGCAGGAAGGGGGTGAGAGCGTCCAGTACTGAAGTGGTTAAACAAGCTGTTAGCAGGCTTTCAACAAGGAGTGCTGAAACCTGCTAGCAGCTTGTTTAAAGCTTGTTTAAAGTACCAATCAGCACCCCCATTAAAGGAGTTGTAAAGTTTTTCACCTTAATGCATTCTATGCATTAGGGTGAAAAACCTTCTGTGCTGCAGCTGTCAATCAAATCCAGGGACACAGGAGCTGAGTCCTGCTGTCTGTGTCAAAGGACACAGAAGCGGGACTCGGGAGCGCACCTGCTCAGATGCCCCCAAGAAATGTGGCTCTCCGTGGGGGCACTCGATGAAGGAGGAACCAGGAGCGCTGCCGGGACACCCCAGAAAAGGAGGTTTGGGGCTGCTCTGTGCAAAACCCTTCGCATAGAGCAGGTAAGTATGACATGTTTGATTGTATGCAGGATGGGGGAAGGTGGAAGAGGGATGTAGGTTACACAGAGCATACAGATAGAATATCTAATCGACCAAGCTCTATTCCCCTTTCTAATCCCCTCTGTGCAACCACTTCTCTCCCTTCTCATTCGCTACTTTCTTAATTAGTTCCCCCACAAGTTACACAGATAGTACACGTCTGACAAAAGTGGTAGAAGTATGGGAATTTTTTTTTTTAAATCATACTTATCTAGGTGGCTGTAGCATTGGTCCAATGCTGCATCTGTCCCCCGCCAGCTCTAAGGCTGAGAACTAGGGATGCACCGAAATTTCGGCCACTGAAACATATCAGCCGAAAATGGCCCTTTCGGCAAAAAGCCGAAAGAGAATTTTTGCCGATACTGGTGCCGAAAATGGGGCGGGGCGCCACCCCCCGCTGCCGCCTATCAGGGGGACTTCCTATATCATTGAAAGGGGGGAGAGCCGTGGCCGCCGCCTGTTTGATTACAGCGTCGGGAACATCACAGCTTTCATTTCAATAGCTGTGTGTTCCCCGCTGCGCGCCGTCACATACAGCCCCTCCCCTTGTCCGGGCGCTTTGATAGACAGATTACCCGTCCAATCCTGGGACGGGTGGTCTGTCTATCAAAGTTCCCCCGGAAAGGGGGAGGGGCTGTATGTGACGGCGCGAAGCGGGGAACACACAGCTATTGAAATGAAAGCTGTGATGTTCCTGGCGCTGTAATCAAATAGGCGGCGGCTCTCCTCTCCCTTCACTGGCTGCAATGGGGACACTGGCTATGCTGCAATGGGGGCACTGGCTGCACTACTGTGGACACTGGCTACGCTGCAATGGGGATACTGGCTGCACTACTGTGGACACTGGCTACGCTGCAATGGGGATACTGGCTGCACTACTGGGGACACTGCCTACGCTGCAATGGGGACACTGGCTGCACTACTGGGGTAAATGGCTGCCCTACTGGGGTAAATGGCTGCCCTACTGGGGTAAATGGCTACACTACTGGGGACACTGGCTGCCCTACTGGGGACACTGGCTGCCCTACTGGGGACACTGGCTGCCCTACTGGGGACACTGGCTGCCCTACTGGGGACACTGGCTGGCTGCATCTGACGGGCACTGGTGAGGCTGTATTGATCTCTTGTATCATGTCCGCAGTCTCTGACTCTCTGACCATGTCCCCAGTCTCTGACCATCTCCTGTACCATGTCCCCAGTCTCTGACCATCTCCTGTACCATGTCCCCAGTCTCTGACCATCTCCTCTACCATGTCCCCAGTCTCTGACCATCTCCTGTACCATGTCCCCAGTCTCTGACCATCTCCTGTACCATGTCCTCAGTCTCTGACCATCTCCTGTACCATGTCCTCAGTCTCTGACCATCTCCTGTACCATGTCCTCAGTCTCTGACCATCTCCTGTACCATGTCTGCAGTCTCTGACCATCTCCTGTACCATGTCCCCAGTCTCTGACCATCTTCTGTACCATGTCTGCAGTCTCTGACCATCTCCTGTACCATGTCTGCAGTCTCTGACCATCTCCTGTACCATGTCCCCTGTCGCTGACCATCTCCTGTATAAAAATATTTTTAAAAACAGTCACTTTTGGTATTGGTGTTGGTTTTCGAGATGAAGGAAGATTTATTTTCAGTATCGGTTTCGGCACCAAAAACCCATTCAGTGCATCCCTACTGAGAACTGAGCGATCAAACACCGCTATTAGTGCCCCCTGAGCAGATGGCTGGTAACGGTCAGTCACTGGCTCTTTGCTCTAAACTCCCCCCCCCCACCCCCCACAGGCTCATTGGAGAGCTGGGCTCTGGACGGGGCAAGAGCAGCTGGCTGTGGAGGGGGTGGGAGCAGTCGGCTCAGGCTCTCAGTGGCCCTCTGAATGGCTGAGCCAGGTGCCAGTCCAGGCATGTAGGCGGATTCCAACCATATGGTCGCAATCTTCTCAGAGCCTGGACCGAATGTGACATCAGCCCGCTGTCTGCTGAAAATGGGTCACAGGAGTGCAAAACGATCTGCAAAGGAGCTTTGGCTGTACTTCTTTAATTTGCAATTTATTTTATTCTTTTCTAGTGTTATTTCCCAAATACCATGTCTTATTTACTTCATAACTCTCAGATTTCAATTCACATTACACATTTTAGTCAGCTCTGTAAGTATTGGTATTTTACCACTACCAGTGCTTTTATATTACTGTTCGTGTTATCATCCCTCAAAATAACGCCAGCTTCAGGGCGGTGATACTTGAGGGGGGTCTATAACTATCTATGGGGGAGAAAAGGAAAACTTTTCCAGGTAAGGTGGTGACAAAAATTAACACTTCTTAGGATAAAATAACATTTTGTGAAAAAAACAGGGTTTTAGAACAAAAAAAAAATAATAAAGATTACACATCTTGGTGACATTAAGGTCGGTGAATTGAAAATTTTTAGAAGATAATTATCAGGAGGTAAAATAAGTTAGGTTGTTATAATAAATAATTACTCTTAGTCAGTCAAGCCTTTTAGGTTAGGGAAGCTTTGTGAGTTAGAAGTTTAAACGCTATTCTCTGTGTAACCTACAGCTAGTAGGGGGAAAAATAGAGAGAAGTGGCTGCGCTGAGTAGTGGTGCCAGTGGGTTCTGTGGTAAGTCACAAAAAAATAAATAGTGGTGAAATCTAACCAAGCAACAAAAAGGCATACATACAAACAAGCAAAAACTGCTCAATGTGAACTTACAGGAGCTCCATGACATCGCCTTGTCTACGTGCATAAGGGCTCCTCTGTAGTTCAACTATCTCAGTGTGGAGTCCCATTATTTGGTCATCCAGAAAGGAAATTTGTCCAGCCTGTGAGTTCAGAGCAATACAATAGAATAATTACAAACTACTTACAAAGAAGAGATATAGACACAAAGTTGAATCTGGCCATTGACATGAAATTATCTCAGGTTTATGCCAGTGGACACTTGCCAGCCAACCGTTCTCAGGGAAACAACCTTTGCTAACTAGGCCGGTGTGTCTGGTGAAACATACAGGTTTAGGACCATGTAGGCAGACAGGTGTCTCTGCGTAAACAGGTCATGTCTGCACTACTGCGTTCCTTTGTATGTCTATGGTCACCTTTAAAAGAGACGTTCAGGTTTTGTCTTTTGTTTTTCAAGGATCATACTTACCTAGGTGCATGCAGCATCAGTCTGATGCTGCATCTGTCCCCCTACGGCTCTTAGACTGATAAACAAACACCACTGATTGCTTTGTTCGCACAGCTTCGTGAGCAGACAATTGGTGACTGTCAGTCACCGCTGACTGCTCTGACCCCTAACCCGGGCTGGGCTGTGGAGGGGGCGGGAGCGGCTGGCTCAGGCTCTCAGCGGCTCGTTGAGAGGCTAAGCCAGGTGCTGGTCTGGGCTCCTGGAAGGATCCCGACCAGATTGTCACGATCTTTTCCCAGCCTGGACCGGCTCTGTGACTTCAGACCGCTGTCTGCTAAAAACTTGGTGTGTATTGCAAGAGTTTTTTTTTCTTGGGAGAGTGCATGTGATCAGCACAGGGACGATCAGCACAGGGACAATCAGCACTGTCCAGACAGAGGATCAGGGGAGAATGAAAATGCCTCCTACAAGCTTTACTAGGAACTGATACAAGTCACAAGGCTGCTATATACTGCTGATGAGAAAAAGTATTTATTTATTTATGTTATTACTAAATAATTAAATTGCCATGTTCTGTGTATTGTGTGTTAGACCAGATATAGTGAATGCAGGATCTGGGTTTAGTAAAGATTGAGTTGACAGTTCGGATGTAAAAAATGGCAACAAAAGCTAAAGTGTCATACTCAATCCATTCTTTAGAACGAACAAATGGGAAGAAGACAAGGGAAAAGCAGAGAGTGGCAGGAAACTGAAAAATATTTTATATACAGCTTTCCCTTGACACCTAGCGGGTTTGCTCCAAAGCAGCACTAAACCCAAAAAGCAATGACAGGCAAAACAATCCAGATAATATTCCCTAATTAGGTAAGATTTTTAACATACTAAAATATCAGCTTTTGGTGGATAGGACAAATTGCCATACCTCACCTATATACAAATAAACATCTTGAAATGTTATTCGTTTATGAGGGACAGCCTAGTTGGTTCAAATATTACCTTCGCACATCCTACCGCTCGATCCTCCATCTCCTTCCAAGCTCTCAGCATCTTCTCTGAAGCTGCCAAGTAGAGAAAAGGTTCATTAGTCTTTTGGCCTAATGGCTAAAAAAAACCAATCTGCTCTAAAGTCTGTAATGCTTTACAGATTACTGCAAAAAGGTGCGAGAATCTTTTAGATCAGTCAAGCTGACAGGCAACTGAAAAATATAAGTCACTGAGGCACTGGTAAGGAAAGTATTAACTTGGGTTGGGAGGGCCCTTTACAAATGCACTGTCGCTTTTCCCTGCATGGGCAAGTTGACTTTGTCTGTTTAGGAATGCCCAGCAACAAGTGAAAACTATAGGTGAACTGCTAATGACAGCAAGGAAGCACTGCAAAATGGGCAAAATAAAGTCATAAAGTCCACACATTTTAACCCAATGCGTGTTCTACGTAATCCACTGCAACCAGGTTACAGAAATCTATTACCATGCATGGAGGGTGTATTTGCTTCCTACAATCTGAGCCATTAGGTCTTCTCTCTCTGACAGATCATCAATCTAAATTAGACTTCCAAAAAGAGGTTTAAAGTGGAATTCCAGCTTATCAATAACTATGCTTTAAAATGCCTGCCACGCCCCCCCCCCCCCCCCCCGCATCCCATCTTGCTTAGCCTGTGTAAAAAGATGTGAGTTCTTACCTATTTTTAATCCAGTGCAGTCAGATCACATGATCCCCCGTGTCAGTGACTGGAAACTGCGGGGGAGAGGAGGATGCGCTTAACAGCTGGGAATTGCGGGAGCCATGACTTCACCTCATGGGCTCCCATATACCAGCCAATGTTGGCGTTCCCTCCTCTCTCCTGCAGCTGCCGCTCACTGACAGATTGGAGCCGGAGCTGCAAGGTCACATGACCGAACTGAAGTGGACAAAAACCTAGGTGAGTATACTGATGTTATTTTACGAAGGTTAGGCATTGATAGGTAACAGTGGGGGATAGAACATTTTTGGCATAGCTAGTGTAATGCCGAATACAAATGGTCCAGAAAACGTTTGGTTCAGCAGTAACCGGTCGACTTTCGGCCCGTGTGTACAGCTCCCTGTCCGACAGAGTCTGATCAGCGCTGGCAGCCAATGGCAGCCCTGTCAGAACACAATAGCACAGCAGGGGAGATCGTTGTACTAACATTGCTTGTGTTAGTACAGTGATCTGTCCGTTTTTTTTCCATTCAGCCCACTGGGTTGAACAAAAAATAACTTATAGTGTGTACCAGGCTTTGGGCTGGAATTTTACTTTAAATCTAGAGGCAGAGAAAATTCTTAGTACAGACATTTTTCATAGAGAGATGGTTTATAGATGGATAATATAACAAAACATATAATATTTAAACCACTGGGGCATTTTGCGTGGTAAATGGCTTCAAGATAGCCTTTGTCAGGAAGCTACAGGTGGCTTTGTAAGAGACATCGTTGTGTGCTGGGAGAGAGCTCTCCAGTCTGTAAGTGTCAAAAGATTGAGGAGCATGTGTACAGCTGAATAGACTGTGTTCTTTCTGTTAAAAGAACAGACAGAGCTGGCACCTCTGTGGATTTGTACTTCCGCTTATCGTGTTCCTCCCCCCCTCCGGTGTCACATTTGGCACCTTTAAGGGGAAGCAGATACCTGTCTAATACAGTTATTTGCCCCCACTTCTGGCGATCTACGCCATGTCCGGGCCCCTTCTCCATCCCCCCCACTGTCTTCTGGGAGACACACAGGTCCCAGAAGACAGCAGGGACCAGTCAGGACACGCAGTGCGACTTGCGCATGCGCAGTAGGGAACCAGGCTGTGAACTTCCCGATTCCCTTACTGAAGATGGCGGCACCTCCACCCGGGAGCTGAGGGATGGGTCAGCTTCGGGTGAGCGACAATGTGGGCGCCCTGGACAGGCAAGTGTCCTTATTTTAAATATCAGCAGCTGCAGTATTTGTAGCTGCTGACTTAATTTTTTTTTTTTTCAGCGGAACTTCGCTTTAAGCAAATAAGAAGTGAAATATATAGAGCCCCACCTTGTGGTTAAGCTATAAACAGCTCTACATGCATGGCAACATGGTTAATGAAGATGCACTCACAGATTCCATAGGCCATTTGGTCACTGTAGCGCTCCAAATCAATCTCAATGCTTTTCTTGAAAAACTGCAGCTTGGCGTCTAATTGTTGAGAGGCTGATACCATTGTATTCTTCATCTTTGTGAGGTTGGTATTGTAGCGGAGTAAACTAAGCCTAACAAAAAAAAGAAGAGGTGAGGACAATTAAGGGAATGGTAAAACCAAACTGGTCAGCCATTTTAAACTTTTAAGAGAAAAAAATTGCCTAACAGCAAGTGCCACAGAAAAGCCTAATCGGTGTGCCCCTCTGATCTTGGTTTTACTTTATTACCAATTGTGTGCAAAAACAAAAACTTATTTTTTTTCTGTTTTGGATAAAGCAGGGAGGCTTTTTGCGGTCTGTATCTTTGGTTGGGAGATTCACCCCTATATTTAATCTTGTCAATCATATTTTTTGACTACCTGTATAGCCTGCTCTAGATAGAAATGGATGCTGAATACTTACATTGCTGCTCTTTGCCCCTGAAAAAGGCGGCTATAGTCTTCCTTCAGCCCAGACACATAGTGAACAGCCTCTGCCCATACCTTGCGCAGCTGTAGTAAGGGAAGCTGAACTTTGCTGTCTTGTACTATATAAAAATGAAAAACATTTGTTTTGTTTTTTTATGTGTGATCAATGTTCATGGTAAAACAGGCACAAAATAGATTAAAGCACTAAAAAAATAAATTAAAAAATCAATGTAAAGATTACAGTATCACCCAAAAAGCTTAAATTGTAAATAAAGTAAAAAAATAAAAATAAATTAAAAAATAGGATTTTTTTATAACAGCTTACCTGTAAAATCCTTTTCTTTCGATGGACATCACGGGACACAGAGCCACAGTAATTACTGATGGGTTATATAGGTACCACTAGGTATTGGACACTGGTCACACCCTAATCAGGAAGTTCAACCCCCTATATATAATCCATCCCCTTCCAGGGATACCTCAGTTTTGTAGCAAAGCAATATAAGTGTATTAGAAGAGGGGCGGGACCTCTGTGTCCCGTGATGTCCATCGAAAGAAAAGGATTTTACAGGTAAGCTGTTATAAAAAAAATCCTATTTTCTTTCTCGGACATCACGGGAGACAGAGCCACAGTAATTACTGATGGGATGTCCCAAAGCAATGCCAACTGAGGGGGGGGAAATCACAACCCGGTAGGGTGCTATCAGACCTGAGGACCCTGTACCGCTGTCTGCAGCACACTACCCCAAAGGCGATATCCTCATGCCTTCTCACATCCACCTGATAGAATCTGGTGAATGTATGAACTGAAGACCAGGTTGCGGCCTTGCAGATCTGAGCCATAGAGGCCTGGTGATGCACTGCCCAAGAAGCACCAATAGCCCTTGTGGAATGTGCCTTGATCTGAAACGGAGGAACCTTCCGTTTCAAACCATAAGCTTGAATAATTAATTGTCGAATCCATTTAGAAATGGTCGCTTTTGACGCTGCCTGTCCTCTATTGGGACCCTCTGGCAGCACGAAGACATCAGTCTTGCGAATCTGAGCAGTTGCCTCCAGATAGGTCTTGACTGCTCTTACTACATCCAAAGAATGTAGTGACCTTTCTTCCGAAAAACACGGATCTGGAAAAAAGGAAGGCAGAACAATGTCTTGGTTTAGATGAAAATCTGAAACCACCTTCGGTAAAAAACTAGGATGAGGGCGCAGTACCACTCTCTATCCTTGTGTATAATCAAGTAAGGCTCTTTACAGGAAAGAGCTGCTATTTCTGATACTCTTCTAGCAGAAGAGATGGCTACCAGAAAAATTAGTTTCCTCGTCAGCAAGACCAAAGGAATCTGACGTATTGGTTCAAAAGGCTGTTTCTGTAATACCGATAGAACCAAGTTCAAGTCCCAGGGGTTTAGGGGCACCTTAACCGGAGGATTAAGACGCATCACCCCCTGCATAAAGTTTGGGACCAGAGAATGCGAAGCAAGCGGCCGTTGAAACAACACTGATAAGGCCGAGACCTGGCTCTTGATGGTACTCAAGGCCAGCTTCATCTCTAATCCTAATTGTAGAAAATCAAGAATTCTACCTATGACATATTTCCTGGGATGCCAACCCCTGGATTCACACCAGGATACATAAGCTTTCCAGATTCTATGATAAATCCTTCTGGAAGCTGGCTTCCTTACATTGATCAAGGTAGATATGACAGGATCTGAAAGCCCACGACTTTTCAGAACGTGGGTCTCAATAGCCAACCCGTCAAATCTAGCATTTGTAAGGCAGGCTGGAACACTGGACCCTGAGATAACAGGTCTGGGCGTACCGGTAGGGTCCACCGGGAACCCACCGCCATCCTTGCTATTTCTGCCTACCAAGTTCTTCTGGGCCAAACGGGGGCCACCAGAAGTGCCGACTTCCTTTCTTGCCTGAGCCTGCGAAGGAGCCGTGGCAGTAACAGAATAGGAGGAAATGCATAAATCAGTGAGAACCGTTGCCACGGAATCACCAATGCATCCGTCCTGCCTGCAAGAGGATCCCAGGCAACCGGTAGGAAGGATTTCCCCTTCTGCAGGTTTTTGGGTATGAGCCACCAACTGAGGCTCTGACGCACCGCCTGCGACAGGTGCATTGGAAAGTCTAATGCCTGAACCTTCTTGTTCCAGGCCGACAGAATACTGTGTTGCAGCAGTCCTGACCGGAACTGATCATAGGGAACTTCAATAAGAATTCCATCTTTTTATCCACAGGATCCTTGAGCATCTGAGTGTTGTCTACAGGACAAGTCAGACTACTATTTATTGAGGAAATGGCCGCATCAATGGCCGGCATTCCCCACCTCTTAATAAATTTTTCTTCCATAGGATAAAGTGTAGAAAACCTTTTCGGTGGAAGAAATCGCTTATCTGGGTGATCCCACTCAGAATAAAGGAGCTTTTCCAGTAAATTATGAACAGGAAAAGCATGTGCTGCTTGGAAAGGTTTCAGTGACCCCAAAGCAGAAGAGGATTCTGTAGTAGTTTCAGGTAGGGGCAACTTAAATGTGGAGCGGACCAATCCAGTAAGGATCTGCACTAAGACTTTCTCCTCTTGGGAAGTCGCAGGGGGTCCCTCTCCACCTGATTCCTCCGAAGAGGAATCATCCGTCCCATCCCGATCCTCTGAAAGGGATTCATCTCCTTTATCCCAGAGCTCCTCTGTCTGAGGGTCTTGGGGAACAGAGGAAGGCCTAGTGCGTTTTCTTCCACTGAGAGAAGATGTAATCACGGCCATTAGTCTTTCCTCTAATCCAGTAATGGTTGAGGAAAAAACCTCTTGTGTAATGTATACAGGGGCTGAAGTGCCGGAAGCAGGTGTAGCCCCTAACCCCAATGTCTCTCCCTGTCCAGCCGCCCCTGGTCCCTCAGGAGGGGAGGGTGTAGCAGACAGGAGGTCCTCAGAACCTGAACGAGATCCCCTAGTGTCTCTGGTTCTTGGGGTGCTTGAACCTCTTCTACCCATAGTGCAAAGCAACAAGGTGTGAGGTATCAAAAAATGAACACTGACTGCTGAGCGATGTAGTCTGGCAAAAGCCTTGCTACCAAATGCCCAGTCCGGTGTTCCTTAGTAAATGCAGCCTAGGGGAATGCCTGTGTCCCACCTTACATGCGACTGTCAGCTCTGTGTCCCTCAAAGGCTCAGAGCACCTGTACAGTGTGCTTTAAATAGCCATGCTTTCTGGCACTGTGGGCGTCTGAGCACGCTGACGCTGTGCTGACGCCCCCCCCCCCTCCCGCCCCCCCCCTAGTTTTTTTAAAAACGAGCGCTTCCCGCGCGAGCCGACCCATCCTGACAAGCCTGAAGGAAGGCTGGGGGTGGGGGAATAAGGAGGAGGCCGGCAGTGATGGGCCCTGCATTGCAATGGCGGCTTCGGCGGCGGCGGAGGTAGCGGCTGTGACAGTGCGGTCTAACCCGCCTTACAGCATACCTAAGCCTCTCCCTAGCCTGGGGGGAACATCCCAGCTGAGAAAAACCCCCCACCATCTTACCTTGGAGCCAGTGGAAGAGCCTGTGCAGCGAACGCTGAGACAGAATCAAGCATGAGAAGGTTAGTGCTCTTGGCTGCCCCCGGTGGTCACAATAGGCATAGCATGCATTTACCTTAAAGGAGAAAAGCCACTAGAATTCAAAATTTCTGTGGAATCTCCTCTTACCTTATCCAGCCGCAGGGTTCAGTTTACACGGGCCCAATCTTCACCTCTCACGGTGGGCTCCGTTTGTGAAAACCGTCAGAGACTGGGGCCCCCTACGAGTAGGGGGATCCTTCAGTTCTGGCCCTGTAAAGCACCTCGCCAGAAATTAGGAAGTTTAAAGCCATTTTCTGATCTGCGGGGTCCAGCTCTCTAAAAAGAGAAGCGTTACAGGTAAAACCTCGTTTCTTCGGACACGAGGCCCGGGTACCATCCAATTCGGCCATGAAAGACACTTTGAATGGATCCGGTTCGCCTGGCTTGCCCCAGTATAGGATCTAGGATATTCCCTTTGGAGCTTCAGCACAGGACATCTTTGCACGTCCAACACCTAAGACACTGGCGTAAAAACTGAGGTATCCCTGGAAGGGGAGGGATTATATAGGGGGTTGAACTTCCTGATTAGGGTGTGACCAATGTCCAATACCTAGTGATACCTATATAACCCATCAGTAATTACTGTGGCTCTGTGTCCCGTGATGTCCGAGAAAGAAATTACATATATGTTTTAGGTTTCAATTCTGAATCATCTCTTTGTAGCCACCTGTTTAGATACAGTGATTGCAAAGACTACAGGTGTAAGTGGCGAATAATGAGCCCAAGTGAGAGAACACATTCCCGACTCCTTTACATGAGTATGTTCCTCCCTGCTGGCCACTGGATGGTGCAAAACATTACCTGCGTTGATTAGTTGCTTGATTACTGTTTCAGACGCAGGTCTGATAGTATGTAATCAAGCAAATACTAGGTAAAAAAATAGCTAAAACTGACACCATCCAGTGGCTAGCTCACCCCCTTAGAACAGGGTTCATCAAGCAGGATTCCATGAAAGCCTAGGGTTCCTTCAGAGGTTGCTAGGGGTTCCTTGAGCAATGAGAAATTTCTGCCTCTCAGAAAGTTCCTACTGACGCCAATGAATGACAATGATCATGAGTTGTAGATATAGGAGTTTTTAGCAGGGGTCCTTTAAAAACAGAAAGTTATTTCAAGGGTCCCCCCCCCCCATTTATCTCTAGCTATCGTGACAAAGCTAATGATTTGAAGTTGAAATCCAGTCCAAATGCTTTTGGATAAAGTGGGAAAGGATTCAAGCCTCTACCAGGATACCATTGGGCTCTTTCTACGTTGGGGAGTTCCCATCATGTTCCTTTCCAAGTCACAAAACCAGCACAGAAGGGGAGAAGAAATCACCCCAATGAAGTACAGAAGTAAAGTATAACCCTGTCTTTCCCTGTGCAAAACCAACATATTAACTTACCAATATAATTTACACATTCTGAAAGGTTTCTTGGTTGAAAGGGTCCATCATAAGCAGTCTTGCTCTTATCAAACAAATATACCATGTAACTGTCCCAGCCTCTCTGTGTAGGAAATGAGAAAAAAAAAACACAAAACAGGACATAATTAATATGTTTAAAAACTCTTCTTATTCTTCTACATGTAAGATGAAAAAAAAAAATGTCTTCTTTAAAAGTACAGAACGTAGTAACACTACTAAGAATAATCTGCAGCTCACAAGACCCTCATTATCAAACAGGATAGGTCAACATTATCTTCTTACAAAAATAGCGCAGCCTCTCTAAACACCAGACGTGACATTTCAGAAGCTAGTGAAGAAATATACGTCCTGTGATCCAGTCGTACAACTTGTGAAGGAAAAATGGTGAATGGTAGCTAAGAGGCAATGTCTGACCTATACACATACTATTTAGGAAAGGGACAGTTTGCAGCGACAAACCTCTATCTTTCTCTCTGCTACATAGTGAAACAGGTGGCATTTACTGGATAATTACCTTTACATAACCTTTTAAAACGACAAAACCACTACTACACTCCAGGAAGTTCAGAAATTATTGCTTAAACAATCAAAAGCATACAGTAAACTGGAATTATACAAAATGAAGCGTTCCGATGTAACACAATGAAAATGATAAAAGAAAAGAAGAGGGGGCGTGGCTTGGCAATGGCGCTGTGAGGCTGCTTTCTCTGGGAGCTCCGTGCCTCGTTTAGACTGAGAACCGGATCTAGCACACGTACCGGCGTTAAAACTACATGTCCATGACGGACAGACCTCTGGGATCACCCGCAGCTAACAGAACCGCGGACATTGCTGCTTATTTTCTACGGAATACGGCAACTCCGTCACAGGTCCAAGATGGCGCCGCCACGCACTGGCAATGCAGGCACAGCATCGCTCAAGAAGACAGGCAAGGGGCTCCCTAATGCCCCACAAGGTAACGGGTCTCTCCCTAACAGACCGGACTCCCCGATCCTGTCCCCAGAAATCCCAGGGGCTGATAGCTGTTCATCCATACAGCCTGCTAACACCCAGGAGCAATCATTCCCTGAATGCTGGAAAGGGATAATCGCCCTCCTCCCCACTAAACAAGACATCACTGAATCTGCAGCTACTATTGTGAACACTCTGTCTAAAGAGATTCATGATCTAAAGCAGAGAATAGATACCGTAGACACCAGGGTATCAGAGGTAGAAACATCTACTTCTCTGCTGGAGTCAAGAATGTCAGACATAGAAAAGGCTCATGTGGATTATAAAAGGCGCCTGATCCTGATGCAACTTTCAATAGATGATGGCGAAAATCGCAGCAGGAAAAACAACAGCAGAGTGCGCGGCCTGCCTGAAGCCACTTCAGGAAGTGATCTCAGAGCAATGATTGTGGCCATATTCAATCGACTACTAGACAAGCCCCCTACAGCAGAATTAGAACTGGACCACGTACACCGCGTGCAGGGTCCTAGGGGAGGAGATGATCGAGAGACATATTGGCGAGAGTTCACTATTATACAATTATGGAAGAAATCCTGAGAAGGGCATGGTCCCAGGGCCCCTTGGACTTTGATGGGGCGTCGGTGCAATTTTTCCCTGATCTATCGCGGCTGACCCTGCGCATGAGAGGTCAAATACGACCATTGCTAGAGGCAATCAGAACGACAGGAGCCACTTACAGATGGGGTCACCCCTTCCACTTGATCGTACTGAAAGGGAACAACTCTTTTGTGCTGTGTTGGCCAGACCAACTACCGGACTTGTTCAGGTTCCTGGCGATCCCCGGGTTCTCGATACCCAACTGGTTGGACTTCCCGATCACCTTCAATAGCTCGCGATCTACATCACCAAGACCTCAACGAGCCAGCAGACGACAATGGCGCTCAAGATCCAGGACAACTCCAAGAGACAATCCTACCTCGCCGGAGTCTTAATCGATCACACTGGCTCAGAAGGCTACTTACTGAGAAGCAAGCAGGGGACTCCTGTGATCCTCAGAATCCTAGACCACACTGATATCCTTTTTTCTTTTTGACCGCACAGAAAACCCTCTGAGTTTTATGAGTAGGACATAAAGTGATTCAGGGGTATATTATATGTATGTTGGAGGGACTTTTTGCTCCTCCGTGAAAAGATGACGTGCCTTGGATTGGTGTTGAGATTTAAATCTTGCAGGGGGGTCTCGCCGCACCTCCGCCTCATTGTTCCACAGGTTTATTAAGGGCAGTTTTGACACCCTTTGTTATTGTTCTTTTTTTTCACCTTTTTTTTTGTGGGACATGAGGTGGAGGGGTAGGGGGGACTCTAATTCAAAAAGGCACGGAGTCGTGTTTAGTTTTTTACCCTTTTTTCTCCTTTTCAAGAGGGTTAGTTGCAATACTTACACTGTACTAGGAATGTTGGGTCACATAGATCTCTTAGTTGATATACATTTCATTTTAGGTGGCCGCATACACACAATCTGAAGATTCTATAGCATAGAATCAAGTCGTTTATGGTTTTTTATTTTGTCTTCTGTCTATAACGGTAATAGTCAGGTATTTCTCATCATGCCGGTTCTCTCCTGACGACACGTCTCCTGTTGTGTCGCAAAGTCTAGTCTTCCACACCCACTAATAGGAAGCGCATATTTGCGCAAGGCTTAATATAGCAACAGTTGGATAATTAATTTATCCTTCCTAGTATTTTTCTTCATCCTTTTTCAACTCTACTCCCTCCCTTTCTCTTGCTCGCCGTCCTTCCCTTTATATCTGGTCTTCCTTTCCCTCCCTACCCCAACTTTCCACCCCCTCCTTTTCCCTTCCATTAACCCTCCCCCCACTTTTAACCCTTCCCTATACCACCCTCCCCCGATTTGATATCTGTGCGCGACATGGCCCCCCCGGGAAGGCCTCCGGGCTCACACCCTGGAGGGGAGATAAAATTTACCTCCCTCAATGTCAGAGGCCTAGCTACTCCGGAAAAACGCTCCAGACTGCTTTCAGATCTCAAAAAAACACGCACACAGGTGGCGCTCATTCAGGAAACGCATTTCAAACAGTCGGCAGTCCCCAGACTCCGTAACAGGGACTTCCCCACTGTATACCATGCTCCCTCCCCTCTATCGAAATCAAAGGGGGTCAGCATATTGATAGCCAGATCACTGCCGTGGACGCCATTAGAAGAGAGAGCTGACCCACTTGGCCGATTCTTGCTCTTAAAAGGCAAAATCAGAAATACCACAGTGACCCTAGTAAACGTCTATTTCCCTAATTCTGACCACCTGTCTTTTTTGCGATCTCTCATTCCCTTAATCTTGGATTTCCGGGAGGGTTTGTTCCTGATGGGCGGAGATTTCAATTTTGCTCCAGAACCACTATTAGACGTATCGAGAGGGGCATCTCATTTGTCTTTTTCTTATCTTAAAAAACTCAAGATAGATTTGACCAATCTACAGTTAGTTGACCCCTGGAGAATCATGCATCCTGGTGAGAGGGATTTTACCTATTTTTCTGCGGTGCATGGTACATACTCCAGGATAGACTTCTTTCAGATCCAACATAAAGATCTACCGTATGTCACCGCATCCCAGATTGACTACATTTCCCTCTCTGACCATGCCCCTACGCATGTGACCCTTTGCTGGGATACAGAACTCAGGTCCCCTCCAACTTGGAAATTAAACGAGTCACTATTACAAATCCCCGAGGTACGTGAGGAGATAAGCAGGACACTGACCAATTACTTCTCAGAAAATATAGATCCCTCGCTGTCTCCATTGACAATTTGGGAGGCCCATAAATGTGTAATAAGAGGGGAATTAATTAGGATTGGGGCAGCGAAAAAAAGAGAAAGGACTAAACAGATTGACCTTTTGATCTCACAGGTGCGGTCTCTCAAGCTACTTCACAAGAAGTCTCTAGCGGAAACACACCTCAAGGCTTTATTGAAGACCAGGGGTGAATTGAAAGACCTCTTGTACCATAAAACGGTACAAAATCTGGCCTGGGCTAGAAGGTCCATGTTTGAATTCTCTAACAAGCCAGGTACCATGCTGGCTAGACTGCTTCGTGGCCCGAGACAGCGCACCTATATTCCCTCTATAGTGACCTCACAGGGATCTACAGTCCACACCTCTAGGGATATAGCAAATGAATTCGCTGCATACTACCAACAACTGGATAACTTACACAAGGGGGAACCTGCTGAGCTTTTGACAGAAAGAGAGGTGGCAGCGGGTGAATACATCAGGTCTTCGGGTATGCCTACTTTGCCAGCTGATGTAGGAGACTCCTTTGAGTCGGACATCACCCCTGAAGAACTCTCACTAGCCTTGGCTCAAACGAAGCCAAGGAAGGTGCCCGGGCCAGATGGCTTCACCCTGACCTACTACCAGACCTTTGGGTCTAACTTATCGACACACTTTCTGAAAGCTTACAACGCATTAAAAGAGGGTGGCATTAACATGGTAGACTCCCTACGGGCATTTATTTCTTTGATCCCAAAAGAGGGGAAAGATCCTAGTCACTGCAGTAATTACCGCCCGATTGCTCTACTAAACGTGGATCTTAAATTGTTCTCCAAAATTCTGGCTAACAGACTACTGCCACATATCCCACATTTGATCCACTTTGACCAGGCGGGGTTCGTGCCGCTAAGGGAGACGAGGGACAATACCATAAGAGTCCTCAACCTTATTCACGAAGCGCGGTCCGTCAAGAAGCCTTTTCTGCTACTCTCTACAGATGCGGAAAAGGCTTTTGACAGGGTGACCTGGCATTTTATGCGGGCCACTCTGGAACATATTGGTGTTGGCCCAAACATGAGAGGCTGGATATCGTCTCTCTACTCGGCTCCCTCTGCGGCGGTAAGGGTCAAGGAGTGGCGGTCGGACTTTTTTGACATTTCTAACGGGACGAGACAGGGGTGTCCCCTGTCCCCACTGGTTTTTATTTTGACTCTTGAGCCGTTCCTGTGTAGCGTTCGCAGGAATCCCAATATAACCGGGATCACGAAGTCCTCTGGACATCACAAAATCGTGGCCTTCGCCGACGATCTGATTTTCTTCGTCTCTAATCCACGAATCTCATTACCTAACATCTTGGCAGCTCTACGGTTGTATGGCGAAGTCTCAAATTTCAAGGTCAACTGTGCCAAGTCCGCAGTGTTGAATATCACAATACCAGCCACGGAAGCAGTAAATATGAGCAAATCCTTCCCGTTTCGATGGGCGACTTGGCACACCTGTACACATGTAACTTCCAACCCTTACTCCAGAGACCTAAAATTGACCTTCAGACTTGGCACAAACTCACTTTGACCTGGTTTGGGCGATGCAATGCCCTGAAAATGACGGCCCTACCCCGGGTTTTATATATACTTCAAACATTACCGATAAAGTTACCAATGACCTTCTTTAAGCAAATACAGTCCATCGTGAGGGAGTTTATCTGGTCTCATAAATCACCCAGAATAAACATGCAAACACTGTCCAGACCCAAGGAGAGGGGGGGCATCGGTTTCCCAGACATCTCCCGGTATTACCGAGCGGTACACCTTGCCAGGATTGTTGATTGGCATTGCAACAAGGATTCAAAACAATGGGTGGGAATGGAAATTGAGGACTCCTCTATCTCCTTGCTCCCGTCCCCGTGGCTCTTGTCCCCACTCCCAGAAGACCAGAAAACCCACCCGCTAATAGGAGCTACCCTTCAGGTGGCAAGGAAAATATTCTGTAACACGGATATATCACCGTTACCTTCCCCATTGACACCTATCATAGGTAACCCAGACTTTTCCCCCGGACTTACAAGTCGTAGACTGAGACAATTAATTACTTTTGAGAAACAGTCTCTAGGTGAGGTTTGGCCCCAGGGGGAACTCCCATCTTCTTCCACCATCTCTAGACTCACAGAACCTCCGTTAGACAGCCTCAGTACCATCCAGCTTAGACATTTTCTGCAGACTCTTCAGAAAGCTCCCTATGTCCCACGGGGTCACACTCCTCTGGAATCTCTGTGTAAATCGGGGGAACCGATAAGACACGCACTCTCATTTTTATATAACCTCCTCACTACTCAGGGAGAGGACAAGACGCCAGAGTTTCTATTGAAGTGGGAAAGAGACCTAGAGACCCAGTTTACCACACAACAAAGGGAGAAGATCTTGGCTTTAGCTCACAAATCCTCGATTGCGAGTCATTATCAAGAATCGGGATACAAAATCCTGACCAGGTGGTATAGAGTCCCATATATGTTACACAAAATGAACCCTACGCTCTCGGATAGGTGTTGGAGGTGTGGCACAGAAGTAGGAGATATGCTTCATGTCTTTTGGTCGTGTCCAGTTCTGAGACCCTTTTGGGAGGAGGTTACTTCTACCATTCAAAGTTTGACCTCGGTCGAACTTAAAGACAACCCAGCTGCATGCCTTCTACACCTAACCACCAGACCCACTAGTAAATACAAGAAAACTTTGACAATGCAACTCCTGAACGCAGCGAGAGCCTGTATTCCCGTACTATGGCGGGATCCCCTCCCACCTACTAGGGTCCTGTGGTATTCAAAAGTAAACTGTATCCTACGTATGGAGGAACTGACTGCAACTCTACAAAACAAGGAGGAACAATTTATGGACAAGTGGAGACCCTGGAGATATTTTGTTGGTACTAACACATATCTACAGGAGTTAACACAAGCACAGACCCAATCTACCTGAGAGGGCACCCCCGTAGGTATTACTAAAACAGGCACCTGTACTTGCCCCTTTGGGGTCTGGGGGGTGGGTTCGATGGGGGGGCGGTGTCGCAGCCATACCCTTCCAACCCCCTTCTGGGATCTCTTCTCCCCCTCCTCCCTAAGCCCTTCTTGTCTTTCCTTCCCCGCCTTCCCTCTGATTCTTTACTATTCCCCACTTTTTCTGTTCTTTTGTACTGATAAGCTCACCAGGTAGCCGTGGTGACGGCGTTAACGTATTATTGAGAGCATGTTATTCACGGTGAGCAGGAAACATATGTACGTATAGCATTAGACACATCTGTCTTAAAATATTTTAAGCATTACATTATATATCAATATTGTTTAAGATCTATTCAAGGTTTATGCAAGGAGGCCCATGGGTAGGCCACCTTGCTTTCTTATGTTTAGGAATGATATATAGTTGGCTGGAACACACATGTATTACCCCACTTGTTTGGTGGATAACCTGATCTAGGTCTACGGTCTCAATCTAATGTATCCTAAACATGTTAATGTATGAAAATGTATGACCTGTTTTATACTGGACTATGTATCCATGCCTTCTTTATAATAAAATAAAGGAATTTAAAAAAAAAGAAAAGAAGAGTGAGACATTTTGAAGGAAACCTACTGTAAGTCCAGCCTTGTTAAATAAAGTGTTCAGGAGTTAATCCAGAATCCAGGACCTTACTGATCAATTAGAAACAGCTATATCTAAAATTGACGACTTGGAAAACAGGTCGAGACGCTACAAATTCAGAATCCGTGGCCTCCCCGAGTCAGTTAAAGATCTGTATCCGACAATCCGAGCTTTCATCAAGGACTTAATCCCTGACATCCCAGAGCACTGCCTGGAGCTGGACAGAGCACATAGGGCCCTACAACCAGTACGATCGGACGGCCTTCCTCTGGACATTACAGTCAAACCGCACTTCTATGCGGTAAAAGAGGAAGTGATGAAATCACCTCGTAACTCTGAACAGCTTCTCATTTTGGGGCACCCAATACAGATCTTTGCGGATCTCTCAACATACACAATCCAAAAGCGGCGCTCTTTAAATCCTTTGCTGCAGGTTTTGCCTCAAAAAGAGATCTCACATAGATGGGCCTTTCCTTTACGCCTGAACCTTTCTTACCGGAATAAGGCCTACAACTTATCATTCATGGAGGGCGAGAGATTGCTCTTACACCTTCCAAAGGACCATCCCCACCAAGCCCCCTGACTCTAATTTGGCAGAAACAACAACTCAAGAAGAGGTCAAAGGACTTTCACTCGCCATGACGACGACTTCCGGACCGAAGAGGCTGCCCATCCTCTTAGATCCCTCGATCTGATCTTTGGAAACACATCCACTCACTGTGACGGTTATCACACTTTATTTAGATTGTTGACTAGTTAGGTTACTAATCCCCCAGGAGGCCCTCCTTGGTAAACTGGAATGGATAGGTTTGCACCGTTTATCTGAATTCTGCTAGTTCGTTAATTGCTCACCCATATGTTAAGCTTTAGAAGAGAACTGATATCTTAATTGCAGCACAACTGCCACTGGTTTTGATTGGGGAAAGAATCAGCACTATCCTACACGGTTTATCCTGCAGCTTTCCCCAGCGCAAAGATTCTCTCTGGACTCTGATAATTTCCCTCCACAGGTTATAGTGCAGGCCCTCGGGGCTGCATTCTAGCGGCGGGTGCCCCCATGTCTGCATCTCAATTCATGGGGTCGCACGCTGTTAGGGGGGGGCAGGAGTGCAGTTCCTCGGGTACGGCGGATATAAGTTACAAAAAGCAAAGCTCTGTTATCATTAAATTTGTAAGTCTTTCCCAAGTTGGAGTGACTGGTGAGGTCACAATGTGCCTTCATCTGTTTTCGAGAAGCGTTTAACCCTTCTCGGAGACAGATTTCTTCCCCCGGTTTAGGTGGAAGTTTCTTTTTGTAGGATTAGGCTTGAGAAGTGGCCGGTCCCTTCTTAATCCGAAAGGGTTTTGGGCTGAAATGTTTAATATGCTTTTTATTGATACATTCTCTATTTTCTTCTCCTCCTTCTTTGCTAATGCTTCCCCTCTTCTCTACTTCCCAATCCTTTCCCCTTCCAAGGTTTTCCTGGAGCTCCTTCTACTCCAATGGACAAGAATGAGACATCTCAGCATCTAGAAAGACTTCACTCTATGGGGACCCTTTTCTGCTTGTGGTGAGATGTTTACCTTCCTTTGAGCTCTCCCCCCATCTGATCCAAGGTTAAGGTTGCATCATGTAATTTGAATTTGCAGATATCGTCCCATAACGTTCAAGGAATGAACTCCCCTGTTAAACGCTAGAAAATTTTAAAGTTTTATCATACCCAAAAAGCAGACGTCTTGCTATTATAAGGGACACACTTCCCAGCCTCGTACAGCCCCTCCTTTATTCACAAGAGATTCCCACAATTTTTTCTAGGGGACACGGAAAACAAAACGAGAGGGTTGACAATTTGTTTTGCTAAACACCATTTTTCTCCTACCAAGACTATTAGAGATCCTGAGGGACGCTACTTGTTGGTATCAGGTACATTAGATGGGGAGACCTATACATTAGTTTCATACTATGCACTAAATAAAGGCCAAGGGAGATTTTTCGAAGATACGATGCACACATTTGATCTCTCCTTAGATAAGTCCATCCTAGGAACCCCAAAATCCAAACGACCCCCCCAGACAGAGCTCCATAGTTGAACAGTTGTTGCATCTTAATAGCTTGGTAGACATTTGGAGGGAAATGAACCCCCATGTCAAGAACTATACACATTTTTCTGTGCCGTACCGCACCCATTCCAGGATAGATCGCATCTTCCAACAATCCACAGCGATCCCCTCAGTGCTCTCCTCCAAAATTCAGGACACCTCTCTTTCTGATCACTCAATAGTGACTCTAACCTTAAATTGCTCATCAAGGGTCAAAGGCCCCTTCAAAATTGCGCCTTAATGAAGCACTCCTGAGCAACGCTGTACATTGCACAATATTTGAGGGGACCCTAAGGGAAAATTTCACCGAAAATGACAATAAGGAAGTCTCCCCGGGAACATATTGGGCAGCTCATAAGACGGTAATGAGAGGGAAACTTATCCAGATCTCTCAAGCGTGAACAAAATGCTGAAATACTAAAGATGTCAGAAGGATTCCTCGTTCTCAAACACCACAAAAATAATCCTACCACTGACAATTTGACCCGACTAGATGCGGCTCGTCTTAAACTAAACTTAGCACTGACCATTTCTGCCGAGAAACATTTAAGATGGACCGGCACTAGATTTTACACTTAAAAAGATAAGGTAGGATCTAAACTGGCAACCAAAATCAGCCGTAACCGTCCCTAAAATCAGCACCAAGACTGGCGATCTTACTCAGAACCCCTTGAAGATCATGGATGCTTTTCATTTCTTCTATTCCAGACTTTATAATGACAAACCACCTGACAAGCTCTCTAGAATGGAGACATTCCTCCGCAATATACCCTTACCTAAAATAATAGGCATGCATCAAGAACTGCTAGACAAACCCTTCAATACAGAAGAGATACAGTACTTGAGGTCATTAAATCGCTGAAGGCAGCCTCGGCCCCGGGGTCCGATGCTTTCTCGGTCATTTATTATAAAAAATTTGGCCCCCTCCTCTCCCCCTTTTTAGCCCGCTTCTTTAACTCTCTTCGGGATGGAGCCTCATTGGATATTGCACTAAATTCTGCCTACGTCTCTGTCATACCTAACCAGGGAGAGATGCAAGTGACCTCAGTAACTATCGCCCAATTTCCCTTATTAACAACTACCTTAAAATTATGACAAAAATCCTTGCAGTTAGGCTTTCAAGCTTTATAGCGAAGTATATACACATAAAGATCAGATGGGCTTCATCTCGGGAAGAGGGTCCTGACCAGTCTAGGAGAGCAATAGACCTAATTTCCCTACTATACTACCACTGGGATAAGGGGGCCCCACAGGATGGCTTTTTGCTATCCATTGATCTCCAAAAAGCTTTTCACTCCGTGTCCTGGTCATACCTTTTTGAAATTCTAGAGAAATGGGGCTTTGGTTCTGAATTTCTGACGACTATGCATGCGCTGTATTCGAAACCTAGAGCTCAAATACGTATTATGGGTCACTACATAAAGGCTTTTAATATACAAAAAGGAACTAGACAGGGCTGCCCCCTCTCTCCCCTGGTCTTTGCCATCACCATAGAAACTTTAGAATTAGCCATTAGATCTCACCCTGATATAAGGGGAAGTAACATGCGGCTCTGAAAAACACAAATGTGCACTCTTCGCAGATGACATGCTGCTATTTCTCACATCACCTCTGACATCAACCCCAAATGTCCTTCGACTACTCAAGGACTTCGGTACTATTTCAGGACTTACAGTCAACATATTTAAATCTGTAGCATTAAATGTGTCGGTCCCACCCAGACTATTAGATCATCTTAAACAACACTTTCCATTTCCTTGGGCCACTGACTTAATTCTTTATTTAGGTATCAAGTTAACAAACAATCTAGCCAACCTATACTCTGCTAATTACCCTCACATGTTTCGAAAATTAGAAGAGGACGCTAAAGCATGGGCGCAGTGCGGGCTATCATGGTTGGGCAGACTCAACGCGAATAAGATGACATTATTACCACGCCTGTTATATCTTTTCCGTTCCCTCCCTATACCCATCCCAAAATTATCTTTAGAAAGGTGGGAATCGCTTCTCCAAAGGAATTATTTTCCACCTTAAAAAACAGGGAGGTCTAGGTCTTCCCAATTTGTGGTGGTACTACCAGGCTGCACAATTGACCCAATTTTTTATGGTCTATTCCAAACCTGTTTGGGTTTCCCTGGAAAGACAGGCAGTTCCCCATCACACTCTGGATTATCTCCTATGAAGATCTTCCAAACAAAGACCAACCGTCCTAGCGTCTTCTCTTTCTCACTCCCTAGCACATGTGATAAGCTTCACAAACAAACTAAACTGATTTCTACCATGAGACCCCTCTCCCATGCAGACCAATTTGATGCAGTGTGCGGCATATGTTCTGAGCATTGACAGGCTGAACCCCACCCCTTCAACCTCTGCAGCAATGCTGGCAGCACTCATAAGTCTATTTTCCAAAAACTACCTCTGGATATGGCGCTGAGCATGGGCACTCAACTTCTTTGTTCGACCATGGCGAGGCCTGTTCTGAGTGGAACCTGTCCTGTTAAACCGCTGTATGGTCTTGGTCACCATCCTGCAGCTCAGTTTCAGGGTCTTGGCAATCTTCTTATAGCCTATGCCATCTTTATGTAGAGCAACAATTCTTTTTTTCAAATCCTCAGAGAGCTCTTTGCCATAAGATGCCATGTAAAAACTTCCAGTGACCAGTATGAGACAGAGCGATAACACAAAATTTAACACACCTGCTCCCCATTCACACCTGAGACCTTGTAACACTAATGAGTCACATGACACCGGGGAGGGAAAATGGCTAATTGGGCCCAATTTGGACATTTTCACTTAGGGGTGTACTCACTTTTGTTGCCAGCGGTTTAGACATTAATGGCTGTGTGTTGAGTTCTTTTGAGGGGACAGCAAATTTATACAGTTATACAAGCTGTACACTCACTACTTTACATTGAAGCAGAGTATCATTTCTTCAGTGTTTTCACATGAAAAGATATAATAAAATATTTACAAAACTGTGAGGGGTGTACTCACTTTTGTGAGATACAGTATATATGCCCCTGCAGAGGCATTTTCGGATTAAACCTACAACTGGTTTGTCCCCACATACAGACCAAGGTGTACTGGCCCAAAGTTCCAAGATTTTGATGGGCAGTATTTTCTCCTGTGAAGACCAAGTCTACTATAGCCACCTTCAAAGCAACTGGAGAAGCTGGCATCAGTGGTTATTATCTTCCCAAACCCTTCTTCAGATTTCAAAACATCAACCACCAATTTTAGCTCTGCCACACCCCAGAAACAGAGCCCTTTGGCAATCCAATGCCTGGATCTTCATTTATACTAACCCGTCAGAGGCTCCCTACCACGATCGGAGATGCGATTCGTCAGAGTGACACACCACCGAGCGCCGTGCTGTGCGCCCCCACAGGCACGCGCTGGCTTGTTATTCTGGAAGACGTCATATGACGTCCAGACAGGATAACGGAACCACCGCCCGGCCGTCATTCTGCTATAGACCGGGCGGAAAGTGGTTAAAGATCTTTAAAGTTGGGTCCTGCTCTTCCTGAGCATGTGCACCAAGATCTCCATTAATTCCAAAGGAATATCTATAAGCTGGAGGAGTTATACAGATATTCCATTGGACTGAATAGAGAATGCAATGAACAGGACCTGACGGTGAAGATGTTTAAGACCTGCGGAACAGGGACAGGTAAGTGTGTTGTTTGTCAGGGGTGAGGAGAGAGGGCATCAGAGCCCATTACAAGTGGAGCCCAACATAAAGTATTGCGAACTTACCACTCCATCTATCACACACTGGGAGGCAGGCTTTCTGGGGTCAAGAGACACCCCCATTTCAAGCAGCAACTCTTGATTGCAGGTACTAATTCCAGTCTCTTTTTCAATGTTAGACTGAAGAGTGTGTAGACTTTCCTCGGGTTGTAGGCGGAAAGAGATGATCTTAGCAGATGTCATGTTCAAAATGTGTACAATCTGTAGATGGGATATAGAAGAATGAAAATGAAAATGCAACCCCAGTAGCGTTGCAAATAGTTGACTACTGTAGCTAGATTTCACAATTTCAGGTCCGTTACACACAGAAAAACAACCTCAATGTACCTTTAAGTTCAGAATGTGTTCCATTAACACAAAACAACGAGGGCGACCAGAGTGCTCATCAATTCCACCTCCACGATGCTGAGGGTCCCAGTTTAGTACAAGCTGTAACCATGTCTCCATGTGCTCCACCATGATGCTTCCAAAAAAGTAAAGTAAAAAAAGGTAAAAAAAAAATATCTATTTCCTCATTAGAGCATGCAGAAGATTCACAGAACCTACAGCGATTGTAAAGGTGTTTTGTTTAATAACAAACATGTTATACTTACCTGCTCTGTGCAATGTACAGAGCAGCCCAAAACCTTCTCTTTTGGGGTCCTCTGCTAGCACTCTTGGCTCCTCCTCCCTTCCAAGTGCCCTCATAGCAAGTCACTTGCTATGGGGGCTATCGTGCAGGCTCTTTCCAGAGGTGTGTGTGTCTATTGGCACACATAGCACAGCTCAGCCCTGACCCCTGAGCCTGCCAATGGTTCCCGCTGCTACCTCTGAGTCGTATGAGGAGAGAGAAAGAGAGAGTAAGAGCAGTGCTGCTGCTCTTGGGCAAAGTATTGGATCAATATCAGGTTTAGGTAAGTATTTGGGGGGAGCAGATCATTGAAGGTTTTTTTCCTTAATGCAGAGAATATATGGGTACCTGAAGGTAACAGGCAATGAACAGATCATCTGTGTCTGTTCTTCTTTGCCCCTATACACCAAACTAATCAAACTATTTGTTCTGTTTTAAAAGTTTTGTGTTCCCTATGATTGTAGTGAAAAGACAGTTCTTCCTGTCTCAGTAGAGCAAAAGGACTGCTGTAAATAACAAACCGTAAATTTCAAGCGTCTCTCAATCAATTAATGTGACTGACAATGAAAATGATTTTATTAATGCTTGGGACAAAAAAAAATAGCTTAGGATGCGACATTGAAACTGAAGCAAACCTTTATTTTGTCAAATCATGGCAAAGCAACAGGTTTGATGAATAGGAGGGAGCCTTCTATGCTCTCCTCTGCCACCACGATTGCCTCCTGGAGCCCCCACACAATTGTGGCGTTAGGCAAAATTAGATTAGAGCTACATAGGGATAAGGACTGTTCTCAGACTCCACGTCACGGCATTCAGGACTTGTAATTGGCTGTATTGTGGATTGACATGGGAGAAACTGGGAGTGTGCCACCATGCTCCAAAAATATCTCTTTCCAGAGCCTGCATTCAATACAGCAGTGGAGAACAAATAAAAAATAAGTATATGTGACCTTTTTCCTCTAAAGCGAACCAGTTACCGGTAGTTTTGCCTAAGTAGACATAGTACAGGTTCACTTTAAAAAGGAAAGCAGCTCTCAGAACACGGTATGTAGGCTGCAACCAATGTCCTCTTCTTCTCACTTGCAGTCATTCAATGCAGAGCAATGGCTTAAAGTGGATGTAAACCCAATTTTTTTTTTATGTCATAATATAGAGTATAAGATTTCCTATCATTTGAGCCCAGTCTTGCCACAAAGAGTTAATCCATCCCTGAGCAATCCTCTTTTATTGTTCAGTGAGATAAATCTTGACAAACAGAGAAAAACTGTCAAATACTCCCCCTTGCTGTGAGTGACAGGTGATTTACATATCTCGTGCACTAGCCTAAGAAACATGCATTATTTTTTAATTCCCTCCCACTCCTTTCTTCTGCTGCTCTGCCAGGATTGGATGTTCCACACCTCAGCATAATTTGGCATGCTGAAGTCATGTGGTTACTTTCCTGTCTTTTCACTGGATGTTAGAGATCATAGCAGAAGTTCAATGTAAGAAATACACAGGAGAAAAATGCATGTTGCCAAGGTAAGTGTAGAAGTGGGCGGGGAATCTACTGACATGACTCCACCCACCGAGCTCCAGACAATAGACCCACCCACAGAATATGCAGTTTTTCGGCTCTCATAACAGACAGAGGGGAGACATTTGACAGGTAGATACATGCAAGAGGCATGTATATCCTTATAAATAACCCCTATGGCAGTAGTTTAGAAAGGATGACATTGGGTTTACATCCACTTTAAACACTTTGAGCCACTGATACAGAGAAAGGATCATTGGCTTCCCCTTAACTCACTTGCTGTACTCTTGCCCTGGGTCAGTAACTTTTGAAGTCAGACACACAGTCAGGCAAAGTTGTATTCTGAAAAAAGTCAAAAACTGCAGCTTGTATATTTCTGTCCATAAATACTTCTTTCAGCCATCTGGCTGCCAATAAAGAGTATTGTGCATCATAGCTTTCCCTCTTCTAGATTGCAAGGTATGAAAGGAGTAGCAATCCAGGGGTAAAAAAGCAAGTTAACAGCTGCTGATCGCATTACATTTTATATAAAACCTACTTCAATCCTGCAGTGGATTTAGAAAACTAGGTCAAGTAGAACACAGCAAATACAGAAAACATCCAGTCATTCACTTAGACCAAATCTCTAAAAACAAAAAGATAAAAATAAATAAAAAAAGGACTTTGATTAAAGTGGATTTCTGGGCTTATACTAACTAATCTTTAAACTCATCTCACCCCCCCCCCCCTTCTAACATCTATACTAAATACCCTGTGGAAGAAAAATGCATATACAGATGCATCCCATAAAATTAGAACATCATCAAAAAGTTAATTTATTTCAGTAATTCAATTCAAATTTGTGAAAACCCAAAATTCAGTATTTCAGAAAATTAGATTACTACAGAAGACTAATAAAAAAACAAAAAAACAAAAACAAAAAAAGTATTTTTAATACAGAAATGTTGGCTTACTGAAAAGTATGTCCATGTACAGTATAGTAAGAGCTCAATACCTGGTCAGGGCTCCATTTGCATGAATTACTGCATCAATGCGGCGTGGCATGGAAGCGATCAGCCTGTGGCACTGCTGAGGTGTTATGCAAGCCCAGGTTGCTTTGATAGAGGTCTTCAGCTCATCTACATTGTTGAGTCTGATCTCTCATCTTCCTCTTGATAATACCCCACAGATTATCTAGGTTTAGGTCAGGCGAGTGTGCTGTTTGATGTTACATGTTCCACCCAAAGTACGGATGTAACATGTTCCAAAAGGTGAACTCATCTTTTAAGGTCATTGTTCATGATTCAACAATAACAAAGACACTGGGCAAAATTGGAATCCATGGAGTTCCAAGGCGAAAGCCACTGCTGATCAAAAAGTACACTAATCCGATAGGGCCATGCCACAGCATCCCAAAACAGGCCGTTCATGCTTGAAAACCCTGCAATGTGGCTGGATTAAAAGAATTCTGCAAAGAAGAGTGGACAAAAATTCTTCCACAGCGAAGTGAAAAACTCACTGCCAGTTATCACAAACACTTGATTGCAGTTGTTTCTGCCAAGGGTGGCACAGCCAGTTATTAGGTTTTGGGGCAATTACTTTTTTACATACGGCCAGGCAGGTTTGGACAGCTTTTTTCCCTTAATAAATTAAATCGTCATTTAAAAACTGCATTTTGTATTTGCTCGGGTTATCTTTTTGTAAAATTGAAATTTATTTGATGATCTGAATCATTTAAAGCGGAGTTCTGTGCAAAAAATTAAGAGTCAGCAGCTACAAATAATGACTTTTAATATTAGGACACTTACCTGTCCTGGAATCAAGCAATGTCGGTACCCCAGCCGAGGTTTCCATTGGCTCTCGGATGCTGCCGCTGCCATTGTCTGTAAGGGAAACCAGCTTTGCGGCTTCACAGCCAGTTTCCTACTGGGCATGCGCGAAGCGGGCTGCACCGAATGGTCCGACGGCGGGGGAAGGAGGCCGAACTTGAGTAATTTCGGCGCAGCGAGATCTCTGGAAAGTGGGGACAGGTACCTGTCAAAAACAGGTGACCGCTCCCCCTCCCCCCCCGAAAGATGCCACGCCATTTTTTCCCCCTGATTTTTTATCGCCAGCAATTCAATTTTTTTACATTCAACTGTCAGCAGGGATTCAACTGACTCATCAGTTGTTAAAAATGTGGAGGCTGGCTTCCCGGCCCGCTCCTTAAAAGTGTTTGTAACTTTACACTATGATTCACTCCCAGCCCCGCTCATTTAAGCACCCATAATGTGCTGTATGAGTGTTTGTCAAAAACAAAGCCTCTAAATCCCTTTTTTTAATGTATCTTCAGGTCGGTCACGTGACTCCCAGCCGCTCTAATACTCCGACCTATGGGCAACAACAGAGGAGAGCTGTGGATGACAGAGGCACGTAAACTGACCACGGTATCAGTGCTCAGCAACCATGATAAATCGTTGTCACTTTACAAAGGGGAGGGCAGAACCAGGCAGGACCAGCCATGCTTTTTTACAGCAGGACAGGTTAGGTGTTTTAGGGTTACAAACACTTTAACAACCAGCTATACACAGTTTGTTAAGGTAAAGAAAAAAAAAAAAAAAGAAAAACCCATGTAAAAACGCAACACTTGCGTTTTTGGTGCATGTCCATTGAAGTCGCAATCTGCTACGGGAAAAAAGTGCCTGACCCTTTCCAAAATCCCACAGGCTGAAAAATGCATATATGCGAACGTGTACCATAGGAAACCAGATTAAATGGACTGTAGTGCATTTCTGCAAACTGTAAAATGCACTAAAAACGCATAGGTGTAAACTTAGGGTGAAAGACAAAGCCTGGTCCAATTTTATTTTTATAAACTGCAGCTCTATAAAGCTACACTATCTTTCCCCATTTGTACATCTATAGGGACAAAAATGGAGGGTGGGGTTCTCTTTACTTGTGTTTCCAGCCTCAAATCAGAACTTCAGTATGAAGTCAATCATGTTGTAAGTTGGCCAAAACTTCTGGCATCTGCTGAACATATGATGTTACATGTTGCCAGTGTTATACCAAAATCTTCGCAGCTGTATGGAGCCAGCCAGGATTGGATTACCACCAGAGACTGAGGATGTTCAACATGAACAGCAAATAAGATCAGGGGCTGCCATAGCCATAGAAACAAACAGCAAGGCTCAGCCTCGCCCCCTCCCTTGTCATAGGATTTGATTGACAGCAGCAGGAGCCAATGGCTCCCACTGCTATCAATCTCCCCTGTGAGGAGGGAGAGAGCTACTGCTCTTGGGCACAGCACTGGATCAAGATCAAGTATAAAAGGGTAAAAGGGGGGGCTGGACAAATTAATGCAGAACATGCATTAGGGTAAAAAACCTTCTGCCTTTAAAACCACTTTAATAATCATTCTAAGCACTAAAGCACTTGTAAAACGAAAGGTTAGGTTTTCCTTTTCTGGGTATGATAAGCGAACCCATTTTATGTTTCCGTCTTCAATAAAAATATATGTATAGCAGTTGGAAAGGGTTAAAGCCTCCTTCAGTTTAGCATGTGTGTGTGTGTCACTAGAGAGTTTTCCCTTGAGGTCCTGTCCTGGAGACACAACAGAAATGAGAGAGTCCCCTCCAAGTACAGGGAATTCCCCTCTTAGACAGTTGTTAATGGAACAGGTGTCCTCTTTGAAAAACTACTCTCACCTAAATTGATTGTAAAGTCAGAAGGTTTTTTTATCTTAATGCATTCTATAAAAAACCTTCTGTGTGCAGCAGCCCCCCTAATACTTACCTGAGGTCCCTCTCTGTCCAGCGATGTCTACAAGTGTCTCAGCCGTCCGAGATTCTCCCCACTGATTGGCTGAGACACAGCAGCGGCGCCATTGGCTCCCACTGCTGTCAAAGTCAGCTAGCCAATCAGGAGAGAAAGAGAGGGGGCAGGGCGGGGCCGGGTGTCTGTGTCTGAATAGACACAGGGTGCTGTGACTCGGCTTGGGTGCCCCCCTAGCAAGCTGCTTGCTGTGGGGGCACTTAACGGGGTCAAAAGCACAGAAGAGGGTCCCGAACAGAGGGCCAGGCTGCTTTGTGCAAATCCATTGCAACAGAGCAGGTAAGTATAACATGTTTGTTATTTTTATAGGAAAAAAAAACAAGACTTTACAATCACTTTAAGCCTGGTACACACTGCAGTTTTTTTTTTGTGCAACCTCGCGGGGTTAGTCCGGCGATCTCCCCCCGCACCGAAACACTCCGATCATTGGCTGAGAGTGTTGATCGGGAGTCAGTTGGCTGCTGGTTTTCCAGGATGCATGTCCGATAGAAGCCGGCCGAAGGACAGACCGACACACAAATGGGCAGAATGTTGGCCAGTAATTTTTGTACCGGCAAATGTCTCCCGACATTCTGCCTGTGTGTACGGGGCTTTACTCTGTTGACAACTCTAAAATTTAGGGGTTTGAATCAACCCCAAGGGTACACAAACAGCAATAACACTTGATAGGGGTTACAAAATAACCTGCACCTCTTTAGCAGCCTACAAGCATTAGAGTCTAGACCATGGCCAGCTGTGCAGACCTGATCTGGCCACTAAATGGGCATTCTTAGAAAACTCTGTTTGCACAGGGCACACTTTAAGTTTAAGCCTAAAGAAGAGGATGGGGTATGGCACTGTGGGAAACCTCTCAATGCATGAAAAAATAACGATATACCAGAAAAATCCTTCCATCATTTAAGGAGGCTTGGCTAGAGGCATGCTTTCAGATGTACAATTGTTCCCCGATCCAACCATAAATGATAAGATTTAGAAAAGCTTAACATATAGTTTCAGCCATATAAAATTAAAAATTTTATAAGAAAAAACATATCCCAGTATCTTTACTGGGATCGTAAAGTGGCTACTTCAGCAACAAATAGTCTACGCCTGGGTATGTTTCTAAAAAGTTACAAAATGTATTTAATCCATCTGGAAACATGCTACAAAATGCATTAAAATGCACCTGTATTGAATAGAAATAGCTACACACTGCATGCTTCGCCGGGTGTAAACCTCAAGGATCACCTGGGCAAACAAAATTATGATGAACACTTACAGAAACAAAAAAGGAAAAACATGCACATAGGCACAACATACAAAAAACATAAACACTACAACCACAACACAGAAGGCCCGGACACCAGTCTGCAATTCACAGTGAGACTGTGGTGCGATAAGGTCGCATCGATGTAAAAAACATGTATGAAAGAAAGAAAAATGGGAATAATCCCAGATTCTCTTATCCCTAAAGGGATTTCTGACAAAGTCACCGTGAGTGGGCCCCCCCCCCCGGGGATACCTAAAGCAAAAATTTCAATGGTTGGCTGATGTTTGGTGTGCAAGACTGGTCTTGGTGAGTGATGTTATAAGGATATTGAAAACATTGTTATATATGAAAAGTTCTGCGTGTTGCCTTAACGTTGTATAGCATCCTTTGGCAACAGGGCACGTTGCAGGAAAATTCTTTCAGTATGAACTCTAGGCATTCTCTAGTTGCTGTTATAACACTAATGTCCCACCGAGCATACGGCAAACAGCCTATTCAGATCCAATCTCACACCCTTGTACAGTAGTGTCCAACAGGAATAGGATAAAACTATATAGCCACCAAGGGCTGTCACTTCAAAGTTCTGCTTGTCTAGTCAAATTACCTTTGCAGCAGTCTTTCCAATTGAACACTTAGGCCGTTGGTAAATGGCACACACTTTTCCAGAAATCACTGATAGCCAATTCCATTTAGACGGGATAGGAGTAATAAAACTGAATATAGATGGGACTTCAGTACGTTACCCGGGACCCGGCACACACGCCGTAGCTGATCGGCTTTGCAAGCCCCATGCACCCGGCTCTGCTGTAACAAGAGGAGTTCATCTCATCATACGTGAGCCACCAGGAGGTCACTGATGTGAGGAGACCTGGATCAATATATGGATGCAATGGGAAGCCCATATCAGCTACAAGATTGGTAACGTACTGAAGTCCCATCTATATTCAGTTTTATTACTCCTATCCCGTCTAAATGGAATTGGCTATCAGTGATTGCTGGAAAAGTGTCTGCCATTTACTAACGGCCTAAGTGTTCAATTGGAAAGACTGCTGCAAAGGTCATTTGACTAGACAAGCAGAACTTTGAAGTGACAGCCCTTGGTGGCTATATAGTTTTATCCTATTCCCGTTGGACACTACTGTACAAGGGTGTGAGATTGGATCTGAATAGGCTGTTTGCCGGATGCTCGGTGGGACATTAGTGTTATAACAGCAACTAGAGCAGGGGTCTCAAACTGGCGGCCCTCCAGCTGTTGCGAAACTACAAGTCCCATGAGGCATAGCAAGGCTGACAGTTACAAGCATGACTCCCACAGGCAGAGGCATGATGGGACTTGTAGTTTTGCAACAGCTGGAGGGCCGCCAGTTTGAGACCCCTGAACTAGAGAATGCCTAGAGTTCATACTGAAAGAATTTTCCTGCAACATGCCCTGTTGCCAAAGGATGCTATACAACGTTAAGGCAACACGCAGAACTTTTCATATATAACAATGTTTTCAATATCCTTATGACAACATCGCTCACCAAGACCAGTCTTGCACACCAAACATCAGGCAACCATTGAAATTTTTGCTTCAGGTATCCCCGGGGGGGCCACTCACGGTGACTTTGTCAGAAATCCCTTTAGGGATAAGAGAATCTGGGATTATTCCCATTTTTCTTTCTTTCATACATGTTTTTTACATCGATGCGACCTTATCGCACCACAATCTCACTGTGAATGGCAGACTGGTGTCCGGACCTTCTGTGTTGTGGTTGTAGTGTTTATGTTTTTTGTATGTTGTGTCTATGTGCATGTTTTTCCTTTTTGTTTCTGTAAGTGTTCATCATAATTTTGCTTGCCCAGGTGATCCTTGAGGTTTACACCCAGCAAAGCATGCAGTGTGTAGCTATTTCTATTCAATACAGGTGCATTTTAATGAATTTTGTAGCACGTTTCCAGATGGAATAAATACATTTTGTAACTTTTTAGAAACATACCCAGGCAGAGACTATTTGTTGCCAAAGTAGCCACTTTACGATCCCAGTAGAGATACTGGGATAGGTTTTTTCTTATATGCTTAGTTCTTTGGCTATAGCAACACTGCCATACTTTGGTAAATTGTATTAGGGTATATATTGATTACCCAACACCATGGTTATGTTTTAGTAGGACCTGGTTTTTCATTTTTCTCCCCTTAGTTGTATAATGAAAAAGTTAACTAGCATTCCAAAATACCTGCACAAGTTATTGGGTTGTGGCAAATGGATGCTGAACCTAATTTCACCTGACATCTCCTCATAAGCATAGATGTGCTTAGGATCCTTCTTCTTGATCTTTTCATGCCTAGTACAAGACAAATGAAATTGTATATTAGACAGTGAGATAGTGAGATATAAAAAGTCTAGCCTGTTAAAATGTCAGGTTTCTGTGTGTAAAAAAAAAATGAGACAAAGATAAATCATTTACACCTTTAATGTGACCTATAAACTGTACAATTCAGTTGAACAACAAACTGAAATCTTTTAGGTGGAGGGAAGTAAAAATAAAAAATAAAAATAATATGGTTACATAAGTGTGCACACCCTTAAACTAATACTTTGTTGAAGCACCTTTTGATTTTATTACAGCACTCACTCTTTTTGAGTATGAGTCTATCAGCATGGCACATCTTGACTTGGCAATATTTGCCCACTCTTCTTTGCAAAAACACTCCAAATCTGTCAGATTGCGAGGGCATCTCCTGTGCACAGCCCTCTTCAGATCACCCCACAGATTGGATTCAGGTCTGGGCTCTGGCTGGGCCATTCCAAAACTTTAATCTTCTTCTGGTGAAGCCATCCCTTTGTTGATTTTGGGTGTATGCTTTGGGTCCTTGTCATGCTGAAAGATGACGTTCCTCTTCATGTTCATCTTTCTAACAGAACCATAAAGGTTTTGTATAAATAATGAAGAAACTCCTGCGCTGTCAGAAAAACCTATGCTAAGGGGCACTGCTGCAACACCTAAATGGCTGATTCAAACAGACAAAAGTGGTGTGAATAAAGTAAGTGGTGATTGCGCTGTGATAAGAGGGGAAAGAAGGAGGAGGGAGGGGAAGGGGCTAGCTCAAATGTATAGAGAGGTGACTGGAAAAAAAAATTATACAAAATATAAAAGGTATAATGAGCATGAGGGCTAGTATCATACTAGCACATAAAAAATATCATGTAAATACTGAAACAGAAGAAAAGAAAAATCTCAGTGCAAAAGGGCTAGTACCATACTAGCACATATGTGGTGACTCAGCAAATACTTATCAAAAGATAAAACTCACTGCAATACTCTACATATATGCATCCCATTGTGACGAGCATTGAGGAAATGGGGGCGGTTCGAAGACACCCTTTTTGAGGTATACGAACTCGGCGTTCGTTGGATTGACGCCCACACTCATTTTACAAAAGTGAGTGCATCCCCCTTCTGTGTACTGTCCCTTTTTTCCACTTTGGCCGCCACGGAGTTATACTATATACTGTCTGCTTATGTTTTTTATATACCATCCTGCACACCCACCACCCGAATCGCCTGAACTACTGGATGGGACCCTTGCCTGCTGGTGATTTGTTACTGGATTACAAGCTGTTGTCTTGCAGCAGTAAGGTGAGCTGCTTGCGAGCACAGAGGTGTCCCCACTGAAGACTTTGTTTCCCTTTCCTGTGGCTTGTGGACTTGCCTTTTTGGAACTGATGACTCATTGTTTGAGCACTTTGTACTACAAGGTGGTGGGACTGTTCACCATTTATTTATTTTTCTTGGAGTCACTAATAAGTATTTGCTGAGTCACCACATATGTGCTAGTATGATACTAGCCCCTTTGCACTGAGATTTTTTCTTTTCTTTTGTGTCAGTATTTACAATATTTTTATGTGCTAGTATGATACTAGCCCTCATGCACATGGACTTTGTTTGATTTATATATTTTATTTTGTTCAATTTTTTTTTGTACCCACACTGTATTTGTCACTCATTTCATAGCTTTTTATACGCTTTAGGCTATTTTGTTTCTTCAGTTTATTCGGATTTAGTGCTCATTAGACTGCACTTTATTACATTTCATCACACTTTTATATTTTGTATAATTTTTCCATTTTGCCTTTTGGAACCGATGACTCATTGTTTGAGCACTTTGTACTACAAGGCGGTGGGACTGTTCACCATTTAGTTATTTACTTGGAGTCACCATTAAGTATTTGCTGAGTTACTACATATGTGCTAGTATGATACTAGCCCTTTTGCACTGAGTTTTATCTTTTGATAAGTATTTGCTGAGTCACCACATATGTGCTAGTATGGTACTAGCCCTTTTGCACTGAGATTTTTCTTTTAATAAGTATTTGCTGAGTTACCACATATGTGCTAGTATGGTACTAGCCCTTTTGCACTGAGATTTTTCTTTTCTTCTGTTTCAGTATTTACATGATATTTTTTATGTGCTAGTATGATACTAGCCCTCATGCTCATTATACCTTTATATTTTGTATATTTTTTTTTTCCCATTCACCTCTCTATACATTTAAGCTAGCCCCTTCCCCTCCCTCCTCCTTCTTTCCACTCTTATCACAGCGCAATCACCACTTACTTTATTCATAAGGGTTTTGTGCCAATATTGACTGGTATTTGGAACTGTTCATCATTGCCTCTACTTTGAAGAAGGCCCCTGTTCTAGCTGAAGAAAAACAGGCCCCAAAGCATGATGCTGACACCACCATGCTTCACTGTTGGTATGGTGTTCTTTTGGTGATGTGCAGTGTTTTTGCGCCAAACATATCTTCGGGAATTATGGCCAAAAAGTTCAACCTTCGTTTCATCAGCTTTTGGGAGACTTCGGATGTGTTTTTGCAAAATTTAGCTAGGCTTGGATGTTTTTCTTCATGAGAAAAGGCTTCCATCTTGCCACTCTACCCCATAGCCCATATATATGAAGAATACGGGAGATTGTTGTCACATCTACCACACAGCCAGTACTTGCCAGATATTCCTGCAGCTCCTTTAATGTTGCTGTAGGCCTCTTGGCAGCCTCCCTAACCAGTTTTCTTCTTGTCTTTTCATACATTTTGGAGGGACGTCCAGTTCTTGGTAATGCCACTGTTGTTCCATTTTTTCTCCACTTGATGCTGTCTTCGTGGTGTTCCATGGTATATATAATGCCTTGGAAATTCTTTTTTACCCTTCTCCTGACTGATACTTTTTAAAGCGGAGGTCTGCCCACTGCTGAAAAAATGAAAAACCAGCAGCTACACATACTGCAGCTGCTGGCTTTTAATAATAGGACACTTACCTGTCCTGGAGTCCAGCGATGTCGGCACCGCAGCTGATGTTTCCATCAGCCGTCGGGTGCTGCCGCTGCCATTGCAACCTTATGGCTTCATGCTGGGAACCCTACTGTGCATGCGCGAGGCTCCACTCTGCTCTCCTACTGGCCCGAGCCTAGTCATGATGTCAATATCCATGGCTGTGGCTCCCGGAAGCTGAAGTGTGCCCCCCTCCCCCCGAAAGGTGCCAATTGTGGCACCAGAGGGGGGAGGAAACAAACAAGCGGAAGTTCCACTTTTGGGTGGAATTCCACTTTAACAATGAGATCCCTCTTATACTTTTGAAGCTCTCTGCGGACCATAGCTTTTGATGGTGGATGTGACTAAGAAAATGACAAAAAAGACCTACTAGAACAGCTGAACTTTATCTGGGGTTAATCAGAGGCACTTCAAATGATGGCAGGTGTGTACTGACTCCTATTTAACATGAGTTTGAATGTGATTGCTTATTTCTGAACCCAGCTACATCCTCATTAATAAATGAATGTGCACATTTATGCAACCACATTATTTTCGTTTTTTATTTTTACTTCCCCCCTAAAAGATTTCAGTTTGTTTTTCAAATGAGTTGTACAGTTTACAGGTCACATTAAAGGTGGAAAAAGTTGTGAAATGATTTATCTTTGTCTAACTTTTTTTACATCACAGAAACCTGACATTTAAACAGGGGTGTCTAGTCTTTTTATATCCACTGTATATGAGAATACGCAGAACATTCAATACAGTGGCAAAACCAGGCTATAAGACAGCTCTACATTCGCTCACAGTCAGAAGAGAGTATAGCACCTGCACTCTGATTACAAAGCTAAATATGCAATGAAAATGCTTCTATAACTAAAAGTTTTAGATAAACTATATCAAAAATCACAGGGACAAGATAATAAAAATGAAATTCCACTTCTGTTAAACATGTGAGGCCCAAAATGATATGACATCTTTCCAGAGAACAAGCTGCCTCAAGCAGAAAAAAAAATAGGATTTTTTATAACAGCTTACCTGTAAAATCCTTTTCTTTCAATGGACATCACGGGACACAGAGCCTCAGTAATTACTGATGGGTTATATAGGTATCACTGGTGATTGGACATTGGCACACCCTATCAGAAATTTCACCCCCCTATATAATCCCTCCCCCTGCAGGGATACCTCAGTTTTGTAGCCAAGCAATATAGTGTATTAGAAGAGGGGCGGGACCTCTGTGTCCCGTGATGTCCATCGAAAGAAAAGGATTTTACAGGTAAGCTGTTATAAAAAATCCTATTTTCTTTCTCGAACATCACGGGACACAGAGCCTCAGTAATTACTGATGGGATGTCCCAGAGCAATGCTGTCTGAGGGGGGGAACCACAACCAAGTAGGGTGCAATCAGACCTGAGGACCCTGTACCACTGCCTGCAGCACACTACGCCCTAAGGCGATATCCTCATGCCTTCTCACATCCACCTGATAGAATCTGGTGCATGTATGGACTGAAGACCAGGTTGCGGCCTTGCAGATTTGAGCTATAGAGGCCTGGTGATGCACTGGCCAAGAAGCACCAATAGCCCTTGTGGAATGTGCCTTGATCTGAAACGAAGGACTCTTCTGTTTCAAACCGTAAGCCTGAATAATCAACTGTAGAATCCATTTAGAAATGGTAGCTTTTGACGCTGCCTGTCCTATATTGGGACCCTCTGGCAGCACGAACAAAACATCCGTTTTGCTAATCTGAGCAGTTGCTTCCAGATAGGTCCTGACTGCTCTTACTACATCCAACGAATGTAGTGATCTCTCTTCCAGAGAACAGGGATCTGGAAAAAAGGAAGGCAGAACAATGTCCTGGTTTAAATGAAAATCTGAAACCACCTTCGGTAAAAAACTAGGATGAGGGCGCAGTACCACTCTATCCTTGTGTACAATCAAATAAGGCTCCTTACAGGAAAGAAAGAAAGGAAGGGGGCACCTGGTACTAGGGTTCGGGTAAGGGGTTACTATAGCAACAATATTTAATATATGTTCTCAAAAAATTGGTAACAGTATTGCCAAAAAATATAAATCTCTTTATTGAATCATTAAAATACATTTAATCATCATTGGGCAATGACCACGAGTTAAAAATAGAATATATGGACTTTATTTAGGTCCGATAGGACCCAATTGCTTAAGCTTAATTTATTAAAAAATTTAGACTGAACAACAAAAACAATACAGGAGACAAAAAACAAAAACCAAACAACACACAACGAAGATCAACGTCCGGACGCTTGGGGATCTTGCTAATTGTCGGCCAGTTTTGGAGTAATTATTAAATTTGATAAGTGAAATTAATGGGATATTGAAATCCCGTATAATCCGAAAAAAACAGGCTGACATCAAGAAAGATCCTGTGCATAATTGGGGATGGATGGGAGGGGGGGGAAGAGGATGTGGAGGGTTAACTACTGCTAATAAGCGAACCCAATTACTGCGGCCAAAGGGAACTGGTTGGCCTGTTGGTTTAAATGGGAGCAGTAGGAGTCCACTGAAATTATAACCAGTCCAATGGAGTGATATCAGGTGAATAAAGTTGTAAAGAGGCAGAGATCAATTCATAGTGATAATCCGCATTAATGTTGATGGCAAGAGTCACTGACAGTAAGGTAGTATGTACGAAGTAAATACTTTAAATAATAAGTCTTGGTAAGAACTTTACCGTCTGTTGATTGACTTCATTGGAGGTTAATCCTGTAGGCTTTAATCAAAATTGATGGAGCATAGTAAAACCCTCTTCATGAAAGGAGGATCGGTGTTGGTGGTGAGTACAGCTCCGGAGTCAGCGTCTGCGACTGGAGGGATAGCGGGAGATACGAATAATGAACCACAAACTCAGCCTCCTCCTTGGTACAATGCCGTGACGACCGCCCGCTGGCACAAACCACCCGGCTTCAAGAGTTTCCCATGGGGCATAAAACCTTCACAAAATAGAGGGGAATTCTCAGTCCTTGTCGGATGCCAGATCGGGCAGTTGGATTACGCTTGCTCAGATCCGCCAACACTTGCGACTACCTCCTCGTAGTTCCTCTCATCCAAAGCACAGCACCCGTGACGAGTCAGCGTTGATGACGTCAACACGTTTCGCTATTGCCTTTAGCGTAGCTTCATCTTGGACGATGATGAAGACTGGTCGTCTAGGTATGCTATGACCGCTATCCCCTGAGCCCTTAATGTGGCCAGAGGAGGGGCCAAGACCTTTGTGAACACTCAAGGTGCAGTGGCTATCCCAAAAGGCAGAGCCACAAACTGGAAATGGCGCCCTCCTATCTCAAAGCGCATAAACTTCTGATGAGCAGGAAAAATGGGCACATGCAGATTAGGAGTGCTGAAATTAATCGCAGCATCGATGCATCGCGATTCGGGAGTCCCCGATGCAGCATCGATGCATGTGACCGGAAAAATCGATTACTTGCCCCGCCCCCTCCCGGGAGAGCGCTCCGTGCATATAGCTGTTACTTAGTGTGTGTATATCCCGGTCATGTGACTCCCGGCCCGCCTCTCAAGTCTTTCCTGACATCAGGAGAGACGTGAGAGGAGAGAGGCGGGCCGGGAGTCACATGACCGGGATATACACACTAAGTAACAGCTATACGCACGGAGCGCTCTCCCGGGAGAATTCCCTGCTGACATCAGGAGAGAACACCGGCGGCTGGAATGGAGATCGGGGGGAGATGGTGAGCAGGCAGATCGCCCTGCTCATTTCAGGCTGCCATGGTCAGAGTGACAGTCACAGCAATGACACGTTTCTTCAAGTAAGTTCCCTCCAATGATTCTCTATCGCCCGAGTAGGATTACAAATTACAAAATGTGCGCCTGCCTGGACACGCCCCCTTCCTATCACTAGGCAACTCAGTGTTTACAGCATTACCAGGTTGTGTCACAATCACCATTCAGCTGATCTACATAACCCACCCAACACAAGTCCATATTATAGAATTGTCTTCTATGTGCCTTCACACCACAACTCTGCATTATTGTCTGTAGTCTTTGACCATCTCGTGTAGCTTGTCCGCAGGCTCTGATCATCTCCTGTAGCATGTCCGCAGGTTCTGACCATCTCCGGTAGCATGTCCGCAGGCTCTGACCATCTCCTGTAGCATGTCCGCAGGCTCTGATCATCTCCTGTAGCATGTCCGCAGGCTCTGATCATCTCCTGTAGCATGTTCGCAGGCTCTGACCATCTCCTGTAGCATGTCCGCAGGCTCTGATCATCTCCTGTAGCATGTCCGCAGTCACTGATCATCTCCTGTAGCATGTCCGCAGTCACTGATCATCTCCTGTAGCATGTCCGCAGTCTCTGATCATCTCCTGTAGCATGTCCGCAGTCTCTGATCATCTCCCGTAGCATGTCCGCAGTCTCTGATCATCTCCTGTAGCATGTCCGCAGTCTCTGATCATCTCCTGTAGCATGTCCGCAGGTTCTGACCATCTCCGGTAGCATGTCCGCAGGCTCTGACCATCTCCTAATTGTATAAAAAGACGAAGCAAAAAATACTCTTGCGCACAGGTGTGTTGGCTAAAAAAGTCCCAAGGGTTCAAGAAGGACTATGGATTTCGGCTTTGCTGCTCTCAAAGGATGGGATTGTCCTAGTGTTAAAAGAAAAGAAGAAAAAAGAGAGGGCACCAGCCTAGTGCATTATCCTTTACAGATTTATTTAATTAAAAACAAGATAAAAACTACTCACAAAAGTCGAAGAAAAAATCGCATAGTAATCGCACAGAGGCAATTATTCCAGTGGTAGCAGTTTTCCAGGTCCCAGGAAGGAGGCATACGGACTACTGCTGGCTAGCGCGTTTCGAAGGTTACCCTTCTTCATCAGAGCCTCCTTTATGAAGGGCGCCCCTTCATAAAGAGGTCTTAGTGTTTTGCCTAGTAGGCTTCTTCCCCCAGGACTTTTTTGTCCCTGGGGTTGACTCTTGTTTCTGGACCCAGACGGAGGAGGCCGTCGAGACTGCCTGGAGGCTGAAGCCCCTGGCGCTGGGGAAAGAGTCCGTTTGAAAGAGGGACGCTTACTCTTCTTCTTAACAGGTAAGAGAGTACTTTTCCCACAAGAGATTCTCTTGATATAGTCATCCAAGTCTTCTCCAAACAACCTTGCACCACGAAATGAAAACCCAGCCAGCAGCTTCTTACATGGTGCTTCGGCTGACCAATTTTTCAGCCATAGGATTCTACGTATATACACCAACCCCAGTGAAAGACGAGAGGTTTGCACGATAGAATCTCTGATGGCGTCAACAACATAACATAAGGCCGCAGGAAGGTTAGCCAACCCCTGGGCCTGCTGTTCAGGTAATACTTTGATAACCTGCTTAACATGGTCTCTTAAGTATTGACAGACTCCAATCGCTGCTACTGCAGGTTGAGCCACTGAACCTGCCAAGGAGAAAACATCCTTCAATAGGGATTCCATCTTTTTAACTACAGGATCCCTCAGCAGCTAAGCATTGTCTACAGGACAAATCAGACTATTATTAACGGAGAAAATAGCCGCATCAATGGCCGGTATTCCCCACATTTTAATAAACTTTTCTTCCATCGGATAAAGTGTTGAAAACTTTTTCGGCGGAAAAAAACGTTTATCTGGGTGATCCCACTCAGAATAAATGAGCTTTTCAAGTAAATTATGAACAGGAAAAGCCTGTGATGTTTGAGGATGTTTCAGTGACCCTAAAGAAGAAGAGGGTTCTTTAGTTGATTCAGATATAGGCAACTTAAATGTGGAGCGGACCAATCCAGTAAGGATCTGCACTAAGACTTTCTCCTCCTGGGAAGTCGCAGAGGGTCCCTCTCCACCTGATTCCTCCGAAGAGGAATCATATGACCCATCCCGATCCTCTGAAAGGGATTCCTCTCCTTTATCCCAGAGCTCCTGAGGGTCTTGGGAAACAGAGGAAGGCCGAGTGCATTTTCTTCCACTGAGTGAAGATGTAATCACGGCCATTAATCTTTCCTCTAAACCATTAATAGCTGAGGAAAAAACCTCCTGTGTAATGTATACAGGGGCTGAAGTGCCGGAGGAAGGTATAGCCCCTGACCCCAATGGCTCCCTCTGACCAGCTGTCCCTGGCCCCTCAGGGGGGGAGGATGCTGCAGAAATGGGGTCCTCAGAACCTGAATGAGATCCCCTAGAGTCTCTGGTTCTTGGGGTGTTTGAACCTCTTCTACCCATAGTGCAAAGCAACAAGGTGGAGGTATCACAAAATGAACACTGACTGCTGAGCGATGTAGTCCGGCTAAAAGCCTTGCTACCCAATGCCCAGTCTGGTGTTACCTTAGTAAATGCTGCCTAGGAGAATGCCTGTGTCCCACCTTACATGCGACCGTCAGCTCTGTGTCCCTCCAGAAGGCTGTGTGCACCTGAACAAAAGTGCCTTTAATAGCCTGCAGCTGGCCTGTGTGGGCGTCTGAGCATGCTGTGCTGACGCCCCGCCCCCCCTCTACCGCCCCCCCCCCCTCATATTTCGAAAAAACAAGCACTTCCCGTGCTGGCCGACCCTCCGGACACAATATGGAGGAAAGGCTGGGGGAGAGGGAGGAAGGAGAGAGGCCGGTAGTGATGGGCCTGCACGATGGCGGCAATGGCGGCGGTAATAGAGCGGTGTACAACCGCCTCACCGATACCTGCGGCCTCCCCCTAGCCTAGGGGAACATTCCTGAGGAGAAATCCCCCCATCCCATCTTACCTGGAGCCGGCCGGAGGAGCGCGTGCAGCGTGGAAACACAGAGGCAGACATCAGCATGAGAAGGTATGTGCTCTTGGCAGCCCCCGGTGGCGAAAATAGGCATAGCATGCATTTACCTTAAAGGAGAAATCCTACTAGAATTAAAAAATTCTGTGGAATCTCCTCTTACCTTATCCAGCCGCAGGGTTCTGTTATACAGACCCAATCTTCACCTCTCACGGTGGGCTCCGTTTGAAAAAACCGTCAGAGACTGGGGCCATCTACGAATAGGGGGATTCACAGTTCTGGCCCTGTAAAGCACCCGGCTAGAAATTAGGCTAGAAAAAACATTTTCTAATATGTGGGGTCCAGCTCTCTAAAAAGAGAAGCGTTACAGGTAAAATCTCGTTTCTTCGGACACGAGGCCCGGGTACCATCCAATTCGGCCTAAAAAGACACTTTGGAATGGATCCGGTTCGCCTGGCCTGCCCCAGTATAGGATATAGGATAATCCCTTTGGAGCTCAGCACAGGACATCTTTACACGTCCAACACCTAAGACACTGGCGTAAAAACTGAGGTATCCCTGCAGGGGGAGGGATTATATAGGGGGTTGAACTTTCTGATAGGGGGTGCCAGTATCCAATCACCAGTGATACCTATATAACCCATCAGTAATTACTGAGGCTCTGTGTCCCGTGATGTTCGAGAAAGAAAATCTATTAAAACGCATATGGGAGCGGTTTTATCTGCCAAAGGATTGTGATTTCTGGCCACAGACCATGCTGCACAATCCTTTGTGGCAGCATAACTTGTGCTGTTCTGCCCACCCCCCACCCCTCAAATTATTTTAATGCAAGCTTTTAAGTACCAATGAAAATGGAGGGGTACTTACACTGTAAAAAAGATGCATTAATGAACACAGAGTCTTCTATATCTGCCAGGAGTTCAGCTGTGACGACCATTGCTTCTATTGGCGATGGACGTTCTATGCATTAAGGTGAAAAACCTTCTGTGCTGCAGAATCCTCCGCTGCCCCCCTTATTCCCCCTTATTATACCTGAGCCCGATCTGATCCAGTGATGTGCACAAGAGCAGCTGCTCTCGCCACTGTCTCTCTCCTCCCTGGACAGATTGATAGCAGCTGGAGTCATTAGCTGTGCCCCCATGGAAAGCGCTGTTTTGTGGGGGCACTTGAAGAAGAGGAGCCTGGAGCGCTGACGGGGAATCCCAGAAGAAGAGGTTCGGGGCTGCTCTGTGCAAAACCATTACATGGGGCAGGTGAGTATAGCATGTTTGTTATTTTAATAGAAAAAAATTAAGCTAAAGGCCCCTTTCAGATGCAATGCAGAACGGACACAGACACAGCATGCTGTTCTCTATGGGGCGGTCGACAGAAATGGACTGCCTGTCCCTTTCTATCTGACTGTCTTCCGATCCGATAGACGGATGGGGATTCATTCTGTTTTTAGCGGACAGCATCTAATGCCATTGGGTGTCAGCGGACACATGTCCGCTGACAACCGCCACTCCATCGAGATCTATGGAAGGTCCAATCGGGGCCACCTGAAAAACTGACAGTTGGACCCAATCGGTCCGTCAGTGTCAAAGGGGCCATAATGTCACTTTAAATTTTCCTTTTGAATGTCCAGGTCGAATTTACTGCCACTGACCCACTGTGACCTTGGCAACCTAAGTTCAGCTCAATTGTAGAAAAACAATAATACCTCTACAGCAAAGAAAATTTCAGCAGAGTACTCACCAAGTGAAAGGCTGCATGTTATGTAGAAATGGCCTGAAACCAGCTATACATTCAAAAACCATTGTACCAAAACTCCAGTAATCAACTGTGACACTGTATGGCTTGTTTTCAAACAGTTCTGGGGCCTACAGTTAAAGGAAAAGACATAACAAATATAAAATTACTTAAGGATAAATTACAACAGTTTTTCTACCTTTCCTAAATATAATGTCTTGATATGGGTATCAAAGTGCTGGCTCTCAATATAGCAGAGTGAAGACCTTATACATGACATACCCCCTGCCCAATTCAAGATCTGATCTGATTTTTTTAAATAAATTTTGTATACAAAAATATCCAGCCCTTTCCCAACGAAAGCAGTAGTGCTGCCACTTGTCTGCAGAGAGAACTGGAATCTGTGCCTCAGATTCTGACATTTTTGTTCTGCTAAGGCACGGGTGAAATGTCTAGCCCCGCTGCCAGCAGCCTGTGAAAGTCTATGAGAAGCTGAACAATGAAGCAGCTCGATGGGGGTGAACACTGTACAGAGGGGTACTAACATTTAGGACTTAATAAACGCATGAATCAATGCCCAGAGCGAAATAAATCTGTAATACGGGCATTCGTTCCTGGATGTATATGGCCCTAAATATTATTTTTACTTGTTTTGTTTTCCAAAGCCAAAGCTGGGGAGAGAATCCTGTGACTGATCAGACTCTCCCCATCCACAGATCGTTTTACAAGCAGTGTAATCTGCGCAGGCACTTTCTCAATGGAGGAAAAGGCAGGAGGGGCAAGTCCTTGTCCCAAAGACGGTAAACATCACAGTGCCAAAAAGTTCAAAAGCAAAAAGAGGACAGAGCAGCCCTGCAGGGAAAATTTCTACAGAACCCAACATCCTGAAAATCGTGGGACATTTAACCACTTGCCGACCGCCTAACGCAGATATACTGCGGCAGAATGGCACGGGCAGGCAGAATCATGTTCCCATACGTGATCTGCCTCTTGCGGGCGGGGGGTCCGATCGGACCCCCCCCCCGGTGCCAGCGGCGGTCGGCATTTCACTGGGAGCGTCGGGAGGCGAGGGGGAGACCATCTGATCGTGGCCCCCCCCCTCGCGATCGCTCCCAGCCAATGGGAATCCTCCTCTGCCTGTGTGTAGTTTCACACAGGCAGAGGATGTGATGTCATCTCTCCTCGGTCTGGCAGTTTCCGTCCCAGCGCCGAGGAGAGAAGACAAGTAAGTGCACACAACACAAACACACACAGTAGAACATGCCAGGCATACTTTACACCCCCGACCCCCCCCCCCAATCACCCCCCCCCCCCTGTCACAAACTGACACCAGCAGTATTTTTTTTTATTTTTTATTTTTTTTCTGATTACTGCATGGTGTCAGTTTGTGACAGTTACAGTCTTAGGGCAGTGAGTATTACCCCCCTTTAGGTCTAGGGTACCCCCCTAACCCCCCCTAATAAAGTTTTAACCCCTTGATCACCCCCTGTCACCAGTGTCACTAAGCGATCATTTTTCTGATCGCTGTATTAGTGTCGCTGGTGACGCTAGTTAGGGACGTAAATATTTAGGTTCGCAGTCAGCGTTTTATAGCGACAGGGACCCCCATATACTACCTAATAAATGTTTTAACCCCTTGCTTGCCCCCTAGTTAACCCTTTCACCACTGATCACCGTATAAGTGTTACGGGTGACGCTGGTTAGTTCGTTTATTTTTTATAGTGTCAGGGCACCCGCCGTTTATTACCGAATAAAGGTTTAGCCCCCTGATCACCCGGCGGTGATATGCGTCGCCCCAGGCAGCGTCAGATTAGCGCCAGTACCGCTAACACCCACGCACGCAGCATACGCCTCCCTTAGTGGTATAGTATCTGTACGGATCAATATCTGATCCGATCAGATCTATACTAGTGTCCCCAGCAGTTTAAGGTTCCCAAAAACGCAGTGTTAGCGGGATCAGCCCAGATACCCGCTAGCACCTGCGTTTTGCCCCTCCGCCCGGCCCGGCCCAGCCCACCCAAGTGCAGTATCGATCGATCACTGTCACTTACAAAACACTAAACGCATAACTGCAGCGTTCGCAGAGTCAGGCCTGATCCCTGCGATCGCTAACAGTTTTCTTGGTAGCGTTTTGGTGAACTGGCAAGCACCAGCCCCAGGCAGCGTCAGGTTAGCGCCAGTACCGCTAACACCCACGCACGCACTGTACACCTCCCTTAGTGGTATAGTATCTGAACGGATCAATATCTGATCCGATCAGATCTATACTAGCGTCCCCAGCAGTTTAGGGTTCCCAAACACGCAGTGTTAGCGGGATCAGCCCAGATACCTGTTAGCACCTGCGTTTTGCCCCTCCGCCCGGCCCAGCCCACCCAAGTGCAGTATCGATCGATCACTGACACTTACAAAACACTAAACGCATAACTGCAGCGTTCGCAGAGTCAGGCCTGATCCCTGCGATCGCTAACAGTTTTTTTTGTAGCGTTTTGGTGAACTGGCAAGCACCAGCGGCCTAGTACACCCCGGTCGTAGTCAAACCAGCACTGCAGTAACACTTGGTGGCGTGGCGAGTCCCATAAGTGCAGTTCAAGCTGGTGAGGTGGCAAGCACAAGTAGTGTCCCGCTGCCACCAAAAAGACAAACACAGGCCCGTCGTGCCCATAATGCCCTTCCTGCTGCATTCGCCAATCCTAATTGGGAACCCACCGCTTCTGCAGCGCCTGTACTTCCCCCATTCACATCCCCAACCAAATGCAGTCGGCTGCATGAGAGGCATTTTCTTTATGTCCTCCCGAGTACCCCTACCCAACGAACCCCCCCAAAAAAGATGTCGTGTCTGCAGTAAGCGCGGATATAGGCGTGACACCCGCTATTATTGTCCCTCCTGTCCTGACAATCCTGGTCTTTGCATTGGTGAATGTTTTGAACGCTACCATTCACTAGTTGAGTATTAGCGTAGGGTACAGCATTGCACAGACTAGGCACACTTTCACAGGGTCTCCCAAGATGCCATCGCATTTTGAGAGACCCGAACCTGGAACCGGTTACCGTTATAAAAGTTAGTTACAAAAAAAAGTGTAAAAAAAAAAAAAAACACATACAAAAATATAAAAAAAAAAAAAAATAGTTGGCGTTTTATTGTTCTCTCTCTCTCTATTGTTCTGCTCTTTTTTACTGTATTCTATTCTGCAATGTTTTATTGTTATTATGTTTTATCATGTTTGCTTTTCAGGTATGCAATTTTTTATACCTTACCGTTTACTGTGCTTTATTGTTAACCATTTTTTTGTCTTCAGGTACGCCATTCACGACTTTGAGTGGTTATACCAGAATGATGCCTGCAGGTTTAGGTATCATCTTGGTATCATTCTTTTCAGCCAGCGGTCGGCTTTCATGTAAAAGCAATCCTAGCGGCTAATTAGCCTCTAGACTGCTTTTACAAGCAGTGGGAGGGAATGCCCCCCCCGTCTTCCGTGTTTTTCTCTGGCTCTCCTGTCTCAACAGGGAACCTGAAAATGCAGCCGGTGATTCAGCCAGCTGACCATAGAGCTGATCAGAGACCAGAGTGGCTCCAAACATCTCTATGGCCTAAGAAACCGGAAGCTACGAGCATTTTATGACTTAGATTTCGCCGGATGTAAATAGCGCCATTGGGAAATTGGGAAAGCATTTTATCACACCGATCTTGGTGTGGTCAGATGCTTTGAGGGCAGAGGAGAAATCTAGGGTCTAATAGACCCCAATTTTTGCAAAAAAGAGCACCTGTCACTACCTATTGCTATGATAGGGGATATTTACCATCCCTGAGATAACAATAAAAATGATTTAAAAAAAAAAATGAAAGGAACAGTTTAAAAATAAGATAAAAAAATAATAATAATAAAGAAAAAAAAAAAAAAAAAAAAAAAGCACCCCTGTCCCCCCTGCTCTCGCGCTAAGGCGAACGCAAGCGTCGGTCTGGCGTCAAATGTAAACAGCAATTGCACCATGCATGTGAGGTATCACCGCGAACGTCAGATTGAGGGCAGTAATTTTAGCAGTAGACCTCCTCTGTAAATCTAAAGTGGTAACCTGTAAAGGCTTTTAAAGGCTTTTAAAAATGTATTTAGTTTGTCGCCACTGCACGTTTGTGCGCAATTTTAAAGCATGTCATGTTTGGTATCCATGTACTCGGCCTAAGATCATCTTTTTTATTTCATCAAACATTTGGGCAATATAGTGTGTTTTAGTGCATTAAAATGTAAAAAGGTGTGTTTTTTCCCCAAAAAATGCGTTTGAAAAATCGCTGCGCAAATACTGTGTGAAAAAAAAAAAAGAAACACCCACCATTTTAATCTGTAGGGCATTTGCTTTAAAAAAAATATAATGTTTGGGGGTTCAAAGTAATTTTCTTGCAAAAACAAAATATTTTTTTATGTAAACAATAAGTGTCAGAAAGGGCTTTGTCTTCAAGTGGTTAGAAGAGTGGGTGATGTGTGACATAAGCTTCTAGATGTTGTGCATAAAATGCCAGGACAGTTCAAACCCCCCCCCCAAATGACCCCATTTTGGAAAGTAGACACCCCAAGCTATTTGCTGAGAGTCATGTTGAGTCCATGGAATATTTTATATTGTGACACAAGTTGCGGGAAAGAGACAATTTTTTATTTTTTTTATTTTTTTTTTGCGCAAAGTTGTCACTAAATGATATATTGCTCAAACATGCCATGGGAATATATGAAATTACACCCCAGAATACATTCTGTTGCTTCTCCTGAGTACGGGGATACCACATGTGTGAGACTTTTTGGGAGCCTAGCCGCGTACGGGACCCCGAAAACCAAGCACCGCCTTCAGGCTTTCTAAGGCCGTAAATTTTTGATTTCACTCTTCACTGCCTATCACAGTTTCGGAGGCCATGGAATGCCCAGGTGGCAAAACCCCCCCCCCCAAATGACCCCATTTTGGAAAGTAGACACCCCAAGCTATTTGATGAGAGGTATAGTGAGTATTTTGCAGACCTCACTTTTTGTCACAAAGTTTTGAAAATTGAAAAAAGAAAAAAAAATTTTTTTTTCTCGTCTTTCTTTATTTTCAAAAACAAATGAGAGCTGCAAAATACTCACCATGCCTCTCAGCAAATAGCTTGGGGTGTCTACTTTCCAAAATGGGGTCATTTGGGGGGGGTTTGTGCCACCTGGGCATTCCATGGCCTCCGAAACTGTGATAGGCAGTGAGGAGTAAAATCAAAAATATACGCCCTTAGAAATCCTGAAGGCAGTGATTGGTTTTCGGGGCCCCGTACGCGGCTAGGCTCCCAAAAAGTCCCACACATGTGGTATCCCCATACTCAGGAGAAGCAGCTAAATGTATTTTGGGGTGCAATTCCACATAAGCCCATGGCCTGTGTGAGCAATATATCATTTAGTGACAACTTTGTGCAAAAAAAAATAAAAAAAAAAATTTGTCACTTTCCCGCAACTTGTGTCAAAATATAAAACATTCCATGGACTCAACATGCCTCAAAGCAAATAGCTTGGGGTGTCTACTTTCCAAAATGGGGTCATTTGGGGGGGTTTTATGCCATCTGGGCATTTTATGGCCTTCAAAACTGTGATAGGTAGTGAGGAGTAAAATCAAAAATGTACGCCCGTAGAAATCCTGAAGGCAGTGATTGGTTTTCGGGGCCCCGTACGCGGATAGGCTCCCAAAAAGTCCCACACATGTGGTATCCCCATACTCAGGAGAAGCAGCTAAATGTATTTTGGGGTGCAATTCCACATATGCCCATGGCCTGTGTGAGCATAATATCATTTAGTGACAACTTTTTGTAATTTTTTTTTTTTTGTCATTATTCAATCACTTGGGACAAAAAAAAATGAATATTCAATGGGCTCAACATGCCTCTCAGCAAATTCCTTGGGGTGTCTACTTTCCAAAATGGGGTCATTTGTGGGGGTTTTGTACTGCCCTGCCATTTTAGCACCTCAAGAAACGACATAGGCAGTCATAAATTAAAGGCTGTGTAAATTCCAGAAAATGTACCCTAGTTTGTAGGCGCTATAACTTTTGCGCAAACCAATAAATATACACTTATTGACATTTTTTTTACCAAAGACATGTGGCCGAATACATTTTGGCCTAAATGTATGACTAAAATTGAGTTTATTGGATTTTTTTTAGAACAAAAAGTAGAAAATATCATTTTTTTTCAAGATTTTCGGTTTTTTTCCGTGTATAGCGCAAAAAATAAAAACGGCAGAGGTGATCAAATTCCATCAAAAGAAAGCTCTATTTGTGGGAAGAAAAGGACGCAAATTTCGTTTGGGTACAGCATTGCATGACCGCGCAATTAGCAGTTAAAGCGACGCAGTGCCGAATTGTAAAAAGTGCTCTGGTCAGGAAGGGGGTAAAACCTTCCGGGGCTGAAGTGGTTAATACAGATCAGTAATGTAACTAAAGGTGTAGAGCAAACAAAAATGTTTAAAGTGGTTCTAAAGGCTCAAAGTTTTTTTTACCTTCATGCATTCTATGCATAAAGGTAAAAAACCTCTGTGCGGCAGCCCCCCCCCACGCCCCCTAATACTTACCTGAGTCCCATTGCGATCCAGCGATGTACACGATAGAGCCTCGGCTCTCTGGGGACTCTCTCTCTTCATTGGTCGAGACAGCAGTGGGAGCGATTGGCTGCCGCTTCTGTCAATCACAGCCAGTAAGCCAATAAGGAGAGAGGGGGGTGGGGCCTAACCGCAGCTCTGTGTGTGAATGAACACGCATAGCAGCAGTTCAGGAGTGAGCCTGAATTGCAAGCTGCTTGCTGTGGGGCAGGAGGGAGGGGACAGGAGCACCGGCAGGGGACCCGAGAAGAGGAGGATCGGGGCTGTTCTGTGCAAAACTACTGCACAGAGCAGGTAAATATAACAGTTTTTTTTTTTTTTTTTTTAATTTATTGCTTTTAATATCACTTTAACTAAACTTCAGCTTTTATTTATTATCTGTAAAAGAACATGTGTACACCTGCTGTTGATCCCTGGTGTGGTGTGTTTTGCCTGTGTTACTCTGTAACTTTTGTGAGTATATCTGCTTTTTTTTAAATTATGTGGTTTTAGTATACTACTCTATGGTGTTTTGTTCTTTCTCCTAACCACTATTACTTTGAGGTGCTGGCTTTGAATAACCTTTGAAGGACTGTGGAGGCATTGGAGTCAGTGGTATCCTGAGTGGTGGCCCCCCAATTGGATGATTTCAGCACTGTTGATCTCATTTGGATATCATTACTCTTTGGTAAAGGAATTGGCACACTTGTAAAGTAGTTTGGGATTTTTACACGTGGACTTTCATCATTTTCAAGATTTGACATTTGGACTTTTATATATTTCTTTTTAAAGTTCACTTCTTTGTTATGCATAAGTGAATTACAGTACCTTGAAAAAGTATTCATACCCCTTGAAATTTTCCACATTTTGTCATATTACAACCAAAACGCAAACTTATTTTATTGGGATTTTATGTGATAGATCTACACAAAAGTGGCACATAGTTGTGAAGTGGAAGAAAAATAATAAACGGTTTTCCAAATTTTTACAAATGAATATCTGAAAAGTGTGGCGTGCATTTGTATTCAGCCCGTGTCAATACTTTGTAGAACCACCTTTCGCTGCAATTACAGCTGCAAGTCTTTTTGGGGATGTCTCTACCAGCTTTGCACATCTAAAGAGTGAATTCTTTGCCCATTCTTCTTTGCAAAATAGCCCACGCTCTGTCAGATTGGATGGAGTGAGTCCAAACAGCAATTTTCAAGTCTTGCCAGTCACAAATTTGATTTAGGTCTGGAATTTGACTTCTAACACATGAATATGCTTTGATCTAAACCATTCCATTGTAGCTCTGGCTGTATGTTTAGGGTCATTGTCCTGCTGGAAGGTGAACCTCCACCCCAGTCTCAAGTCTTTTGCAGACGCTAACAGGTTCTCTTCTAAGATTGCCCTGTATTTGGCTCCATCCATCTTCAGCAGCCTCCCTGTCCCTGCTGAAGAAAAGCATCCCCACAACATGATGCTGCCACCACCATGTTTCACAGTGGGGTTGGTGTGTTCAGGGTGATGTGCAGTGTTAGTTTTCCTCCACACATAGAATTTTGCTTTTAGGCTAAAAAATTCACTTTTGGTCTCATCTGACTAGAGCACCTTCTTCCACGTTTGCTGTGTCCCCCATATGGCTTCTCGCAAACTGCAAACATGAATTCTTATAGCTTTCTTTCAACAATGGCTTTCTTCTTGCCACTCTTCCATAAAGGCCAGATTTGTGGAGTGCACAACTAATAGTTGTCCTGTGGATAGATTCTCCCACCTGAGCTGTGGATCTCTGCAGCTCCTCCAGAGTTACTATGGGCCGCTTTGGCTGCTCTCCTTGCCTGGCCTGTCAGTTAAGGTGGACAACCATGTCTTGGTAGGTTTGGAGTTGTGCCATGCTCTTTCCATTTTTAGATGATGGATTGAACAGTGCTCCGTGAGATGCTCAAAAATTGGGATATTTGTTTATAACCTAACCCTGTTTTAAACTTCTCCACAACTTTATCCCTGACCTGTCTAGTGTGTTCCTTGGCCTTCATGATTCTGTTTGTTCACTAAGGTTCTCTAACAAACCTCTGAGGGCTTCACAGAACAGCTATATTAATACAGAGATTAAATTACACACAGGTGGACTTTAGGTGACTTATGAAGGCAATTGGTTTCACTAGATTTTAGTTGGTATTAGAGTAAAGAGGGCTGAATACAAATGCACACCACACTTTTCAGATATTTATTTGTAACAATTATGTACCACTTTGTGTTGGTCTTTCACATAAAATCCCAATAAAATACATTTACGTTTTTGTTTCTAACATGACAAAATGTGGAAAATTTCAAGAGGTATGAATACTTTTTCAAGGCACTGTATATGATATGGGGCTGTTATTTCACCATTTATGTGATGCACATTGTTCATTATGGTTTAATAGGAGTTGACTTTATCCGCTACTGAAAGTGCTTATGACATTTAGCAGCCAGTATGGAAGAGTGAAGTTTGGGACAGAGTGAAACCATCCAAGCTTTGCTCAAAACTGGCATAATGGAAAGCCTCGGCTTTAGGGATGCTGGTCTGGAACTAAACAACTATACAATCCAGGAGCCACTTATCTTTCTAGACGCTACAGTTTAGCTTTAAAAAAACATGGATGCATAGTTAGAAGAGACTGTTAAAAATGGAGCTTCTAAAAAAAAAAAAAAAAAAAAAAAAAAAAAAGCTTCGGAGAAATGAGAAACTTCATAACAATGCACCTTTAAATCTACATGACAAAATGCAGTCCGCTACATAACAATTATGAAAGTTTATATACGTCCTAGCAAGTAAAAGGGAAATATCATGTACAGAGCATATTATCTGAATGCCTTCAGAGATCTCAAAATTATATAATGGCGCCAAATAATATTTTTCTATCCCCATCCAAATGAATTATGAACAGCTGGGTACCACGCACAGGAATACTTCTGCAGACTAGGATCATTAATGCTAGTTATTAATTAAACAGAACAAATGTATACATACCAAATACTGTAAGGTCCCAACAAACGATGTACATAGGCTTCCTTGATCTAGATCTTTGGCATATCCCAAGTCTATAATTTTATGCACAGTCTAAAAGCATAAGTAATGAGAAAAATTTATAGATGTTGCAATGTCAACACATTTTTTTTTAAATAAAAGCTTAAATGAAATACAATTTAAAAAAAACCAAAAATATATAGAAATAGTCCAGAACGCATCACCAGTAAAAAGCTTAGTTATACTCTAAAACAGAGTTTCTCAACCTTTTTACTAGGGGTGGACCGATTACCGAGTCGATATTCACAATTTTTCAAATAATCAGTATCGGTTAGAAACTTACCAACAAAGGTAAGACCTCCCCTTGTACCCAAGTGGCGCTCGCTGCAGTTTCTGCCAATCTCCTCCTCCAGATACAATTTAAAGCAGGGGTCCCCAACCCCCGAGCTGCGGCACCTCTGCAGCTGGGCCACAAAGGCTGCTCTGTTAGCGGTGTGGCGGGCAGCAGAGAGATGACATCATCTCTTACTACAGCAGGGCCGCGAAAACTGCTCCTCACAGAGTTGCAGCTGAGGGCGAGCAGAGAGATAGGTATGTCATCTCTCACCGCCCCCCCCATGTGGAAGTTTACCTGCTCAGTTTACCTGGGGAGATGCTGCCAGAAGTAGTGTAAATAGTGACAAGCTGCATATGGGTGGCAGGAGACACGCTGCATATGAGTGGCAGGTGACAGTGGCAAGCTGCATCTGGGTGGCAGGTGACAGTGGCAAGCTGCATCTGGGTGGCATGTGAAAAGCTGCATATGGGTCACAGGTGACAGTGGCAAGTATCATCATCATTTATCCGAGTATCATTTTTACAAAATATCGGCACCTGTTATCAGTTATTGGCCTAAAAGGTGGCTGATAATCGGTATCGGCCCTGAAAAAACAATATCTGTCTATCCCTACTTTTTACCATTGAGGAACCCCTGGCAAAAAGTCTGAGATCTCGGGGAACCCCTGAAATTATTTTCATACCTACAGCTCATGGAAGATTGATGTGATTGATCAGTGAGCTGTTGACATAACAATAATTTTTAGAAATAGCAATAAATAGAATAAATATTAAAACTGACCTATTTAATGTGAAACTTGTGCTTGCTTTTCTTTCTTTTTTTTTTTTGCACAGATGTTCAATTCTGGGTGCAACTTGAGATAAACAGTGTACAGGGGATCAGGAGAGCACAGTACAAAGGGGGGTACACTACGTGCGAGGAGGGAACATTACGTGAGAGCAGGGCACATTGTGGGGTACACACAGCTGGACACATTGCCTAACCACAGAACAGTTGGCCATCTAAATAGGCCCGGGCACAGCAAACCAAATCATACAATCATAGTTTTCATATAGTCTATTCTCATCTCACCTTCCCATTACAGTCCTGTAGCACAATATTTTCTGGTTTCAAGTCTCTGTGTATAATACGATTTGAATGCAGATACTGAATACCAGCACCTAAAAGGAGAAGATATTTAAAAAGAATTTTCAAAATATGTGCAAAAACAATAATTTGTTTCCCAGGAATGATATTTTCTAACACAACAAAATGTACATAAAAAAAACAAAGAATTATATACATTTTTAGTTACATAGTTATTCTGGTTGAAAAAAAAAAAAAAGACAAGTTCATCTAGTTCAACCAACATAGAAAAAAAAAACAAAAACAAAACACACAAATAGAAAACCTCCATAGATACAATCCTATACTCACAGTTGATCCAGAGGAAGGGAAAAAAACCCCAACAAAGCATGATCCAATTTGCTCCAGCGGGGAAAAAAATTCCTTCCCGATCCCTTAATAGGCAATCGGATATTCCCTGGATCAACTTTACCTATAAATATTAGTATCAAGTTATATTATGTGCATTTAGGAAAGAATCCAGGTCTTTTTTTAACCACTTAAGTAGAGGTAAAAGCCGATTATAACTTCAGCAGGACATGCAAAAGACTTCTGTAATAGAAGTCAGTGCAAGTTGCCTGTGTGAAGCGACTTCTCCCCCTCTCTGGGCAGCCTGCCAAATCTGATAAAAAGAACCTGAAGGATACAATGTTTACAATTATGAATGAACTAAATTCTGTGTGTAGAAGCTCTCAGTTTAACCATTTAAAGACTAAATCTTTTCTGACATGTGTTGCTTACAAGTAAAAATCCTGTATTTTCTGCTAGAAAATCACTTAGAACCCCCAAACATTATATATATTTTTTTTTCAGCAGAGACCCTAGGGAATAAAATAGCGGTTGTTGCAATATTTTATGTCACACGGTATTTGCGCAGCGGTCTTTCAAATGCAATTTTTTTTTAAAAAATACACTAATAAATTAAAAAAAAAACTAAGCAGTAAAGTTAGCCCATTTTTTTTCATCCAGAAGTTTTGATTACCTGTTTTTGTGTATTTAATATTTAAGAGAGGTTTTTATATTTTTTTATCTAAATTATACATACAAGTGAACTGATTGGAGGTTTGTTTTGTTTAATAAATGTTTAAATGTAAAAAAATTTCCGTATCACTGAAGGTTGCTTTCACACTGGAGCTGGCATGCGTTGACGGTAAAACGCTGCTAGTTTTAGCGGCTCTTTACCATCATTTTAGCAGCGCTATTCGGCTGCTAGCAGGGCGCTTATAATCCAGCTAGCGGCCGAGGAAGGGGTTAAATGCTCCCCTGAAGCGCCGCTGCCGAAACGCTTTGCAGGCGCTTCGGCAGCGGTGCGCATTCATTTCAATAGGCAGGAGTGGTGGCATACACCGCTCCAAAGATGCTGCTTGCAGGACTTTTTTTTTAACATCCTGCCAGCGCATAGCCTCAGTGTGAAAGCACTCGGTATATCACACTGAGACTGCAGGGGAGCCGTTTGACAGGCACTTTACAGGTGCTATTTTTAGCCCAAAAGCGCCTGAAAAACGCCCCATTGTGAAAGGGGTCTAACTGTTAGATTTTATGAGATGAAGGTAAAAAAAAAAAAAATCGGCCTAATATATTGGCCCAAAAAAATCGGCATCACATATCGGCCATCGCGATTTGTAAATATCGGCATCAGCATCGGCCAGAGAAAAACCCATATCGGTCGACCTCTACACTTAAGCCCCGGACCATTTGGCTGGCCAAAGACCAGAGCACTTTTTGCGATTCGGCACTGCACCGCTTTAACTGATAAGTGAGCAGTTGTGCGACGTGGCTCCAAAACAAAATTGACGTCCTTTTATTCTAACAAATAGAGCTTTCTTTTGGTGGTATTTGATCACCTCTGCGGTTTTTATTTTTTGCGCTATAAACAAAAAAAAGCAACAATTTTGAAAAAAAAAAAAAAACATTATTTTTAACTTTTTGCCATAATAAATATCCCCCAAAAATATAAAAAAAACTATTTTTTTCCTCAGTTTAGGCCGATACGTTTTCTTCTACATATTTTTGGTAACAAAAACGCAATAAGCGTCTACAGAGTTGGCCAGAACCAGCTCTTGAGGGAGTCTATTCCACATTTTCACAGCTCTTACTGTGAAGAAGCATTTCCGGAGCCTTTTCTGCGATCCCAATAATGCACTGGAAAACGCCTGAAGAGGCCTAGAATGTAAATGGGCCCAAGGCAGTCATTAAGCCCGATAACTGTATAATTTGACGAAGGGAGGCCTGAGGGAGCAACCCGAAATTCCGCATGGAGAGGCGGATCTTTAAAATTTTTTCCCCCGGCAGAAAAATCTTTTGGGCGACTGTGTCTATGAGGTAACCCAAAAAGGGAAGGTTCTGGGAGGGAACCAGAAAAGACTTCTGCAGATTGACCTTCCAGCCCAATTTTTGAAAAGTCCGCAAAATCAACTGCAAATCCTGAAAAAGGTTCTCTTCCTCCCGGGCAAAGATCAAAAAAACGTCCAGGTACAGAAGATTGTGATCTTCTGTATTCGAAAAAAGGCCATGACTTCGGCCATAATTTTTGTGAAAATTCTCGGGGCTGCCGAGAGACCAAAAGGAAGGGTCTTGAACTGCCAATGTTGTGGACCGTTCTCCAAGAGGATCGCAAATCTCAGAATCTCTGAAGGTTCTGGCCGATTGGTACATGAAGGTAAGCATCCTGAAGATCCAGGGTTCTCATGAACACCTCTGGTAACAACAGATTTCTGACTGAGTAAATGCTTTCTATGCTGAATCATCTGTAAACTAAGAATCTTTTCAGAACACTTAGATTGATGACCATCCGAAACCCTCCGGACGCCTTCTTTACCAGAAAAACGAGAATAAAACCCTTGAAAGTTTTTCCTCGGCTGACTGAGGAGCACTCCCCCTACCTTATAACTCCAGCTTTGATGTCCAGCACGGCAACCGAGTGAGGAGGAATTGAATCCGGAGATCTGAAGACCGGACCCAGAGTGCCTGCTTACATCCGAGACACGTGAGAATCGTGGGTGAGCTAGGGACTTGACGGCTGTTAGCAGAAACGCTGCCCGAGACACGGAGGCAGGCGAGCGACCACGAGCGCTCGGAGGTACTCGGAAACACTTGGCAAGCCCTGTGGTGTTTGGGCGGGACTCGGAGGAGTGTAAAGGAAACAGCGCCCGCCACGGATGCTCAGCGCAAGGGAGCCGGCTGGATTACCTGGATGGCAGCGCTGACCAGAGACAGAGCCAAGTAGCCCTAGAATAATAGGATTTTTAAAACAGCTTACCTTTAAAATCCTTTTCTTGGAGTACATCATAGGACACAGTGCCTCAAGTAATTACTTAGTGGGTTATGGGCCTACCTTCAGGTGTTGACACTGGTATAACTAATACAGGAAGTTGACTCCCCTATATAACCCCTCCTCCTTCCAGGAGTCCTCAGTTTTTGTAGCCAAGCAATATAAGCAATATACTCTCACCCCATAAATCAGAGGGGTGGTGTCCTATGATGTACTCCAAGAAAAGGATTTTACAGGTAAGCCGTTTTAAAAATCCTATTTTCTTTATCGAACATAATAGGACACAGAGCCTCAAGTAATTACTTAGTGGGACGTCCCATAGCAATGCTACTTGAGGGGAGGGAGACACAACCCGTAGGGCACCCCCAAACCTTGGTTGAAATATACTGCTGCATGCAGCACACTGCGCCGAAGGCGATATCCTCATTCCATTTTACATCTACTTGATAACATTTTGTAAATGTATGCACTGAAGACCAAGTCGCGGCCTTGCAGATCTGAGACATGGAGGCCTGGTGACGCACTGCCCAAGAAGCACCAACCGCTCTGGTAGCGTGCGCCTTAACTTGAAAAGGGGAAATCTTTCCCTTTAAATCATGAGTTCGAGTTATAACTTGCCGAATCCACTTAGCCACAGTGGATATTGACGCTGCCTGTCCTTTTTTTTAGGACCCTCTGGCAGAATAAATAGGACATCAGTCTTACGAATCTGAGCAGTTTTCTTTAAATAGATCTTCACTGCTCTCACCACATCAAGACAATGTAGTGACTTTTCTTCCTTGGAACATGGTTTTGGAAAAAAACCATGGCAGGACAATATCTTCATTCAGATGAAAGCCTGAAACCACTTTTGGCAAAAAGCCTGGACGAGGGCGTAACACCACTCTGTCCTCATAAAAAATCAAATATGGCTCTTTCAGGAAAGACAGCCAATTCTGAAACCCTCCTTGCTAAGGATATAGCAACCAAAAATATCAGCTTCCTAGTCAGAAGGACTAAGGGAACATGCTGTAATGGTTCAAATGGCGGTTTTTGTAACACTGACTAAACTAAATTCAAGTCCCAAGGGCTTAAGGGTGATTTAACTGGCGGATTAATCCGCATCACTCCTTGCATGAAATCCCAGACTAAAGAATGCGTAGCAAGTGGTCTTTGAAATAAAATTGATATGGCTGAGACTTGGTCCTTAATAGTACTCAGGGCCAACTTCATCTCTACGCCTACTTGTAGAAAGGCAAGAATTCTGCCTCTAATATATATCCGAGGGTGCCAACCCTTGGATTCACACCAGGAAACATAAGCTTTCCAGACTCTATAATATATAGCTCTAGGAGCTGGCTTCCTAGCATTAAAGTAGAAATAACTGCCCTGGAAAGCCCACGTCTTTTCAGAATGTGGGTCTCAATAGCCAGGCCATTAAATTTAGCATTCGTAAAGTAGGGTGGAATATCGGCCCCTGTGAGAGCAGGTCTGGCCTTAGTGGAAGGGACCACAGATCCTCCACTGCCATCTTTACGACCTCTGCATACCATGACCTTCTGGGCCATGCTGGTGCTGCCAGAATTACCGGTTTTCTTTCCAGCTTGATCCTGCAAAGAAGTCGAGGCAGCAACTGAATAGGGGGAAATGCATAGATCAGTAAAAGCTGATCCCACAGTATCACCAACGCATCTGTTCTGCATACGAATGGATCCTTTGTTGTGAACACAAAGTTGACTAACTTTATGTTGCACTGGATGCTAAAAGATTTACATCCGGAATCCCCCATCCTTGACAAACAGCCTGAAACATGTCGGGGTGAATAGACCATTCCCCTGGGAATAATCTGCTGGCGGCACATGTAGTGCGCTCGCCAATTCTCTATTCCCGGAATGAAGACTGCCGATGGGCACGGAATATTTCTTTCTGCCCAAGTTAGAATATGGTTCACTTCTCTCTGCACTGAGAGATTCTTGGTGCCCCTTTTGGTGATTGATATAAGCCACAGCCGTGGCATTGACGGATTGAATCCTGTCGGGACAATCACTCAACCTGGAAGTCCAGGCTTTTAGAGCCAGACGCACTGCCCGAATTTTATAGGATGTTGATGGGCAAGGCTCTTTCGGTTCTTGAACACTGTCCTTGGACAGTTGTCTTCTCTGTCATTACCATTTTCCAGATAAGTGGTCTGAAGGATTTACCCTTTAGGACATTCTTTAGTAACCACCAATTGAGGCTTTGGGACAGCCTTGGGGACAGCCGCATTGGCAAGCCCAAAGCTTGGATTGTTTTGTTCCAAGCAAATAGAATACGGTTTTGCAACAGTCTCGAATGGAACTGGGCAAAGGGAACTGCTTCGAATGAAGCCACCATCCTTTATAACAACCTCATGCAAAGGAGAATGGAGGGACCTCCTTTTGACCTGACCATCCGCACCAACTCTTTTATGAAGTTGCATTTTTTTTTTTCTGGGCAAGAAGACCCTTTTTTGGGCTGTAGCTATGATCAGACCCAAATACTGCAGGCCTTTTTTAGCGATTTTAATGGAGACTTTACTAGGTTGAGAACGCAACCCAGACCTTTCCAGGTAACTGGTTGTAATGCGTACACCTTACTTCGAACAGCGATTGGTCTAATAGCAATAGATCGTCTAGGTATGCCAAGACTGTTTAAGCCCTGTGCCCTTGACCTGGCTACAGGTGGGGCTAGCACTTTTGTGAACACTCGAGGTGCTGTAGCTAGCCCGAAGAGCAAGGCTATAAACTGAAATGCTGCTGTTCTACTTCGAACCGCAGAAATCTTTGGTGAGCGGGAAATATATGGACATGCAGATATGCATCCCTGATGCCGATAGGCGCCAGAAGTTTTCCTCCTTGCAGGATAGAAACTACTGACTTGATCGACTCCATAGAAAGGAGCGGATCTTCAGGTACTGATTTAGATTCTTTTAGATCTAGAATGGATCTGTTGAATTTCTGCGTGGCTCTGTACATGTACAGGAAACGCATGAAAAAGGCAGTAAAGGTTCCAAGGAACCTAAGAAAAAACAGAACAATCAGCTGACTCTACTAGAGGTAGCTTGAAAGAGGCACAAATCATCTCTGTAAGAGGTTCAACTCTAGTTGTCTCCTCTGCAGAGGAGTACTCGGTTTGCCTTTCTTCCCGATTACCTGAGGGTAATCCTTCATCCTCTACCCACTGTTCCCTTGATAAGGGATCTCAGGTGGGGGAGGGGGATCTAACACGCTTCCCATCCTTGGATAGCGGATGCGATTAAAGTCGCTAATTTTCCGCCTAGGCCCTGCAGGGCAGAGGAAAAACGCATTTTCAATCATGTATACAGGGGCTAAATATTTTCTCCTCTTAGGCTCAGTTTCCACTATTGCAACCCCAAAGTTGCGTGATTTTACCGTGATCTTTTGCCGCCGAGAATACGTCGGGGCGCGATTTTGATGCGACAGGAAACAATGCCTATGTATTCTAGAGGTCTATGGACCTCAAGTTGCATCAAAGTGGTACCAAAGTAGTGCAGGGACTACCTTGAAGTCGCACAGATCTGAACAGTACTCCTTGGAAATCATATTATTGGGGAAAAGAACCAGGGAGCAACACAAGAGAGTGATCTCCCTTGGTCCAAAGAAGTGGTTACTATGGATATGGTGGGCAATAAGGGAGAGAATGATGTATGTAAAAATATAAAAAAAGTTTATTTCAAAAACCTAAAAAATACAAAGGCTATACCATTGACAATATGTCATATGTATAAAGCTGATCCACCTGACACAAAAAATGGGCCTGTCCAGTACAAACAGCACAGGGCACGCCCATCAACCCACAACACACAAACATGAAACACTAACATACATTAAACATATAGAAAAAACATATAAAGTGCAGGCGCCTAGAATCCCACAGATGCATAAGGTCCCTTTGGCTAATCGCCCAGTCAAAAAATGGAAATAATGTATAGAGAATAACAAGAGAACCTTATGCATGCGTGGTCCCCCGGGGAGATGGGGAAAGTGGAGTGGGTTCAACCAAGTAGTGAGCTACCTCAAAAAAGCCTCACTGATTAACATCTGGATAGCTGTATATCTCAGGGGGACTCATAATGTATGTAGCATGCGCATGCATAGTTTGTTAATTTTACCAAGAGTCCATTCCTGTAGATAGTGAGATGGCTGTATATAGCAGAGAGTCTTTAATGGAGTTAAGGGGAATATGAAAGCCGCACAATAGGATATTGCTATTGGTGCCTGGAACAAATCACAGGGCATCTCAGAGTGGCCAAATAACTCCCGGAGCTATAGGTGTGTAGGAGATATATTGGTGGCCTATAGAAGGTTAAATAGCACTGTATTATAAATTGCTGTCCACATTTAACAAGGTCATGCCACTTCAACTTGTCAAAGATTTTTGATAATCACTACTTATAGGAGCTGAAGGGGTTACATTACCACCTCTCTGAGAATCACAGCTGTGTCTCACATCCTATAGTTGCTCCACTACTCCGTGACTTCTATATTGTCAGTGCCGGCCGTGATGTGCTGTATCCTCCAAGCATTTGACAAGTGATGATCCTCTCCTTCACGGATGCGGGCTGCAAATGTGCTTGCGCGGTAGATTGTTTCCCGGTCTGTGTAACGGTTTAGGTTTCAGGCTTCCACTGGAAACAAATCCCCGTCTCCTGATCACTGCGGGAGATGGCTGTGTCGGCGTCTGCACATCTTGATTACGTCGACGCGTTTCGCAACGTCATTGTTACGTAGCTTCAACAGGACGTACTGGCGTTTGACAGACATCCCTCCCTCTTTTTCTTCCGAGATGCTGTCACGCCTCTTTCTTTCACTTAACCCCTAACGTCAACAGGGACGGGCAAGGTTTATATCAATGTCCAGCCCGGATAGCTGTTTCGTTTTCTGGGAATGTGCATATGTGGTTTTGGTCTTTGCTCTCACAACATATATAGAGAAGAAAGTTCATACTCAGTCTATTACATTTGAGTCCAGAGGAGGTGAATTCATAATGAGGCATATTTCTTTGCTATATCCATACCATGATCCCCCTAACCTTTCCTATCATCTATAGAGATTCTACATAGTGAAGATCTTATCATTGGTGGCTAGTTCATATGTTGTTACAGTGTCTATGACACATGTCAATAGCAACCGTTAGTCACATTGGCTCCATAGATAGGGGGGAAAGGAAACCCTTATTTACTTTTAGGAAAGGGGAAGGATTTAAGACCCAAGACCGAGCTGAGGACATACGTAGTGAGAGACTATTCTAGAAACTCCGCAAAGAAAGGGAGAGAAAGAAACAAAGATGAATATAGAATTGAGCATAGAGGTAAGATCCAAGAAGGGACAGTCCAGGAGATTACAAGAAGAGAAATAGAGGTTGTTATTCTAGGAGTGAGAGGGTGTATAACCAACAATTGAGTGGAAGGCACCTCCCATATGAAGGAATCAGGTAGGAGAGAGGGGAGGGGAGGGGGGGGGGGGGAGAGAGAAACAAGAAAATAGAGGGAGAGACAATACGGGACAGACAGAGGAGGGAAGGGTAGATGGGAGGAGGAAGAGGTGTTTAATTGTCCAATGTACCTCGGCCACGTACATACGTGGCTGAGGTACATTGATGATGTACTGGTCATCTGGACGGGCGACCTGGATGCTCTCCATAAGTTTGTCGACCAGCTTAATACAAATGAACGTAACATTCGCCTTACTTATACCTATGACCGGTCCAAATTGTCTTTCCTTGACCTTCTAATTGGTCTGAAGGGAGGAGTCATAAGCACCTCCACCTTCCGGAAGGAAACAGCGGCAAACACTTTATTACAAGCAGACAGCCACCACCCTCCTTGGCTAAAGGACGGTATCCCTACAGGACAATTTATGAGAATCAAGCGCAACTGCTCAGACACTAATGATTTACGTAGAGAGACCAGAGATCTGTATATGAGATTCCGGAACCGCGGATATTCTCATAGACAGATCCGTAATGCCAAACGCAAGGCTGCAGCTAGGAGTAGGGAAAGTCTATTGTCTATGGATCATAGTGGGAAAAAAGAACAACAAAAAACTGAGGACCAAGGCCCAGTAAGACTCATTACCACATATGGGGCCCAATGGGAATCAGTGAGAAAAATCCTACAAAAGCATTGGAATATCCTCACTAATAACAAGAAGCTAGCCAGCATAGTGGGGGACGGACCCAAGATGGTGGCACGCAGGGCTAGAAACCTAGGGGATATTCTCATCCATTCTGAATACACGAGATATCAAAATCCCACATGGTTATCTGACTATCCGCGCCACACGGGCATGGTTCCCTGCACGAGATGTCAGATCTGCCCATTTGTGGATAAGACAAACACCTTCAAAGATGCCTTGGGGCAGGGAGAATATGTGATCAAAGATTTGATCAACTGTTCCACAATGAAAGTGATATATATGATCACCTGCCCGTGCCCAAAAATTTACATAGGCAAAACAAAGAGAACCCTCAGAATTAGAATAGGGGAGCATCTGAGAGATATCAAGAGGGAGAGGGAGGGAGTTGGGGAGAGAGAGGGGGAGAAAAGGAGGGGGGAGAGACCAGTGGCCAAACATTTTGCCCGATATCACCAGGGAAAATTGGATGGGTTGAAGGTGAAAGGTATCTATACTCTAAAATTACCAGCAAGAAGAGGTGACTTTGACCGCATCTTACTTCAAAAAGAGAAATGGTGGATATACACCTTAAAGTCCCTTGCGCCTATAGGTATGAACACGGAGTTGAGCATGCAACCCTTCCTAGAATAATATGATGGTCATTCCCCCCCCCCCTCCAAATTTCCTTCCCTCCTCTGTCTGTCCCGTATTGTCTCTCCCTCTATTTTCTTGTTTCTCTCTCCCCCCCCCCCCCCCCTCTCTCCTACCTGATTCCTTCATATGGGAGGTGCCTTCCACTCAATTGTTGGTTATACACCCTCTCACTCCTAGAATAACAACCTCTATTTCTCTTCTTGTAATCTCCTGGACTGTCCCTTCTTGGATCTTACCTCTATGCTCAATTCTATATTCATCTTTGTTTCTTTCTCTCCCTCTCTTTGCGGAGTTTCTAGAATAGTCTCTCACTACGTATGTCCTCAGCTCGGTATTGGGTCTTAAATCCTTACTTCCCCTTTCCTAAAAGTAAATAAGGGTTTCCTTTCCCCCCTATCTATGGAGCCAATGTGACTAACGGTTGCTATTGACATGTGTCATAGACACTGTAACAACATATGAACTAGCCACCAATGATAAGATCTTCACTATGTAGAATCTCTATAGATGATAGGAAAGGTTAGGGGGATCATGGTATGGATATAGCAAAGAAATATTCCTCATTATGAATTCACCTCCTCTGGACTCAAATGTAATAGACTGAGTATGAACTTTCTTCTCTATATATGTTGTGAGAGCAAAGACCAAAACCACATATGCACATTCCCAGAAAACGAAACAGCTATCCGGGCTGGACATTGATATAAACCTTGCCCGTCCCTGTTGACGTTAGGGGTTAAGTGAAAGAAAGAGGCGTGACAGCATCTCGGAAGAATAAGAGGGAGGGATGTCTGTCAAACGCCAGTACGTCCTGTTGAAGCTACGTAACAATGACGTTGCGAAACGCGTCGACGTAATCAAGATGTGCAGACGCCGACACAGCCATCTCCCGCAGTGATCAGGAGACGGGGATTTGTTTCCAGTGGAAGCCTGAAACCTAAACCGTTACACAGACCGGGAAACAATCTACCGCGCAAGCACATTTGCAGCCCGCATCCGTGAAGGAGAGGATCATCACTTGTCAAATGCTTGGAGGATACAGCACATCACGGCCGGCACTGACAATATAGAAGTCACGGAGTAGTGGAGCAACTATAGGATGTGAGACACAGCTGTGATTCTCAGAGAGGTGGTAATGTAACCCCTTCAGCTCCTATAAGTAGTGATTATCAAAAATCTTTGACAAGTTGAAGTGGTATGACCTTGTTAAATGTGGACAGCAATTTATAATACAGTGCTATTTAACCTTCTATAGGCCACCAATATATCTCCTACACACCTATAGCTCCGGGAGTCATTTGGCCACTCTGAGATGCCCTGTGATTTGTTCCGGGCACCAATAGCAATATCCTATTGTGCGGCTTTCATATTCCCCTTAACTCCATTAAAGACTCTCTGCTATATACAGCCATCTCACTATCTACAGGAATGGACTCTTGGTAAAATTAACAAACTATGCATGCGCATGCTACATACATTATGAGTCCCCGAGATATACAGCTATCCAGATGTTAATCAGTGAGGCTTTTTTGAGGTAGCTCACTACTTGGTTGAACCCACTCCACTTTCCCCATCTCCCCGGGGGACCACGCATGCATAAGGTTCTCTTGTTATTTTCTATACATTATTTCCATTTTTTGACTGGGCGATTAGCCACAGGGACCTTATGCATCTGTGGGATTCTAGGCGCCTGCACTTTATATGTTTTTTCTATATGTTTAATGTATGTTAGTGTTTCATGTTTGTGTGTTGTGGGTTGATGGGCGTGCCCTGTGCTGTTTGTACTGGACAGGCCCATTTTTTGTGTCAGGTGGATCAGCTTTATACATATGACATATTGTCAATGGTATAGCCTTTGTATTTTTTAGGTTTTTGAAATAAACTTTTTTTATATTTTTACATACATCATTCTCTCCCTTATTGCCCACCATATCCATAGTAACCACTTCTTTGGACCAAGGGAGATCACTCTCTTGTGTTGCTCCCTGGTTCTTTTCCCCAATAATATGTTTGTTTCAGGTTACGGATACGGCCTCAAATTTTGAGGAGAGGCACTGGGGGGAAAAAATTATGACTTTGTGATTTATTAAAAGGCAGGTACCTATAGGGTGGTCCCCCTCTTTTTTTCTTTCTAATCCTTGGAAATCATGCCCTAGAGTCTGACGGTGCAGGCCGTCACCGCTGCCTATAGGCAGCTGCCCCTGCGCAGGGGAAGGAATCCGTTTAAGTGACTTGTCCAAGGTCACAAGGAGCCAACGTGAGGACGAGGTCCCACGTCTTTCAGGAAGCCTCCCATGGCTACGCTGGCCGTCAGAGTAGTTAACCTGTGAGGAGTGGCTCCTTCACTAGTGAACGCCGACATGTGGATCTGAACCCATGTCTCTCAGGAAGTCTCCCATGGTTGCACTGGCCGTCAGAGTACTTAACCTGTGAGCTGTTGTGGCTTCACTTTAAATAAAAGGACATTTTTTCTTGTTAAAAAAAATAAAAAATAAAAAGGACATTTATACCTTCTTTTGGACAAAAGAGCTTTACTGCTAGAAATCATTTGGATGTATTTCACCAAACCTTGCCCAATGAAAAGGGAAACTAGTCAGACACCCTTTTTTGCAAGATGCTTCGGCTGACCAACCCTTTTAACCACAGGGTCCTAAGCATGTGTTTTAGCACAAGCGCAAGGCGAGACGCCTGGTGGATAGGGTCTTTTATGGCATCTATGGCAAAATATAGCGCCATTGCAATTATGCATCTTTATTAATGCTGGAAATTGCAGCGTCTACTGCTGGTACTTTCCAACCTTTGTGAATTTTTACTCCATGATAGAGAACTGAGAAACTCTTTGGAGGGAAAAAAATGCTTATCCAGATGATCCCATTCAGCATAAATAAGCGCTGTAAAAGTTTGTTTTTGTTCTTTTAAAAAGCTTACTCTGTTAGGAGTAGTATAAAAAGTGGAATGAACTATCTCTGTAAGAGTTTGTACCATCAATCTGTCAGATTGTGAGGTTGCATAAGGTTCCGCCAACTGTTGTTTCCTCTGCAGAGGAAAATTTGGCTTGTTTTTCCCTGTGATCACCTGAGGATAACACCTCATCCTGTGCCCACTGTTCCCTTGGAAAAAGGGGTTTGAGGTGGGGGGGATCTAGCATGCTTCCTTTCCTCTTTAGATGGAGAATGCGATTAAAGCCGCTAATCTTCCTTCTAAGCCCAACAGGGCAGAGGAGAATGCATCTTCAGTCACATACACAGGGGCTGAAGTGTGAAAAGCAGTTGCACTACCAATTGCTTCCAATGACTCACCCTGGCTTGCTATGTCAGGTATCTCCGGAGAGTATAACAGTGTGGAGGCATGACTTGAGTTCCCAGTGCCCGGGGGTGGAATCCTTGGTACCTTTGTGGTACACTGGAAATCAAATGTGCTAAGCACAACAGCAGAGGCACTTTAACAAATTATGGTATTTGCTGAACAATAGTTTTAGCAAAAGAAAACAATGTCACCATAAGGATCAGCCTTTGATGCTGAGTACCATAATATTTCCTGTGCAGGAAATGCCTGTTTACACACCTTTACATGCCCAGCGCTCCTGTGTCTCTTATTGTGACAGACTTCTGTCTTCAGCATATGAACCGAGAGCATCTGTGTTAAGCCTCAGGTGAGAACCTGATTACACATAAAAGTGTCAGCTGTTACCGCACCTCTCCAGGAAGAGAGGGGGGGGGGAGGGGAATTTTTATCAGCAGTGTTTGTTAGGCTCCTAGTTTTAAAGGAAGACTTCACTTTGTACAAAAAAATGCAAATGGCTGGTTTTGTATGTTCATAAACTACTGCTGTATCCCCTTTAGATCCCTCAGAAGAGGAACACCATCTGTTCAATTAAGAACTCCCCTCTGGCTGCAGGGACCACACCCGCTGCTATAGCCAGACACAGAGATGCTGAAAAAGGCATCGTACTAGGCAAGTGTAATATACTCCCTCTAGAGGAGACATTTTAAGGCATACAGTTATACATTATATATACATATATATATATTTTTATATTATATATATTTTTTATATTATATATATATATATATATATATATATAAATACACATATCTATATCTATATAGATAAATATCTATATCTATATCTAGATATAGATATGTGTATTTTTTGGAGAAAAAGGCATAAGTGGACTTTTTACAGTTCCTAGGCTTCTCCCCTTACCTTATCCTTGCTGCAGGATACTGCTGATTTAACAGACAGATCCAACTGTCACCCATCACGGCAGGCAGCGTAGTTAAACCTTCAAAGACTGGGGCCCTTTTTAATAGGGGTTCCGCTCCTTTGGACCTGTATAGCACCCCTCAGGAACAACTTTAGGTAATATGAAAAACCAAAAAGAGTCCTGGTTCCTAGGGTTCAGCTCTCAAAGAGAAGCTTACAGGCAAAACCTCGTTCTTCAATGCGAGGCCCAGGTACCATCCTATGGCCTCAGTGGCGAGGATGGATCCGGTTGTGGAGGTTTTTTAAATCCAGCATGGATCCCTCCCTAGAGCTCCTCAGAGCACATCTTCACTCGTGACCAACACCTTAGACACTGGCGAAAAAACTGAGGACTCCTGGAAGGAGGAGGGGTTATATAGGGGAGTCAACTTCCTGTATTGGTTATACCAGTGTCAACACCTGAAGGTAGGCCCATAACCCACTAAGTAATTACTTGAGGCTCTGTGTCCTAAGATGTACGATAAAGAAAGGTAAGGACAGAGCAAGTTAGAGCCCCCCTGAAAATGCACAAATACGTGGCATGGTAACAAAATCATCAGTAGGAATAAGGACTATATCAGACTATGCTCCAGTTACAATGATGTTGAGGTTTGCGGGGCCCCATTAGGGGAGCGTGTGTTGTGTTTGTTAAAATATGATTTTTTTTTATATTAACATTGCAACATTACATGGGACAATATTACAATAGTAGTTGGTCATAGAAATCAGATTACTGTCAGGTTTTGGCTTGAGTAGATGTTTCTTAAACAAATGCTGTTGGATACAATGGGAACGTAGATACCATTGTTGTATTCAATTGACAGTTTGAATAGGCTATTGTCCCTATAGCCACAGTAAACAGGTAAGAAAGGGTCTCCCAAACTGAAAGAATGACTGTTAGTCGGTTGTTATGGAAAACAAATTTGTAATCGTTGTCAACAAACTGGGACAAATAAAAGGAGCAGTAAAGACTGATAGTGGAAGCCCACTCAACATGGATCAACACTGAAGGACACTCGAATCTGTAATCAGCGAACAAGAAGGTGCCTGATCTCCAGGAGCAATGGAGATCACAAACACAGTAACTGGAGAGAAGTAACTTTTAAGTGTATTTCTACTGTTACAGACCATAGGCTGTTTATTTGCTAGGCATTTTGCATGTTATAGATCTGTCAGTCTTGTATTGTATTCCTAATATTGTTTTATAGGTTTGTATGTACAGCATCTTTGTATCATAAAAGCACATTTACATACTGCAGAGGTCTCAGCTTCTTTGCTTATACCACAAAATAACCTTGTTAGATAGGCGCAAGCAAAACAGAGGGGCCCTGGAGACTAAACGAGGATCTAATTCAAGATAAAGAGGTAGAAGGGAAGATAAAGAGGTAGAAGGGAAAATAAGAGAATTAATTAATCAATACTTTCAGTTAAACGGAACCCCAGATGTATCAGAGGCTACGAAATGGGAGGCACATAAGGCATATGTTAGAGGAATTTTAATCTCCATGGGAGCCAGGAAAAAGGAAAGAACAAATAACTTTGAGGGGGTAGTGAAAAAGATATATGAGTTAGAACAGATGCATAAAAAGAAATTTGATAGGGAGACCCACCATGCCCTGGTATCAAAAGGGAAAATCTGAAAGACCTCATGAAACAAGAGACAAGACAATCATTTAGCAGAGTGGCCAAAGATAGATATAAATGGGGGAACAAACCAGGCAAATACCTAGCAAGAAAAAAAAAAAAAAAAAAAAAAAAAAAAAAAAATTATATAGAAAAAATGAAGAATGAAAAAGGAGACACAGTATATAAAACATCAGACATGGCCAAGACATTCCATAGTTATTACAGTGCTCTTTACTCCGTAAGGCAAAAGGGGACACAGGAAGAAGAGTTAAAAGAGAAAACAAAAAATGAAAGAATACCTGAGAGAAGCAAAATTACCAAAAGTATCAATAGAAAAACTATTAGTTTTAGGGGAGCCAATAACACAAGGGGAAATTAGTCTAGTGATAAAAAGTACAATGAAAGGGAAAAGCCCAGGTCCAGATTGATACACAATCTTATATTATAAAAAACGTAAAGAGCAATTAGTACCAAAATTAGAAATATATATGGATGCACTGGGAAAAGGGAGAAGAGATGAGATGAGAATCTATATTAGCATAAATCACAGTAATACTTAAAGTGGAAAAAGACGCAACTCTGTGCTCTAGCTTTAGACCAATAGTGTTACTAAATAGTAATACAAAATTGTATGCAAAGATCTTGGCTACAAGGCTAAAGGAGTTGATGCCTGAATGGATCCATATGGACCAGACAGGTTTTATACCAGGGAGGCGAGTTAAGGACAATGAAATAACAACATTACTGATGTTACATGAAGCAGGAGGTGGAAAATCCCCAGCTCTATTCCTGTCAATAGATGCGGAAAAGGCATTTGACAGAGTAGACTGGGGATTCATAATGGAAACATTGCAGAACCTGGAAGTAGGACCCAGGATGACTCAATGGATCCGAATCATTTATGACCGCCCTTCAGCTGCGGTGAAGATCAATGGGAGTCTGTCACCCCCATTTGAAATATTCAATGAAACTAGACAGGGATGCCCACTTTTGCCTCTCTTGTTTATACGGTCATTGGAACCATTATTGGCTACTATTCGTGGAAGTATAGATATTGGGGGGGGGGGGGGGTAAAGATCGGAGAAATAGAACATAAAAGTAGCAGCATACGCCGATGATGTGCTGTTTTACATAACTAGACATAGAACGACATTACCACATTTAATAAAAGAATTCGAAAAATATGGAGAGCTGTCAAACTTAAAGATAAACCCGCTAAAGTCAGAAATCTTAAATATAAGTCTGAGTAAAGAAGAAGAAGAACTTGCGCTACAGGAAGAATTTCCTTTTATATGGGGGAAAACAGATTTAAAATATCTGGGGATAAAAATAACCCCCTGATTGGGAGATCTATATCAGACAAATTTTATCCCTTTATTAAATCAGATTAAAACAGAAATAAAAAAAAAAATAGCATCACGCCAACTGGCATCGGTTGGATGGATAAATATGCTAAAGATGCCAATACTCCCAGAAATCATGTACAAAAATTCCAAATGCTCCCAATAGCCTTACCACAGACTTTTTTTTTTGGAGTAGTCAAAAAAATGTTCTCAAAGTATATATGGCAAAACAAGAAACCAAGAATACAGTTATCAAAACTTAGTAGAGAAAAAGCACATGGGGGTTAGCTGCATCAGATATTAAAAGGTATTATAAGGCGATAGTATTGGCACGAATGATTGAGTGGACAAATCTAAAAAGTGAAAAAAGTTGGGTTAAAATAGAAAATACACTTAGTTGGGGACAGCTACATAGAAGTACAGGGGGTCCCCTAGTTACAAACATCCGACTTACAAACGACTCCTACTTACAAACGGAAGGAGACAACAGGAAGTGAGAGGAAATCTACCCCTAGGAAGGGAAATTCACTCCTGTAAAAGCTATTATGGGGAAAAGGTACCTCCACTGATGCTTTATCACCAAGGCTTGTTTCCACAACAACCCAAAATTTTCAAAATCCAATTGTCATTGAGACAGAAAGTGAGGTGAAATCTTCTAAACAGGGACACAGACACCTAAACAAATGTTACAGGGGTGTTAACCCTTCCCTATGTTATCCAAAAAGTTTAAAAATAGTTTTTTTGGCTGGAGCTACACTTAAAAAATGTACCTGTTCCGACTTACAAACAGATTCAACTTAAGAACAAACCTACAGTCCCTAACTTGTTTGTAACCCGGGGACCCCCTGTATGTGGGTTCCACCTAAATATAGGACATTAGGAGTGAATACACACAAATTGACGAGTAATGTTTTTAGGATATGGGATTTATTTCACAGACAGGTAAAATGGGAATATAATTCACCTCTGATACCACTAGATGGGACAAAGTTTTTTCAACCAGGGAATGGGACATAGTTTGGAAAATGGATAAATAATGCACAATTGAAAAATATTACAAAAAAGGGGAAAATACAAACATTCCAGGAGTTAAAGCATAAGAGAGATTTGATGGATTTGAATGAACGGAGGTGCTTTCAGTTAAAACATTTTGTGTCAACTTTACCGCAACCAATTAGGTCAGAGCAGAATTTAACCCCAATAGAAATAATACGTAAATTACAAAAGAAACATGATTACAATATATCACAAATATATAAAATACTCACAGTACTGGAGGGGCAGGGAATGCCCCCATTATTGAAAAATGGGAAAAAAAGTTGGGATCACAATTAAAAGAGCAGCATAAATGTAAAGTATTGAGAGCAGCATATAGGTTTTGTGGGGGACATAAATACAATAGAGATTAATTATAAATGCCTATCTAGATGGTACATAACGCCTGTACAGGCCAAAAATACCAATCAGAGAAAACTCCACTCTGTTGGAGAGGATGTGGCCAAAGGGCCCAAAGATGAGGGATTTTTGGCAGGAGGTAAGAACACACATAAAAGAGATCACGGGATTTGAGATTCTAGATGACCCTTGATGTTGCTTATTCCACAATATAAAATATGAAAAAAAATCACAATATAAAAGACACATTATTACTGTATTTAATAAATGCTGTCAAAGGCGTGATACCAAAAAAAAAATGGCAAGATAAAGAAAGACCTACAAGGGAATGGTTTAATAGGATTGAGTATACATATAAAATGAAATACCTGAGCAGTAGGGAGGAAGAGCAGGTAGGAAGATTTGAAAATATTTGGGAAAGTTGGACTAGTTTTGGGACTACAAGGAAATACTAATGCCGCGTACACAGTCTGCCGGACGATCCGCCCGTGTGTAGGCTCCGGCGGACTTTTTCCCAAAAGCCCGCCGGACCTAGATTTGAAACATGTTTTAAATCTTTCTGTCGGACTCAGCTTCTGGCGGAAAAGTCCGCTCGTCTGTGTGCTGGTCCGACGGACCAGATACGACGCAAGGGCAGGGTATTGCATCTCGCGCTCACTGCAATAGGAAAAACAAATTTTCCTATTGCGGCGAGCGTGGGGCATACCAGGCCCTTAGGTCTGGGAAGCATTATAAAGGGAAACCCCTACGCCGAAAAAACGGCGTGGGGTCCCCCCTAGAATCCATACCAGACCCCGATCCAAGCACGCAGCCCGGCCGGCCAGGAAAGGGGGTGGGGACGAGCGAGCGCCCCCCCCTCCTGAACCGTACCAGGCCGCATGCCCTCAACATGGGGGGTGGGTGCTTTGGGGGAGGGGGCGCCCTGTGGGCCCCCCACCCCAAAGCACCTTGTCCCCATGTTGATGAGGACAAGGGCCTCTTCCCGACAACCCTGGCCGTTGGTTGTCGGGGTCTGCGGGTGGGGGGCTTATCGGAATCCGGGAGCCCCCTATAAGAGGGCCCCCAGATCCCGGCCCCCCCACCCTATGTGAATGAGTATGGGGTACATGGTACCTCTACCCATTCACCTAGGGAAAAAGTGTCAATTAAACACACTACACAGGTTTTTAAAATAATTTATTAAACAGCTCCGGGGGGGGGGGGGGAATCTTCCTCCGGCTTCGGGGGTCTTCCTCCGGCTTTGCTGGGTCCCTCCGGTTCATCTTCTCCCGGCGTCCGGTTGGTTCTTCTCCACTCTCTCCTCCCGGTGTTCCAGTTCTTCGGCCGGCTCCTCCGCTGTCTTCAGGTAGCTCTCTTGCCAGCGGAGGTCCGGACTTCTGGGCTTCTCGTCTTCTCTTCTCTTCTCCAGATGTTGACACAACGCTCTCTCCGACTGGACTGCTCTCTGAGGGTTCCGTTGTGACCCAGTGACCACGCCCCCCTAAAACGTCACAGTCCCAGCATGCCCAGGGACTGTGACATCATAGGGGGCTGGGTCTCGGCCTATATAAGTCACAACGGAACCCTCAGAAAGCAGTCCAGCCGGAGAGAGCGTCGTATGCCCCGCAATGGGGCTCGCAAGGTGTCAATCTCGCCGATAAAAGCGGCAAGATTGACTTCCTTTTCTAGTCCCGTCGCACCTGAGTCACGTTCAAAATGAACGGACTTGTCCGTGTGTGGGCAAGTCCGTTCATTCTGAAAGTCCGCCGTAACTCCGGCGAAAGTCCGCCGGAAAGTCCAGTCGTGTGTGGGCAAGTCCGTCCGTTTTAAAGTCCAGCGCACCTGGCGGACAAAGTCCGTCAGAAAGTGTGCCAGACCAAGTAGGTCAGAAAGTCCGACCGTGTGTACGCGACATTAGAAGTGTGGGTAGAGAAACGAGCAAGAGAAGGGGAGAGTCAGAGAGGGAATAGGGGAGCGGGGGGAGAAAGTGAAGACAAAATGGGGATGAGGAAGGGTTTGGGATTTAATTGTCTGTGATAAATTGTTTGTTAAATGTTATGGTATATGGAAAAAAAGAAAGATTATTAAATTTAAAAAAAAAAAAAAAAAAAGGATTTTTTATGATCTCTGCCCATTCTTTGACGAAATGGGGGAGCCTGCCTCCTACCCCCGAACTGGCATCACTGGGAGTTCTTGTCAGGGGCTGAAAGAGCAAAGAGTGCCCCCATCTTTAGCTTTTTCTTTTTAAACAATCACTTTTTCTTGGTCTGTTGACCACCCGTTTTAAAATTAGCCTTGTTCTGGAAGCTACGAAAAGGCTTCTTACTCTGAAAGTGGTGGGCCAGCTGATAAAAAAAAAAGTAAAAGTGAGCAGCTACAAACAATGTAGCTGCTGACTTTTAATAAGCACACTTACCTGTCCAGGAAGCCCGCGATGTCGGCCGCCCGAGGCAGACCCGTCCCTCCGCTCTCGGGTCCCGGCGCTGCCATTCGAACTAAGGGAAACAGGCAATGGAGCTTTGCGGCTTCACTGCCCGCTTCCTACTGCGCGAGTCGCGCAGCGCTTTGTGAATGGGGCGTGCTGTGTTGTGGGACACACACAGTTCCCAGAACACACCGCGCCCCATTCCCCAGAAGCCAACGCAAGGAGGAGAAGACTGAAGATCACCGTTGTGTAGGAAGTGGCAGATTAGGACGATCTGCCTAGAAACAGCCATTTCTGGCAAGTTTAATTTTTTTTTTTTTCTCCAAATTTTTAGGAACATTTTCATGTAATTTTTTTTTTTTTAGGGTGGCCCTCCACTTTACTCTGAAACTTAGTCCTCCAAGACGGGAAACGCTTACTCTTTTCTGAGGAACGCACTAGTACTTCCTCTAAGGCAGAAACAAATAAAAGCTTGCCTTCAAAGGGAATACCGCAAAGTTCTGACGTTCTTGCCCTGACTTAACTGAATCTGCTGCTGCGTCAGCCAGAAATGGTACCGATTTGGCAATTAGGAGGAGAGATTCCCTGACCTCCTCCACCGGAGTGTTGGAGGAAAGAAGGTCATCTAGTCTATGGACCCACACATCCAGATTCCTAGCGACACAAGGCATCCCAGGCTTTACGCAGCAGAGCGTCGGCTTTCCTGTCCATCTGATCCTTAAGCACACCAGAATCTTCAAATGAGAGATCTGATTTTTTAGACACCTGTGACATATGAGCATCTAAGCTAGGACATTTGGAAAATATTTCCTGAATTTCGGAATGAAGGAAAACCTTGTTTTATGTCCTCTAGACTGGAACAATCTTCTTTCAGGTTCTTTCCACTCAGAAAGGTTCATATCTTTGAGAGAATGATGCACTGGAAAAGACCTAGGCTTAGGTCCCTGAAGGCCCCGGTACATCTTATCCTGAATAGTCTGCTGTGGCATCTCAATCTGTTCAAAAGTATAGACCGCCTTTAACAGCTCATCAATATCTTCAATAGGAAAGAGATATCTGACCGAGCTAACAGTCTCCTCGACCTCTGACGCAGGTTACTTGTCAGATGTAGATTCTGAATTCTCTCCCTCTTTTCCAGGTCAGAAACAGCCAGTGAACTCATGGTCTCTAACACTAAAGGAGGCAGAGATTTAGCCAAGACTGAAGGGTCCTGGGTCACCATCACAGATTTTGAAGTGGAAGGACCTAACCCTGCTAATCTATCATTAAAGGACTGAAAAGATGAAATCACCTCTTTCATAGAAACCATCAATTTCTTTAAGGAAGCAACAGAATCAGCCCCTGCCACTGAAGAAATACAACTATTACATAATAATTTTCTACAGCCATCAGGAAGCCTAGATCTACAGTTCCTACATTTTCTCTTAACAGGCTTGTCAACCTAGGAGAAAGCAAAGAGCAAAAAAGGAATATAAGGACACTTTTCACTAAAAGCGAACAAAAACAGACCCCCGGCTGTAATGGCTCTTAACAATCCTTAGGAGAGGCACTTACCTTGGGGGCAGTTTTGGACCCGGATGCAGCCGCTGGGTCAGCTTGAGAGGGTGCTCCATTCTCAAGGCTGTCCTCAGTATCCATACTCTAATGAGAGAGGACTTGAGACAGGCAGGAGAGCGACATTGCACGTGCTGACCGCCGTCCGCAGAGCTACACCTATAGCAGCGAATACCCAGCAGCGTGACACACTGAACAGATCCTTTTTAAAAGAATCAACACCCGGAAGTGCGCCACGCCACTTCCAGAGCCATCTTGCTGCATCACCGGAAGTGCGTCATCCGATGCCATTTTGGTGGAGCGAAACAAGAGGAAGGTGCTCCTCTACTCGCCCTGGCACCCTGCAAGACACCGGACAAAAACGCTGGGGAGTGGAAGTCGCCATAGCCCAGGAAACAAAGGCAAGTAACCACCATGTAAACAGGGGGGCCCTTTTCAGCCTGCACATGCAGAGAATACTGCAGACACAGCCACATCCAGCATGAGTATAACCAAAAAAGGGGGTCAGCTAACCACAGTAATCAGACCTAAAGAACATAAACATTACGATTCCGGGAGGTTCCGTACTCCTGGAGGTCTGGAAACACAAAACAACTGAGGGTCAGAGGAGAGGGAGGGGACTTTTAAATTGTGTCTGGTTTGTGTTTCCTGTAGAAGGCGGAGCCAATTATCTCCCAAGTAGCTGTCCTGGAAGATGAAGGGGGAAAAATCAGCGTATATTAATTGGTTTGTGTGAGCCTGGGTTCACACATGTGCGGTGCGAATTGAAGCTCAGGTTTCACTGGGTAGATAAAAATCTCCTGTTTAAAGGCTCATCTGCAATTTAGCTGCGGATCAGTGAGCAGGGAGAGGGGGAGGGAGAGGGGGGGAGGTGTAGTGAGGAGAAGGAGAAAATCCATGTTCAGAACGCAATGCATCTGCGAAGCAGATGCGTTCCCATAGAAGATAAGGGGCTCGTAATTCACACCGCAATGCCCAGAAAACGCACACGTTTTTTGTGCAATGCGCAGTGTGAATGCAACGCACATATGTGAACCAGATGCATTCATATGAATGTATTTTAAAATGTCCTGCGAATTAGATTCGCATAGGTGTGAACGGGGGCTAAAAGTTATAGCGTCTACAAACTATGATATATATATATATATATATATATATATATATATATATATATATATGTATATATGGGGTATTTAGTAGCAGGCATGGTGAGTTTTCTGGAAGTTGCAATTTTTGATCACAATTTTTTGGAAAATGTAGAAATATATATATTTACATACTGTTACCAGTGCAGTACAGCGTCATGATGATTAGTGTGATGCTGATCAGGGACAATGACTGATGGTAGTATGTAAAATAAATAATAATAATTAAATATTTTTTCTTATTACATTTTTAACATCAGGGATTTTTTGGGTTCACAACGGCTGTGAATACTAGTGATCTGTGACTGGCTACAGCTAATCACTTAGTATAGGGTGCTGTGATTGGCCCAGGTACCATGAGATAGCTGTGGGCCAATCACAGCATCACTATAGGAAACACACCTGTTATGAATGAAAATCATTCATAACGGCTTTGTTGTCATAGCGTTCACATGATCCCCCAGCCAGGATCCGCAATACACCTCTGGACACAGAGGTCGCAGGAGCGGTGCACTGCGCTACGCTAACCTGGAACAGGCTGGATGATGTACATGTAAATCATACAGCCTGCCTATGCCGCCCACGCGCCTGCCTACAATAAATGTACTGTGGGCGGGTGGCAAGTGGTTAAAATGTTAAACCTTTTTCCCAAAAGGAAAAATAGGATTTTTTATAACAGCTTACCTGTAAAATCCTTTTCTTTCGATGGACATCACGGGACACAGAGCCTCAGTAATAACTGATGGGTTATATAGGCATCACTAGGTGATTGGACACTGGCACACCCTAACCAGGAAGTTCAACCCCCTATATAATCCCTCCCCTTACAGGGATACCTCAGTTTTGTAGCAAAGCAATATAAGTGTATTATGGAGGGGCGGGACCTCTGTGTACCGTGATGTCCATCGAAAGAAAAGGATTTTACAGGTAAGCTGTTATAAAAAATCCTATTTTCTTTCTCGAACATCACGGGACACAGAGCCTCAGTAATTACTGATGGGATGTCCCAGAGCAATGCTACCTGAGGGGAGGGGAACCACAACCAAGTAGGGTGCAATCAGACCTGAGGATCCTGTACCGCTGCCTGCAGCACACTACGCCCAAAGACGATATCCTCATGCCTTCTCACATCCACCTGATAAAATCTGGTGAATGTATGAACTGAAGACCAGGTTGCGGCCTTGCAGATTTGAGCCATAGAGGCCCGGATTGATGCACTGCCCAAGAAGCACCAATAGCCCTTGTGGAATGTGCCTCGATCTGAAACGGAGGAATCTTCTGTTTCAAACCGTAAGCTTGAATAATCAATTGTCGAATCCATTTAGAAATGGTACTTTTTTGACGCTGCCTGTCCTCTGTTGGAACCCTCTGGCAGCACGAACAAAACATCCGTTTTGCGAATTTGAGCAGCTGCTTCCAGATAGGTCTTGACTGCTCTTACTACATCCAAAGAATGTAGAGACCTTTCTTCCGAAGAGCAGGGATCTGGAAAAAAGGAAGGCAGAACAATGTCTTGGTTTAGATGAAAATCTGAAACCACCTTCGGTAAAAAACTAGGATGAGGGCGCAATACCACTCTATCCTTGTGTATAATCAAATAAGGCTCTTTACAGGAAAGAGCTGATAATTCTGATACTCTTCTAGCAGAAGAGATGGCTACCAGAAAAATTAACTTCCTTGTCAACAAAACCAAAGGAATTTGACGTATTGGTTCAAAAGGCTGTTTCTGTAAAACAGACAGAACCAAATTCAAAGTCCCAGGGGTTTAGGGGCGCCTTAACGGGAGGATTAAGATGCGTCACCCCCTGCATAAAGTTTCGGACCAAAGAATGCAAAGCAAGTGGCCGTTGAAACAATACTGATAAGGCTGAGACCTGGCCCTTGATAGTACTCAAGGCCAGATTCATCTCTAATCCCAATTGTAGAAAATCAAGAATTCTACCTATCACATATTTTCTGGGATGCCAACCCCTGGATTCACACCAGGATACATACACTTTCCAGACTCTATGATAAATCATTCTGGAAGCTGGCTTCCTTGCATTGATCAAGGTAGATATCACAGGACCTGAAAGCCCACGACTCTTCAGAACGTGGGTTTCAATAGCCAAACCGTCAAATTTAGCGTTTGTAAGGCAGGGTGGAACACTGGACCTTGAGATAACAGGTCTGGGCGTACCGGTATGGTCCACGGGGAACCCACCGTCATCCTACTATTTCTGCATACCAAGTCCTTCTGGGCCAAGCGAGGGCCACCAGAAGTACTAACTTCCTTTCCTGCCTGATCCTGCGAAGGAGTCGTGGCAGTAGCAGAATAGGCGGGAATGCATAAATCAGTGAGAACCGATGCCACGGAATCACCAACGCATCCGTCCCGCATGCAAGAGGATCCTTTGTCCTTGCCACAAATCTGTCTATCTTTTTGTTGAATCGGGATGCAAAGAGATCTACATCTGGAACCCCCCATCTTTGGCATATGGCCCAAAAGACGTTGGGATTCAGAGACCATTCACCTGGGAGTAACTGCTGGCGACTTAAATAGTCCGCCTGTCAGTTCTCTATCCCTAGAATGAAAACTGCCGATATGCATGGCACATGCTTCTCTGCCCAGACTAAGATCTGGTTCACCTCTCTTTGAGCAGCTCGGCTGCTGGTGCCTCCCTAATAATTGACATAAGCCACTGCTGTGGCATTGTCGGACTGGATGCTGACTGGGCAACCCTGTAGCCTGATAGTCCAGGCCTTTAGGGCTAGATACACCGCATCTCCAGAATGTTGATGGGTAAGGACCTCTTGGTCTTGGACCATACTCCTTGGACCGCAGACCGTTCCAGAACTGCTCCCCAACCCGACAGACTGGCATCTGTTGTTACCACCATCCAGGTAACCGGCAGAAAGGATTTCCCCTTCTGCAGGTTTTCGGGTATTACCCACCAATTGAGGCTCTGATGCACAGCATAAGACAGGTGCATCGGAAAGTCTAATGCCTGAACCTCTTGTTCCAGGCCGACAGAATACTGTGTTGCAGCAGTCTTGAATGAAACTGAGCATAGGGAACTGCTTCGAATGAAGACACCATCTTTCCTAGCAGCCTCATACAAAGGCGGACAGAAGGACCCTTCTTGGTCCTGACTACCAGAATCAGCTCCCTTAAAGCGGAGATCTTTGCCTGAGGTAGAAATACTTTCTCCTGGCTTGTATCTATGATCAGACCCAAATACTCCAGTCTTCTTACTGGTTTTAGGAAAGCCTTTTCTAGGTTGAGGATCCAACCTAGGTGTTCCAGATACTTGACTGTGGTCCTCAAGTTCCCGTTCAACGAGGCTACCGACCGGTCTATCAAGAGCAGGTCGTCTAGGTATGCTATGACAGTTATACCCTGAGCCCTTAATCTGGCCAGAGGAGGAGTCAAGATCTTTGTGAACACTCGAGGTGCAGTGGCTGTCCCGAAAGGCAGAGCCACAAACTGGAAATGGCGCCCTCCTATCTCGAAGCGCAGAAACTTCTGATGAGCAGGAAAAATGGGCACATGCAGATATGCATCTCTGATGTCTATCGATGCCAGAGATTCTCCTCCCTGCAGGATGGAGACTACTGTCCGAATTGATTCCATGCGGAAGGACTGAATCCTTAGGAATCGATTCAGATCCCTTAGATCCAGAAAGGGTCTGACATCCCCATTTAGTTTTTGGACCGTAAAAAGGTTGGAATAGAAGCCCAATCCTTGATCCTTCATAAGAACCACCATAATGACCTCTTGCGACAAAAGTCGCTCTAACGCTAGAAGGAGCGAGTGCTTTTTCTCTGGATCTCTGGGGACACTTGATCTGAGGAAACGAGGAGAGGGAAATTCTTGGAACTCCAGTTTGTACCCTAAGGTTACCGTGGAGATTACCCATCTGTCCTGGAAGTCCTCCTGCCAGAGCTTTGAGAACTGTAGCAGTCTTCCCCCCACTCGAGCGAGCGGGGGCGCCCCTTCATGAAGAGGCCTTAGTGTCTTGTCTAGTAGACTTCTTTTGTCCCTGGGGTTGACTCTTGTCTCTTGACCCAGACGGAGGAGGCCGTCATGACTGCCTGGAGACTGATGCCCCTGGCACTGGGGAAAGAGTCAGTTTAAAAGAGGGACGCTTACTCTTCTTCTTAACAGGTAAGAGAGTGCTTTTCCCACAATAGATCCTTTTGATATAGTTGTTATCCAAGTCTTCTCCAAACAACCTTGCACCACAAAATGGAAACCCAGCCAGCAGTTTCTTACATGGTGCTTCAGCTGACCAATTTTTCAACCATAAAATTCTACGTATATGCACCAACCCAAGTGAAAGACGAGAGGTTTGCATGATAGAATCTCTGATGACGTCAATAACAAAACATAAGGCCGCTGGAAGGTTAGCCAACCCCTGGGCCTGCTGTTCAGGTAGAACTTTGATGACCTGCTTAACATGGTCTCTTAAGTATTGACAGACTACAATCGCTGCTACTGCAGGTTGAGCCACTGAACCTGCTAAGGAGAAAACATCCTTCAACAGGGATTCCATCTTTTTATCCACAGGATCCCTGAGCATCTGAGCATTGTCTACAGGACAAGTCAGACTATTATTTACGGAGGAAATGGCCGCATCAATGACCAGTATTCCCCACATTTTAATAAACTTTTCTTCCATAGGATAAAGTGTTGAAAACTTTTTCGCCGGAAAAAAACGTTTATCTGGGTGATCCCGCTTAGAATAAAGGAGCTTTTCAAGTAAATTATGAACAGGAAAAGCATGTGCTGTTTGAGGTTTCAGTGACCCCAAAGAAGAAGAGGGTTCTTTAACTGATTCAGATACGGGCAACTTAAATGTGGAGCGGACCAATCCAGTAAGGATCTATACTAAGACTTTCTCCTCTTGGGAAGCCGAAGAGGGTCCCTCTCCACCTGATTCCTCCAAAGAGGAATCATCCGTCCCATCCTGATCCTCTGAAAGGGACTCTTCTCCTTTATCCCAGAGTTCCTCTGCCTGAGGGTCTTGGGAAACAGAGGAAGGCCTAGTGCGTTTTCTTCAACTGAGTGAAGACGTAATCACGGCCATTAATCTTTCCTCTAAACCATTAATGGTTGAGGAAAAAACCTCCTGTGTAATGTATACAGGGGCTAAAGTGCCAGAAGCAGGTGTAGCCCCTGACCTCAATGGCTCTCCCTGGCTAGCCATCCCTGGGCCCCTCAGGGGGGGAGGATGCTGCAGAAAGGGGGTCCTCAGAATCTGAAGGAGATCCCCTAGAGCCTCTGGTTCTTGGGGTATTTGAACCTCTTATACCCATAGTGCAAAGCAACAAGGTGGAGGTATCACAAAATGAACACTGACTGCTGAGCGATGTAGTCTGGCAAAAGCCTTGCTAACAAATGCCCAGTCTGGTGTTTCTTTAGTAAATGCTGCCTAGGAGAATGCCTGTGTCCCACCTTACATGCGACCGTCAGCTCTGTGTCCCGCCAAAGGCTTGGTGCACATGTAAAGTGTGCCTTTAATAGCCATGCAGCCGGCAATGTGGGCGTCTGAGCACGCTGGACGCTGTGCTGACGCCCCGCCCCCCCCTCTACCGCCCCCCCCCCCTCGTGTTTCAAAAAAACTTGCGCTTCCCGTGCGAGCCGACCCTCCGGGACAAACATGGAGGAAAGGCTGGGGCTGGAGGAGGAAGGAGAGAGGCCGGCAGTGATGGGGCCTGCACGTGGCAATGGCGGTGGCGGTGATAGTGCGGTATACTACCGCCTCACGAACCACCTGCGGCCTTCCCCTATTCTGGGGGGAATATCCAGAGGAGAACCCCCCATCCCATCCTACCTGGAGCTGGCTGGAGGAGCTTGTGCAGCGTGAAACACTGAGACAGACATCAGCATGAGAAGGTATGTGCTCTTGGCAGCCCCCGGTGGCGACAATAGGCATAGCATGCATTTACCTTAAAGGAGAAAACCTACTAGAATTAAAAAATTCTGTGGAATCTCCCTTACCTTATCCAGCTGCAGGGTTCTGTTATACAGACCCAATCTTCACCTCTCACGGTGGGCTCCGTTTGGAAAAAAACCTTCAGAAACTGAGGCCCCGTACGAATAGGGGGATCCGCAGTTCTGGGCCTGTAAAGCACCCGGCCAGAAATAAGGCTAGAAAAAACATTTTCTGAAAATGCGGGGTCCAGCTCTCTAAAAAGAGGAAGCGTTACAGGTAAAACCTTGTTTCTTCTGACACAAGGCCCGGGTACCATCCAATTCGGCCTAGAAAGGACACTTTGAAATGGATCCGGTTCGCCTGGCTTGCCCCAGTATAGGATATAGAATATTCCCTTTGGAGCTCAGCACAGGACATCTTTACACGTCCAACACCTAAGACACTGGCGTAAAAACTGAGGTTTCCCTGTAAGGGGACGGATTATATAGGGGGTTGAACTTCCTGGTTAGGGTGTGCCAGTGTCCAATCACCTAGTGATACCTATATAACTCTTCAGTTATTACTGAGGCTCTGTGCCTCGTGATGTTTGAGAAAGAAAATACTGTTTGCTGTAACCGATTATAAAGTATGAGCTGTAGTTTGGTTTCAATCTGTTACTGTACTGAAATCTGCTAGTACATCTAACACTCCTCTTTCCCATAGACAATGCTACTGTCCAAATCTGCCCCCCGTGCTCCCTAATCCAGAGTGGTGTCTGTATAATACAGGAGGTTTGTTGCTGGCCAAATCACCAGGGAAAAACAGAAAAAAAATCATGAAAAAAAAATTACTATGGACAATACATATAATGATTGGTAAGCTGCAATATATTACAATTTTGGTTGTGGGCTTAATACCACTTTAAAAACATGGGCTTTAAGAGATTTATGACCAAAAACCACCAATGTTCTAAAAGGTGTTACATACCTATATCACTTATTATATTCAAAACTTGGCTTTCCTTCAACCCACAGCAGTTTTCAGGTTTGCTTAAAAGCTGGAAAAGAACAAACATAAGCAGAACTGAGTGATGCATTCTTACTCAATTAAACATAACATACTATCAGTCCCCTTTCACATGGGGTGGATCCTGTTCCAATCAGCAGAGGATCAGCTCATAGATTCCCTGCTGATCGGAGCAGAGTGTGTGGATGACACATCAGTGTCTACTCGGTTTCTGCAAAGCGCACATGGACAGTCTGCTCTGCTCTATGGGCGGCCCGGAGTAAACGGACTCTGTCTGTTTGCACCCGACTACCTCCAACCTGGAGGTAGTCCTCTTCCATTCTGTTCAGCGGACCCGGAGCTAGGCGGGTGTAAACGGACACAATTCTGTTTACACCTGCTCTGTCCATGGGGATGAAAATTGACAGGCAGAGCTGATCAAAACGCCCATATGAAAGGGGCCTCAAATATTATCAGTGACTTATTTTGTAGAGTTCCCTTCTCCCATCGCTCGGCATAGCCTTAGGGCTTTTGACAACCGGCTTTGGTCAATGCCAATGGTTTGACATTAGTTTGAGAACCTTCTGGGATCATTCAGAATTCATTGACAGGTGCATTTGACCTCCTTCTGACCTATATTTGACCTGCTTCAAGCAGGTTTTACACGGACATGTATTTATGTGCAAAACCCATCTGACATAAGCAAAAGCTCATGAACACAGACCCTTATGCCTGTCTTTCACTGATCCAGCGAGAGATCACTGATAAGGCAGGTTGTCAAAATCTTCTGAGCTCGGTCCAAGTATTTACAGTGCACTCTCTTTTCAATCTTATGGAAAGTTCAGACTCCGTACAAGCTACAATATACATTTTCGGGAACCGTATAATTTACAGTTTGTGTACATTTTTTTAAGTATGTGCAAGAATAAACATTGCATAAATATTTGTCTTACTTCAACTTGGAAAATATTCTCTTATTTATCAGGCTAACATGTATGTACATTCTTTTTTCAGTATGTTTGCTATGATGCCTTTTCTTAAGGAAATATTTTATTTGTGGCTCCGTTTCAAAGGTACATTAACTTGAGATCATGCCAGTAGAATTAATTCCTGTTGCTGGGTGACAACGCTAAGCAATTGCCTCACAATTAGCAGCAGTTTTGTCAATCTGACACACTCCTTCAGTTGGTTGTCAGACTACCTGTGAGGTCTGAGCATGCCTCCTGAAGAACTGATAGGCAGCCCAGTGGTCAAATTAAGGTTTGGATATGACAAGCTGACAGTGCTGCTGCTAATTGAAAGGCTGAGGCTTAGCGCTGTTAACCTGAAACAAAGTGCAGTTACTGGCAGGATCTCTAGGTAAGAATCTTGTCAACAGAGTCACAACGACTTGCTCTAGACAACTGTATGCAATGAGGCAGGATGCCAAACATACTGAAAAATAGATATAGGGTTTACATACACTTTAATGGCTTTGCTGAAAACAAAATCTTGTTTACCACCAAGCTCAACAGATGCTTTGATAATCCACACAGATGAATGAGTTGGAGGAGAGGCCCCCTTCCACATTATTCTCTATGCCCCAGTGCAGACCTTCAATCAGCAGAAATAGACTTAAAGCGCTTGTAAAGTTTGAAAAAAAAAAAAAAAGATTTACCCCTGCAAGGCAATGTTATAATGTGCTAGTATGCATTGCATGCATACTAGCACATTATGAGCAACTTGCCTTAAAACGAAGCCCTCCAACGGTGGCCTGTCACCGCTGACCGGGTTTCCATCTTCACCTGGTCTTCCTTCCAGGTACGTGGGCTCCAGCCGTCTGACTGGCCAAGCCGTGATGACATTACTCCCGCACATGGCACGGGTGTCACAGCTTACGGCACACAGCTCTGAAGAAGCTCTGTTTATTTGTAACATATTTTATTAAAAAATCAGAAGTTGAAAAACTTCTGAAATTTTACAGTTTTCACTTGTGCTAAAAAATATGAGACCATGATGGAGGCTCTAGTCTCATCTGCAACAAAACAGGTGTATATATTTTACTGTCACGTCATTTTCAAAGGTCAACTCCTTCAAAGTTCAACCAGTTGGACAAATATCAAAAAAAAAATTAAATTACTGCACTGTCATAGAAAATCCAATGAAATACAGTGAATGAATAAAATAAAAATTGAAATCAGTATGGAAAAACAAGCTGCAACTTCTTGTGAGATACACATATTAATCAACAACTCTCAATACTAAGTTGCGCTATAATTTCCATACAAAAGTGAATCTGTGCAATATAAATTGATTGTGCTAAACTCCCATAAAGTGAATATCGTGAAATAAAATTGATCAATTAACACACTATAAATAGTCCATTCAGTTGATGATAGATCTCCGATGTGAAATTGACACACAATACACACAGGAATTGTGATGAGAAAAGATGCAACTTCCACCTCTACACACATTGCCGCTTACCGACTCCTATTGATCTCCTATTACAGGAGATCACACACGCTTTTGGCTTAATACCCAGCCCGGGCCTTTAAGATATGAAGCAATGGTCTCAACGTCTTTTCAGATGTTATCATTCAAAGGTGCATATTGCCAGATGGTTCCCATGAGAAAATAAAAACTTCCATAGTATAAAATCTTTTGGTGGTTTTAATAAAAAAAGTATTGCACTTACAATTAGACAAACAAAATAATGCAATATAAACTCCGAGCTGGCCGGCTCTCTATTGCAGCCCGGATTTTATACTGCATTATTTTGTTCATCCAATTGTAAGTGCAATACTTTTTATTTATTAAAACTACCAAAAGATTTTATACTATGAATGTTTTTATTTTCTCATGGGGACCATCTGGCAATATGCACCTTTGAATGATAACATCTGAGAAGACGTTGAGACCATTGCTTCATATCTTAAAGGCCCGGGCTGGGATCAATAGGAGTCGGTAAGCGGCAGTGTGTATAGAGGTGGAAGTTTCATCTTTTCTCATCACAATTCCTGGAGATCTATCATCAACTGAATAGACTATTTATAGTATGTTAATTGATCAATTTTATTTCACGATATTCACTTTATGGGAGTTTAGCACAATCAATTTATATTGCAGAGATTCACTTTATATGGAAATGATAGCGCAACTTAGTATTGAAAGCTGGACAAATATGTTTCATCTTAGACCAACATCAGCAGTTAACTCAGAAACTCCTTGAAAATCAACGTAGCACTCACTTTACGTAGATCCCCTCCAGAGCAGTACTCCATTGCCAAGTGTGGCACAGCATTTACCATGAAGTCCATTTCAGGTGGCACATCACAAGCTTTAACAACATTCGGATGGGTTAATCTGTGTAGAAAAAAATTTTGCTTAAAAAAAAAAAGGTAAGAAACAAAGTAGTAGAACGATCAACAAACATATATATATATATATATATATATATATATATATATATATATATATATATATATATATATATATACTGCCAACCAGAAATCTATATTTAAAGTGATACTAAAGTCTCGTTTTTTGTTTTTTTTTAAATAATAAATATGTTATACTTACCTGCTTTGTGCAGTGATTTTGTACAGAGCAGCCTGGATCCTCCTCTTCTCATATTCCTCGCCAGAGCTCCTGGCCCCTCCCTCCTGTCTAGTGCACCCGAGCCAAGCCGCAGCTCTGTGTATCTATTCAGACATGGAGCCGCTGTTTGACTCTGCCCCCTCTCTCTCCTGATTGGCTAACTGACTGGCTAACTGACTTTGAAAGCAGCAGGAGCCAATGGTTCCGCTGCTGTGTCTCAGCCAATTAGGAGGGAAAGTCCCAGACGGCCGAGGAACTCGTGCACATCGCTGGATAGAGATGGGCTCATTTAAGTATTAGGGGGGTTGTTACACACAGAAGGCCTTTTATCTTAACGCATAGAATGTATCAAGATAAAAAAACCTTCTGTCTTTAAAACCACTTTAACAATAAACAATGGGTGCTTTTTTGGACAAGGCTGCATCTAATTACAGTTTAAAATTAGGGATTTCAGGAACTGATGGTTACAGCTAAATTTTATGAAAACGTTAAATGAGAATTGTGATGGGAGTCACTTTGGGCAAGGGGCTTGTGGAACCTCAGGTGGGTCTGTCCTAACCAGACTCCCAGTACAAACACACCAGTCTCAGCATTTCATTTTACCCTGGTTATCCTGGGTTCTATATGTGTGGTTTGTGTTGAAAAAATGAAGGGGTTCTTTTACTCGGGACAGTAATATCTCTGAACAATACCCCCCAAGAAATATATGAAGATAAATAATTCCACCTTTCAGACTGCTAGAATATTGTAGGAGTCTCATAGACCATTGCTAGATAGTTTGAGGTCGGGTGGGGGTTTCTATGTGTTTATTGTTAAGTGGCTGTATCCCATTGTTGTATTGTTTCTGTCTGCCTTGGGAGCAACCTATTATGGGATGTAGATGTGGATTAGCTGCTAGAGGAGAAGGGGGGTTTCTCCTGCAGCCCTTCCTAAAGGCTGTGTGTCTCGTTACTGAATGTACAGTAGTTTACCCCGCCCTGTGTCATTATGCAAAGGGGGGATTGTCCCCAGAGTGTATATCTCTTTGTGCCATGTTTGAATAAACAGTCCTATGTTTTTTACCACCCTACACTGATGCCTTGACAAGTGACTGGGTGGGCTAAGGGATCTTGGATCGTGCTGGTAACGGGCAAGGGAAGCTTATATTAACATATATATTAATAATAGCAGAACTAGAGTTTTTAATGTGATCCCATGGCTACAAAACAGTTTTCCAATTTGCTATTTGGGCTGGTAAGCATCTGTGGCAGTGCCTGCCACTCCTCTAAAAAACGATCCATGTTGGAGACAATATGTCCTGGATAATTCGATTCAGAGTTATGTGAGATGCAGCTAAAAATTACCTTCCAGTAAAAAAAAGTGTAACAAATTAAAAACCTTTTCATTATCTGTATCTCCTGACACCATCTCTCCTTGTTCTTCAAACTCAGCTCCAGGCGGCATGATTTGATTGCTTTCAACTCTCCAGTTTCCTGTAAATCAATTAAGAAAATGATGAGTTTTATGTCATTTGTTTATAAAAAAAAGCCAGATTCTCACCAAAATCTCACCAGATTCTGTCGTGTGTCTCACTGCTCGAATGGACACGATGTCACATGTGGTCCACGGGAATAGAAATGGCGATCCAACCTCTATGAATTTCCCTGTATAGCGTCATCAGGAAGTTCCTGATGACGCTATACAGCGAAACGCATAGAGACGCACGCTAGAATCTGGTGAGACAGACGGTGCCTTTGTCTGTACCATTTAGCGGTAGTGCGGTGGATAGTATATTCTGTTATATACGTTTATGCCGGTCGAGCTGGTGCCGGTCTGGGCACCCTGACATGTAAGCACAGGGTTGGCACCTTTTATATTTTGAGAATTATTTATGGTTTTACTTAAGCCTAATTTTAGATTGTGTCATTAGATTCCCCTGAATGTTTTTACTTTTCCATAATACAAAGCCCGATCTCCCCTATTCATATAGGCCAATCTCCTCTATTCATATGGGCCAGTCTGTCTCAACCTCTTTGTTATCAACTATTTCACAAGTTCCTGAAGGCAAAAAAATACACATTTCATTAAGTATTCCTCTGAAAACCTTATCTTCTCAAAAAAATATTCTAATATTAAAATATAAAAAATACAGCGCACTATAGTTTATGTTTATAAGCTAACACGTTAGGAAAAGGATCCTTGTTAATTATAATCAACAATGACAGTCACAAGGTTGAAAAAAAAGAACTTCATCCCTGCTATAAAGCTCTGTGAATGGTGAATAAAATGTTTGTGCAGCGTATTGATTTACCCATTATGATCTGTGCCTGCACACTACAGCGATCTTTGACTGGTGGTTGAGAGCCTTAGCATTACACAATTACAGAGGACAGAAAAGAGACTCTGGGCTCCATTCACCGCAGATCGCATGCGGTATTAAGGTGATCTGACACATTTTGCCCCAAATATCGCATGTGATTCTGAAAATGTCAATTCACTATCCCTTTGTGCAGTATTTACGTTAAAAAAAACACCCTGTAGATACTGCATAAAAAGGTGTAAAAGTCAATTCACTGCAATAGTTAAGGAATGCGTTTCATTTTAGTTGGTTGTTAAGGAGCCAGCAGTCGCCAGCATCCTTAAAGTGGCTGTAACCCAAAAAAATAAACAAAGAGATCCTGTTCTCTTTTAGCAGGTTAAACAGTACAGTGCTTGTGCTGTCTAATCTGCCCCTTTCTAGGCTGTAAAAAACCTGGCTGATCCTGCCTTTTCCTGTTTCCCCTTTGTTGTCCTGACCATGACTTCCCTGACCTGACGTGACACGCCACCTCTCTCCCTTCCCTCACCTGAGATATGTCACCTCTTTCTCTACCCTGCCCCCAGGATATCACCTCGCTCCCTACCCTGACCAAGGACACGTTACTTTTCTCCATATCCTGACCCAGGATATGTCACCTCGCCCCCTTCCCTGACCAAGAATATGTCAACCACTCTACCTACCCTGATCCAGGATGTCACCTCTCTACCTACCCTGACCCACGATATGGCACCTCTCTCCATACCCTGACCAAGGATATGTCACCTCTTCCGGAACCCTGACCCAGGATATGTCACCTCTTCCGGAACCCTGACCCAGGATATGTTGTCGTCTTCCCTACAATGACCCGTGATATAGGACACCCCTTCCTCCCTACCTCGACCCCGGATATGTTGCCTTCCTCCCTTACCTTGACCCATGATATCTCAGCTCCCTCCTACTGTGATTCATGATAGGTCACCTACCTCCATTCATTCCCTGACCTGTGATATGTCACCTCTATTCTACCTTGACCCTCGATATGTCAACTTTGTCCTACCCTGACTTGAAATATGTCACCTCCCTTCCTACTCTGATCCAAGATACACGTCACCCCCCTCCCTACCTTGGCAAATATCCCCTCTCTCCCTACCCTGACCCCGGGATGTCACCTCCCTCCCTACCCTGATCCCGACAAATGTCACCTCTCTCCCTACCCTGACCAAGGACATGTCACCTCTCTCCCTACCCTGATCTGGGATATGTCACCTCTCTCCCGACCCTGACCTGGCATATGTCACCTCTCTCCCGACCCTGACCTGGGATATGTCACCTCCCTCTCTACCCTGCTCCCAGGATATGCCGCCTCTCTCTCTATCCTGCTCCCAGGATATGCCACTTCTCTCTCGACCCTGACCTGGGATATGTCACCTCTCTCTCTACCCTGCTCCCAGGATATGTCACCTCTCTCCCGCCTGGGATAAGTCACCTCTCGCCCTACCCTGCTCCTGGGATATGTCACCTCTCTCCCTACCCTGACCCATGATGTCTCCTCTCTCCCTACCCTGACCTGGGATATGTGACCTCTCGCTCTACCCTGACCCACAATATGTCACCTCTCTCTCTACCCTAACTCACGATATGTCACCTCTCCCTGCCCACCCTGACCAAAAATATGTCACCTCTCCTTCCCTACCCTGACCCCTGGTATGTCACTTCTCTCTATACCTTGACTCAGGATATGTCAACTCTCTCCCCATCCTGACCCAGAATATGTCATTTTTATCCTACCCTGATCCCAGGATATGTCACCTCCCTCCTTACCCTGAGCTTGGGATAAGTCACCTCCCTGCCTACCTTGACCCAGGATATGTTATCTCCCCCCTGTCCTGACCCAGGATATGTCACTTCTCTCCCTACCTTGCCCTGGGATATGTCACCTCTCTCTTAACCTGACCTGGGATATGTCACCTCTCTCTTAACCTGGGATATGTCACCCCTCTCCTACCCTGACCCCAGGATATGTCACCCCCCTCACTAAACTGACCCTGGATATGTTACCTCCCTGCCTACCCTGACCCAGGATATGCCACCACCCTCCTGGCGACAGGGTAGGAGAGAGGTGACATAACCTAGGTCAGGGTGGGAGAGAGGTAACAGGAGGGTGGTGGCATATCCTGGGTCAGGTTAGGGAAGGAGGTGACATATCCTGGGTCAGGGTAGGCAGGGAGGTGACATATAGGAAGTGATATATCCCCTCTCTCCTACGCTGTCTGGGGATATGTCACCTCTCTCCCTACACTGACCCGGGATATGTCACCTCTCTCCCTACCCTGACCCAGGATATGTCACCTCTCTCCCTACCCTGACCCGGGATATGTCACCTCTCCCCCTACCCTGACCCGTGATATGCCACCTCTTTCCCTACCCTGACCCGGGATATGTCACCTCTCTCCCTACCGTGACATGTCACCTCTCTCCCTACCCTGACCCGGGATATGTCACCTCTCTCCCTACCCTGACCCGGGATATGTCACCTCTCTCCCTACCCTGACCCGGGATATGTCACCTCTCTCCCTACCCTGACCCGGGATATGTCACCTCTCTCCCTACCCTGACCCGGGATATGTCACCTCTCTCCCTACCCTGACCCGGGATATGTCACCTCTCTCCCTACCCTGACCCGGGATATGTCACCTCTCTCCCTACCCTGACCCGGGATATGTCACCTCTCTCCCTACCCTGACCCGGGATATGTCACCTCTCTCCCTACCCTGACCCGGGATATGTCACCTCTCTCCCTACCCTGACCCAGGATATGTCACCTCTCCCCCTACCCTGACCCGTGATAAGCCATCTCTCTCCCTACCCTGACCCGGGATATGTCACCTCTCTCCCTACCCTGACCCGGGATATGTCACCTCTCTCCCTACCCTGACCCAGGATATGTCACCTCTCTCCCTACCCTGATCCGGGATATGTCACCTCTCTCCCTACCCTGACCCGGGATATGTCACCTCTCCCCCTACCCTGACCCGTGATATGCCACCTCTCTCCCTACCCTGACCCGGGATATGTCACCGCTCTCCCTACCCTGACCAGGGATATGTCACCTCTCTCCCTACCCTGACCCGGGATATGTCACCTCTCTCCCTACCCTGACCCGGGATATGTCACCTCTCTCCCTACCCTGACCCGGGATATGTCACCTCTCTCCCTACCCTGACCAGGGATATGTCACCTCTCTCCCTACCCTGACCAGGGATATGTCACCTCTCTCCCTACCCTGACCAGGGATATGTCACCTCTCTCCCTACCCTGACCAGGGATATGTCACCTCTCTCCCTACCCTGACCCAGGATATGTCACCTCTCTCCCTACCCTGACCCAGGATATGTCACCTCTCTCCCTACCCTGACCCAGGATATGTCACCTCTCTCCCTACCCTGACCCGGGATATGTCACCTCTCCCCCTACCCTGACCCGTGATATGCCACCTCTTTCCCTACCCTGACCCGGGATATGTCACCTCTCTCCCTACCGTGACATGTCACCTCTCTCCCTACCCTGACCCGGGATATGTCACCTCTCTCCCTACCCTAACCCGGGATATGTCACCTCTCTCCCTACCCTGACCCGGGATATGTCACCTCTCTCCCTACCCTGACCCGGGATATGTCACCTCTCTCCCTACCCTGACCCGGGATATGTCACCTCTCTCCCTACCCTGACCCGGGATATGTCACCTCTCTCCCTACCCTGACCCGGGATATGTCACCTCTCTCCCTACCCTGACCCGGGATATGTCACCTCTCTCCCTACCCTGACCCGGGATATGTCACCTCTCTCCCTACCCTGACCCGGGATATGTCACCTCTCTCCCTACCCTGACCCGGGATATGTCACCTCTCTCCCTACCCTGACCCGGGATATGTCACCTCTCTCCCTACCCTGACCCGTGATATGCCACCTCTCTCCCTACCCTGACCCGGGATATGTCACCTCTCTCCCTACCCTGACCAGGGATTTGTCTTCTCTCTCCCTACCCTGACCCAGGATATGTCACCTCTCCCCCTACCCTGACCCGTGATATGCCACCTCTCTCCCTACCCTGACCCGGGATATGTCACCTCTCTCCCTACCCTGACCAGGGATTTGTCTTCTCTCTCCCTACCCTGACCCGGGATATGTCACCTCTCTCCCTACCCTGACCAGGGATATGTCACCTCTCTCCCTACCCTGACCCGGGATATGTCACCTCTCTCCCTACCCTGACCAGGGATATGTCACCTCTCTCCCTACCCTGACCAGGGATATGTCACCTCTCTCCCTACCCTGACCCGGGATATGTCACCTCTCTCCCTACCCTAACCAGGGATATGTCACCTCTCTCCCTACCCTGACTCGGGATATGTCACCTCTCTCCCTACCCTGACTAGGGATATGCCACCTCTCTCCCTACCCTGACCAGGGATATGTCACCTCTCTTCCTACCCTGACCCGGGATAAGTCACCTCTCTCCCTACCCTGACCAGGGATATGTCACCTCTCTCCCTACCCTGACCCGGGATATGTCACCTCTCTCCCTACCCTAACCAGGGATATGTCACCTCTCTCCCTACCCTGACTCGGGATATGTCACCTCTCTCCCTACCCTGACTAGGGATATGCCACCTCTCTCCCTACCCTGACCAGGGATATGTCACCTCTCTTCCTACCCTGACCCGGGATATGTCACCTCTCTCCCTACCCTAACCAGGGATATGTCACCTCTCTCCCTACCCTGACCCGGGATATGTCACCTCTCTCCCTACCCTGACCCGGGATATGTCACCTCTCTCCCTACCCTGACCCGGGATATGTCACCTCTCTCCCTACCCTGACCCGGGATATGTCACCTCTCTCCCTACCCTGACCCGGGATATGTCACCTCTCTCCCTACCCTGACCAGGGATATGTCACCTCTCTCCCTACCCTGACCAGGGATATGTCACCTCTCTCCCTACCCTGACCAGGGATATGTCACCTCTCTCCCTACCCTGACCCGGGATATGTCACCTTGTTCCAGACTCTCTATCAGTTATAATGAAAGCTGATTTTTATCAATTCTTGCTGCTTAAAACTGCATTGCCTTTCATGTTATAGGCACTGGCAATTATTAATGGCATTGCTAGATTGCAAGCTCTAAGGAGCAGGGCCCTCTGATTCCTACTGTATTAAAGTGTATTGTATTTGTACTGTCTACCCTCAAGTTGTAAAGCGCTACGCAGACTGTCGACGCTATATGAATCCTGTATAATAATAATTGTACGTTATACTGTCATTTTTTTCAGTAATCTTTACATAAAATAGATAAGGAAATGCGTTTTCATTTATTCAAAACTACAGAAAATTGCTTGTAAAACGCCATGTAATGGTAGGCACATCTTTGGAATAAGTAGGGAAGCCCCGGGGCTCCATGGTTGAGACTCGACCACAAGGTTCTCACAGACAACAGCCCCTCCCCGAACCCCTGACATACACATACCCTGTTCTGGAACAGACACACATTCCCAAAGCCTCCAGTGCCCAGCCTGTCCTTCATTTCCCATGGCCCGCACACAATTCCTTGCTGGATCGGGGGCTTCTCCATGATGTACCACAGATGGAAACTTCCGTATCCACTGGACCCTTTTCCGGTCACCTGTTAGCTCACCTTACCCTCCTACGGAAACTGCAAAAAAAAAAACACCCCACCCCATTGGCTGTAGTCGTGTCACGTGGGCTCTCGCTGCGTATCAAGACTCGTTCTCAGTTGTGCATTCTTTTCCGGGAAGCTCCGCCTATGATATGCGAGCGGTGCGTGTGACGTATTACCATTGGGTTGCAGAAGGAGAAGGACGGAGAATGGTGAGCTGGGGGTGTGTTTCTCGGTATGGTGTGTGCTCGGTGTTGTCTGTGTCAGTGTGCAATGAGGGAGGTGGTGGGGTGTTCTGGGGAGGGGGAAGGGTTATACCATTAGGGGGGCATCTCATTCAGCAGAATCTCTGACGTCTGTCTGTGGGGTGATATTTCAGTCAGTTCACGTCCCCCACTGTCTGCTTTCCAGACCTGGACCTTATTCACCTCACCAGCAGATGTAATATTCCAGAATGACGCTTCTCTAGGTGTTCCTATAGTAACAGAAGATGGCTGCTGGTGGGAAGCAGAGGAGGCACAGCAGGGCGTTGTCTTGTATACTGTGTGAGGGGATAATGGCAGATGTCTGCTAGGCCAGTGACAGTTCTTAAATGTGATGGAGACAACTGACAATGGGGACACCACATGTCCCCCCCCCCCCCCCCCCCCACTATTATGATTGGATAGGAGAAGATCAGCGGCAGACCGATGAGGTCATCCCACATTCCGCTTTTTGAGAACAACACAAATATTAATTTTCACAGTCTGCTGCTTCAGTGTTTTTAGATCTTTTTGTCAGATGTTACTATGGTATACTGAAGTATAATTACAGGCATTTCAAAAATGTCAAAGGCTTTTATTGACAATTAAATGAAGTTTATGCAAAGAGTCAATATTTACAGTGTTGACCTTCTTTTTCAAGACCTCTGCAATTCGCCCTGGCATGTTGTCAATCAACTTCTGGGCCACATCCTGACTGATGGCAGCTCATTCTTGCATAATCAATGCTTAGGGTTTGTCAGAATTTGTGGAGTTTTTGTTTACCCACCTCTTGAGGATTGACCACAAGTTCTCAGTGGGATTAAGGTCTGGGGCGTTTCCTGGCCAAAATTTCCATGTTTTGTTCCCCAAGCCACTTAGTTATCACTTTTGCCTTATGGCAAGGTGCTCCATCATGCTGAAAAGGCATTGTTCATCATCAAATTGTTTTTGAATAGTTGGGAGAAGTTACTCTCCGAGGATGGTTTTTGTACTATTCTTCAGAACATTTGTCTTCTTAGACAAACCTGTGAGTGAACCCTCTCCCTTGGCTGAGAAGCAACCCCACACATGAATAGTCTCAGAATGCTTTACTGTTGGCAAGACACAGGACTGATGGTAGCGCTGACCTTTTCTTCTCCGGACAAGGTTTTTTCTGGCTGCCCCATACAATCAGAAAAGGGGATTCATCAGAGAAAATGACTTCCCCAATTCTCAGCAGTCCAATCCCTGTACCTTTTGCACAATATCAGTCTGTCTCTGATGTTTTTCCTGGAGAGAATTGGCTTATTTGCTGTTCTTCTTGACACCAGACCATTCTCCAAAAGTCTTTGCCTCACTGTGCGTGTAGATGTACTCACACCTGCCTGCTGCCATTCGTGAGCAAGCTCTGCATTGGTGGTGCCCCGATCCTGCAGCTGAATCAACTGTAGGAGATGATCCAGATGCTTTCTGCACTTTTTTGGGCGCCCTAAAGCCCACAATCTATACCAGACCCTTATACGAGCACGCAGCCCTTTGGGTCCACCCCCTTGTGACGTCACTGCTCCATCATGCCTCAGGTGGTGACATCACTGGGTGGCCACACCTTATGGCCATATAAGAAATGGCACACGCTGGAGCTAGCGTTGGGAGAAGAGCCGGCTGTAGAACCAGAGGAGAAAGACAGCTGAGGGAGAAGAACCAGAAGAAGACCTCAACGGAGGGAGAAGACATATTGGAGCTACGACAGGGGACATTCTTCACTTTTAATAAAGGACTTTGTCAAAAACTGTTTTTTAATTTATTTTTGACACTTCTTTTTTTTTTTTTTTTGGGGTGAATAAGTAGGGGGTACAATGTACCCCCTACTTATTCACATAGGGGATGGGGGCAGGATCTGGGGGCCTCCTTGTTAAAGGGGGCTTCCAGATTCCGATAAGCCCCCCCCCCCCCCACCCCCAGACCCCCCCACAACCATCGCCGAGGGTTGTCCGGAAGAGGCCCTTCTTCCAATCACCATGGGGGCAAGGTGTGTTTAGAGCTGGGCAATTTTCTCAAAAAAAAAAAAAAAAATCAGATTTTTTTTTTTTTTTTTTTAAACTCGATTCACGATTCAAATCGAGTGGTTTTTTTTTTTTTTTTTGGACACCGCGCCAGTCCTAAGGAGCTGCAGGCAGGAGTTTGTAGGCGAGGCCGCGGATTCGGCCTAGTCCGCAGCGTCCGGCCTCGCAACTAGGCTGAACCCGTGGCCTCGCCTAAAAACTCCTGCCCGCAGCTCCTCAGGACCGGTGCGGTGTCAGCGCCGATCCTGGTGAGAAAAAAAAAATAAAACTATTTGCTGAAATTTTGAATCGATATGACCTCTCAAATCGATTCAAGATTTACATCTTTTTTTTCTTTTCCCCAGCCCTGTGCGTGTCCCCATGCCACAAAAGGACCATCTGACATGTCAGTGATTCTCTCGTTAACACAGATGTCAGTGTTGATCAGGACAAGGCTGGAAATAGCTCTTTAATGCTGACACTCACCCCCCCCCCCCCCCCCCCGCCATGTTGAGGGCATGTGGCCTGGTATGGCTCAGGAGGGGGGGGGGGGGGCTCACTTGCACCACCCTCCTGTCTGAGTGCTGCTGTATTGGGGAGGGAGGGGGGTTAAACTTACACACCAAGCCATGTTCAAGTACTTGCACTAGTCTAGTGGTATTAAAGCCAAAAAAGAAAAACCTGAGCATATGGAAGCCATACACGCTTTTGATTTTATTTTATTTTTTTATTGGATCAATCTGTGATTTTTATTCAAAACAATCGGATCCACAAATAGTTGAATGGCCATAACTTCCATTTGGAATGATTTAGATTTGATTTACAGTTCAAACAGGTCAGGGTGGAAAATTCTCAATCGCCTTCCATTAAATAGCATTCCTGAGATACCTTGTTCATGAATACAGTCATGTGTTCACCTAGATCAGCCCTCAAATTTCTGTGTGGGCTGCCTGGGAGCGGGGGGGCGAGCACCTCCAGCAGGCTGGGTTGAATGGGAGCTCTTCTCCTAGTGATCGCCCAGAGAAAGAGAAGAGAGAGCTGGCCGGTGTCTTGTCGAATACTGTCCCCCATCCAAAAGTGTCCGCCCTGTACTGCGCAGTACAGAAGACAAACGAGAGCCGAAAGTCTCCGAAGTTCAACAGCTGATCGTCAGCTGTACACGGCGCCTGCACTTTTATTCTTACCCTGTGTCCAGGTTCATTCCCTACTATCCAAGTGGACATAGAGTAAGAATAAATAGATGCCGAGCGCAGCGAGGCCGTGCCCGAAGCGTGGCGAGCGGCCCTCTTGCAAAGCCATCACTAATAAGTGCCCAAGCGCCGTGTACAGCTGATGGTCAGCTGATCAACTTCGGACACTTTCGGCATCTCCTTCTCCTGCGCAGTACGGGGCGGACACTATCTGATAGGAGGACACTTCTCGTCAGAACACCGGATCATCAGAGCGCGGAAACATCACTGTAGCAGCTTTACGTGTGTGCCCCGCCTCCTGGCCCGGGTACTTTGATAGACAGAACACCCGTCCAATCCCGGGATGTGTAATGTATATCAAAGTCCCCGGGCCAGGAGGCGTGGCTGTATGTGACGGCGAGCATGGGGAACACACGGTAATTGAAATAAAAGTTGTTACAGCGATGTTCCTCTGCGCTCTGATCCAGCCAGCAATCCTCTTCCTCTCCTCTCTTCCCCTGCACAGGTGAGGCGGCATTGATGGACACAGGTAGGATGCACTGATGTAAATTGTAAAAAAAAAAAAAAATCATCGCCAAAAACAATGTGTTGCAAATAAAAAAACAGTAAATAATAATGTGATATGTGAAAGTAATAATCTCAATTATGAACATGCACAGCTGCCAAACATTTCAAGTGATACACCACACTAGTTGCAAAATGAATAGTAATAAAAAAATGTAACGCTGTGAATATAAATAAATAAACAACACAAATTCTAATCTCAGTACTCTAAATAATGAATAGTCCATTCAAAAAAATAAAAAGTGAATAAAACTCTTATGCTCAGTGCCTCTACACAACTCCACCACTGTGATTATTCGTCCTCCAAAAGGAGTGCACACAACCACCAGTAAAATTGCGCGCTCACCTCCCAGATGAATACAAAAACACATAAGCGGATCTCCCCACAAGTCCTTTGCTCTCTTTTCCTCTTCCCAATCAATGGTGGATACACCGAATAGCTCTTTCTTAATGGTAACTCTGCACACTTGCAGCCAAAGAAAACGAATCCCCTCCTAGCTTTGCTCAAGATTCCATGAGTTCAGTACATGATAAATAACAAGTATAGAGACCATAGTGTACTCTGTATACCAATTTATTCCAAGCCCCCAAATAGATAAGTTACACTTCATAGATAAAACATTTAAAATTCACATATAAACCTCCAGAGTAGCGCCACCATGTACACACTCATAGTCCCTATCGGCTCCTCCCTTCTAGAAGCATATCGGCCAATCACAGGCCTTCCTCAGTAGATGGGTGGGCCGATCCCTCTAAGCTAATTTATAGTGTATTGTTGCTATAGCAACCTTCCGGGCGTTGCTATGGCTCAGTCAGCAGCGCAGAAAGGACCTCACAGTCTGTGTCTCCAAGACACACATCTGAGACAGGGAAGCGTGTCTCTCCTTCTGCAGTCCTTCAACTAGCAGTTAGGATGATATAAATCCCTCTGCGCCCGTGGACCCAACCCAGCAATCTCCGGTGTGCAATGTATTGCACATTTAGCATTACTAAGCACAAAAACACCACCATTGTTGACATACTAAAATAATAATCGTATATATTAATTACATACATTTATACGAGAACTGTAACATGAAAATATTTAGTTAAAATTATTTTTACTACAAAACTTTATTAACCACTTGCCGACTGCCGCATGTACATATACATCTCTTTTTTTTGGGGATGGATATCGTTGTTCTGGCAGCGGCTAACTGCCATAACCCCGGTATCCCTGTGTTCGGTTGACTACAAGATAAGTGGTCTCTGCGGCGGATTCGCCGCAAGATCGCTTTTATCGGTGGCGGGAGAGGTCCCCCCCTCCCGCCACGATCCGGTGCCCTCCGCCACTTACCGGAGCTGTCGGCAGCAGCAGAGGCAATCGCGTCTGTCCCCTGGGCTGACATGGAGATGAGTGACGGGAAGATGGCCCCCACCCGTCTCCATGACACTGCAGGGCGCTCATACCTCTTAAAGGCACATTTTTTTTCAAGTGACAAATTTTTTTTTTTTTTTTGCATTTAAGTCAAAATATGAGATCTGAGAACTTTTTGACCCCAGATCTCATGTTTAAGAGGACCTGTCGTGCTTTTTTCTATTACAAGGGATGTTTACATTCCTTGTAATAGGAATAAAAGTGACACAAATTTTCTTTTTAAAAAAACTGTGTAAAAATAAATAAAACCAAGTAAAATAAATAAAAAAAAAAAATAGAAAAAAATTTTAAAACGCGCGCAGAAGCGAACGTATACGTGAGTAGCGCCTGCATATGAAAACAGTGGTCAAATTACACATGTGAGGTATCGTCGCGATTGGTAGAGCGAGAGCAATAAATCTAGCCCTAGACCTCCTCTGTAACGCAATTTTTTTTTTTTAAACCTCACCTATGGAGATTTTTGAGGGTAAAAGTTTGACGCCATTCCACGAGCGGGTGCAATTTTGAAGCATGACATGTTGGCTATCAATTTACTCGGCGTAACATTCTTTCACAATATTTAAAAAAAAAAAAAATGGGCTAACTTTACCGTTGTCTTATTTTTTTTTATTCAAAAAAGTGATTTTTTTTTTTTTTTACCAAAATAGTGCGCTTGTAAGACCACTGCGCAAATACGGTTTAAAAAAAAAAAGTATTGCGGTGACCGCCATTTTATTCTCTAGGGTGTTAGAAAAAAAACAATATATAATGTTTGGGGGTTCTAAGTAATTTTCTAGCAAAAAAAACTGTTTTAAACATGTAAACACCTAAATCTCAAAACGAGGCTGGTCTTTAGGTGGTTAATATAAAAATTAAATAAAATAAAATTTGGAAAAGGCTGCACTGATGGGCACTGGTAAAGTTGTTAATATTTTTATAATTCAATTCTGCATAAAACATTTAAGTGCCATTTCATGAGATAATTTATGAGGGCGTGTTTAGGGGCAGGGTAGGGTTGGGTGGGGCAACTGGTGGCGAGTAACCCTTGAGGCCTGGCTAGTAGCTCAGTACTTGAAACTTTGAGCCCTGACCTAGATTATGAGACAGCATGGTGGAAAAAGGTGTGATGTATAACATGCCATCATGAATTACGACCTCCCTCTCAAAGAAAACCATCATTTAGTGAAGCATGTATGATAACCATTAAATGGTGGCTGCATTCGTTTTCATTGTTTAGGCTTTTCTTTATCGTACATCACGGGACACAGAGCCAAAGTAATTACTGTATGGGTTATATAGGCACCTTTTAGGTGATGGACACTGGCCCACCCTAGACAGGAAGTTTAGCTCCCTATATAACCCCTCCCCTTACTGGGAGTAACTGTTTTTTTGCCAGTGTCTTAGGTGTTGGTCATCGGGTCTGTCTGGTTTACCACAGAACCCTGCATCTGGATAAGGTAAGTGGAGATTCCTAAGGAATCTTCTAATTCTTATGGGTTTTCTCCTTTTAAGTAAATGTTGTTGTCATGCCTAAAGTCACCACCGGGGGCTGTCAAGAGCATGTACCTGTTACATGCTTGTCAGATCTCGCTCTGTGTCGGTACAAGCTGCACGCTTCCTCCAGTCCCAAGCCTCAGGTAAGATGTTGGAAGGGGGGCTTTTCTTTTAGACATCCTGCCCCCCCACCTGGACTGAAGTATTTCTTGCTTTCTCTCCAGGAGGCCAAGGGAGCGCCGACCAGTTGGCGGTATGCCGCGCCGCCACCGCACGACTGTTCTCTCCCAGCAGCTCCCCCCCCCCCCCCCCCCACATGCCGATCCGGTTGGATCAGAGCCCCGCTCGCGTGGGAAAGCAGTCTTTTTAAAAAATAAAAAAAAAGTGAGGGGGGGGGGGGGGTGTGGTGGGAAGTCAGAGGGAGGGGGCGTGGCTAAGTGTGGCGTTGACATGCTTCAACGTTCACAACGCAGGGGCTATGTAGGCTATAAGTACACCTTTTTCAGGTGCATTCAGCTGATGGAGGGACACACAGCAGACGGGGGCATGTGAGTGTTGGTGACACAGGCATTCCCAGGGCACGTTTACTTAAGCATCAGGCTGAGCCTTGATGGCAGCGGCAGTTGCTGAACTATTTGTTCAGCAGTGGGTGCATTTTCTGTTAGTACCTCTGCATTTGTGCTTAGCACTATGGGCAGAAGGGGTGGTACAAATACCTCAAAAAACAGGGGCTTAAAGGGATCTCTCTCAGGCTCTGAGGACCCTCCCTCTGCAATGCCATCCCCCCCCCTGAAAGGCCTAGGGAGGCTGGTCAGAATGAGCCATCGGGGTTGTCAGGGGTTGCAACTGCTTCCAGCATTTCAGCCCCTGTAAATATTACTGAGGTGGTTTTCTCTTCAGCCATGTTTGGATTGGAGGAAAGGTTAGCGGCTTTAATCGCATCTTCACAGAGTGTAAGAAAATGCATTAGGTCCTCTTCTACAATCCAGGACCCTCAAACAGAGGAACAGTTGGAAAGGGAAGATGATTCCCCCTCAGGGGACCGTGAAGAGACTGATGACTCCTCTTCCGAGGAATCAAGTGGGGATGGACCTTCTTCAGCTTCACAGGCTGAGAAATTGCTGGTGCAATCCCTTACTGAAATGGTCCGCTCCACATTTAAGCTACCCTTAACTGAGTCAGTTGAAAAGCCCACTTGTTTGGGTTCACTAAAGTCTCCTCAAGCTTTGCGTGCCTTTCCTGTCCATTCATTGCTTCGTGGTCAGTGCATCACTAATCCTCTATGTCTCAAATCTGCAAGGCCGCAACTTGGTCTTCAGTCCATACATTCACTAGATTCTATCAGGTGGATGTAAGGACATGAGGATATTGCCTTTGGGCGCAGTGTGCTGCAGGCAGCAGTATAGATCCCAAGGTCTGATTGCACCCTACTTTTGTTTGTGTCTCCCTCCCCTCAGATAGCATTGCTCTGGGACATCCCATACAGTAATTACTGTGGCTCTGTGTCCCGTGATGTACGATAAAGAAAATAGACTTTTTTATAACGGCTTCCCTGTAAAATCATTTTCTTGGAGTACATCATGGGACACAGAGGTCCCTCCCTTCTTTCTGATTACACGTGTATTGCTTTGCTACAAAACTGAGGTACTCTCAGTAAGGGGAGGGGTTATATAGGAAGCTAAACTTCCTGTCTAGGGTGTGCCAGTGTCCATCACCTAAAGGTGCCTATATAACCCACACAGTAATTACTGTGGCTCTGTGTCCCGTGATGTACTCCAAGAAAAGGATTTTACAGGTAAGCTGTTATAACAATCTTGATTTATTTTTTTTATTTTTCACCTGTTGCTGTAAGCTGGAGTTTGGCTTCAATTTGTTAACCAAGTCCTTCTAAATCTTCTAGTCTAATTTGCCCCTCTCCCCAGACTGACAATGCTGATGTACAAAGGTGTCTGCTCAACTGCATCATCTAGAACAGTGATTTCCAACCTGTTATGGCGAAGTACCCCTGCGATTCTAAAAAAAATTTCCTAAGTACCCATTTCTCGAGAAAGTGATAGGCGGGCATTGATGGGCTTCCCTTGATGGACGGCCCCGATGGGCTTCCCTTGATGGGCGCCCCCGATGGGCTTCCCTTGATGGGCGGCCCCCGATGGGCTTCCCTTGATGGGCGGCCCCCGATGGGCTTCCCTTGATGGGCGGCCCCCGATGGGCTTCCCTTGATGGGCGGCCCCCGATGGGCTTCCCTTGATGGGCGGCCCCCGATGGGCTTCCCTTGATGGGCGGCCCCCGATGGGCTTCCCTTGATGGGCGGCCCCCGATGGGCTTCCCTTGATGGGCGGCCCCCGATGGGCTTCCCTTGATGGGCGGCCCCCGATGGGCTTCCCTTGATGGGCGGCCCCGATGGCTGGGCATGCCGGCATGTGTAGTTCCTGAGCAGGCAGGACTCGCCTTTTTTTAGGGAGCCGCAGCAGGCATCTACACACATGGCAGGCAGGACATCCGAGGCACGCTGGAGAGGGGGAGGAGCCGGGAGATGGGAGGACATGGGGCTGCCCCTGGTCAGTCAGCCCTGGCCGGGGAAACATATTCCGGGCAGCGCGATGGGGGGCCATTCCATTGACAGGTCCCCTGGCAGCTGCCGCCGATCTGATACCCCCCGCACACAGGGCGGACTGCTTCCTCGTTGATAACACAGTCCCGCGCAACAGGCTACAGCGAGCCGCCGCGGACTGTGTGTGTGCGGGACTCGGGGGACAGAGAGCTCTGCGTACCCCCTGCCCGCAGTGTGCATACCATGGGTTGAGAAACCCAGATCTAAAATACAGACACCTTAAGCCCCTGGTTCACACCGAATCCCACTTTGCAATCGTGCGATTTGAAGTGAAGGAAAAAAGAACTAATGCAGCAAATATATTTTAGAATTGGTACAATGCAATATATTACATTTTTGGGTTTAATACCACTTTTAAAAAAAGGATTTATTAATTGATACAGTGCCTTTTGAAAAAATATTCATTACCCTTGAAATTTTACACATTTTGTCATGTTACAATCAAAAACGTAAATGTATTTTATTGGGATTTTATGTGAAAGACCAACACAAAGTGGCACATAATTGTGACGTGGAAGGAAAATGATAAATGGTTCAATTTTTTTTTTTTTTTTTATCTGAAAAGTGTGGCGTGCATTTGTATTCAGCCCCCTTTACTCTGATACCCATAACTAAAATCTAGTGGAACCAATTGCCTTCAGAAGTCACCTAATTTAGTAAATCAAGTAGTCCACCTGTTTGTAATTTAATCTCCAGTATGAATTTAGCTGTTCCGTGAAGCCCTCAGAGGTTTGTTAGAGAACCTTTGTGAACAAACCGCATCATGAAGGCCAAGCAACACACCAGACAGGTCAAGGATAAAGTTGTGGAGAAGTTTAACCACCTCAATACCAGGCACTCGGAGACCTTCCCGCTCAGGCCAATTTTCAGCTTTCAGCGCTGTTGCAATTTGAATGACAATTGCGCGGTCATACAACACTGTACCCAAACAAATTTTTTATCATTTTGTTCCCACAAAGCTTTAGTTAGGTGGCATTTGATCACCTCTGCGGTTTTTATTTTTTGCGAAACAAATATAAATAAAAAGGCCGAAAATTTTTTCTTTGTTTCTGTTATAAATTTTTGTAAATAAGTACGTTTTTCTTCAATGACGGGCACTGATACGGCAGCACTGGGCACCGATGAGGTGGCACTGGTATGCGGCACCGATGGGCACTCGTAGGTGGCATTGATTGGTACTTATGGGTGGCACTGATAGGTGGGCACTGATAGGTGGCACTGACACTGATTGGCACTGATAAAACTGGTGGCATTGCTGGGCAGAACTGAAACATAATGGTGCCAATCAGTGCCCATTTGTGGGCACTGATTCGCACAGATTGGGCACATGTGGATGGCCATGGGGTACATACCTGGCCATCCACATGTTGCCCCTTCCCTGGTGGTCCTAGTGGCGATCCCTGGTGGTCCAGTGTGGTGATCTGATTGATGGCGATCCCTGGTGGTCCAGTGTGGTGATTGTTTATCAGCGCAGACCCCCCCCCCCCTGTCAGGAGAGCCGCTGATCGACTCTCCTCTACTCGCGCCTGTCAGACGCGAGTGAGGAAAAGCCGATCAACGGCTCTTCCTATTGACATCGTGATCAGCCGTGATTGGACACGACTGATCACGTGGTCCGCCGGAGGCTCTTTACCAAGATCGGTGTAGCGGTGTGTCAGGCTGGCACGCCTATCGCCACGATGCGCGCGGCGGCATGTTATCCTGCTGGACGTCATGACGCCCAGTCAGAATAACGGAACCACCGCCCGGCCGTCATCTGCTATGGGCCGGGCGGGAAGTGGTTAAAGCAGGGTTGGGTTATTAAAAATTCCTAAACTTTGAACATCTCACATAGCACTGTTCAATCCATCATCCGAAAATGGAAAGAGTATGGCACAACTGCAAACCTACAAGACACGGCAATCCGCCTAAACTGACAGGCCGGGCAAGGGGAGCATTAATCAGTGAAGCAGCCAAGTGGCCCGTGGTAACTCTGGCTTAAAAGCAAAACGCTATGTGTGGCGAAAAACTAACACTGCACATCACCCTGAACACACCATCCCCACTGAGAAACATATGGTGGTGGCAGCATCATGTTGTGGGGATGGTTTTCTTCAGCAGGGACAGGAAAGCTGGTCAGAGTTGATGGGAAAATGGATGGCGCCATATACAGGGCAATCTTAGAAGAAAACCTGTTAAGTCTCTGAAAGACTTGAGACTGGGGTGGAGGTTCACCTTCCAGCAGGACAACGACTCTAAACATACAGCCAGCGCTACAATGAAATGGTTTAGATCCAAGCATATTCATGTGTTAGAATGGCCCAGACCTAAAGTCCAGACCTAAACCCAATTGAGAATGTGTGGCAAGACTTGAAAATTGCTTTTCACAGATGCTCTCTGGCGAGCACGGTGTTCCCGTGTGCACGCCCCAGGGGGCAGGCGGGAGCGCGATTCTGGGAGGACGTCAATGTACGCCCTCCCAGAGTTACTGCGCCGCACTGTAGCCGTCATTTGGCTATAGTGCAGTCGGTAACAAGTTAAATCATCTGTCCAGCTTCCAGAGCTGCATGTACAGGGTGTTGGGCAATAAGAATGGCTCACGCCTGTTGCCAAGCAAAAATAGGCTGAAAAAAGATATTTTTAAGAAAAAAAAAAAGATTTATAAGGTTTTGCAAATGTCATTTTCTTTTCTCGGACATCACGGGACACGGAGCCACAGTAATTACTGATGGGTTATAGGGTATCACTAGGTATTGGACACTGGTCACACCCTAATCAGGAAGTTCAACCCCCTATATAACCCCTCCCCTTCCAGGGATACCTCAGTTTTTACGCCAGTGTCTTAGGTGTTGGACGTGCAAGGATGTCCTGTGCTGAAGCTCCAAAAGGAATATTCTAAGATCCTATACTGGGGCAAGCCAGGCGAACCGGATCCATTCAAAGTGTCTTTCATGGCCAAATTGGATGGTACCCGGGCCTCGTGTCCGAAGAAACGAGGTTTTACCTGTAACGCTTCTCTTTTTAGAGAGCTGGACCCGCGGATCAGAAAATGGCTTTAAACTTCCTAATTTCTGGCGAGGTGCTTTACAGGCCCAGAACTGAAGGATCCCCCTACTGATGGGGACCCCAGTCTGACGGTTTTTCACAAACGGAGCCCACCGTGAGAGGCGAAGATTGGGTCTGTATTAACTGAACCCTGCGGCTGGATAAGGTAAGGGGAGATTCCACAGAATTTCAATTCTAGTGGCTTTCTCCTTTAACCGCTTCAATACCGGGCCTATTCTGGCATTTCTCTACTTCATGTAAAAATCATTATTTTTTTGCTAGAAAATTACTCAGAACCCCCAAACATTATATATGTTTTTTTAGCAGACACCCTAGGGAATAAAATGGTGGTCATTGCAACTTTTTATCTCACACGGTATTTGCGCAAAAAATTTTCAAACGCCTTTTTTTTGGAAAAAAAAACGGTTTCATGAATTAAAAAATAACAAAACAGTAAAGTTTGCCCAATTTTTTTGTATAATGTGAAAGACGATGTTACGCCGAGTAAATAGATACCTAACATGTCATGCTTTAAAATTGCGCACAATCACGGAATGGCGCCAAACTTCATTACTTAAAAATCTCCATAGGCGACGCTTTAAAATTTTTTACAGGTTACCAGTTTAGAGTTACAGAGGAGGTCTAGTGCTAGAATTGTTGCACACGCCCTAACGCACGCGGCGATACCTCACATGTGTGGTTTGAGCGGCGTTTACATATGTGGGCGGGACTTACGTGTGCGTTCGCTTCTAATCGCGAGCTATCGGGGACAGGGGCGTTTAAAAAAAAAAAAAAAAAATTTATTATTTAATTTTTTTTTTTTACTTCATTTTTTTTATTTTTACACTTTTTTTTTAACTTTTTTTTTTTTTAAATTACTTTTATTCCTATTACAAGGAATGTAAACATCCCTTGTAATAGGAATCTATGTGACAGGTCCTCTTTATGGAGAGATGTGGGGTCAATAAGACCCCACATCTCTCCTCTAGGCTGGAAAGCATGAGATCGGAAAAAAAAAATTTACCGATCTCATGCTGACAGCCGCGATCGCGGCTTCGGTTAGTTCCGGGTACCCGGGCGTGACGTCATAACGACGCGCCCGGGCCTCCCACGGTCATAGAGATGACTGGTGACCATCTGGTCACCAGTCATCTCTATCGTCAACATCCGGCGCCGGGCGATTCATTCTCCGGGTCCCCGATGGCACGGGAGAGCCCGGAGAAGCACCGGATGGCGGCGGGAGGGGGGGGGCGTCCCCTCCCGTCGCCTATAAGAACGATCAAGCGGCGGAACTGCCGCTATGATCGTTCTTATCGTGCACAGAATCGGCAGCTGAAAAGAATGATATCTGAATGATGCATCTAGCTGCAAGCATCATTCAGATATCACCCCACAAAGAGGACGTCATTTTACTATAGGCGGGTATTGAAGCGGTTAAGGTAAATGCATGCTATGCCTATTGTGACCACCGGGGGTGGCCAAGAGCACAAACCTTCTCATGCTTGATTCTGTCTCTGCGTCCGCTGCACAGGCTCTCCCACTGGCTCTAAGGTAAGATGGTGGGGGGTTTTCTCTGCTGGGATGGTCCCCCCAGGCTAGGGAGAAGCTCAGGTATGCTGGAAGGCGGGTGAGACCGCTCTGTCACAGCCGCTGCCGCCGAAGCCGCATTGCAATGCAGGGCCCATCACCGCCAGCCTCCTCCTGATTCCCTCACCCCCAGCCTTCCTTCAGGCTTGTCAGGAAGGGTCGGCTCGCGCGGGAAGCACTCGTTTTTTCAAAAAACGAGGGGGGGGAGGGGGGCGGGGCGTCAGCACAGCGTCAGCGTGCTCAGACGCCCACAGTGCCACAAAGTATGGCTATTTAAAGCACACTGTACAGGTGCTCTGAGCCTTAGAGGGACACAGAGCTGACAGTCGCATGTAAGGTGGGACACAGGCATTCCCCTGGGCTGCATTTACTAAAGAACACCGGATTGGGCATTTGGTAGCAAGGCTTTTTAGCCAGACTACATCGCTCAGCAGTCAGTGTTCGTTTGATACCTCACACCTTGTTGCTTTGCACTATGGGTAGAAGAGGTTCAGGTACCCCAAGAACCAGAGGCACTAGGGGGTCTCGTTCAGGTTCTGAGGACCCCCTGTCTGCTACACCATCCCCTCCTGAGGGACCAGGGGCAGCTGGACAGGGAGAGCCATTGGGGTTAGGGGCTACACTTGCTGCCGGCACTTCAGCCCCTGTGTACATTACACAAGAAGTTTTTTCCTCAACCATTACTGGATTATAGAAAAGACTAATGGCCGGGATTACATCTTCACTTAGTGGAAGAAAACGCACAAGGCCTTCCTCTGTTCCCCAAGACCCTCAGACAGAGGAGCTCTGGGATAAAGGAGATGAATCCCTTTCAGAGGATCGGGATGGGACGGATGATTCCTCTTCGGAGAATTCAGGTGGAGAGGGACCCTCTGCGACTTCCCAAGAGGAGAAAGTCTTAGTGCAGATCCTCACTGGTTTGGTCCACTCCACATTTAAGTTGCCCCTACCTGAAACTGCTACAGAAACCTCTTCTGCTTTGGGGTCACTGAAACCTTTCCAAGCAGCACATGCTTTTCCTGTTCATAATTTACTTGAAAAGCTGCTTTATTCTGAGTGGGATCACCCAGATAAGCGATTTCTTCCGCCGAAAAAGTTTTCTACACTTTATCCTATGGAAGAAAAATTTATTAAGAGGTGGGGAATACCGGCCATTTCCTCTGTAAATAGTAGTCTGACTTGTCCTGTAGACAACGCTCAGATGCTTAAAGATCCTGTGGATAAAAAGATGGACTTCTTATTGAAAGATGTTTTTTCCTTAGCAGGATCAGTGGCCCAACCTGCAGTAGCAGCGATTGGAGTCTGTCAATACTTAAGAGACCATGTTAAGCAGGTCATCAAAGTATTACCTGAACAGCAGGCCCAGGGGTTTGCTAACCTTCCTGCGGCTTTATGCTATGTTGTTGACGCCATCAGAGATTCTATCGTGCAGACCTCTCGCTTGGGTTGGTGCATATACGTAGAATCTTATGGTTTAAAGAACTGGTCAGCTGAAGCACCATGTAAGAAGCTCCTGGCTGGGTTTCCCTTTTGTGGTGAAAGGTTGTTTGGAGAGGACTTGGATAATTATATCAAGAGGATCTCCTGTGGGAAAAGCACTCTCTTACCTGATAAGAAGAAGAGTAAGCGTCCCTCTTTTAAACGGACTCTTTCCCCAGCGCCAGGGGCATCAGCCTCCAGGCAGCCACGACGGTCTCCTCCGTCTGGGGCAAGAAACAAGAGTCAACCCCAGGGATACAAGAAATCCTGGGGGGAAGAAGTCTTCTAGACAAGACACTAAGGCCTCTTCATGAAGGGGCGCCCCGCTCGCTCGAGTGGGGGGAAAGACTGCTGCAGCTCTCAGGGCCCTGGCAGAAGGACTTCCAGGACAGATGGGTAATCTCCACGGTAACCTTAGGGTACAGTCTGGAGTTCCAAGAATTTCCCTCTCCTCGTGTCCTCAGATCCGGTGTTCCCAGAGAACCAGAAGCGAAGCAGTCGCTCCTTCTAGCGATAGAGCGACTTTTGTCGCAAGAGGTCATTGTGGGGGTTCCCACAAAGGATCAAGGATTGAGACTCTACTCCAATCTTTTTATGGTCCAAAAACCAAATGGGGACGTCAGACCCATTTTGGATTTAAGAGATCTGAATTGATTCCCGAGGATGCAGTCCTTCCGTTTGGAATCAACTCGGACAGTAGTCTCCATCCTGCAGGGAGGAGAATTTCTGACATCAATAGGCATCAGAGATACAGGCCTACCTGTGCCCATTTTTCCTGCTCAACTGAAGTGTCTGCAGGCAAAGATCACTGCTCCTAAGGGAGCTGATTTTGACAGTCAGGACCAAGAAGGGTCCTTCTGTCCGCCTTTTGTATAAGGCTGCTGGGGAAGATGGTGGCTTCATTCGAAGCAGTTCCCTATGCGCAGTTCCAGGCAGGACTGTTGCAGCACAGTATTCTGTCGGCCTGGAACAAGGAGGTGCAGGCATTATACTTTCCAATGCACCTGTCACATGCGATACTTCAGAGCCTCAGTTGATGGCTCATACCCGAAAACCTGCAGAAGGGGAATTCCTTCCTACCGGTTGCCTGGGATCCTCTTGCAGGCAGGACGGATGCGTTGGTGATCCCGTGGCAGCGGCTCTCACTGATTTATGCATTCCCTCATATTCTGCTACTGCCACGGCTCCTTCGCAGGCTCAGGCAAGAAGGGAAGTCGGCACTTCTGGTGGCCCCCATGTGGCCCAGAAGAACTTGATAAGCAGAAATAGCAGGGATGACGGTGGGTTCCCGGTGGACCCTACCGGTACGCTCAGACCTGTAATCTCAAGGTCTAGTATTCCAGCCTGCCTTACAAACGCTAGATTTGACGGGTGGGCTATTGAGACCCACGTTCTGAAAAGTCGTGGGCTTTCAGGTCCTGTCATATCTACCTTGATCAATGCAAGGAAGCCAGTTTCCAGAATGATTTTTTTATAGAATCTGGAAAGCTTATGTATCCTGGTGTGAATCCAGGGGTTGGCATCCCAGGAAATATGTCATAGGTAGAATTCTTGATTTTCTACAATTAGGATTAGAGATGAAGCTGGCCTTGAGTACCATCAAGGGCCAGGTCTCGGCCTTACCAGTGTTGTTTCAACGGCCGCTTGCTTCGCATTCTCTGGTCCGAAACTTTATGCAGGGGGTGATGCGTCTTAATCCTCCGGTTAAGGCGCCCCTAAACCCCTGGGACTTGAACTTGGTTCTATCGGTGTTGCAGAAACAACCTTTTGAACCAATACGTCAGATTCCTTTAGTCTTGCTGACGAGGAAACTAATATTTCTGGTAGCCATCTCTTCTGCTAGAAGAGTGTCAGAAATAGCAGCTCTTTCCTGTAAAGAGCCTTACTTGATTATACACAAGGATAGAGTGGTACTGCGCCCTCATCCTAGTTTTCTACCGAAGGTGGTTTCAGAGTTTCATCTAAACCAAGACATTGTTCTGCCTTCCTTTTTTCCAGATCCCTGTTCTTCGGAAGAAAGGTCACTAAATTCTTTGGATGTAGTAAGAGCAGTCAAGACCTATCTGGAGGCAACCGCTCAGATTCGCAAGACGGATGTCTTGTTTGTGCTGCCAGAGGGTCCCAATAGAGGACAGGCAGCGTCAAAAGCGACCATTTCTAAATGGATTCGACAGTTGATTATTCAGGCTTACGGTTTGAAACGGAAGGTTCCCCCGTTTCAGATCAAGGCACATTCCAAAAGGGCTATTGGTGCTTCTTGGGCAGTGCATCACCGGGCCTCTATGGCTCAGATCTGCAAGGCCGCAACCTGGTCTTCAGTTCATACATTCACCAGATTCTATCAGGTGGATGTGGGAAGGCATGAGGATATCGCCTTTGGGCGTAGTGTGCTGCAGACAGCGGTACAAGGTCCTCAGGTCTGATAGCACCCTACCGGGTTGTGATTTCCCCCCCCCCCCCCCCCTCAGTTGGCATTGCTTTGGGACATCCCATCAGTAATTACTGTGGCTCTGTGTCCCGTGATGTCCGAGAAAAGAAAATAGGATTTTTTTATTACAGCTTACCTGTAAAATCCTTTTCTTTCGACGGACATCACGGGACACAGAGGTCCCGCCCCTCTTCTAATACACCTATATTGCTTTGCTACAAAACTGAGGTATCCCTGGAAGGGGAGGGGTTATATAGGGGGTTGAACTTCCTGATTAGGGTGTGACCAGTGTCCAATACCTAGTGATACCCTATAACCCATCAGTAATTACTGTGGCTCTGTGTCCCGTGATGTCCGTCGAAAGAAAAGGATTTTACAGGTAAGCTGTAATAAAAAATCCTATTTTTCTCCTTCACTGATGAATACTGAGATGACGCCGATGGGCACTGATAGAAAGCACTCCCCCTCCACTCAGCGGCGGTAAGAAAGGTGCGACCGATCAAGCCGGCAACCTCAACCCCAGCTGTCAAACTGGGAAGATTATGTTGAAGGTGGACGGACAGTGAGAGTAAGCCGCGCACATCACAGCACCGCCCACCAGAGGAGGGCACCGGTTCACACAAAGGAGCACATATCCCCCTCCAGCAGGCTGCAAAGCCGCGGCCTCAATTATCGGCCAGCCCAACCTATGTCCATGCACCGTGGTGAAGGGGGGGGCCCACATGAGAGGAATCTAGACCGCTACTGCGGTATAGCCAAGGCGCCAGGACGCAATTTCCAGTCGCCATTGGGTTATGTCGAGCCCTGGCATAATTAATAATGACAAACGACCAACAAGTGGAAATTTTTTTTTATTCTTTTTTCCACAAAAATGTTAACTGCCTTGCATGTTCTGTTTGAAGAGTTTTACTTATTGATGCTCTGTTCTGTTCTTTATGGTTATATTATTACATACATGGTTTAGATCAGGGGTAGGCAACCTCTGCACTCCAGCTGTGGTGAAACTACAAATTCCATCATTCTTTAAATTTTTTGGCTCTGCGTAACTTCTGCATACTTTCAGCTATTAAAACCATTCAACTTTTAAAATGTTCAGCTCTTTCAGATGATGGGACTTCTTCAACTTCTTTTTTTCTACTATTTATACTTTTTAAAATATTAAGCTTTTTGATACTTTTTTTTAATATTGAAGTCAATGAGAGCATGCTTCAAATCCTTAAAATCTTCTTCCGCTCCCAAAAGTTTCAGCTCTTTCATACTTTCACCTATAGACCCCAAACAAACTTTAACCACTTCAGCCCCGGAAGGATTTACGCCCTTCCTGACCAGAGCACTTTTTACAATTTGGCACTGCTTCGCTTTAACTGCTAATTGCGCGGTCATGCAATGCTGTACCCAAACAAAATTTGCGTCCTTTTGTTCCCACAAATAGAGCTTTCTTTTGATGGTATTTGATTACCTCTGCCGTTTTATTTTTTTCACTATAAACGGAAAAAGACCGAAAATTTTGAAAAAAAAAACCGATATTTTCTACTTTTTGTTTATAAAAAAAAATACAATAAACTCAATTTTAGTCATACATTTAGTCCAAAATGTATTCAGCCACATGTCTTTGGTAAAAAAAAGTCAATAAGCGTATATTATTGGTTTGCGCAAAAGTTATAGCGTTTACAAACTAGGGTACATTTTCTGGAATTTACACAGCTTTTAGTTTATGACTGCCTATGTCATTTCATGAGGTGCTAAAATGGCAGGGCAGTACAAACCCCCCCAAATGACCCCATTTTGGAAAGTAGACACCCCAAGGAAATTGCTGAGAGGCATGTTGAGCTCATTGAATATTAATTTTTTTTTTTGTCCCAAGTGATTGAATGACAAAAAAAAATTTACAAAAAGTTGTCACTAAATTATATATTGCTCACACATGCCATGGGCATATGTGGAATTGCACCCCAAAATACATTCTGCTGCTTCTCCTGAGTACGGGGATACCACGTGTGGGACTTTTTGGGAGCCTAGCCACGTACGGGGCCCTGAAAACCAAGCACCGCCTTCAGGATTTCTAAGGGCGTAAATTTTTTATTTCACTCCACTACCTATCACAGTTTTGAAGGCCATAAAGTGCCAGGACAGTTCAAACCCCCCTCCCCCCCCCCCCCAAATGACCCCATTTTGGAAAGTAGACACCCCAAGCTATTTGCTGAGAGGCATGTTGAGTCCATGGAATATTTTGTATTTTGCCACAAGTTGCGGGAAAATGCCAAACTTTTTTTTTTTTTTTTTTTTTTTTGCACAAAGTTGTCACTAAATGATATATATTGCTCAAACATGCCATGGGCATATGTGGAATTACACCCCAAAATACATTCTGCTGCTTCTCCTGAGTATGGGGATACCACATGTGTGGGACTTTTTGGGAGCCTAGCCGCGTACGGGGCCCCGAAAACTAAACACCGCCTTCAGGATTTCTAAGAGCCCTTGCACACTGGGGCGGTTTGCAGGCGCTATTGCGCTAATAATAGCGCCTGCAAACCGCCCCGAAAGTGACGCTGCTTTCATTCCAGTGTGAAAGCCCCGAGGGCTTGCACACTGGAGCGATGCGCTGGCAGGACGGTAAAAAAAGTCCTGCCAGCAGCATCTTCGGAGCGGTGTGTATACCGCTCCTGCCCATTGAAATCAATGGGACGGTGCGGCTATACCGCCGGCAAAGCGCCTCTGCAGAGGCGCTTTGCAGGGGTATTTAACCCTTTCTCGGCCGCTAGCGGGGGGTAAAACTGCCCCGCTAGCGGCCGCATACCGACGGTAAAACGCCGCTAACAATAGCGGCGTTTTGACGCCGCCCCAGTGTGCAAGGGCTCTAAGGGTGTAAATTTTTGATTTCACTCCTCACTACCTATCAGTTTCCAAGGCCATAAAATGCCAAGATGGCACAACCCCCCCCCCCCCAATGACCCCATTTTGGAAAGTAGACACCCCAAGCTATTTTCTGAGAGGCATGGTGAGTATTTTGCAGCTCTCATTTGTTTTTGAAAATGAAGAAAGAAAACAATTTTTTTTTTTTTTCTTTTTTCAATTTTCAAAACTTTGTGACAAAAAGCGAGGTCTGCAAAATACTCACCATACCTCTCAGCAAATAGCCTGGGGTGTCTACTTTCCAAAATGGGGTCATTTGGGGGGGGTTTGTGCCATCTGGGCATTCCATGGCCTCCTAAACTGTGATGGGCAGTGAGGAGTGAAATCAAAAATTTACACCCTTAGAAACCCTGAAGGCAGTGCTTGGTTTTTGGGGTCCCGTACGCGGCTAGGCTCCCAAAAAGTCTCACACGTGGTATCCCCGTACTCAGGAGAAGCAACAGAATGTGTATTGGGGTGTAATTTCCATATTTCCATGGCATGTTTGAGCAATATATCATTTAGTGACAACTTTGTGCAAAAAAAAAAAAATTGTCTTTTTCCCGCAACTTGTGTCACAATATAAAATATTCCATGGACTCGACATGCCTCTCAGCAAATAGCTTGGGGTGTCTACTTTCTAAAATGGGGTCATTTGGGGGGGTTTTGAATTGTCCTGGCATTTTATGCACATTTAGAAGCTTTTATGTCACACATCACCCACTCTTCTAACCACTTGAAGACAAAGCCCTTTCTGACACTATTTGTTTACATGAAAAAATAATTTATTTTTTTTTTGCAAGAAAATTACTTTGAACCCCCAAACATTATATATTTTTTTTAAAGCAAAGGCCCTACAGATTAAAATGGTGGGTGTGTCATTTTTTTTTTTCACACAGTATATGCGCAGCGTTTTTACAAACGCATTTTTGTGGGAAAAAACGCACTGTTTTGATGGGGGCAAATTTGATGGGGGCAATATGATGGGGAAGTTTTGATGTAGAAAATTCTTCACATTTCCCAGCGAAACGCACAGCCAACTTTGATATCTTTTACAGTTTTTGTGAAAAAAGCGGTTTGTTTGTTTAGTGGTCATTTCAGGAAATTTTAGCGATTAAACAGTGTACTGGGCTGCTTTTGTTGCCATGGTTACCAAAGCTTCTGTTACACACAGTGATGGGCGGTGGGGGAGCCGTGAGAAGGGACATCAGTCCCGATCACGGCAGTCATCTGTGCCCCCTGCCAGTGACACAGCAATAGGCAGCAGTGCCGCCTACCAGTTCCCACCAGCGTCACCCATCAGTGCCACCTATCAGTGCCACCTATCAGTGCCACCTATCAGTGCCGCCATACCTGTCCCCATCAGTGCTGCCTTATCTGTCCCCATCAGTACCGCCATACCTGTCCCCATCAGTGCTGCCTTATCTGTCCCCATCAGTGCTGCCTTATCTGTCCCCATCAGTGCTGCCTTATCTGTCCCCATCAGTGCTGCCTTATCTGTCCCCATCAGTGCTGCCTTATCTGTCCCCATCAGTGCTGCCTTATCTGTCCCCATCAGTGCTGCCTTATCTGTCCCCATCAGTACCGCCATACCTGTCCCCATCAGTGCTGCCTTATCTGTCCCCATCAGTATTGCCATACCTGTCCCCATCAGTGCTGCCTTATCTGTCCCCATCAGTACCGCCTTAACTGTGCCTATCGGTGCCACCTTAACTGTGCCTATCGGTGCCATCTTAACTGTGCCTATCGGTGCCCATCAGTGCAGCCTATCAGGGCACACCAGTGCCGCCTCATCGGCGCATATCAATGAAGGAGAAAAATTACCTGTTTGCAAAATTTTATAACAAACTATGAAACATGACCTTCTTTTTTTTTTTTTTTTCAAAATTTTCCATCTTTTTTTGTTTTAGCAAAAAATAAAAATCCCAGCTGCGATTAAATACCACCAAAAGAAAGCTCTATTTGTGGGGGAAAAAATGATACAAATTTCATTTGGGTACAATATTGTATGACCGAGCAATTGTCATTCAAAGTGCGACAGCGCTGAAAATTGGTCTGGGCAGGAGGGGGGTTTAGGTGCCCAGTAAGCAAGTGGTTAAAATGGCTTGTGGCAATACAGCATGCAGCAACACAATGCACAGTGTGATGCATGCGTTACCGCAGCACAATAGAGTGTAAAAGGGCCCTAAATCTATTGCTGTCTTACAACAAACTTTAGGCACTTTTTACAGAGGTATGTGCTTAAAAAATTGAGCTGAGCAGCAGACTGTTGATAGAATCCCCATGTCACCCTGATCCCTCCTCATATAGGCATGTTCCTTGCACTGCAGAAAGGCTGCTTCTTCCTCTCGCTGTCTGAGCTCTGCTGTACAGGAACTACAAGAGCTGTATCGTAAAACAGTGACGCATGCGGGAGTGACGACATCGCCAGCTCGGCCACTCATATCGCCGAAGCACGCGAACGTGCAAGAAAGACCTGGTGACAGGTAAGTCTGTCATAATGTGCTAGTGATGCATACTAGCACATTATCACATTATGACTAAAGCGGTAGTAAACTAGGCATTTTAAAAGAAAAAGCCGCTGCTCTTGTGCACATCGCTGGATCAGGATTGGTCTCGGGTGTTGGGGAGCGGAGGGGCTGCTGCGCACAGGTTTTTTACCTTCATGCATAGAATGCATGAACGTAGAAAACCTTGAGCCTTTACACCCACTTTTAAGGATGTGCTAATGAATACAGACCCGCAATGATTTGTGTCTGGAATTCAGGTTTAAGGCATGATTTTTTGTTTTAGAATGGTTGACAGGTCCACTTTAATGGGTGCTGAAAATAATCTAGATGTGATGATGTAGATCTTAAGAATCACATGGTTCGGCTAAATTGGAGAGAAGGAAAGTTCAATGGGAAAAAAAAGTCGTCATATTCTCTACAGTCCTCACTGATCTGAAATGTTAAATATTTGAAATGAATACTCATATCTAAATTTCTGTGACCCTTCTTTCTTTTTTTTTTTTATTGTTCACAGTGAAAACTTCACCTGATCCAAGTCCAAGATTTCACAGAGGCTGGATCTTCTGACATCTGTGTGTGAACAATATTGGCTAGAGCTGTACTTTTTCCTAACCAGATGACGGGGGTCGGATATGCACAAACAAATTTAGTTCCTAAATGTAGCAAGGGAAATTAAACATCACAGTTCCCCAATATACGAAGATTGGGGGAGTAAAGCAGAACACAGGCAATCCTCAAGTCCCAGCTTAATGCAGGTTCGATATGGGCCAATAGCAGAAGTAGTCATTTAACGCAGCTTTTTAGAACACTGGTTATGAACATTTTCTGCTATTCTTATAAGCCCGAATGCATGATGAAGTCTTATAAGCACTGGGAAAAATTACAGCTAACTAGTAATGCATTATTAATGTAAGCTGTAGACTTTTTGTATCGTAGCATTAGCAAATACTCATTATTTACCCAGTGTTTAGGAGGCCATTTTCTGCCTGAAATTCAGTAGTCATGTGTACGTTAGTGATGTCTTTTGATGACCCGCTTGGGGTTACCACAAGCAATGGGAAGATTTTTTCTGGGACTGATTGCACTGACACCTCTAGCACGGTAGATGAAACTTCAGAAAACAAGGATGAAAGTCCTCCCACTGATCTAGAGTCGGAAAGGAAGACATCTGTACAGCTGTGTCACATTGAAGACATGCAAGCCACAATGGAAACTTACACCGAGGAGCAAAACATGCATCGACTTAATGCCAACAGCTGGTTTGTTACTCACTTTTTCTTCTGTCATTGTTAGAATGGTCAAACACATTGCACAACACTTGGGTATCTCAGTTCTGGGGGCATTAAAGGATACAGTAGCAGGGATGCCTTGTTGTACAAGGAACTGCTATAAATGTAGGGAATGCTACATAAAGAGCTCAAGTTGTATATGTTGCTTGTGTTTTTTATTTTTACTATATATGAAGTTTGAGAATAATACAGTGAGGAAAATAATTATTTGATCCCCCTGCAGATTTTGTAAGTTTGCCCACTTACAAAGAAATTGAAGGGTCTATAATTTTTATCATAGGTGTATTTTTAATGATCGCGACAGAATATCAACCAAAAATCCATAAAAAACACATGATACAAATGTTATAAACTGTATTTTGCAGTTCAGTGAATAAAATAAGTATTTGATCCCCTACCAACCAACAGTAATTCTGGCTCCAACAGACTGGCTACAGTATGTGCTCATGTGGGACACAGATTAGTTCTGTCAATTTTAAGAAGGTGCTCCTAACGAAAGCTCTTTATGTGTATAAAAGACACCTGGCCACAGAATCTTTCTTCCATTCAAACCTTACCATCATGGGCAAGACCAAAGAGCTGTCAAAGGACGTCGGGGACAAGATTGTAGACCTGCACAAGGCTGGAATGGGCTACAAGACCATCAGCAAGAAGCTTGGTGAAAAAGCGACAACTGTTATTCGCGAATGGAATAATTACAAAATAACCATCATTTGCCCTTGGTCTGAAACTCTATGTGAGAGTTTGCCTCATGGGTTAAGAATGATCACAAGAAAAGTGAGGGTTCAGCCCAGAACTACAGAAGAGGAGCTTGTGAATGATCTCAAGGCAGTTGGGACCACAGTCACCAAACAAACCATTGGTAACAATGTACAGACCAATTATTCTGAGGATTGGGAGAAAGTGCAGTGGTCAGCTGAGACCAAATCTGAGCTCTTTGGCATTAACTGGACACTAACATGTTTGAAGGAAGAAAATGCTGACTATGACCATAAAAACACTATCTCTACAGTCTAGCAGGGAAGTGGAAACATTATGCTTTGGGGCTGTTTCTCTGCTAAAGGTACAGGCTGACTTTGCCGCATTGAGGGGCCAACGGACAGGGCCATGTATTATTAAATTTTGGATGAGAACCTTATTTCCTCAGCCAGAACACTGAAGATGGGTCTTCCAGCATGACAATGACCCAAAACATACCGCCAAGGCAAAAAAGGAGTGGCTCAAGAAGACGCACATTAAGGTCATGGAGTGGCCTAGCCGGTCTCCGGACCTTAATTCCATGGAAAATGTATGGAGGGAGCTGAAACTTTGAGTTGCCAAGCGACAGCAAAGAAACCTTAAGGATTTAGAGTAGATCTGTAAAGAAGAATGTACCAGAATCACTCCTGAGATGTGTGCAAACCTGGTAACCAACTACAAGAAACGTCTTACCTCTGCTTGCCAACAAGGGTTTCTCCACCAAGTATGAAGTCATGTTTTGCTTTGGGATCAAATAATTATTTTACTCACTGAACTGCAACTCCATTTATAGCATTTGTATTGGAGGTCGACCGATTTATCGGCTAGGGCTGCAACTAACGATTATTTTCATAATCGATTAGTTGGCCGATTATTGTTTCGATTAATCGGTTAATAACCTTAAAAAAAAAAAAGTGTGGCGTATAATTTAGTTAATATGTAAAGTTTTAAAAAAAGGCAATTTATTCTTAAATATCTCTATGCAGTGGTAAATATAAATACCCAACTATATGGTTAGGGAGCAAAATATCTAATCCACCTGAGCATGACAGAACAGATATACTGTATATACTATTAGAGAAGAGATATACTGTACATACTATTAAAGGGTGAATCTGATAAATATTATCAGACTCAGAGATCAAATGTCTTCCTTTAAAAAAATTTCATTTTAAGAACGTTCGTTCGATTTTCTAATCGTTAATGGGGTCAAGTCGACATTCGTTTTCAACCACAGTGACGGGAAAATTTGGAAATAGAAAACTTCTTGGTCAAAGGAATTTTCAGTGTATGTGGTTTTCATTCAGAAATTACATTCATTTTAAAAACAGAATGTTAAAAACAAGTGAAAATTTCAAACCACATTCTTTCATTCAGCGAATGTACAAAGATTTTTCGTCTGAATATTCTCGTCTGAAAATTGATCGGTGTGGCCAGAATAAGGCTCGCTACATACCTAGGCAGTTTTCTTTTTGATCTGTTTCTGCAGTGCGTTTTGATTCTTACGCACGTGATTTTGCGGCGATTTGCGTTTTTGCGGGGTTTTTTTGGCCAATTTATTGTTGGGCACATTAAAAAACACAAATTGCTGCAAAAACGCATTAAATGCTTTTCTGCAGCTTCTCCATTGAAGTACAAAAAAAAAAAAATAGCAGATAATCACTACTGTAAGGGGTTCATTTTATTACTGTAGAACTGTGAAAGTAACATCTACAGTAGCGATTATTTGCTCTTTTTGTACTATAAAGGGCTCGTTTTAGTTTTTTTTTTAATCCTATTATGTTACTGGCCGACTAATCGATTATGAAATTAATCGATTACTATTTTCATAATCGATTAGTTGTCGATTAATCGATTTAGTTGTTTCAGCCCTAATATCGGCCGATATTTGGTGTTTTTTACTTAATCGGCATCGGCCGATTGTGCTGATAAAAAAAAAAAAGCCGCTATAGCTTCAGCGTGACTTGCAAAAGACTTCTGTAATAGAAGTCAATACAAGTTGCCTGAAAACTGTGAAGTGGCTTCTCCCCCTCTCTGGGCAGCCTGCCAAATCTGATAAAAAAGAACCTGAATTGATACAATGTTTACACTTATGAATGGACTAAACTCAGTGTGTAGAAGCTCTCAGTTTAACCATTTAAAGACTAAATCTTTTCTGACATTTGTTGCTTACCAGTAAAAATCTTGTATTTTCTGCTAGAAAATCACTTAGAACCCCCAAACATTATATATATATATATTTTTTTAGCAGAGACCCTAGGGAATAAAATGGCAGTTGTTGCAATATTTTATGTTACACGGTATTTGCGCAGCGGTCTTTCAAATGCAATTTTTTTTTAAAAAAATACACTAGTAAAGTTAAAAAAAAACTAAGCAGTAAAGTTAGCCCATTTTTTTTCATCCAGAAGTTTTGATTACCTGTTTTTGTGTATTTAATATTTAAGAGGTGTGTGTTTTTTTTTTTTTTTTTTTTTTAATATAAATTCTACATACAAGTGAACTGATTGGAGGTTTGTTTTGTTTAATAAATGTTTAAATGTAAAAAAATTTCTGTATTACTGAAGGTTGCGTACACACTGGAGCGGGCATGCGTTGACTGTAAAACGCTGCTAGTTTTAGCGGCTCTTTACCATAATTTTAGCAGCGCTATTCGGCTGCTAGCAGGGTGCTTATAACCCAGCTAGCAGCCGAGGAAGGGGTTAAATGCGCCCCTGAATCGCCGCTGCCGAAACGCTTTGCAGGCACTTCGGCAGCGGTGCGCATTCATTTCAATGGGCAGGAGTGGTGGTATACACCGCTGCTTGCAGGACTTTTTTTTTTAACATCCTGCCAGCGCATCGCCTCAGTGTGAAAGCACTCGGCCTTTCACACTGAGACTGCAGGGGAGCCGTTTGACAGGCGCTATTTTTAGCCCAAAAGCGCCTGAAAAACGCCCCATTGTGAAAGGGGTCTAACTGTTAGATTTTATGAGATGAAGGTAAAAAAAAAGAAAAAAAAAATCGGCCTAATATATCGGCCCAAAAAAATCGGCATCACATATCGGCCATGGGCCACCGCGATTTCTAAATATCGGCATCGGCCAGAGAAAAACCCATATCGGTCGACCTCTAATTTGTATCATGTGTTTTTTTGTTTTTTTTTTTTTTTTTGTTTTTTTTTCTGGATTTTTAGTTGATATTCTGTCTCTATCATTTGAAACACACCTATGATACAAAGAAATGAAGGGTCTATAATTTTTTAAGTGGGCAAACTTACAAAATCAGCAGGTGATCAAATAATATTTTTCCCCCACTGTAGCTGTTAACCTAAAGCTCAAATTTCATTAAAAAAAAGTTTTTGCTCTACAGCTTTTAGTTATATTACTTGCGTGTAATGTATGTCCCACAATGTGCAGGCTGCTAGATTCCTTAGAAGACTTCAGGGTTGTCCCCTCCTCTTCCTGCTGCTGAACTTCCACCGCTGTGGGCATTAATGGCTTTGGGTCTCCGGGCTCAGCTGCACTAAAGAAGATCTGGCAGGGAAATGTCTCCTTTGGCCCTCTCCCTCATTGAGAAAAGTTCTTTCACTGATTTGCCTGTAACATGGTATGTAAATGGGGGCGTGTCTGATCAGTCATAGTTTTCCCCCCTTTCATTCACAGATCATGTTACAGGTAGTGTTATTGGTGAAAGAACTTTTTCTCAATGGAGGAGAAGGAAGGAGTGGACCTGTCCCCGTTGAATCATCTTTGGAATAGCTGAGCTTGGAGACCCAAAGCGGTTAATCCCCACAGTGCTGAAAGTTCAGCAGCAGGACAAGAACAGGACAGCCATGCAATGAAGATTTCTACAGAATTCAGGAGCGTGCATATCATGGGACATATTTTATTACGGGTAAGGTAACTAAAACTGTAGAGGATAAAAATGTTTTTCAGATAAACTTCACCCAAGAGAGCAAGTTCTGCTCTTCCTTTATCCCCCCCCCCCCCTACCCCCCAGCAAGTTCCCTTTAGTGTCCCATCAGCGGTATATACTCACCTCTTTGTAGATCAGCTGCTGGCCACTTGGCCAGATAAAGTTAGTAACATACCTGGTACATTTGGTTAGGGTAAACATGTGACTTGCTGTTCAATCCTGTGTAAGCTCCAGGGCCTCCTCTATTTGCCCACATGGAGCAGCAGAGGAGGGGTGAAGGAAAAATAACTATAAGCAGCTGCCTGAGTTGGCATTGAATTGAACCTGCTGCTTTGACCTACATGGGCAAAGCACCGGTTGACTTTAAATCTGAACTATAGCTATCAAAGAATGCCATGTAATGCTGCCATTTGTTTTACTCTTGACAAAGACTTCATGTTCTTTCCTTTTACTGACTTTAGCTTTTGATCAATCATCAGAGCTTCTACGCTGTTGACACTGGTAATAGAGACAGTAGTCTGGGTTAGTGGTTTAGGAAAACATCTTGGTTGTGGTCTACTTTGCAGTGCTGCCCACTACATGGTGTGAAAATGGCAATTAGAGATTCAGAATTGTGCTGTAGGATTCACGATTGGGCATCAGGAACAGACGTATAACTTTTATTGTGGTGGCTACAGGTTAGCTTTATATGAGTTAATTGGCTCATTTTTCAACAGTTTTGGTAATACCCACAAGCAAATGTTGTTATATAGACCAAGCACTTTTGTTGTATGACCTTTATTGGCAGACAAAACAGTTTGCTCAAATAAGGATTATGTAAATAAGCTAGAACTATACAAGCGATTTTTGAAACCAGTAGGAAACAATGTATATAGCAATGTTACAATAATGTTTTTCTTTGCTATGGGCTAAGATCTGTGTTAGTGTTTTTTTTTTTCCGGTGTTCTGCCGAAATCTCCAACCTGCCAAGAATTAGAACACCGACTGCTAAGAAATGTTATCGGCTTCAGTCACATGACTTGGAATGAATGGGTCTGTTCTGTAACTATCACAGCAATACTGTATGTACTTTAATCAGTGTCAGCGATCATGTCAGCATGCCATCTGGAATTGCCCTTATGCCCAAGACTCCAATATAAGCGTTACAGTTTCACTTCCAAACAGCCTGCTGTAATTGTTTTGCTGTGTCGGTGAGTAAATATTGGCAGATTTGAGCACAGAAGCTTCTACAGTATATCTCTGCTGTGTAATTACAGTGGAAACATGAGATGGCTTAGTAGAGGCTTCTGGTCTGCAAACTCTGCTCAACCACCCCCAGTCTTATCCATTATACAGCATATGTTAGATAAGACCCATTCTGTTTTTTGTAGCCATTTGTCTTGTTGGAATTGTTAGTTGTCTATGTGCTGTGAAAATAAATGTTCATCTTTTGCAAGTCTGCGACTGCCTCATTGCTTTTTAATTTTGTTTTTGTGTGCCAACACTGTCTGTACATTCAGCAATACAATACATGCTATGACAAAAGCTACCAAAAGGTGCAATCTTTTTACAGAGCAGCTGTCATCAAGCTAAACAACCATTTCAGAAGCCTCTGATAGACACTGCCATTTTTCACAAATTAGGGGACAAAGACATGATTAGTGAACCTGAACAGGTTTAGCTTTGGCTCAAAACTAGTAAAGTTATGAGTCAATGAAATGCAGTTTCCAACAATGCTTTGGAGACAGCTTTAGTTTGTATCAAGGTAACTTTAATCTCACAGTGGTAATAAAGCATACAGCAATTGTTGCCATACTGATTGGTCTGTATAAAATTAATAGAATAAAGGCCGTGAGAAATTGAATCCACTAGTTTAGAGTAGAGCTGGGTGATTTTCTCCAAAAAAAAAAACTTAATTCACGATTCGAATCGTTTTTTTTTTTGTTTGTTTGTTTTTATGGGCCGCGCCCATCCTGAGGAGCTGCGGGCAGGAGTTTTTAGGCGAGGCCGCGGCGTCCGGCCCTGACTAAAAGCTCCTGCCTGCAGCTCCTCAGGACCGGCGCGGTGTTGAAAAAAAAAAAATCTAAAAATACGATTTGCTGAAAATTTAAATCGATTTGACCTCTCAACTCGATTCAAGATTCAGATCGATATTATTATTATTATTTTTTTTTTTCCCCCAGCCCTAGTTCATAGTCATGGATCATTTAAAGAACTGACTACCTACCAGTAGCCTGTATGGTGAATGAAGGTGGCATGAACCCACAGTCTAATTTAAGAAAACTCTTGGCACAAAAACGTTTAAAATGTACTCCGTTAGCCCCAAAGGGTATAAATCCACTTTGTATGCACCAAATGCCATTGTAAATTTATAAAATTGTGATGATGGCATTACTGTACAGTGTACTGCACATTGCCTATGCAGAGAGCAGAGCTGTAGAAGGGACTCTACAGCTCCGCCTACTACAGGCGACCTGCAAAAAATTACAGGAGGGGGCATATACAAGACCAGTCACCCTGCACAAGGCGAGAGAGCAGCAGTGACTGGTCATTGGATTACAGCACAGGTCTGGGAAAAATACATAAAGCACTCCAAGATTCAACTGAGCACACACACTTGTATTTAGACAATAACTGCTTATCCCAGGGTTTAAAGTGTTTCTAAACCCAAGAACAAAAATGTAATTTATTGCAGATTATCAGCCCTTAATTTTATTGGTTGGGCGAATACATTTTGTGCAAGTACAGAAAAATACCAGTTCTAGTTAGTAATCTTGTGTCATTGTAACTTCTGTGTAGTGATCTGAAATTATAAACCATCTTCACCGCTTCCCCAGTTTATTTTGTAAGCTATAAAAACAATGCTCTATGTAATGGCGATGAGAAGCAGGTATTCTGTATTCTTAAAGTGGTCCTAAATGCAAAGTGTGTTTAGAACATGTTATAATTCCCCCATCCCTAAAAAGTTACACGACACCTCTCACCGATCCTGCCCCATCCTGAGTGCAGCCTCGCTCTCCTCTTCCTGGTCTCCCTCTGCTGTTAGTCAAACTCCTGTGAAGAGGGAGAAGGGGCATGGCTTGCCAGAGCTGTGTTTGTATATGGACGCACACAGCCTGGCTCAGTAGCCTGCATCCCTTAGCACCCAGTTTGCTGGGGGTGGGGTCACTACTAGCAAGAAAGAGTAGACTGCACTGGTGGGGAGCCACCAAAGAGAAAGTAAGTGATCACTCTGTTAATATTGTACAGAGCAGGTAAGTATAACCATCTTTTTTTTATTTTTTTTTAACCGCTTCAGCCCCGGAAGAATTTACCCCCTTCCTGACCAGAGCACTTTTTGCGATCCAGCACTGCGTCGCTTTAACTGACAATTGCGCGGTCGTGCGACGTGGCTCTCAAACAAAATTGACGTCCTTTTTTTTCCCCACAAATAGAGCTTTCTTTTGGTGGTATTTGATCGCCTCTGCGCTTTTTATTTTTTGCGCTATAAACAAAATAAGAGCGACAATTTTGAAAAAAATGCATTATTTTTTGCTTTAATATCCCCCAAAAATATATAAAAAAAATTTTTTTTCCTCGGTTTAGGCCAATTACGTATTCTACATATTTTTGGTGGAAAAAAAAAATCGCAATAAGCGTTTTATTGATTGGTTTGCGCAAAAGTTATAGCGTTTACAAAATAGGGGATAGTTTTATGGCATTTTTATTAATAACTTTTTTTTTTTACTAGTAATTGACACATTTTTGGGACCATTGTCATTTTATACAGCAATCAGTGCTATAAAAATGCACTAATTCCTGTGTAAATGACACTGGCAGTGAAGGGGTTAACCACTAGGGGGCGGGGAGGGGTTAAATGAGTACTAGGGAGGTGTTTCTAACTGTAGGGGGGAGTGGCTGTGTGTGTCAGTACACTGATCTCTGCTCGGATGACAGGGAGCAGAGATCCAGTGACACTGTCACTAGGCAGAACGGGGAGATGCTGTTTACATCAGCATCTCCCCGTTCATGCTCTACGTGAGTTGATCGCGGGTATACCCGGGGCGATCGAGTCCGCGGCACCCGCGACCCGACTCACGGAGCTCCCGGCCGGCGCACACGCAATGACACGGCGGGGATTTCGAATGGACGTATATATACGCCCATTTGCCCAGCCGTGCCATTCTGCCGACGTACATAGTCGTGCGCCGGTCGGGAAGGGGTTAAGAAAGAAAAATGGCCTTTGAAGGCTATTTTTCTAGCGGTAATAAACCCAAAAGCAAACCTTATTATCGTGCGCCTTACTAATTCTTAGATGTGACGGCTGCATTCTTTTTCTTTTTTAGGTTTCCTTTCTTGTATTTTCACCAGGTGATCCTGCCACAAGCTGGTTGGACAAGATGTCCTATGAATGTAGCAGTTTAGAGTGTTGAGACAGACCATTTACCACTGACAGTGGTGCTTACAATGATCAACTTGTATTAATTCTTGTAAAACCTTTATCCCAAAGGAACAAAACTGTTGCTGTAACTGCAGTATAGGCTACAGTTTAGCTTCAATTTGTAAATTAAAATCTGCTAGTACATCTAAACCCCCCCCCCCCCCCCCGACTGACAATGCTGCAAAAAAAAAAAAAAAAAAAAAAAACCCCATACAAAGGTGCCCTTGTGCTTCTTCATCCGGTGGGGAGGCACTCTAATACAGGAGGTATGTTTTTTGCCAGATCACCAGGGGAAAAAAGCCTAAAAAAGAAAATTAATGCAGCCACTACATCTAAGGATTGGTAAACTGCAATATATTTAATTTTTGGTTTTGGATTTTATACCACCTTTAAGCTGACCCTACAGCCTGTGGGCTGAGTTAAAGAAATCTAACATGCTTCCATACATGCTAACTTGCTGCAGCAGCTGTCACAAAACTGCCTGCATCTGACAATTCCAACCAGCTCTTTAAATAAAAGTCGCTGGAACGGCCAACAAAGTGTTTTGCAAAGTATTTACTGATTGGACAAGGTAATGATTGTGATGTCACCAACACACCCTCACCACCTTGTCCAATCATAGCATGCTTTGCAGTTGTTGAAAATGTAAATTGTTCCCTTAATGGCATCTGTGCCAATGACCACCTTCTATGTTCACAATGCAACAGGGCAGTCAATTGGCACAGGACCCAGAAGCTAGTGGAGATCTCTGTAGTAGAGGTGCCTCATGCAGTGATTTCCAGCTTCCATGAGGCTCTCAAAGGTAAGGCACATACGATACATACTTACAGTGGTCTAAGCTGGACCAATGTAACAATGTACACCTTGCCATCCCTAAAATTTATCTTCAAGGATGCTTTCACACTGATGCAATGCAGTGTGATTTTCCTCCCCCGCCCCCGCCCCCCCCTGCAGTGCGGATGTAGCGCAGTAGACCTGCAATATAAGTGTGGGTTACCTTTGCTTTGCCATAGACTTTAAAAAAAATTGGGCAGTTTTGGTTCATTTTCTGAAAGTGCACCAAAAGTCCTGCATTCGCTGCACCCATGCTGTGGGAAAACCTCACCACATGTGAAAGTGTCCTATGTTTTTGTTTTTGGGTTTAGATAACTTTTAGCACACCTGGGCGGCTCAGAACCTGATCTTGTGTCTGCTCTAGTGTGTTGCAGTGCTAAACAGCATTTTGTGTCCATGACAACCTTCATTCGCTTTAAAGAGTGACAAGCTTGGTCTTCCGACATTCATTGACGCTGGACTGGCTGGATTCTGCAGTTAGTGGTTGTAAACTTCAGATGTGAAATATGAACAAAGCATATCCCTCTATAGCGTGTACTTGTCTCAAACCAGAGCACTAAGGGCTCATTTATACTTGCTTCGACTTTTTAACACACATTAAAGTGCCTACCACTTCAACATGCTTTTTTTATGCTTTGTTGGTGCTTTTTTGAAGCTTTAATGAAGCTTGGTAGATGCCCTGTGTGTGTGTGTGTGTGTGTGTGTTGATATCTCATACCTTAAATTTCTCCAAAACAAAGCTAAAGCTGAGTTAAAGCCTCTCAAACTGCAGGTGCTTCCAGCGAGTATTGCCATAGACTTCTAAGAAGGCTTTGAAGCACCACTAAATTGACATGGGGCATAATTTTTGAACCAAAGCAAAAGCAAGGTGTAAACAGGACTGTAAGCTAACCATTTTATTTACTGACGGGCTTTGACTGGCGTTCAGAGAGCTTTAAAAAAAAGCGTGTCCAAAGCCATGTTTTGAAGCTCGTTCCTCTGCTATCAGCATGAATCACTCCTGACAAGTTTTCCTGACACCAAGAGAAAAATGGTGACAGGGGAGGGACCTCCAGCTGATTGACAGCCTCAGCTCTGTTCCTGTGAGCTGTGGGGGGGGGGGGTCCCTTCCCTCTTCTTACTAAGGCAACTTCAAGTCTCTGCCCCCAGCTTTGCAGAGCTAAGAGATCCTCTTTAAATCCTGCACTCTGAATGGATGTAGGGTAAAGATAAACATGTACAGCTTAAACTAGGTGATTTTTTTCATCTTTGTGTATCACCTGAGGATAGTAACTTAATTGTGTGTATATATCAGGGTTTACAGTGGGGACGGAAAGTATTCAGACCCCCTTAAATTTTTCACTCTTTGTTCTATTGCAGCCATTTGCTAAAATCATTTAAGTTCATTTTTTTTTCCTCATTAATGTACACACAGTGCCCCATATTGACAGAAAAACAGAATTGTTGACATTTTTTCAGATTTATTAAAAAAGAAAAACTGAAATATCACATGGTCCTAAGTATTCAGACCCTTTGCTCAGTATTTAGTAGAAGCACCCTTTTGATTTAATACAGTCATGAGTCTTTTTGGGAAAGATGCAACAAGTTTTTCACACCTGGATTTGGGGATCCTCTGCCATTCCTCCTTGCAGATCCTCTCCAGTTCTGTCAGGTTAGATGGTAAAGGTTGGTGGACAGCCATTTTTAGGTCTCTCCAGAGATGCTCAATTGGGCTTAAGTCAGGGCTCTGGCTGGGCCATTCAAGAACAGTCACAGAGTTGTTGTGAAGCCAATCCTTCATTATTTTAGCTGTGTGCTTAGGGTCATTGTCTTGTTGGAAGGTAAACCTTCGGCCCAGCCTGAGGTCCTGAGCACTCTTGAGAAGGTTTTCGTCCAGGATATCACTGTACTTTGGCCGCATTCATTTTTCCCTCGATTGCAACCAGTCATCCTGTAGCTGAAAAATACCCCCACAGCATGATGCTGCCACCACCATGCTTCACTGTTGGGACTGTATTAGACAGGTGATGAGCAGTGCCTGCTTTTCTCCACACATAGCGCTTAGAATTGAGGCCAAAAAGTTCTATCTTGGTCTCATCAGACCAGAGAATCTTATTTCTCACCATCTTGGATTCCTTCAGGTGTTTTTTTTTTTAGCAAACTCCATGAGGGCTTTCATGTGTCTTGCACTGAGGAGAGGCTTCCGTCAGGCCACTCTGCCATAAAGCCCCGGCTGGTGGACACAAACACAGCTGGACTCAAATGAAGGTGTAGAACCATCTCAAGGATGATCAGAAGAAATGGACAGCACCTGAGTTAAATATATGAGTGTCACAGCAAAGGGTCTGAATACTTAGGACCATGTGATATTTCAGTTTTTCTTTTTTAATAAATCTGAAAAATGTCAACAATTCTGTGTTTTTCTGTCAATTTGGGGTGCTGTGTGTACATGAATGAGGGAAAAAAATGAACTTAAATGATTTTAGCAAATTGCTGCAATATAACAAAGAGTGAAAAATTTAAGGGGGTCTGAATACTTTCCGTCCCCACTGTACATCCACTTTAAAAGCCTAGCATTTACATACTGTATACATGAGTGGAAATTGTGTGTGGGTGGGTGGGTGGGGTTAATGTTTTTGTGCTGTCCCCCTTAGAATTTACAAAGCAAGCTGAGATCAAACACTTATTTCCATTAGATTTACTGATAAAATAATTTATGGTGTAAAAAACTGTTTCAGATTTAAGCTTCTTTCACAAATGTGGGTGACATTTCCATGCAAAGTCCCAAGTTTGTTTCCTTATTTTTGGAGCAGATTGCACCTTTATTCCCCATCCTGTTCATGTGTAAAGTTGTGCTTATGCCATTTTGTAACGTGATTCAGTATACTGCTAGCATATACAGATCAAACAGGATGCTCTGATGCTAGTAGAATCTGTTTTGTGTATGTGTAACTCACACAGTGAGAAATTCTTTTATGTGACCACACACTCCACTATGTGCTGACCATCTCCACTAAATAAATCACCTCTGTTCGAAACCACTTGTAGCCTGCGTTAGCCTTGTAAAGTAACGGCTAACGTGAGAAGGGAAACATTACTCACAAAGCACAAGATATGCAGAACCAATGATTATTTAATTTTTTCAAAGGGGAAGTCTGGCTTGTTTGAAATGATCTTTTAATCATAGGCGCCAAAGGTCTTGTCGTCAATGAAACCACATAGATGGGGATCTCTCTGACGTAGTTTCCATTTCTACTGGGGCCGCTTTGTTTATTTTTTTTATTATCTAAAATCTAGCAGGGAATGTATGATGCTTTTGCCTTGGATTGTAATGAATGTGGGACTGTCAAGCACTTTTCTGCAGCAGAGAATGACATTTTCCAAACCAACTTTGGGGCCCCGTATCTCTGGGCCATTTGGTGCTAGGAACCCCAGCTTTGGATATGTTGTAGTGCTAGTTCCACAGGGTTTGGGGTTCCTAAAACCAAGTGGCCCCGAGATACAGGACCCCAAAATCAGTTCAGAAAATGTCATTCTCTGCTGCAGAAAAGTGCTTGACTCGAGTATAAGCCGAGGGGGGGCATTTTCAGCACACAAAAATTTGCTGAAAAACTCGACTTATACTCGAGTATATACAGGATTTGTTTTAGCTTTAGGTGTAAAGGGGTTAAAGCCCAACTCTGGGCATCTGTGGCAATATGTTTTGTGAGTGGCCCCTCATAGATGGGGCGGAGACATGACAACAGGGGGTCAGGGGTCAGAATTACAGTGGCAGTTGTACTATCTATAAAAACTAAATGTTCTGTCATTAGGCTGTTTGAAGACAGATAAATATAAGAAGATATAAAGATATAAAGCAGAGATAACCCTAAGTGGGTGATTAATGCGATTTGTTGGGGTGCATTAACACACATAACGTGGCATGTTAACTCGTATTGTGATAAGACAGCCCATTCACTAAGAACTGGCTGTCAACACACCACAATGGATCACAAAATGTAAATTTTTTCACAGCACAATGTATATCATGTGCATTGTGGTGCACTGCGGTGTATTGTACTCTACAATGCATTGTGGACCTCTGACCATCACACTTAGAGATTGTTGGACATCTCATTCCAGAACCACAGGCACTGAAGTGGAACATTACTTACACAAAATCAAATTTGCTAGTAGGAAAGTTTTTTTTTTTGTTTTTGTTTTTTTTTTTTTTTTTGTTTTTTATTATTATTGCAGAAAAAGCATACTAGGTGTCTTCTTCAATAAATGCTTTGTAGCTGCTTGCTAGCAAACTTCTATGATGAATAAAGTAAATTTGTACAGTGCTAAATAATACATGTGTATATACATAAACGTTATGTATAAACAAATTATAAAGTTCACTGTGTAACTTCGAACATGTGCACTATATATATATATATATATATATATATATATATATATATATATATATATACACACACATATACTTACTGTGATTGTCCACAGTAAATAAGTAATATAAGGGGGCGTGTCCGGATGTAGACCAAGCAGGACGTGTTGTTGCAAAGCTCCGCCGATCCTGACTTAAATCTGCTACCATCTTGCAAAGCGACTCAGCTGGTGAGCCTCCATCCTCTCCCTAACTGGCCCTGGACACCTCCTGCACCCACCCAGGCAAGAATTGTGAAGCCCGGCCGGCTGATCGTGTCTTATCAGGCCGCGACCGGCTCCACACACTGCTGACCCGCCGCCATCTTGAGGCCTACGGAGCCTCCGACATCAGCGGGCTTGAGTGCCGCACTCCGCGGACCGAGCGGTGACCGATCCCTGCCCATCTGTGGAGGCACTCATCCCAGAAGGTAGATTACCTGACTTGGGGTTCGGGGGACTGCCTGTAGATCCATCAAGGCAAAACTCGGGTGCCCGCGGCCGCCGCCATCTTGCGGCCTAACGAATCAGGCGCATCCTCCACACAGTGCTGTGCCCCAGCTCACATACTGCCTTGCCTGAGTCACCATCCTGACAGGAGCGGTGCAGTACTGAAGGCCTAGTATAGACTACCTATACACAGCACATTATCCATCCTGATCTCTGAGACCTAGTGCATGCTGACTGACCCCACAAGATACTCCTGCCTTAACGAGCTATACTGCGGATGGGCCCACCCAGGACCCGCTACACACAATCCTTGAAAAGAACCTCCCATACCTCTCCAACGGTGGCCACCTTGTCGAAGCGACAGCCAGTCGTAATGGAAGCGGGCGCGCAAACGTCTGCAGCATCAGGGGCAGCTGTGACCCCATCGGGAGCAGAAATTCTGGCGGCTATTACAGCATGTAAAGAAACCTTGACGGCCAAAATAGATTTCCTGACAGTCGATGTCGGTCTCATCCGTCAAGATATGGATAAGTTCAGGTCCCGCATAGCCGAAGTAGAAGACAGGGTCTCCACGGTGGAGGATACGGTCCGATCGGATTCCAGAGAGGTGAGAGCCCTGCAGCTTCAGGTGAAGGCGCTGCAGGAATGGGCCATAGATACCGAAAACCGCCTCAGACGAAATAACATTCACATACTTGGTTTACCTGAGAGGGCTGAGGGCCTCAAACCAGCGTAATTCACTGAACAGTTAATATCCACCCTGTTCAATTTAGGTCCTAGGCCGTCCACATTTGTTGTGGAAAGAGCCCACAGGGTCCCACCACTTCCTCCAAGACCTGGGGCCCCTCCGCGTCCTTTCCTGCTACGAATGCTAAATTACCGCGATCGGGACCGCATCCTGGCGGCGGCTCGAGCCATGCCTGAAATAAAATTTGAGAACGCCAGATTATTTTTCTTCCCAGATTTCTCTCAAGAGGTGCAGCAGCGGCGCAAGTCTTTCACGGATGTGAGGCGTCGACTTAGAGAAAAGGGAATATGGTTCGGCCTTCTTTACCCTAGCAGACTGCGGGTCACGGATCGTGACAACACCCGCTTCTTCGACACTCCAGAGGCTGCTGCAGCATGGCTGGATACCCGCTAGTGTCATACTGCCAACCGAAATGATTACGGACATACAGCACGCTGAAGCCAGCTAAATACCTCATCATTATATGCTGTCTTACCTTCTGTCGCAGGATGACTTATAATAATACTCACTGGTTGCCCATGGGCCCTCCTATGCTGATACACCTTGTCATCTTCCCATCCTCCATCGAACACTCCTTTGCGGACTGGAACAAATGAACATTCATCCTGCCTGAGGAGCTCTGGCGGCTGTCACACAGTTATTTTTTCTGCTTTTGATCCCTGAACTGAGATCCATCCTAATTTTTTACCCTGACCCCCTTCACTCAAGATCCAGTAAGGACTTCTGCCAGTTACGGCAGACCACCCCCCCCTCCCCCCTTTTTTTTTTCTCCCTCGTTAACCTTTTCAGACACAATACTACACCAGGAGTTTGCACACTGGTAGTGACCTAAGTTATAGGGTCCAAATACTAAATATAGATTACTGGTTTTGTTGATTATTTTTTTGGGTAAAAACTATTCCCACTCCCTTCATTCGTTTTGTGAAGAGGGCGGGAACTAGTAGGATAAGCACTATGTGCTTGGGATGGTTTCAGTTTGAATTTTTGTTATGCTTGATGGTTATACTATTTCAGTGCTTACAATCAATTGTATGTCATGATCGAGATTGTGCTGCTCATGGTTGGTCTCTCGAACCGCTCTCCCCGCTCCCAGATCCTCCAGCTGAACATTGGACTTAATGGCTGATCAAAAGACAAGCTCCTTTACTGTTCTCTCTTGGAACGTTCGAGGCCTAAATTCCAAATTTAAAAGAGCCCTCTTATTCCAATACTTAAAATCCAACTCTCCCCAACTTATACTTCTCCAGGAGACGCATCTTATGGGCAGCAAAATCTTAACATTAAAAAAGCCGTGGATCCAGAAGGCACTCCACGCCACATATTCTACTTACGCAAGGGGAGTGTCAGTTCTGATACACAAGAACTTCCCATGTGTAATTGAAGAGATATGCACAGACCCTCAGGGTAGATTTGTTTTGGTAATATTTACCTTGTGGTCCCAAAGGTACATTGTGGTAAATATGTATGTCCCACCACCATTCTCTCCAAAAATTCTATACACTGTTTTGGAAAAGATCACCCCCTTTTGTCCTGGAAAGATTTTGATCATGGGGGATTTTAATGCTATCTTGTCGCCGGAGCTTGACAGACCCACTCCCCCAAAAAATTACTGTGCAGAACTCCCCACCTGGGCTCAGGCAATAGGCTTAGACGAAATATGGAGATGGAAACACCCCTCTACCAGATCCTACTCCTGCTTCTCAGCCTCCCACAAAACTGCCTCGCGGATAGACTTGGCATTCGCCAATCCGCCACTTCTGGCAGATGTGCTAGAGGCAGAGTACTTACCTAGTGGGTTGTCGGATCATAGCCCCTGAAGGTGTCCTTTCGTACCCCCGCCTTCCGCAGCGCTGCGCTGTGGAAGCTGGGTGCGGAATGGATTTCCCATACGGATCTCGTGGATGAGCTGCCAAGGCTGCTGAGCGAGTACTGGGAGCGGAACACAGGATCCTCTCCTCCAGATGTCGCCTGGGATGCCTTTAAGGCGTACACTAGGGGGCAATATATTTCCTCCATCGCAGCTATCAGAAAGAAGCAGACACTTGAGACTCAGTCCCTAAAACAGTTGGTATTAGACCATACAAATACATACAATTCAGACCCTACCACAGATAATTTTGATCTTCTGGCAGCGGCCCAGAGGGAACTAAACCTACACCTGGCAGAAATCACAAGGTTAGGAGCATATAAGAATAAGCAACGATTCTTTGAACAGGGTGACAGAAATGGTCAACTTCTAGCCATGATGGCCCAACATGACCAACCACTTACACTCATTTCTACAATAATCACTCCAGGAGGCGAGACGGTAACAACCCCCTCAGACATACTAAAAGAATTTAATAACTTTTATAAAACCCTTTATGCCTCCGGTCTGCCGGCCGGTTTTTGGCCCGAGGAGCTGGGAGATCTGTTGGATCCTCTGGCTCTCGGATGGCTGTCGGACGCGGAACGTGAGACATTGGTGCAACCCTTTACTGCTTTAGAGGTACTAAACGCTATCCAATCCTTCCCCTCCGGAAAGGCACCGGGCCCGGATGGGCTACCAATGGATTTTTACAAAACGCATGGGGAGATGCTGGCACCGCAATTAGCATCACTCTATACTAAATGCCTTGCGGAGGGGAACTTACCTGATTCTATGTATCACGCCCACCTGATCCTAATATATAAACCTCAGAAAGATCCTACCTCCTGCGCGTCATACAGACCCATTGCGCTACTAAATAGTGACTTCAAAATCCTGACAAAACTTCTTGCTATTAGGTTGTATCCCATGCTGCCCTCTGTAATAGACCCAGACCAGACAGGGTTCATGCCCCACAGAGCCACAGACGTCAACCTCCGTAGACTCTTTACAAATATCCATGCCCAACACATCAATGAGGGATCTCGAACGATTGCCTCATTAGATATTGAAAAGGCTTTTGACACTGTCGAGTGGCCCTTCTTATGGGAGACTTTGCGTAGGATGGGGTTCCCTCTGCTTTTTATTAAATGGCTTCAGGTGATATACAAACGTCCTACCTCCTCGGTGCGCTTGGCAGATAAACTATCGGATCCCTTCAGCCTTTCCAGGGGAACAAGGCAGGGCTGCCCTCTCTCTCCGGCACTCTTTGCCCTTGCCATTGAGCCAGTGGCGGAGGCGCTGCGCACTACCCCACACATCAGGGGCTTGCGCGTCGGTCTGCTGGAGGAGAGGGTGGCCCTGTATGCCGACGACATGCTGCTTTTTCTCGGTGATGCAGGTCCATCACTGCAGGGAGCACTGACAATACTGAACACCTTTGCTGGGGTCACTGGGCTAAAGGTGAATTGGTCCAAATCCTTACTGTTTCCAATAGACCAAGCTGCAAGAATAGGTTCCCCTCCGGATGTCCCCCTACAGTGGGTGGACACCTTCAAATACCTGGGTGTTGTTGTTTCCCCCACAGACACAGAGTTCATCCATCTTAACCTAGACCCACTGGTGCAAGACATAAAGATTAAACTTAAGGCATGGGGGAAGCTGCCATTGTCACTGTGGGGCCGAGTTAACCTTCTCAAAATGAAAGTTATCCCAAGGCTCACTTACCTTTTTTAGGCACTCCCCGCAATGGGTTCCCAAATCTTTCTTTAAAAAGCTCAATCAGATCTTTTCCTCGTTCCTTTGGGGCCCCTCATCGCCAAGGTATAAACTGAGTACCTTGATGAGAGGGACAACGCAGGGAGGTATGGCATTCCCAGACTGCCATAAGTATTACCTTGCCACACAGTTGGTAACAGTGACATGGTGGTTGGATCCAGACAAATCTAATTCAGCTACAGCTCTAGAGGCGGCGGTGATGGGGTCATTGGAAGCACTTAAATTACTGGTCTACAGAGGACCTAAGGCCCCATATTCCTTGACCCCCTCCATGCATACTACTTTACGTGCATGGAGGGCAGGACTGGCGATAGAAAAATACGGGCACAATGAAGTCTCACCCAACGCTCCAATTTGGCTAAATCCGAATATTCCCCACTTTTATAAAATGCTTAACCCATATGCAAGGACCAAACACGGTGTCAAACTAATATCACAGATAATTTCAAACAACACGCTGATCCCTTTGTCCCAACTTTCACAGACGTATAATATACCAAATTATTACATATTTCGGTACCTGCAACTTTCTCATGCTTTTACCGCACAATTCCCGCGGTCCTCCTGCGTGGTTGTCCAGTCTGGGTTGGAAAAGACACTCTGCACTAGATGCGCCGAAAAACCAACCTCTCATCTTTATGAACACTTGATATTTGTGTCTCTCCAACCCATGGACAAACTGTGGTCCCGCTGGCAAAGGGACATTCCAACACTGGACAACGATGACTGGGATGATGTGTGGGATTTCCCCTTCAGCTCCCTGGTTTCATTAAGAGACAGACTAGTGCAATTTAAAATAGTGCATAGAGCATACTTTACACCATATAGACTTCATAAAATGAAACCTGAACACTCGGCGGAGTGCTGGAGGTGTCACACCGCACCGGGAGACTTTACACATATTTTTTGGACCTGCCCTATCATTCGGCGGTATTGGACTGAGGTGCTAGACATGATTAATCTGGTGGCCTCAGTTACAACGCTGGCGACGATGGAGGTGTGCCTTCTGGGCCTGGTGGGGACAATGGTGCCAACAGTGGCGAAAAGAACCTTGATTGGGCTGTTGCTCTTTTATGCCCGGAAAAACATTGCTATGCACTGGAAAAAACCTACGGTACCTTCCTTAGCCCAATGGAAGCGCCTCATAAATGAGAGTCTTCCATTATACAAAGACACATATATAAATAGAGGATGTCCCCATAAATATGACAAAATTTGGCATGCCTGGCTTGCTGAACCAACTACGGTTTGAAGGCTGAGGGAAGAGAATAATGAATAAGGTATACATATAATCATATCAATAAAAACATATCCAATTGTGTCTAATAAGGAGAGTGGAGGATACTATGCATGACTAAGATATAACAAACTTTAAAAAAGGGGAAAGAGACACCAGTAATCCTAGTTGCCTTGCAGCACTCAGACTAAAAACGTACATGAAGCCATAAATGACTTGAAACTTATTAAGCATACAGACAACTGATAAGCACTGATGTTGATGTTTATGTAAGATTTTGTTATCTTTATTTTTCTTTGTTTGTTTGTCCAAAAATACAATAAAAAAGATTTTACAAAAAAAAAAAAAAAAAGTAATATAATGCATAAAGGAAATTTTGTTCAGCGCTAAATAATGTTATCGCATATAGGAAACCCATAATACATGTGTACAAAATGTATATACACCTCCTCCAACACCACCATAGAGAAATTAGCCACATACAGTAGGTTGTGCTTTGTTTTTATTGAGTTGGCTGATGCATGCAGTGCTTATCATAAATTAATATACCCCTTTTGAAAAGTAAGATTTCAATCAATATCTCAATGAACACGAGCAATTTCCAAAATTTTGATAAAACTGAGTTTTATAGATCTGTTTAGCTTATTACATGAAAGTAAGTTTATTAATATAACTTAGATTAAAAAAATATTCAGTTTTACTCAAACTAGTTGATGCAAAAATGAATACACCCCACAACAAAAACTACTACATCTAGTATTTTGTATGACCTCCATGATTTGTGAGGACAGTACCAAGTCTAGGCATGGAATGAACAAATTGGCGACATTGCAACATCTATTTTTTTACGACCTCTTTTAGAGCCTGGATGCTGGATGTAGAATGATGCTCAACTTGTCTCTTCAGAATTACCCATAGGTGTTCAATTGGGTTCAAATCAGGAGACGTATAGTGCTTGGCCACTGAATCACTTTCACCCTGTTCTTCAGAAATGCAACAGTGGCCTTAGATGTGTGTTTTGGACCAAGGGCACAGTGTGATGGTAGCACCTTCTCTTCCAATGTAGAGCAGTACATCTGTGAATTCATGATACCATCAATAAAATGCAGCTCCCGACACCAGCAGCACTCATACAGCCCCGCAGAAGGAAACTGCCACCACTATGTTTCACTGTAGGCACCATACATTTTTTTTGTACTTCTCACCTTTACAACACCATCAGTGCCAAAAACATTTATCTTTGGTCTCATCAAACCAGAGTACAGAGTCCTAGTAATTTTCTTTTTCAGCATGGGCCCTGGCAAATTCTAAGCAGGCTTTTTTTGCATGGGCTTTAGGAGAGGCTTTCTTCATGGACGACACCCATGCATGCCATTTCTCTGCAGTGTACGCCATATTGTGTCACGGGAAACAATCACCCCAGTTTGGCTTTCGACTTCTTTAGCTAACTGCAGTGAACTTGCATGGCGATTTTCTTCAACCCTTCTCATCAGAAGACACTCCCGTTAAGGTGTTAACTTTCGTGGATGGCATGCTTGTCTCTGTGAGATGGTTGCACTTCCATCTTTGTTAAAAAAAATGTATCACTTTTGCTACAGTATTCTCACTGATAAGTAAAGCTTTGCTGATCTTCTTGTAGCCTACACCTTTCTTCTGTAAAGAAATTATTTTCTTTCTCAGGCCTTGTGACATTTCTCTTCCATGTGGTGCCATTGCTGACACTATGGAATTAGAAGGGGTTTTCTTTGTTAACCACTTGCCGACCGCCGCACACAGATGTACGTCGACAGGGCGGCACGGGCAGGCAAAAGGGCTTACCTGTACGTCCCTGCCTGCCCGCGGGTGGGGGGTCCGATCGGACCCCCCCCCCCCCCCGGTGCCTGCGGCGGTCGGCAAATCTTCCCCGGCGATCGGTGGTGAGGGGGAGGCCATCCATTCGTGGCCCCCCCCTCGCGATCGCTCCCAGCCAATGGGATCATTTCCCTGCCTCTGTATTGTACACAGAGGCAGAGGAAATGATGTCATCTCTCCTCGGCTCGGTATTTTCCGTTCCGGGCCGAGGAGAGAAGACTGGAATGTAAGTGCACAAACACAACACAACACAGTAGAACATGTCAGGCATACAAAACACCCCGATCCCCCCCTGATCACCCCCCGATCCCCCCCCCAATCACCCCCCCCCCCCCCGTCACAAACTGACACCAAGCAGGTTTTTTTTTTCTTTTTTTTTTTCTGATTACTGCAGTGTCAGTTTGTGACAGTTACAGTGTTGGGACAGTTAGTATTACCCCCCTTTAGGTCTAGGGTACCCCACTAACCCCCCCTAATAAAGTTTTAACCCCTTGATCACCCCCTGTCACCAGTGTCACTAAGCGATCATTTTTCTGATCGCTGTATTAGTGTCGCTGGTGACGCTAGTTAGGGACGTAAATATTTAGGTTCGCCGTCAGCGTTTTATAGCGACAGGGACCCCCATATACTATCTAATAAATGTTTTAACCCCTTGATTGCCCCCTAGTTAACCCTTTCACCACTGATCACCATATAACTGTTACGGGTGACGCTGGTTCTTTCGTTTATTTTTTATAGTGTCAGGGCACCCGCCGTTTATTACCGAATAAAGGTTTAGCCCCCTGATCGCCCGGTGGTGATATGCGTCGCCCCAGGCAGCATCAGATTAGCGCCAGTACCGCTAACACCCACGCACGCAGCATACGCCTCCCTTAGTGGTATAGTATCTGTACGGATCAATATCTGATCCAATCAGATCTATACTAGCCTCCCCAGCAGTTTAGGGTTCCCAAAAACGCAGTTAGCGGGATCAGCCCAGATACCTGCTAGCACCTGTGTTTTTCCCCTCCGCCCAGCCCACCCAAGTGCAGTATCGATCGATCACTGTCACTTACAAAACACTAAACGCATAACTGAAGCGTTCAGAGTCAGGCCTGATCCCTGCGATCGCTAACAGTTTTCTTGGTAGCGTTTTGGTGAACTGGCAAGCACCAGCCCCAGGCAGCGTCAGGTTAGCGCCAGTACCACTAACACCCACGCACGCACCGTACACCTCCCTTAGTGGTATAGTATCTGATCGGATCAATATCTGATCCGATCAGATCTATACTAGCGTCCCCAGCAGTTTAGGGTTCCCAAAAACGCAGTGTTAGCGGGATCAGCCCAGATACCTGCTAGCACCTGCGTTTTGCCCCTCCGCCCGGCCCAGCCCACCCAAGTGCAGTATCGATCCATCACTGTCACTTACAAAACACTAAACTAAAGAGTCAGGCCTGATCCCTGCGATCGCTAACAGTTTTTTTGGTAGCGTTTTGGTGAACTGGCAAGCACCAGCGGCCTAGTACACCCCGGTCGTAGTCAAACCAGCACTGCAGTAACACTTGGTGACGTGGCGAGTCCCATAAGTGCAGTTCAAGCTGGTGAGGTGGCAAGCACAAGTAGTGTCCCGCTGCCACCAAAAAGACAAACACAGGCCCGTCGTGCCCATAGTGCCCTTCCTGCTGCATTCGCCAATCCTAATTGGGAACCCACCGCTTCTGCAGCGCCCGTACTTCCCCCATTCACATCCCCAACCAAATGCAGTCGGCTGCATGAGAGGCATTTTCTTTATGTCCTCCCGAGTACCCCCACCCAACGAACCCCCCCCCCCAAAAAGATGTTGTGTCTGCAGCAAGCGCGAATATAGGCGTGACACCCGCTATTATTGTCCCTCCTGTCCTGACAATCCTGGTCTTTGCATTGGTGAATGTTTTGAACGCTACCATACACTAGTTGAGTATTAGCGTAGGGTACAGCATTCCACAGACTAGGCACACTTTCACAGGGTCTCCCAAGATGCCATCGCATTTTGAGAGACCCGAACCTGGAACCGGGTACAGTTATAAAAGTTACAGTTACAAAAAAAAGTGTAAAAAAAAAAAACACATACAAAAATATAAAATAAAAAAAAATAGTTGTCGGTTTATTGTTCTCTCTCTCTCTATTCTCTCTATTGTTCTGCTCTTTTTTACTGTATTCTATTCTGCAATGTTTTATTGTTGTTATGTTTTATCATGTTTGCTTTTCAGGTATGCAATTTTTTATACTTTACAGTTTACTGTGCTTTATTGTTAACCATTTTTTTGTCTTCAGGTACGCCATTCACGACTTTGAGTGGTTATACCAGAATGATGCCTGCAGGTTTAGGTATCATCTTGGTATCATTCTTTTCAGCCAGCGGTCGGCTTTCATGTAAAAGCAATCCTAGCGGCTAATTAGCCTCTAGACTGCTTTTACAAGCCGTGGGAGGGAATGCCCCCCCCCCACGTCTTCCGTGTTTTTCTCTGGCTCTCCTGTCTCAACAGGGAACCTGAAAATGCAGCCGGTGATTCAGCCAGCTGACCATAGAGCTGATCAGAGACCAGAGTGGCTCCAAACATCTCTATGGCCTAAGAAACCGGAAGCTACGAGCATTTTATGACTTAGATTTCGCCGGATGTAAACAGCGCCATTGGGAAATTGGGAAAGCATTTTATCACACCGATCTTGGTGTGGTCTGATGCTTTGAGGGCAGAGGAGAAATCTAGGGTCTAATAGACCCCAATTTTTTCAAAAAAGAGTACCTGTCACTACCTATTGCTATGATAGGGGATATTTACATTCCCTGAGATAACAATAAAAATGATTAAAAAAAAAAAAATGAAAGGAACAGTTTAAAAATAAGATAAAAAAAAATAAGAATAATAAAGAAAAAAAAAAAAAAAAAAAAAAGCACCCCTGTCCCCCCTGCTCTCGCGCTAAGGCGAACGCAAGCGTGTCGGTCTGGCGTCAAATGTAAACAGCAATTGCACCATGCATGTGAGGTATCACCGCGAACGTCAGATCGAGGGCAGTAATTTTAGCAGTAGACCTCCTCTGTAAATCTAAAGTGGTAACCTGTAAAGGCTTTTAAAGGCTTTTAAAAATGTATTTAGTTTGTCGCCACTGCACGTTTGTGCGCAATTTTAAAGCATGTCATGTTTGGTATCCATGTACTCGGCCTAAGATCATCTTTTTTATTTCATCAAACATTTGGGCAATATAGTGTGTTTTAGTGCATTAAAATTTAAAAAAGTGTGTTTTTTCCCCAAAAAATGCGTTTGAAAAATCGCTGCGCAAATACTGTGTGAAAAAAAAAAATGAAACACCCACCATTTTAATCTGTAGGGCATTTGCTTTAAAAAAATATATAATGTTTGGGGGTTCAAAGTAATTTTCTTGCAAAAAAAATTCTTTTTTTATGTAATCAAAAAGTGTCAGAAAGGGCTTTGTCTTCAAGTGGTTAGAAGAGTGGGTGACGTGTGACATAAGCTTCTAAATGTTGTGCATAAAATGCCAGGACAGTTCAAAACCCCTCCAAATGACCCCATTTTGGAAAGTAGACACCCCAAGCTATTTGCTGAGAGGCATGTCGAGTCCATGGAATATTTTATATTGTGACACAAGTTGCGGGAAAGAGACAATTTTTTATTTTTTTTATTTTTTTTTGCGCAAAGTTGTCACTAAATGATTTATTGCTCAAACATGCCATGGGAATATGTGAAATTACACCCCAAAATACATTCTGTTGCTTCTCCTGAGTACGGGGATACCACATGTGTGAGACTTTTTGGGAGCCTAGCCGCGTACGGGACCCCGAAAACCATGCACCGCCTTCAGGCTTTCTAAGGCCGTAAATTTTTGATTTCACTCTTCACTGCCTATCACAGTTTCGGAGGCCATGGAATGCCCAGGTGGCAAAACCCCCCCCCCCCAAATGACCCCATTTTGAAAAGTAAACACCCCAAGCTATTTGCTGAGAGGTATAGTGAGTATTTTGCAGACCTCACCTTTTGTCACAAAGTTTTGAAAATGGAAAAAAGAAAAAAATAAAAAATTTTTCTCGTCTTTCTTTATTTTCAAAAACAAATGAGAGCTGCAAAATACTCACCATGCCTCTCAGCAAATAGCTTGGGGTGTCTACTTTCCAAAATGGGGTCATTTGGGGGAGTTTTATGCCATCTGGGCATTTTATGGCCTTCAAAACTGTGATAGGTAGTGAGGAGTAAAATCAAAAATTTATGCCCTTAGAAATCCTGAAGGCAGTGATTGGTTTTCGCGGCCCCGTACGCGGCTAGGCTCCCAAAAAGTCCCACACATATGGTATCCCCATACTCAGGAGAAGCAGCTAAATGTATTTTGGGGTGCAATTCCACATATGCCCATGGCCTGTGTGAGCAATATATCATTTAGTGACAACTTTTTGTAATTTTTTTTTTTTTTTTAGTCATTATTCAATCACTTGGGACAAAAAAAATGAATATTCAATGGGCTCAACATGCCTCTCAGCAATTTCCTTGGGGTGTCTACTTTCCAAAATGGGGTCATTTGTGGGGGTTTTGTACTGCCCTGCCATTTTAGCACCTCAAGAAACGACATAGGCAGTCATAAATTAAAGGCTGTGTAAATTCCAGAAAATGTACCCTAGTTTGTAGGCGCTATAACTTTTGCGCAAACCAATAAATATACACTTATTGACATTTTTTTTACCAAAGACATGTGGCCGAATACATTTTGGCCTAAATGTATGACTAAAATTGAGTTTATTGGATTTTTTTTAGAACAAAAAGTAGAAAATATCATTTTTTTTCAAAATTTTCGGTCTTTTTCCGTGTATAGCGCAAAAAATAAAAACGGCAGAGGTGATCAAATACCATCAAAAGAAAGCTCTATTTGTGGGAAGAAAAGGACGCAAATTTCGTTTGGGTACAGCATTGCATGACCGCGCAATTAGCAGTTAAAGCAACGCAGTGCCAAATTGTAAAAAGTGCTCTGGTCAGGAAGGGGGTAAATCCTTCCGGGGCTGAAGTGGTTAAGTAACACCCTTTTATAATCACCTGTCTGCTGGACACCTTAATGAATAATTAGACTCACCTGTAGTTGAATTCTTGTTAATTAGAATTTTGATGTAAAAAATGTAGCTTTGCTCCAAAAACTTTCATTGGGGTGTATTCATTTTTGCAATATGGTCTTGAATGAATATGTTAGAAAAAATACTTTTTTGTGTGTGCAAATTAACAAATCCTGGTTGCAATTAATGCCCGGATTTGTGGGAGTATTTTGTAGTATAGTGTCCTATAGAAAATATTGATTTTGAAAGCAAAGTAAAGGTATTCTGATAAATCTGTTGGGATGTACTCATTTATGTTGAGCACTGTAGACTTGCATTGTGGAATGAAGAATTAAAGCACAGCCATTGTGTAGCACTGCTATGCAGTGTTGTAAATAGAGGATGACTAATAATTATTAGTGTGATCATTAGTGTTACTATGTAAACAGGATGGTCTATGATGCAACCTCCTCTCCAATCCAAAATAATCTCCGTAGCAACTTGGTTCTCCAGAGAGAGTAGCATTTATCGGATTTCAGAACAGATAACAAAGCCCATGGAGTACTTGCAAATAATACAACATCAGAAGCCTTCAAAGTACCCAATTTTCTTGTCATACATTAGCAAGCGTAGAGTTACTCCACCCAGCACATATGTCCAATCTATCATATGCACCTAAGGTAGCTTCAATGCATGCAATAATGTATATTATCTTCTAGCTCTGTGCTTCAAAATGACAATTTTAACAGCTAAAACTTCCTCCTAAAAAAACTGCCTGAAACTGGAGTGTGTTCTGATTGGCTGGCAAAATAATCTTGATATTGTTGTTAAACAAGACCAAAAAGACCCTATTTGTAATTACTGGAAATAAGAATTAAAATGTTTGTTACCCCAACACTTCATATTCCTGATATGTGCCTGCTGTGCCATGTACTTGTATGAAAAAATATCCTGTTCTCTTTGTATTGCTTGCTTTGTGTGAAATCCCTGATGTTCCTGCCAGTCCCTCTGCTTTCCTACTAAAAACTGACCACACTAAGCAGGAAAACACACCATGGTCAGTTCTCTAGCTATGCTGAGAACTCAGTGTACACTCCTCCAATGAGCAGACTTGTCCTGGCACACCCCTTCTGCACAGCCTGTCACTGGGAAGCTCAGTGTACTGCTGCTTCTCCACCTCCCAGCTCTTATGCAGCTGAGAACAGAGGGTATGTGGTCACTTAAAAAGGGAAAAAAGGGTATTTATAATGTTTTTTTATATCTATACACAAATGTCTTGCCTTTCATTTCAATTTTAAACTGAATGGATTCTTTTAGATGGTGATTGTTTACAATCACTTTAATGTCACTATAGTGTTTACCAGGTAAACAAGTTACCCTTTGAATGCTATTTCCCATGAAGACCCCTTTAGTCTAGTTACCATCATTGGATACTTCTTGTATTGTTAATGGGTAAATCACATCCTTTATCACCCTTAAATAGGTAAACAATTTGCCCTTAGAAATGGTAACTTACCAAAAACAATGACATAAACATTTTACTTACCCCATGAATCTTTGACCACTTCAATACCAGCACTTTTGCCCCCTTCTTGCCCAGGCCAATTTTTAGCTTTCAGCATTGTAGCACTTTGAATGACAATTGCGCGGTCATGAACACTGTACCCAAACTACATTTTTATCATTTTGTTCACACAACTAGAGCTTTCTTTTGGTGGTATTTAATCACCCCTGGGTTTTTTATTTTTGGTAAATAAACAAAAAACGACTGAACATTTAAAAAAAAGTTTTCTTCGTTTCTGTTATAACATTTTGCAAATAAATAATTGTTCTTCGTGAATTTAGGTCAAAATGTGTTCTGCTACATTTCTTTGGGCAAAATAATCCAAATCAGTGTATATTATTTAGCCTGTAGGAAAGTTATAGAGTCCACAACCTATGATATATATCTGAAAATTAATCAATCCTGATGTACTGACAGACTATGTCATTTCCTGAGGCCCTAAAATTCTAGGAAAGTACAAATACCCCCCCAAATGAACTTTTTTGTAAATTAGACAGTCCAAGGTATTTAGTAAGAGGCATGGCGGGTTTTTTGAAGTTGTAATTTTGTATCATAATTTTTTGGAAAATATAGAAATAAAATACTGTCATACTGTCACCAGTGCAGTACAGCATGATCATATAACTGGTGCAATGATGATCAGGGACACTGACTGGTGACAGTACAAAAAAATCCCCAAAATCTTGTACTTGGAAGTGATCAGGATTTTTTTTTTTTACCCATTATGATTGCTTATAGCATGAATGAATGAATGAATGAGTGACTTGTATAGCGCTACCTATGCGAACTGAATCGCCTCAGGGCGCTTTTTTTTGCTGCCGGTGTCCATCTGCAGTATAGCACGGTCCTTTGCCCCATGGGGGTCCTAACACGCTTACAAACACATACACATACAACATACACATATTTGGCCAATTTTTTTTTGACAGGATCTAATTAACCTACCAGCATGTCTTTGCAGTGCGTTACATTGCTATAAATAAGAATTTTACTGAATGAATCAAATTCATTTTGTTTTGCTGTGATTGGTCAAACTAATCACATGGTACAGATGGCCTGTGATTGGCTCTTTCTGTATCATGTGATAGCATTGACCAATTGCAGCTAGCAACACAATTGTACACAAGCATGAAAAGAAACCATCCAATGTTTACAACTGTCATGTGACTTGCTGTGATTGGTCACATCAGTCACATGATACCGGCAGCGAACCAGTACACTGATCGGTTATCGGTTGTGTAAGCGGCACTTTCTGAGAGGACGTCATATGACGTCCACTCAGAACGGTAAGGCGAGAAGGTGTTAAGACTCTTTTCAAATCTAACCTGCATTTTACAATCCCTTGTAGATAACCTTATAAATAACCTCCTATGAAAAATTTAATTGGATAACCAACTATAAACCGGTTGGCCCACTTATACCAAGGTAGGGCATTTGCCTCTTGCATAAAGTTAATATATCAGAGATCTTTTGATATACATACAGTGTATATATATATATATATATATATATATATATATATATATATATATATATATATATATATACACACAGTATTTCACAAAAGTGAGTACACCCCTCACATTTTTGTAAATATTTTAATCTATCTTTTCATGTGACAACACTGAAGAAATTACACTTTGCTACAATGTAGTGAGTGTACAGCTTGCATAACAGTGTAAATTTGCTGTCCCCTCAAAATAACTCAACACCCAGCCATTAATGTCTAAACCGCTGGCAACAAAAGTGAGTAAAAGTGAGTACACCCCTAAGTGAAAATGTCCAAATTGAGCCAAGTTAGCCATTTTCCCTCCCCGGTGTCATGTGACTTGTTAGTGTTACAAGGTCTCAGGTGTGGATGAGGAGCAGATGTGTTAAATTTGGTGTTATCGCTCTCACTATCTCATACTGATCACTGGAAGTTTAACATGGCACCTCATGGCAAAGAACTCTCTGAGGATCTGAAAAAAAGAATTGTTGCTCTACATAAAGATGCCTAGGCTATAAGAAGAATGCAAAGACCCTGAAACTGAGCTGCAGCACGGTGGCGAAGACCATACAGCTGTTTAACAGGACAGGTTCCACTCAAAATGGGTCTTGCCATGGTCGACCAAAGAAGTTGAGTGTACACGCTCAGTGTCATATCCAGAGGTTGTCTTTGGGAAATAGACATATGAGTGTTGCCAGCATTGCTGCAGAGGTTGAAGGGGTGGGGCGTCAGCCTGTCAGTGCTCAGACCATATGCCACACACTGCATCAAATTGGTCTGCATGGCCCAGAAGGAAGCCTCTGCTAAAGATGATGCCCAAGAAAGCCCGCAAACAGGTTTCTGAAGACAAGCAGATTAAGGACATGGATTACTGAAACCATATCCTGTGGTCTGATGAGACCAAGATAAACTTATTTGGTTCAGACAGTGTCAAGCGTGTGTGGCAGCAACCAGGCGAGGAGTACAAAGACAAGTGTGTCTTGCCTACAGTCAAGCATGGTGGTGGGAGTGTCATGGTCTGGGGCTGCATGAGTGCTGCCGGCACTGGGGAGCTACAGTTCATTGAGGGAACCATGAATGCCAACATGTACTGTGACATACTGAAGCAGAGCATGATCCCCTCCCTTCGGAGACTGGGCCGCAGGGCAGTATTTCAACATGATAACTACCCCAAACACACCTCCAAGACGACCACTGCCTTGCTAAAGAAGCTGAGGGTAAAGGTGATGGACTTACCAAGCACGTCTCCAGGATTCAAACCCTATTGAGCATCTGTGGGGCATCCACAAATGGAAGGTGGAGGAGTGCAAGGTCTCTAACATCCACCAGCTCCGTGATGTTGTCATGGGGGAGTGGAGGAGGACTCCAGTGGCAACCTGTAAAACTCTGGTGAACTCAATGCCCGAGAGGGTTAAGGCAGTACTGGAAAATTAATGGTGGGCACACAAAATATTGACACTTTGGGCCCAATTTGGACATTTTCACTTAGGGGTGTACTCAATTTTGTTGCCAGTGGTTTAGACATTAATGGCTGGGTGTTGAGTTATTTTCAGGGGACAGCAAATTTACACTCTTATGCAAGCTGTACACTCACTACTTTACATTGTAGCAAAGTGTATTTCTTCAGTGTCACATGAAAAGATAGAATAAAATATTTAAAAAAATGTGAGGGGTGTACTCACTTTTGTGAGATACTGTGTGTGTATATGTGTATATATATATATTTATATTTTAAATAAAGTGATTGTAAAATATCACCTTGTAAAACAACCCATTCAGTGTAAAATAGAAATGAAAGGCAAAACATTTTTGTATAGATATAAAAAAAACATTATCAATACCTCCCCCCCCCCCCTTTTTTTTTAAAAGTGATCACATTCCCTCCGTTCTCAGCTGCATAAAAGCTGGGGGAGGAGAAGCAACAGTACACTGAGCTTCCCAGTGAATGGCTGTGCAGGGGGGGGGGGGGTTGTCAGGACAAGTATGATCATTGGTGGAGAGTAAGCTGAGTACCCAGCATAGCTAGAGAACTGACCACAGTGTGTTTTCATGCTCAGTGTGGTCAGTTTTTGATGGGAAAGCAGAGGACTGGCAGGAACACCAGGCATTTCACACAAAGGAAGCAATAGAAAGAGAACAGCATACTTTTTTATACAAGTACATGGTACAGCAGGCACATATCAGGAATATAAAATGTTGGGTTAACAATCACATTAATAAAAACACAGAAAGGGGCTGATCGCAGAAGGAAGCTATCAAAGCAGTTGTAATTCTTTGTATTCTAAATACTTTGGAGTTGAGTTGAAAGAATGTGTGCCTGCCTATCCTTTTGCATACACCTTAATACCTGTTTATGCAAATTATATAGTTACATTGTCCTGTTTTAGCAGCATTCTGACCATAGAAACAGAAGGTCACTGTTGCCTAAAATATCATCTATCCTATTTCAATGTAGTAGGTTTAAAGTTCACACCTGCAGTGTCCTGTTAGAGTGTGAGCTGAAGAACCGTTTCTTGTCTGTCACATGGGGGTGCTCTTTGGTAATACAAAACATGATCCCATGTCTGCCGTAGAATAGAATACAGTGCCTTGAAAAAATATTCATACCCCTTTAAAATTTTCCACATTTTGTCATGTTACAACCAATTGTGCAACTTTATTTTATTGGGATTTTATGTGATAGACCAACATAAAGTGGCACATAATTGTGAAGTGGAAGGAAAATGATAAATAGTTTTCATATTTTTACAAATAAATATGTGAAAAGTGTGGGGTGCATTTGTATTCAGCCCCCCTGAGTCAATACTTTGTAGGATCACCTTTCACTGCAATTCCAACTGCAAGTCTTTTTGGGTATGTCTCTACCAGCTTTTCACATCTAGAGAGTGACGTTTTTGCCCATTGTTCTTTACAAAATAGCCCAAGCTCTGCCAGATTAAATGGAGAGCGTCTGTGAACAGCAATTTTCAAGTCTTGCCAAAGATTCTTTTTTTTTTTTTGTTTACAAAAGTTTATTTGGAAGAAATAAAACAGTTACCGTATATACTCGAGTATAAGTCGTTCCGAATATAAGTCGAGGCCCCTAATTTACCACAAAAAACTGTGAAAAAACTATTGACCCATGTATAAGACGAGGGTGAGAAATGCAGAGGGTCAACAATGCCCATCTGCAGCTGCATGCCTCCCTGTGTCCTGTGCAGCCTACCTGTACCCTGTGCATGTGTCCTGTGTCCTGTACATGTGTCCTGTACATGTGTCCTGTGTCCTGTGTTCCTGTGTCCTGTACATGTCCTGTGTGCATGTGTCCTGTGTGCATGTGCAGCCTACCTGTGTCCTGTGCAACCTCCCTGTGACGATCTCCATCCTCCCTGTGGCGATCTCCATCCTCCCTGTGGCGATCTCCATCCTCAGCCGGCGGCCGGCGTGTGATGATACTGTTCGGCGGCCATTCCACAGTTCAAAAGCCACGCCTCCTCCTCGTCTGTGATAGGCTGACCGCTGACTGCCTATCACGGACATTCTCTCATTCTCATACCACGGACGAGGATGAGAGAATGTCCGTGATAGGCTGTACACTGACAGCTGTTCAGCCTATCACAGACGAGCAGGAGGCGCGGCTTTTGAAAGCTGGAATAGCCTCCGAACACGCTGATCATGCAGACAGACGGCGGTGACTCGAGTATAAGTCGAAGGGGACACTTTCAGCCCAAAAAAAAGGGCTGAAAAATTCGACTTGTACTTGAGTATATACGGTACATGTATATCAAAGGGTTCGTACAGGTATGGGAAGTGTTACATGGGATACAATAAGTTGGGTTATAATATTGCGTTATACAGTAAGTTATTGTGGTATAGGAGAGAAATATCTGAGGGATAGATATGCAATAAATGAGAATAATTTCCAAGACATAGTAAGAAGTATTCAAAGAGCAGTTTCGGGTAAGGACCAAAATATCCATTTATCATTAAAGATATGCATGCTATCCGATAGAGTGTGGTAGATCCTTTCTGAGAGTCTGAGTGTTTCCATTCTGGATTCAACCTGGGGCCATGGTAAGTTATGTGTTTTCCAGTTAAATGCTATCATCCATTGGATGGAGCTGATTAGAGAGTGGATTCATCTATTGCAAAAGCTCCAGAAAATGTGGATGTAACTGCCTTCCTCAGGGTAACCCCTGAAACAGTCAGGGGAAACCATGGGATAGAAAGAATGAATCTTAGCCGGGGTCATATACCATCTAATAAAAAGTTTCAATGGGGATTCTCTGAATGCAGCAGCACAGTTGCTTTTGCAAAGGTTTTTTTTATCATTTTAGATCATGAATCTATGGGGAATGAACTACCTATTTCTGTTTCCCATCGAATCATAGGGCCAGATTTCTCGGGTTGGTAAAGGTTATTGAGGTAGTTATATAGATGAAAGATCAGTCCTTTATCTCTAGAGGTGGAAATGCAAATGTGTTTGAATAATGTACTTGGGGGGTTAATGGATAGAGAGTAGTATGTTGAGAAAAAGTCTCAGATTAAATTATATTGGTAGAGTTCTGAAGGGGGGAAATTAAACCTAGATTGTATAGAAGTGAAAGAAGAGAATTTCATATTGAGTGTGAGTGATTTTAATGTGGTGGGATTATTTTCAGTCCAGTTATTAAAAAGAGTATTATCTAAAAATGCTGAGGGGAGTCTAGGATCACCTAGGTATGAGGCTAATGGAGGGGTTTCTGAGGAAAGTTTGAAGTTATCTTTGACTCTTTTCCATAGTTGAATAAAGTGGGCAATTATTGTGTTACGTTTATTTAGGGAATGATGTGATTTTCATATTAGACCATAGGATGCCTTTAAGGTTGAGAGGAAGAATAGAGGTGGACTCGAAGTCCAACCAGGAAATATTTGTGTCAAAAGAGAACCATTGGGCCAGCTGTACTAGTCTGGCTGCTAAGAAATAGAGCCAGAGGTTAGGAAGTCCCAGTCCACCGCTATGTTGAGTTCTGTGCATGAGGGAATAACTGCATCTAGGTTTTTTATTGTTCCATATGAATCTATTGATTTCACGCTGAAGGGATTCCAATCTTGTTTTTGGAACGTTAATAGGAAGAGCCCTAAAATAATAATGTAGTTTAGGGAGGATGGCCATCTTAAAGGCACATATCCTTCCGAGGAAGGAAATGTGATCAGAAGACCAAGTTTTTATCAATGTGCTTATGTGGGAGAAAAGCGGAAGATAATTGGTTTTGTATAGCATGTTATGGGAGGCTGTAATATATACACCTAGATATTTGAATGAGTGTGCGGACCATAAGAAGTTAAAAAATGTTTCCAAGAGGGATAATAAGCTTGAAGGGCAGTTAATTGGCAAGACAGAACATTTGTTTGTATTGATGTATAGACCAGATAATTTGTGGAATGAGTGCAGTTCTGAAAGGAGATTAGGGATTGAAATAAGTGGGTCTGTTAAAAATAATAGGGCATCATCAGCATATAGGCTAAGTTTGAAATGATGTGGGTCTTTGTGGTATCCTTTAATGTTACAATTTTTTCTAATGGCAATTGCTAGAGGTTCTATGGCTAAAGCAAAGAGGAGGGGGGAGAGTGGGCAGCCTTGTCTGGTTCCTCTACTCAAGGGGAAGAAATCTGAGTTATTACCTGGGATTCTAATTCTGGTTTGGGGGAGGTGGTATAGAGCATTAAAGACGTGTATAAATTTTTCTGATATGCCAAATTTGGGTAATAAGTGATTCAGGTAGGACCAATTGACATTGTCAAAGGCCTTGTGAATGTCAAGGCTAAGTAAGTATAGCGGGCGAGAGTGAAGGTTAGCGTCTTGGACAATGTTTGTGACCAATCTAATATTGTCGACTATTTGTTTGCCTGGGATAAAACCCGTTTGGTCAGTATGGATCAGGGAAGTGATAACTGTGGCCAGTCTATTTGCCAACAGTCTGCCAAACAGTTTTAGGTCATTGTTAAGGACCGAAATGGGACGGAAGTTTTGTGGTAGGGTGTGGTCTTTTTGGGGTTTGGGTATTAAGGATAAGTTAGCCAGCAGCATATCCTCCGTAAAATGACCACCCGATAAGATATGGTTGAACATCTTGGTGAGGCTAGGGGTCAATAGGGGAGCAAACTTTTTATAATGTCGATGTTTTAAGTGCTTTTATTATATTTATAATTTCGGCATCCGTGCATGGCTCATTTAAAGAAGAGGTTTGCTGTTGGCTAAGTTTTGGAAGTTGGAGAGAATTCAACCAGCCTAACTCAGTAGGTTGTGGATGTGTTTGAGGGCCAGAGAGAAGGTTTTTGTAAAAAGAGGTGAAAATTTGGAGGACATCTTGGGGGTGTGTCACCAAGTTTCCTTTTTGATCACGTAGTTTGTAAATGTGAGGTGGTTTAGTGTTGTGGTTCAATTTTTTGGCAAACATTGCTGAAGAAGAGTTGCAATGCAGCAAAAATTTCGCCTTAGAGAATCTTAATGATTTTTCAGTGTCCTCAGAAAGTAATGTGTTTTAGAGCTTTGTGTTTGATTTGAACGAGTTCAGTTAATTCCGGGGAAATGGTATTGTTCAGTTTATTATATAACTCGTGGAGTTCTTTGGTGAGGCATTTAATTTCAGTAAGTTTAGCTTTATTTTTTGCTGCAGCTATGTTAATTAAGTGCCCTCTTAGAACTGCTTTGTGAGCGGCCCAAACAGAGGTAGGAAGGACCTCTTCTGAGGTGTTTGTTTGGAAATATTCTTCGATATGGGTGCTGATTAGGGATGAGCCGAACACCCCCCCGGTTCGGTTCGCACCAGAACCTGCGAACGGACCGAAAGTTTGCACGAACGTTAGAACCCCATTGACGTCTATGGGACTCGAACGTTCAAAATCAAAAGTGCTCATTTTAAAGGCTAATTTGCATGGTATTGTCCTAAAAAGGGTTTGGGGACCCGGGTCCTACCCCAGGGGACATGTATCAATGCAAAAAAAAACTTTTAAAAACGGCCGTTTTTTCGGGAGCAGTGATTTTAATGATGCTTAAAGTAAAAAAAAAAAAAAAAGTGAAATATTCCTTTAAATATCGTACCTGGGGGGTGTCTATAGTTAGCCTGTAAAGTGGCGCGTGTTTCCTGTGTTTAGAACAGTCCCTGCACCAAATGTCATTTTTAAAGGAAAAAATCTCATTTAAAACTGCTTGCGGGTTTAATGTAATGTCGGGTCATGGCAATATGGATGAAAATCAGTGAGACAAACGGCATGGGTACCCCCCAGTCTATTACCAGGCCCTTTGGGTCTTGTATGGATATTAAGGGGAACCCCGCACCCAAATTAAAATAAGGAAAGGCCCTATATACTCTGAACAGCAGTATACAGGCGGTGCAAACAAGACAGGGACTGTAGGTTTGTTGTTAAGTAGAATCTCTTTGTAATTTTGAACGGGTACATTTTTAACGTGTTTAGCTCCAGCCAAAAAATCTTTTTTAAGCTTTTTGGAAAACATAGGGAAGGGTTATCACCCCTGTGACATTTGTTTTGCTGTCTTTCCTCCTCTTCAGAAGATTTCACCTCACTTTTTGTCCCAATGAAAAATGTTTTTTGAAAATTTGGGTTTTTTTGTGGAACAAGGATTGGAAAGCATCAGTGGAAAGGAGAAATTGTTTTCCCATATTAACTCTTACAGGAGAGAATTTCCCTTCCTAGGGGTAGATTTCATCTCACTTCCTGTTGTCTCCTTCCGTTTGCAAGTAGGAGTCGTTTGTAAGTTAGATGTTTGAAAGTAGGGTCCTGCCCTATATACTCAGCAGAAATTTGGGCCTTAGGTGTTGCTGTGGCCACAACACTGTAAGCCCTCACAGGGCCCTGCTGTGAAATATTAGATCAAGAATTGTAATTACATGCCCCTGTTGAACAGGAGCTGAAAAATTAGGCCTTAGGCACTGGTGCTGGTGCCACAACACTGCAACCCCTCACAGACACTCTAGTTGGAATGCAGGAACGAGCCCTGCTGCAAAGTATTACATCAAAAATTGTAATTACACGCCCCTGTTAAACAGGGGCTGAAAAATTGTGCCTTAGGCACTGGTGGTGGCGCCCAGAACCAAAAATGTTCTTACAAGCTATCAGCGTGATGATTGAGGAAGAGGATAATTACTCAGGGATAGTCACTCAGCATCAGCATAGGCAGTCTTTGAAGGGATCTGAGATTTCAAAAAAAATTATTCGGTTACATCAGCATCAGGTGCTTGGTAGCTGGTGGTGATCCAAGACTGATTCATTTTTATGAAGGTCAGCCGATCGACCGAGTCGGTGGACAGACGCACCCTGTGATCGGTTACCACGCCTCCAGCAGCACTGAATGTGCGTTCCGAAAGAACGCTGGATGCAGGACAGGCCAGTAGCTCAATTGCATACTGTGCAAGCTCTGGCCAGTGATCCATCCTCAAGACCCAGTAACCCAGAGGATTTTCGGGGGGAAAGGTGTCCAAGTCTGATCTTGCCCCTAGGTATTCCTGCACCATGTAAAACAGACGCTGGCGATGGTTGCTGGAACCGATCATACCTTGGGGCTGCGGACCAAAAAATTGTCTGAACGCATCGGTCAGACGGCCACCTTCTCCACCGCTCCTTCTTTGACTGACTGAAGCCTCAGCAACACGTTGTCCAGAAACAGGAGTTTGTAACCTCCCAGTCTCTGGGAACGCGTTGCACAGACCTTTCTGCAAGGCCTCCCGAAGATGTTTCATCCTCTGCTCCCTCTGCGATGGCAAGATAAGGTCCGCAACCTTACCCTTGTAACGTGGATCAAGGAGGGTTGCCAGCCAGTATTGGTCCTTCTCCTTGATACCACGAATACGAGGATCCTTACGCAGGCTTTGCAGGATCAGGGAGGCCATGCAGCGTAGGTTTTCTGAGGCATTCGGTCCGGAGTCCTCTGGGTCACTAAGGACGACAACATCCGAAGCCACCTCCTCCCAGCCACGTACAAGTCCATGTGTTTCTTGGGACTGATCCCTTAAAGACTGCTGCTGATGCTGAGTGCCAGGCTCCACCTCCATACTGACACAATCTTCCTCCTCCTCCTCCTCCTCCTCCTCGTCCTCTTCCTGTGTGATCGGCGGGCACGCAGGAACACTGTCTGGATAAAGGGGGCCTTGAGAGCTAAGGAAGTCCTCCTCTTCCTGCCTCTGTTCTGCCTCAAGTGCCCTGTCCATTATTCCACGCAGCGTGTGCTCCAACAGGTGGACAAGGGGGACAGTGTCACTGATGCATGCACTGTCACTGCTCACCATCCTCGTGGCCTCCTCGAATGGTGACAGGACAGTGCATGCATCCCTGATCATGGCCCACTGGCGTGGGGAAAAAAAACCAAGCTCCCCTGACCCTGTCCTGGTGCCATAGTCGCACAGGTACTCATTGATGGCCCTCTGCTGCATGTGCAGCCGCTGCAGCATGGCCAACGTTGAGTTCCACCTGGTAGGCATGTCACAGATTAGGCGGTTCTTGGGCAGGTTAAACTCCTTTTGGAGGTCCGTCAGCCGAGCACTGGCATTATATGACCGGCGGAAATGCACACAGACTTTCCTGGCCTGCCTCAGGACATCCTGTAAGCCCGGGTACCTGCCCAAGAACCGCTGCACCACCAAGTTAAGGACGTGAGCCAAACAGGGCACATGGGTCATTTGTCCCTGTCGGAGGGCAGAGAGGAGGTTGGTGCCATTGTCGCAAACCACCATTCCTGCCTTAAGTTGGCGTGGCGTCAACCACCTCTGAACCTGCCCCTGCAGAGCTGACAGAACCTCTGCCCCAGTGTGGCTCCTGTCCTCCAAGCACACCAGCTCAAGCACCGCATGGCATCTTTTGGCCTGCGTACTTGCGTAGCCCCTTGAACGACTACGGAGCACCGCTGTTTCCGAGGAAGAGGCCATGGAGGAAGAAGAAGAGGAGGGGGTGGAAGAGAGAGGTGTGTCACAATCATTAGCATTTTGGAGGCGTGGTGGCGGAACAACCTCCAACACTACTGCACCTTGTCCTGCATCCTTCCCAGCTGCTAGCAGAGTCACCCAATGCGCCGTGAAACTTAGGTAACGTCCCTGTCCATGCCTGCTGGACCATGAGTCAGTGGTAATATGCACCTTACCGCTGACCGCCCTGTCCAGCGAGGCATGGACATTGCCTTCCACATGCCGGTAGAGAGCCGGAATCGCCTTCCGTGAGAAAAAGTGGCGTTTGGGTACCTGCCACTGAGGAACCGCACATTCCACAAACTCACGGAAGGGGGCAGAGTCTACCAACTGAAAAGGCAGCAGTTGAAGTGCTAGCAATTTTGCCAAGCTAGCATTCAACCGCTGGGCATGTGGATGGCTGGGAGCAAACTTTTTTCGGCGGTGCAGCAGCTGGGGCAGGGAAATTTGCCTGGTACAATCTGACGTCGGTGTACCAAAAGCAGATTGCCCACAAGTACTTGGCTGTGACACACCTAATTCTACACCTTCATTCCTCTCACTGCAGGTCTCAGAGAGGACTGGAGGTCTAGTGGGGTTGGAAATCTCAGCTGATGAGGAGCAAGGAGAGATCCTCTTTGTTCTTTGGTGTGGGTCTTTTAGATACGCTTGCCAACGAACTGCATGGCAGGTCAACATATGTCTGGTCAAGCATGTGGTACCCAAGCGGGAGATGTTTTGGCCACGTGAGATACACTTGAGACATATGTTGCAAATAGCAGCGGTGCGATCTGATGCACTCGTCTCAAAAAAGGCCCACACCAAAGAACTTTTTGAATAACGCGCAGAGACTGCAGCGCCCTGCACATGTGGAGCTTTGGGGTGTGATGCAGTCAATGTGCTGCCCTTAGGCTGGCCCCTGGAGGGCATCCTGCCTCGTTGGTGATGTGCCGCCTCCTCCTCCTCCTCCTCCTCTCTCCTATCAGGCACCCACGTTGAGTCAGTGACCTCATCATCCCCTCCCTCCTCATCACTGGAGCAAACCTGGCAGTATGCTGCAGCAGGGGGAGCATGACTGCCAGATTGCTGTCCTTCTTGGGCACCCCCTCTGTCCGTGCTCATGTTACTGCCTTCATCGAGCTCAGTATCATCATCAGAGCCTTCCAAACGCTGGGCATCCTCCTGGAGCATGTACCCAACACTGTGGTCAAACAGTTCGAGGGACTCCTCAGGAGGAGATGGTGGAGCTAGGGAAGGAGTCACTGATGACATTGAGCTGAGGGAAGAGGCCGCTGCTTTGCCAGACAAAGCACCCTGGGCATGGGTGAGAGAGGATGAGGAGGATGAGGACGGCTTGGTCATCCACTCGACCAAGTCTTCCGCATGTTGCGGCTCAACACGGCCAGCTGCCGAAAAAAAGGCCAAGCGTGTCCCATGGCCACGTGCTGATGAGGATGCACCGTCTCCACAACCAGCACTAGACACAGAGCCTGCTTGCCCTCTCTTATTGGCTTGTGACTGTCTGCCTCTCCTTCTTGGCCTTCCAGACATACTAATGGCCTGTAGCTGCACTAAGCTGGGATATATATATATATATATATATATATATATATATATATATATATATGTGTATGTATGTACTGATACTGCAGCTAGCAAAATCAACTGCTTGCCTGTAGTATGAGAACACCACCAACCTTCTACAGGTAGCTTTAGCTGAACACTGTGAGGTGGACGCACCCCACTAACTTGTAGGTTTAGCTGAACACTGTGAGCAGGACGCACTGCACTAACTGTAAATAGTCTAGCTGCCTGACCGTGGTACTAATAGGATCAAAAGAACACCAGTAATTTTCTTCAGGTAGCTTTATATACTGTAACCAGACAAGCCTGCCTGTCAGTAGGAAGATAACAGGAACAGATCTAGCTGAACACTGTGAGCAGGACGCACTGTACTAAATGTAAATAGTCTAGCTGCCTGACCGTGGTACTAATAGGATCAAAAGAACACCAGTAATTTTCTTCAGGTAGCTTTATATACTGTAACCAGACAAGCCTGCCTGTCAGTAGGAAGATAACAGGAACGGATCTAGCTGAACACTGTGAGCAGGACGCACTGTACTAAATGTAAATAGTCTAGCTGCCTGACCGTGGTACTAATAGGATCAAAAGAACACCAGTAATTTTCTTCAGGTAGCTTTATATACTGTAACCAGACAAGCCTGCCTGTCAGTAGGAAGATAACAGGAACGGATCTAGCTGAACACTGTGAGCAGGATGCACTGTACTAAATGTAAATAGTCTAGCTGCCTGACCGTGGTACTAATAGGATCAAAAGAACACCAGTAATTTTCTTCAGGTAGCTTTATATACTGTAACCAGACAAGCCTGCCTGTCAGTAGGAAGATAACAGGAACGGATCTAGCTGAACACTGTGAGCAGGACGCACTGCACTAAATGTAAATAGTCTAGAAGATAACAGGAACGGATCTAGCTGAACACTGTGAGCAGGACGCACTGCACTAAATGTAAATAGTCTAGAAGATAACAGGAACGGATCTAGCTGAACACTGTGAGCAGGACGCACTGCACTAAATGTAAATAGTCTAGAAGATAACAGGAACGGATCTAGCTAAACTGAATACAGTGTATATATATATATATATATATGCAACACCTGGGATGCATATATATACACAATACACTGTAAGTGCAGCTAACTGACTGACTGTTCTGCCTAATCTATCTAACTCAAATCAAATGACACTGTCTGTCTGTCTCTCTCTCTCTCTCTCTCTCTATCTATGAACGCCGGAACACACACTACACAGGGCCGCCGTGCAGGCGGCCTTATATAGTGTGGGGCGTGTACTAAATCCCCATAGCCATAATTGGCCAAAGCCTCCTTGGCTTTGGCCAATTACGGCTCTCTGTTCAGGCGGCGCTGTGATTGGCCAAGCATGCGGGTCATAGTGCATGCTTGGCCAATCATCAGCAAGCAATGCACTGCGATGCCGCAGTGAATTATGGGCCATGACGCGCCACACGAATTTGGCGCGAACGGCCTATATCGTTCGCAATTCGGCGAACGACCGAACAGCCGATGTTCGAGTCGAACATGGGTTCGACTCGAACACGAAGCTCATCCCTAGTGCTGATGAGTTGAACTGTGGAGGCATTTGAAAGAAGTCAATCATTAAGGCGCCAATTAAAGGGGCTGAGAACGATGCCAATATAGGAGGTTTCAAAGGCTACTATGTTGTGATCTGACCATGGACAGGGATCGATATTTGCTGTGGAGGAGTTCGCTAAAAGGATAGGGGTGCAAAAAATATAGTCCAGTCTGGCATAGCAATCATGAGGGTGGGAATAGTGGGTGTATGCTTTAATTCCTATATTATGTGCTCTCCAGGAGTCTATTAACTGTAATTTACTGAGTGAGCGGTTTATAGATTTGCTGAACGCTTTAGAAGAGGGGACCAACCTACTTCTATCTAGAGCTGGATGAGCAGATAGATTGAAGTCACCTCCAATTATCATATGAGGAGAGATGTAGTGTTCTAGAGTGTTAAAGAATTTGGTGAAAAATGTTGGTTGGGCTTCATTTGGGGCATATAGAGAGGCAATTGTGACAGTTCATCTGTTTATACTAACCTTTATAATAATGAATATACTTTCAGCATCTTTATAAATGTTGTGTGGTTCAAAAATTATAGAGTTTTTAAAAAAGATTGCAACACCACGTGATTTGTTGGAGAAGGTGGTATAGTGGATTTGGTTGAATGTTTTGTCAAAGTATTGTGGGTGATTGGTGGCAGAAAAGTGGGTTTCTTGCATCAAGATAATGTCAGCTCCCAATCTTTTGCATTGTCTGAATGCTTTTTTCCGTTTGTTGAGGGAATTGAAGCCTTGGACATTATGTGAGAATATTTTAAGTCCCATTTTTAAGGAGAAAGAAAATGCTAGTTGAGTGGAGGGAGAACAACGGGGACCTCAAATGGGAGTCTGGTAAACAATAAGTGACAGTATAACAATAATCTGTAAAAACACTTGTAAGGTGATAGGAGCAAGACGAGGCAATAGTAATAACTATGCTAAGGAAATGCTTCTTGTATATTATATGAGATCACCGTATAAAGATACCCAATCTTAGAAAATCTGAACTGAGCAATAATATAAGTCTTTCAGGACATTTAATTCTTGCATAAGTTGCCATAAGGGCAAAAAAAAACTGTAAGTAAAAAAAAAAAAGAACATAAGGGGGTTGGGGGACAGAGAGTCGCCCAGCCTAATAAAGACCACAATAGGACAAAACCGTCCAATTTCTGCCGGCGGGGTGCGCCACAGCACCCCAAAAGGAGGTGGGATAGCAGGCCCTGCAGGCAGAATGGGGGTCAAACCAGCGAGGGCGGATGAGACAGGCAAATCAAATAGTAATTAACTTATTTGAAAAGAAGAATGTGCATGGTTATGTAAGTTTACAAACAGACCATAGCAGGCTACCAAAAGGGTAGATAACAACTGTGTTAAACAGGGAGAACCATATTACAGTGGAGACTGATAAAGTAATGTTAGGTGCCAAAAGGGGAAACTAGGGTCTATAAGGTGGTATATGATATGTGTAGAAAGTCTCACAGTTTTCAGGAGTGCAGCCACCCGATACTTGGTTCCATAATGGTTTTGTGTGGAGTGTCTGTTGTCCTCCCAGATAGGAGGGCGGATGACTGTGAATCAGGAGAACCAAGGAGTTAGCAAACTGTATGGGGAAAAATTTTAAGGGTTATGCCTAAAAAAAAAATAAAAAGTGTTAGTGTAAAAGAAAAAGCCGTTTGAGTCTCTGTTCAGTGCTTCATATCCAGGTTTGCTTGCATAATTGGCATCAAATTGCATTAGAGTGGAATATTTCTTCAGCATTTGTATGTAAAGTGAAGATGAGCTGTGTTTATGGATCATTATCCATCAAAATGCAAAAGAAATAATGAAGAACTCGGCCATCGCGGGTGATTTTAACTGACTATGCGGCATGGTCTTGAAGAGAAAGTTGCTGCCATCTTCTCTGTTGCCTCGGATTGCTTCTGGTAGAGGGTGTAGACTATATAGGGGAAGTTCTGGGGAGTGCAGGGAGACGTTGTGATGGTTGTGGTTCTAGCAGGCCCAACTTGATTAACAAATCTTTTCCTTCAATGACATTGTATACAGTGTATGTTGTGCCATTGTGCATTATAGACAGCATAAATGGGAAGCCCCATCGATATTTAATTCTGGCTGTTTGAAGGATGTTTGTGACTTCTTTCATCCTGCTTCTTCGGTCTAAAGTTGCAGGGGAGATGTCAGGGTAGATCTGCAGCTTTACCCCGTCTAATTCAATGTTTGGAGAATTTCTGGCAGCCCTCATGAAATCCTCTTTAGTGACAAAGTCCTTTATGCACATTGTCACATCTCTAGGGGGTTTATCCGATGTGAGTTTGGGGCGCAGTGCCCTATGCATTCTATCACAAGCAAAAGCAGAGATTGGTTTATCTGGTACCAGATTGTGGAACAGCTTTGTGATGGCTAATATATTCTAATATTGTTTCGTCTGTTTCTATTGTCCAAATCTTCAATGTGAGCCTGCATGAAAGAAAAGCTGTCTGACAATGTCTCAGAATCTTTTCTGAGGTCATTGTGTGCAATGGCTAGTTCATCATGTTTGGCTTCAAGTAAGTCAGTGAGGCCTCCTATATTAGCAATCTCCTGTAAGAGTGCTTTTGTAGATTTGTGTATTTCCTGTTCTAATTTGTCCACAAATCTGTCATATATAGCTGACAAGCTTGCATCTAGATCAGCTTTGGAGAGGGGCTGGGTGTACTCACTGCTTTTAGATGAAGCCTGTACAGGAACGCTGGAGGCTGCATGGTGTCCGGCGCCATTTTGGGTCATCTTCTTGGCTGTAATAGACTTCTCCAGGTTTATGAGGAAGTTTGTTAGGTTGTGTTGGGAGCGGCGAAATCGTCCCTTTTTGCTCGATGGCGTGCACAGGGATGTCCCGCGGGGGTGATCGGGTTGATCAGGCTCATTATTTTGTGATATTAGCCCCAGGAATCCTGCCTGGCCTTCCTTGTCAGACGGAGCTTAGCTCAGCAGCGTCCGTCCCGCATCGCGCCGCACATGCGCCCCCTTGCCAAAGATTCTTAATTGGATTTAGGTCTGGGCTTTGACTGGGCCATTCTAACACATGAATATGCTCTGATCTAAACCATTGCATTGTAGCTCTGGCTGTATGTTTGGGGTCGTTGTCCTGCTGGAAGGTGAACCTCCACCCCAGTCTCAAGTCTTTTGCAGACTCTAACAGGTTGTTTTCTAAGATTGCCCTGTATTTGGCTCCATCCATCTTCCCATCAACTCTGACCAGCTTCCCTGTCCCTGCTGAAGAACAGCATCCCCACAACATGATGCTGCCACCACCATGTTTCATGGTAGGGATGGTGTGTTCAGGGTGATGTGCAGTGGTAGTTTTCCACCACACAGCGTTTTGCTTTTTAGGCCAAAAATTTCAATTTTGGTCTCATCTGACCAGAGCACCTTCTTCCACATGTTTGCTGTGTCCCCCACATGGCTTCTCGCAAACTGCAAACGGGACTTCTTATATCTTTCTTTCAACAATGGCTTTCTTCTTGCTACTTTTCTACAAAGGCCAGATTTGTGGAGTGCACGACTAATCGTTGTCCTGTGGACAGATTCTCCCACCTGAGCTGTGGATCTCTGCAACTTCTCCAGAGTTACCATGGGACTCTTAGTTGCTTCTCCGATTAATGCTCTCCTTGCCTGGCCTGTCAGTTTAGGTGAATGGCCATGTCTTGGTAGGTTTGCAGTTGTGTCATACTCTTTCTATTTTCACATGATGGATTGAACAGTGCTCCATGAGATGTTCAAACCTTGGGATATTTATTTATAACCTAACCCCGCTTTAAACTTCTCCACAACTTTATCCCTGACCTGTCTGATGTGTTCCTTGGTCTTTATAATGCTATTTGTTCACTAAGGTTCTCTAACAAACCTCTGAGGGCTTCACAGAACAACGACATTTATACTAAGATTAAATTACAGACAGGTGGACTCTATTTACTAATTAGGTGACTTCTAAAGGCAATTGGTTCCAATAGATTTTAGTTAGGGGTATCAGAGTAAAGGGGGCTGAATACAAATGCATGCCACACTTTTCAGATATTTATTTGTAAAATATGTTAAAAACCATTTATCATTTTCCTTCCACTTCACAATTATGTGCCACTTTGTGTTGGCCTATCACATAAAATCACAATAAAATACGCGGGCCAGATTTTTTCTTCCTGTTTTGTGTTGCCTTTCCACCCTTACCCTGTCAACTAGCTAGCGTTAGTAACACATTGAGAAAATCAGAATTAATTGCTAAATAAAGTATGACAAAGATGGGGACACAAAGACCCCCTGGAGCCCTGCTGCCCTAGGCCATAGCCTATGTTTGTTATGTAGAATCTGGTCCTGGCCCAGAGCAATGGGGCCATTATGAGTCAGTTCTTAAGAAGAAAAATCTCAAAAGAGGCTTGCTGTATGCTTATAGGGCCGGAAGTCAGCTAAGTGTGAGTAAATATCTCACACTATCTATAATGTGCTTTTGACACCTTTATATTTATATACGTAAATGTTAATATTTGCTTTATCTTTTTAAATCGGCTAAGTTTTTTGCTAATCAATTATTTGTCCTTTTAATGGGCAGGTGATAATATTATCTTATCATTATATATACAGGTCACCTACTAGTTCCCAAGAAAAGTTTAGTAAGTTCACTTTTAGAGCTCATCATTATGTGATTGCAAAATGAATGCCCTCTTCTTTAACAAATTAACCCTTATCTCCCCTGCCAAAGGTCCAGCCTCTTCCTGGTGTAGAAAAATGGGGAGAGTTTTTTATGCATACATTAGAACACTAAATTGACCACGGTGATAGTATGATATGCAAGTTTCCCAGGGAAGGACTGGGCTGGGGGGTACTTGCCCCATTTAGGCCCAGCTAAATAATACATGTTGGGCTCAGGGCAGCCATCAGAAATTTCAGGGCCCCTTACACAGCTTTAGGCCTGGGCCCTCCTCCGGGTCTGACCACCAACATTCCCTAGGGTCCGCCCAACGACTGTCCAACCAAAATTTTCAGTGCACCCACTTTTATTTATTTTTTTTTTTTTAAACAAGAGCATGTTTATTGATTGTCAGTAATGACAAAAAAGACAATTAAGAAAACAGCAATACATGTATGGAGTACATTTGTTTCACAGATACAGATTGTTCAGAGTACATTAATGCAAACAGGGAAGAAAAAAAAAGGATCAGAGTTCACATAAGTAATAAAGTTTCCAGATATCATACGCTAAGTGTTATTCTATTCTTCTCTATGTTTTCCAAGCCACAGCCATTTTTCCTTTTGGGTCATACATTGAACATTACAAAATGGTCGGTATAATATGAGTACTGTATAGGTCAATGTTACCTTTGGTTATATAGTTATTCAATACAAGTTTCGCCAGAGCTGAGCCACCTGTCCCATATTTTGTTATACTTGACAGGGCACCCTCTGTGTCTATATAGTACTTGCTTATATGGCAATGTTTTGTTTATTTCCCCAATCCAAGCTTGGAGTGTGGGGGGGCTAGACCTCATCCAATGTCTGGCAATCACTTTTCTGGCACAGAACAAAGTTTCGTGGAGGAAAGTTGCCAAATACTTTTCGGTTTCGGCGTCTGGCAAAATACCTAGTAGACACGATTTGGGATCGAGTTGTAGGGGTGAGCCCATGTGATCATACAAAAATTTTATAACCTGTGTCCAATATTGCTGGATATTTGGGCATTCCCATATTAGATGAACGAAAGAACATGGGCTGGCTGAGCATCCTGGACATTTGGGATCCTGGTCGTGTGTAAATTTGGCTAACCGTGAGGGGGTAAGATAGGCTTTGTGGATAATATATAACTGGGTCAACCGGTCGGAAAGTGTTGGGGATGATTTCTTGACATTCTCCAGTGCTTCCTCCCACTCCGAGTTCTCTATTGGGCCTATGTCCTCTACCCACCTATTTTTAGCACTGTCTATTGTTCTTGCTACTGAGCGCGCCCGTATGATACTATAGAGATTGGATGTCAATTTAGCTGGTTCTTCACCTATAATCACTTCAACCATAGGTAGTGTCTGTGTGTTGGGAAAACCATCTATGAATTGGGCCCGTAGGGCATGTCTCATCTGCATATAGCTGAATAGCATGTTTTCAGGTAGGTCAAATTCTTCCCTAAGTGCTTGGAAATGTCTTACTCCTAGGGGCGTAAGTACCTGGAATAAGTATGTGATTCCCTTTGCAGCCCACACCTCAGCACCAGGTAGATGCATTAGTTCTTGCAGTTGGCGGTTGTACCATAAAGGTGTATGTGAGTGGTAGAAATCAGCACCAGTTAGTTTAAGCGCAATTTCCCAAACCTTTTTATGCTGGTGAAGCAAAGGGTTCTGAGTCGTATCTATTCCCTTACCTTCCCTGCCTCTGAAAACTGCTTGTAGAGGGGAATCTATATCTTTATTTGATTTCCTACATACTAGAGCTTGGTATCTATCTTTATCTGTTTTATGAAGATGAAATAGATGTGAGATCTGTGCAGCTATGTAGTATGCATGTAAGTCCGGGAGGGCCGCTCCACCATCAGTGGTGGGGTTTTTTAGGGTGTTCCACGCTAGTTTATGTCTATTGGATCCCCATATAAATGAATTGACTATCTGATCTAGGGCTTTGAAAATTTTTAGGGGGATAAGTAATGGTGAATTCCATAGTATATAGAGAAATTTTGGGAGTAGAATCATTTTAAAAAGATTGATTCGCCCCATCACACCCAGTGGGAGTCTGGTCCAGGCTTGTGTTCTGGTTTTCAAATATGTAAATAATGGCTCTATGTTGTTGGCAATGAATTCCTTGGGTTCTCTAGTAATTGTTACACCCAGGTATTTGATTGAAGCCACTCTAAGTAGTGGGAGAGAGGCTGATTGTCGCGTGGGTGGCGTTAGATCTAGGGGCATAATTTGCGACTTGGACCAATTCATACTTAGTCCGGAATGTTTCCCGAACTCCTCTATTGTCTTCAGGGCCGCCTGGAGGGACGGGCCAGTATCCTCCAGATATAAAAGCATGTCGTCAGCGTAGAGGCTCACCGTCTCGACCAGGTTACCAGCCCTGAGACCTCTAATTCCTGGGTGCATCCTGAGAGAGATGGCCAGGGGCTCAACAGCTAGGGCATACAGAAGTGGGGATAGTGGGCATCCCTGGCGGGTGCCACGTTCCAGCGGGAAGGGGTCTGATATTGTTCCATTCACTAACACACTAGCCTCTGGTGAGAAATATAGTAGTTGTACCCATTTGATAAACCTGGGTCCAAACCCGAATCTTTTAAGGCATTCCCACAAATACTCCCATTCCACGGAGTCAAATGCCTTGGCGGCGTCCAGCGCCACCACTGCACGATGCACCCACTTTTATTTTAGCACGCTTACAATCTAATATATCCTCCTCCTCCTTTAGTCCCATCTCCCTCATACTATGTCCTCCTCTTTCAGTCTTATCTCCCCCATCCCATGTCCACCATCAGTCCCATCCCCCCCCATCCCATATCATCCTCCTCCAGTCCCATCCCCCCATCTTATATCCATCCTCCTCAAACGTGCCAGTGATTCCTCTCCCTCTGAATTCGAGACTCACCGGATAAATATGCCTCACACTCTCGTGTTTTGGCAAAGAGCGCATATGACACTGTACCCAGTGTACTCAAACTCCACGTCCCATCCAACACGGTGTGATATCATTCCATATGTGGATAAAGAAATACGCACATAGTGTAATAACGTAAAAAACACCACATTTCTTGAACTTGATAACCTTCAATCATTGCACTCACATTACACACTTGTAAAATCAAGCCAAACCAGCACAGCAATTCAATTTCCTCAATCCTTCTGTGTGAACTCCCAGCACCAATGCAAACACGGTCGCGGCGGACCCAAGATCAGCGGAAAACAGGCTCTCACCCCACCAGCTGACTTTCGTCTGACTCCCGCAGGGATCCTCTGCTCATGCCCTGAGATGAGATACAGCGTCTCCTCCGTTACTCACTGCTATTGTTGGAATACCGTACAGCCACGCCCCGACATGTTTCGTCATACCAGACTTAATCATGGGATTGGCTGTACGGTACGGCACCTCCTACTCTTATACTCTTCATTCCCAGCCCGGCTAAAGACTACGCTCGACTTCCGCTTCACCAAGTGTCCCCGCGGCCGTAATACATCCCATGCTGAGACGATCACAACCGTCAGGGGACATTCGTATATAGATCTCTTTATAATCCTATAAGCAGTGAAGCACAATAATTAATAAATATAATAAAATCTGCTCCTTGTTCAGACCTGTGATCACAGTGCCTGCCAGAAGGAATTTTTTAGCACTGGCTTTCTGTGTGGCTCTGGGATGTCATGACACCAAAGGGAAAGAGCTGCATCACTGTCATCCCTCGAAAAATTTGTGAACCCACTTGATATCACATGGGACCAACTACTACCATAAACTAAAACTGGGGATACACCCAAACTACAGCCAAACCAGTGTGAACTGGCACTGCCACTCCACTGAAAAATGATCCATACTCAGGTCACTTTTCAGAGGCATTTGACAGCTAGTGAGGACGTGATATCGCACCTCCTTGCTGTCTGTTTTAACCCCCTAAATGCCAATCTCCACAGGTAATGGCATGATTCAGTTCCAAATACCTTATTTTCTGCACAACTAATACCTAAGGAGAGCAATTGAAATAAGGTGAAGTTCAAAGTGAATTTCTTCACTTAAGTGGAGCACTTTACAGAAGATTTGAGGACATTGTTAAACCCAGAGACTGGTGGACTTACAGTAACAGAAGCAAAGCATTGCACATCTAATTAATGTGGACAATAATATCAGGTATATACAGAACTTCAGTTTTGGGTGGAGTAATATGACTTTTTGACAACACATGAAAATGGTTGTTTTTTCTGTACATTGTACGCTGATTATTGGTCATGTTGTGGAGTGCATAGTAATAGCACAGGGTTTTTATGCCTATATATTAATAAGTTTATTGGTTTAACACTTTTGGTGCTGCATTGTTTTACATTGGGAGTACCTGAGTATTGTGTGTGCCTGTATATTGGGTGTACCTGTGTATTGTGAGTACCTGGGTAGTGTGAGTGCACGTGGGTCTGCAAGTGCACGTGGGCCTGCGAGTGCACATGGGCCTGCGAATGCACGTGGGCCTGCGAGTGCACGTGGGTCCACGAGTGCACGTGGGTCTGTGAGTGCACGTGGTCTGCAACTACCTGTGTATTGTCTTGTTGGGTACCTGTGTATTGAGTATTAGTGTCAGGAAGCTAGTTGTTAGGTAATTTGGACAAGGTATAATCCCCAATCCACATTAAATTGGTAGGTACGATGCCAGGCGGATGTGGAGATGCGACTCGGTGTACATCTTGCGGCATGTATGCGTTCCTTGTTTATCTGATCGAGGGCGAATACTGCTGTGCAAAATGTAAGCGCATTGTTTCCCTGGAAGCCTAGGTTCTGAATCTAGGGAAGCAACTGTCAGCACTGAGAAGATCCTCCATACTAAAGGAGAGGCGGGAACGTACCTGGCAGGGGCCAGCACAGAGGTGGGTGGAGAGAAAGAGGTGCAGCCACCAGAAAAGAGTAGATGAGTGACAGTCAGGAAGGATAGAGGGGGAAGTGCGCATCCCAATAAGTACGCTCCATTGAGTGATAGTGGTGAAACCAGTCAGGGACCAGCACTACTGGAGCTGAGGGACTCTCCTAGCTGCCAGGGGAAGAACTCCTCCAGTGAGAGTGGGGGGGAAGCGAAGGGAAAGGATAGACAGATTTTGGTGGTAGGGGATTCAATTCTTAGAAGGACAGAGAGGGCAATCTGTGACAAAGACCTGAAGCGCCGAACTGTATGCTGTCTACCGGGCGCTCGGGTTCAGCACATCATGGAACTTGTGGACAGATTACTGGGAGGGGCTGGGGAAGACCCGGCTGTCATGGTGCACATTGGCACCAATGACAAAGTCAGAGGCAGGTGGAGGGTCCTAAAGAACGATTTTAGGGACTTGGGAGCTAAATTGAGGAAAAGGACCTCCAAGGTAGTTTTCTCAGGAATACTACCGGTACCTCAAGCCACATCAGAAAGGCAGAGGGAGATTAAGGAAGTAAACAAGCGGCTGAGGAGCTGGTGTAGTAAGGAGGGGTTTGGGTTCCTGAAGGACTGGGCCGACTTCTCAGTCGGTCACCAGTACTATAGAAGGGACGGACTGCACCTAAATGAGGAGGGTGCAGCTCTGCTGGGAGTAAAGATGGCCAAAAAGTTAGAGGGGTCTTTAAACTAGGAGACGGGGGGAGGGTCCAGAGGTGGAGATAGTCAGCGCGGAACATATTCCAGAGGGTAGTATTGGGGGCATTAGTGGTAGGTTGACTAAAGCACATAAATCCAAGGTAAACTACGTGGCATGTTCACCAATGCCAGGAGCCTGGCGGACAAGATGGGAGAACAAGAGATACTGTTGCATCTCTAGGATTTGGATTTTGTGGGAATTTCAGAGACCTGGTTCAACAGCTCTCATGATTGGCTAGCAACCATTCAAGGGTATTGTCATGTATCTGGGTGTATTCGAACCGGGATGTTCCTGGTCCCACAGCTCCAGTCTTACTTGTTGTGCCACAGAAGAGCTCTGGAGTTATGGCTATGTTCTCTCAGTTTAATGCATTACTTTGGACTCACTAGCCCCACCTGCTGCCAGCTGTTGACAATCTACAATCAAAGCAGCCCATAAATAGCAGCACTATCTCTTAGTGCCCGTTTGTGTGGACTAGCTCCCTGGGTGTTTTGACTGCTTTGCGACTCTGAATACTGTATATGAACTTCTGCCTGAATACCTGACTACTCTCTAGCCTGCTGATTTTGTACTTCACCACCAGCTCATGTATGACCTTTGCCTGCCTGACCACTCTCTGGATTTCGATCGTGTACCGCTTTGCCTGATCTGTTGCCAACCCGATCTGCCTGACTAAGTTTTCGCCTGAATCCTCAGCACACAAGCTCCAATTCGGATATTACCTATCATAGGTACCTTATGGGTATTCCCTTTATCGCAGGGATAGAGAGGGTAAAAAAAGGGGAGGAGTATGTCTATATATCAAGAATAATGTACAAGTGAATGTGAGAGATGACATCACTAAGGAAGCTAGGGAAGAGGTGGAATCCTTGGGTAGAGCTCCAAAGGGATGAAGCTAAGGGGAAAATAATACTGGGAGTATGCTATAGGCCCCCTAACCTGAGGGAGGAGGCGGAGGTGGACCTCCTATCACAATTTGGATTAGCAGCAAGGATGGGAAGTGTCATCATAATGGGGGATTTTAATTATCCAGCCATAGAGTGGACGGAGGAGACCACGCATTTGCCTAAGGCTTGCCAGTTCCTAAATGTCTTGCAGAACGATTTTATGGGTCAGATGGTACATGCACCAACTAGAAATAAAGCATTACTAGATCTACTGATTACCAACAAACAGAACTGATCACGGATGTGGAAATACGGGGCAATTTAGGAAACCGCGATCACAGGTCATTTGGCTTCAGTATAAATCACACAAATGGGAAACATAAGGGGAATACAAAGACACCGAATTTCAAAAGAGCCAACTTCCCTAAACTACAATCCTTGCTAGAAGATATAAATTGGGATAAAATCTTAGGAACAAAGAACACTGAGGAGATATGGGTTCGCTTTAAGAGCACATTAAATAAGGGCATTAGCCAATGCATCCCATTGGGTAATAAATTTAAAAGAGCGAACAAAAGTCCTGGATGGCTTAACTCCAATGTAAAAATGCATATAAAAGCAAAGGAGAAGGCCTTCAAAAAATACAAGGTTGAGGGATCATCATCAGCATTCAGACTTTATAATGAATGCAACAAGAAATGTAAGGGTGCAATTAGGGCGGCTAAGATAAAACACGAAAGACACATAGTGGAGGAGAGAAAAAAAAATCCCAAGAAATTCTTTAAGTAAGTAAACAGTAAAAAACGGAGGACAGACCATATTGGCCCCATAAAGAATGAGGAAGAACATCTAGTTACAAAGGATGGGGAGATGGCGACGGTATTGAATTTATTCTTCTCCTCAGTCTTCACAAGGGAATCAGGGGCTTTAGTAACCAAAACTGCAGTGCTTATCCTCATGACACGTCACAGGAAGCACCCTCATGGCTAACAGAGGACAGAATTAGAATTAAACTTGGGAAACTTAACATAATAAAAAATCACTGGGACCAGATGGCTTGCACCCGAGGGTACTTAGGGAACTCAGTCAAGTAATTGCCAGACCATTGTTCCTAATTTTTACTGATAGTCTACTGACTGGAATGGTACCAGCGGATTGGAGAAAAGCTAATGTAGCACCAATATTTAAAAAGGGCCCAAAATACATCCCCGGCAATTACAGACCAGTTAGCCTAACATCAATATTATGCAAGTTCTTGGAGGGGATGATAATGGACTATATACAAGATTTTAGTAATGAAAACCGTATCATTAGCAGTAATCAGCATGGATTCATGAAGAATCGTTCTTGCCAAACCAATCTATTAACATTCTAATAGGAAGTTGGCATCAGGAGTTGCCATCTAGATAAAGGAAGGTCGGTAGACGTGGTGTATCTGGATTTTGCAAAAGCATTTGACATAGTTCCCCATAAACGTTTACTGTACAAAATAAGGTCTGTTGGCATGAACTATAGGGTGAGTACATGGATTGAAAACTGACTACAAGGGCGAGTTCAGAGGGTGGTGATAAATAGGGAATACTTGGAATGGTCAGGGGTGGGTAGTGGGGTCCCACAGGGTTCTGTGCTGGGACCAATCCTATTTATTTTATTCATAAATGACCTGGAGGATGGGGTAAACGGTTCAATATCTGTATTTGCGGATGGTACTAAGCTAAGCAGGGCAATAACTTCTCCGCAGGATGTGGAAATCTTACAAGAAGATCTGAACAAATTAATGGGATGGGCAACTACATGGCAAATGAGGTTTAACATAGAAAAATGTAAAATAATTGCATTTGGGTGGCAAAAGTATGAATGCAATCTATACACTAGGGGGATAACCTCTGGGGAAATCTAGGATGGAAAAGGACCTGGGGGTCCTAGTAGATGATAGGCTCAGCAATGGCATGCAATGCCAAGCTGCTGCTAGCAAAGCAAACAGAATATTGGCATGCATTAAAAAAAGGGATTAACTCCAAGGATAAAGCGATAATTCTCCCACTCTACAAGACTCTGGTACGGTCGCACCAAGAGTATGCTGTCCAGTTCTGGGCACCAGTCCTCAGGAAGGATGTACTGGAAATGGAGCGAGTACAAAGAAGGGCAACAAAGCTAATAAAGGGTCTGGAGGATATTCGTTATGAAGAAAGGTTGCAAGCACTGTACTTGTTCTGTCTGGAGAAGAGACGCTTGAGAAGGGATATGATTTAAATTTACAAATACCGTACTGGTGACCCCACAATAGGGATAAAACTTTTTCACGGAAGGGAGTTTAACAAGACACGTGGCCACTCATTAAAATGAGAAGAAAAGAGGTTTAACCATAAACTACGTAGAGGGTTCTTTACTGCCAGGATGTGAAATTCCCTTCCACAGGCGGTGGTCTCAGCGGGGGGCATCGATAGTTTCAAAAAACTATTAGATAAGCACCTGAACGACTAAAACATACAGGGATATACAATGTAATACTGACTTATATTCACACACATAGGTTGGACTTGATGGACTTGTGTCTTTTTCAACCTCACCTACTATGTAACCATGTAACATAACAGTTTGATACACAGGACTTTAAATGTCATTTGGTTAGGATTTACATCTCCCCCTCTCCCCCTTTCTCTCAACCCTTCCCTTCCATCCCCTTCCCTATTTTGGCACAATAATTAGGAGTATTATGTGGGTACAAGGACTGTAGTATATGTGTGCAGTACTGTATATACAGTGACTAGACTAGCTTCTGTTTAATTATACCTCTTTAAGCCACTCCCACTGTTACGCACAACCCAACCATGACCATTATTTGCCCCGACGTGCTACATCCGCCACAGGAGTTGTTTTGTGGCTGCATTACAGGGTTCCCCAGGTCCTATAGTATCCTAGTCTTGCTTATGTTTTTTCTCACTGTTTTGATTTTCATTGTAAGGCCAAGCAGATTACTTGCTCAGAAGAATTGAAAGCTGTTATAGCTGCACAGGGTAGGCCAACTCAATATTGAACCCTACGGACTAAGACTGGGATGCCATTAAAGTTCATGTGTGTGTAAAGGCAGGTGTCCCAATACTTTTGACAATATAGCGTATGTAACTATGTAATAATTTCTCTGAATGTCTGAAATTGTAAGTCATTTCTTGGAGAGCTTAGTCAACTTTTGTAATTATGATCATAATCTTGTTCTTGATATAATATTCTAGGTTTTGGTAAATTGGTTTTGTTGCTGTATGCTGTTGGGAGGGCGGAACAACGTAGCTTGCCTAGGGGAGAAAAAAAGTATAAATATGACCCTGTGGATTATTTTTGCATGAAGTGAAATAAAGTGTGGCGCTAATAAAGAAAATAATGGTAATCAAACAGCAGTGATATCAAAAGGGAGGATACAAGGCCCTGGAATGTGTACCAATTAGACTCGTGATAGTCTCATGGAGTGTGTAAAGGGATATCTCTTCAAAAAAACACCACAAAACAAACAATAAAAATCTAGGAACAAGTGCATACAGTTATAAAAATATCTATATTCAATATATCAGTTGTGAAAGGAATAACCTACTTTGAGAATATCTCAAAGAAAGATCACAATGGATATATACTGAAAAAAACATCAATGTGATGTGCATAAACTTAAAAATAAAGTGTTCATCAAGACAGTACCCTGGTATGAAGCCATGGATAAATAAAAATAGTGAATATGTGCAAATATTTAATGTCCATTACTGTGCAGTGGGGTAATCACAAAATCGCAGTGACACCCTAGGTGCATACAGTCCTCCTATATGGTGAATGGAGACTATTGAAAGTATCTCTGCATGTAGATGGATTCTTCTCTTGACAAGGTGGTATTATCCCAGAATAATAAGCATAAAGTGCCCTTACCAGAAAGGGTGGACTCACAGGCCCTTGGCGGTGAGTCAAAAGAGCTTGCACCGTCAAACGGTGTAATGCAGCGACCCGTATGATTATTCAGATCTGGATCCCATCGGTGGACCTGGCTTTGGGAAGTCTCCATTCACCATATATGAGGACTGTATGCACCTAGGGTGCCACTGCGATTTTGTGATTACCCCACTGCACAGTGACGGACATTAAATATTTGCACATATTTACTATTTTTATTTATCCATGGCTTCATACCAGGGTGTACTGTCTTGATGAACACTTTATTTTTGGGTTTATGCACATCACATTGATGTTTTTTTCACTATGTATCCATTGTGATCTTTCTTTGAGATATTCTCAAAGTAGGTTATTCCTTTCACAACTGATATATTGAATATAGATATTTTTATAACTGTATGCACGTGTTCCTAGATTTTTATTGTTTATTTGTTTTGTGGTGTTTTTTTGAAGAGATATCCCTTTACACACTCCATGAGACTATCACGAGTCTAATTGGTACACATTCCAGGGCCTTGTACCCTCCCTTTTGATATCACTACTGTTTGATTACCATTATTTTCTTTATTAGCGCCACACTTTATTTCACTTCATACATTCACAATAGTCAGATTGTTGTGTTGGCTGCTTCACTACTTTAAATTTTTCAGGAGTTGGCGCAATTTTTCTTATATAAATCCATACGATTATTTTTGCATAATGTGTGTAAAAATAGCAATGGAAGCCTGTGTGACAGGATGACCATGCATGAGAATGATTGGCAGTCCAGGACATTGCATTCACACCCTATCATAGAAAAAGCCTGAACAAGGCCCTCCATGGCAGGGTCTCTAGGTATTATTTTATCAAATCTGCAGATTTTAAAATATTGAATTTTGTTTAATTACATTAGCATGTGTAGCACCCTTGTCCTAAACAGGGCTGCTAGTAAATTTAGTGGTGCTAGGTGGTAACTAGCCTGGCTAATTTGTAGTCTTTGATCAAATGGGTTTTCTTCTAATCTTGGGTTTAACTGTGATTTCTCCCCTTTGTCAATAGGTGGCACTGTTACATTTGGCATTAGTATGATAGATTACAGTGAACTCAGGTTATGAGTAAATATGCTTCGATCGTGGTGATCGTGGTTCTTTCCACTCGGGCTGCGGTCTGGGTGTGTGTGTGTGTGTGTGTGTGGCAACAGCAGAGGTGTAGGCCTGAAGCCTGGGGCCTAACCACGCGTAAAGGGGTTTGGTCTGAGGGGAGCCTGATCGCTGCCAGCAGGCAAGGGGGAAAAAGTTGCCAGAGGGTCAACCACTCTTGTTGCTGGAGGCAGGTGTAAAGGGGATGGAGTTCTGAAGGAGTACCAGATGAGATTCTTCATCAGCCGGGGACTGTGAAGTAGCTGCCAAAGCTTCAGAAGAGAACTCATCCAAAAAGTACAGCGGGTAGCTGTGAGTAAAGCTTGACAGGGTACAGCGGGTAGCTGTAAGTAAAGCTTGAAGATAAGTACAGCTGGTAGTTGTGAGTAAAGGTTGAGGGATCCAGCGGGTAGCTGTGGGTGAAGCTTGAAGAGTCCAGCAGGTAGCTGTGAGCTAAGCTTGAGGATCTACAGTGCTACTGTGGGATACTGTGAGTAAAGTTGTTGCTATAGGAGACAGCAGTTGCTATGAAATGCAGATTGCTGCATTCAGCTTAAAGGCCCTTTTTCTGTATTGCTGTCTGCCTAGTTCTATTTTTATCCAAGGAGTCTGTCAAGTTGCTATTGCATTTGCTCAAAGGTGTCCTGTGCCCTACACCTCTCTCCCCCTGTTTCTGTTAAGAGAAATAAAACTCTCTTTGTTCATTTTTATAAGTGATTGGCGCCCATCTTTCCACCTTGCACTACACCCACCATGCCTAGTAACCTGCACCCTGAGGAGGAAAGTCAGCCCTCTCTGACTATGGGGGTCACCACAAGGCCTCTGGAGGTCAGGGAGAGTCACACACATGTTAAATCCTATATCATATTTTGGTGAGTGGGTTTATACTGATTTTATCATTAGAGAGGGAAATTTCTAGAAACCTGCCTAAGAATTTCTGATAGATGTTGTCATTCATTTATACAACTCTGTTACCATTACCAGTTTCCATAACAGAGGTCTACTTATTCAGTAAATGTCCACAGTTCAAAAATAGCCAGATCCATCATACTAACTCGGAAAACAGATGTGCTGTTGCTTAAGAATAATTAGCTACAGTGAATAATACGTATTATGAGAAAAATGAAATCCACGGTGGAATGTTGACTGCTCATACTACGGTTTAATTGGAGAGAAAACTTGAGTTTGGAGGCTTTAGTATAATAGCTATTTTATTTTAAAAAATGGTAGAATAAATAATTGTCAAAGATATTGCTAAATTTCACTGAATGGGTTTTCTAAAACAATATATATTGGTTGCCTTGTCTCAAAATGGGAATGCTCTGTGATTTTAATAAAGTGTATGGGATATAGTAAATATATTTAATAGGGGGGAAAAAAGAAATAACCCCTCAAAAATTAATGGGACTTTAAAGGCAACAAAGTAATAAAAACAATTTTATTAGTACAAATATACAATATATATAAGAATAAGGCTAAAGCAATGACATTGAATATACAAAAAATATACAAAAATTGTATATTCAATGTCATTGCTTTAGCCTTATTCTTATATATATTGTATATTTGTACTAATAAAATTGTTTTTATTACTTTGTTGCCTTTGAAGTCCCATTAATTTTTGAGGGGTTATTTCTTTTTCTCCTTCACAAGGGATGGTGGCAACCTATATGACCTAGTTGGATGGTACTCCCTTTTTTATATTTAATAGGGGGGGGGGATGAGTTGTGCTGCTCTGCCTCCCGCCTTTGGGGAGACAACCATTTTCTCTCTTTTTCCTTTTTTCCTTCTACTGTTCCTGCTCTCCCCCTTTCTTCTTCCTTATGATCCTCCTCCCCCTTATCCCATTCCCACCCACCCCCCTTTTTTTTCCTTTGTGTGATCTTGACCCTTAGAGGTATGCCCACCTGTGTAAGGCTGATTTTGGCTGCCTGATGGATTTTGGTGCTCTTATGCGGGCAAGATTTGTATCTAGCCTGAGAATCCCTGTCCCGCTTCCCTTTCCTCTCCCCTTTTTTGGTATTAGTGGATTTTTGTACCCTATTTCATTCATAATTTTGTGCCCAGGGCTACTCTCTGTCAGGCAGGAAGAATGTTTTCTTTCATTGTGTGAACGGACCACTCCCCAGGGGTGTGTCTTTTTGCTGTGTTATTTCTTTGTACTTGTGAAAATTTACAATAAAACTATTATGGGGAATTTTTTTTAATTTATAGTCAAAAGTATTGGGACACCTGCATTTACACACCCATGAACTTTAATGGCATCCCATTTTATAAAACAGTTGACCTGATTGGGCCCCACAGTTACCATAACCATGTCTCCATCCCTGTATAAGCATAAAAAAGCAAAAGAGAGGGGTAGTGGGACTTTAAATGAGGCATGGGTATGTCTTTGAGATGGTCTAGGATACCTTATATTATATTAACTATCACCACCCCATAAGGGGCTTTTTAGCTGTATAGCCATAGAGAATTGCTGATCAAGAAAATGCATAGACATCAGTTCATGAGTAATAATAATAATATAATGCATCATAATATACAATACATAAATCATGCACATTGAGGCATAATAAAAATAGTAATACAGGCAATAGAATGGATATACAAAAAAGGTGAACAAGGTATTCCGAATAACAATGTTAGTAAAAATGGTATGCGATAGAATTCATAGATGAAACAAACTTGAAATGGCAACCCTGAGTGTAGACTCTACGCGTTTCATGGCGTTTAAAGCCAATCATCAGGAGTGGGATGCATCAAGAGATCCTTGGCCTCAACCCCGGGGGAGACAGCTCTCTCAGGGCCACCTTCACTATTCCATAATTGGACTGTTGGGTTATGTACTGGGCTGTTGCCAAAAGGTAATGTGCATTTATATATATTCTAAAATACCTGCTTTGCCCTTTGAAAGCATGATTTAAATCTAGACTCCAATGATCTATTTATCTTTTTATTTATTTTTCTAGTCATCTCTTGATGCATCCCACTCCTGATGATTGGCTTTAAACGCCATGAAACGCTTAGAGTCTACACTCAGGGTTGCCATTTCAAGTTTGTTTCATCTATGAATTCTATCGCATACCATTTTTACTAACATTGTTATTCGGAATACCTTGTTCACCTTTTTTGTATATCCATTCTATTGCCTGTATCAATTATGTCAATATCTTATAAACAGCGTTTACAAACAACGTTTCTATCAACATGACTACTATTATTATTACTATTTTTATTATGCTTCAATGTGCATGATTTATGTATTGTATATTATGATGCATTATATTATTATTATTACTCATGAACTGATGTCTATGCATTTTCTTGATCAGCAATTCTCTATGGCTATACAGCTAAAAAGCCCCTTATGGGGTGGTGATAGTTAATATAATATAAGGTATCCTAGACCATCTCAAAGACATACCCATGCCTCATTTAAAGTCCCACTACCCCTCTCTTTTGCTTTTTTAATGGCATCCCAGTCTTAGTCCGTAGGGTTCAATATTGCGTTGGCCCACCCTTTGCAGCTATAACAGCTTCAACTCTTCTGGGAAGGCTGTCCACGAGGTTTAGGAGTGTGTCTATGGAAATGTTTGACCATTCTTTCAAAAATGCATTTGTGAGGTCAGGCACTGATGTTGGATGAGAAGACCAGGCTCGCAGTCTCTGCTCTAATTTATCCCAAAGGTGTTCTATCGTGTTGAGGTCAGGACTCTGTGCAGGCCAGTCAAGTTCCTCCACCCCCAACTCCCTCATCCATGTCTTTATAGACCTTGCTTTGTTTACTGGTCCAAATCATTTGGTGGAGTGGGGATTATGCAGTGGGGTTGTTTTTCAGGGGTTGGGCTTAGCCCCTTAGTTAAAGTGAAGGGTATGCGTTAGCATACCAAGACATTTTGGACAATTTCATGCTCCCAACTTTGTGGGAACAGTTTGGGGATGGCCCCTTCCTGTTCCAACATGACTGCACACCAGTTCAAAAAGCAAGGTCCATAAAGACATGGATGAGCGAGCTTGGGGTGGAGGAACTTGACTGGCCTGCAAAGAGTCCTAACCTCAACCAGATAGAATGCCTTTGGGATGAATTAGAGTGGAGACTGCGAGCCATGCCTTCTTTTCCGCATCAGTGCCTGACCTCAGAAATGCGCTTCTGGAAGAATGGTCAAACGCTCCCATAGACACACTCCTAAACCCAGAAGATTTAATGCTATTACAGCTGCAAAGGGTGGGCCAACTGAATCTTGAACCTTGCAGACTAAGACTTGAATGCCATTAAAGCATTAAAGTTCATGTGCATGTAAACGCTGGTATCCCAATACTTTTGTTAATATAGTGTGTGTGTATATGTATGTGTGTATATGTATGTGTGTGTGTATATATATATATATATATATATATATATATATATATATATATATATATATATATATATAAAGAATCCAAGGGATTGCTGCACATAAAATGTTATTGAACCGATTGTTCAAGCATATACAAAGCATTACATAATGTAGCCTTCCATGATTTCTGTTTTGGGCTCACAAGCTCACACCCTTCATCAGATCAGAATACAACTATGTTTACAAACTTTTTTATTAGGTATAAAACAGAAAAAAGAACGGTACAGTGCATCTAAAGCTCTAAGCATACCTATGTCTATTTAAACATTTTCAAACAGCACATTTGGAATCAATTATATGATCAATCATTATTTAATATAATTTAATTCCTTCACTCATACCTTTGTTTTGTTTTATCTGGGTATGGCTGATTACTGTCAGCATGCTGCTATAGAACGATCTATAATTTTGTTGCTTTTTGCTTTGTAAGAGGCAGCTAGTGCTGGTGGGGAAATCTTAAGGCTGATTATTGTCCTTGTCCATGGAAAACATATGGCATGATTTGCAAAGGTGTTGGAACCCTCCTCCACATAAATACTACAATTATGCAAGGACATGAGTCAGGAATTATGTTTAACAACATAGGGAGAACAGGCAACTTCTCTACATGAAGTGGCATGTTTGGGATTTGAACCAACAACCCTAGCTCTGCTAAGCAGAAGTGCTAACCTGTCAGCCACTGTGCTACCATTTGGATGGAGGCTGCATCTCTGTGGTGTCAAACAGTCCTAAGTCCCAGGGGTGTAATAAGTTAATCAATGGTGATGTACTGTGGAAGGCCAGAGAACCATTGAACAACCTGTTTCTGTTATGTGCCATCTGTTTTAAAGGCTGGTGGGGAACTTTTTAAGGCTCATTAATGTCCTTGCCCATGAAAAACATATGGCACCATTTGCAATGGTGGTGGAATCCTCCTACACATAAATACACAAATACTGCATTTCTTTGGACATATACCTATAGGTCGTGGAAACACATCAAAACTGCTTCTTTGAAACTCCTGAGGAAAGAAACATACACTATAGAAAGAACCGAGTCTTTCTATCTTATTCCGAAACATGTAGAGTGTCCTGTTCTATGTTTGTAGATATTTTGCATATTTTGTAAACAATAAAAACTTTGTGATAATTTTTTTAAACAATACTACTGTATTCTATTCTTGCACCATATAATTATTTCCTGGTGTTGTAGTGCCCATAATATCCCCCTTGGGGCACATACCCTCCTTTGGGTTTCTATAGGTAGTGGAATGGCATTAGTCAGGAATTATGCTTCTTGATTTATTCTGTGATATTTGGTGGTTCTTGGTGTGTGAGTGTAGAATAGTGATGTTGCCCTCCAATTTTGGGAATGACATTTTGATTTCTAATGTTGGTACACATATCACATTTTTGGGGTCAAATTATGATCATTTGGAAATACTAAACAACACACAAAATTGTGACACATTTAAAATTTGCATCAGCAATGGTATTTTTTGTGGTTTGTGAAGACACCTGTGGGAGTTCCGGTTTAGATTTTTGTGAGATGGAGAGCAGCAAGTGAGAGAGACAGAAAAAAATATATTTTACCAACGCATGAAAACATTACACATTACTAGAATTCTTTAAAAAAAAAATATGAAGAAGAAGCAGCATAAAAACCCAGCAAAGACAACTTACAGTTGTGCTCATAAGTTTACATACCGTGGCAAAATTTATGATTTCTTGGCCATTTTTCAGAGAATATGAATGATAACACAAAAACATGTCTTTCACTCACGGTTAGTGTTTGGCTGAAGCCATTTATAATCAGTCAACTGTGTTTACTCTTTTTAAATCATAATCACAACAGAAACTACCCAAATGACCCTGATCAAAAGTTTACATACCCTGGTGATTTTGCCTGATAACATAACTGATAACACAAAGGGGTTTGAATTAAAGGTAACCATCCTCACCTGTGATCTGTTTGCTTGTAATTAGTGTGTGTATAAAAGGTCAATGAGTTTCTGGACTCCTGACAGAACCTTGCATCTTTCATCCAGTGCTGCACTGACGTTTCTGGATTCTGAGTTATGGGGAAAGCAAAAGAATTGTCAAAGGATCTGTGGGAAAAGGTAGTTGAACTGCATAAAACAGGAAAGAGATAAAAAAGATATCCAAGGAATTGAGAATGCTAATCAGCAGTGTTCAATCTCTAATCAAGAAGTGGAAAATGAGGGGTTCTGTTGAAACCAAACCACAGTCAGGTAGACCAACTAAAATTTCAGCCACAACTGCCAGGAAAATTGTTTGGGATGCAACGAAAAACCCACAAATAACTTCAGGTGAAATACAGGACTCTCTGAAAACATGTGGTGTGGCTGTTTTAAGATGTACAATAAGGAGGCACTTGAAGAAAGATTGGCTGCATGGTCGAGTCGCCAGAAGAAAGCCATTACTACGCAAATGCCACAAAGCATCCCACTTACAATACACCAAACAGCACAGAGAAAAGCCTCAAACCTTGTCAGGAAAGGTTTCATTTGCTGGTGGCACTGTCTGATGCTTGGGCCACAGTACTGGTGTCCACCAGCGGGTGTGTGGAGCCGATATTATCTCCTGCGATCAGGCATCACCTGAGGCTGATTGCAGGAGATGTGCATTAATACCCGGCAAGCACTCACCCACTTGCCTTGGTATTGTCCTTGAGCCCTGACCTGTACCTGTGATCCTCTGTACCTGAATCTGAAACCTAAGCCCTGAACCTGTCCCTCCTGTGACCCTGTGACCTTGTACCCTTGCCCTGCAGCCTGATCCCATCCACCTTCTCTCTGTTTGCTCCTTGCCCCCATCTACCGATCTCCTGTTGATGACCCCGGCCTGGCTACGTTTACGATTCTGGTATTCCCCATCTATTGTATATACCTGTTTTATTGTTGTTATTTGTGGGTCTCTGTCTGGTAGTTGGATTGTTGTGCACTGTATTGTATTGAAGGTGTTTGTATCTATATTCACTTACTTTAATAAATTAAATTACTTCACTTTACATGCGTTTGGTTCCCTCTGTTGCTGTCTACGCAGTTCTGGTCACACCTGTTCATGACAAACCTTCCGGTACAAAGTAATTTGGAGTGATGAGACCCAAATTTAGCTTTTTGGCCACAACCATAAACACTACATTTGGAGAGGAGTCAGCAAGGCCTATCATGAAAGGTATACCATTCCTACTGTGAAACACGGAGGTGGATTGCTGATCTTTTGGGGATGTGTGAGCTACAAAGGCACAGGAAATTTGATCAAAATTGATGGCAAGATGAATGCAGTATGTTGTCAAAAAAATACTGGAGGAACATTTGCATTCATCAGCCAGAAAGCTGCGCATGGGACGTACTTGGACATTCCAACATGACAATGATTCAAAACACAAGGCCAAGTTGACCTGTTCATTGGCTACAGCAGAATAAAGTGAAGGGTCTGGAGTGGCCATCTCAGGGTAAGGTAACCATCCTTACCTGTGATCTGCTTGCTTGTAATTAGTGTGTGTGTATAAAAGGTCAATGAGTTTCTGGACTCCTGACAGACCCTTGCATTTTTCATCCAGTGCTGCACTGACGTTTCTGGATTCTGAGTCATGGGGAAAGCAAAAGAATTGTCAAAGGATCTGCGGTAAAAAGTAGTTGTACTGTATAAAACAGGAAAGGGATATAAAAAGATATCCAAGGAATTGAGAATGCCAATCAGCAGTGTTCAAACTCTAATCAAAAAGTGGAAAATGAGGGTTTCTGTTGAAACCAAACCATGGTCAGGTAGACCAACTAAAATTTTTCAGCCACAACTTCCGGGAAAATTGTTTGGGCTACAAAGAAAAATCCACAAATAACTTCAGGTGAAATACAGGACTCTCTACAAACATTTGGTGTGGCTGTTTCAAGATGCACAATAAGGAGGCACTTGAACAAGGATGGGCTGCATGGCTGAGTCGCCAGAAAAAAGCCATTACTACGCAAATGCCACAATGTATCCTGCCAAACAGCAGAGACAAGTCTCAAGCCTTCTGGCACAAAGTCATTTGGAGTGATGAGACCAAAATTGAGCTTTTTGGCCACAGAGGTGGATCACTGATGTTTTGGGGATGTGTGAGCTACAAGGACACAGGAAATTTGGTCAATATTGATGGTAAGATGAATGCAGTATGTTATCAAAAAATACTAGAGGAACATTTGCATTCACCAGCCAGGAAGCTGCGCGTGGGACGTACTTGAACATTCCAACATGACAATAATCCAAAACACAAGGCCAAGTCGACCTGTCATTGGCTACAGCAGAATAAAGTTAAGGTTCTGGAGTGGCCATCTCAGTCTCCTGACCTCAATATCACTGAGCCACTCCGGAGAGCTGTCAAACGTGCAGTTCATGCAAGACAACCCAAGAATTTACAGGAACTGGAGGCTTTTTGCCAAGCGGAATGGGCAGTTTTACCATCTGAGAAGATAAAGAGCCTCATCCACAAATACCACAAAAGACTTCAAGCTGTCAAGGGGGCAATACATTGTATTAAGAACTGGGGTATGTAAACTTTTGATCAGGGTCATTTGGGTAGTTTTTGTTATGATTTAAAAAGAGTAAACACAGTTGATTGATAATAAATGGCTTTAGCCAAACACTAACCATGAGTGAAAGAAAAGTTTTTGTGTTATCATTCATATTCTCTGAAAAATGGCCAAGAAATCATAAATTCTGCCAGAGTATGTAAACTTATGAGCACAACTGTATTTTAAAGAAATAAACAGTTCATCTCAAAATTAAAATGTATTTTTTTTTGTGTAAAGAACAATTGTACAATTATAAACGATGGTTGAAACTTGCATTTGGCTATATAATGCAATTTGTACATCGCAAATGCGTTTTAGCCATGCGCAAATTTACTATCACGCTTGGTGAAAAATGAATGGGCATTAAATTGTGACTATTTTTACATAGTTGTAGAAAGAGGGGGAATTCTCTTCTCAAACTTTCAATGATATTTCAGTTTATACATCAATTTTTTCAGCAGTTTAAAAGCAGATTATCTTTAAACTATATACCACAAATTTAAGTACCATTTAGGCTATCATATCATACTCTGAACATTTTTTTCATTTGCAATTCCCGTGTTTCGATCACGACTACTGATTTAGAAGGTCTCTGTTGTCTGTAACCTATAGTGAGTTATGCCGCGTACACATGACCTGACTTTCCTGGCAGAAAAGGTCCGATGGAATCATTCCGTCGGACATTCCGATCGTGTGTGGGCTTCATGTGACTTTTTCTTTCTAAAATTCTGACGGACCTAGAAAAAGTACATGTTTCAAATCTTTCCGACGGACTCAATTCCTATTGGGAAAACCGTTCGTCTGTATGCTAGTCTGACGGACCAAAATATGACGCAATGGCAGCTATTGGCTACTGGCTATTGAACTTCCTTTTTCTAGTCCCGTCGTACGTCATCGCGTTCTAAACGAACAGACTTTGGTGTGATCGTGTGTAGGCAAGTCCGTTTCAGCGGAACTCCGTCGGAAAGACCGTCAGAGTCTACTCTGACGGAAAGTCTGGTCGTGTGTACGCGGCATTAGAATTTGTGACTATTTGTTTCCGAGTGCTATAGTGAATTTATTTTCATGCTAATTTACGTGGTTTTGGCCATTTTGTGACCATTTTTCACACATTTGAAAATTTGCACTATAGTAAATATGCCCCAATATATCACAACCTCGTAGTCATATAGAATTACATCTAGGCATTTATCCAATAACCCCATGTGTCTTATCAAGGTATCTCAAGTTGATATATTAATTTAATGAATTTAAAAAAACAAATCTAAATCTAAATCCGTATTTAATCCTTTAGGGGCAATAGTATCAAAAAAATTAATCCAGTGTACTTCTCGTTTTTATAACAATAATTCCCGATCTCCTCCTCTCCTGTGTCCTTGTGGGGACTATATTGGTCAGATCTGACCAATCTGTCCCTTAAAATTCTACCCCTTCTACATGAGGACAAGGGTGGGGTTTGAAATTCAACTATGTTAGGAAAATTCTCTTTCAACACCCTCCAATGTTTTAAACTTGAAAATAAAATAAATGAAATTGTGATACAAATGGGATTCTTTTAGTATTCCTATTAGGGATCCTACTATCCGTCAAATGTACACGTTTCCTTTTAACTAATGCGGCTGGATAACTTCTCCTAGCAAGTTTAGTTTCCATCGCATTTAAGCTCTCCTCATGACTCTGTGGATCACTAATAAGGATGAGCCGAACATCCCCAGTTCGGTTTGCAGCAGAACATGCAAACAGGCAAAAAATTTGTGCGAACACCGTTAAAGTCTATGGGACATGAACATGAAAAATCAAAGGTGCTCATTTTAAAGGCTTATATGCATGTTATTGCCATAAAAAGTGTTTGGGGACCCAGGTCCTGCCCCAGGGGACATGTATCAATGCAAAATAAAAATTTTAAAAACTGCAGTTTTTTCGGGAGCAGTGATTTTAATAATGATTAAAGTGAAACAATAAAAATTAAATATTCCTTTAAATATTATGCCTGGGGGGGGGGGGGGGGTCTCCTTAGTCTGCCTGTAAAGTAGCACATCTTTCCCATGTTTATAACAGTACCACAGCAAAATTAAATTTTTTCCTTTAGAAATGTCATTTAAAACTCGCGGCTGTATTGTATTGTTAAGGGGAACTCCGCACCAAAATTAGAAAAAAATTGACGCAGGGGTCCCCTAGGCCCCCAGGCACTATATACCCTGAACAGCAGTATACACTATCTCACAAAAGTATGTACACCCCTCACATTTTTGTAAATATTTTATTCTATCTTTTCATGTGACAACACTGAAGAAATGACACTTTGCGACAATGTAAAGTAGTGAGTGTACAGCTTGTATAACAGTGTAAATTTGCTGTCCCCTCAAAATATCTCAACACACAATCATTAATGTCTTGTCAGGGCTGGGCTCAGCCCTTCCTTCTCTAAGCTGGCCGCTCAGCTGTCGGCTAATTGTCAGCTCCTTTCTCTCCACAGTGACTCAGCTGTTGATGATCTGCTCGTCAGTCCTGGCTACATAAAGCCATCCAGCTCACTTCATCTCTGCCTTCACCTTTGGTCACATGTAAACTCCTGATCCTGCTTGCTGTACTACTACGTTGATCTCTGGCTCTCTGACATTGGCATTGGCTGACTACCCAATCTGGTTACTGAACTCTCCTCCATGACAACATCACAGAGCTGGTGGATGTTAGAGACCTTGCCTTCCTCCACCTTCCGTTTTGAGGATGCCCCACAGATGCTCAATAGGGTTTAGGTCTGGAGACATGCTTGGCCAGTCCATCACCTTTACCCTCAGCTTAATTAGCAAGGCAGTGGTGGTCTTAGAGGTGTGTCTGGGGTCGTTATCAGGTTGGAATACTGCCCTGTGGCCAAGTCTCCAGGGGGAGGGGATCATGCTCTGCTTCAGTAGGTCGTAGTAAATGTTGGCATTCATGGTTCCCTCAATTAATTGTAGCTCCCCAGTGCCGACAGCACTCATGCAGCCCCAGACCATGACAATCCCACCACCATGCTTGACTGTAGCCAAGACACACTTGTCTTTGTAATTCTCACCTGGTTGCCCCCACACACGCTTGACACCTTCTGAACCAAATCTTGGTCTCATCAGACCACAGGACATGGTTCCAGTTATCCATGTCCTTAGTTTGCTTGTCTTCAGCAAACTGTTTGCAGGCTTTCTTGTGCATCATCTTTAGAAGAGGCTTCCTTCTGGGATGACAGCCATGCAGACCAATTTGATGCAGTGTGCAGCGTATGGTTTGAGCACTTACGGGCTTTATTTTTTTCATTTTATTTATTTCAGGTACTTATATAGCGCCGTCAATTTACGCAGCGCTTTACATATACATTGTACATTCACAGCAGTCCCTACCTTCAAGGAGCTTACAATCTAAGGTCCCTAACTCACATTCATACATACTAGGGACAATTTTTAGACAGGATCCAATTAACCTACCAGCATGTCTTTGGAGTGTGGGAGGAAACCGGAGTACCCGGAGGAAACCCACGCAGTGTCGTGGTTGGGATTCAAACCAGCGACCCTTCTTACTGCTAGGCGAAATTGCTATCCACTACACCACTGTGCCACCCACAGTGGCTGACTCCCCACCCCTTCAACCTCTGCAGCAATGCTGGCAGCACTCATACGTCTATTTCCCAAAGACAACCTCTGGATATGCCCTTCTGGGGGAGAGGCATTTAGCCTCAGACAAGAATGTGAGATTCTTATAGTCAGTAAGAATGATAACCAGCACAGTGGTACCTTCGAGGAGATCTTATTTGCACTCCGCAGGTGACAATTTCTTGTTAAAGTAGCCACAAGGATGCATAGCGCTCTCAGAGGTAGGACATTGAGACAGAAGGGTGCCAACACCAGTCTCAGAAGCATCAACTCAAGGATAAACGGTAACGTAGGATCAGGATGTGCCAACATAGGAGCAGAAACAAAGGCAGCCTTGAGACTCTCAAAGGCCTTAAAGGACTTCGGAGGCCAACTCTGTGGGTTAAAATCCTTTCTGGTCATATCAGTCAGGGGCTTGACCAGAGACGATAAGTTACGAATAAACTTCTGATAATAGTTGACAAAAGCCCAAGAAATGCTGCAGAGGACGTAAACCCACGGGTCGGGGCCACTGTAGGACTGCTGAAAGTTTCTTTGGGTCCATCAAAAAACCAGCAGTGGAAATGACATGGAATTTAACCTGTTCACGATGGAACTCGCACTTCTCCAGTTTACAATAGAGAGTGTTCTCTCTTAGTTTCTGAAGCACACGACAGACATTTGTGTGGTGGCTCTCCAGGGACTTGGAAAATTTGAGGATATCATCGAAACAGACCACCACATATACCGGCAACAAATCTCAGAGGACATAGTTAATAAATTCCTGAAAAACTGCCGGGGCGTTACAAAGTCCAAAAGGCATTATGAGGTACTCTTAATGGCCTGCTCTGGTATTAAATGCAGTTTTCCACTCGTCGCCCTCCTTAATGCTCACGAGATTGTATGCCCCTCTCAAATCAAGCTTCGTGAAAACTGTTGCTTGTGGGCAGGCTGTAGAGGTCTCCCGTCAAGAGCCTCAATGGCAAGTGGAGTGTCACGCAGCTGCAGTGGAATGGAATGCTTCGATACAAAGGCAGCATCAATAAACAGGCCTGCAGCCCCAGAATTGATTAGAGCCTGTATATCGACGGATGACTCAGCCCAAGAAAGGGTGACCGAAACCAGGGGCTTATCCTTCTGGATAACTGGGGATGAAACAATGCCACCTAAGGTCTGTCAGTGACAGGACCTCAAGATCGGGTAGGACAAGACTTCAAAAAGTGACCTGCCTGGCCACAACAAAGGCACAATCTCTCCCTCCTCCTAAAGTATCTTTCATCCACAGAGAGACACGTGAAGCCCAAGTACATGGGTTCACCTTCACTGCCCGACTCGGTACTAGGAGACATGGGAGGTGAGGGAGGCACAGGTGGGACTGCTAAGCTCAGAGACAAACGTATAGGAGGCTTCCGCAAGCGCTCCTTAAAAAGTGAGTCTTTCTCTGAGTCTGGAGTCAATGAGGATAGCAAACGTGATTAACTTCTCCAGCGCAGTGGGTATATCTGAGGCTGCTATCTCATCCTTGATGGTATCCGAGAGACCATGAGAAAAAGCATCCATGAGGGCCTCATTGTTCCGCTCAACCTCTGCTGCCAGAGTATGATATTCAATGGCGTAGTCTGCAACTGTTCTCGTACTCTGTTCGATGGACATGAGGCACTTGGCAGCAGAAGCGGAGCGTGTGGGAACGTCAAATACCCTTTTAAACGAAGCCACAAACTCAGGGTAACTCAAGGCAACAGGTTTTTGCGTCTCCCATAGAAGGTTTGCCCAGACCAAGGCTCTCTCAGAAAGTAAAGATATCACAAAACCTACTTTGCTTCTGTCCGTGGGAAACGCCTGGGGCAGCAACTCAAAGTATATCTCAACCTGGTTGAGAAACCCTCTGCAATGGACTGTATTGTTCCCAAATCGCTGGGGAAGCGGAACAGAACCAGACACACCACTTATAGAGGTAATACTCGAGGCAGGTGCCTGCACAGAGACTAGAGCAGCAGCAGGGTCGGCCTGCAACATAGGTTGTAACGGGGCGGCCACAGTGGGAGATTCCAGTTGAGCCATGCGACTCAGGAGTGTTTGTAACGCCATGGTGAACTGATCCATGCGGTGATCCAGTTCATCCAATCTGGAAAAAATATTACCAACAAGTGAATTGACTGCATCTCCTGAATTCATGGCCTTCGCCTACTGTCAGAAATCATGAAATCAGACCGAGACAGAAGTACAGTTAAATCACATTTGTTTAATAATAAAAGTAAAAAGAACAAACGTAGTCAAAACATAGCCAAAGTTCAGTAACCAGAATGGATAGTCAGCCAAGCCAAAAGTCAGGGATCAAGGTACTGGAACAGCAAGCAGGACCTGGAGCCAGAAGGGATGTCAGCAAAGCCAGTCTTTATACAGGAAAGCAGGAGATGTTTCAACACCACACTACACTGTATTATATACTGTGTACACCATCTGAAGTGTATTAGAAACTATACACCACTGAATGCACTGTATATATAGGCTAGACTGAATGCAGAGTGTATATATATATATATATACACATCGTAACCTGGGGGACAGGTAGCAGGTACAAAGCTCCCTGGGATGAGCAGTCTTTCAGGCACAGATACCAAATCCAGTGAGGTGATGACAGTGTGGTGTTTATTGATGATATATACATGTGCTATACAGTGTTTAGGAAAACAAACAGAACAAAAATAGTCAAACAAAAACCTAGCTGTGTCTCTGCACTAACGACAATATATACAGGACCTAGCTATCAGGCTGAGCAAGCCTACAGCTTGTCAGCTTCCACAGATACAGCTTAACAGCTTTTTATCAACCTTTTGCTCTCACAGACCAGTGTTGTTATATATATATATGCAAAAAAGTCCAAAGGATTGCTGCACCCAAAAACTTTGTTTATTCGTTCAAAGATTTGTAAAGTTACACCTCAGAAAGTGTTCAAAAAGATTTCCGTTTCGGGCTCACATGCTCACGCCCTTCCTCAGATCAGAACACATCTAACATTTTGATCACAGACATTGCAATTTAACATTTTCCCCCCCAAAAAAATCACACATGGAATCAATCTATGGTTAATTGCTCATTAGTACAATTATATTCCTTAGTTCATTAATCATTTCACACCCCTGATTTGCAAATGGTTAACCATGTAGAGACTCATCTCGCTATTCACTCAGGAACCATCACATTGTCATTCTGTAGAAAAAATATATATACATATGTAAAAAAACATCATAATCCAAATATTCAGAAGGATAACCATAAAATACTTTTATAAATAATCTCTTATAAATCATAAATATAAATAAAGATCCAAATCTGTATTTAAACCTTTTGGAGTGATAGTATTAAGAAAGTTTATCCAATGAGCCTCACATTTTCTTAAAATTAGTTCACGATCACCTCCTCTCCTGTTTTTTATTAATGCCTTCCAGCACCATGAATTTTAACTGGGAAATGGTTCCTTCTCTATAAAGTGTCTAGCTAGTGGTAACTGTATTCATTTATCTCTGATTGAATATTTATGTCTGGCTATACGATCTTTAAGCTTTTGGGTTGTTTCTCCAATATATTATAATATATAATAAGCCACATGGACATTTTATGGCATAAATCACATATGATGATTTGCAGGTATAGTGGCCCTTGATAGGAATATCAAAGCCTTTATGTGGGTGTGATATACTTTTTCCCTTTATCATAGAATTACATTGGATACATGATAGACATGGAAACGACCCCATGTTTTTTGGTCCCAGAAAAGTTATCCTGGGAAGAAGAGGAGAAAATTGATCGGATCTTATCAATCAATCCCTCAAAGTTCTCCCCTTTCTATATGAGGGTAATGGTAAATTCCAAAACTCTTCTAAAGTGGGATAACTTTCAATCAATAAATTCCAATGTTTCTTAATTATGTTAAACACAGTATGTGAAAATGGATGAAATTGTGTAACAAAAGGTATCATTTTAGTCTGTTTTTTTTATTTGGATTAGGTTTATTTAGATTTAAACTTCCTTTTTATTGATGCTTTAGGATAATTTCTGTTGATTAGTTTAGTTTCCATTTCTTTTAATCTTTGTTCAGGACATTCTCATTCTCTGAACCTGCATTAGTTGGCTTTTAGAAATCAAATTAAAAACAGATTGAGGGTGAAAACTGTCAAAATGTAACAATTGGTTGCGATCTGTTCTTTTAACATGGAGATCGCTATCAATTTTCATCTGGTTGATTTTCAACATGGTGTCCAGGAAGGACACTTCTGTCCCACTGTACTCCATATTGAATTTCAAATCAGGAATAAGATAATTTGGATATTGATAAAACAATAATAGGGTTCCAATGTTGCCCACAAACACCGCAAACACATCGTCCACAAATCTATACCATCCCTGGCAATTTTCCAAAAAAAAATTTGTTATTATATATAAAGGACATTTCAATCATATTCATAAATGCGTTTGCGTATGGGGGTGCAACATTGAAACCCATCAATGCTCCTTTGAGCTGTAAATAATGGGTTTCCTTTAAGAGAAAATAATTCTCCTCAAGGACAATTTTTAGTGGGTCCAACAAAAAGTAAATTTGTCGACTATTGTAGCAATCTATTTGTCTCAAAAATCATTTACAGGCTTCCATACCCAGTTCATGGGGAATAATAAGTGTAAAGAGTGGATACGTCAAGTACGCCATGTGACAAGGATGGAATCAGATGACAACTTAACCCTTTTAATTTTTTCAAGAAAATCTGTAGTATCCCGTATAAACGATTTAGTGTTTATTAATAATGGCGTTATACATTTATCAAGGTATTGTGATAATGGAGTTGTCAGTGATTCCATCCCAGAAACAATGGGACGTCCTGGTGGGTTAATAGGATCCTTATGTATCTTAGGGAAGATATATATTACAGGGGTAATGGGATATTCACATAATAAAAATTTATAAGTTTCATCATCAATAATTTTGTCTTTTAATGCTGATGTCAGTACTTTTTAATCCTAGTTTGTACTTTCAATACTGGAAAAAAGTCTAGTTGTTTATATGTATTGACATCTGATAGTTGTTTCAACACTTCCAATTCATACTTAGTGGTGTCCAAAATCACATTGGCTCCCCCCTTGTCAGCCAATTTGATAGTTATATCACCCCGAGCTGACAAGGAGGTTAATGCCATAATCTCTTCCCAACTAAAATTGTTCCGTCTGTGGTCAATCTTATTGCTATCATCGATAAATGATTTCATATCATTATTAACTCTATCAATGTACACCTCAACAGCCGAACAAGAGGTGGGAGATACCCTAATACATTTTGATTTAAGATCTAAATTTCTTATAGATAGCTGTAAAATTTCTTTATTCAAAACAGGTGGTTGACATGCAAAATATGCTTTAAACCTCAGTTGCCTAAAAAAACGATAAAGGTCCTGTTTTAAAACAAATTTATTCATTTTTTCTTTTGGACAACATCCTAAACCCTTATTCAAAACCCATATCTCAGTCTCAGTTAAAGAAATAGAGGAAATGTTATATAGCACGTTGTCGTTCACCGTCTCTGACGATTTTGTCATCTTGTTGTCACTCCTCTGGCTGTGTCTTTTCTTATATCTCTTACCTCCTCTCCTAATGAATCGGTTGTTGCTGGAGGTTTTTTTTGGAAAATGGTTAAATTGCAATGTCTGTGATCAAAATGTTAGATGTGTTCTGATCCGAGGAAGGGCATGAGTATGTGAGCCCGAAACGGAAATCTTTTTGAACACTTTCTGAGATGTAACTTTACAAATCTTTGAACGAATAAACAAAGTTTTTAGATGCAGCAATCCTTTGGACTTTTTTGCTTATATGTATGATCAGTGGGAAGACCTGATTGCTTTGCACTAATTGTGGATCGGGTGCAGCTTTCCTTAACCACATTTGAAGGAAGATATATATATATATATATATATATATATATATACATATACTAGACTGCAGTGTGGTGCGTCCATAAGGATGCCCCCTCTCTCCTGCCACCCCCTCTATCACCAATAGATAGATAGATTCATGCATTGCATGAATCTATCTATGGCTGCCGCTGCCACTCCCTATTCAGGCGCCCTGCCCCTTTTCGTGCGCCGGGCACCTGAATTACAGCGGCGGGGGTGTTTTTGAAGCATCTGATTAGAGCTAAAGGGCTCTAATAGGCGTCAAAAAAAGTGATCTGCGAGTGCCATGCAGGGCATTGCAGGTCCCTCAGCTGTGTTAGAAAAGCGAATGAATATTCACTTTCCTAACACTAAACCACCTCTCCTCCAATCAGGTGCTCGGGTCTGTTACCTGTCACCTGATTGGCTGAAACGACAGGCACCGCTATTGGACACCTATCAGGAGGAGAGGACGGAAGATGAGGACGGCAGGAGATGCACGAAGGACCCCACTCGTCGCTGTCACCTGCTGCCCCACCAAGACAGGGTAAGTGCCGGGCAAACGGGTGGGGGGGTCACACTGGGGGCATTCAAGGGCACACTGGCAGAATTTAATGGGCACACTGGCAGCATATGTTGGGCAAACTGGAAGCATTTGATGGGCACACTGGCAGCATATGATGGGCATTATTCACTGATGGCAGGACTTTTTTGAATCATGTCATTCATCATTTTTTTCACTTGGTGGACATTATTCATGCATTTACATTTATTGTGTGGTACATATGATCACAATGTATATTGTTAGTTTTAAATATACATGAGCGCTGCATTTTTTTAAATTTTCAGCATATGATGGGCACACTGGCAGCATTTGATGGGCACAGTGGCAGCGTTTGATGGCCACAGTGTCAGTGTTTGGGCATAGTGACAGCGTTTGATGGCACAATGGCAGCATTTGATGGCCCAATGGCAGCGTTTGATGGCACAGTGACTGCAATTGATGATTTTTTTTCAAAATATTTTGCGCCCCCCAAAAATTTTGAGCACCAGCCGCCACTGCTAGACTGTGTATATATATATATATATATATATATATATATAATACACCCCCTGAAGTGTATTAGAAACAGTACACCACAGAATGCACTGTAGCTATAGGCTATACTGGATGCAGAGTATATATATATATATATATATATATATATATATATATATATATATATATATATATATATATATATTAGACTGACTGTGTGTGTGTGTATATATATATATATATATATATATATATATATATATATATATAAAATCAAATACACTGCCACTTACTGAATAACCTACCTGCACTGCACACAGCCACTATGTAAGCGGCCTTATATACTGTGGGGCGTGGACTTGGTCCCCCTGAGCCATGATTGGCCAAAGGCACCCTGCCTTTGGCCAATTATAGCTCTCTCCTGACAGTGTTCAACAAACATTTTGGAAGCTTCTAATGAAATGATGGGAAGGGCACCTGTTCTGTTAACCATTTCTGTACCAGTGAAAAAACATTTGAGTGAAGGAATTGAATTATATTATTTAATGATTGATCACATAGACATAGGTATGCTTAGAGCTTTAGATGTATTCTGATCTGATCAAAGGCGTGAGCTTGTGAGCCTGAAACAGAAATCACGGCATGCTACACTATGTAATGCTCTGTATATGCTTGAAATATATATATATATATATATATATATATATATATATATATATAATATATACACACACAGTATCTCACAAAAGTGAGTAGACCCCTCTAGGGCTGCAACTAATAATTATTTTCATAATCAATTAGTTGGCCGATTTTTGTTTTGATTAATTAATTTATCGGTTAATAATCTTACAAAAAGGTGTGGTATATACGGTAATTTAGTTAATGTGTAAAGTTTTAAAAGAAGCCAATTTATTCTTAAATATCTCTATGCAGTGGTAAATAGAAATAACCAACTATATGGTTAGGGAGCAAAATATCTAATCCACTCTGAGAATAACAGACAGAATAGATATACTGTATATACCATTAGAGGAGATATACTGTATATACTATTAGAAGAGATATACTGTATATACTATTAGAGGAGATATATACTGTATATACTATTAGAGGAGATATACTGTATATACTATTAGAGGATATATACTATTAAAGGGTGAATCTGGTAAATATCAGACTGAGAGATCAAATTTTTTTGTTTAAAAAACAATGTCTTCCTTAAAAAAAAAAAAGCCATTTTAAGAACGTTCTTTCGTTCTATTTGCTAATCATTAGTGGGGTCAAATCGACGTTCATTTTTAACCACAGTGACGGGAAAATTTGGAAATAATAGAAAACTTCTTGGTCAAAGGAATTTTCAGAGAGTGTATGTGGTTTTTGTTCAGAAATTACAATTATCTTAAAAACAGAATGTTAAAAACAATTGAAAATTTCAAACAACATTCTTTCATTCAGCGAATGTATAAAGATTTTTCGTATGAATATTCTCGTCTGAAAATTGATCTGTGTGGCCAGCATAAGGCTCGGTACACACCTATTTTCATCTGTTTCTGCAGTGCTTTTTGCTGTGCGTTTTGATTTTTGCGCATGTGATTTTGCTGCGATTTGTGTTTTTGCATTCATTTTGGCCAATTAGTTGTTGGGCAGATTAAAAAACACAAATTGCTGCAAAAACGCATTACATTTTTTTCTGCAGCTTCTCCATTGAAGTATATTGAACCCAAAAAGCACCGTTCAGTCCCCTTTTGTGTGGCTTCGGCCCTGCTCTGGCGCCAGCATTAGGGCACTTGGGCAGATGTGCAAGGGGCTCTGCGAAGTACTGGGGCTTCTGTAATAGCCATCTTTGTGCATGCGCAGGAGAAGCCATAAATGAGCAGATGTGCTGCAGGGCTCAGTCTGGACCTGAAGCCCTGCAGCACATCTGCACACACGCAGAATCTGGCAGGGAGTTGCAAATGCCATTCTTGCCCTCAGGCACAGAAAAACTTTTAAAATGAAAACAAAATGCATATCCAATTGTAGGAGAGGGAGAGAAGTCAAGTCAATATGAGAGTTATTTTAGTGTGAAGGTCTGTTTTAAGTAAATGTACCTCTGTCTTTTTCAAATAGTTTTGCTGAACTATATGAACAGTAATTTATAGAGTTCATTGTGATACATAATAGTGGTAACATTGTCTGTTACTTAGCAGTACAAAGGTTTCAGCTATTATTGCCATATTTTCAGAACAGTTAGAATATAACACATTTTTCCTTTAAAAAAATACGTACTAATATGTTTATTTTATTTTTTCTTTACATTTCAGGTGTATTGCGGTTGTTACGATTGTTCTCTGTCTTCTCTTTTTTCTTTACTACTGCTTTTAACTTACTAGTTACCTCATTACTCTGCTCTTCAACCTAATACTCGCTGTTCATTTCTACCGAAGATGGCAGAGTTAATTTATGGTGGTTCGTCCACCTTTTAGGACTGGAAAATAGAATGAGAACGGCATTATAGGAAGTGCAAATGAAAAATTCAGAAAGACATATTTGGTTTTCTTTGATGGACCTTTATCCAGTAACTGGAAAGATACCAAATGCACCTTATATTTCAATATTTCTCTCTAAACAAATATTGCCTTGGACAGCCACCCTAATATAAGATTTTTCAAGACTGATTTTTTTTAATGGAAACAATCTCAAACAAAACAACTAGAAGACAAGCATCTTGGTTTCCATTTGGCCCCAAAAAAGGTGAATGTGACCTCTGGTTGCCTGGATCTGTCATCTGCAGAACATGATGTGATCACTGTCTAGTGTGGTGACCAAGGATGGGTTACTGGGCAGTACTCTAATAGGAAATTACCCAACAATGGCACAGGGAATACTACTGAAGCCATTCTACGGATTAATGCCATTTCACTTCAGCCTAACTTGGAGTATTTTGATAAAACTCATAATCGGTGGCCATTTCTAAACAGCTGGAGTCCTGGGATATCTTTTTAGAAAATACTACCACTTCTTCTGTCATCAGGTGGTATCATAAACAACCTGAAAAGGACTGTTCACTGTCATGTTCAAGTCCCAACAACAAGCAAATACTAAGTGCCATTGTATGCGTAAGTATTACCTCCAAATGCATCACTTTATTTGTTAAAAAGTGGTGACGCCATCTGAACCAATCAAATCTAAAACAGCAAAAAATAAGGTATATCAAAGTGAACAAGAGAATTCAGATTTTTTTTCACAATAGCTTTTATGTATTTGTTCTGAGATGTTATGCCACAATTAGCATCTTTTAGATGGTAACTCTGTAACCCAATGCTTGCAGAGTACAGATAAACTGAAACGGCATTTGTAAAAAGCAAGGTGAATCTAGTGTAATAGGAACATGCAGTTGGAATGCAATTTTAAAAAGAAAATAAAAAGCCAACAAACTCTAAGGAAGTTGCAGCAGAATAAACAGAGGCTTACATGTATTAACTTAAGTGGCCTACTTGAGATGACAGAATTCAAGAATAAGTACAAAAACATAAAAAAACACCTTAAAGAGCATATCACAGAGGGAAACTTGTGGGGAAAAATTCCAGTATTCATGTATGACAGAGGTTGCATGGCCACAGATGTGCAAAAATAGTAAAGCATACCACCTGATTTATGTAGCATCTGCCTTTTGTGAATTCCTACCTCTTAACTTCTTCCAGCTACATTCCTGCTTTACAAGTAAAGTATGAGTAAGACTTAAGAGCGCAAAAATAAAAAGATAAATATATAGGCATAAGAAATGGGTTTACACTTCACTGGAACATATTCACTGGAATAGCTAGTGGTCCTATAAATGGACATTTGAAGTGACTGTATACACTGACAGCAGGGTTGAACCAAGATGGAAAAAGAAGGGTTCAAAACCTAACATAGCTTAAAAATATGTAAATGATCACCGCCTGTCATTTCCTCTTAGGGGAATCTTACCTACAGAAGGTAAATGGCTTAGTAAGCCTAAAGTAAACCTGTACTATGACCAAACAGGGCAACAAAACAAGTTTGTATCATTGTTCTCTTCTCAGAAGTACGTACTCACTTCCACACTGTTCTTTTCAGCTGGGAGAGAAGAAAAGACCTGGTACTTCTGGGTATGGAGTAGCATGCGACTCATTCCCTTTCCTCTAATATGACAGTGCTGGTGCTTTGTGATTTGTTCAACACTATCACATAGGAATGTGAGCCCTGTGTAGGCTCTGCTTAGAGCAGCTTCCTACCAGAGACTTAACAGAACAATGAGGTAATGAAGGGAAGGTATTTTATATAAATAATATAAAATACTTTTTTTAATAAAAAGTATTTTTTTTAGGGGGGGGGGTTCAATAAAGCAATCATGTTGTTTTGCCTTGTATGAGTAAGGAAGCATAGGTTTGCTGTAAAGGAACCTCTGAAAGAGAGACATTGGTGGGCTGCTATTTCTGACCTTTGCTAGTTTCCAGGCTGTCATGGCTTCACTATGTTTTGTGTCATTGACCTGGAACAAGTAGATAAAGACGTCTGACTTTTCTCTGACTTTCATTTTCTGTATGCTTGTTCCAAGTTTTTTTAAGCTAGACATGGCCAGGTGGCCAGACAACTAGTATTTTCAGACAGAAATAGCAGTCTCCATATTTATTTAATTAAAGGGATACTATCACATGAATAGCAGCCAAAGAACTATCTAACTATATGTTTTAAATGAGAGATAAAAGCCTGGAATAACATACATTGGAGATGATATACATTTGCTATTGTGTTGGTTCATTTAGCTTCATTTAAATGTATGCACCAAGTTTCTGAATGCCAAGTGGTGCTAACATGTGAAAACAAGATAAATTGTCTGCTTCCAGGAAACTATGAGGAGGGTGGCAGCACCAACTCTACATGTTTATACAAAGCTCCCCCTAGGAACACACATTTTTAATATGTGTATGTGGGGTAAGAGCGGTGTCGGGAGCAATTTTCAATCCTGACTGCACATTAGAAGTGCCCATGGTGGTATGGCACACATATAAACACACATATCACAGAGTAGATACAACACTGTAATTATGGTCAATAGCATATGGTAGAGCTAAGAACTATGTTTGATATGCCATGGTTTTGTGATTAAGCAAAAAAAACAAAACAAAAAAAAACAACAACCCTATCTATGTAGCACTAATATTTTTTATATGTTTATATTGTGAGCTGCAGAAGTACCTGCACTGACAGTTAAAATCAATTTGTTCCAGATTATCAGGTTATTGCATTTAGAAGCAAGAAAAGTTTGGAAAGGTTAATTGATAGACCAACATCTCTAGTGTGTAATGGCTAGTTTTGTTCACAACACAAAAAAACGGATTCTGTTATTGCTACGAGCACATTTTCTAATAGTAGTCAAGAATAAAGCAAACACAGGGAAACGGAAAGATATGCCTATAAGAGTAGCATGGCGGCTGCCATAAAGATTCAAGTTGCTTGGCAATTATACTGAGCCACTGATATCCCAAATTACTGATATTTCATAAGTATGAATATAGGGAAAGTTAAATCAGAAGTCCTGATCTGCATACCTGTTCTGGGTCAGTGACTCCCAAGTAAAGAAGCAAAAGGATCAACAAGACACAGATCATCTATCTATCTATCTATCTATCTATCTATCTATCTATCTATCTATCTATCTATCTATCTATCTATAGCACATACGTGTTTGTACTTGGGCAAAAGTTAAATGGTCCATTTGGTAACTTTTTCTGGCATGCATCACATGCAGACAGCTAGCATTTACAAAATGGCAGCCTCCATGTTTCTTTACTGAAAGGGTTCCTTTAAATGATAGTTTTTAAACATTTCTTACTCTATCATAAACAAGCCTTACACAGTCACATTCAGTGCCATTCAAACTATATGGAAGTTTTGGCATTCTGGTTTGTTAACTAAAGGATATACATATTTCCATTACCAATTTTGGCATCCAGAAGCAGTGATACGCAGATACTGTATGTTTTGTGCACATAATAAAGGCGTAAAGGCTAATTTACTGAAGGTGCACTCTTGCTGCTGTTGTGGATAAGCAGTGTGTTTAATCACTCTTGCTGGCAAAACACGCTTACATGCTTGTGCATTCTTGCACACCCATATGCAGATCTACGCCAGTAAATGATCTCAGGTATGTAGATTAGATACAAAAAAAATGTGTAAATAGTACAAAAAATAATAATCTTCCAGTAACCAATATCCTGAAAAATATAACTTGCACAGATCATATTAGACAATGATGGGATAAACTCATATTAATACACTAACATAGCTTTAAAGTGACTGTTTATACTTATTTGACCTGCTGCCCATTCCTCAATCTTTGCCTTTTTTGCAGAACCAATCCGCAGGCAGAATCTTCAACATGCAATGTGTTAGTTTCATTGTTTATTGATACGTCAAATGGTATTCTTAGTATGGTTCTTCCTTGTGTGGTGTGGTTCTACGTGCCAGCTGCTTTAGTACTATAGTTCACAGCAGTAACACCAGAGATGGATTAGGGCAAAATGAGGCTCTGGGTAGGGTAGGAATTCTGTCCCCCAACCCTTCAATTGACATTGATAACGGTTGTTTTAGGCACAAAGAAGCCACCATATTTGAATTATTTGTACAGGCATGGCTTGCTCTATCAGACACCATCTAACTACAAGTGCATCCTCCCAGTTGAAGTGCCAAAAAGGGTCTCTACTTTGACCAATTTCACTATCCATCTGGTTTATTGCATGAAGTTTTTAGCTGGGCCACTTTGGAATCTATTGAGCTATAGGCTCCTGCCTAGCTTGCCTTTTAGATGATCAGGTTCCAGGTAGATCCACAGAGCACAGTAGCTGAGCAAGCATCCAACATATCTGAAAGTATGTGAGATGTTAAAGATTCTGTGGTGCCTTCGCTCTACAAGAGGACAAAGATTTGAGGGACTAGTGGCTGCATAAGTGGGCATAATTTTTTTTTTTAATTTCACTTTTTGCAAAAAAAAAACCATACTTAGAATCCCAACGGATGTATAATTAAATTACATGCTTTTTTCCCCTTACCTGAGATATTTATGTTCTTTATCAGACTTAGGTGTATGCTTATTAAACAGCGATGTTTCCTGACTTTATGCATCGTGGTCCTTCACGGCATATAAAGATCTCAGAGGAGAGTGTGTTTATTAACATTTTCACTTCTCGTCTCTGACTGAGAAAAGAAGTGAATGGCCACAATGTGTAGTAGCAGTGAGATTTGCTTCTATGATCTTGCAATATCAGGGGCTCAAATACTCCTGAATGGAAAAAAAAATGTAAAAGTAGACAAAATAACAGGTAAAAAATAAACTTAAAGGGGTATTAAACTTTGTTACACCACTTGTACCTACAGGTAAGCCTATAATAAGGTACTGTGAATATCTCCTAAACTTGCACAGTTTAGGAGATATTCAGAGTGCATGCAGCCAATTACATCACTGGTGCATGCGCTCTGAAGGTCTGGCTTACAGAGCCCGTGCTGTAAATGGCGGATCCCGTGTGCATACGCGGAAGTGACATCATCGTGCCCCCGGCCACCCAAGTAGCCGGAGGGCACAAACCCGGAAGAAAGACTGGGGGAAGATGTCAGATGTCTCAGCGATGACATTGTGGCGCTGGAGGGCTTCGTTCTAAGGCAAGTCTATCATTATGTGCTAGTATGCGATGCATACTAGCACATTATGCAATTGCCTTGCAGGATTTTTACACCTGCGGTTTATTACCACTTTAAAGTTAATATAAGACCTATGTGAGAGGGACCATTCATAAATTATTGGGTTTTTATTGTTTTTTTTTATTTATATCAAGACAGTCCTGTGTGAGGGCTGGGCTCAGCCCTTCCTTCTCAAAGCTGGCCGCTCAGCTGTCGGCTAATTGCCAGCTCCTATTTCTCCACAGTGACTCACCTGTTGATGATATCCTGCTTGTCAGTCCTGCCTACTTAAGCCATCCAGCCCAGATGATCTCTGCTTTTGCCTTGGTCAACAACACAGAGACTTGGTTGACATTCCTTCTGGCTCCAGATCCTGCTTGCTGTTCCACTACGCTGTTCCCTTGCTTCCTGACTTTCTGGCTTGTCTGACTATCTGTTCCGGTTACCGAACTTTGGCTGTGTTTTGACCACATTTGTTCTATTTACTTTTATTATTAAACAAGTGTGATTTAACTGTACTTCTGTCTCGGTCTGATTCATGGTTTCTGACAGTAGGCAAAGGCCATGAATTCAGAAATGCAGTCAATCCACTTGTTGGTAATATTTTTTCCAGATTGGATGAACTGGATCACTGCATGGATCAGTTTGCCATGGCATTACAAACGCTCCTGAGTCGCACGGCTCACCTGGAATCTCCTACTGTGGCTGCTCCGGTACAACCTGTGTTGCAGGCTGTCCCTGCTGCTGCTCCAGTCTCTGTGCAGGCACCCGCTTCGAGTATTACCTCTATAAGAGGTATGACTGGTTCCGCTCCGCTTCCCTAGCAATTTGGGGGCGATCCAGTCCAATGCAGAGGTTGAGGTTGAGATATACTTTGAGATGCTGCCCCAGGCGTTTCCCGCGGACAGAAGCAAAGTAGGTTTTGTGATATCTTTGCTTTCTGAGAGAGCCTTGTCAAATCCTCTATGGGAGGCGCAAAAACCTGTTGTCTTGAATTACCCTGAGTTTGTGGCTTCTTTTAAAAGGGTATTTGACGTTCCCCGCATGCTCAGCTTCTGCTGCCAAGTGCCTCATGTCCATCAAACAGAGTACGAGAACTGTTGCTGATTACACCATTGAATTTTGTACTGGCAGCAGAAGTTGCTTGGAACAATGAGGCCCTCGTGGCTGCTTTTTCTCATGGTCTCTCGGATACCATCAAGGATGAGATAACAGCCCGAGATATACCCACTGAGCTGGAGAAGTTGATCACGTTTGCCATCCTCATTGACTCCAGACTCAGTGAAAGACTCCCTTTTTATGGAGCGCTTGCGGAAGCCTCCTGTACGTTTGTCTCTAAACTTTGCAGTCCCACCCTTGCCTCCCTCACCTCCCATGCCTTCTGGTACAGAGTTGGTCTGTGAAGATGAACCCATGCACTTGGGCTTCACGCGTCTCTCTGCGGATGAGAGAACCCTTAGGAGGAGGGAGAGATTCTGCTTTTATTGTGGCCAGGCAGGCCACTTTTTGAAGTCTTGTCCTACCCGTACAGGGAACACCCGAACCTTGAGGTACTGTCACGAACAGACCTTAGGTGGCGTTGTTTTGTCCCCAGTTATCCAGAAGGATAAGCCCCTGGTTTTGGTTACTCTTTCTTGGGCTGAGTTGTCCGTCGAGATACAGGCTCTAATCGACTCTGGGGCTGTAGGCCTGTTCATTGATGCTGCCTTTGTATCGAAGCACTTGATTTCGCTGCAGCTACGTGACACTCTACTTGCCATTGAGGCTCTTAACGGGAGACCTCTACAGCCTGCCCATGTGACTCATGAGACTGTTCTGTTGTCCATGGCCATAGGGGCCCTTCACCATGAAATAATCCAATTCCAAGTTATTTCCTCATCTAAGTTTCCGCTGGTTATTGGTTATCCTTGGTTACAGAGGCACAACCCCTCTTTTGATTGGCTCCATGCTGAGGTTCTCTCCTGGTTGCCACAATGCAGTAAGACATGCTTCCAGAATGTAGCCAAGGTCCTGTGCACCTCTTCACTCTCCTCCCTGCCGGAGGAGTATTACAATTTTAGCGATGTCTTTGATAAAGGTCAAACCGGTAGTTTGCCTCCACACCGGTCGTATGATTGCGCAATTGACCTTCAACCTGGTGCCATACCCCCTCATGACCGGGTTTACCCTTTGTTGGTTTTGGAGGATAAGGCCATGGAGGAGTATGTTGTAGGTTTCATCCGCAAATCCTCGTCCCTTGCTGGTGCTGGTTTCTTCTTTGTGAAGAAGAAGAGGGAACAACAGTTTTCACTAAGCTGGATTTGAGAGGGGCATACAATCTCATGAGGATTAAGGAGGGCAACGAGTGGAAAACTGCGTTTAATACTAGAACAGGCCATTATGAGTACCCCGCAATGCCTTTTGGCCTTTGTAACGCCCCGGCAGTTTTCCAGGAATTTATTAACGATGTCCCCCGAGATTTGTTGCAGTTATGTGTGGTGGTTTATCTCGCCGATATCCTTGGAGAAGTGCGAATTCCATCGTGAACAGGTTAAATTCCATGCTGACCACAGACGTTGATGATATCCTGCCCATCAGTCCTGCCTACTTAAGCCGTCAAGCCCAGATGATCTCTGCCTTTGCCTTGATCAACATTACAGAGACTATCTCCTGCATTCCTGTTAAAGACTTGCTTGGCTTACATTCCTTCTGGCTCCAGATCCTGCTTGCTGTTCCACTACACTGTTCCCTGGCTTCCTGACTTTCTGGCTTGTCTGACTATCCGTTCCAGTTAGAGCCCTTGCACACTGGGGCGGTTTGCAGGCGCTATTGCGCTAATAATAGCGCCTGCAAACCGCCCCGAAAGTGCCGCTACTGTCATTCCAGTGTGAAAGCCCCGAGGGCTTGCACACTGGAGAGATGCGCTGGCAGGACGGTAAAAAAAGTCCTGCCAGCAGCATCTTCGGAGCGGTGAAGGAGCGGTGTGTATACCGCTCCTTTACCGCTCCTGCCCATTGAAATCAATGGGACGGCGCGGCTATACCGCCGGCAATGCGCCTCTGCAGAGGCGCTTTGTGGTGGTATTTAACCTCTTCTCGGCCGCTAGCGGGGGGTAAAACCGCCCCGCTAGCGGCCGCATACCGGCGGTAAAACGCCGCTAATAATAGCGGCGTTTTACCGCCGACGCCGCCCCCCGCCCCAGTGTGCAAGGGCTCTTACCGAACATTGGCTATGTTTTGACTACGTTTGCTCTATTTACTTTTATTATTAAACACGTGTGATTTAACTGTTCTTCTGTCTCGTTCAGATTCATGGTTTCTGACATCCTGTGAAACTTATAACAGAGTGTATTTACAGTGCCTTGCAAAAGTATTCACCCCCCTTGGCATTTTTCGTGTTTTGTTGCCTCACAATCTGGAATTAACATGGATTGTTTGGGGATTTGCATAGTTTAATTTACAGAACATGCCCACAACTTTGAAGATCTTTTTTTTTATTGTAAAGCAAACAACAAATAGGACAACATAACAGAAAACGTCAATGTGCATAACTATTCACCCCCCTAAAGTCAATACTTTGTAGAGCCACCTTTTTGCGGCTATCACAGCTCTAAGTCGCTTTGCATAAGTCCCTATGAGCTTGCCACATCTTACCACTGGGATTTTTGCCCATTTCTCCTTGCAAAACTGCTCCAGCTCCTTCAAGTTGGATGGTTTGTGCTTGTGAACAGCAAGTCTGACCACAGATTTTCTATTGGATTGAGGTCTGTGCTTTGACTAGGCCATTCCAACACATTTACATGTTTCCCCTTAAACCACTCAAGTGTTGCTTTAGCAGTGTGTTTGGGGTCATTGTCCTGCTGGAAGGTGAACCTTCGTCCTAGCCTCAAATCACACACAGAGTGGTACAGGTTTTGCTCAAGAATATCCCTGTATTTAGCACCACCCATCTTTCCCTCAACCCTGACCAGTTTCCCAGTCTCGATTGCTGAAAAACATCCCCACAGCATGATGCTGCCACCACCATGTTTCACTGTGGGGATGGTGTTCTTTGGGTAATGTGATATGTTGGGTTTGCGCCAGACATAGCATTTTCTTTGATGGCCAAAAAGCTAAATTTTAGTCTCATCAGACCAGAGCACCTTCCTCCATATATTTTGGGAGTCTCCCACATGCCTTTTAGCAAACTCAAAATGTGCCATTTTGTTTTTTGCTGAAAGTAATATCTTTCTTCTGGCCACTCTGCCATAAAGCCCAACTCTATAGAATGTACGGCTTATTGTCGTCCTATGTACAGATACTCCAGTCTCTGCTGTGGGACTCTGCAGCTCCTCCAGGGTTACCTTAGGTCTCTGTGCTGCCTCTATGATTAATGCCCTCCTTACCCGGTCCATGAGTTTTGGTGTGCGACCGTCTCTTGGCAGGTTTGCTGTTGTGCCATGTTCTTTCCATTTGGTTATGATAGATTTGATGGTGCCCCTAGGGATCATCAAAGATTTGGATATTTTTTTATAACCTAACCCTGACTTGTACTTCTCAACAACATTGTCCCTTACTTGTTTGGAGAGTTCCTTGGTCTTCATGGCAGTGTTTGGTTAGTGGTGCCTCTTGCTTAGGTGTTGCAGCCTCTGGGGCCTTTCAAAAAGGTGTGTATATGTAATGACAGATCATGTGACACTTAGATTGCACACAGGTGGGCATCATTTAACTAATTATGTGACTTCTGAAGGTAATTGGTTGCACCAGAGCTTTTTATGAGCTTCATAACAAAGGGGGTGGACACATGCGCCCATGCCAATTATCAGTTTTTTAGTTCTGAAAAATAGTTTTATGTATATATTTTTCTAATTTTACTTCACCAACTTAGATTATTGTGTTCTGATCCATCATATATAATTCAGATTAAAAAAAACAGTGAACTAAAGGCTGTAATGTAACAAAATAGGTAAAAAGCCAAGGGGGGTGAATACTTTTGCAAGGCACTGTGTATAGCCATAAATACACTCGGCTTTTACCTAAATGTCCTGATATGTCCTGAAATAAATAAAAACATATTTTTTTATGAATGGTCCCTGTTATATATATATATATATATATATATATATATATATATATATATATATATGTATATGTGCATCTTCTCCCACTCCAGCATTGTGCCCATCTGCAGCCCTGCTCTGCTCTCTTCCTGCTTTCACAAGAGTTTCTGCAAGCAGTGGGAGCCATTGGCTGCTGTCAGATAAATCCTGTGAGGAGAAAGCGAGGGCATAGCCAAGCCATGCTGTGTATGTCTATGGACGTACACAGCCCGGCTCAGGGGCGTGACGCACGCGGGTGCCCTCACAGCACATGACTTGCCGAGGGGGCACTCAGAGAGGAGAAGGAGTGGCAAGTGTTGGTGAGAAACCAAAAAAGAGGAGGAAAGGGGTCGTTCTGTACAATACCCTTGCACAGAGCAGGTAAGTATAACCTCTTTTTTTATTTTAGGAAAAAACTGACACATTAATATCACTTTAAGTGGCCAGCATTTGGATAGTTATGATCACATATCATCTGTCATATTTAGAGCACCATAGTAACCATTAAACATTATTAGCAATTATTGTTAATTATTGTTTTGGCAAAAACATAATGCATGTTAATTATTATGAATCTCATCTTAAATGGCTGTTATGTATATTCAGGCACACATAGTCTTCCACTAAAAATAAGTAAAACTGCATATGAGAGTGCAAACCGCTTGCCTTTAGTGAGTAGGAGTAAATTACTCCATAGTTGCTAAACCTGCAGCACCTTTAGTTAATCAGGCAATTTTTTAGTTAAAAAAATCATCTTTCTTAGACCACTAAAATTGCAGATTTAAGCTTGTTAAATAAATACATAAAAGTTGCAAAAGAGTAAGTACAAAGTACAGTATCTGCAGCAACCCATCCAAATTAATTCGGTATAGAACATCAGTAAAGTACATTCTGATTAAACACAATGCCTTTCTCCCCTCTGATTTTTGCATTGTGCACTGAATAAGCTCAAAAGTGTTTGTGGTTCTAGATTTTTCACATAAGATGCCTTGTGTTTAAATAGGCATTGATAGACAATGATGGGTAATTTAATAAATGGTAAATACTGATGATTAAATTGATAATTACAAGCTGATGTGCTTTTATTTTTTATGGCAGCTTTCAAAAAGATAATCTATGGTATGTCAGTCTAGATTGTGATGTCTTGAATATAAAATATAATATTCTGTGATAGATACAATTAAGTGAAAGTTTCTGTGATCTGTTATAATACTGCCACACAGTATTGGCATATACTATTGATATAATGTTCACTTATATTATCTATTTATCAAAACTGGTATACTACATATTAATATACAGTAAATGTTCATAATAGTAGGCTCCTACAGAGTTATGAGGACACTGATGTTTTGAGAGCTCAGTTAAAGATATCCTAGATAAACCCTTAAAGTGAAAATCCAGGCACAAAGTTTCCTTTTTTGTATTAGATGATTCTTATATAAAAACATACAACATTGTAATATAACACATTTTCAAATAATGAAAAATGTTTGACTGAAGCATTCTAATGCCTTATATCAGTTCTTTTAGCTGCAGTAATGGATCCATGGGTATTACCATCACTTAAAATGCCCCATAAAGTTAGAGCTATATGACCGTTTGCCAAGTGCTTGGACAATCTTTCACCTAATTTTTTCGTTCCAAGTGCATCAAAACAAAAAGTGTGTAAAGTCTTACACTCATCTTCTTCGAAAAGCAACTACAGTCTAAAGCCTATCCCCTGCCAGCATGCTGCAGAGAAGGACCCTTGCTTTTTGTGTAGAAGCAGGGATCTTTATGCAGAGATCTGACACTCCCTCTGCGGAATATTTGTTGCTGATCAGTGGCGGCCCGTCCATTAAGGGTGCAGGGGCGCTGCCCCCCTAATCCATGTGCCCGGCCCCTAATCTACAGGGCGCCGGAAGCATGGATTCCAATGTTTTTTTGTTTTTTTTTACAAGCACGTGATTAAAACCAGAGGCTCTAACTGGCTTCAAAAAAGAGTTGGCTCGGGGCGCAGAGCACTGTGCCCTGAGCCCACCCAGTTGTGTGACAATAGCGAATTAATATTCGCTATTGTCTTCCTGATTCTTCTCCCGGCCAATCAGCAAGAAGGTGAGACCCGATTGGCCAAGAGGAGAAGCGATCATATTGGTCCCCGCACGAGGAAAGGAGGAGGGAAGCTGCCGCGGAGGAAGCCCCTGTGAAGCTCGAGACACAGAGGAGGAGGAGACACAGGAAGGAGCCGAAGTTGCCCACGACCTAGATGGGGTAAGTGCGGGGCCGTCCGACCGGGGGGGTGTTGACAGGATGTCTTGTTTGCTGCCCCCCAGCAAGGGGCATGTCAGACCTCGGTAAGAGACCACTGCTTCAACAAGGGTCTTTCTATAAAGCAAGCCCACAGGGGAACAACTTTTCTTCACTAGTTGTGGCTGCTTTCTAAGGAAAAAACACACTATAGTGCTTCACTTTTTTTATTTTGATACAGCTGGAATGTATTTGGCTAATTTAAACTGAAAGTTTAACACCCCATTCACACAGGGGCAACACGACTTGCAGGTCGCCTCACCGACTTGTCAGGCGACTAGGTCGCCTGACAAGTCGTCCCTGTGTGAATGGGGTCTCACTGGGCTTTAAAAAATGTTCTTTCATAAAGTATAATTACTTTACAGCTGTTAACAAATGAATACATGAGGGGTGTCACCTTTCCTTAATAAAAGCCCTTCTATAGGGAATTTCTCAGATTGTTGTCCCCTAAATGCCTTAACAGACCATACTGACTCATATTCTGCCAAAGACCTGTATTCACATAAACAAAGGCTCCTAAAGATACCCCCCCCCCCCCTAGCTACTTTCCAGGTAATGTAAAAATGGTAAGTCTGGGCAATAGGGGATCCAGAAGCCTGTCTTTAAAGAAGGTGATGACCTACCTGAGTTTTAAAGTCTTTAGACTTTGGTAAAGTAACTTTGTATGGCACAGGCCTAATTATTTGACTTTTCCAAAACCAGATTCCTCATAACCTCTGTAAGTAGTAATCTTGTGATACTATGTAATGTCCACACCAAAGTGTGTAGGGAATAGTATTGCATTGTGTAATGTAGACAATTATATGATGGCTATGACGTTATATTGTGTTTAGTGCACACTGACTGTTTATGTATATTCTATGTGTCCTATATATAGTCAACAATTGCAGTCAGTTATAAAAGAAGGACAACAGGTCACCTAGAATGTAGGAATGTGGAATCGCAACTAAATTTTCAGCACTTTACTGGACCTGCAGCACTTAATAAATTAACGGATATCATTTTTATATTATTAAAAGGAATTATTATACTGGGGACGCTCCCATTTTTGAGGGCTTTCTGTATTTTTTACTCTGTACTGGTAAAAACACAAAGATTAATTCACTTAATGCACTATTTATAGCACAGGTCAAATTTTATAGCTAAACAAGGGCTTAACGTTTTGTGATCACATTATTTTTACAATGACGTTTTATAGTTGGACAGAAGCAGGACTGCTTCTAATGTTTTCTCAAACAGAAATATTTGCTGATACGAGCTCCGATTGCAATTTAAGATTTGACATCTTAAACACTAGAAGCAAAAACATTGGTTGTGTGTCTGGCCGAAGACCAGTATTATGTATGACTTACAAAAAACTAGAAACTTACTGCTTTTTCTTTGCAATTCACCGTTCTACACATATGAAACTTTTACTATTCAGGTCTGTCTTCCTGGAGAAAGTTACCAGAGGCCAGCACTTTATTTAAGGGCAGTGAGTAGATTCTTGTAAGTACCAAGTAAGACAGAAGAGACAATATCTTCAAATGTCTCATCACTTTTAAAATGTACTGTATGATAATGCTAAATGTGATCCGCTTGTAACGTGTTGTTTTCTAGAAATAAAAGTGTCACATTAGAAACAGTAAGTTATCGCTGTCCTTTTATTTATGTAAATTGCATTTTATTGACCTGCCTTGAACTTCAGACAGCCATTTGAGATCTCTTGATTTTCATAAGAAGATTTTCTTTACAAAATTCCAGATAGTCACTTATTGATGTTTTCTGTCTTTGATAAGTTTACAACGAAATAAGAATTTTTTTACAGAACACTATGCATTTATTTTTATTTATGGCAAGTTTCGTAGTAATAATATCTGATATAGAGAGAATGTGTGTTCTGTAATATACTACATAAGCCAATTTTATATGTGGGGGAGAGCTAAAATTTCTATACGATTTTTATCTTTTGTATGTAGAGAAATTTCTATTACTTCCTGTCCATCTGACATACAAGTTTGTGCATGTAGCGAGGTCCCAGACCTCTAGAGTCAGGTAGAGCTGACATCCTTCTTGGTAGAGTGGGTTACAAGGCATGGTGGGTGTAATACAAGCTGAAGTGATGGGCGCCAGACACTTTTTGAATGCAAAGAGATTTATTGTTTCTTGAACAAGAACTGTAGGAGAGAGGATCAGGGCCAGGACACCCTTAAGTAGATGCTATGATTATTGACAGACTCCGAGACTTCTATAGGTAGACGGCTATACATTGGAAGGCCTACAGCCGGATACCACGTCTGTATAGGTAGGACCGCTGTCGCCTATGGCAACAAATCTTGTACTTAATTATTGGTAACACGAAACAGTTCTCCTCGCACGCTACAGTCTCACTGTAGATCTTCACTCACTGAGCTCCCAGTCCCTTATTTGACTCTCTTCCACTTACATTACACAGTATCTTCCTCAAGCATCACCCCCGCTTTCCTGCTGGGTCCCTGGCTTGGCACTCACAGATACTCCTCAAGCCTCACCCCTGCTGACCCACTAGGTCCCTGGCTTGGCACTCACTAATGCTCTTCAAGCGTCACCTCTGCTGTCCCGCTGGGTCCCTGGTGTGGCCCTTGCTGAAGTTTACCCACTCCTTCACCATCCCCGGCTGGTGAGAAAACTGCTCTGGTACTGGCTCCAGCTTACTCACAATGGTCTCTGGTATCAAGGTGGATGGTTCCTTAGTGGCGACAGCTTCCCCTCTACCTCCAATCTCAACTGGTTCCCCGTCCGGCTGAACTGTTACTCTCGGTTGGACTCCAATCCTGCAGTCCCAACCCTGCGCTGTTTCTCCTGCTTCTGGATAGGCCTTCAGACAGCCTAACAGCCAGATGTTCCCAGGATAGACCCCAGGCTTCCGGCCTAGCAGCCTGGGGCAGCATAACACACGTCCACCCAGACAGCCGTCCAGGTGGCACAGAACCCCAATTACCTGACTCCACCCAAATAAATAAGCTCTCCCAGCAGGCCAGGAGACTAAAGAAACTTGACTGAGACACCACATCCATTCATAACCTGACCTTGCTAAGCCTTTGTCTATTTAATGACAGAAGAGAGAAGGTGCAGCAAGTCCAAGAGGAGAGAGGAATCAGTGGATCTACTACTAACAATTAACCAGGGCAACTACTGCCTGGCAAACTAAATTTACTTAGCAACCCTGCCTAAACAAGGGTGCTACATCCTCCCCCTGCCTAGGAAACGACTTCTCAGAGTTACAAAAAAATAATTTAACTCTCAAGCCTGAGAGTGGATGTCCTGGCAAAACTGGGATGGGTGGGGGGAACAAGGAGGGAAGAAAAAAAAATAATAACAAGACATGTTGTGTACCACATAAAATAAACAACAGTTTATATACATAGGCAAGTGGCATTTCACACAAGGGCATATAAATAGCAGATAATATGTACAATTTTACGTGCGTCTTACCACCCGAGCAATATAAAAGGGGAAAATATAAAACAGTAGCCTTATATCCTCACTATATATCTATTATGTACACCTGGAAAAATATAGAAAATATTAGCTTGATTATAAAAGCTGAAGTCACTGTCTCTCCTGTGAAACAAAAAATGTGGCGCTAAATAGTGTCTGTTACCAGAATGTGACTCTGGGGGTCGGCTGCACCGCAAAAATTTAATAAAAAATTTAATAAAACATTCGAGTCAACAAGTGTAAAGAATATTGTGTGAACGGTAAACTAAAAAGTACAGTTCTGAACATACACATATAAATCTACAGGTGAGTGAGTGTATTCAACACGTGTATGGTGATGGGTATCACTAGATACCAAGATGAATAAATTACCTCTTAGTAGCCACCAGGCCAACAGAGGATTCGAATATGGATACAATATTGTGTATAAAAAATATGTGCCAAAAAATATAAAAATAAAAATGAAAATAAAATGTCTGATGGAAGCAATCTCAAATGTAGAGATGATTATGTAGCCCAACTATGAGTATAATGTTGTACATAAGCCAAAAGTGCATATAGGATATCAAAATATCTCACAGAGAAAAGGTTAACATAACCAGAACTCGAAAACACACATATCAAATCAAGCAGACAGTGTGTGAGACTCTAAGGTCTAATAAAGCAGATTATACCATGATTGTGTCTAAAGCAAAATATAAAGAACTTGTGTATAATGGCTAACACAAAATAACACTGGTAAAACTGTAAGGTGTATACATAAGTATAAAAGTAGGTATTAGTAATATAACATATAGGGTAAGTGTTATATCCAATAAGAATCCGACATGATCTGTATACAACATGAGTCTGAAGGTTACTGAAGCTAAATTGATAATAAATGACACCCCTGACCAGGAGAAATTAAGTCCACATGGACGTATATCAAACTCTCTTGTGAACGACTTCAGTGCCTTCTATATACACATAGGATGAATTCGGTCAATGTACGCGGTGTTGGAGTAGACACTTAGACAATACTGGTCAGAGCTTCAAAATTGAAACGAGAAGGCTGAAATACCCTTACCGGAACAGGTGGACTCACAAGCCAGAGGCAGTGCGTCAAAGGAGCTTGTACCGGAATTCGGTAGATGGGGTGGTTCGCCCGGAGGAAGCAGGTGTGGAGCTGTATCCGAGGAGAAGTCAGTGGAAACCCTTGGCAATTACTCACCAACCATCAGGGATGGATGCTCGATGACTTAGAACCTCCCTAGTTGCACAGCTGTAATGGGGTTGCCAGCCTTGATCTTCAGTCCTCTTATAAATAGTGGAATTTCCCAAAAGAGAAGAAGGAAAAATGCCTCCACATGGTGTAAATCCGCATAGAAATTAAAAAAAAAAAAAAAAATCATCTGACTCCCAAACAAATAGGGGCAGAGTAAAAAAATGACAGATTAAAAAACGCTTATATAGATTAGTGGCTCAGCAAGCATATCCAACCCGACGCGTTTCGTCCTCAAGGACTTCAACTGGGGTATATGCCTGCTTGCCACTGATATGCTTATTTATATATAAAATATGATGCCAACATTGGAACACCTGTTTACGCCTTCTGGAATCTAACTTCCCAGTTCACGGGACTGGCGTCGGTGTCATAATCATGTGATGAGGATAGACGAATAGGGGATGGCTAGGTAGACAACAAACCAAACCTCAATGTCGCTACCCAATAGAATTATTACTTATCCGTCCAACGAGCGTGGGCGATCACATGCAGTCAGCGTGAGCAGCCATTGGTTATCGGTTAGACCTGTCAAGTGAATCTATAAAGGAGTCACGTGACAATGTCATGACGGTCAAGGTATGGGGCAATGGTATTAAACTGTAGCCGAGCACACGGAAACCGGAAGTAACTAGGTAATAGGCCTTGAGGCAAGCCTCAAGCTGAACGTCTTAAAGGCAACACCGAAAAAAACAGACAATCAACATACGGAAGTGTAAAAAAGTTAAAATCATAAAGAATCATAAGTAACAATTGCAAATCTTAGGGATATATCCCCGTTCCGAGGCCGTAAGATAAAAACTAATAAAAAAATTAACCAATAAAATAATTAATTATTAGCCGTAGCCTCTGGAAGTAAGATTCCACATAACGATTGTCAGAAGAAGCCTTCGTTCCGGTCCGGTCGTTTTTCTCATATTTCCGGCGGAACGGCGTTTCGGCGCATGCGCATTCGCGGCTCGGCGTTACGGCGCTCGCGCACGCGCACTGGTGCACACCCAACGTGATTCCTGGGCAGCCTATAAAAGGCGCTCAGGGGATCAAACAAATTGCTGGTTTGTCTCAGCTTCCTGTAGTACCTGAACCTGTATCCTGAATCTCTGCCTGACTACCTGTTGTGACCCGGATTTGCCTTTGGACTTCTCTTGCCTCTCTCCTGGACCTGACCTTTGCCTGCTTATCGGATTCCCACCAATCTCCTGTGTTTGACCCTCGGCCTGTTACCTGGACTGTCTCCTGTCTCCCAGCCTGACCCCTTGCTTGTACCTGGACTTTCTTGATCTTGTCACCTTACCTTGCAGATCCTGTGGTGCCATTGCACCTTTTCCGTGTTTGACCCTCTGCCCAGCTCTGGATCTCTTGCCGGTTGCCTCTGTCTGCACCCGCTTACCAGTACCCACACAGCGGCTCCTCTCTACAAGACCTCACCAGCAAGTCACCTACGGTCCATTGGGGAGCTTGTGCCTCTTTGTGCCGTTCACCCCCTGTCCCAACTCCAGGGGGGCGGACTGCGCTTAGTCGCAAAGGCGAAACCGCTCTCGGCATCTCGGCCTCGGTAAGTACTATCTCTGACAGTACAAACCAGCCATGTCTGAGGCCGACAGAGCGCGTTCCCCATTGGAGATCCTGTGTCAGCAGGTCTCGGCCCTCACTGAGGCCGTCCAGAAATTGCAAGACGGCTACGCCCAAATTGATGGCCGCCTTCAGCAGCTTTCCGGACCATCTCCAGCTCTTGCCGCGGCTTCTGTACCTCCCAGTGGAGCTTCCTCTTCTCAGATGCCAACTAATCCCACCGTGGTCATGGCCGCTCCAGAACCCAGGGTTCCCACACCAGAGCGCTTCTCCGGCAATCGCAAGAAGTTCAGGGCCTTTAAAAACGCTTGCTCCTTGTATTTGGCTCTGCAACCTAGGACCTTTTCGTCAGAGGTGGTAAAAGTTGGGTTCATCATTTCTCTCTTGGTCGATGAACCACAAGCTTGGGCTCACAGCCTAATGGAACAGAGGAACCCTCTCCTGAATTCAGTAGATGCCTTCTTCGAAGGTATGGCACAACTTTACGACGACCCCCAGCGCACGGCCACGGCTGAAACTTTACTGCATAACCTGAGCCAAGGACGTAGGCCTGTAGAGGACTACATTGTAGAATTCCGGAAAAGTTCAGCCGATACTAGCTGGAATGAACCTGCCCTTAAATATCAGTTCCGTCAAGGACTGTCTGAAGCACTGAAGGATGAGCTGGCCAGGATTGAGACCCCTGATTCTTTGGAAGACCTCATCCAAATTACCACTAAATTGGATCGTCGCATGCGTGAGCGACGCACAGAGCGCTTTCAGACTTCTCGCCCTACCTGGACGATGCCTAAATCAACTCCTGTCCATCCACCTTACACAGCTCCACCGGGTCCTACCACTCCTGAAGCTGAACCAATGCAGCTTGGCCTAGTCCGTGCCCCACTCACTTCGGAGGAAAGACTACGTAGACGCCAGGGCAATCTGTGCCTTTACTGTGGGGGTTCTGGACACTTCCTTCGTTCTTGCCCCGTGAGACCCAGTAAGTCCTGCTTACGGCCTGCTATTAATCAACAAGTTATCGGGTCTTCTCAACCTTACGTTACTCTTTTTGTCTCCTTACAGCTCCCGGAAAAGGAGGTTCACCTACCCGCTATAATTGACTCTGGAGCGTGTAGCTGTTTTCTGGATGCATCATTAGCCGCAAACTTGCATGTTCCTTTGACCACGAAGAACCAAAGTCTACGGATCCACCTAGCCGATGGGTCTCTTCCCCGCTCAGGGCCCATCACGCAAGAAACCAGACCCATCCTTACCACCACTGATACTGGCCACCAGGAATACCTCCGCTTCGATATTATCTCTTCTCCAATGTTCCCCATAATCCTGGGACTACCATGGCTTCAAGCCCACGAACCACAGATTAACTGGAATAGGAGAGAAGTCTCTTTCTCATCTCAATATTGCTCCAGACATTGCCTTCCCCCGGCCCCAGCTTCTGTTTCCACCATTGCAACCACGTCCAATAATCTGCAACATGTACCTGAGAGCTACCTGGAATTCAAAGATGTATTTGACAAACAACAGGCAGACTGTCTACCGCCTCATCGGTCTTACGACTGCCCCATAGACCTGTTGCCGGGTGCTGAAATTCCTTTTGGCCGCATTTTTCCTCTGTCCGAAACAGAATTAAAGGCTCTTAAAACCTACATTGACGAAAATCTTGAGAAAGGGTTCATTCGCTCCTCCTCATCACCGGCTGGAGCTGGTATTTTCTTTGTAGAAAAAAAAGATGGATCCCTCCGACCTTGCATCGATTACAGGGAATTAAATAAAATTACCGTCAAGAATCGGTACCCGCTTCCTCTCATCCCGGAATTATTCCAACGCTTCAGATCCGCCCGCATCTTTTCCAAACTAGACTTGCGTGGCGCCTACAATCTCATCCGGATCCGAGCAGGCGATGAATGGAAGACCGCCTTTAGATCCAGGTTTGGACATTATGAGTACCTGGTAATGCCGTTTGGACTCTGTAATGCCCCGGCCACGTTCCAACACTTAGTGAACGATATCTTTCGTGAACATCTTGACAACTTCCTAGTAGTCTACCTTGACGATATTCTCATTTTTTCAACCACCCTGGAACTCCATCGGGTGCATGTTAAACTAGTTCTCTCGATTCTCAGAAAACACAAATTATACCTCAAGGCAGAGAAATGTGAATTTGAGAAAACTACAGTGCAATTCTTGGGATTTATAATTTCGACTGACGGCGTTGCAATGGACCCCCAGAAGGTCAAAGCAATTCAGGAATGGCCAGCCCCTGTAGACAAAAAAGGGGTACAACGCTTCTTAGGTTTCTCCAACTTCTACCGGAGATTCATTGTAGGATTTTCAACTATCGTGGCTCCCATTACTCAACTGACACGCCAGCATAGTCGTTTTCAATGGTCCTTGGAGGCCCAGGAAGCATTTCTAAAATTGAAAGCACTATTCTCGTCTGCACCAGTCTTACGACACCCGGATCCAGCCCTGCCTTTTATTCTGGAAGTTGATGCCTCAGAGACCGCTACTGGTGCCATCCTCTCACAGAGACAAGGACTCAAGGCTCTATTACATCCCGTGGCTTTTGCATCCCGGAAATTAAGCATTCCCGAGAGAAACTACGATGTAGGCGATAGAGAGTTACTGGCCATCAAATTTGCCTTAGAGGAGTGGAGATATCTGCTGGAGGGGGCGTCCAATCCTATCATGATCTTTACTGACCACAAAAACCTGGAGTACCTGCGAACTGCTAAACGTCTAAGACCCAGGCAGGCCCGATGGGCTCTCTTCTTTTCCCGATTTAATTTCCACATATCTTATAGGCCAGGTTCAAAGAACGGAAAAGCGGACGCACTTTCAAGGATGTTCCATGAAACTTCCCAGGTAACAGAGCCAAGTACCATCTTGTCTCCGCAAAATTTCCTTCTGGTTACTCAAGGAGACCTAATGTCCGCAATCAGATCCACATCTGCTCAATGCTCTGAACCCCAAGTAACTTCTATGGAGAAACGCAATGATTTATTTTGGTCTCATGGAAAAATCTTCGTCCCGCTGGAATCAAGGCTCCTAACCCTACAGTCCTTCCATGACCACAAGCTAGCAGGCCATTTTGGGTCACAAAAGACCATGGAGTTGATCTCACGTTTCTTTTGGTGGCCAGGCTGGAGACAAGACTGCAAAGACTATGTTTCATCCTGCATCCCGTGCCAGCGTAGCAAGGGCTCGAATACAAGGTCATGGGGTCTGCTCAAACCCTTGTCTATACCTGAACGCCCATGGGCGGAAATCTCCATGGACTTTATTGTGGATTTACCTCCATCAGGGGGATTCACAACTATCTTTGTCGTGATTGACCGACTCTCAAAAATGGCACACTTTCTGCCTATGGTGGGTACTCCCTCTGCCTCTGCTACTGCTAGCATGTTTCTTAAAGAAATTATCAGGCTTCACGGTACCCCAGTGAGCATCACCTCTGACAGAGGGGTTCAATTCACTTCAAAGTTTTGGAAGGAATTATGCAAGACCTTGGAAATAAAGATTTGCTTGTCTTCTGCTTATCATCCTCAAAGTAACGGCCAGACGGAGAGGACAAATCAAACCCTAGAGCAATACCTCCGATGCTTCTGTTCCGATTCCCAGGATGAATGGTCCTCCCTCCTACCGTATGCAGAATTTGCATATAACAACTCCATCCATTCCGCTACCAACCAGACACCTTTCTGGTCCAATTTTGGATTTCACCCTTCCTTTCTTCCAGTTTCCATCCCTGAAGTATCCGTCCCTGCAGTGCAAGACCGAGTAAACTCTATCCAGTTAAATTTTCAAAAGATTAAAGCAGCAATGCAAAAGGCTCAGGATGACTACCGAAAGTACTACAACAAGGGAAGGAAGGAGAACCCGGCCTTCAAAGTAGGCGAAGAAGTATGGCTATCAACTATCCATCTCAGACTGCCAATTCCCTCTCGGAAACTAGGGCCAAAATTTATAGGTCCTTTTAAAATAAAAAGGGTAATCAACCCAGTCGCTTTCGAATTAGCCCTTCCTGATGCTTACAAGGTACACCCAGTCTTCCATGCATCCCTCTTAAAACCTATGGCTCCCAGTCCTTTTCCTGACAGAGAAAAGCCTCCACCACCACCGGTTCTAATCGACGGAGAAGACGAGTTTGAGGTAGAAAAAATTCTAAGTTGCAGAAAAAATGGCAGACAGCTACAATATTTAATCAAATGGAAGGGGTATCCTTCTGAGGATAACTCCTGGGAACCAGCCAGGAATTTACATGCTCCTCAACTTCTCCAGGCTTTTCACCGAGAACATCCGGAACTGATGTCAACCTTGGGTGTCCAGAGGCCACCCCTCGGGGGGGGGGCACTGTCAGAAGAAGCCTTCGTTCCGGTCCGGTCGTTTTTCTCATATTTCCGGCGGAACGGCGTTTCGGCGCATGCGCATTCGCGGCTCGGCGTTACGGCGCTCGCGCACGCGCACTGGTGCACACCCAACGTGATTCCTGGGCAGCCTATAAAAGGCGCTCAGGGGATCAAACAAATTGCTGGTTTGTCTCAGCTTCCTGTAGTACCTGAACCTGTATCCTGAATCTCTGCCTGACTACCTGTTGTGACCCGGATTTGCCTTTGGACTTCTCTTGCCTCTCTCCTGGACCTGACCTTTGCCTGCTTATCGGATTCCCACCAATCTCCTGTGTTTGACCCTCGGCCTGTTACCTGGACTGTCTCCTGTCTCCCAGCCTGACCCCTTGCTTGTACCTGGACTTTCTTGATCTTGTCACCTTACCTTGCAGATCCTGTGGTGCCATTGCACCTTTTCCGTGTTTGACCCTCTGCCCAGCTCTGGATCTCTTGCCGGTTGCCTCTGTCTGCACCCGCTTACCAGTACCCACACAGCGGCTCCTCTCTACAAGACCTCACCAGCAAGTCACCTACGGTCCATTGGGGAGCTTGTGCCTCTTTGTGCCGTTCACCCCCTGTCCCAACTCCAGGGGGGCGGACTGCGCTTAGTCGCAAAGGCGAAACCGCTCTCGGCATCTCGGCCTCGGTAAGTACTATCTCTGACAACGATAGATTCAAGTACATACTATGAACGAGATATACTAACACATTAATAGGGGTTAGAGAACAGAATATTTATGCCTAGTCACAGATATGGTGTCTGTATAAGTGTGTGACCCAGCATGTATGGATAACTAACCACTCATCCTGGAATGGTAAAAGTGAGTACAGGTATAATCAACTTAAAAATATATGGACAAAACATAAATAATAAGTTATAAATTATACAATAAAAATCAATAATCCATGGATCAAATTAAAATACAGAATGAGAGAGACAAAATTACATGTATATCTAGTGTATCCTACAATCTCAGAAAACTGTTAAGAATAAAGGAGTTCTTAATCAGGCTTGATTAATGAAAGCATTGATGTCCCAATCTATATTGAGACCGTGGGGCATGTTTTAATTGGTGTATCCAGAAGAACGTTTTCAGTGAGGGTAAATGAGCGCATAACTAGTATTAAAAAGGGACGCACTAATCACAGCGTCCAGAGGCACTATCTCCAGTTACATAATCAGAATCCAACTGGTACAAAATTTCAAGTCATTGATAAGTTTGTCCCCCACTGGAGGGGTGAGTCGCTCGTAAGGGGCGTATCTAAACTTGAAACATTCTGGATATACCAATTAAAATGCTACATGCCCCACGGTCTCAATATAGATTGGGACATCAATGCTTTCATTAATCAATCCTGATTTCCCAGCAGTTTCTCTTTTTCCTAGGGACAACTCCGGGGACAGAATGCATGGCTGCATTCAAACAACAAGCAGCCAACCATGGTGCAAGGGGCTGCACTTCTTGGAATAGATTCTCTTGCATTTGTAATATCAGCCTGTCCACACAAGAGCCGGGGACTGAGAAAAGATTTCTTCTTCACTTGTTGAAGAACAAACACGCTGACTGTCAGCTCAACCTGTTACTTTTCAGGTGGAGACACACTAGCGATTCCAGAATACTAGCCAGTGTGACTCAAATAAACATTCCTTGCAACTGCTGGCAGAACACAGTCCCATCAGTACAGCCAAACAGGAGTGTCCCCACTAGTAACATTTCTGTGAAGAAAGTGGAGTGGCTTCTAGCATAGCGTCCTGACTCCACAAAGCACACATTTGTAATCCATTTGGTTTCAGTAAAGGAACACAATTCAATATCATTTACCAGTAATACCTGGGATGCGGTAACTTCAGGGTTTGCCCTTTTGTATTTACAGTGGTAATGTAGTGATAGATGTCCTTCTTGTTTGGCCGGTGAAAAGTAACATTATCTGAGTTGATTTTGTGACCATAACCCCAAGTTTGTAGCACCAAAGTATATCTCTCAGCTATCTTGGGTGACAACTTTAGGAAATCTAATCATAAAGGGATCCGAAGGAAACTCCACACAGCTTCATCTACCCATTGTGTTTCTTTATCATGGATCTCTTCCTCTAGATGGGCCAGTATATAGGGATACAGGTAGTCATACTCCTCAGCCTCTTTCTTAATGATTATGTGATGTGTCTTGGACAGCCTGGGCAGTGTTTTAGGGTCTCCATACCTGATTAGGACCCGTGCATCGGGTGCATGTTGAACCGGGTATCCTGCAATGACATTGGGTTTGCAATCAAACCTAGTCACATGGGTTGGTTTGGTTGGCAAAACTTTAGGGACCCATCTTGCCTAAAAGGATTTAGCAATACACACAGTTGAAGATGTATTAGCAGACAGTTCAATCTTAACACTTGCAGTTGGCCCAGAAGGAATGTCATCCTCCTCCAGGTCACATAATTGCTCCTCTTCACTATCACTCTACTTTCCAGTCTATGACAAATTATCTGAAAACAGTTCAGAGATCCCATAAGAGCGGATATCCAAATCGGAAATAGTCGAGCACTCTTCAGCCGGGAGTAGGTTGCGCTTGGAACTAGCAGCGACTGGTGCAACAACCTTGTCTCCCCCACTGGCCACAGGTAATACCGCCCCCACTGGCACACTACTTTCACCCGTATCAGGTTTACCCAACCCCGGCGTCTTTTTCCCTGGTGGTTCCATCATCAAGGAACGCAGGTGGGCCCGTCCACAGCCTCGAGGGATAACCGGAGTGTTGGGTCCTGGAGCAGCCGCAGAGATGAGAGGAGCAGCTTCTCGCACAAGACGGGTGATAGCAGGGGGACTCTCCATGCCATTCCCAGCCAGGACACCGACATTCTTGTCCCAATCTGCTTGTAGTGCCCGCAGAAGCAGGGGTTCCCCGCAGCGTCCACAGATGATCCAAGGCCACAGGTGCGTGGCCAAGCTGGAACACTTCCTGCAAATAAGTCCCAAGGCCTCATAGCCTCCAGCCGTATACAGGGCAAGACTACCCTTAGATGTATACCGCACTCCGGTGTCGGTCAGGATGCCCTTAGACCCGCTCAGACCAGGGCCAACACCTGGAAAAATACACCTTCCAATCCAACATCGTACTTCCAAACTGCGTCATCTTTTCCACCCACCAACCAGGCACATGTGACAGCACTTCCTTATCCTCCTCTGCAGAGTGGTAGCTCCTCCTCCTGCATGAGGATTGGTCCACACACTCTCTGGAAACTTCAGCGCCTGCCTTTCTTTCTGCACGGCGGGCCAAAACTTTAATGGAGTCTGTTTTAACCCTTGCAGCGCTGGTGTAAAGTGTCAAAAGACCAGGCTGATACTCTCCCACGAGTAATGAGACATGTTGGTTCTTCCCCACATTGTTGGAATGCACAATAACACAGTCTATATGAAGTAAAGATGTTACTTTCCACTCTCCCACAGAGCCAGGCGAAATCCCGATGTAGCTGTAGCCGATTGCTATGGGCTACTGCTGCAAGATCAACGCCTTTGCCCGATGTTGGGTGCCAAATGTAGTGAGGTCCCGGACATCTAGAGTCAGGGAGAGTTGACATCCTTCTTGGTAGAGTGGGTTACAAGGCATGGTGGGTGTAATACAAGCTGAATTGATGGGCGCCAGACACTTTTTGAATGCAAAGAGATTTATTGTCTCTTGAACAAGAACTGTGGAAGAGAGGGTTAGGGCCAGGACACCCTTAAGTAGATGCAATGATGATTGGCAGACTCTGAGACTTCTATAGGTAGACAGCTATACAGTGGAAGGCCTCCAGATGGATACCACGTCTGTATAGGTAGGACTGCTGTCTCCTATGGCAACAAATCTTGTAACAGTCACTAACGGTAATTGTACTATTAGTGACAGGGAATAGTTCTCTTCACACGCTACAGTCTCTCACTGTAGGTATTCACTTACTGAGCTCCCAGTCATTAGACTCTCAGACTCAATCGCCACTGGATCCCATGAGCTCTTCCACTTCCATTACTCAGTATCTTCCTCAAGCATCACCCCCGCTTTCCTGCTGGGTTCCTGACTTGGCACTCACAGATACTCCTCAAGCTTCACCCCTGCTGACTCACAGTGGTCTCTGGTATCAAGGTGGATGGTTCCTTAGTGGCGACAGCTTCCCCTCTACCTCCAATCTCAACTGGTTCCCCGTCCGGCTGAACTGTTACTCTCGGTTGGACTCCAATCCTGCAGTCCCAACCCTGCACTGCTTCTCATTCTGGATAGGCCCTCAGACAGCCTAGCAGCCATATGTTCCCGGGATAGGCCTCAGGCTTCAGACCTAGCAGCCTGGGGCAACATAACACATGTCCATCCAGACAGCCGTCCGTGTGGCACAGAACCCTGATCTCGTGACTCCACCCAAATAAATAGGCTCTCCCAGCAGGCCAAGGGACTAAAGAAACCCCCACCAATTGGCTGAGACACCCCATCCATTCATAACTTGACCCTGCTAAGCCCTTGTCTATCTAATGTCACCAAGAGGGTAGGTGTAGCAAGTCCAGAACTAAAAAGGAATCAGTGGATCTACTAACAATTATCCAGGGCAACTACTGCCTGGCAAACTAAATTTACTTAGCAACCCTGCCTAAACACCAGGGTGCTACTTACAAAAGATGGAGGGGAAGCAAGGTTATTATAAATGTGCAGTTGTAACTAGGACAGGAAAGCGCAGATAGCAAAAACAATCTTTCAGGCTTCATGCACACTGGGCTTAAAAAGTCTGTTCTCTTGTAAAAAACACTCATATAGAGCATTTTTTGTACAAAGGCTAGATGAGTTTAGGAGAGTTTTAAGTTTTTTTTTCTGCCACGAGCTCCAATCAGAAACGTGAATCAGAAGGGGTTTTTTCCTGCCTCTAAACGTTGAGCTCAAAATATGCCTCTAATCGTTCTAATGTGCATGGACACATAGGATAACATTGAGCTGCTTCTACAGGCAGTACACAAAACTACTGTAGAAGCAACATTTTTTATGCCAGTGTGCATGTAGCCTTAAGAAGTTTTAACTCTTCATTGTGAGGTTTTATCCCTGTGGCCTCCCAAAAGGAAGCAAAGGGAAAATCTCTCCAACAGGGACACAGGCAGCAATTAAAGACTAACAGACTCTAACACTTCACTTGCCCTACCCTAAACAAAAAAACAAACCATTGTAAAGAATATGTAAAGAACATTTTGAATTTGGCAGGAGTTCTTTCTGAAACTGAAAAATCCTAGAGGGTCTTCTCAGCTAAACAATGTATAAGATATTTGAGGTTTGTAATTCCTAAAACAAAAATAAGTTTGTACTAAAGTACGGTATATATAACCCAAAACCAAAAATATATACATCAGCGTATTGGTCCTTTGGTGTGGTGGCTGCATTTCTGTTATTTTTTGCAAGCTTCCTTTGCTTTATTTTCACCTGTTAATCCTGCAAATAACACACTTCCTGTCCCTGGGTGGCTACATCCCAGATAGCAAGCAATTGAGCTGCAAGTTTGAAAATGACTTGCTATGCTATTGCTAGACTAGCCAGGCTTCACAAGTTTGTTGCACAATTGCAGCAAGTTTGCAATCCATGACTCCAGATCAACTTTCTTTGCAAACATTGTGCAAGTCTGCTGCAAGTTCTGGTTCAGTTATGTTGTGCAATAGTCATCCCACCACAGGGGTCGCTGTGACTTGCAGAGCTCTTGCTGTAGACTTACCACTGCAACTTTACTCTTGCTAGAGACTTGCCAGGTAAAATTGCTTCAAATTGGAAAAATGTCAACTAGAAATTATTATTATTATTCAGGATTTATATAGCGCCAACAGTTTACACAGCGCTTTACAATATAAAAGGGAGACAATACAGTTATAATACAATACAATACAATACAATAGGATTAAGAGGGCCCTGCTCAGAAGAGCTTACAATCTAGTAGGGTGGGGCAGGTGGTACAAAAGGTTGTAACTGTGGGGAATGAGCTGGTGGAAGTGGTAGGAGATTAGTTGGAGACGTGATAGGCTTTCCTGAAGAGATGAGTTTTCAGGGATTGCCTGAAGGTAGCAAGAGTAGGGGATAGCCGGATCGATGGAGGTAGCGGGTTCCAGAGGATGGGAGAGGCTCTGGAGAAATCCTGGAGAAGAGCATGGGAGGAGGAGATGAGAGAGCTTGAAAGCAGGAGGTCTTGAAAAGAGCGGAGAGGTCGATTTGGATGATATTTGGAGACAAGATTAGTGATGTAGCTTGGGGCAGAGTTGTGAATGGCTTTGTATGTTGTGGTTAGAATTTTGAATTTAATTCGCTGGGTGATTGGGAGCCAGTGTAAGGATTGAAGTAGAGGGTTGGCAGACACTGAGCGGTTGGTAAGGTGGATAAGTCTGGCAGCAGCATTCATGTTAGACTGAAGAGGGGATAGCCTATGGAGAGGTAAGCCAATGAGAAGGGAGTTGCAATAGTCAAGGCGAGAGATAACAAGGGAGTGAATGAGGAGCTTGGTGGTTTCATTTGTTAAAAAGGGGCGAATTTTAGAGATGTTACGGAGGTGAATTCTACAAACTTTTGACAACGATTGGATTTGAGGCTGAAATGACAAGTCAGAGTCTAGGATTACACCGAGTACCCTGGCGTGAGGGGAGGGACTGATGGTTGCATTGTTGATTTTGATGGAAAAGTCATGGAGGGGGGCACGGGCGGGGGGGAATATTAATAGCTCAGTTTTAGAGAGATTTAGTTTAAGGAAGTGGTGCGACATCCATGCTGATATGTCAGTTAGTAAGTTAGTAATGCGAGAGGAGACTGAAGGAGTGAGGTGAGGAGTAGACAGATAGATTTGGGTGTCATCAGCGTATAAGTGGTATTGGAAGCCGTGGGCAGTTATTAAGTGACCAAGGGAGGAGGTGTAGATAGAGAAGAGAAGGGGTCCAAGAACCAAGCCTTGGGGGACCCCCACAGAAAGGGGCAATGGAGAGGAGGAGACAGAGTTGTAGGTGACACTGAAGGAGCGCTGTGATAAATAGCCAGAGAACCAGGATAGAGCAGAATCTCGGAGGCCAAGGGAATGTAGTTTATTGAGAAGGAGCGGGTGGTCAACAGTATCAAAGGCCGCAGAGAGGTCAAGTAGTAGGAGTATGGAGTACTGGCTGTTGGTTTTAGCAGTTAGTAAATCGTTAGTGAGTTTTAGTAAGGCATTTTCGGTGGAGTGCAGCGAGCGAAAGCCAGACTGTAAGGGGTCAAGAAGGTTATTTTCATTGAGGTAGGAGCTAAGACGGTTGTAGACTAAGCGTTCTAGAAGTTTAGAGGTGAATGGGAGCAATGAGATGGGTCTTAAGTTGTTCAGGTCGGTAGGGTCCAGTGAGGGCTTTTTAAGAATGGGAGTGATCTGCGCATGTTTTAGAGGGGAGGGGAAAATGCCACTAGAGAGGGAGAGATTGAAGATGTGGGTGAGGGAGCATAGGATAGAAGAAGAGGGTGACCGTAGTAGTTGTGAGGGAACAGGATCCAAGGGACAATTGGTTAGGTTAGCATCCGAGAAAATTTTTGTAACCTCTTCCGTAGTAGCCAGAGTGTTGAATGTGCTGCTAGGCAAGGTATGTTGGGTGGGGAAGACGTACGCACAGTGGAGATGTCCTCACGAATTGCATCGATCTTGTCTTTGAAGTGATTGGCAATCTCTTGGGCAGTGAGTGAGTTAGTGGGTAGAGGGGGTGGTGGACGAAGCAGAGAGTTAAAGGTTGAGAAGAGCCGACGGGGACTGGATGACAAGGAATTAATAAGAGAGACAAAGTAGGCTTGTTTGGCAGCATGGAGGCATGAATTGTATTTTAGAAGGGCAGATTTATATAGGGTGAAGTCTTGCAGGCATTTGGTTTTACGCCACAGTCGTTCAAGAGCACGGCAGTGTCTCTTGAGATTTCTAGTGTTGTCAGTTTGCCAGGGTTGTAACGGTCAGGGCCTGATTCTGCGTGTGGTTAGAGGAGCAAGTGCATCTAGTGATGATGAGAGTGAACTGTTGTAGACAGAGGTGGCCAGGTCAGGACAGGACAGGAGAGAGATTATGTCATATAGGTGGTCAGTAGCAGAATAGAGAAGAGAAGGGTTAAAGTGGCGAAGGTTTCTTCAAGTAATTGTTTGCTGCTTGGAGGGATGGGTGGTTGGAAGCAAGGATACAGTGAAAGTAATGAGGTTGTGATCAGATAGAGGAAAGGGGGTGTTGGTGAGGTTGCCAGGGTTGCAGAGATGGGAGAATACAAGGTCAAGGGTATTACCATTGGAGTGAGTGGAAGTATGTGTCCATTGGGTTAGGTCAAAAGATGAGGTTAAGTCGAGAAGTTTAGCTGTAGTTGGGCTGTTAACATTGACAGGAAAGTTAAAGTCACCAAGAATAATGGTGGTTATTTCAGAGGAGAGAAAGTAGGGTAGCCAGGCAGCAAAGTCATCAAGAAAGCGCGATACTGGTCCTGGAGGCCTATAAATTGCTGCAATCCTCAGAGAAATGGGAGAAAACAGACGAAGACAGTGCATCTTGAAGGAAGAGAGGGATAGAGAGGGAGGGACAGGAAGGACTTGGAAGGTGCTTTGTGGGGACAGAAGGAAGCCAACTCCACCTCCTTTCTGTCTGTTGGGTCTGGAGGAGTGAGTCCAATGGAGACCACCATGGGAGAGGGCAGCAGGAGAAGCTGAGTCAAAATTTTGAAGCCAGGTTTCTGTTATGGCGAGCATGTTCAAGCCATGAGAGATGAAGAGGTCATGTACAGATGTTAGCTTGTTACAGATGGAACGGGCGTTCCAAAGGGCACATGAGATTGGTGGGCTGCTTTGAGGAAGCAGGGGGATAGAAATTAGACTGAGTGGATTGCGGTGGTTGCCAGAGGGGGAGGGGTATTGGATATGTGGCTTGAATTTGCAAAATGGCGGACCAGGATTAGGAGAAATGTCACCTGAGACTAGGAGAAGGAGAAGGAGAAGGGTGAGGAAGGCAAGGTGGGAGTGGGATGTGCATGAGCGCACGTGTCTAGTGGCCCTGGTGTTTAAGTCAGCATGTGGGTGCAGCAACTGCAGGAGATGATGGGTGCCATAGTAGGGAGAGGGTAGGAGTGAGGGTGATATGTGCATGCTGCAGGGAAGAGAGGAGGGGTAGAGTAAAGATAATTTGAGGATAGAAGACACCAATGTGAGAAGAAAGAGAATAAGGAGCATGTTGGTGGATAGAGAGTGGGAAACTAACCTAATATAAAATAAATGTCAAAGCTGGTTTGCTTGTCGTCTTGCAGAGCTCTTGTTGTTCAGAAATTGTGCTTCAAGTGCTCTGCAAGTGTACAGCTTGCCAGTAGGGATGAGCTTCGAGTTTGAGTCGAACCCATCTTCGACTCGAACATTGCACGTTCGAACATTCGTGGAAATTTGAACGTTATGGGCCGTTCGTGCCAAATTCGAGTGGCGCGTCACAGCCCATAATTCACTGCGGCATCGCAGTGCATTGCTGGCTGATGGTTCACAGCGCCGTCTGTACAGAGAGCTGTAATTGGCCAAAGCCAGGGTGGCTTTGGCCAATTATGGCTCAGGGGGTTTAGTACACGCCCCACACTATATAAGGCCGCCTGCACGGTGGCCCTGTGTAGTGTGTTGCGGCATTGAGAGAGACATAGATAGACAGAGAGACAGTGTCATTTGATTTAAGTTAGATAGAGTAGGCAGGCGAGTCAGTTAGCTGCACTTACAGTGTATTGTGTATATATATACATCCTAGGTGTTGTGTGTGTATATATATATATATATATATATATATATATATATATATATATATATACACTGTATTCAGTTTAGCTAGATCTGTTCCTGTTATTCTCTTCCTACTGACAGGCAGGCAGGTGTTTTTACAGTATTTACAGCTACCTGAAGAAAATTGCTGGTGTTCTTCTGATTCTATTAGTCCTATTAGCTACAGTATTTACAGTTAGTGTAGTGCGTCCTCTGCACAGTGTGCACCTAAAGCTACCTGAAAAAAATTGGTGGTGTTCTTCTGATCCTATTAGTACCACAGGCAGCTGAAGTATTTCCAAGCTAGTGTAGTGCGTCCTCTGCACAGTGTGCACCTAAAGCTACTTGGAGTAAATTGGTGGTGTTCTTCTGATCCTATTAGTACCGCAGGCAGCTGCAGTATTTACAAGTTAGTGCAGTGCATCTTCTGCACAGTGTGCACCTAAAGCTACCTGAAGTAAATTGGTGGTGTTCTTCTGATCCTATTAGTACCGCAGGCAGCTGCAGTATTTACAGTTAGTGTAGTGCGTCCTCTGCACAGTGTGCACCTAAAGCTACCTGAAGAAAATTGGTGGTGTTCTTCTGATCCTATTAGTACCGCAGGCAGCTGCAGTATTTACAGTTAGTATAGTGCGTCCTCTGCACAGTGTGCACCTAAAGCTATCTGAAGAAAATTGGTGGTGTTCTTCTGATCCTATTAGTACTGCAGGCAGCTGCAGTATTTACAGTTAGTGTAGTGCGTCCTCTGCACAGTGTGCACCTAAAGCTACCTGAAGAAAATTGGTGGTGTTCTTCTGATCCTATTATACCGCAGGCAGCTGCAGTATTTACAGTTAGTGTAGTGCGTCCTCTGCACAGTGTGCACCTAAAGCTACCTGAAGACAATTGCTGTTGTTCTGATCCTATTAATACCACAGGCAGGCAGCTACAGTATTTACAGTTAGTGTGCTGCGTCCTCTGCATATTGTGCACCTAAAGCTACCTGAAGACAATTGCTGTTGTTCTGCTCCTATTAATACCACAGGCAGGCAGCTATAGTATTTACAGTTAGTGTACTGTGTCCGCTGCACAGTGTGCACCTAAAGCTACCAGAAGAAAATAGGTGGTGTTCTTCTGATCCTATTAGTACCACAGGCAGGCAGCTGCAGTATTTACAATTAGTGTACTGCGTCCTCTGCACAGTGTGCACCTAAAGCTACTTGAAGACAATTGCTGTTGATCTGCTCCTATTAATACCACAGGCAGGCAGCTACAGTATTTACAGTTAGTGTACTGTGTCCTCTGCACAGTGTGCACCTAAAGCTACCTGGAGAAAATTGATGGTGTTCTTCTGATCCTATTAATACCACATGCAGGCAGCTACAGTATTTACAGTTAGTGTACTGTGTCCTCTGCACAGTGTGCACCTAAAGCTACCTGAAGAAAATTGGTGGTGTTCTTCTGATCCTATTAGTACCACAAGCAGGAAGCTACAGTATTTACAGTTAGTGTACTGCATCCTCTGCACAGTGGGCACCTAAAGCTACCTGAAGACAATTTCTGTTGTTCTGCTCCTATTAATACCACAGGCAGGCAGCTACAGTATTTACAGTTAGTGTACTGTGTCCTCTGCACAGTGTGCACCTAAAGCTACCTGAAGACAATTTCTGTTGTTCTGCTCCTAATAATACCACAGGCAGGCAGCTACAGTATTTACAGTTAGTGTACTGTGTCCTCTGCACAGTGTGCACCTAAAGCTACCTAAAGACAATTGCTGGTGTTCTCATACTAATAATACTACAGGCAGGCAGTTGATTCTGCTAGCTGCAGTATCAGTATATATACAGTGCCTTGCGAAAGTATTCGGCCCCCTTGAACTTTTCAACCTTTTGCCACATTTCAGGCTTCAAACATAAAGATATAAAATTTTTATTTTTTGTGAAGAATCACCAACAAGTGGGACACAATTGTGAAGTGGAACGAAATCTATTGGATTGTTGAAACTTTTTTAACTAATAAAAAAATGAAAAGTGGGGCGTGCAAAATTATTTGGCCCCCTTGCGTTAATACTTTGTAGAGCCACCTTTTGCTGCGATTACAGCTGCAAGTCGCTTGGGGTATGTCTCTATCAGTTTTGCACATCGAGAGACTGAAATTCTTGCCCATTCTTCCTTGCAAAACAGCTCGAGCTCAGTGAGGTTGGATGGAGAGCGTTTGGGAACAGCAGTTTTCAGCTCTTTCCACAGATTCTCGATTGGATTCAGGTATGGACTTTGACTTGGCCATTCTAACACCTGGATACGTTTATTTGTGAACCATTCCTTTGTAGATTTTTCTGTATGTTTGAGATCATTGTCTTGTTGGAAGATAAATCTCCGTCCCAGTTTCAGGTCGTTTGCAGACTCCAACAGGTTTTCATCCAGAATGGTCCTGTATTTGGCTGCATCCATCTTCCCCTCAATTTTAACCATCTTCCCTGTCCCTGCTGAAGAAAAGCAGGCCCAAACCATGATGCTGCCACCACCATGTTTGACAGTGGGGATGGTGTGTTGAGTGTGATGAGCTGTGTTGCTTTTACGCCAAACATATCGTTTTGCATTGTGGCCAAAAAGTTCAATTTTGGTTTCATCGGACCAGAGCACCTTCTTCCACATGTTTGGTGTGTCTCCCAGGTGACTTGTGGCAAACTTTAGACGAGACTTTTTATGGATATCTTTGAGAAATGGCTTTCTTCTTGCCACTCTGCCATAAAGGCCAGATTTGTGCAGTGTACGACTGATTGTTGTCCTATGGACAGACTCTCCCACCTCAGCTGTAGTTCTCTGCAGTTCATCCAGAGTGATCATGGGCCTCTTGGCTGCATCTCTGATCAGTCTTCTCCTTGTCTGAGCTGAAAGTTTAGAGGGACAGCCAGGTCTTGGTAGATTTGCAGTGGTCTGATACTCCTTCCATTTCAAAATGATCGCTTGCACAGTGCTCCTTGGGATGTTTAAAGCTTGGGAAATCTTTTTGTATCCAAATCCGGCTTTAAACTTCTCCACAACAGTATTACGGACCTGCCTGGTGTGTTCCTTGGTCTTCATGATGCTCTTTGCGCTTTCAACAGAACCATGAGACTATCACAGAGCAGGTGCATTTATACAGAGACTTGATTACACACAGGTGGATTCTATTTATCACCATCAGTCATTTAGGACAACATTGGATCATTCAGAGATCCTCGCTGAACTTCTGGAGTGAGTTTTCTGCACTGAAAGTAAAGGGGCCGAATAATTTTGCACGCACCACTTTTCAGTTTTTTATTTGCTAAAAAAGTTTAAAATATCCAATAGATTTCATTCCACTTCACAATTGTGTCCCACTTGTTGGTGATTCTTCACAAAAAATTAAAATTTTATATCTTTATGTTTGAAGCCTGAAATGTGGCAAAAGGTTGAAAAGTTGAAGGGGGCCGAATACTTTTGCAAGGCACTGTATATATATACATCCCAGCTTTGTGCAGCTACATCTCACTACAGGCCATTAGTATGTCTGGAAGGCCAACAAGGAGAGACAGGCAGTAACAAGCCAATAAAAGAGGGCAAGCAGGCTCTGTGTCTAGAAGCAACAGTGCTGGTCGTGGAGATGGTGCATCCTCATCAGCAGGTGGCCGTGGGACACGCTTGTCCTTTTTTTCGGTAGCTGGCCGTGTTAAGCCGCAACATGAGGAAGACATGGTAGAGTGGATGACCAAGCCGTCCTCATCCTCCTCATCCTCTCTCACCCAGGCTCAGGGTACTTTGTCTGGCAAAGCAGCTGCTAACGCGGCCTCTTCCCTCGGCTCAATGGCATCAGTCACTCATCCTCTCTCACCCAGGCTCAGGGTACTTTGTCTGGCAAAGCAGCTGCTAACGCGGCCTCTTCCCTCAGCTCAATGGCATCAGTCACTCCTTCCCTAACCCACCATGTTCTCCTGAGGAGTCCCCAGAACTGTTTGACCACAGTGTTGGGTACATGCTCCAGGAGGATGCCCAGCGTTTTGAAGGCTCCGATGATGGTACCCAGCTAGAGGAAGGCAGTAACGTGAGCCCAGAGAGAGGTGGTGCCCAAGAAGGACAGCAATCTGGCAGTCATGTTCCCCCAGCTGCAGCATACTGCCAGCTTTGCTCCAGTGATGAGGAGGGAGGGGATCATGAGGTCACTGACTCCACATGGGTGCCTGATAGGAGAGAGGAGGAGGAGGCACATCTCCAACGAGGCAGGATGCCCTCCAGGGGCCAGATTAAGGGCAGCACACCGACTGCATCACACCGCATGTGCAGGGCGCTGCTGTCTCTGCGCGTTATTCCAAAAGTTCCTTGGTGTGGGCCTTTTTTTAGACGAGTGCATCAGATCCCACCACTGCTATTTGCAACATATGTCTCAAGCGTATCTCGCGTGGCCAAAACATCACCCGCTTGGGCACCACATGCTTGACCAGACATATGTCGACCTGCCATGCAGTTTATTGGCAAGCGTACCTAAAGGACCCACACCAAAGAACAAAGCGGACCTCTCCTTGCTCCTTATCAGCTGGGATCTCCAACCCCACTATACCTTCAGTCCTCTCTGAAACCTGCACTGAGAGGAATGAAGGTGTAGAAGTAGGTGTGTCACAGCCAAGTACTTGCGGGTACACCGATGTCAGATTGTACCAGGCAAATTTCCCTGCCCCAGCTGCTGCACCGCCGAAAGAAGTTCACTCCCAGCCATCCACATGCCCAGCGGCTGAATGCTAGCTTGGCTAAATTGCTAGCACTTCAACTGCTGCCTTTTCAGTTGGTAAACTCTGCCCCCTTCCGTGAGTTTATGGAATGTGCGGTTCCTCAGTGGCAGGTTCCCAAACGCCACTTTTTCTCACGGAAGGCGATTCCGGCTCTCTACCGGCATGTGGAAGACAATGTCTTGGCCTCGCTGGACAGGGCGGTCAGTGGTAAGGTGCATATTACAGCTGACTCATGGTCCAGCAGGCATGGACAGGGATGTTATCTATCTTTCACCGCGCACTGGGTGACTCTTCTGGCAGCTGGGAAGGATGCAGGACAGGGTGTAGTAGTGTTGGAGGTTGTTCCGCCACCATGCCTCCAAAATTCTCTCTCCTCCACCCCCTCTTCTTCCTCCTCCATGGCCTCTTCCTGTGCTGATTTGTCCTCGGAACCAGCAGTGCTCCGTAGGCGTACAAGGGGCTACACAAGCACGCAGGCAAAAAGATGCCATGCGGTGCTTGAGCTGGTGTGCTTGGGTGATAGGAGCCACACTGGGGCAGAGATTCTGTCAGCTCTGCAGGGGCAGGTTCAGAGGTGGTTGATGCCAGGTTAAGGCAGGTATGGTGGGAAACGATACACCTTGATATGAATAGATGAACACCTAGAGAGGGAGGAGCCAGATGTGGGCGTGGTCTAGGTGCTGATGCTGAGCCCAGGATGTCTGGCGTCTCCCCACCCGTAATGCAGGCTTCGTTATGCTTGCGGTCCATCCCCTAGCCCGTCGCTAATCCCTTGGCATGCTACCCTCGGTCTCCCCCTCCCCCCGTCGGACAGCTTAGCCCCAGGTCTTGGTCGCAGCTGGTGGAGGACGTGTGAGCAGTGCGCACGAATCCCTTGCACTAAGCCGGCACTGCGTAACGGAGCTCCACCATAGCTGCGAGTGTCTCGAGCCTTCTTAGAGCAGGCAGCCTGGTGCCCCCCCCCCCCTGCTGATGCTATGTATAACACAGAGATCTTCTGAAGGCTGGGCTCGGGGAGATCTTCCCCTAAGCCACTCACAAGGAACATAAAGAATAATAAGAGTAGGTGAAGCCCATATTGACACCACGGAAGCTGCGGGACAGCATTAAGGTGCAGGAGACAGCCCCAGAAGTCATGTGTATGGTAAGACACTGATCTGTCCAAACTGACCCGAGGGGTAAGTGTCTTTTAAAGTCTCCTTGAACTTGCATGAACTGAATGGACTACAAGACTCCGTATGTTATTGTCATATTGTTACACTCACCCGGTGCAATAAATTAAGGAGGAGGGTTAACTGGCAATATCTCGCAGCACCCTATCAGATATTCTAGCTGAATATAACAATTCAATTGATCCTTGGCGATTTCCTTATATAAGGGTTTGGAAAAAGGAGGATACAATGTATAATTGCTGGGGATTTATGGAAGCAGTGTGACATTAAATACCATGCAGCCCCTAGAAAATTGTAGTTAAAGTAGATCTAGAGGGGACAGCCCTATGGGCGAGCCACCATATAATACACCTGTTTGGAACAGCAAAGATCCGGTGGCGCGGACTGGCGACACATCAGCCACCACTTCCGCTGAGAATAAAATACCTGCCAAACCCCAAATTATACAAAGAAGCAAGGTAGAAGTGGGACGAAGGAAAAGAAATAAAAAGAATTGTATTCCTTTCTCCAAAAACATCGCAAACACAAATCTATTGAAAACGCATTTTACAGTCGGAATTTGGGGGAAGCCAATAGGCGGAAATAATAAAAAAAAAAAAAAAAAAAAGGGAGCGAATTAGGTGGTTATGTGAGCTGTGTGCGAGTGATAAATAGCGGATTTAAGAGTGGACTCTTGGACAGTGGACAGTGCCTAGTACATAGACTAAACCCCCATAAGAGCAGAACAGCCCCAGTATGGTGGAAAGGACCCTCCCAGGGATCGCTCTCTGATTGAAAAAAAACAAACAAAAAACAAAACAAAAAAAAATACAGGAGAGGGTTATCAATCACAGGAGTGGGACCGCTGTAGCCCGCTGTGATAGAGGAGGTGTGTAAGGAGGAAGAGAGGTTGAGGTACTCGCTACGATCTCGTCCCAGCGGTACCTATTAAGAAGGGGGAAAAGAAGAAAAGAAGGTGGGAGAAGAGGGGGAAAAGAAAGGCGATAGAGAAGAAGGAAAAATGAGAAGTAAATCAACGAAAGGGGCAACCACCAACCCGCCTAGAACAAGCGCAAGCCCGGGAACCATTAGAAAATACATGGTAAACGACAATAGCAAGGAAAGCCCGGGGCCAAAAGCAAATCACCAGAAGGCCCATCTAAAATCGGGACAAGAAGACAGCTGGCTGATACCGATTCTCGACCCTTCGGTAGCGAGTCAATGGAAGAACAACCAATGGAACCCAAACAAAAAAAGCAGCTCCCCACAAAGGGAGAAATGGCAGAAATGTTCGCAAAGCTTGAAATATCGATTAAAGGCGAGATAGGAACTTTGCATGAAAACATGAACCATATCTTAAAAAGAGTTCAGGGGGTAGAAACCATAGTAGAAAAGGGGAAATTGGCGCAAGATATCACCAAAACATGCAAAGGGAAAATAATAAATAAATAATGAAATAAATCCACAATGGGAAATGGTCATGAATATCAGAGTCCCAAATGATGATATAAATTGTAGTATGACTAAAAAAGTCCCAAATGAAGAAAACGAAAAAGTCAATAAAGTCAAAATAAAATAAAACTGATGCTGAACACCAACGGCAGCTACCTTGAGAGTTGAAGCAGAACTCTGAAAGACAATGGCAGAAAAAAACAAGGTGCGCCAATCTAAGTGCAGTATCAAAAACTGAATTTAATATATTTTTGATAAAAACAGCGGCCAAATGGCTACTCACAATATTGCAGTAAAAACAGGCACATAAAAGCAAGGTGGGTGGTCCACAGACATCATGCCGGCTGCTTCCAGTACAGGATCCGAGGGTGTTTCAGGACACTGGGTGGAGGCTGTCCGCAATGTGGATCTACAGCTGGTCAGAGTTGGAGATCCTGTACGGAAAGCAGCCGGCATGATGTCTGTGGACCACCCACCTTGCTTTTATGTGCCTGTTTTTACTGCAATATTGTGAGTAGCCATTTGGCCGCTGTTTTTATGAAAAATATATTAAATTCAGTTTTTGATACTGCACTTAGATTGGCGCACCTTGTTTTTTTCTGGGGTAGAAACCATACTGGACAAGCAAGGGGCTGAGATAAAAGATCTCAAACTCCAGATGGAAGAGTTGCAGAAAGAACAAAGGAACATAAGGTACAGATTGGAAGACAAAGAGAACCGTAACAGAAGGAAAAATCTCCGGATCAGAGGCCTTCCAGAGATACAAGGAGAAAACGAGAATCTGCAAGAAAAAATGGATGTAATTTTTGGAGGTCTGATTAACCCAACTGATACCAGTTGTAAATTAAAACTGGATAGAGTCCATAGGATTAGAAAGCCGGCTGAAATTAGTGGAGACGTGCCGCGAGATGTTATTGTACGATTCCACAACTACCAGGATAAGGAACAGATCAAAGTCAGCATTAGAAAAAATAAACAATTGAAGTTTGGTGAAACAAACCTGCAAATCTTCCCGGATCTTGCCGCAGAGACCCTAATTAGGAGAAGAACCCTGAAACCACTACTTGCCGTACTCAAAACACATGAGGTACAATACTCTTGGGGCTTCCCTGCCTGCCTAATTGGACGTAAAGATGGTCGCTCAGCAGTATTGAGATTCCCGGAAGAAACGCAAAAATGTTGTCATCGTTTGGATATCCCACTAGTAGAGATCCCGGGTTGGTGGGAGAGAATAGAAGAGTCCACAGAGGAACTAACAGTATGGAAACCCATACAGCAAAATGAATTAATACGCAGAAACTAAATAAGACTTAAAGGGACTTTGCACCGATATCTTTATATTTCTGTGGTAGATGGGGGGTTGGGGCGGGGGAGGCAGGGGGGGTGTGGGTGGGGGGATGGAGAGGGGACGGATGGGCTAGGTTAATGCCTAATCCCGGGGGGAGTTTTTGGTATTCCATCATGCCTACATCAAGCTCAACCTCTAGGGGGGTAACCGGGGGGCCAGGAGTAGTAGGAGGGGCCACGGTTATCTGGGCCCACGAGAGGCCCGTTTTTCCCCAAAAGATGAGGGGTGGGGGGGTCGAGGTAGGGGGATGGGGGGAGGGAGGAGGGGAAGGTATGGGGGGGCCGGTGGGAAGTAAGGGTGTGGGTGGGGGAGGGTGATGGGGGTACGGGAGGGGGGGACGCAGGAGAAGGTGGGGGGGCGTTAGAGATATAGGGTACAGGCTCCTACCCCCCAGATGGGTTCAAAAATCCGAGAGTAAGAGAGGATGTCTAGTTTAAAAATCATTTCTTACAATGTAAGAGGCTTGAATTCTCCCATAAAACGGGCCAATATATTAAGCTAACTGAAATTCCTGAAAGCTGATGTGGTAATGCTCCAAGAGACACATTTATGTATTAATGGGTGCCAAAAAAATTTTTCCAGAGAGTTCCCAGTATGGCTATATGGAGACTCCCCGATTAAGGGGGCAAAAGGTGTGGCCATAGGGTAAGGAGGTAAGGCTCGAGCTAGAAGAGAGAATGACCGACCCTGAAGGACGATATCTTTTTTTGAGAGGTAAAATAAATGGCTCGGATTGCTCACTGGCAAACATTTATGGACCAAATAAGAACACAACTAGATATTTAATGGGAGCCCTGGCCAAATTTGAAGAATTTAAGAGGGGGGAGCCATCATAGCGGGGGGCCTTTAATCTATGCCTGGATCCAGCGAGAGATTGTACGTCCCATGCACGGGGGACAGGAGGAGTTTGGGTAAATAAACTCAAAAAGAAGTTGCAGCAGCTCCAGCTTGTGGATGTTTGGAGGATGCAACATAATAATACAAGAGATTACACATCCTATTCCCCCGTGCATGCAACGTATTTGAGATTGGATTTTTTCCTGGTTGAACATCGGCTACTGGAGGCGGTCACTGATGCTGGTATTGGTAACATGACGTTCTCAGACCATGCACCGGTGAGCCTACAAATAAAAATAGGAGAACCCCGAATACAGGATACAAGTTGGAGACTGAATGAGGATCTTCTTCAAGATAAAGACATTACAAAAAGGATCAAAGATTAATTAGATCTGTACTTTAAAATAAATGTGCCCGGGGAGATCAACAAGGCTACAGTCTGGGAGGCTCACAAAGCATATATTAGAGGCATCTTAATGATGATAGGATCGGAAAGAAAAAAGAGAATGGTAAAAGAGAAGAGTTCCCTGCTAAAAGAAATCCATGATTTAGAACAGCAACATAAGACATCGGGAGACGGGGAGGTGTTGGCAAGTTTATATAGGAGAAGAGAAGAGTTGAGGGATTTAACTGAGTATGAAACACGCAAGACCTATAACCTAGTAAAAAAAGATAGATACATAAACGGTAATAAACCGGGCAAATTGCTAGCCAGGGCCTTGAAAAAAAAAAACCAATAACTATATCGAGAAAATAAGGACCAAATTAGGGAAAATCAGATATAGAACATGTGATATTGCGAAAGCTTTTCAAGAATTCTATGGAGAGCTTTACGCAATTAATATAAACAACCCGCAGGAGGCCAATATAAAAAAAAGAAAATAAAAATCTTTTTATTTTATTTTTATTGTGTCTACCCAAAATAGCGGAAAACGACAAAACCATCTTAGATGCCCCTATAACAGAACAGGAGCTCAAGAAAGCACTTCAGGATTCCCCAATCGGTAAGAGTCCAGGGCCAGACGGGCTGACTGTTATACATTATAAAAAATTTCAGGACCTATTGATCCCCAAAATGTGATCATATATGAATGGGATAGGGGAGAAATGGGAGATGAGAAAAGAAGCACTAGAAGCCAGTATTGCCATCATTTGGAAAGAAGGACAGGATAGCACGTTATGTTCCAGTTATAGGCCTATTTCTCTACTAAATGCCGACACAAAATTATTTGCTAAGATACTAGCCGACAGGATGAAACGGATAATCAATGAGATTATCCACCCTGACCAGGTGGGTTTCATGCCAGGTAGAGAAGGGAGGGATAATGGCATCAAGACGTTACTGGTAGCCCAGAAAATAAAAGATAGTGGGGCCCCAGGTCTACTCTTGTCAATAGATGCTGAAAAAGCTTTCGACAGGGTAGACTGGGGCTTCATGTGGGACACTTTAGAGGAGATTGGACTAGGTTATAGAATGCTCAGTTGGATAAAGGCCTTATATACACACCCCACAGCGAGAGTGAAGACGAACGTAACTCTCTCTGAACCATTTAAAATGTACAATGGCACAAGACAGGGGTGTCCACTTTCTCCACTGTTGTTTGTGCTGGCATTGGAGCCCCTTCTAGCGAAGATAAGGCTTAACCCGGATATCAGTGGGGTAAAAATAGGTGAGGAAGAGTACAAATTAGCTGCCTTCGCGGATGACGTATTATTTTATGTCACCCGTCCGAGGACTAGTCTTCCGAATCTGTTAGCGACCATAAAAGCCTATGGTAGGCTGTCCAACTTCCGGGTTAACTCGACCAAGTCAGAAACACTAGATATAATTGAAGGCAAAGTAGGGGATAATACATATCAGAAGTTTTTTCCATTTAAATGGGGGATAAAAGAGCTCAACTACCTAGGAGTTAAAATAACCACAACTAAAGAGTCACTGTTCCAAGCTAACTTTATGCCACTCCTTAATGAGATCAAGACTGACCTGAACAGAATATAGCGTAACCGACTTTCATGGGGAGGAAGAATCAACCTATTTAAGATGACAATCCTCCCAAAAATCATTTATAAAATGCTCCCAATTCTAATCCCACAGATCTATTTTAATAGATTGCGCACTATATTTCTAAAGTTTATATGGAGAGGGAAAAAACCCTGAATAAAATTTACACAATTTAGTAAAGATAAGAGGAAGGGGGGGTAGGGGGCACCTGATATTAGAAAATATTACGAGGCGATCGCCTTATCACGTATACTAGATTGGGTAAAAAACAATAAAGAAAAACAATGGGCGAAAATAGAAAATAAAATGAATGAAGTAGAGCTGGGCAAGATAGTATGGATCCCACCACAGTATAGAAAATTGAGCACGGAAATAATGGAGATCACAAAATATGCACTTAAAATGTGGGATAAATTACACGAGAGGGAGCACTGGAAGTATAATTCACCGTTAATTCCGCTTAAGGATACAGATTATTTTTCACTGGGGAGGTGGATTCTGAAGGAGGACGCCCAATTAAAAGACATCATGAGACAGGGCAAGATGTGTACATTTCAAGAATTAAATGCAAAAAATGAATGGTTTATTTTAGATCTATGGAGGTATAAGCAGCTGAAACATTTTGTTGACTCACTCCAGCAGCCAATTAGGTCGATGGAGGGCCTACTCCCCCTGGAGAAAATATGTATGGAGAAAAAAGGGAGGGGGGGGGTCTCCAAGATCTATGGAGTATTGAATGAATTAGGAGGTGCTGAGTGTCCGCCATATCTTGAGAAGTGGGAGAAGGAATTGGACATCAAGATTAGTGAAAGGGAGAGGGAGCTGATTCTGAAAAGGGTGAACGCCACCTCGGTTAGCTGTAAGCTATCCGAGATGAATTATAAGATTCTTGCGAGAATGTACATTACCCCTGATAGAGCACATAGAATCCAGAAGGAAACATCGTAATTATGCTAGAGGGGCTGTGGAGATATCGGGACAATGGCGCATATATGGTGGCAGTGTCCGGAAATAAAAAAATATTGGGGGGAGATAAGGCGAATCATCTGTGAGATTGCTAGTATAGATATCACGGATGACCCCTGGGTGTGTTTGCATCACGGTAGTAAAATGGTATCACGGTAGTAAAATGTATCTGAACTCACTACTACCACACCTCCTTAATGCAGCCAAAAGCCTCATTCCTACATATTGGCAGGATAGAGGGAGACCTACAATGCGGGAGTGGTTCAACAAGATAAATGAAATTCACTGCCTGGAATATCTGAGGTACAGCGAAGGGTTGGAAATGGAAGTCTTTGAGGAGACATGGAGGGATTGGGTAAAATATAAGTACTCACTCCGAGCAGCCGAGGGGTGGGGAACATAGCTAGATGCCTCATGGTGAATACAGAAACTAGACGATCAACACCAACTAGTGTAAATGAGTAGGATGAGGATTGGACTAGATAAAAGTTACGATAACAGGGGGAGGAGCTGGGAAAGTAACAAGCGAAACGAGGGTTAGGGTAGGGGGGAAGGGAGGGGGACCACGGGGTAGTGGAGGGGGTGTAGGTTTAGGAGGGGTATCGGGGATTAATAATTTCTAGGGCTAGATTTTTATTCTTGTTTTTTATACCATTATGAGTAATTGGTGAATAAAGACTGAAAGTGCCACAATTATGTGAATACGTAAAGGGATGAGATTGAAATGTAAAGTTGAAACTATATCTCCCATATAACACTTCGCTGAAGTGGCAAAAAAAAAAAAAAAGGCAGGTATGGTGGTTTGCGACAATGGCACCAACCTCCTCTCCGCCCTCCGACAGGGACAACTGACCCATGTGCCCTGTTTGGCTCACGTCCTTAACTTGGTGGTGCAGCGGTTCTTGGGCAGGTACCCGGGCTTACAGGATGTCCTGAGGCAGGCCAGGAAATTCTGTGTGCATTTTCGCAGGTCATATAATGCCAGTGCTCGGCTGGCAGACCTCCAAAAGGAATTTAACCTGCCCAAGAACCGCTTAATCTGTGACATGCCCACCAGGTGGAACTCAATGTTGGCCATGCTGCAGCGGCTGCACACGCAGCAGAGGGTCATCAATGAGTACCTATGCGACTATGGCACCAGGACAGGGTCAGGGGACCTTGGTTTTTTTCCCCACGCCAGTGGGCTATGATCAGGGATGCATGCACTGTCCTGTCACCATTTGAGGAGGCCACAAGGATGGTGAGCAGTGACAGTGCATGCATCAGTGACACTATACCTCTTGTCCACCTGGAGCACACTTTGCGTGGAATAATGGAAAGGGCACTTGATGCAGAACAGAGGGAGGAAGAGGAGGACTTCCTTACATCTCAAGGCCCCCTTTATCCAGACAGTGTTCCTGCATGCCCGCCGATCACACAGGAAGAGGATGAGGAGGAGGAGGATTGTGTCAGCATGGAAGTGGAGCCTGGCACTCAGCAACAGCAGCAGTCTTCAAGAGATCATTTACAGTCCGAAGAAACCCATGGGCTTGTACATGGCTGGGAGGAGGTGGCTGCGGATCATGTCGTCCTTAGTGACCCAGAGGACTCTGGACCGAATGCCTCAGCAAAGCTATGCTGCATGGCCTCCCTGATCCTGCAAAGCCTGCGGAAGGATCCTCGTATTCGTGGTATCAAGGGGAGGGATGATTACTGGCTGGCAACCCTCCTAGATCCACTTTACAAGGGTAAGGTTGCGGACCTTATCTTGCCATCGCAGAGGGAGCAGAGGATGAAACATCTTCGGGAGGCCTTGCAGAAAGGTTTGTGCAACGCGTTTCCAGAGCCTGGGAGGTTACAATTTCCTGGTCCTCCTGGACAACGTGTTGCTGAGGCTTCGGTCAGTCACAGAAGGAGCGGTGGAGAAGGTGGCCGTCTGACCGATGCGTTCAGACAACTTTTAGTCCGCAGCCCCAAGGTCTGATCGGTTCCAGCAACCATCGCCAGCGTCTGATTTACATGGTGCAGGATTACCTAGGGGCAAGATCAGACTTGGACACCTTTCCCACCAAAAATCCTCTGGGTTACTGGGTTTTGAGGATGGATCACTGGCCAGAGCTTGCACAGTATGCAATTGAGCTACTGGTCTGTCCTGCATCCAGCGTTCTTTCGGGAACGCACATTCAGTGCTGCTGGAGGCTTTGTAACCGATCACAGTGTGCGCCTGTCCACTGAATCGGTCGACTGGCTGACCTTCATAAAAATTAATCAGTCTTGGATCACCAGCTACCAAGCACCTGATGCTGATGTAACCGATTGATTTTTTTTAAATGTGAGATCCCTTCAAGACTATGCTGATGCTGAGTGACTATCCTATTCTACTGAGTCACAATCCTCTTCCTCCTCAATTTTCATGCTGATAGCTTGTAAGAACATTTTTGGTTCTGGGCACCGCCACCAGTGGCCAAGGCCCAATTTTTCTGCCTCTGTTTAACAGGGGCGTGTAATTTAAATTTTTGATGCAATACTTTGCAGCAGGGCTCATTCCTGCGCTCCAACTATAGTATCTGTGAGGGGTTGCAGTGTTGTGGCATCAGCACCAGTGCCCAAGGCCTAATTTTTCAGCCCCTGTTTAACAGGGGTGTATAATTACAATTTTTGATGCAATACTTTGCAGCAGGGCTCATTCCTGCGCTCCAACTATAGCATCTGTGAGGGGTTGCAGTGTTGTGGCAATTTTTCTGCCTCTGTTTAACAGGGGTGTGTAATTACAATTTTTGATGCAATACGTTGCAGCAGGGCTCATTCCTGCGCTCCAACTTGAGTATCTGTGTGAGGTTGCAGTGTTGTGGCACCAGCACCGGTGCCCAAGGCCCAAATTTTCAGCCCCTGTTTAACAGGGGCGTATAATTACAATTTTTTATGCAATACTTTTCAGCAGGGCTCATTCCTGCGCTCCAACTATAGCATCTGTGAGGGGTTGCAGTGTTGTGGCACAAGTGCCTAAGGCCCAATTTTTCTGCCCCTGTTCAACAGGGACATGTAATTACAATTCTTGATCTAATATTTCACAGCAGGGCCCATTTCTGCGCCCAGCAAGAGTAACTGTGAGGGCTTACAGTGTTGTGGCAACACCACCACCACTACCAAAGGCCCAATTTTTCTGCCCCTGTTCTACAGGTGCATGTAATTACAATTCTTGATAATATATTTCACAGCAGGGCCCGTTCCAACGCCCACCAAGAGTAACTGTGGGGACTTACAGTGTTGTGGCACCAGCACCACCCCAACCACCACCAAAGGCCCAATTTTTCCACCACTGTTCAACAATGGCATGTAATTACAATTGTTGATCTAATATTTTACAGCACGGCCTGTTCCTGCGCCCACCAAGAGTAACTGTGAGGGCTTACAGTGTTGTGGCACCACCACCACCACCAAAGGCCCAACTTTTCTGCTCCTGTTCAACAGGTGCATGTAATTACAATTCTTGATATAATATTTCACAGCAGGGCCTGTTCCAGCGCCCACTAAGAGTAACTGTGAGGACTTACAGTGTTGTGGCACCACCACCACCACCACCAAAGGCCCAATTTTTCCACCACTGTTCAACAATGGCATGTAATTACAATTCTTGATCTAATATTTTACAGCACGGCCCGTTCCTGCTCCCACCAAGAGTAACTGTGAGGGCTTACCGTGTTGTGGCAACACCAACACTTAAGGCCCCAATTTCTGCAGAGTATATAGGGCAGGCCCCTACTTTCAAACATCCAACTTACAAATGAATCCTACTTGCAAATGGAAGGAGACAACAGGAAGTGAGATGAAATCTACCCCTAGGAAGGGAAATTCTCTCCTCTAAGAGTTAATATGGGAAAAACGTGTCTCCTCTTCACTGATGCTTTATTACCAATCCTTGTTTCACTAAAAACCCCAAATTTTCAAAAAAAATTTGTCATTGGGACAGAAAGTGAGGTGAAATCTGAAGAGGTGCACAGACAGCAAAACAAATGTTACAGGGGTGATAATCATTCCCTATGTTTTCCAAGAAGCTTAAAAATAGATTTTTTTTGGCTGGAACTACACTTTAAAAATGTATCAGTTCAAAATTACAAACAGATTCTACTTAACAACAAACCTACAGTCCCTGTCTTGTTTGCACCAACTGTATACTGCTGTTCAGAGTATATAGGGCCCGGGGGCCCCACGCCTTTCCTTTTTTTAATTTGGGTACGGGGTTCCCCTCAATATCCATACAAGACCCAAAGGGTCCGGTAATGGACGGGGGGTGGAGGGTACCCATGCCGTTTGCCTCACTGATTTTCATCCATATTGCCGGGACCCGACATTACATTAAAGCCACAAGCAGTTTTAACCACTTCCGGACCGCTCACTGTATATATACGTCATTTTTTTGAAGATGGATATCTCGGTAACGGCAGCAGCTACTGCCACAACCGAGGTATCCATCTTTTCAGTGAGCGGTTCCGTACATGATAATGGTGGTCTCTGCGGCGGGTTCACCGCGAGATCACCGTTATCGGCGGCGGGAGAGGTGCCACCCCCCCTCCCGCCGCCCTCCCGCCCCCTCCCGCCGCTCTCCTGCCCCCTCCGCCGCTTACCGGAGCCGTCGGTAGCGGCGGAGGAGATCGGGTCCTTTCCCTGCTTAGGTATGGAGACGAGTGAGGCTAAGATGGCCCCCACCCGTCTCCATACCATGTGACGGCCGGAGTGACGTCATTACAACGGCTCCGCCCACTTCTCTTAAAGGCACAATTATTTTTGTGTCATTTTTTTAAACTGCTTTTTTTTTTTTTTTTTTTTGCATTTTAGTCTAAATATGAGATCTGAGGACTTTTTGACCCCAGTCAAAGAGGACCTGTCATGCTTTTTTCTATTACAAGGGATGTTTACATTCCTTGTAATAGAAATAAAAGTGATCCAAATTTTTTTTTTTTTTAAAAAAACAGTGAAAAAATAAATAAAATAAAGTAAAATAAATAATAAAAAAAATAAATTTTTTTTAAAGCGCCCTGTCCCGACGAGCTTGCGCGCAGAAGCGAACGCATATGTGAGTAGCGCCCGCATATGAAAACGGTGGTCAAACTACACATGTGAGGTATCGCCGCGACCGGTAGAGTGAGAGCAATAATTCTAGCCCTAGACCTCCTCTGTAACGCAAAACATGCAATCTGTAGAATTTTTTAAACGTCGCCTATGGAGATTTTTAAGGGTAAAAGTTTGACGCTATTCCACGAGCGGGCGCAATTTTGAAGCGTGACATGATGGGTATCAATTTACTTGGCGTAACATTATATTTCACAATATAAAAAAAATTGGGCTAACTTTACTGTTGTCTTATTTTTTTTTTTCAAAAAAGTGAATTTTTTCCAAAAAAAGTGCGCTTAGAAGACCGCTGCGCAAATACGGTGCAAAAAAAAGTATTGCAATGACCACCATTTTATTCTCTAGGGTGTTAGAAAAAAAACAATATATAATGTTTGGGGGTTCTAAGTAATTTTCTAGCAAAATTACCTGTTTTAAACTTGTAAACACCTAAAATCCAAAACGAGGCTGGTCTTAAAGTGGTTAAATTACTTTTATTCCTTTCAAAATGTCATTTTGTGCAGGGACTGTTCTAAGCACGGGAAACACGCGCCACTTTACAGGCATACTATAGACACCCCCCAGGTATGATATTTAAAGGAATATTTGACTTTTATTTTTTCACTTTAAGCATCATTAAAATCACTGCTCCCGAAAAAACGTCCGTTTTTAAAAAAATTTTTGCATTGATACATGTCCCCTGGGGCAGGACCCGGGTCCCCAAACCCTTTTTAGGACAATAACTTGCATATTAGCCTTTAAATTAGCACTTTTGATTTTGAACGTTCAAGTCCCATAGACTTTAATAGGGTTCTAAAGTTTGTGCGAACTTTTGGTCCGTTCGCAGGGGGATGTTCGGCTCATCCCTACTTGCCAGTGAAAATATGCAGCAAGTTAACAAGATTTACAATTCAACACTGCCACAAATTTGTGGCAATTTATTCTTGCTTTTTGGGAGCACTTCTCAACTGTATCTATACAGAGAGGAGCCATGGTTGTCGCCCTAGGCTGTTTTCCAGATATGGCCTACAAACATGTCTGTATATCTTCATCTCCATTATATAGGCTAGAGTTTATCAAGCTTTTTTCAGTCAAGGCACCCTTTACAATTATAGACAATCTCAAGGAACCCCATCTAAAATGTTAAAAACGATTCTAATAGGTTTAGCAGCAAAAGGTTTATGCAGCAACATCCACATGTAGGACACCCAATGTTAGAAGTGACTTATTCTTCCAAAGCAAATACACTTTGCACACTGGTACTGACTAGTATTCCAATGTTTCTCTTCTCCCCCAAATTTCTCTCCATCAATCAGCTAACGCCACCCCAGTGCTGAGGGAGAGAAGCAGAGGAGGGTCAAACAAGGAGGCTGTGGAGGCAACAGACATACTCCTTATCAACTGGTGATATCATTGGTTGTTAGGATGCCAGTGTCTAGTCGTAATGGTGCATAATGAAAAACTCTGGCTTTGTGTAACTAAAGGGCAGGCTTGATCCACCTGCTGGCTTGTATAACATTTTTAATACATCTTTAGGCATTTTGCCAAGGCACCCCTGAAGAAACTTCAGGGCACTCTAGTTGAAAAAGGCTAATATAGGGAGCAGGGAAATTGGTCGTTTACATAAGCTATCTAGGAAGGTAGATATTCTTTGGTGCAGTACACAGGAAGTGACAAGGACTTGGCATTTCTGGAAAGATCAATAGATATTTTCTGCATTTGCTGAAAATGTTTTTAGCTAAAACAAATCGAATACAGCCACCACATCTAAGGACTGTAATCTGCAATATATTACATTTTTGTTCTTTGGTTTGGTTACAATTTAAGTTTTAGAGTAAGTGTACATAGGAGTGCTAACAATTAATTAATAATGTCAAATAAAATTATAATTGTTCTTTATTTACCAACTACTAAATCATAAAGTTTAGCACTTGCTGGCTGGAGTGGTAAAATAACAAAGCCCCAAGATCCTATACTCCAAAAGAGATCAGTTGATGCTGAAAAAAGCTGATGATCTCCTGAGTAACTACATGGAGAATTAGGGCTAAGAGCCGGTTCACACGGGGGCGACTTGTCAGGCGACCTAGCCGCCTGACAAGTCGCCTCCCGTTCTGTACAATGGAACCGTTCTAATCGGAGCGACGCAAGTCGCTCCGACTTAGAAGAAAGGTTCCTGTACTACTTTGGGGGCGACTTGCATAGACTTCTATACAGAAGTCGTCTTGCAAGTCGCCCTGGCAATCGTGTGCAGGTCGCCTCGGTGAGGCGACCTGCAAGTTGTGCCGCTTCTAGTGTGAACCGGCTCTTAAAGTGAATTATCTGACATTGGTAAAAGCTTTCCCGCTGCCTGTCTTTAAATTCAGATATACTTGTGTTAGGGTCAGTTACAATATTTAAAGTTTCAGGAGGTATGTTTCCTTAAAGGTAACCCGTACTGTTGGCTGACTCACTAACAAAGAAATGAGGTAAAGTCTACCACAAAAGTGGTTACCTGTAAACAATAGTCTTTTTGAAAAGACACTTCAGTAAGTTGGGAAACACTGCTATAGAAGATCCTTACAACTGACCACAGTACAACCCAAATTTCTAATTGAAAAGTTCTCTATATACAAATGCTAATAAACGTTTGACAACTTCTGTAATTTCTGGTGCTTAACCAGTTATGATACATCTCACATCTATCATACAGGCAGACCATTCATGAGGTTTGAAGGCCTTTGTAGATCCTTTAAAGGACCTATGTTAAACATATCAGTGTACTTTATAGATGTGCATCATGGTCTGTTCACTTTAAGGCCCCAAAGCAAGTAAAATACAATTTAACTGGATGAGTGAGTTAAAGAAAAAAAAAACACTGGTAGTGAGCCCAGTCATGTGGCTTGCTTCTCTATTCATGGAATCCTTTAAGCAGCGTTACAGAGAGAACTCTGTGGGACACCACATGCTCTGCACCAAGCCCTGTATTTTAGGAATGGGATATAAAGTGCTGGCTGCGGTGCTAAGCAATATTGCATTACCCAGTGGAGTGCATTAATATCTGCACTTCGTTTTGAATTAATATCCAGTGGAGTGGGATATTAATATCTGCACTTCGTTTTTGAATTGTACTCATAATAATATCACTGCTCTGATGGTTAATGTTCTTCTGAGTTCCTACTGGATAAGAAGCTGTACCTGAGGATCTGCGGTGCATAAATCTGCTTACATCATTGATTTTGATCCGGGTAGGTGTCAGAAATCACCCTCCTACACTATTTCCTGATACTTCTACCCTGTGCGTTGCTGTTACCCTCTGTGTGATGATCTGTGTCTTCTTAACCTTCTCTGCTGCCTTATAATGCCATTTCCTGTCCTTCTGTTTGTGAACTTGTGGCTCCTCTACCTCTTATTCTGCTTTTGATAATTCTCCCCATTACTGCGCATATGTCAGTGGATAAGTGCTTCCTTCACCTCAGATCAGAAAGTAAAAGCAAGTAAAGTAAAAGCAGCACACGCTACACATTGTTAGGCACACAGTTAACCCCTTGATTGCACCTAAATGTTAACCCCTTCCCGGCCAGTGTCAGTAGCCTCCCTGGTGGTTTTCCCGAGTGTGGCTCGGGGGTTAAATTTCAGCACCATTAGCGGTAACCCCGAGCCACACTCGGGATTACATCTCATGATCCTGGTGCGGTATACTTACCTTGTCCCCAGGATTCTGCGATGTCCCCCCGTTGTGTCCGTGGGCTCTGTCCTCCTCCCGAAGCCTATCTGTGCCAGGACTCCGTTCCCTGCGAGCGCCGCAACGCACGGGGGAGGAGCCTGGTGGCAAATTCAAAAAAGTGAAAATTCATAACACATACGGTACACTGTAATCTTACAGATTACATTACTGTATGAAATCATTTCACATCCCTTTTGTCCCCAGTGCTTTGTCCAGTGCCCTGCATGCAGTTTTATATGATATATACTGTTCTTTCTGCCTGGAAACTGGAGATTGTCCATAGCAACCAAAAAGTGTCCCTTTACGTCAAAAGTGGTTTTAGACCAGCTAGAAAACAGTGATAGTAAATTAGAACACTTGCAGAATTGAGCAATAGTGAATCGTGGGGAAATTTATTTTATTATTATTATATTATTATTTTTTATAATTATTTATATTTATTTATTATATTATAATTTATGATTTTGTGTTTCAAACTTCATCATATCTGGGATATCTACTAGACTCTTGGTGGACAGATTTAAGTGTGTTAGTGCTAAGAATTACAGGCCTACAATATAAAACGCCAAATTTCTATGCAAAATAATTTACCACTTTAAGACGCAAAAATCTGAAATAATCATACCGCCAGGGAGGTTAATACAGTGTCAGTGTACAGTATTATCACTGATCACGGTATTAGTGTCACTAGCGATCTCATTGTCACTTAGTGACCCTCCCAGGTAGTGTCTGTTAGTCCCAGATTGTCTGCCACCCTAACACAGTCTCACCATAAGTCGCTGATCACATTCAGCATATATACCATAGTTTGTAGATGCTATATCGTTCGCACAAACCAATTAGTATACACTTAAGAACAAGTTAGATAGCCATGCAACTTTACTCACTAAGGCCTTGTTCCCATGCTGTGTTTTGCCTGCACATGATACACAAGTGTTCACAGAGGAATCTCTAATTGGTTCAGACCACACAACCATATCTTTCTCATGAAAGTGATTTGATGGAACTCAAGCGCCTTTTATTGTAATGCCTATCAGTATATCTATCTAATTAAATCTCCCATTGCTATTCATAGTCATGGCGTCTCTTGCAAGTATAAGTTCATTAAGTCTGCCACCACGCTGGACATTTGGACGTCAGCATATCAAAGCTATACGACCACATGAAAATTCACAATCTGGTAAGTGGCCTCCACCTTATTCAGCAGACCCCTAAAGACAAAGGGGCAATCTTTATTACTGTTCTTAACATTTGGCTTTAGCATACTAATGAAGGAATCAGACGTAAACTGTTCTCTTGTGGGAACAATCTTGCAAATACATACTTTGGCCCATTAATCATAATAATCAGATTAATGGGATATATTTCCTACAAATATATATTTTATTGGGTAATGTAATTGTAGCGCACCCCCTAAGGAGCCGCAAGTAGAATGGGATCCTCCACCCTGCACAGCCAGGCACACAGAATCTCCGCAGACACTCAGAGTCAGAGAACGGTCTGTGACTTTGTCTTTTTTTTTGTTTCATTGAGGGATATAACTTGGATAGGGATGGGAGGTTATGGGATGCACGGGATGGGAGGGTATGGGATGCCCACTTGACTTCAAACAAACCTCAGGGACACACTTGCTTGCAGAACCCAGCTATGTCACCCTGTAGTAGTTTGGTAGCAAAGGCTCATCACAGGCAGGGGCTCACAGCTCCTATACTTGAAGAGCATATAGGGTGACACAGCTTACACTTTCTGCTCAGCACTTCCTGTCTGCGGTCACTGATCCCAGCACCACCTCTTCAGGCACCGCCAACCCGCCTGGCCGCAGCCGCCCCCCCTCACCAGGCCTTCAGGCTAACTTTCTGCGTTCCATACCACCTTACCTAAGACTTCTGCCCTGCAAAGGGCCCTATAGATCAGCTCTTATAGGGAACTACATGCTAGCAGCTCTGGGGTGTTTGCCTCCAATGCCCCCTCTAACTAAGGCTCCTCTCACCACTGGCATATATCTGGGCACTAATCCTACCCAGTACGTCACTAGAGGAGGGATTTCTTTAAAAGAGGAGCTAACACCTAATTACAGCCTTCCCTTTACCATACCATAATAGGAACAGAGCTAACTAGTGGCATACAAGTTAACTGCACCTGCCTACAGGTTACAGGCCGTAGAAGTTGCTTGGTTATTGCATGCTACAGAGAATTATTTAAAATTGTTTTTGGAATGGAATTTAAACTATATGTCCAGCTGAAACCTTTTAAAGTATTGGATAAAGTGGGGAAGAATTCAAACACCTGTGATGTTTTTATTCATTCCAGAGCTCAGTAAGAAAGACTTCACCTCATTACCATCTAATTGACGGCAGTTTTTACAGATCAGAAAAATTAGATAGACTGTAACAGGGACACAGAGAGAATTACAAATCTGACAGGGGTCTAGCGTATAGGCAGGTTGAAATGTGTTTGGTTAGAGCGAGTAAGCGCGGGGAAAGGGTTATTTGTTGCAAGCTCAGTTCCCAGGCTTTTGGTTCTAGCCAACAGTACAAACAAACGGCAACTTCCCCAACCTATAATTGGCATTAACAGCAAGGAGAACATGGAAGGGTGATGCATGTTAAACAAAAACAAAAAGAAATGCAACCAGCCTGCAATAAACTGAATTGTCGTGTATAGCAGTTCATGTTAAAAACGGGTTTAGTTTGCACACATTTGCAAATACATGCATACAGTGCCTTGAAAAAATATTCTTACCCCTTGAAATTTTCCATATTTTGTCATGTTACAACCAAACATGTAAATGTATTTTATTGAGATTTTTTTTTGATAGACCAACACAAAGCGGCACATAATTGTGAAGTGGAAGGAAAATGATAAATGGATTTCCAAATTTTTTACAAATAAATATCTGAAAAGTGTGGCGTGTATTTGTATTCAGCCCCCTTTACTCTGATACCCCTTACTAAAATCTAGTGGAACCAATTGCCTTCAGAAGTCATCTAATTAGTAAATTGAGTCCACCTGTGTGTAATTTAATCTATGTATAAGTACAGTTGTTCTGTGAAGCCCTCAGAGGTTTTGTTAGAGAACCTTAGTGAACAAACAGCATCAAAAAAGGCAAAGGAACACATCAGACAGGTCAGGGATAAAGCTGTGGAGAAGTTTAAAGTAGGGTTAGGTTATAAAAAAATAATGTTCAATCCATCATCTGAAAATAGAAAGAGTATAGCACAACTGCAAACCTACCAAGGCATGGCCATCCACCTAAACTGACAGGCCGGGCAAGGAGACCATTAATCAGAGAAGCAGCCAAGAGGCCCATGGTAATTCTGGAGGAGCTGCAGAGATCCACAGCTCGGGTGGGAGAATCTGTCCACAGGACAACTATTAGTCGTGCACTCCACAAATCTGGCCTTAGCAGTAGCAAGAAGGAAGCCATTGTTGAAAGAAAGCCATACGAAGTCCCATTTGCAGTTTGCGGGAAGCCATGTGGGGGACACAGCAAACATGAAGGTGCTCCGGTAAGGTGAAACCAAAATTGAACTTTTTGGCCTAAAAGCAAAACGCTATGTGTGGCGGAAAACTAACACTGAACATCACCCTGAACACACCACCCCCACCCTGAAACATGGTGGTGACGGCATCATGTTGTAGGGATGCTTTTCTTCAGCAGGAACAGGGAAGCTGGCCAGAGTTGATGGAAGGATGGATGTACCAAATACAGGGCAATCTTAGATGAAAACCTGTTAGAGTCTGCAAAAGACTTGAGACTGGGGCAGAGGTTCATTGTCCAGCAGGACAACGAACCTAAACATACAGACAGAGCTACAATGGAATGGTTTAGATCAAAGCATATTCATGTGTTAGAACAGCCCAGTCAAAGTCCAGACCTAAATCCAATTGACAATCTGTGGCAAGACTTGAAAATTGCTGTTCACAGACGCCGTCCATCCAATCTGACAGAGCTTGAGCTATTTTGCAAAGAAGAATGGGCAAAAATGTCACTCTCTAGATGTGCAAAGCTGGTAGAGACATACCCAAAAAGACTTGCAGATGTAATTGCAGCGAAAGGTGGTTCTACAAAGTATTGACTCGGGGGGGCTGAATACAAATGCACACCACACTTTTCACATATTTATTTCTAAAAAATGTTGAAAATCATTTGTCATTTTCCTTCCACTTCACAATGATGTGCCACTTTGTGTTGGTCTATCACATAAAATACCCAAAAAATACATTTACGTTTTGGTTGTAACATGACAAAATGTGGAAAATGTCAATGGGGTATGAATACTTTTTTAAGGCACTGTAAGCTGCAGAGGCTGCAACAAGGCACCCCAGTATTATTTGCTGTCCTAACTCTATACATTTTGAGAGCCTCCATAGTAAGAGGACAAATTACATATTTTGGTCCTAGCAAGCCCACCTGTGCTATAAAAAGGGGGAAGGCTGTGGCCCAGAGTCACGTTGGTTCCAGTAGGACGCGCAAGTCAAATCGGTTGGCGCTGTTTGGGAGCCTCGGACTGTTGCATCTTGCAGTCCACTGAAGGCACCGCGATCCTCAGAGACATCCAAGCCATGGATAATGCCAATATGGACTCTCGCCTCACAGAAGTATGCCTGGGTAGCTCCACTTCAATAGTTAGGGTTAGGGAAAGGATGCTGTTCATATTGAAATTTGATGCAGTACTTCTTCAGTAAAGTTGTACTAACTGTTATGAGCCTGGTCTGGAGTTATTCAAAGGGGTGCATGTTGGTTCTGGCATATCTAAAGAACCAGGGCCTGTAAGACACAAAGGGGGTATGAAGTAACATCGTTACCAAGGGGTTAACTTGACAAGGCAAGGAAGAGAAACATAGTTGCTAAGAGTAACCAAGCACAAATTCAAGAAACAAAGCGACCAGTCATTAGTCATGGTACCTGGTACAGGACCTCCGGTACCAAAGGGGTCAATGATGTGACTCTCTCCCTAGCGGTTGGGTTTAAATAACTACTGGAACCACGTTACGGAGATCCATGACCTGGTCACATAGGTATGGGAAGGAAGGAGTTAATAAGCACGCATGAGGTCCACACTATGTACTCGGTGGGATCCCATTCTGTTACTTGGAGTGAGGTAAGAGAGGTACGCTGGATTGGTGGAGAGGGCGCAGGCTCAGCACGTCCTTCCTAATGCAACAAAAGTCAGTTACAGTGTGTAATGACATGGGTGCAGGGGTTTTTTCTCAGAGTAGGTGCAGGAACTCCCCCCTTCTAAGTTACCCCATGTTTCTGCCCCTACACACCTCCAAGCACAGTCCCTTGGTTCCACCCCTACCCTCTTCCCAGTACCACCCCTTTTAGAGAATATAGTACCAAGTATCATTCTGTGGTGCTAAGTAATTTGTCAATTGTAACAAGAAAACCAGCAAAATAGAACTCCTACAGCCAGCAACAATAGATCACCCCACACAACAATGCCGCCCCCAGGCAACAAAATACCTCCCCAGCAACAATACATCTACCCAAACAACAATAGACCCTAGCAGCAACAATATACTTCTCTCTCAACAGTAGATCCCTACCAGCAACAACTCACCCCCCCCAGGAATATAAGATCCCTCCCAGCATTATTAGATCCTCCATCAGCAACAATAGACCTCCCCAGAAACAATAGACCCCCATCCAAAAATAGATCCCCACCAGCGACAATAGATCCCCAGCGGCCATCATCAATAGACCCTCCAGCACACGCCAGCGCAATTTGCCATTACATACATTCAGTGCTGGAGGTGCTGGAACTGCGTTCCCCCACGTTTCCCCTGAAAAGAGCCCTGCATGGGACGAAACCTTCACTGGAACTCTGTACACTTTATAACTGCACACAGTGAAGGCTCAGTCAGGGATCTGCCTTAATGTTTGAATGTTCACATGACCACAGTCTCCGCCTGGTCCCGGACATTGATGAGCGCACTCAATACAAGAGGTCCCCCCCGCGTGCAGGGCAAAGTAGCCCCCGCCCACAAGTGTTTACTTACTTTACTAACAAAAGTATTTTTTTTTACACCTTGCTGCTGAAGAATTTCCCTCACTCCCCGTGTGGTAAAGCCGTTGTCACTGGGACAGTAACGTAGGGGAAATCTCTTTAATTATGCCCAAATAGCAAAATAACCTGACTTGAATTCAAATACATGCCCATTCTATCCAAATAAAAATAAAACACTTTAGGCAGGCACTACTGAATTCTTTATAAGTGACATCTTATCAGTGAATTGCCACATGGACATTTTTTTTGTAAGATAACAGGTTCTCTTTAAAGGAAACCAGTCATAAGAGAAAACTGAGTCACTAACCTCGAAGAAGAATTTAGATTGGGACATTTGACTTTTTTGAGTTGTATATTTGTTTTACCTAAGGTAAGGTGACCAGATTTTTAAAATGAAATCCGGGGACATCATTTTTTTTTTTTTTTACTAGTAACAATGGCAATCAGCGACTCTCTGCCCGTCGCCACTGTCTCCCGGCTCACAGCCTGCCAAGTCTCACTCTCCGGGCCCTGGCTACTACTGGGTGGGGAGCGGAGGAAGATCACTCCGCCAGAGAAGGCAAGGAGATAGACAGGCGGCTGGCCAGGATTTGAGCCAAGGCAGAAGATCATGCTGAAGAAACTGAAGAAAAATTCCCTCCGCTCCGACCAGCACATGATCATCACAAAGGGGCACGGATAATGAAACCCCCCCAAGCTAGTAGAAGCGGCAGAGCGGGGTGTGTAATTCAGATTTTTTTTAAAATTCTGCACTAAATGTCTTGGAAATTGCCCCAGTCCCTGTTCAAATCCAATCCGGGGACAAAACCGGGGACAGGCTTGGTCCGGGGACAGTGTCCTCAATCCGGGGACTGTCCCAGGAAATCGGGGATGTCTGGTCACCCTAACCTAAGGGTAATATTAAACCCAGGAGATTAGTATAACAGCCAGGCAGCTAGCATTTCAGAAGGATGTGGATTGTATTTTGCACATATGAATCCCCTCTTTACACTGAGGAGGTTTTCTTTAGTAAATGATACATTTTTGTGTTTCTGCACACTAAGGGAGATGTTTGTACTAGATGGGGTGATCTTTCTGCATAATGGGGGACCCTTGTCATACTAATGCTTTAATGATTAAGTTTCCTTTAAATAGAGATCATGGCAAGAAGGGCCTCAATGTTTTTATCATATTTTACTGTGATATCAATAAAAGTGAATTGATTTAGTCTGTGTCCTAGAGAAGGGGCCCAAGACAACAAACAGTAGCGGATCCCATGAATTATGTAGGTGATACAAGATGCACCTATCTACAGCACTTTGTATTTGATTCCAAAATGTGTAAACTGGTGAACTTGACAGTCATCTTTTTCAACATACACTATATTGCAAAAAGTATTGGGACACCTGCTTTTACATGCACATGAAGTTTAATGGCATCCCAGTATTAGTCCGTAAGGTTCAATATTGAGTTGGCTCACCCTTTGCAGCTATAACAGCTTCAACTCTTCTGGGAAGGTTGTCCACAAGGTTTAGGGGCATGTCTATGGGAATGTTTGACCTGGCTGGCTGGCTCACTGTCTCCGCTCTAATATCTCCCAAAGGTGTTCTGTTGGGTTGAGGTCAAGACTCTGCGCAGGCCAGTCAAGTTCCTCCACCCCAAACTTGCTCACCCACACTATATTGTCAAAAATATTGGGCCACCCCTCCAAATCATGTGGTGGAGGGGGATTATGATGTGGGGTTGTTTTTCAGAGGTTGGGCTTAGCCCATTAGTTCCAGTGAAGGGAACTCTTAAGGCGTCAGCATAGCAAGCCAATTTGGCCAATTTCATGCTCCCAACTTTGTGAGAACAGTTTGGAAATGGCCCCTTCCTGCTCCAACATGACTGCGCACCAGTGCACAAAGCAAGGTTCATAAAGACATGGATGAATGAGTTTGGGGTTGAGGAACTTGACTGGCCTGCACAGAGTCCTGACCTCAACCCGATAGAACACCTGTGGGATGAATTAGAGCGCAGACTGTGAGCCAGGCGTTCTTGTCCAACATCAGTGCCTGACCTCACAAATGCTCTTCTGGAAGAATGGTCAAACATTCCCATAGACACACTCCTAAACCTTGTGGACAGCCTTCCCAGAAGAGTTCAAGCTGTTATAGCTGCAAAGGGTGGGCCAATTCAATATTGAACCCTACGGACCAAGACTGGGATGCCATTAAAGTTCATGTGCGTGTAAAGGCAGGCGACCATGGGTGTCCGCAGCATAGGGCAAGGGGGGCAATTGCCCCCCTGGAATCGTAGGAAGGTAGAGGTGGACCGATATATCAGAGAAGGGAGGAGGAACGTGGGTTTCCACCTCACTTCTCCACACGCTGTTGACAGAGCAGCGCCGCAGCGTGTGAAACTGTATGGAGAGAGAGAGAGAGGAGCTGTCAAAATTGAGGCTGGATGTCGGGGGTGGGTGGGACCCGGGGGGCAGGACCCAGCTATCCAACACCAGCCAATGGGATGGGATCTGGGCGGGCCGCTACCTGTATGTGGCCCTGCCTCTTTCTTAAACAGCCCAATCATTGGCTGGATAGCTGCTGGGTCCCCCCCAACCCGGGTTCCGCCCACCTCCGACATCACGCTGAATTTGTCAGCTCCCCTCTCTCTTTCTCCATACAGTTTCACACAGTTACACTCTCGGCTATGAAACCTGCCAGTGCCATCTGCCAATGCCAACCAGTGCCTGCCAGTGCCACCTGCCAGGGCCATCTGCCAGTGCCACCTGCCAGTGCCATCCAGTGCCATCTGCCAATGCCAACCAGTGCCTGCCAGTGCCAACCAGTGCCACCTGCCAACCAGTGCCATCTGCCAGTGCCATCCAGTGCCACCTGCCAGTGCCACCTGCCAATGCCAATCAGTGCCATCCAGTGCCACCTGCCAGTGCCACCTGCCAGTGCCAATCAGTGCCTGCAGTGCCACCTGTCAGTATCACCTGCCAGTGCCAATCAGTGCCATCCAGTGCCATCTGCCAGTGCCAACCAGTGCCACCTGCCAGTGCCATCCAGTGCTACCTGCCAGTGCCATCCAGTGCCATCTGCCAGTGTCAACCAGTGCCATCTGCCAGTGCCAATTAGTGCCATCCAGTGCCACCTGCCAGCGCCAATTAGTGCCACCTGCCAGTGCCAATTAGTGCCACCTGCCAATCAGTGCCACCTGTCAGTGCCACCTGCCAGTGCCACTTGCCAGTGTCACCTGTCAGTGCCACCTGCCAGTGCCAATCAGTGCCTGCCAGTGCCACCTGCCAGTGCCAGTGACAATCAGTGCCATCTGCCAGTGCCAACCAGTGCCACCTGCCAGTGCCAATTAGTGCCACCCAGTGCCACCTGCCAGTGCCAATTAGTGCCACCTGACAGTGCCAATTAGTGCTACCTGCCAATCAGTGCCAACCAGTGCCACTTTCCAATGCCACCTGTCAGTGCCACCTGCCAGTGCCAATTAGTGCCACCTGCCAATCAGTGCCAACCAGTGCCACTTTCCAATGCCACCTGTCAGTGCCACCTGCCAGTGCCAACCAGTGCCACTTGCCAGTGTCACCTGTCAGTGCCACCTGCCAGTGCCAACCAGTGCCATCTGCCAGTGCCAACCAGTGCCATCTGTCAGTGCCTGCCAGTGCCACCTGCCAAAAAAAGACGGCCTTAAATATCAGCCGCAAAAACTGGCATCATATATCAGCCATCGGCCACCCCAATTTCTAAATATCGGCATCGGGCAGAGAAAAACCCATATTGGTCAACCTCTATAAGAAGGTGTTGAAGAGTGAAGACAGTTGCCCTGTGTAACGCAATGGCCGCCGCGGCCGCCTCTGCGGCAGCCGTGTACTTTTTTTCTATGTCTGCTGGCCTGGGGCTGTTCTCAGTCTGTTCTGACTTATCACAGATTGATACAGACATCCGTCCCTCCCTCCCTCACCCCTGGCCCATTCATCGGATTGGCTCTGACTGCTGCTTGGGCCTCTGCTCAACATCTCGGCTGTTCCGGAACATGATTGGCTGCCTCAGCCTGCCTGTGTAATGTCGCTATGCCGATCCGGCCGGCGCAGCCCCTCCTCCCACAGGTGCGTGCAGTGACCGAGAGAGAATACGCTGCCAATGCTATCTCATCACTGAAGAACCACAGGTAACAGCACTGCAGTGCCACTGTGCCAGTTAGGAGGAGAATATATATATATATATATATTGCTTGGAAAGTTGGACAGCTGAGCTATTGCTGGAAAAATATATTTGTGTTGTGTGTTATAATATCTTCTTCACTTTGTATGGAAGTTACTCAGTCTCTCAGGCATACCAGTCCATGATGCCCATATAAATATAGCCTAGAGTATGTACATCTTTCTATATCATATATTGCAATGTATTGCAATACATCTGTTGTGCCATATTTTGATCTTGATGAAAACAACCTAAACAGTATAGGCTGTTTTCATAAAGATCAAAATATGGCCACAACGGATGTATTGCAATACATTGCAAATAGAAAGATGTACTTTCTCTAGGCTATATTTATATGGGCATGGAGTGAAGCTGAATTATCTCAAGAGCTATTTCACACTGCCATCTGGCCGCGTTATTGGTAAAGCGCCGCTAGTTTTAGCGGTGCTTTACCATCGTTTTAGTGGCGCTATTCAGCCGCTAGCGAACGAAGAAAGGGTTACATGCGACTGTGTATCACCGTTGCCGAAACGCCCCCCCCCCTGAAAATAGTTCTGCGGATGCCCATGCAGGCGCCCCAATACTTTTTGGCAATATAGTGTCTTTTACATGGAAATTATGTAAGGAACTGTGTAAGGGATCATATGTGTAAAATCTATAGAGATTCTAGGGCCTCAGTAAATTAAATTAAAGCCCAGGGCTGCAAAGAAGTAGAACATATGCAGCCAAAAAAAACATGCATGACATCTGAAGTGCTGTCACTTCTGTAAACTCTATGAGATGTGATGATATCAGGATTTCAGCATATGACTAATAGTGATCATATTAATTCTCAGAAATCAAAACTTTAGCCCCGGTGGAGAGGAATGTGAACAGCTGCTTACAATTTTTGAAATGGGAAAAAACAATGATTGCAAACTACTACTCGGAAATAGATTGAGTAAAGGTACTGTTCATTGTGCAATGTTGTCTACCACCAAATATTCTGCAATGAGACTAGTAAGTGATCTGTTGACGCTTTCCAAGAAACTGCAGTTGTGCTTAAACCAGACAGTCTACTTGATAAACTTTCAGTCTGAGTTCTGCATATTCCATTGCTACTCTGGTTATGCAGGAGCCTTTTTGGTGGACTGCTGCTCTGGTCACATGACCATGCTTTGTAACTTCCTTCCTCTCATGCATTATGGCAGTTGCTATGGGTATTTCTTTTAAATTAAAAAAATTACCATGGTATACTCCCCTGCTCTGTGCAATATTTATAATATTAATAGTAATAATTACTAATAATGTTGCACAGAGCAGCCTGGAATATCCTCTTCTGGGGTCCCCCCGCTAGAAATCTTGGCTCCTCCACTTCTCTGTGTACTACCATAGGAAGCTACTTCCTATGGTGGCACACCTGTGGGCTCACTCCCGAGTTGGGCTGTGTGCGCCCATTGACAAGCACACCAAGGCTTAATCCCCGCTTCCTTCCCACATGATTTGATTGAGAGCAGCAGAAGCCAATGGCTCTCACTGCTGTCTCTGAGCCTGTGAGGAGAGCGATAGAGACTAGTGCAACTGCAGACAGGCACATTGCTGGATTGAGATGGGACCCACGTAAGTATAAAGGGAGGTAAGGGGGCAATACAACTAGTGGGACGTTTTTTACTTTAATGTAGGGAATGCATTAAGGTAAAAATGTCTAACGTTTAGAACCACTTTAACCTCCCTGGCGGTATGATTATGTCAGATTTTTGAATCTCAAAGCGGTACACTGTTTTGCATATAAATTTGGCGTTTTATATTGTAGGCCTGTAATTCTTAGTAATAACACACTTAAATCTGTCCAAACAAGAATCTAGTAGACATCCCGGGTATGATAAAGTTTGAAACATGAAATCATAAATTATAATATAATAAATAACTATAAATAATTATAAAAAATAATAATATAATAATAATAAAATGAATTTCCCCACGATTCACTATTGCTCAATTCTGCAAGTGTTCTAATTTACGATCGCTGTTTTCAAGCTGGTCTAAAACCACTTTTGATGTAAAAGGACACTTTTTGGTTGCCATGGACAATCTCAAGTTTCCAGGCAGAAAGAACAGTATACAGGCATACCCCACTTTTAAGTACGCAATGGGGTTTATTTACTAAAGCTGGAAATTGCAAAATCAGGCTCACTTCTATAGTATAAAAATGCATGCAGGGCACTGGACAAAGCACTAGGGACAAAAGGAAAGCAAAATGATTTGATACAGTAATGTAATCTGTAAGATTACAGTGTACTGTATGTGTTATGTTTTGTGTACTTTTTGAATTTTCCGTCGGGCTCCGCCCCATGCGTTGCGAGGCTCGCAGGGAACAGAGCAACAGGCGGAGGACACAGCCCGCAGACACAGTGGGTGGACATCTCAGGATCCAGGGGACAAGGTAAGTAGCCTGGACCAGGATCCTGAGATGCAATCCCGAGTGTGGCTCGGGATTACCGCTAATGGTACTGAAATTGAACCTCGAGCCACACTTGAGATTACCACCAGGGAGGTTAAGAAGTATATAATGTATAATATATAATGTAATGTATATAGTGTGGATGTTTACATGATTGAGCAGTTGGTGTTGCTAGAAAACCAGATCATTGGCAAAATTAAATGTAGAAGTTGAGAGGGTTGACCTGGTGTATGGGAACTGTGCTTATATCCAATTGCAACCAAAATTTCTATTTTGTGTTATGCCCTGTACACACGGTCGGATTTTCCAATGGAAAATGTTCGATGGGAGCCTTTTGTCAGAAATTCTGACTGTGTGTAGGCTCCATCGGACAGTTTCCATCGGAATTTCCATTGCACAAAATCCGTTGTCAGAAATTCCGATCGTGTGTACACAATTCCGATGCACAAAGTTCCAAGCAGAAGAGCCGCACTGGCTATTGAACTTCATTTTTCTCTTCGTACGTGTTGTACATCACCGCGTTCTTGACGGTCGGAATTTCTGACCAACTTTGTGTGACCGTGTGTATGCAAGACAAGTTTGAGCCAACATCCGTCGGAAAAAATCCATGGATTTTGTTGTCGGAATGTCCGATCGTGTGTACGAGGCATTAGAGTGGCGAAGTATTAGAATCTCATCAGGTTTATATTACTGCCTGTCCCCCTATTTGGTAAAATTCCCTTCACTATCTGTTAGCACAGAAAGTTATGGGAAGTCTCGCCAACAAGAAAATTTAAAAACAAAAGCATAATTTCAGCGGAGTGAGGAATTTGCACTCTTGCTGTCCGGCTTTTTTGTCCCGGTGGGCTTTTCAGGGACAAGGAGTGAAGTAAAATATTCAAAATGGGATTACAGACAGAAATTAAAATTGGAAAATAATTGTAAATTTTGCCCGCTTTAATCAAAACGAAAAAAATAATTACGGTAAATTGTAGTTAAATGTACAAACATTTGTGCATTTATAAAAGACATTTTTAATTTTGCCTTGGGTATAAGGCAACATTAATTAATGATCATTCTCCACAATAATATTTCCCTTTTTGGATAGAAGCTAGTATCTGGAATCAACATCTTCTGTTTCTAAGAGAATTTGGTTTAAGACAAATAATCTATTCACTTTGCAAGGGAATTTTAACTTAGTTTAGTGAATGTGGTGAAACTTCACTTTGCAAAGAATGCCCAAATCACATGCAAGGAAAATTAAAAAAAAGAATTTTTGCTTACACTTGATTAGATAATAAAAGTGAGCAGAGCTTCCCTCATCCTCCAAGCTGAGGGAAATTCCCTTTCAAAGTGAACAGTCGATTTGCCCTATTGACTTGGAGCCCACCCACATGTCAAGGCACAAAAATAATGATTTATATATGTTTTTGCTTTGCCTTACAGAGACTGCAGAGACTATTGGGTATTTTTGTTGCATCGGGTAGTAATACAGTACCTGAAGAAACCTTTGAAAGGACATTGGGGGTTATTTACTAAAGGCAAATCCACTTTGCACTACAAGTGCAAAGTGCACTTGAAATTGCAGTTACTGTAGGACATGCAAGGAAAATAAAAAACAGCATTTTAGCTGGCACATGATTGGATAATAAAATCAGCAGAGCTTCCCCTCATTTCAGATATACCCCTCATATTTACAGCGACTGCACTTTTTCAGTGCAATTTCAAGTGCACTCTGCACTTGTAGTTTGCACTTGTAGTGCAAAGTGGATTTGCCTTTCGTAAATAACCCCATAGTCTGTTAAATGAAACACCAAAAAATAATATACTGCACGAACCTTAGCTATTTATGGAAATAAATTAAGATTTTGCGGTAAATATAAATTAGACAAATTTAAAACGAAATCCTAACAAACTTTATAAAGCTGAGCATATCTATGAAAAATATATAACATGATTAACTAAGATTTTTGAGTTGATACTAATTAATCTCGTTGGGACCACTCCCTTTGTCCCCAAAATAAAACTTTAGATAACAAAAATAAATATACTTTTAGAAATGTACATAACCTAGCAACTACACAATAAATTTATATTGACTATAAATACACCAAATTAAATAATTTTTTCAATATATAAGCTAAACATGCAAAGTTAATAATCACATGTTTATCAGGAATCAATATTTAAACATGATTATCGTCAAACATAACCTATTGTAGTTTATAGTTCATGCTGTGGATTTTTGAAAAGTGAAGTTTGGCCAAGATCAAATTTAAATATTGATTCTACATTGGCGCTGTCCTTTAAATTGTCTATCTCATCTCATGCTCAAGAACGAAATTACCGAGTTGTGTCTAGGTGGTATCTCTGCCCCACTATTCTACATAAAATCGATCCTAACATACCAGATACGTGCTGGAGATGCCAACGGCTCCTGGCACCATGACACACATTTGGGGTACTTGCCCACAAATTACCCCCTTGTGGGATAAAATTCTCCATCTCTATGACAAACTTGTTCCCAAATGAACCCCACATAACTATTTTGTCTATATTGCTGGGCTCCTATAAGCAAATCAAAAAGAGCTTAATTCATCATTTTCTGACGGCTGCTCGTTCAGTTATTGCTAGATCCTAGCGCCAATCGGCAATCCCCTCTTTACCTCAATGGGTTTGTGAAATGGACAGGATCAAACACCTAAAACGTATAATTGCATGGGATGCTGAGAAGAATATATCCCACACCATTATTTGGACCGTGTGTTTGCACTTCCGATTTTGCTGATTTTGTAGCAGGTACAGTTCATGATGCTTCTCCTGGGTCCTTTCATTTGTAAATGGCTTCTCCCTCCCTTTATTTTCTTTGTATGTACCCCTATCCTTTCTCTAGTTTCCCTCCTCTTCCCCTCCTTCTCTTCTTCTTTTTTTTCTTTTCTTTTTACTTTTAAGTACATAAGGTTATGGTTATCTCAACTGTAGCGCCACCATATTTTCATGCCATATATGTTGCGCTGTTCTTTTACTCCGCTTTGTTTCTAGTGGACTATAGGTTTATTAATAATACAATTGCTATGTTCATTTTGCCATGCCTTAAAGACATATATTTTATTGTACCTATGTGATATTTGTCCTATTGTTATTGTTATTATTACAATCTCAATGTATACTTGTAAATCCAATGGAGTTGGGGTGATACTCCCTATGTTTTTTCCCTGTCTTGTTTAATCTTGTTTATAACTCAATAAAACAGATTCAATATAAATATTGATTCTTCTTTTTAACCATGATTACTAAGATTGCCTCTTGGCTTATATATTGTAATTATAAATTAAACTGATTTATTTGTAGCAATCATTATACATTTGTCCAACAAAACTGTCTTGATTAGCAATATAAACAAAAGCTTCACTGAGGAACATATGCGAACTGCCACTGGCGCAGCACCTATTTTTAATGGGGATGCCATAATTGCACTTTATATTCAGGGACTGACACTGTTTGCATGGTAAAAATACTTAATCCAAACACAAAAAAACCAAAGTCAGCACTGACCCTACAACCAATGCTCAAATGTTCACAGTCTGTATAGAAAAAGTTCTCTTGCTCTAGGTGCTGCAGCTCTCTCAAAGATCCACTGGGTGGCGGACTTAATCTGAAATATACAAGGAAAAGAGAGCGCACGGCTGCCCTAGTGTAATTCCATTTTAATGATACAAATGCAAAATCAAACAATAGAGGATTGCACTCAACCATTTTCTGTTAGCTAAAGAGGAGACATCTTACTCACCTTGTCCTTCCTCTCCGGCCGCGAGTGACGCCACGCAGCGCCGCCTGGACCGTGCGCATGCCCTACAGCAGACACAGCCTGACGAGACCAGGAAACAGAGTCCGCAGTGACTTCTCATACCATCACCACTCGTTCTTGGGAGCCAATCCAGTTATACAGGCCAGGAAGGGAGACATACATCCTGCTGTACATGCGATCTTAGTCCCATGTTTGTGAGTGCAATCCTCTATTGTTTGATTTTGCATTTGTATCATTAAAATGGAATTACACTAGGGCAGCCGTACACTCTCTTTTCCTTTTTAGTATATACTAAAAATACTTAATGAATGCAGAGCTTGTTAATTTGTGTATTTTACATCTGCCTATGGTTCAGCTTTAAATTCTAATCTATTGCTTTATTTGTACCATTATTTTTTCACATTTATTGATGCATATTCATAATTATGTGGAATAAGTTAAACAAAAACTGTTACTGATTATTATATTGGTGGTACACAGGCCTCAGATTTAAAAGGAAGATCATGTCAAATATAGGAATTATAAGTTAGACTCTGCTTTGAGGATCCATCCTAAATGCTAAATCACAAACAAGGAAAAAAACACCTGTGTATTCAAAATCCTTTTAGGCTGGGTTCACACTTATGCGAATTGGATGCCGATTACTCCGCATCAAATTTGCATTATAGGAGAGTGTGACCAGCCCTCAATGGAGCCAGCTCACACAGTTCCAGGGTGGCTGTGGAGCGCACAGCAGAAGGGTCCTGTGCGTCTTTGACTCAGTTTCAGGTCAGAATTCAGGCAAAAATTCAGACCTGATTCACCCCTGGAATGGAGAACAGGGATGCACCTATGGTATGAATGGCTGGAAGTGAGCAATAAAACTGTTCTAGTACTGTTCATAAATAAGGAAAGGGGGCCCTCATGTAACATTAAATTAGCAAAGTGTGCCCGTCAGTAAGGGAATGAATTACAAGTTACATTTACAAGATACAACAGTCATACAATCTGACATTTTTGGAAGCCTTGTATGAGTGTCATATTTTTACCATTAGAGAGAAACATGGAGATGCCACTGATGACTTCTTATTCTGAAAATACTGCCTGTACTTGACTGGTTGTCAAGCTGATCCTTTGACTTGGCTGATTTACTAAAGCTGGAGAGTGCAAAACCTGGTGCAGCCCTGCATAGAAACCACTCAGCTTCCAGGTTTTATTGTCAAAGCTTAAAGTGGATGTAAACCCAATGTCATCCTTTCTAAACTACTGCCATGGGGGTTATCTATAAGGATATACATGCCTCCTGCATGTATCCTTACCTGTCAAATGTCTCCCCTCTGTCTGTTATGAGACCCGAAAAACTGCATATTCTGTGGGTGGGTCTGTTGTCTGGAGCTCGGTGGGTGGAGTCGTGATGTCAGTAGACTCCCCGCCCACCTCTACACTCCCCTTGTCAATATGTATTTTCTCCTGTGTATTTCTAACACTGAACTTCTTCTGAACTTCTGCTATGATCTTTAACATCCAGTGAAAAGACAGGAAAGTAACCACATGACTTCAGCATGCCAAATCATGCTGAGGTGTGGAACAGCCAATCCTTGCAGAGCTGCTGAAGAAAGGAGTGGGGGAGGGAATTAAATAATAATGCCTGTGTTTTAGGCTGTCACTCACAGCAAGGGGGAGTATTTGACAAAGTTTTTCTCAGTTTGTCAAGATTTTTCTCACTGAACAATAAAAGGGGATTGCTCAGAGATGGATTAACTCTGTGTGGCAAGACTGGGCTCAAATGATAGGAAATCTTATACTCTACAGTATGATATAAAAAAAATAAAAAATTTCGGGTTTACATCCACTTTAAAGAAGAGTTCCAGCCTGGGGGAAAAAAAATTAAAAGTCAACAGCTACAAATACTATAGCTGCTGACTTTTAATATAAGGACACGTACCTGTCCATGGATCCCGCTATGTTGGCACCTGAAGCCGATCCATCCATCAGCTCCAGGTGCAAGCACCAGCATCTTCACTAAGGGAAACAGGAATTGAAGCCTTGCGGCTTCACAGCCTGTTTCCTACTGCGCATGCTCGAGTTGTACTGTGCTTTCTGAATGGTCCCGCTGTCTTCTGGGACCTGTGTGTCTCCTAGTAGGCAGCGGGGGAAGGAGGAGGGGCCGGAGATTGCGTAGATCGCTGCACAAATTGTTGTGCGGTGATCTTACCCGGAACTGGGAGCGGTTACCTGGTTTTGACAGGTATCCGCTCCCCCTGAAAGGTGCCAAATGTGGCAGCGGAGGGGGAGAGGAAGCAAACAAGCGGATCTTCCCCTTTTGGGTGGAGCTCTGCTTTAATTGAACAAGCTGAAGTTAGAAGCTGATTGGCTACCATGCACAGCTGCACCAGATTCTGAGTGCACCAGTTTTGGTAAATCTCCCACTTTGAGTACTTGACCCAGAACAAGTGTGATAATAAGGGTTTCTGGTTTTACCCTAAGGTTCCTGATATGCTCACGTGTTCCAGGTCAGTGATTCAGAAAGTTTTTAAACCAAAGAGTCAGCATAACAATCAGGTAATCAGCATTTTCAGAAGAAGGTTACCAAGGGCAGCCCTAATGTTTCTGTCACAGAAAGTTCAATGGAATGGAGCATACTTCATCCTATCTGTGTATGTTAACAAACCTTATTATAACAGGTTATATCTACTTCATCAAGCACACGCCTATACTGCCAAACATTTTGTTTATTTCCTTAAACACATTTAACTCTGTTGCGTTTTGCAGGTATAATGTATGAATGGAAGCTGATTGGGTAGCAATAAATCTTGGTGAATTCTCAGTACCTATGCAATAATAGTGGTGTTGGGATTTAATCCATGAGTAGTCTACACTCACATAACATGCATGTATCTTATGTATTCTATGAATATGTTTCTTCTCAAATAAGAATTTAATGTTAAATATGTAAAATAAAAATGTGTTTTGTTAGTTAGCAGTGGTTCATGTTTTATTGGACACTTGTAGTCTATGCATTGGCTCTATGTATAATATGTATTTTCTATATGCTTGACCCCAATTATCTTGGCAGGCTAGGGCCTGCAACGTCACGATAAGAGTAACTATGGCACCGTATATCTATATCCCCTACGGACAACTAAATTTACAAGTAGTGGGTGTATTAACAGTATTTACTTGCTGAGTGTAGGAATGATAAAGCAATAGAGAGGGATACACTAATAGACCATGGACAGTGCAGCCGAAAGATGGATCACGTATCGTACGTAATATTCGCCCACTTTCTATATAAGTGTGGATGCTAGATGGTCCATTTTGGATGTACAGTCTGTAAGATGTATCCACTCTTTCTTTTTTACTTTTATTTGTATTTGCACTTTCACTTTGTGCATTTTAACCTTTATTTTTACATTTATTTTAGTGTGCTTACACTTGTATGGGTAACTGTGCAACTCCGACCACAATTTTCAGAATGCAATTTTGCTTTTAAGGTTTTTCTTTACCATTTTTACTCCTATACATATATACTGTATATTTTATATATAAAAATGCAGTAAACAAGCTTCCATTGGTGCTAATAAGATTGCTCATTTAGGATGTTGTTTTGTGTACAGTTTTTAACTAGGAGGTTTGATTTATTGTGTCGCACAGTGGTTTATGCATCCTTGCTATGGTTGACCAGGTCCATATGGCCCCTTTAGGCTTTGTTCACAGTGCAGACAGATGCGGCGGTGACAGCAGGGGTCCGGTGCATCCCTGTTCACCGTTTCGGGTCTGATTTCAGTCCAAATTTTTGGCTGAATTCAGGCCTGAAATGGACCGGAAGTCGCACAGGACTCCTGTGCAATTCGCCCTGGAGCCGCTGTGAAGATGTGAGCCAGTCACAGTCTCCTGAAATGCGAATTGGATGTGGGGAAACTCACATCCAATTTGCAATACTGTGAACCCAGCCTTAAGGTTGACATCGACCTTTTGTATGGATTTATTTTTCCTGATTTGGTGAGCTGTTCCTTATGGCCGGTTAAGTATGTGCCTTAGAAGTAGTGGCGCTGCAATATACAAACGGATAAGTAGAAGGAGAGAGATTTGGTCCTTTTTAAATAACGTGTGTCCCAGCATGGAATGATAGCTGCAGCCCTGATAACATAAAGGGCAGAAGTGGCATCGTCAAAGGCCCGGAAGTTGCGTGGGTGGATATGATGTCACTTGGCTGGAATGCAGGTTATATGCTAATTGAGACCTATCCCAATCTACATGTTGCATCAAAAAGAAACCTCTCCTATGGGCACTCCCCTCTCTTTCCTTCGACATTTGGGGGTAAGAATGTCTTTTGACATTTGTCAGTGTCATGAATCCGCAGTAATGTTTCATGCCCTGTCTGTCTGCTTACCTTTGGTCTGTGTATCAGCTTAGGTAATGCGCTCTCACACCTGCATGTTTAAGTAAATTTCTCTCTGCATGGCTCCACCCAAGCCTCTAACAGGAAACACTAGTTAACACTGTGCACCGCAAGCTAGCCTTGACCGAGCAATAGTGTGTTTAGGTTCCCTTGTGTGTTTCTTGCCATGTGCTCTACGTTTGTTTCCGTGTACCGACTTTGGCTTGTTCTCCTGACTATCTCTGTCTGCTTGTTTCCCCGACCTTTGGCGTTCTCTCCAGACTATCCCTGTCTGCTTGTTACCCTGACCTTTGGTGTGTTCTCCTGACCATCCCAGTCTGCTTGTTACCCGACCCTTGGCTTGTCCTTTTGACTATTCCTTGTTGCCCTGCACTACTGCTTCCTCTCCATCCATCAGAGCCTCCCGTGAGCGTGAGCTGAGAGACCTTGGGGGCTGCGACCTGGAGTCAGCTGCAGCGAAGTCCATCCTCACCATCAGAGGCTCTGGTTAAACTCCGCTGGCTCTTAGACTCCACTCCCTGTGGAATCTTATGCTCTAGCTCCCTGTTTGATCCGTGACAGTGCTCAGGTGGAGCTGCTTTCCTGAACCACCCAGAGCTCCACGCAGCACTCAGCCGAAGGGTCCACAAGCTAGCGGTGCACTCCTGACCCCAGCGGTGTGCATGTGTCACCTGGCCTCAGGTGATCTGACAGTCAGTCAATTATGTTTTTATTGCTTTTTTTCACATGGGCCTGGCCAAGGAGATGGTTTGCATAGCAAACACCCATTAGGGGGGGAAGTATTTGACCACATCCTTGCTATGTTATTCCTGGCTATATAAACAAAAGGTTGAGACATTGCTCCATCTCGAAATGCGTCAGATTTCTTACTGTGGGACTCTTCATCTGTTTTGTGATACCATGGGCGTAAAACTGCCTAATATTTGATATGCTGTATTCAAACGCATGTTTGTGAGTATTATTCTTTTATTTAATAAAGTAAAATTATTGAGGAAAATGCACTAGGCTGGTGCATCCTCTGTTTATTTCTTGATTTCAGTGCATCTAGACACCCCCAGTCTTATGAGGGCGAGGCATTTATCTGGATTTGCCAGGACAAGAGCCTATAGTAACACCACTGTGGGGCCCACCTTCGATCGCAGAAGATATGTGATTGTTTATGAGATTGACACAGCCCGAGACAGGGACTGGGACAGCTTGAAATTACTGACAACGCTATTAGAGAGGAACCCCTTTCAATCAGCAAAGCAGACACTTTTCTAACTCTTATGAGGTCATTTCAAAAGCAGCCATACCAGCACATTTGTAGGCAGGTTGAAATGTATGGTTATTGGAGAGATAGCGGGTGGCCCAGGCTGGGGTAAGGGTTAACTGCTGCAGACTCATTTCCAGGGGTTTTGGTCCTAGCCAGCCCACCTGTGCTATAAAAAGAGTGAAGGCTGAGGTCCAGGGGCTTGGGTTGTTCTTCCTGTACTGGTCTGTTCATAGAATCGGGTCTGCTGCCAAAGACACTGGGACTTTCGGGGACAACCAGGTCATGAACAGTGCCATAATTGACTCTTACTTCACAAAGGTATGCCTGGGCAGCCACACTACTATAGTTAGAGTTAGGGGAAAGATGTTGTTCATATTGAACTGTTATGCCACACTTCTTCAGTAAAGTACATTAACCCTTATGAGCCTGGTCTGAAGTTATTCAACAGGGTGCATGTTGGTTCTGGCGTATCTAAAGAACCAGGGTCAATAAACCACAACGGAGTATGAAGTAACACCAATACAAAGGGTTAACTTGGCAAGACAAGAAGAAGAGTGTAGTTGCTAAGAGTAACCGAGTACAGGTTTGAGACACAAAGCAACCAAGGGGACTGCAGGGTGTCCTCTTACCCACTGACTATGGGCCCTGGATTTTAAGGGAACACTACTCTTTGGGAGGTTTATCCCTGGGAACACTTTGAGCGGTCTTGTTTCTGATTTAAGTGCATGTCTCCCCAAAATACACAGACTCTGGGAATCTAGGCCCGGGATCCATGTTTAGTTCCTAGATGTCCCATTACCGACAATGACTGCTTCAGACTGTGAGACTCAAAACATATGTTAATATCATCAGCTCAAAGTAACCTACTGTATATTTCGCTCCATAAGATGCACATTTTTCTTTTTTGGGGGGAAATGTCTGTGCGTCTTATGGAGTGAATATTGACCAGACCCCCAACCCCCCCCCCCCCCCCCGGGATGGCCGCTCGGCTGCTCAGCTGCGGGCTGCATGTTCTAGAGATCCTGTTTCTCTCTCTGTCAGGAGTGGAGCGGCTGTGAGTCCTTGACAGGGAGTGAGACAGAACGGGCTCTCTGTGTCCCCCCCCCCCCCCTCCGGTAAGCAGCACTAGCGCGGAGATCAAAGACACACATAGCCGGTTGTGTGTGCATTCTATTTCCTCACCCTTCTCCTGTCAGCAGCGGGGGTGGGGATTAATAAAGCAGCGGCAGGACTGAGCAGCTTGCAGAAGGGGACACTGAGTTGCAGGCAATTAGTGTGCAGTAACCTCTATCACCTGAATGGTGAGTGGTAATGTGTATTAATCTCTAGCAACGGAATGATGAGTGGTAATGTGTAGTAAGCTCTAGCAACCAATCAGCGAGCAGTGATGTGTAGTAACCTCTAGCAACCCAATAGTGAATGGTAATGTGTAGTACCCTCTCAGGATATTTTTTTTCTTGTTTTCCCCCTCTAAAACCCAGGTGCATCTTATGGTCAGGTGCGTCGTATGGAATGAAAAATGCGGTAATTCTGTGGATTCCTGATATAATCTGTCATCTGTGTCAAGTGTATTTTTCCCATTGTTAACTGAGTCATCTATTGTTTTTGTCTGTCTGCTAGTAATGTGTGCACTCCACGTAGGCTGGTTTGAGTGAATAGTTAATTAGCTCAAGGTAATTATATCACTGTCAGCTATTAGTTGCTAGATGTGGATTAGCATATAGTATATGTTGGTTGTTCCTTGGTTATGTTAATTATATTCCTGTATACAGTTTCCTTGGCATGCGATAATGTGATCAGGCTCACCTGATCTGGTGTACCATAAATTCCGTGTGAGTTTTCAATAAACAGTTCCAGTTTTGCATCTGATCTAGTCTCATCTATTATCTTAGGTGCAATATGCCGCTATAATATCTGGTTCATATGTCCAGACTGGAGTAAGCTATATCTTGACGGAAGCACCTAAGCTGGACGATTTCGTCACAGGCGTGGTACCTGGTAAGGTCACAGGTCCTCTAGTAGTGAGGTAGTCATTGTCTGGCTCCCCCCTTTGCAGTTGCTATCCAAAAGCAACCGGATTCGAATGCACTTTACAGAGATCTATGGCCTGGTCACAAGGTATGGGAAGTGAGAGAGGTAATCAGTGCATGCATGAGGTCTGTGCTATACATACAGCAGAACCCCATTCTGTTACTGTGAGTAAGATAACAGAGGGACGCTGGACTTGCGGAGTGGGCGCAGGCACAGGGCGTCCCTCCTAATGCAATATATATCGGATACAGTGTGTAGCAACATGGCACAAGACATTTTTCAGAGAAATTCTCCATTTTTACTGCATGCAGTGGGGTTGATTTACTAAAACTAGAGAATGCAAAATCTGGTGCAGTTGTGCATGGTAACCAATCAGCTTCTAACTTCATCTTGTTCAATTAAGCTTAGACAAAAAAAACTGGAAGATGATTGGTTTTTATGCAGAGCTGCACCAGATTTTGCACTTTCCGGCTTTAGTAAATCAGCCCCAGTGAAACACAGCTCATCTCTAAGTTGGGTAGCTGTCTTAATGTTAGATTTTACATATGGTCGTAGTCTCTGCCTGGTCCCGGGCTTTGATGAGCGCACTCCTCCCCTTAATGAGGTATCCCCACATGCAGGGTGAGTAGACCCTACCTATATACATGACGTAGTGGCAGGATATGCTACTCTTGTTGCAAATCACTGCTGTATGTCAACATACCAGGTAGGGATGCTGAAGTCACATTCCGCAGAGCTCAGTGAGGAGTTGCAGTAGCTATAGCAGTGGAGCAGCACCCACCAACAAGGTATACAAGTAGGTGATGACATGGGCTCACCTGGGGTGCGGGGTGTCATGGCTCTGCAGTAATATTCCTGTCTGCTTACCTCTCTGTGTGATCAGCTGGTTGCCTCTCCCCTGGTTGCTTAAGTAATCTTCCCTCAAGCATGGCTCCACCCCAGCCTCTAATTAGGAACACTATATTAACCTGCGCATTGCAAGCCAGCCTTGCTGATCAATATTGTGTGTTTGGCTTCCGTGTGCTCATTGCTGTGCGTCTTATGTCTGATCCTGTTTACCAACCTTGACTTGTTCTTTACTGTCCTCGTCTGCTTCGTATCCCAACCTTTGGTGCGTTTTTTGACTATCCCTATCTGCTTGTTGCCCTGACCTTTTGGCTTATCTTTTGAATATCCTTGTTGTCCCAGTCTGCTGCTTCCTATCTATCCTTCGATAGTCTACCGTGAGCCTGAGCTGGGGAACCCTGGGGGCCGTGACCTGGAGCCAGACTGCAGCCAAGTCCATTCCTACCATCAGGGGCCCTGGTAAACACCCGCTGGCTCTTAGATTCCGCGCCCTGGGAAATCTCATGCTCTAGCTCCCAGTGTGATCCGTGTTGGTGCTCCAAAGTACCTGCTTTCATGAACCACCCAGAGCTCCATCCGCAGCAGTCAGCCGTAGGGTCTACTACCTCAGAGATGCACTCCTGACCACAACAGGGTGTATCCGTCACCTGGCCTCAGGTGATCTGACATGGGGTCTAAGTACTAACCGGTATTCACCAGAGCTCGATGGTGGAGATGGGTTTTGCTGTGTGTTAGTACCAGGTCAGGGTCCTCAGGATCGCCCCACCAGGAGGTTAGCAAGCTGGGGTCCAGTAACAGATATGGCAGGTAGCAGTCAAGCAGAAAGCCTAGTCAGTAAACAAGCCAAAGCTTGGTAACAAATGGTTGCAGGTTGGGATTAAGCAGAAGCGTAGTCAAGGGAAAAGCCAAAGTATGGACAGCAGCAGGAGAGACAAAAGCCAGATATTTACTGGAGAGAACACAATAATCTGGCAAACAGGAAGTGCAGCGACATGGCTTAAAGCGGTTGTATAGTCAATTTTTTAACTTTTACCTACAGGTAAGCCTATAATAAGGCTTACCTGTAGGTAAGGAGATATTCCCCTTGCTATGAGCCGCTGACTGCAGCGGCGCATGCGCACAGGGGATTCTCGGCTGAAGCCCCAGCAGATGCCGGACCTTGCCGGGAAAGAAATCTCCAGCGCGCATGCGCGGGAGTGATGACATCGCGGCAGGAGCCGCGATACCCGGAAGACACGCCGAGGCAACATGTCAGCTACCTCGGCGTGGACCAGGTAAGATACCGATGCCTCGTTCTAAGGTAAGTATTTCATGATGAGCTAGTATGCGGTGCATACCTTTTGCCTTACAGGGGTATATGAAAAAAAAGTGTCAGCGGGTATACAACCGCTTTAAGTTCATGGGAGGAGAAAAGAGTTCAAGGTTCAAGACAAACAAGGTTCAAGGCAGGATCATTCAAGACATCCAGGGAGTTGTTCAGCGTTTCAGGTGGCTCAGCCAGAAGAGTAATTTCCCGACACAGCAGAGGTCCCAGGTTCAAGTCCAGGCACTGACAGGAGAGCTCTCAGAGCCGATTGGAGGGAAGGGACACTCCCTCTTTTACACGGGGACTGAGTGGAAGCTGTCAATCAGCTGGAGATCCCTCCCCTGTCACCTTTTTTCTCTTGGTGTCAGGGAAAACTTGTCAGAAGTGATTCATGCTGATAGCAGAGGAATGAAGCAGCAGACAGAAATAAAGCTAAATGTTCCAAATTGAGACAAGTACACACTATAGAGTAGGGATCTCCAAACTACGGCCCTCCAGCTGTTGCGGAACTACACGTCTTATGAGGCATTGTAAAACTGTGAAATTCACAGACATGACTAGGCATAATGGGATTTGTGGACACTGGAGGGCCATAGTTTTGAGACCCCTGCTATAGAGGGATATGCTTTATTCATATTTCATGTCTGTGGTTTACAAACACTTTATGTTCCAACCAACCAAAACCATAGTTGAGCACGTAATACTATCAAATGTCAAAAGGCTACACATAGTTTGCATCAGTGATAATAATGAAGGCTAACGAGATTAGGTTGGAATGCCTTGGAAGGCTGATGTAGGTAAACCCCAGCCTGAGGTATTAAAACATGCTGGCTTACATCTGTAATTCTTCTTCTTACATGATTTGTTTAGACAGGCCTCTGCATATTACTGGCAATGTTGTATACAGTTATATTGTTGGTACATGTGGAGTTTTTTGTAGGAAGAACAGTAACTTGAAGTTGGCATTTGTTCTGTAACTGACATGGGCTCCTACTTGTTTTTTGTTCTCTTTCAGCTCAAGAAAGCCCTGGGAAAAATTTATACAAAACTATAAAAGCATGGATGTAGCTGTCACGCACACTATATTACTTGACAGCACTTGTCCTGTTCGTCTATCACTGGGGAGGTAGATGTGTACACAATCACAAAGCTATTGGCAATATTTGGTTTACAAAATACATTTAATCCTAGCTTTCTGTCAAAGGGTCTCATACGTAAGAAACTCCTTGGATGTCTATGTTAGTTTGCATCTTGCATTTTATCTGTTGAATTGCTTTTTGTTAAAGGCATTACAGTTTCAGGGTTTCATATTTCCTGTATTATATGGAGAAGCGTCCTCTGGTTCCCGGATCTTGGCACTACGTACTGTTTGCATAGAACATCCCAATGTAGGGTAAGGTAAGTATGCAGCAGAATTGTTGCATAGTCCCGGGATTAGGCTAGTGGACAGGTTTTGTTAAAGCTCTTAAAGCCCCTGTCACTAAATAAAATGGTTAGCTTACAATCCTGTTTGGTGGAGCTTCGATGAGCCTTTGGTGGGGCTTTGGTGGGGCTTCAATGAGGCATTGGTGAGGCTTTGTGGGGCTTCGTTGGGGCTTCAGTGGGGCTTCAAGCGAGCTTTGCCATAGAGTTCTATATAGGCTTTAAAGACGCTTTGAAGCACCACTAAAGCTACATGGGGTATCATTTTTAAAGCGAAGCCATAGCAAAGCAAAGAAAAAGCCTGTGTAAACAGAACTGTAAGCTAACCATTTTATTTAGTGACAGGCTTTGACTGGCGTTTAGAGATCTTTAGGAAAGCCTGTCCAAAGCCGTGTTTTGAAGCAAGTGTAAACTAGCCGTTAATGTGTGTTGAAGCCGAAACAAGTGTAAATGAGCCCTTAGGGGTTAGGTGAAAAGATAGGGTTAAGAGTTAAAAGCTTCCTTTAGATTTTTATTCTCAGAACCAGGTTATATAATAAGGTCTCATTTTAGGTGATAATTAGGTGTTCAGTTAGAGGAAAGCCCAACTGAAATCACAAAATAGATATTGAGTCAGTCATATTAGGCAGTATACTCCATACACTCCAACAGCCTCCATTTTTATAGTCTTACTTCCATTTTCCTTTTACAGCAGCTGTGCAGGGTGCCTAAATATGAGTGTGCAGTCCAATAGGTACCAGAGTTAGATCCAGTGCAGTCTGAAATAAGCACTTAGTAACAGACCTGGTTATACTGTTATAGCGATACCCCCGTTACTCTGCCTCTCAAACCCAAAGAACTGTCCCAGCCCCTCTGGCACACCTAACAATGTGATTAATGGAATAACACACAAACTCAGTTCTGCTCTTTCAAGTTTACTTGGACCAGAGAAAAGTTTAAAGTAATATTAGTCAGCCAAGTCCTGTATAAGTAGCCAGGATATAGAAAAGAATTCAATTGGCCGCACTCCAACAACAATTTCTTTATTGGTTAAAAACCATACAGCAAAAGATGAAATCAACAGCTGACATGTTTCACACCGTAACTACTGGTGCTTACTCAAGTAGCTAGGACTTGGTTGAAACAGTTCTCAAAACAGTCAATAACACTTTGCAACAATAAAAGAATAATAACAACGTACACAGATTAAATGGACTTCCCAAACAACCTATTGATTGATGTAGAATACTATGGCTAAAGGGGAACCCCAGGCCGGCCTATAGTACCTCCAATACACAAACAATAAAGTAATACAAACACCAGTGGCATGTTCCCTTTAAGAGCAACAACAATAATGTTCTAGGAGCAAAGATTTGCATTTGTTCTCTTCACCAGCATATAGGAGCTCTGTGGACAAGGGTCCCTCAATGTAACAGGGTAATGAGAAGGAATGTAAAATAGCTGGTGCTGTGATATAGCACTCCTCTACGTAATCCGGATAACAGGTGTCTGTGCACAGTATTCAGGTGTGGTGTTTTATGGAAGGCAATAAGATTCCTGGGAAAAGCTCCCTTGCTAAACCTGTATGCATTCAGCGGTCCTCCAAAAAGCGATCAAACGATTCTCCTGGCTGCAGATGTGTCGCGATGGCTTTCAGTCTCTGACCCGTTGAATCAGCCGATTCCGTGACATTCCACGCTGTTGCGGAGCATCCTTCTGGAAGCATGTGAGTTCTGTTCCTCTTGGCTGGACTGTGTGCCCCTTGGTGGGCCGCAATCCCCTCACACAGCAACAGAGGGTTGCTCTCCCAATGGGATCCAGGAAACAAGGCCTCTTGGCCTGGTCAGCCGTATGCTTTTTATAGTCTCTCCCACAATCCTCTTGACTCTCTGCAGTGCAGCCTGGGATTTGCAGTCCTGCCCCCTCACACAGTCAGTCAGGTTGCCTTGTGCTGGGAATTCATATTCACTCATGTTCTTGCTGCTGTTCCCTGATGACTGGCTCTCAGTCTCTTCCAATAGAGAGGCTACAAAGTAAACAGTTCTGTGTGTCTGTGCTCACACTGGACATGCGCGCTCCTTTTTCAACTTGAAAAAGGAGCGCGCATGCCCAGTGTGAGATTCGCGCATGCTCTGAAACGCGTTGTGGTCTGTTCCATCCTGGTGACGTCACACGCCCACGAGCGTCCTGTCGGACCAACGGAGCTTCCATCTAGCCCAGCTACAAATCATTTCTTGCGGAGGATCACGGCCATCCCTTCGGAATTACCTTGCAGCCTTTTGCCATGGACGCTGGGACTAATCCATGACATTTTCCCCACTGGAGCCATACTTCCCTAACCTTACTGTAAGTGTGGATAACTTGTTTATTGTTACAAATAAATACCTGCACTCAGAGGTGCTTTCTTCTGTTTTTCTTCTCTCTCCTCCTAGACAGTCCCATCCCCCCTACAGTTAGAACACACACTGAGGGAACACTGTTAACCCCTTGATCGCTCCCTAGTGTTAACCCCTTCCCTGCCAGTGACATTTATACAGTAATCAATGCATTTTTATAGCACTGATCGCTGTATAATTGTCAATGGTCCCAAAAATGTGTCAAAAGTGTCCAATTTGTCCACCGCAATATCGCAGTTCCGATAAAAATCGCAGATCGCCGCCATTACTAGTAAAAATAATAATAATAAAAATGCCATAAATCTATCCCCTATTTTGTAGACACTATAACTTTTGCGCAAACCAATCAATATACGCTTATTGCGATTTTTATTCCCAAAAATATGTAGAAGAATACATATTGGCCTAAACTGAGGAAAAAAATTGGGGATATTTATTATAACAAAAAGTACAAAATATTGTGTTTTTTTCAAAATTGTCGTTCTTTTTTTGTTTATAGCTCAAAAAATAAAAACCACAGAGATGATCAAATACCACCAAAAGAATGCTCTATTTGTGGGAAAAAAGAACACCAAATTTGTTTGGGTACAATGTCGCATGACCGCGCAATTGTCAGTTAAAGCGACACAATACCGTATCGCAAAAAAATGGCCTGGTCATTGAGCAGCCAAATCTTCCGGGGCTGAAGTGGTTAAAGGCATAGTTCACCTTTACCAAAAACTGCCTATGCAGACAAGGGATGTCTATAGATAAAATAAAGCTGTAAAGCTTTGACCAAAGTTGAACGATTGCCATTACTATAGGTGTAGATCATTTATGTACCTCATGAAGCCTGACTGGAACACTCATAAGATGTTGCTAAGAACGTTGCTGAGAGATAACCTTCACAGGCCTTCCTCCTCAGCCAGTGGGCTGTAACACAGTTGGCTGAGGGGATGATAGACCCCTGCCTTGCTCTTTGTAGTTTTCCAGTCAGGTTTCATGAGGTACGTAAATGACCTACACCTATAGCAAGGGCATTATTCAACTTTGGTCAAAGCTGCACAGCATGTTTTAATTTACAGACGCCCCTTATCTGCATAGGAAGTTTTTGGTAAAGGTGAACCTAATCCAGAGCATTAAAGGAGTTGTAAACCTTTGTGTTTTCTCACCTTAATGCATCCTATGCATTAAGGTGAAAAAACACCTGGCAGTGACCGGCCCTTCAACCCCCCATTTTACTCACCTGAGCCCGTGAACTTGACCCGGCAGGGACGAGCTGTCTCTCTGTCTGGGGTTCTCGGCTCTTGATTGGATAGATTGATAGCAGCGCAGCCATTGGCTCCCGCTGCTGTCAATCAAATCCTATGACGCGAGCGCCGGGGGGCGGGGCCGAGTCATACATTCGGCGGCTGTGGACTTCGAATGCTGGACTCGGGAGCGCCTCCACAAGCATGGGCTTCCGCAGAACTATTTTCAGGGGGGGGGGTGTTTCGGCAGCGGGGATACCCAGTCGCATGTAGCCCTTTCTTTGACCGCTAGCGGGGAGTTTAAAGCGCCCCGCTAGCGGCCGAATAGCGCCGCTAAAACGATGGTAAAGCGCCGCTAAAACTAGCGGCGCTTTACTGATAACGCGGCCAGATGGCAGTGTGAAATAGCTCTTGAGATAATTCAGCTTCACTCCATGCCCATATAAATATAGCCTAGAGAATGTACATCTTTCTATTTGCAATGTATTGCAATACATCTGTTGTGGCCATATTTTGATCTTTATGAAAACAGCCTATACTGTTTAGGTTGTTTTCATCAAGATCAAAATATGGCACAACAGATGTATTGTAACTTCCATACAAAGTAAAGAAGATATTATAACACACAACACAAATATATTTTTCCAGCAATAGCTCAGCTGTCCAACTTTCCAAGCAATATATAAATATATATTCTCCTCCTAACTGGCACAGTGGCACTGCAGTGCTGTTACCTGTGGTTCTTCAGTGATGAGATATCACTGGCAGCATCTCTCTTGGTCACTGCACGCACCTGTGGGATCGGCATAGCGACGTTACACAGGCAGTCTGAGGCAGCCAATCACGTTTCGGAACAGCCGAGATGTCGAGCAGAGGACCAAGCAGCAGTCAGAGCCAATCCGATGATCGGGCCGGGGGTGAGGGAGGGAGGGACGGATGTCTGTATCAATCTGTGATAAGTCGGAACAGACTGAGAACAGCCCCAGGCCAGCAGACATAGAAAAAAAGTCCACGGCTGCCGCGGAGGCGGCCATTGCGTTACTTAGGGCAACTGTCTTCATTCTTCAACACCTTCTTATAGAGGTCGACCAATATGGGTTTTTCTCTGGCCGATGCAGATATTTAGAAATTGGCGCGGCCGATATATGATGCCGATTTTTGTGTCTGATATTTTAGGCCGTTTTTTTTTTTGGCAGGTGGCATTGGCAGGCACTGACAGATGGTACTGGTTGGCACTGGCAGATGACACTGGTTGGCACTGGCAGGTGGCACTGACAGGTGACACTGGCAAGTGGCACTGGTTGGCACTGGCAGGTGGCACTGACAGGTGGCATTGGAAAGTGGCACTGGTTGGCACTGATTGGCAGGTGGCACTAATTGGCACTGGCAGGTGGCACTAATTGGCACTGGCAGGTGGCACTGGTTGGCACTGGCAGATGGCACTGGCAGATGGCACTGGATGGCACTGACTGGCACTGGCAGGTGGCACTAATTGGCACTGATTGGCACTAGCAGGTGGCACTGGATGGCACTGGTAGGTGGCACTGGCAGATGGCACTGGTTGGCAGGTGGCACTGGTTGGCACTGGCAGGTGGCACTGGCAGGCACTGGTTGGCATTGGCAGATGGCACTGGCAGGTGGCACTGGATGGCACTGGCAGATGGCACTGGCAGGTGGCACTGGTTGGCACTGGCAAGCACTGGTTGGCATTGGTAGATGGCACTGGCAGGTGGCACTGGATGGCAATGGCAGGTTTCATAGCCGATAGTGAAACTATGTGAAACTGTATGGAGAAAGAGAGAGGGGAGCTGACAAATTCAGCGTGATGTTGGAGGTGGGCGGGACCCGGGTGGGCGGGACCCGGGGCGGGACCCAGCAGCTATCCAGCCAATGATTGGGCTGTTTAAGAAAGGGGCAGGGCCACATACACGTAGCGGCCCGCCCAGATCCCATCCCATTGGCTGGTGTTGGATAGCTGGGTCCCAGCCCCACGGTCCCACCCACCCCCGACATCCAACCTCAATTTTGACAGCTCCTCTCTCTCCATACAGTTTCACACACCGCGGCGCTGCTCTGCCAACAGCGTGTGGAGAAGTGAGGTGGAACCCCACGTTCCTCCTCCCTTCGCCGATATATCGGTCCACCGATATACCTTCTTACGATTCCAGGGGGGCAATTGCCAACCCCTTGCCCTATGCTGCGGACGCCCATGCCCCCAAGGCAACCCTCTCGGGAGAGCGCTTCTCCTAGGGGGATATCCGATGTGGGGAGGAGCTGCGAGAGCCGCCGGGGAAACCCAGAAGATGAGGTTCGGGGCCACTCTGTGCAAAACGAGCTGCACAATGGAGGTAAGTATGATATGTTTGTTATTTAAAAAAAAAAAATAAACCCTTATGTTGCGTACACACGGCCGGACTTGCCAACGGGTTAAACTCCGTCGGCGTTTCCGACGGAAAGATTTAGAACATGTTTTATATCTGAGTCCATCGGAAATGCCGACAGAAAAAGTCAGATGGGGCATACACACGGTCGGAATGTCCAACCGAAAGCTCCCATCGGACTTTTTCTGTCGGGAAGTCCGTCCGTGTGTATGCGGCATTACAATCACTTTAATTTTAGGTGCCTGAAAAAATGTCTAAGGTAAATGTTGTATGCGGATGGAATTAAAGCGACTGTTACCCCAACACTTCATATTCCTGATATGGGCCTGCTCTACCATGTACTTGAATGAGAAAGCATACTGATCTCTTTGTATTGCTTACTTTATGTGAAATCTCTGGTGTTCCTGCTAGTCCCCTTGCTTTCCTATTAAAAACGGGCACACTAAGCAGGAGAGTACACCGTGGTTAGTTCTCTAGCTATGCTGGGAACTCAGTATGCTCTCCTCCAACAATTGGACCTGTCCTGACACGCCTCTCTTGCACAGCCTTTCACTGGCAAGCTCAGGTTGCTGCTGCTGCTTTTTCTCCCCCCAGCTCTTATGCAGCTGAGAACAGAGGGAATGTGATCACTTATAAAAAAGGGAAAAAAAGGTATTTATAATGTTTTTTTTTTTTTTATATCTATAGAAAAATGTTTTGCCTTTCATTTCTATTTTAACCACCTCAATACAGTGCATTTTCGCCCCCTTCCTGCCCAAGCCATTTTTCAGCTTTCAGTGCTGTCGCACTTTGAATGACAATTGCGCGGTCATACAACACTGTACCCAAATGAAATTGTTCTCATTTTTTCCCCACAAATAGAGCTTTCTTTTAGTGGTATTTGATCACCTCTGCGGTTTTTATTTTTTGCGCTATAAACAAAAGAAGAGTGACAAGTTTAAAAAAAAACACAATAATTTTTTCCTTTTGCGATAATAAATATCCAATTTTTTTTCTTTAAAACAAATTTTTTCTCAGTTTAGGCCAATATGTATTCTTGTACATATTTTTGGCAAAAAAAATCGCAATAAGTGTATATAGATTGGTTTGCGCAAAAGTTATAGCGTCTACAAAATAGGGGATAGATTTATAACATTTTTATTTTTTTAAATTTTTTTACTAGTAATTTCGGCGATCTGCGATTTTTATCGTGACTGCGATATTGCGGCGGACACATCGGACACTTTTGACACATATTTGGGACCATTCACATTTATACAGCGATCCGTGCTATAAAAATGCATTGATTACTGTATAAATGTGACAGGCAGGGAAGGGGTTAACACTAGGTGGTGATCGAGGGGTTAACTGTGTTGCTAGGGAGTAATTCTAACTGTAGGGGGCGGGGACGCACTAGGGGAGGAGACCGATCGGTGTTCCTCTGTACTGGGAACATACCATCGGTCTCCTCCCCTCTGACAGGACCGTGGATCTGTGTGTTTGCACACACAGATCCACGGTCCTGTTGTGTTACCGTAATCGCGGGTGCCTGGCGGACATCGCGGCCGCCGGGCACGCGCACCGGGTGCCTAGTGACACGGCCGGCGCGCGCCCCCTGGTGGCCTAGGAAAGCAAGGCCGTCATGTGACGCCCGCCCGCCACGAGAGCTGCGCCGCCTGGCCGTCAATTGACGGCTGGCGGTCGGCAAGCAGTTAAACTGAATGGGTTGTTTTACAGGATGATCGTTTACAATCACTTTAACACCCCTGCAGATGGACAGCTCATCAATATTTAGAGACACAGATCTCTGTTCGCCTCAGCGACCAGGCATTTTCCTTCAGACTTGATCCTATTAAAATCACCTGCAGTATCTGTACATGCTTATACTAATGCTAAATGACAAGCAGAAAGCATGATCAGTACACTTCCTACTCAACAGTCCACTTCCTGCGGTCAAGCAGAGAAAAATGAACGAGGGGACCTCCCACCTCTTCCCACACACATCTGCACAGAGGATGTGATGGCTGATATCAGGGTAGATTAAGATTAGTATAGAGTATAATCAAAGTCAGTCATAAAATGAACAGGATGGAAAATGTGATACTTACAATGTCTAAGTATTTAATTACCGAATGACCATTTCTTCTGCCACCTGACATCCCAACATTTGGCAGAGAGTAGAGAACAGCTGGATATATTTAGTGCTGGATAGCTGGGCTAAACAGCATAATGCGCTGGTAATAATTCAGTCCCCATGGTTGCAACATGTTTAACCAGACCAAGTTGAGGGAATAACTGACCAAAGGGACAATTAATCCATTCACTGTGTACAATGATAAAAGGGGTGTAGGTAGGCGTTAATCACACAGTTGAAGAAGGAATTAATTCCCCCTCATATCATTACTTAAGACTCCTTTTTCAAAGAGCAGTCATATTGGTAATATTAATCCCCTTCAGATTAATGATTATTATATATATTGGGATTGACACATCTAATCCAGCAGAGATGTTGCCATAGCAGGAGATGCCAGACAAACTGACCATACCTTGAGGTTTGTTGGGGCAAGCCCTACATTTATATAAATTTCCTTATATAAATGTTAACCAGAGACTTCCATTAGGTGAGTGTGGGGGATTTCCAGCTCAAAGCACTAGCCATAGGAGCATAGCACAGCAAAAGTCCCACGAGTGTTGTAGAGAAGCACAAAAAGGTAGACTTTAATGTCCAGCTTGAGTGACCGAGTAGTTAGCAAAGAGATGAAGTCCAAAACCTGTGTTCAGTAGCTCTAAGTTTTGTAACAGGTCCAAAAAATATTAATGAATTTTTCTGAGAAATGGAAGCATCTCCAACACTCCATAGTGTGATACAGTATGTATCCAATTCATTTTTTTCATTGAAAGGGGAAGCACATTGGCTAAGTGGTTACCACTTCCTCCTAGCAGCACTAGGGTTGCTAGTTTGAATGCCAACCAAGGAACTACTTACACAGAGTTTGCATGTTCTCCCTGTGTCTGTGTGGGTTTCCTCCAGGTTTCCTCCCACATCCCATAGACATGCTGGTAGGTTAATTGGGTTCTTTCTAAAAAAAAAAAATGTATGTATTGTAAGCTTCTTGAGGGCAGGGACTGATTGGAATGTATAATATATATCTGTAAAGAGCTACGTAAATTGACGATGCTATATAAGTACCTGTAATAAAGAAATTATTGAATGAGGCAGTCCCTAGCCAACCTAATCAATTTGGAGCATGCCAGGGTCTCTAAAGAAAAAATCTGGGTCTCTAATGGCTGAAAGAGATGTAAGAGAAACTAGTCTAGTAGAGAATAGTTGGTTTTCAACATCTCAAAGGACATTTTGGACAATTTGTTGTTAGATAGAATATTTTCTAGTGTTTTTCACTCTCTTGATTCATTAAACCTTGGGTTTTTCCATGGAGATGTATGTGGGGACCACATTGATTATAGGTAGCAAGGTCCCGGGTCCCCTTTGGTCTAATGAGAACCTCCAGAGTTAGGGACAGCTGACATCCTTCTGTGTAGAGTGGGTTACAAGGCATATTCATGGGCGCCAGACACTTCTAGAATGCAAAGAGATTTATTTTCTCCTGAACAGAACTGTGGGAGAGAGGATTTAGGGCCAAGACAGGATTAGTAGTTGCAATGTGAATTAGCAGACTCCGAGACTTCTATAGGTAGACCGCTATGCAGGGAAAGGCATCCAGAAAGACACCACATTTGCATGTGTAGGATCGCTGTCTCCTATGGCACAGTCTTATAACAGTTTCTAACACAAGTTGTAACAAACTTCTGTACTTCCTCTACAATCACTTTTTGTAGATCTTCACTCCACTGAGCTCCCAGTCTCTCTCACTAGACTTGCTGATCCACTGCCACTGGATCTCCTGAGCTCATCCAACCTTCTCATTGAGTATCTTCCTCAAGCGTCACCCCACTGGCCTGCTCAGTCCCTAGCTTGGCACACAAAGCTGCTCTGCAAGCATCACCTCCACTGACTGGGTCCCCAGCTTGGCACTCACAGATACTCCTCAAGCTTCACCCCAATGGCCTGCTCGGTCCTTAGCTTGGCACACAAGTCTGCTCTGCAAGTGTCACCTCCGCTGGCTGGGTCCCTGGCTTGACACCTGCTGAAGTTTCCCAATTCTTCACCATCCCTGGTTGGTGATAATACTGCTCCGGTAATTGCTTCAGCTACTCACTGTGGTCCCGGGTAATAAAGTGGATGGTCCCTTAGTGGCAACAGCTTCCCTTCTACCTCCGACCACGACAGGTTCTCTGGCCAGCAGAACCATCACTTATGGTTGGACTGCAAGCCACAGTCCCAACCCTATGCTGCTCTCTTGCTTCTCGATAGGCCCTCAGACAGCCTAGAAGCCAGATGTCCCCGGGATAGGCCTCTGGCTCTGGCTTAGCAGCCCGGGGCAGCACAACACATGTCCACCCAGACAGCCGTACAGGTGGCACCGAAACCCTGATCACCTGACCTCACCCAAATAAATAGGCTCTCCCAGCAGTCCAAGGGACCCAAGAAGATCCCTGCCCATTGGTTGAGATATCCCATATATTCCTAATCTGCCCTTGCAATTCCCTTGTCTTATCTAATGTCACTAGATGCTCGGCCATCTAGTGACAGAAGAGAGAAGTGTAGCAATTCCAGAATTAGGGTGGAATCAATTTATCCCCTAACAATTATGCCTGGCAGGTAAATGCACTAGCAACCCTGCCTAAACATCAGGGTGCTACATCCTCCCCCTGCCTACAAAACTATGTCTCGGAGTTTGCAGAAAAATAATTTGAGCTCTCAAGCCTGAGAGCGAATGTCCTGGCAAAAACTGGGACGAGTGGGGAAACAGGAAAGGAGTAATAATCACCTGAAACACCTGAAAGAGCAACATCTGAAAGAGAAATAAACAGCAATGCAAAGGCATCCTATCCCTATAATAACAGTGCAATATATACATGAGTGGTTAAGTAATTGTTACTTGTCCTTAGCCAAGGACAGCATAGCAGTGTAAGTACACTCTATAATAGGTCTAAATCATATACATATGGAAGAGGGCCCCATTATCAGCGGAGAATGCCACCCCTTTCCATTGATTTAAAGAACTTTACGTAGCATGTTCTATCAGGTACTCCATAATATGAATAGAGCTTCACTCAGGTCAACACCACTCATGCCACCTGGTGACCAACACTAGAAACAGTTCTGATGCGTGAATTAGTCCAATATTCACATGGAAGGTAAGAATTTGCCCCTTTGCCACAGCTCATTCTACCTGACTAGCTAAAGTGTCCTTGACGTATTACAGTCCATCAAATTTTCACTTGGGTGTGAACAATATTTCCCAGCCATTCCCTTTCTTCTTTAAGGGTAACTCCGGGGACAAAGGCACAGCTGCAGCCTGACAACAGCAGCCAGGCCATGATGCAAGGGGTCGCACTCTTGAACACAGGTCCCCTTGCAATAGTAGCCTCAGTCTGTCCACATGACAGCCGGGGACTGAGGGAGACTCCCTCTTTAGTTGAGGAATTACTTACTGAATGTCACATCAACAGATTACTTTTCAGAGGGAGGCACACTCGCAACTTTCTGAACACTGGCCAGTATGACTCAAGTGGGCACTCCTTGTATCTGCCAGCAGCATTCAGTCCAGCAAAGCTCAGCAGTACAGCCAGCAGGAATGTTCTCCACTAGCAACAACTTTTGTGCAGAAATAAAGTGGCTTCCAGCATAGCGTCCTTAAAGCGGAGTTCCACCCATAAAATTTACTTTGCAGTATTCAGCAGCAATAAACCTATGCAACAACATTTGGAAAATTATTTTATTTTTTTACTCACTCTTTCCTGGCTGTTGCTAAGGGGTGCCTTGTAATCTGCCTCTTCCTCTCCCTGGCGCCTGACAGTTGGAACTCCGCTTTAACTTCCCACAGCACACATTTGTAATCCAAGGGGGGTAGTGAACAGATACACTTCCATCAAGCTCAGCAGTAGAACCTGGGATCTGCCAACTTCAAATCTTCTCCTTTTACATTTACTGTGACAACATGGTGTTTAATGTCTTTCCTGTTAGGTTAACATTATTTGAATCAGTCCAACAGTCATATGTATAAACAGGTAACAGTGAGGTTCTTAGACCCCGGCTACTAAGCCATATTCAATGATAATAACTCTCACGTAGCACACTTAAGGCGGCACTATCTTAGCGATTCCCGCCAACAGCAACAATACTTTTCCTTTAGTGTTGGGAAGGTAAACAGTACAATGGATATTTTGCTATCCTGTACATCTCAACGACTTTATGCAACAGTCACTCTACTCATTACGTGCATCCTCCACTCCTGTTCAACTCACCAGCTTTAGGCACCGCCAAGGCTGAACACGAGACCGGCCACCCTTCTTTGCAAGAGATGAACAGATATATTAAGCCAGATGAGTGGGGATCGGAGGATTACAATCCTCTGTGGTGGTGACACCTGGTGTGGTAATTGAATCTGACACTGGAATTTCCTGAGGAGGGAGGTAAGCCGCAGTCCCAACCCTACACTGCTCTCTTGCTTCTTGATAAGCCCTCAGACAGCCTAGCAGCCAGATGTCCCTGGGATAGGCCTCTGGCTCTGGCTTAGCAGCACAACACATGTCCACCCAGACTGCCGTGCAGGTGGCACCGAAAATCTGATCACCTGACCTCACCCAAATAAATAGGCTCTCCCTGCAGGCCAAGGGACCCAAGAAGATCCCTGCCCATTGGCTGAGATATCCCATCTATTCCTAATCTGTCCTTGCAATTCCCTTATCTTATCTAATGTCACTGGATACACGGCCATCTAGTGACAGAAGAGAGAAGTTTAGCAATTCCAGAATTAGGGTGGAATCAATTTATCCCCTAATGCCGCGTACACACGAGCAGACTTTACGGCAGACTTTGCCCGGCGGACTTTTCGACGGACTTTGCGACTGACTTTCTGAATGAACGGACTTGCCTACACACAATCCACCAAAGTCCGTCGAATTCGTACGTGATGACGTACGACCGGACTAAAACAAGGAAGTTCATAGCCAGTAGCCAATAGCTGCCCTAACGTGGCTTTTCGACCGGACTCGATTTCGACGGACTGATTTAAAACATGTTTCAAATCTAAGTCCGTCCAACTTTTGAGAAAACAAAGTCCGCTGGAGCCCACACACGATCGAATTGTCTGACGAAATCCAGTCCGCCGGGCAAAGTCTGCCGTAAAGTCCGCTCGTGTGTACGCGGCATAACAGTTGGCCAAGGCAACTATGCCTGGCCAGTAAATGTACTAGCAACCCTGCCTAAACATCAGGGTACTACATATATTATGGGCTCAGTCCTAGGCTTTAATTGTTGTTAACGTTGTGCTTGCTAAATGATATGACACTATGCAATATATTAGTTTTTTTTTGGCTTAATGCCACTTTAAGGCTTGAGTAGTCAGAAAAGCAATTAAGTATGCAAAATGCCTCTTACAATCCAAGTTATTGGGGAAAAAGGATTAAGCCACCGGCATACGCTCCTCCCCACTATAAGACCCTTGAAAAAACGTGTAGTATGTAATACTGCTGATATGGGTTAAATCAATAATGCAAACGTGGAAAGGGGATAAGAGACACCCCTGCCTGGTTCCCGTCTTAAAATTGTTTTGAAATAATTCCACTTATCTTATTATATGCTTTTAGATGGCAGTAAAGATCTATTCACGTCATGAAGGACGGACCAATGCCCATTTTTCCAAGTACCAAGTGCATGTAACCCAGTCTACAGAATCAAAAGCCTTCCTCAATATTCATTGTTACAACTCTAGAGCCAGCATTTTCATGTCAAATCTGGAGATACAATGGGGACGGAAAGTATTCAGACCCCCTTAAATTTTTCACTCTTTGTTATATTGCAGCCATTTGCAAAAATCATTTAAGTTAATTTTTTTCCTCATTAATGTACACACAGCACCCCATATTGACAGAAAAACACAGAATTGTTGACATTTTTGCAGATTTATTAAAAAAGAAAAACTGAAATATCACATGGTCCTAAGTATTCGGACCCTTTGCTCAGTATTTAGTAGAAGCACCCTTTTGATCTAATACAGTCATGAGTCTTTTTGGGAAAGATGCAACAAGTTTTTCACACCTGGATTTGCCATTCCTCCTTGCAGATCCTCTCCAGTTCTGTCAGGTTGGATGGTAAACGTTGGTGGACAGCCATTTTTAGGTCTCTCTAGAGATGCTCAATTGGGTTTAAGTCAGGGCTCTGGCTGGGCCATTCAAGAACAGTCACGGAGTTGTTGTGAAGCCACTCCTTCATTATTTTAGCTGTGTGCTTAGGGTCATTGTCTTGTTTTAAGGTAAACCTTCGGCCCAGTCTGAGGTCCTGAGCACTCTGGAGAAGGTTTTCATCCAGGATATCCCTGTACTTGGCCGCATTCATCTTTCCCTCGATTGCAACCAGTCGTCCTGTCCCTGCAGCTGAAAAACACCCCCACAGCATGATGCTGCCACCACCATGCTTCACTGTTGGGACTGTATTGGACAGGTGATTAGCAGTGCCTGGTTTTCTCCACACATACCGGTTAGAATTAAGGGCAAAAAGTTCTATCTTGGTCTCATCAGACAAGAGAATCTTATTTCTCACCATCTTGGAGTCCTTCAGGTGATTTTTAGCAAACTCCATGCAGGCTTTCATGAGTCTTGCACTGAGGAGAGGCTTCCGTCGGGCCACTCTGCCATAAAGCCCCGACCGGAGGAGGGCTGCAGTGATGGTTGACTTTCTACAACTTTATCCCATCTCCCGAGTGCATCTCTGGAGCTCAGCCACAGTGATCTTTGGGTTCTTCTTTACCTCTCTCACCAAGACTCTTCTCCCCCGATAGCTCAGTGTCATGGTTATGCAATAGAGGTTGTTTGTCAGCATACCTGTTTCCATGTGTTCATCTCCTAAGACCAGCTGTCTCTCACCTGACTGCTTTTATTAACTCTCCTCTAGCATGGCTCCACCTCAGCTCCTATCAGAGAACTCTATATTAACATCTGCACTGCAGGTCAGCCCTGCTGATCAACCTTTGTGTGTTTGGCTTCCTGTTCCTGCCTGCCGTATGCTCTACATTTATTTCTGTTACCTACCTTGGCGTGTTCTATACTATTCCTGTCTGCTCGTGACCCTGACCTTTTGGCGTGTCCCCGACTATCCCTGTTTGCCTGTGACCCTGAACCTTGGCGTGTACTCTGTTGTCCTTGTGGCCCTGACCTTGGCTTATTTCTTACTATCCTTATCCTTCTGTTGCCTACTGTGGGTGTGAGCTGGGGGACCCTGGGGGTCACGACCTGGAGCCAGTTGCAGCCCAGTCCATCCTCACCATCAGAGGCTCTGATGAAAACCTGCTGGCTCTTAGACTCCGCGCCCCAGGGAATCTTACGCTCTAACCCCGGTGGGATCCGTGTTGGTGTTCCAGCGACCCTGCCTTCCTTATACCCAGACTCCCATCCGCAGCAGTCAGCCGTAGGGTCCACTGCCTTGCGGTGCACTCCTGATCCCAACGGTGTGCATCTGTCACCTAGCCTCAAGGTGACCTGACACTCAGTTTGGTCGGACGGCCAGCTCTAGGAAGGGTTCTGGTCATCCCAAATGTCTTCCATTTAAGGATTATGGAGGCCACTGTGCTCTTAGGAACCTTAAGTGCAACAGAAATTTTTTTGTAACCTTGGCCAGATCTGTGCCTTGCCACAATTCTGTCTCTGAGCTCTTCAGGCAGTTCCTTTGACCTTATGATTCTCATTTGCTCTGACATGCACTGTGAGCTGTAAGGTCTTAAATAGACAGGTATGTGGCTTTCCTAATCAAGTCCAATCAGTATACTCAAACACAGCTGGACGCAAATGAAGGTGTAGAACCATCTCAAGGATGATCAGAAGAAATGGACAGCACTTGAGTTAAATATATGAGTGTCACAGCAAAGAGTCTGAATACTTAGGACCATGTGATATTTCAGTTTTTCTTTTTTAATAAATCTGCAAAAATGTCAATAATTCTGTGTTTTTCTGTCAATATGGGGTGCTGTGTGTACATTAATGAGGAAAAAAATGAACTTAAATGATTTTAGCAAATGGCTGCAATATAACAAAGAGTGAAAAATTTAAGGGGGTCTGAACACTTTCCGTCCCCACTGTATATGAAAATTCTGCTACTATTGTCAGTAGATTTGTGTTGGATGAATTCAGTTTGATCTGATTCTGCCAAACATTCTATCACTTGTGTCACGGGTAAGGCTGCAATCTTACAAATGATAAAATCTATTTTTAAAAGAGAAATGGGTCTATAAGACATTTTAAAGGGTCCCTATCTTGTGTGTGTATATATATATATATATATATATACTGTATATACAGTATCTCACAAAAGTGAGTACACCCCTCACATTTTTGTAAATATTTTATTATATCTTTTCATGTGACAACACTGAAGAAATAACACTTTGCTACAATGTAAAGTAGTGAGTGTACAGCTTGTATAACAGTGTAAATTTGCTGTCCCCTCAAAATAACTCAACACAAAGCCATTAATGTCTAAACCACTGGCAACAAAAGTGAGTACGCCCCTAAGTGAAAATGTCCAAATTGGGCCCAAAGTGTCAATATTTTGTGTGGCCACCATTATTTTCCAGCACTGGCTTAACTCTCTTGGGCATGGAGTTCACCAGAGCTTCAAAGGTTGCCACTGGAGTCCTCTTTCACTCCTCCATGACAACATCATGGAGATGGGGGATGTTAGAGACCTTGCGCTCCTTCATCTTCTGTTTGAGGATGCCCCACAGATGATCAATAGGGTTTAGGTCTGGAGACACGCTTGGCAAGTCCATCACCTTTACCCTCAACTTCTTTAGCAAGGCAGTGGTCATCTTGGAGGTGTCTTTGGGGTCATTATCATGTTGGAATACTGCCCTGCGGCCCAGTTTATGTAGGGAGGGGATCATGCTCTGCTTCAGTATGTCACAATACATGTTGGCATTCATGGTTCCCTCAATGAACTGTAGCTCCCCAGTGCCAGCAGCACTCATGCAGCCCCAGACCATGACACTCCCACCACCATGCTTGACTGTAGGCAAGACACACTTGTCTTTGTACTCCTCACCTGGTTGCCGCCACACACGCTTGACACCATCTGAACCAAATAAGTTTATCTTGGTCTCATCAGACCACAGGACATGGTTCCAGTAATCCATGCCCTTAGTTTTCTTGTCTTCAGCAAACTGTTTGCGGGCTTTCTTGTGCATCATCTTTAAAAGGGGCTTCCTTCTGGGAAGACAGCCATGTAGACCAATTTGATGCAGTGTGCGGCGTATGTTCGGAGCACTGAAGGCTGACCCCCCACCCCTTCAACCTCTGCAGCAATGCTGGCAGCACTCATATGTCTACTTCCCAAAGACAACCTCTGGATATGATGCTGAGCACATACACTCAACCTCTTTGGTTGACCATGCCGTGGCCTGTTCTGAGTGGAACCTGTCCTGTTAAACCGCTGTATGGTCTTAGCCACCGTGTTGCAGCTCAGTTTCAAGGTCTTGGCAATCTTCTTAAAGTCTAGGCCATCTTTATGTAGAGCAACAATTCTTTTTTCACAGATCCTCAGAGAGTTCTTTGCCAAGAGGTGCCATGTTGAACTTCCAGTGACCAGTATGAGAGAGTGAGAGTGATAACACCATATTTAACACACCTGCTCCCCATTCACACCTGGTACCTTGTAACACTAACGAGTCACATGACACCAGGGAGGGAAAATGGCTAATTGGGCCCAATTTGGGCATTTTCACTTAGGGGTGTACTCACTTTTATTGCCAGTGGTTTAAACATTAATGGCTGTGTGTTGAGTTATTTTGAGGGGACAGCAAATTTACACTGTTATACAAGCTGTACACTCACTACTTTACATTGTAGCAAAGTGTCATTTCTTCAGTGTTGTCACATGAAAAGATAGAATAAAATATTTACAAAAATGTGAGGGGTGTACTTACTTTTGTGAGATACTGTGTATATATATAGATATATATATATATCTATATATATCTATATATATATAGATATATCTCTATATATAGATATATCTATATATCTATATCTATATATATATATATATATATATATATATATATATATATATATATATATTTATTTATTTATTTAAAAAAAAAACTACATGAGCCTGGTACATGGACAATGACAGGGCATATGCATGTCATTGTTTAAATTAAAATTTTAATTGCAAGTTACCTTTAATCGTAAAATCAGATAGCGTGCATGATGCTGCACATGATGCCTCACTGGAATGGCAATAGTCTCAGAGATGCATTCAGAGACCATAGGCACATACCATTGCCATAACTGTTTACTTCATATACATGCAAAGCAAAGATTTGTATGGCAAAAACTCTTCCTCATTTCAGCTCAAACTTTTTTTTATACCGTATTTTATTGAAAGATTGACACATAGAACAAGTGCAACAGATACAGTATATTGTTTGTACAGAATATACAAATACAACAGTCAGCGTAGATGGAAATCTATAAACAGCCAAGAAATTAAAGCGGTTGTAACCCTAAAAAAAAAAAAGAAATCCTGTTCCTTTAAAGCACTATATACAGCATAGTGCTTGTGTGGAGTAATTTGTCCCTCTATGCTGTAAAATACATGGTTGATCCTGCCTTTTTCTGTGTCTCCCTGTGTGTGCTGATCATGATAATCATGGCTGCTGATCCATGATACCATGCAGGGCCGTCTTTAATATTGATTGGACCCTGGGCAAAACTTTTCTTGGGGCCCCCCATGCAGTTTCGCTCTCCACCTGCTCTGAGGCATACAATAAATAGCAGCTAGACTCAAAATCAGTTTACTGAATCAGATCAGACAGCTATTGCGATTGGTTGCCAGAGGTTACAGTGTATCATTAACGCTCACTGACTGGTTGCTAGAGGTTACAGCACACATTACGGCTCACTGATTAGTTGCTAGAGGTTACAGCACATGATTTCTGCTTGTTGATTGGCTGCTAGAGATTACTGTGGATATAACCTCAGGGGGGCATGATATATATATCAATGCCGATACAAAAAGAGAGAGGTTCCCCTAATGGTGGATTTTAAAGGCACATGTAAGAAGGCGTAGAGAGAGTATGTATACTGCATGAAAGAAATCTGTTATTGTGCGGCCAACTTTAGTCAACATTACTTGATCACACCTGATGACCTGGCGATTGCTGATAAACCCAAGACTCATTCATTACACAAATGATCTCAGCTATCCAAGGCATATCCATCAAGCCACTATCAGTTATCAATTACGTACTCCTTTGAGCCATCTATTGAGCCACTATCAGGACCCGCCCTCGGCCTCAGTGGAGCCCCAGGTTTTTCAAACCTTTTTACGCCCTTGCTTTGGGCCCCTCTTCATTTTTTGAAGAGAATATCACCTACCTACATTCATACGTAATAATATATTTTTTTACTGTTACGCATAAAGTAACAGCATTGATAATACGATAACGAACTTCTATCTACCTTAATCAGGAATACGCTGGATAGACAGACAATGTCAGTGCCTTTTGTTTTTAACTGTTTTGGAATGCCAAGTCAGCCTACACAGTGTTAATACATTTCTTTAACCCTCTATCCACCCCCGAGGAAAGAGGCTAAGTAACTCCGAAACGCGTCGGGTGCAAGATTATTGGTATCAACACTGTATCTATGTATAAGTACATGATTCGCATTCCTCATAATTATTGTTATATGTTCACTTTATGTTTTTACTACGTTTCCAATTAATAAATTATTGTTTATACTATGCATACTCTCTCTACGCCTTCTTACATGTGCCTTTAAAATCCACCATTAGGGGAACCTCTCTCTTTTTGTATATTTAATTTAGGATGTGGCACAACCTTGCAGTTAACTGCCGATCTACAACCTTTGCTATATGTCAATGCCGATGGCCGCCACTATTTACATATGAATGCCACCGCTATTTACATATGAATGACTGTAATTTACATGAAAACACAGGGTCTGCGGGTGAGCCATCGGTACACAACAATAGGGCAGAGCTGGGCAGCATTACTAGCAGCACTTCACACTGAGATATTGGGACATAGCACAGGGCTAAAACCTCAAGGGACGAGGGAATTTAAACCAGGATAGTTGGCAAGTATGAGGCAGCTGCTTTGGGCCCCACAACAATGACAGGGCCCAGGGCAGCTGCCCCTTTTGCCCTGCCTTAAAAACGGTCCTGATACCATGGTCAGTTTACATGCCTACGTCAGCCCGCAGTCTATCTCTCTCCCTCCCCCGCCTATCAGCTATTGAGTCAGTGCTGATCCGCTCCCCACCCCTCCCCTCCTGCTGCTATTCTGTGTAAATTAACTACATCCTCTCTGTTATATGAAGCTGTGGTGCACAGTGTCTTTGTTTTATAAAAATTATGCAGCTCAATACTTTATTTCAGAGCACCCCTGTGTGATCACGTGATCAGAGGGGAATCTCAGACCCTCCCACTGCAGTCCTCCTCAGATTGGGGAAGGATAGCAGCAGGACGTCACGTGACCACACAGCGGCACTGTGAAATAAGGTTTTGTGCTGCAAAATTTATAAAAGAAAAACACTGTGCAACATAGCTTTATATAACAGAGAGGATTCTAGAAATTAGGCACAGTGATATTTCAACCACTTCAAGGCTTACAAAAAGATTGACATTGTCCTTCAATATAACATAGCTGACAAAAACAACAGTTTGCTGCATTATAATGCTAAAAATAAACATGGAACTAAACAAATCAACAAGTTCAGTTAACGGGTAAAATAACCACATGTCATTTGTATATGCAAAATAAAATATGCAAATTCTGTGCGAGAAAAAATAAAAAGCGTATGCCTCTGTTTTTTAAATATAGTGTTGAATTCCTATTCCTATTCCCAGCTGATTGGTCAAGGTGCGACGACTCCCTCTCAGTGTATTAAATTATAAAATCAGTATAAAATTAGGTGTCTAGTAACTCACTAGTTATTAACAAATTAGGTGTCTAGTAACTCACAAGTATCACAGAAGTATAAAAAAGTATAAAAAGATCAGCCAATGGACCCCAGATTTTACCAAATTTTTTTGGACATCCTCTGTCTGGAAGCTTTTCAACATATTAATATGGATAATTTCCATGTGTATCCATTGTGGAGCAACAGTTTTCCCAGCATAGTATAATAAAAAACGCAAAACTGTTTCTGATATGTACCCAAGTCCAAATCTTCCAGAACCCTGAATAAACACAACTTTTTTTTTTTTAATCAACAAAGTAGACGTTTATTGAGTGAAACATAAGGCAGTACAGGGTACATAGGAATAGGCATACAGTCCGTAATAAACAGGAAATGTAATCAGCAAGCAAGATGACTGCAATAACTGCGTAGCTATTAGATTAATTAGAAATAGGGTGGGCATTGCATCACACCTCGCGTTTCACATATTGTCAAAGAGAAGTAAACAGTTAGACAAGAAAAATTGCAGAAACTGGCGGAAACAAAAGGGGAGAGGAAATAAAATAGAATAATATAAATAAATAAATTAAATTAAATAAAATCAACTGGAAGTTAGTATTAGTAAGTTTGTGCCAAGAGTGGTCCCATGCCAGCATGTCCTCATCAGATGTCCCTTAAAGGTAACCATGGCATTCAGCTTGTGAGGACACACAGCAGGACCCTGTGTGGTCAGCTAGCCCAGCAATAATCTATTCAGGTGCGGGGGTGCTACCTCTGGGGTGTTCAGCCAGTTCTGCCAAATGGTTGTGAACTTTTATGGTGATAATAGGTATATTTTTCCCGCACTAGGATGTTATTAACTGCTTGGATCCACTGTGCATTCGTTGGGGATTGTGCTGAGAGCCAGAGCCAAGCAATCAGTTTTCTGGCCAGGTACAAAAGTCTTGTAAGGGCAACATACACTGAAGGGTGGTACTGTTCCTCGTTGAGACTGCCCAATAGACACATCAGTGGGTCCATAGTCAGTTGAACTTGATATATCATATTGATAGTGGTGATAACTCGATTCCAATATCGCACAAGCTTGGGACATTTCCAGAGCATGTGGATGAGATCTCCAGGATGAGATTGACATTTAGGGCATATAGGGGACTCTCTCTTACCCCATCTATGCAGTTGTACTGGTGTTTAGTAAACCCGGTGCAAAATAAACAGGTGTGACAGTTTCTGTGCCGCAGAAACTGACACTAGAGGCCCTACTCCTAGGATCTGATTCAACTGCTTGCCATCAATGGGACTAAGATCTCTCTACCATCCCGCTCGGCAGGGTAAAAGGTCAGGGGCTTGTATGTGGGATAGGAGGTGTACGTAGATTCGAGAAACAATGCCCATCTTCTCCTGCTCAGTGTTAATGGACTCCAGGAATGAGGAGTCCTCTAGCCTCAAAGCAGATTGCCTACGCTGACGTCTCGTGCCATATTGTAGCTGTATGTATTGGAAGTGATGGCCCTTCAATAGTGGAAATTCCTGTACCAACTGATGATATGGCTTCAGGACAGAATTATGAAGCAGTTGTGAGAGGTATCTAATCCCTACCTTTTCCCATATTGAGTGTTTGGGGACCCTGGCCAGGTCCTTATAAAAGCGGTTGTGCCAAATAGATGTGTGGCGTAGAAATCCAGTTAAACCTAGTCTATGCCTGACACTCCTCCAAATTTTAAGCAGTAACTGAACTGTGGGACAGTGAGGTGGGACTCCAGGAAACCACATTTCCATATGGGACAAAGTCGTGTAACTCAACTCTGGGTCAATCAGTAGACCCCTAGCAGGGTCCTCAGTTATAGGCAAGTCCCAACCCACAAAGTGTTAACTTGGGCTGCAAAGTAATATGTTTGCGGGTGTGGGACAGCCAGTCCCCTCTGGTCTTTTGGGAGCTGCAGAGTGGCGAGCTTAATATACACCACTTTAGATTGCATGAGATGTGTTGAGTAAGTTGAAATGAGTGGCAATAAAATGAGTAACTAGAGAACAGAGGGAATGGATCTTCTCACAACTAGAGAGCGCGTGGAGAATATCTCCTTTCTACTTATTGCACTTATGACAATCAAGGTTATGTTTTCTACACATCTGATAAAAATACAGTGGCCTATAGTATATTCTATGAAATATTTGTGGTTAAATAAATCTGTCCCTGGCTGATATAGTAGTAATAAAATAAGTATAAAGAATTTCTTTCCAATTTTCATCTGAGAAATCCTTCACCCACTGGTTTCGGAGGTTAATTAAGTTAAGTGGGTATGGCCTGTAGCAAAGTGCTATAAAAAAAAATAGATTAAAGGGTTAGTAAAGGTTCAGCTTTTTTTTTTACTAACAAACATGTTATACTTACCTGCTCTGTGCAGTGGTTTTGCACAGAGCAGCCCCGATCCTCCCCTTCTTGGGTCCCCCGCCAGGGCTCCTGGCCCCTCCCCCCTGCTAAATGCCCCCATAGCATGCTGGTTCATCTCAGTGCACTCACGTGTGCTTGCTCCCAAACTGCCTGTCTGTCTATGAGACACTCAGAGCGTGGCTTGGCCCCGCCCGCTCCCTCCTCACTGGCTGTGATTGATAGCTGTGGGAGCCAAAGGCTCCTGCTGCTGTGTCTCAGCCAATAAGGAGGCAGAGACCCATGAGAGCTTCTGCTCTTGTTCACATTGCTGGATCAGGCTCAGGCTCAGGTAAGTATTGGGGGGCTGAGGGGGAAGCTGCACACTGAGAATTTTTTACCTTCATGCACAGAATGCATAAAGCCAAAAAAAACTTCAGCATTTAGAATGACTTTAATTTAGAGTGTTCTGGATGTAGATGAGCTTTTCTAACACAGAGTTAAAAAAACATATGTCTCTAGTCCCCAGTTGGGCCGCAGCCAGGCCAGAGGTGGAACAAAAAAATAGGCCCAGGCATTTAAGACTGAGCAGCCCATGACATATTTACCGGCCCCATCGCTACTCTCCATCCTGGCGGTGAGGGGGGCCAGAAAGAGAATGGGGGCCAGAGAGCACGGGGGGGTGGAGAGCATGGGGAGGCGGATAGCATGGGGGTGGAGAGCATGAGGGCCAGAGAGCACTGGGGGGGGGGCAGAGAGTACAGGGACAGCTGAAGAGCACGGGGGGGGGGGGGTCGGAGAGCACGAGGGGAGTCAAAGAGCAATAAGGGGGCCGGAGAGCATGTAAGGGCTGAGAGCACTGGGGGGGGGGCAGAAAGTACAGGGGGCCGGTGGGCATCGGAAGAGGTCAGAGAGCACTGGGGGGCCAGAGAGCACTCGAGGGCTGGAGAGCACAGGGGGGATCGGAGAGCACTGGGGGAAGCCTGAGAGCATGGGGCAAAGAGGGTGGGGGGCATAGAGCACAGGGGTGGCCAGAGAGCACTGGAGGGGCCAGAGAGCAGGCAGGGTCAGAGAGTGCTGGGGGGCTGGAGAGCACGGGGAGACCGGAATGCACTGGGGGGAGCCTGAGAGCACAGGGGGGCCTGGAGAGCACAAGGGTTTACTGGAGAGCATGGGGGGGGGGTGGCTGAGAGCACAGGGGTGCATTAGGCAAAGCATTGAAGCTAGAATGTGGGGTTGAATCAAATTGGCTAGTTAGGTGAGAGAGACTGTGATGAGTCTGGCATCAGGGAAATACACTGCGTATAGACTTTTATTATATACACACTCCCTGTAGAAGGCCATAGAGCACTGGGGGGCGGAGAGCACGGGGGTAGGGGAGCACTGGGGGGGCAGGAGAGCCCGAGAGGGAGTCAGAGAGCACTGGGGGGGCCTGAGAGCATGGGGGGGCAAAGAGGGTGGGGGCATAGGGCACAGTGGTGGCCAGAGAGCACTGGAGGGGCCGGAGAGCAGGCGTGGGTTAGAGCACTGGGGGGCTGGAGAGCACGGGGGGGCGGAGAGCACTCGGGGGAGCCAGAGAGCACGGGGGACCTGAACAGCACAGCAGTTACTGGAGAGCACAGAGGGGGCAGGAGATCACAGTGGGGGCTGGAGAGCACACAGGGGGCCTGAAGAGCATATGGGGAGCCTGAGAGCATGGGGGCCAGAGAGCAAGGGGGCAGCAGAAGGAAGTTAGAAAGGAGGATCAGCAGGGGTGGCTGCATTTAGAACAATCAGTCTCGTAGAAAGCAAAGCCAAGCCACTCCAGGTGAGAGCAATCCCGCACTTCAACTTCACGGTGCAGGTCCAGTCACCAATCTGGATAGGAGCCACTGGAACAGGAAAAGGTTTGACCGCACTCATAAGTTTGAAGCAAAAGTGAAGACTTTATTGAAGATAAAAATCATCAGACAACATCATAGACATCATGACATCAATGCAGACCTGGCAGAGATTAACGCGTTTCATGAATTAGAATTCGCTTAGTCATAATCATTATGACTAAAATTCTAATTCATGAAACGCGTTAATATCTGCAAGGTCTGCATTGATGTTATGATGTCTACTATGTTGTCTGATGATTTTTATCTTTAAAAAAGTCTTCACTTTTGCTTCAAACCTGCAGCCTTTAAATGCCTGGGGGAAGGAGAGGAGGAACAGCAGGCTTTCAGAGGCTTTAAGAGGCTCCAGGAGGAAAATGGACAGATTGTTTCTTCCAAATGCAGCCGCCCCACCAGTTCCCCTATCCAGGCGCACGGGCCTGCACTCACGTTTTCTCTTGTCTGGCATTTCCTCCAGCTCCTCCTTCTTCATGGTCACAGGTCAGCTGACCTGTAGTTTCTGCCCTGGCTGCTGAACTGAACTGGCTGCCGGCCAGGTGAACGGCGTGGGCTCAAGGAGCAGCCCAGCTGCCTTGGGCCCCAGAAGGACATGCGGCCCCCCCCCGGCTCACCAGCAAGTGCCCGATGTGCCCTATGGCAAGTCTGGGCCTGGCCGCAGCCGAATGTTTGAGTTGGAAATATCTAAAATATCTAAAATGCAACTCTTATTGCAACCTGGAAAAATATTTGAAAGAGCTATGCACATATAGTTGATGGGCACATTTCAAATGTTTTCATGCCCAAAGGCAGGCATCAGGCAAAGCAATGTAGCTAGAATGTGGAGTTGAATCATATTGGTTGGTTAGGTGAGAGAGACCGTGATGATTCTGGCCTCAGGGAAAGACACTGCATATAGACTTTTGTTATATCCACACTCTCCATAGAAGGGATAGATTTCCTATAAATCAGATTGGTCAATATTTCAAATGAGGAAACAAGTGCTGCTTCAGCAGCCATAGCTGCATTGTTCAACTGGGAAAAAAGCCACCAAAGACCATAAACTAGTTGGGAAGCATAATATAAATGTAAATTTTGTAGAGCTAAACCACCCTGAGACATAGGAAGCTGTAAGGTATCCAGTGAGATTCTAGGATTCTTTGGGTACCAAAGAAAGGAGGAAATAAGAGAGTCTAATGCTGCATACACACGATCGGACATTCCGACAAAAAAATCCTGGGATTTATTTCCGACGAATGTTGGCTCAAGCTTGTCTTGCATACACACGGTTGCACAAATGTTGTCGGAAATTCCGATCATCAAGAACGCGCTGAGGTAAAACACGTATGACGGCACTATAAAGAGGAAGTTCAATAGCCAGTGCGCCACCCTTTGGGCTCCTTCTGCTAATCTCATGTTAGTAGAAGTTTGGTGAGAGACGATTCGCGCTTTTCAGCCTCATGATTTTAAGATCGTTACTGCTCTTCAGTTTGTGCTTGTGGGTTTGTATCTGGTTTTCAGGGCGTGTAGTCAGTTTGCATCTGGGTTTCAGTGCGTGCTATTTATAGTACGTATTTGATTTTCAGTGCGTTCTTGTCTGCTCGTTTCTGAATTTCAGCATGCTCTTCTCAGGCCTTTCTGATTTTCAGTGCGTTCTGTTCGTTCTGCCCAGCCGACCGTTTTGAAGCCATGTTGCTCATCGTAGAGTTCGTGCTGTGCAGGGGCTTGGTGTTGGGGTACTTACTTTGACCCAAGTCCAGTCCAGTCACGTGAGTGAGGAGGAGTTCATGGACAAAGATTTGGTTGCTCCAGCTTGACCAATTCTTTCATATGCCTTTGTTGCGGGAGATCCGTGAGAATAATCCTGATGGTTTCAGGAATTATCTCCGGATGACAGACCCCGTTTTTCACTGTTTGTTGGCTTTGCTGTCCCCTTATATAACCAAGTAGGACACCTGCATGCGGCAAGCCATCACTCCTGAACAGAGGCTAGTCACCACCTTGCGGTACTTGGCGACGGGGAGAAGTCTGCAGGACATCAAGTTCTCGACGGGCCTCCCCCCCCGGGCTCTGGGGATCATTATTCCAGAGACCTGTTCTGCGATCATTCAGGTCCTGCAGAAGGACTATATTAAGGTAAGTTTTATCCTTTAACATCTCATTCTATGTATTTAATGTTTGCTAATATATTGTATTTATTTCATTATTCCCTAATTACCATGATTGTAATATGCTGTGAATGTCCTCTTTGTCCTCATGCATGCTGGAAGTTTTTAATGCTCAATTTTTGTCCTTCATGCATATTTTCCTCAACTAACCTCCCCAGCATGATATCCTGGGCCCATACACACCTAGCCTAGTCACTTAACAATGTATTTTGTCAGCTCCATAGTAGTGCTTTACCCTAAACACCCCCTAAAATGTGTTTAAATGTTATTTGTGTCCTTAAATTCAGGCAGAGTGCCATAGGCTTTTTTTGGGGGTCACAAAATCATTTGGAACCCTCCCTCCCCCCAACTGCTAAGTGAACCGATACCAATCCTCTATCTGCTGACTTTGCCAAACCCATACACACTATACCTACCTCTTTTGTGGTCATATTTATGGATGAATTCACCAAAGCATGTAGTGAAAGGGCCTACCTGAATACTTTCAGATGGTATTGTTTAAAGTTTTGTTCTCCTATTATCTTGATAGGTAATTGCAGAATGTAAAAATGCGATTCTATTTGTACAGTGTGTATTCATATTTTTGGATTATGACACTTCTTACCTGTCCAGTGGGTTGCCAATAGTGTAAGTAAGGAGGGGCTGGCCAAAGTAACACACATTATTTATGCATTCAGCTCTCAATGAAGTAGAGATGGTTACCTGTCCAAAACATACTCCCCACCTAAAATTTTTACAATGGTCCATCAGAGGGGGTAAGGAATCTGATAAGTGGACCTTAGATTTTTTTCTTTAAATACTCCTTCAAATAAATGTATTACTTATGTTGACCAAGAATGTTTGTGTCTAATCTGCTTGCAATGTTATGTGCAAAAGTCTGAATTAATTTTTTTCTTGTTTCACTCCATAGTTTCCTTCAACGCCACAGGAATGGCAGACTGTGGCTTCCCAATTTGCCCAGCGGTGGAACTTTCCCAACTGCGGAGGGGCAATAGATGGGAAACGTGTCCACACAGTCCCACCCCCTAACTCGGGGTCATACTATTACAACTACAAGGGGTTTAATAGTATTGTGATGTTGGCGGTGGTGTCGGCGACATATGATTTTCGGATGATGTCGGATGGTGGAGTCATCGCCCAGACCGAGTTCTACGGACGGCTCCAGAGTGGTGGCTTGGGATTGCCACCTCCGGAAGACAACGTGGCTGGTCTGCCGTTAGTCTTTGTCGCTAATGAAGCGTTTGGGCTAGGTGATCACCTGATGCGGCCGTTCCCGATGAGGACCCTCACCCCAGACCAGAGCCAGAAGAGTCATGGAGAATGCTTTTGGGATAATGGCCAGCCGGTTCCGCCTATTCCTTATGCCAATCAACATGGCAGAATATAAACTTAACTATATAATCCTTTCATGCTGCATTCTCCACAACTTTTTAAGGAGAAATTCTATGAACTCTGTGGCCTTAGTTGGGCCTGAGGCCGGATTTCAAGACCAAACCCTGACAGCGCTTGAAGCTGGTCGTCCTGGTTTGCCCCCCCAAAGCGCCCGCGAGGTCCGTCAAAAATATATGGAGTACTTTGCGGGTGGGGGGGGCCATTGATATGCCAGAAAATGTTTAACAAACCTTTATTAAATAAATTTGTATTTTTAAAATGAAATAATATTTTCCTTTGATTTACTGCTTGTGTTTCTTTTAGCTGTCTCCTAGGTTATCCAATGTGCTCCAATGTGCTTTTTTTTGCCCATTTTCTGCAATAGTGCAAACGTAATTTCTTTGATGCATGAGGTGATCTCTTCTTCAGCTAACTATTATGTTGTGGGTCTGCTACACACACACCTTGTTTTTGTTGTTAATGTATGTAATACATTAATTCTTAAAATATTCATAATTTTCCGTACCATGAATTTATTTTTTGTTACAAAAATGGCCTGAAGCCACACATTGTTGAGTAGAAAAATGTTTACACTGTGCACATTCACATGTGCATTTAGAATAGGGTTTTTTCACAAACCAACATATTTTTGAAATTTTTTTGTTGACAGTAGAAATATCCTTTTTTGTGATAAACAGGCTGTCAGAGAACTCACACAGCAAGCACCCGTCTCCATGCAGCAGCTGCCAATCCTCGTTCTGCTAATGCCAAGGTGCATGCACGGAACCATAGCCAGAGGCAAATGAGATCCAGGGTGGGCATGCACAATGGCACCTCTATGCGAATGCGCACGCGCGCTAACGCGCGTCCGCGAGTGCCAAAGCGCTAATATGCTAACGCGCATGCGCCAATGTGCCAAAGTGCTAATGTGCTAACGCACATGTGCCAATGTGCTAAGTTGCTAATGCGCATGCGCTTACGCACATACGCTGGCGCCAATCCTGTCACACAGCACCCTATATAAACAGAGAGTCTGCCTAGCATCAGTGCTGGATTGTCTTCAGCTTGTTCCTGTGTTCCTGTTGTTACTCTGCCTGATTGACCTTGTTCCTGAAAACCCGGCTATCTTCTGACCATTCTCTTGGATCTCCCCTGCCTGCTGAACCTGCCTCTACTTGCAATACTGACCTTGGCTTGAACTTATGATTACGGCTCTGCCTCCTGATTCTGTACCCTGCTGCCCGTCTGTTGCCAACCCCTGCCTGTTCCTGACTACGGTTTTGCCTTCTGACTTGGTACCCCGCTGCCAGCCTGTTGCCGACTCCTGCCTGTTCCTGATTCTGCAGTTGATCCTGATCTGGCTCCCGCTGAACAAGTTTGGTGATCAGTTTCCACATCTCCTCAGCAGAGGTTCCTATATCTCCAAGTTCCAGCCTCCTGCCTGCAGGCACCTGCACCCTTTCGTTGCCCTCGCACTCCCTGTACCCACCACCAGGGGTGCTTGGACCGGAACCATGCAAGAGGCCACCCTCATCATTTCGGGCTCCGCTGTGAGGTACGTGACACAGGCATGTTTTTTAAACCATACAATACACAACTCAGAAACTTACAAAGTTCAACTATGATAAATTGAAGGCAATATCAGACATTAGTATGTCCAAACTGTGTTGATATTGCCTTCATCAGATGGGGTGAAGTCATCCCTATGAAAGCCAAATTTTGAAGATGCACACAAATTGAGAGTCAAAATGGGGATTTCCCTCCTGATCCCATGTCTAATGTCAACATGTGCTAGCTCCCATCATGGGGGATCAATGGACGTGTTTCGGGGGTGCAACCCCTTCCTCTCATCTACTTGAGTTGCGAGGAAGGGGTTGCACCAACAAAACGCGTACATTGATATCCCGTGATGGCAGATAGCACATGTTGACACACTGTGTGCATCTTCAAAATTTGGCTTTCAAAATTTTGGAGAAAAGTTAGAAAAAAAAAAGAAAAAAGAAAAAGAATTTGATAAATGTTGGTGTGTTTTCGATTCTGCCATCAATGATGTTTTTGGGTCTTTTTTCAACATCATTGATGTCTTCCTTGATCTTCTGTAAATCCCTATTGCACACCATTATCTCTTCGATGAGGACATGTGCACCTGCGAAATGTGTTTCTTCTTCAACAACATCCACATCGCCTAAAAAAAACAAAAATCACCATGTATTAGAAATATGCAGGCAGCCATCTATTACCTGAAGCCGTGGTCTCAGACACTCACCTGTTGTGGTCACTATTTCGCCGAATTCGAAAAACTTCTCCTTCCTCCACATCCTCTGGTTGTTGTTTTTGGATTTCCCCTTCTTTAGGAGGTTGGTGGTCCCAGGTGACCTCAGACGTCCCGAGTCTTTTCTTCCCTATGTGAAGCACACAGATATTTGAGGCAAGAAATAGTAATATGAAACATTGCTTGGAAGTGTCGTACAATTGTCTGTTTTGGCAGAGTTCAAAGCTGAACACGTGATTTTTTTCCCTTTACAAAGCTGGAATAATTACCATTTTTGTTAAAGTATCACACATGTAGAGACCCCTAGTATCCACTGGAGCACCTGTGTGGGACACCCTAAAAAGTTTGTTCTGGTGTCCCACTCTAGTGCTCCTGCGTCCAGATGTGTAAACAGCTGCTAGTGTCCTCTCCTTACACTGAATAAAGTTTGCATTTCATTCTAGTTACAAACCCATCTAGACAACAATGTACTAAACTTATTTTAAGACTAATAGGCATGACCAAATGTAGTTAACCTGCATCTGTAAAAAACATCGTATTAGTGGGTGAACGAACGATATTGTAAAGCAGTTGACCTGATTGGGCCCCACAATTACCATAACCATGTCTCCATCCCTGTATATACATTAAAAAGCAAAAGAGAGGGGCAGTGGGACTTTAAATGAGGCATGGGTAGGTCTTTGAAAAAGTCTAGGATACCTTATGTTAGATTAACTATCACCACCCCTAAAGGGGCTTAAAAGCTGTATAGCCATAGAGAACTGCTAATCAAAGAAATGCATAGACATCAATTCATGAGTAATATAATAATAATAATAATAATATAATGCATCATAATATACAATACATAAATCATGCACATCGAGGCACAATAAAAATAGTAGTCATGTTGATAGAAACGTTGTTTATAAACGCTGTTTGAGAATAATTGATACAAGCAATCACAGTTCTAAAATGGGTATACAAAAAAGGTGAACAAGGTATTCCGAATAACAATGTTAGTGAGTATATATGGTATACGATAGAATTCATAGATGAACCAAACTTGAAATGGCAACCCTGAGTGTAGACTCTACGCGTTTCATGGCGTTTAAAGCCAATCATCAGGAGTGGGATGCATCAAGAGATGACTAGAAAAATAAATAAAACAAATCAATAAATAGATCATTGAAGTCTCAATTAGAATCATGCTTACACAAGGTAAAGCAGGTATTTTAGAATATATAAATACACATTACCTTTTGGCAACAACCCAGTACATAACCCAACAGTCCAATTGTGGAATGATGAAAGTGGCCCTGAGAGAGCTGTCTCCCCCGGGGTTGAGGCCAAGGACACACAAGGCTAACCCCCAAACCGAAAGTCTCCATGGGGGCTGGAGAATCGGAGAGGGGATGTAGAGGAACAGCAGCCAGGGAGAGAGCCAGACAGCCAAAACACACTTCCCAAGTAGGAGGCATACATGTATGGGCCACAGATGAAGTTCTGCAATAAATGAAAGAAAAAAGAATAATGAGGAGGAGATGTGTAACAAGGAGATGGGGATGAGTGTGTCAAAAAAAAAAAAAAAAAAAAAAAAAAAAAATTAAAAATAAAATAAAAATAAAAAAATAAATAAATAAAATATAGAACAATGTTGTGAATGAAGGAAAGTAAAATGTAAAACCAAGCTGGCACTAGAGTGTATGTCTGACACCTGCCCCAAAAATAACTGGGTGGTGAGAACCAACAAACAAAAGATATATATAAATAATGTATACTAGCATGTTGCCAATGTGTTGGTATTTAAATGAAAGGCATAAAAATAAATAAATAAATAAAGCACACCTGTGTAAAGAGAAATCAAGCATGATGTGAATGGGTGTGTGATAATGAGGAGAAACAGCCTGATTACCTGAGGTGTGGATGAAGACCCATATATCCTCTCCTCCTGAGAAAAAAGTGTGGAATGAACTGCCAGCTCATCCCGACCTTTGTATCCTCAGCCTGGGGGCGTGTCCCAGCCAACGTCATGCAATCACGTTTGGCCAAAGAAATAGACGGGGCAGACAACCAACTGAGGCACAGAGATCTCAGCAGCAGTTCATCCCCGCCCATCAAGCCTAAGTGAGATGGAGGGAGCATAAACGCAGGTCGGCGTCGGAAGGACACCGCACCAGCGGCATGCTGGGCATGACGCCGATGCGCCAAGATCCAGCCCCGCCCCCATCGCTGAAGAGATGGTTGGGGGGAGAAGGAGCTGGGCGCATCGCAACCCCGGGGGAAGAGAGATCAATCAAAAAGGACCACCCACCCTGTGGGTGGGGCGTGCCAAACAGGCAATGGAAAAAATAAAAGGAAGAGATAAAGAGTGGACTGTATCTCTGAACTAACAGAGGGTAGAGACTAAATTGAAATAGCCAGTGATCCAGAGAACGAGTAGGTTACTGAATGGACCAAATGAAGAGGAAGTAAGAAAGCGGATGCCAGCGTAAAAATAGCTCTTGGGACTAAAAGCCCAGATTAAGTAGTTGCGTTAGTGAAGTGGGGCATGACAGGTCAAAAAGGGAAACGGGTGTCTTCCACCCAAATAAACATATTGTAAAGCAGTTGACCTGATTGGGCCCCACAATTACCATAACCATGTCTCCATCCCTGTATATACATTAAAAAGCAAAAGAGAGGGGCAGTGGGACTTTAAATGAGGCATGGGTAGGTCTTTGAAAAAGTCTAGGATACCTTATGTTAGATTAACTATCACCACCCCTAAAGGGGCTTAAAAGCTGTATAGCCATAGAGAACTGCTAATCAAAGAAATGCATAGACATCAATTCATGAGTAATATAATAATAATAATAATAATATAATGCATCATAATATACAATACATAAATCATGCACCTTCGAGGCACAATAAAAATAGTAGTCATGTTGATAGAAACGTTGTTTATAAACGCTGTTTGAGAATAATTGATACAAGCAATCACAGTTCTAAAATGGGTATACAAAAAAGGTGAACAAGGTATTCCGAATAACAATGTTAGTGAGTATATATGGTATACGATAGAATTCATAGATGAACCAAACTTGAAATGGCAACCCTGAGTGTAGACTCTACGCGTTTCATGGCGTTTAAAGCCAATCATCAGGAGTGGGATGCATCAAGAGATGACTAGAAAAATAAATAAAACAAATCAATAAATAGATCATTGAAGTCTCAATTAGAATCATGCTTACACAAGGTAAAGCAGGTATTTTAGAATATATAAATACACATTACCTTTTGGCAACAACCCAGTACATAACCCAACAGTCCAATTGTGGAATGATGAAAGTGGCCCTGAGAGAGCTGTCTCCCCCGGGGTTGAGGCCAAGGACACACAAGGCTAACCCCCAAACCGAAAGTCTCCATGGGGGCTGGAGAATCGGAGAGGGGATGTAGAGGAACAGCAGCCAGGGAGAGAGCCAGACAGCCAAAACACACTTCCCAAGTAGGAGGCATACATGTATGGGCCACAGATGAAGTTCTGCAATAAATGAAAGAAAAAAGAATAATGAGGAGGAGATGTGTAACAAGGAGATGGGGATGAGTGTGTCAAAAAAAAAAAAAAAAAAAAAATTAAAAATAAAATAAAAATAAAAAAATAAATAAATAAAATATAGAACAATGTTGTGAATGAAGGAAAGTAAAATGTAAAACCAAGCTGGCACTAGAGTGTATGTCTGACACCTGCCCCAAAAATAACTGGGTGGTGAGAACCAACAAACAAAAGATATATATAAATAATGTATACTAGCATGTTGCCAATGTGTTGGTATTTAAATGAAAGGCATAAAAATAAATAAATAAATAAAGCACACCTGTGTAAAGAGAAATCAAGCATGATGTGAATGGGTGTGTGATAATGAGGAGAAACAGCCTGATTACCTGAGGTGTGGATGAAGACCCATATATCCTCTCCTCCTGAGAAAAAAGTGTGGAATGAACTGCCAGCTCATCCCGACCTTTGTATCCTCAGCCTGGGGGCGTGTCCCAGCCAACGTCATGCAATCACGTTTGGCCAAAGAAATAGACGGGGCAGACAACCAACTGAGGCACAGAGATCTCAGCAGCAGTTCATCCCCGCCCATCAAGCCTAAGTGAGATGGAGGGAGCATAAACGCAGGTCGGCGTCGGAAGGACACCGCACCAGCGGCATGCTGGGCATGACGCCGATGCGCCAAGATCCAGCCCCGCCCCCATCGCTGAAGAGATGGTTGGGGGGAGAAGGAGCTGGGCGCATCGCAACCCCGGGGGAAGAGAGATCAATCAAAAAGGGACCACCCACCCTGTGGGTGGGGCGTGCCAAACAGGCAATGGAAAAAATAAAAGGAAGAGATAAAGAGTGGACTGTATCTCTGAACTAACAGAGGGTAGAGACTAAATTGAAATAGCCAGTGATCCAGAGAACGAGTAGGTTACTGAATGGACCAAATGAAGAGGAAGTAAGAAAGCGGATGCCAGCGTAAAAATAGCTCTTGGGACTAAAAGCCCAGATTAAGTAGTTGCGTTAGTGAAGTGGGGCATGACAGGTCAAAAAGGGAAACGGGTGTCTTCCACCCAAATAAACATATTGTAAAGCAGTTGACCTGATTGGGCCCCAAAATTACCATAACCATGTCTCCATCCCTGTATATACATTAAAAAGCAAAAGAGAGGGGCAGTGGGACTTTAAATGAGGCATGGGTAGGTCTTTGAAAAAGTCTAGGATACCTTATGTTAGATTAACTATCACCACCCCTAAAGGGGCTTAAAAGCTGTATAGCCATAGAGAACTGCTAATCAAAGAAATGCATAGACATCAATTCATGAGTAATATAATAATAATAATAATAATATAATGCATCATAATATACAATACATAAATCATGCACATCGAGGCACAATAAAAATAGTAGTCATGTTGATAGAAACGTTGTTTATAAACGCTGTTTGAGAATAATTGATACAAGCAATCACAGTTCTAAAATGGGTATACAAAAAAGGTGAACAAGGTATTCCGAATAACAATGTTAGTGAGTATATATGGTATACGATAGAATTCATAGATGAACCAAACTTGAAATGGCAACCCTGAGTGTAGACTCTACGCGTTTCATGGCGTTTAAAGCCAATCATCAGGAGTGGGATGCATCAAGAGATGACTAGAAAAATAAATAAAACAAATCAATAAATAGATCATTGAAGTCTCAATTAGAATCATGCTTACACAAGGTAAAGCAGGTATTTTAGAATATATAAATACACATTACCTTTTGGCAACAACCCAGTACATAACCCAACAGTCCAATTGTGGAATGATGAAAGTGGCCCTGAGAGAGCTGTCTCCCCCGGGGTTGAGGCCAAGGACACACAAGGCTAACCCCCAAACCGAAAGTCTCCATGGGGGCTGGAGAATCGGAGAGGGGATGTAGAGGAACAGCAGCCAGGGAGAGAGCCAGACAGCCAAAACACACTTCCCAAGTAGGAGGCATACATGTATGGGCCACAGATGAAGTTCTGCAATAAATGAAAGAAAAAAGAATAATGAGGAGGAGATGTGTAACAAGGAGATGGGGATGAGTGTGTCAAAAAAAAAAAAAAAAAAAAAAATTAAAAATAAAATAAAAATAAAAAAATAAATAAATAAAATATAGAACAATGTTGTGAATGAAGGAAAGTAAAATGTAAAACCAAGCTGGCACTAGAGTGTATGTCTGACACCTGCCCCAAAAATAACTGGGTGGTGAGAACCAACAAACAAAAGATATATATAAATAATGTATACTAGCATGTTGCCAATGTGTTGGTATTTAAATGAAAGGCATAAAAATTGATTGATCTCTCTTCCCCCGGGGTTGCGATGCGCCCAGCTCCTTCTCCCCCCAACCATCTCTTCAGCGATGGGGGCGGGGCTGGATCTTGGCGCATCGGCGTCATGCCCAGCATGCCGCTGGTGCGGTGTCCTTCCGACGCCGACCTGCGTTTATGCTCCCTCCATCTCACTTAGGCTTGATGGGCGGGGATGAACTGCTGCTGAGATCTCTGTGCCTCAGTTGGTTGTCTGCCCCGTCTATTTCTTTGGCCAAACGTGATTGCATGACGTTGGCTGGGACACGCCCCCAGGCTGAGGATACAAAGGTCGGGATGAGCTGGCAGTTCATTCCACACTTTTTTCTCAGGAGGAGAGGATATATGGGTCTTCATCCACACCTCAGGTAATCAGGCTGTTTCTCCTCATTATCACACACCCATTCACATCATGCTTGATTTCTCTTTACACAGGTGTGCTTTATTTATTTATTTATTTTTATGCCTTTCATTTAAATACCAACACATTGGCAACATGCTAGTATACATTATTTATATATATCTTTTGTTTGTTGGTTCTCACCACCCAGTTATTTTTGGGGCAGGTGTCAGACATACACTCTAGTGCCAGCTTGGTTTTACATTTTACTTTCCTTCATTCACAACATTGTTCTATATTTTATTTATTTATTTTTTTATTTTTATTTTATTTTTAATTTTTTTTTTTTTTTTTTTTTTGACACACTCATCCCCATCTCCTTGTTACACATCTCCTCCTCATTATTCTTTTTTCTTTCATTTATTGCAGAACTTCATCTGTGGCCCATACATGTATGCCTCCTACTTGGGAAGTGTGTTTTGGCTGTCTGGCTCTCTCCCTGGCTGCTGTTCCTCTACATCCCCTCTCCGATTCTCCAGCCCCCATGGAGACTTTCGGTTTGGGGGTTAGCCTTGTGTGTCCTTGGCCTCAACCCCGGGGGAGACAGCTCTCTCAGGGCCACTTTCATCATTCCACAATTGGACTGTTGGGTTATGTACTGGGTTGTTGCCAAAAGGTAATGTGTATTTATATATTCTAAAATACCTGCTTTACCTTGTGTAAGCATGATTCTAATTGAGACTTCAATGATCTATTTATTGATTTGTTTTATTTATTTTTCTAGTCATCTCTTGATGCATCCCACTCCTGATGATTGGCTTTAAACGCCATGAAACGCGTAGAGTCTACACTCAGGGTTGCCATTTCAAGTTTGGTTCATCTATGAATTCTATCGTATACCATATATACTCACTAACATTGTTATTCGGAATACCTTGTTCACCTTTTTTGTATACCCATTTTAGAACTGTGATTGCTTGTATCAATTATTCTCAAACAGCGTTTATAAACAACGTTTCTATCAACATGACTACTATTTTTATTGTGCCTCGATGTGCATGATTTATGTATTGTATATTATGATGCATTATATTATTATTATTATTATTATATTACTCATGAATTGATGTCTATGCATTTCTTTGATTAGCAGTTCTCTATGGCTATACAGCTTTTAAGCCCCTTTAGGGGTGGTGATAGTTAATCTAACATAAGGTATCCTAGACTTTTTCAAAGACCTACCCATGCCTCATTTAAAGTCCCACTGCCCCTCTCTTTTGCTTTTTAGGGTGAACGAACGATGTTTACTACGAACGATTACTGTGCCCATGAACCTGAAACTTGCCATTTTTAACTGTACAACAGTAAAGAAAAGCACATGGAGCAGCACGAACGTAATAATAATAATAGGAACACACGACAAAATACTTACATTTTTGCAGCACTCTATTGATTCTTCTGTACTGATCTTGCTCCCTCAATTTGAGGTTTGACCATTGTTTCCTCAGTTGATCCTTGGATCGCCGTACCCCAAAATTCTTTGGCAGACTTTTCACAACTTTAGTCATGATCATGGCCTTTCTCACATCTTCCCATCATAGTCGGCCCTCTTGAAGATGTCCACCGTCTCCACCATCTCTACAAAGGCCATATTTGAGGCTTTAAATATCCTCCGGGATCGGGATATTCGTGGCCCTGGACTTTTGTCGTTGCTGCTGCTGTCTTAATGTACCTGTTGTTTCTCCGCCATGTGCTCTCCCACTGCACCGAAAGACAAGGGACGGGAAATATACTAGATAGAAGGTCAGGGGCGGGCGGAGTTTCACGCATGCGCAGTGTATATAAAGCTTAACATGTGTGTGTCGCACGTACGATCTGTGAACAGAGGAAGGAGTAGCGGAAGCGCTGATCGTGATAATGAAGGTACAATTTTAACTTGCGTCTATACTGCTTATAGATTGAGGCTTATATTGGGACAAGATTATGAGAGTTAAGCCTGACATTAGGGTTTGTTTTGTGTTGTGTCTTGCAGAGAAAATGGATCTATTGAATGATCAGGACTTTATCCCCATATTTATTGATATGTACAGGGAGCTGCCCTGTCTGTGGCAGGTAAACCACCCCTTTTATAACAATACAAGAAAGAGGCAGGCAGTGCTGGATCAATTGTTGGAATTCGTGAAGCCGCAGATCCCCACGGCAAACATCAACTATTTGAAGGCCATAATTGGTGGCATGAGGAGCACATATAATAGGGAGTGCAAGAAGGTCCAGGATTCTCAGGCGTCAGGAGCTGTAGCAGATGACATTTATGTCCCCAGGCTGTGGTGCTATGACAGACTGCATTTTCTGGCAGATCCAGGGGAAACCCAGGCCAGCACTCTCCAGTCTTCCTTCAACGCTTCCTTCTATCCCAGCTGAGGCTTCCGACGTCCAACCTGGGCCTTCCAGCCAGGAAGATGTGGAGGAGCCCAGCTTGAGCCAGGTATAGCATTGTTCAACTTATTTCTTGTCCAAAAATTAATGATGTTAACTAGATGGTATTATTGATCACTAATTTCTGATTTAACAAAGTGTTTTACATATCAATAGACAGTAGTAGCCAATAATGATTGGGACAAGAATGAAAAATGCTGGGGTCAGAATAATAGTCTTTTCTATTTGTTAACATTCAATTTGCAACAGTCATGAGCTGAAAATTGTGTGTGATTGATGAACCAAATACTAAAACTATGTTGCTTTTTCATACACAGGAAAGTCTCAGCCAGGAGGAGACCGTGGAAAGTGGCAGCCAAGAGGTGGCCGGGCCCAGTAGCCTGCCCGAATCCCAGTTTCCTCCCCTCCGCCTTCCAAAAAAAAGGCCCAGGAAGAGGAGTAACCTGGAGGAGGCTGCACTTGTGCTATTTTGGAAGGCTACTGCGGCCCTCAGAACCCCCCCCCCCCAATATTCAAGAGGACTATGCCTGCATGGCAGCATGCAAAATGCAGGAAATGGAGGAGGGCCAACGCCTCTTCTGTGAGGAAGTTATCTTACAAGCCCTAAATAAGGGGTTGAGGGGCGAACTCACAAGCCAAAGCCAGGTTTGTGAGTTCAACCATCGTCCTCCTCCTCCACCTCCTGCCACAACTCCAACACCAGAGCCACAACCTGGAAGCAAGCATGTAAGGAAGACAAGAGCGTGAGGGCCTGGGTTCAGTCTGGTCTGACAAAAGACGCAGGTTGTTGTATGACCACAGCCTGGGGACATATATGTCATCTGCTGTTGTTCCTGATCTCTTGGAGTCCTAGACTGGATTGTGCTCACTATTATATGGATTCCTCATGCTACCAATTTTGGCTGTAAAATAGTTGATGTGTGCCCTGGGGTACAAAGGCTTCGCTAATTTCACAAGTTTATCCAGCGTTGCCTTCCTCTTTATTTGGTTATGACCCATAATAAATGGATATTTTTTGTTCACAAATACTTGGCTATGTGTTTTACTTCAAAAAGGACAGTCTGTTTGTGCGTAGGCAGGTACATTTCAAAAAGACAATGTCAAATTAACAAGGGACACAAACACCAAACAAACTCATTGAGGTTAAAAAATACAAAATAATAATGGCATTGTGGTAACTTTACACAAAACAAAAAAAAAATGTTATGGAGATCAGTAGAAGAAAAACTAAAAAAAAAACAAGAGATCTTGATAAAAAAAAAAGTAGATCACTATAAAAAAAAAGGAGATCTTCATCAAAAAATTTAAAAAAAAGATGACTATAAAAAGAAATTCAAAACATTATTATGGAGATCTGACGAAAATAATAATAAATATTATTCATGATATCACAAGAAATAATAAAGAAATCAGTTTGTGTGAATAGTAGCAGCAAAACAACTTCATTATTCTAGGATTATAATGAAGAAGAGAATGCTCTGCATTAAAAGATTAAAACATGTGCAGCGTGACAAATGTGCTATCTCCATTACGAACGCTAGTTTTACCAGACCGAGCGCTTCCGTCTCTAACCTGATTCAGAGCATGCGTGGAATTTTGTGCGTCGGAATTGTGTACACACTCTCGGAATTTCCGACAACGGATTTTGTTGTCGGAAAATTTGAGAACCAGCTCTCAAATTTTTGTTGTCGGAAATTCCAGCAAAAAATGTCCGATGGAGCCTACACACGGTCGGAATTTCTGACAACAAGCTCCCTTCGAACATTTGTTGTCGGAAAATCCGATCGTGTGTACGCAGCATAATTCCATATTCACCTATTGATATACACTGGAGAATTTTTATAAATTGTATAAAACTTGCAGCAAAAAAACATACCAAAAAAAAATTTACTCTTTTTTTTCTCAGCTAGTAATATTGGCCTTAAATGCAGCTATACATAGAAGGAGGTTATTACCAATATATGTGGATAGTGGGAACTGTACCATGATCCCTAAGTCAGTTTGACCTTTTTTGGTATTTATTTTTTCTGTGTGAATTTCAGAATCGTGTCCATTCATCATTGTTTACATCTCTTCTGTTTTCTAAGATTACTTCCTTTTTTGTTAAATGCATTTATACAATTGTCAGCAAAATGCTTATGTTTACAGTGTCACATGCCTTCAACAGTTATATTCATAGTTCTCTAATGCAAACACAGGTCAAAAAAAATCCCAACCATACATAGCGTTATGACATAGGGACCCATGGCCAAAAACATTACCGAAACCTAAATCTGCACTATATACATTCAGTAACTGCTTATGTGTTATTTTTTGTGAACATCTGCTGTTCTGTGTGTCATATTTTCTTTTCTTGCTGCTTTGGAAATGCATTGGCATGGCCAAGAGAAAGGGTACACCAGCCTAGTGCATTAATAAAGAAACAGTTTATTATAAAACATGAAACTCCAATGTACTCACAAAAGTGTAAAACTTTAGGTATATAGAAGCAATCCAGTACAAATGCTCGAATAATGCCCATCCAGGATGTGGCTTACCTGTTTTAAAGTGATTGTAAAGGCTCGCTTTTTTAAAAAAAATAACAAGCATGTTATACTTACCTCCTCTGTGCAGTGGTTTTGCAAAAAGCAGCCCAGGTCCTCCTCTTCTCGGGTCCCTCTTTGCTGCTCCTAGTCCTTCCCTCCTTTGAGTGCCCCTCAGCCAGCAGCTTGCTACAGGTTGTCACCCAAGCCGCGTCAGAGCTCCGTGTATCTAATCAGACACGGAGCACAGACCTGGCTCTGCTCCCTCTCTCCCCTGATTGGCTGATTAACCTTGATTGACAGCCGTGGGAGCCAGTAGTGCCGCTGTTCTGTCTCAGCCAATCAGGAGGCATGTACTGGATGGCTGAGGGGTTCGTGGACATTGCTGGAGAGAGAAGGAGCTCAGGTAGGTAATTGTGGGGTGCTGGGGGGGCTGCTACACACAGAATGCATTAAGATAAAAAACTTCTGCCTTTACAACTCCTGTAAGGGCAGTGCCCTCGTCATCAATTTTTTTTATAATAAATTGTTTTGGTCTCCTGGAGAACTGGGCTGGCTTTTCGTTAAGTTACCGGCTCTGTAGCGGGGATGGTCATATGGGGAGGACACAGGACATAGGTCAGAGGGTGTTACTGGGCATCGGTAGTGTAACTATTAAAGCTAAACCCAAGGTGTGTAGGTTGGCAGAATCCAATTGCAACCTCAGTACAACCAAGGAGGAAATAATATGCTCATATAAAATGAAAAGGCATGTGTATAAATGCTAGAAGTCTAGCTAATAAAAGTGCAAGAAGCAAATGGAAGGGTGACACATGTCATAAAGCAACAAAGAAAAGTTCCCAGCTCACTTACCAACCAGCCTGCAAAAACTGAATTATCCTGTGTAACAGTTGACGTTAAAACCAGGGGTTTAATTTGCACACATTTTCAAATATATACATATATTATGTATTCTAATGTACTGCAGTCCTAACTCTATACATTTTGAGAGCCTCCAAAATTGGAGCACATATGTAATAATGGATAGATTGAGGGCAGGTATGCCCGGAGGGAGTCCACCCCCTAAAGGTATAGGAATGCCCTGGGCACCCAGCAATAGCACAATGACAGCGAAGGTATCCAGTACGTACCCTGACCAATTCACCACAGTACAAACAAATGGCAACCACCCCAACCTATACCTGGCCTTTGCAGCAAGGATACATGGAAGGGCGACGCATATCAAAAAACAACAAAGAAAAATTCCCGGCTCACTTACCAACCAGCCTGCATCACACCAAATTGATCCTGTCTAACCGTCTAAGCGTTCACGTTAAAACCAGGCTACCCGACCCACATAGAGTTCCCCCATACGAGAAATGGTGTTTGGCACAATAACAAAAACCCTAGCATATTTATAATGGATGGGCACCGCTCGTTGAGCAGATAGTGGTGCTCACAGACCCTCAATATGTCTTGATAGATGCTATGGCTACACAGGCTTATATACTAAATTCTGTTGAAGCTAACGAATTCCTTATACAATGTGACGTTATGGTACCAATATTGAAACGTCTATTTCTACCTTTAAGTCAATATACGATACACATGTGTAATGTACACTTCTCCTTTCTTAATAAAATAAGATTGAACTAAAACCATGGTACCCTCCAGGCATACCTGCCCTTAATCTATCAATTATATATGTGCTCCAATTTTGGAGGCTCTCAAAATGTATACAGTTAGGATTGCAGTACACTAGGGTGCGATGAAGTGGCCCTGTAGCTTATGCATATATTTGGAAATGTGTACAAACTAAACACCTGGTTTTAATGAGAACTGTTAGACAGGACAATTTGGTTTGTTGCAGGCTGGTTGGTAAGTGAGCTGGGAATTTTTCTTGGTTGTTTTTTGACTTCCATGTGCTCCTTGCTGCAAAGGCCAGTTATAGGTTGGGGTGGTTGCCATTTGTTTGTACAGAAGCGAAACTATCAGAATATTAACATGCATTAAAAAGGGTATCTACTCAAAAGATAAAACTATAATTATACCACTTTACAAAACTCTGGTACAGCCACATCCTGAGTATGCCGTCCAGTAATGGTCAGCAGTCCTCAGGAAGGATGTGCTGGAGCTGCAGCATTAAGCTTATTCCCCTTGAAGAAGAGACTCCCAAGAAGGGAAATGATAGCAATATACAAATATCTAAATGAAGATTCTTATGCCGCGTACACACGGTCGGACTTTCCGGCATACTTGGTCCGGCGGACCAGAGTGTGCCGGACAATCCGCCCGTGTGTAGGCACCGGCGGACTTCTCCGGCGGACTTTTTCCCAAAAGCCCGCCGGACCTAGATTTGAAAAAAGTTTTAAATCTTTCCGCCGGACTCAGTTTCGGGCGGAAAGTCCGCTCGTGTGTGTGCTTGTCCGACGGAAAGCCCGCTCGTGTGTATGCTGGTCCGACGGACCAGATGCAACACGAGGGCAGGGTATTGCATCTCGCGCTCGCTGCAATAGGAAAAACAAATTTTCCTATTGCGGCGAGCGCGGGGCATACCAGGCCCTTGGGTCTGGTATGGATTATAAAGGGGAACCCCCTACGCCGAAAAAACGGCGTGGGGTCCCCCCTAAAATCCATACCAGACCCCGATCCGAGCACGCAGCCTGGCCGGTCAGGAAAGGGGGTGGGGACGAGCGAGCGCCCCCCCCTCCTGAACCGTACCAGGCCGCATGCCCTCAACATGGGGGGTGGGTGCTTTGGGGGAGGGGGGCGCCGTGCGGGGCCCCCCCCACCCCAAAGCACCTTGTCCCCATGTTGATGAGGACAAGGGCCTCTTCCCGACAACCCTGGCCGGACTGGGACTGTGACGTTTTAGGGGGCATGGTCAACATCACCCAGTGACCACGCCCCCTAAAACGTCACAGTCCCAGCATGCCCAGGGACTGTGACATCAAAAGGGGGCGGGGTCTCCGCCTATATAAGTCACAACGCAGCCCTCGGAGAGCAGTCCAGCCGGAGAGAGCGTCGTGTCAACATCTGGAGAAGAGAAGACAAGAAGCCCAGAAGTCCGGACCTCTGCTGGCAAGAGAGCTACTTGAAGACAGCAGAGGAGCCGGCCGAAGAACTGGAGAGAAGAGAGCGGAGAAGAACCAACCGGACGCCGGGAGAAGATGAAGCGGAGGGACCCCCGAAGCCGGAAGAAGACCCCCGAAGCCGGAGGAAGATCCCCCCCCCGGAGCTGTTTAATAAAATATTTTAAAAACCTGTGTAGTGTGTTTTATTACTTACACTTTTTCCCTAGGTGAATGGCTAGGGGTACCATGTACCCCATACTCATTCACATAGGGTGGGGGGCCGGGATCTGGGGGCCCCCTTATTAAAGGGGGCTCCCAGATTCCGATAAGCCCCCGCCCGCAGACCCCGACAACCAACGGCCAGGGTTGTCGGGAAGAGGCCCTTGTCCTCATCAACATGGGGACAAGGTGCTTTGGGGTGGGGGGGGCCCCGCACGGCGCCCCCCTCCCCCAAAGCACCCACCCCCCATGTTGAGGGCATGCGGCCTGGTACGGTTCAGGAGGGGGGGGCGCTCGCTCGTCCCCACCCCCTTTCCTGACCGGCCAGGCTGCGTGCTCGGATCGGGGTCTGGTATGGATTTTAGGGGGGACCCCACGCCGTTTTTTCGGCGTAGGGGGTTCCCCTTTATAATCCATACCAGACCTAAGGGCCTGGTATGCCCCGCGACGGGGCTCGCAAGGTGTCAATCTCGCCGATAAAAGCGGCAAGATTGACATCCTTTTCTAGTCCCGTCGCACCTGAGTCACGTTCAAAATGAACGGACTTGTCCGTGTGTGGGCAAGTCCGTTCATTCTGAAAGTCCGCCGGAACTCCGGCGAATGTCCGTCGGAAAGACGGGCGGACTTAGCCCGCCGGAAAGTCCCGGCGTGTGTGGGCAAGTCCGTCCGTTTTAAAGTCCGGCGCACCTGGCGGACAAAGTCCGTCGGAAAGTGTGCCGGACCAAGTAGGATAGAAAGTCCGACCGTGTGTACGCGGCATAATGTTCATTCTCAGGTCACTTAAGAGGACATGTGGCCACGCAATGAAGTTGGAACAGAAGTGGTTTAACCTTAAACAGCGTGAGGGGTTCCTTATTGTCAGAGCGGTAAAGGTGTTGAACTCCCTTCCACGGTTGTTGGTGTCAGCACGGACTGTCGATAATTAAAAAAAACTCTTAAATTGGCATCTTAGCGAAATCACTATACAGGGATGTAGGAAATGGCATTGACATAAACACACACACAGGTTGAGCTAGATGGACTGATGTCTTTATTTAACCTTACCAACTATGTAACTATGTAATGTTATGCACTAGGCTGGTGCGCTCTCTTTCTTTGTTTTTGTTTCAGCTGCATGGTGTAATGATTTCACCTATCCGAAGAAGGCAGCAAGGCCTATGTACTGTATTGTAGAGTATGTCATGGATGTTTCTGTTTTCTGATGAGCACTACTCACAATTGCTTCTATAGACTTCAATAGACTTGAGGTTCCCATTCACTTCTAGCGCTGAGGTTTTATATTGTTTATTGGTGTGATCAAGCCAATATTAAAATTAAGACAGAGTCAGGGCTCTAGGTATCAACATGCGGTATATGTTGGAAAATTTGGGGTTGGGGGGAAATATTTTTTACATATTAATGGTGCTTGTGTACGTTCTGCAACTTGATTATAGCCTGTCCATGTGCTCTACAGTCACAACAAGCTGCATGGGTTTTTTTCTAAGGGCATGTTTCCTAATTTTTGCTGGCTGCAATTGATTTTTTTAGCCCCTTTACAGCTTATCTCTGCGTACATGTACTACAGTGTTAATCAGCTGCATGTGTGGAGTCGCTGCGTGTTTCAGCATCCACACATAACCCTGCTTGGTCAGACATCCATTTTAGGCATACTTTCTCCAGTCAATGAACAGTCTCTTGCTTGTTTTTGTTGTTTTTATTAGGAGATTAAACTTGGATGGGGAAAAGGGACATGGGATGCCCAAATGATGAATCTTTCTTAGTGGAAATAAAGGTTAACCCTCAGAAAGGGGGTTTCCTCAGGCCCACGACAGTCTAAAACTCCATCATCCTCTCAGTTATTCCACTCCTCCCCCAACAGGCTGACCATGGGTATATATAAGAGGCCTGCCCCCTGCCAATACTAGTTGGGGAATGGTCAGGGCTCCCAAATACACCCCATGTCACTCCAGCCCTGTGCCCTGCCTCTTTTCCAGAACCTTCTCCCTGGAAACAAAGGAGGTGCCAGAGAGCTGAAGCACATGTCAGTCACCTGCTGCTACACTAAACCACTCCCCTGCGACCAGATCAAAACAAACAGGCGTAGCTCACATATAGGCCTCCCTAAATTTATCTGCACTGGCAGTACACACAAAAACACTACTCTAGTACATACCCACCTAAGGTAGATGGTGCTACATGTGATTTTTTACTGGGCTTATTTTTTAATTTTTGCTGGGTGCAATTCATTTTTTTCACAGCCTGTTCATTCGCACATAAACTACAGTGATAACTGGCTGCATGTGTTTTTTACAGGGCATATTTCCTATTTTTTTGCTGGATGCAATTTTCTTTCTCACAGCCTGTCCTTGTTCACGTACACTATAGGGATGGGTGAACGGTTCGGCCCGAGCATAAGTTTGGGCCGAACTTTGGTTGTTCGGATGTTCTGCAGAACACCGAACAATATTCGGTGTTCGGGGCAAATTCGAAAGCCGCCAGAACACCGTTAAAGTCTATGGGACATTAACATGAAAAATCAAAAGTGTTCATTTTAAAGGCTTATATGCAAGTTATTGTCATAAAAAGTGTTTTGGGACCCGGGTCCTGCCCCAGGAGACATGTATCAATGCAAAAAAAAGTTTTAAATGGCCGTTTTTTCGGGAGCAGTGATTTTAATAATGCTTAAAGTGAAACAATAAAAGTGAAATATTCCTTTAAATTTCGTACCTGGGGGATGTCTATAGTATGCCTGTAAAGTGGCGCATTTTTCTTGTGTTTAGAACAGTCCCTGCACAAAATGACATTTCTAAAGGAAAAAAAGTAATTTAAAAGTACTCGCCGCTATAATGAATTGTGGGTCCTGGCAATACAGATTAAAGAAGTCATTGAAAAAAACGGCATGGGATCCCCCTTTGGGTCTGGTATGGATATTAAGGGGAACCCCGCGCCAAAATTAAAAAAAAATGGTGTGAGGGTTCCTCTCAAAATCCATACCAGACCAAGGCGAACCCCGTGTCAAATTTTTTAAAAAAAATGTTGTGGGGGTCCCCCCAAAAATCCATACCAGAACCTTATCTGAGCACGCAACCTGGCAGACTGCAGGAAAAGAGGGGGGACGAGAGAGTGTCCCCCCCTCCTGAACCGTACCAGGCCACATGCCCTCAACATGGGGAGGGTGCTTTGGGGTAGCCCCCCAAAGCACCTTGTTCCCATGTTGATGGGGAAAAGGGCCTCATCCCCACAACCCTTGCCCAGTGGTTGTGGGGGTCTGCGGGTGGGGGCTTATCAGAATCTGGAAGCCCTCTTTAACAAGGGGACCCCCAGATCCCAGCCTCCCCCCTGTGTGAAATGGTAACAGGGTACAAATGTTCCCATACCATTTCACAAAAAAAGTGTCAAAATGGTACAAAAGTCAAGACACAGCTTGGGACAAGTCCTTTAATAAAAAATAAAAAAATAAAAATGTCCCACGAAGTCCATTCATCTTCTCTCGCTCCGCCGACGGACTGAAAAAAAAACAAAAAACAAAGCCATGACCGACCCGCCTCCATGGGAGGCACCCGCCCTTATGACATGTCTTCACTTTGACAGTTCTTATATAACTGAGGGCAGGGCCACTCGGTGACATTCCCGGGTGACCCTGCCCCCTCTGACGCACAGAGACTTCCCCATGGCTTTCCTGGTGTGTCAGAGGGGGCGGGACCACTAGGTTACGTAAACGGGTGACCCGCCCTCCTCTGACGCCCCGGGAAAGCCATGGGGAAGTCCCCGTGCGTCAAAGGGGGGCGGGTGACCCTTGCTTGGCACCCAACGGGGAGGGAAACATGGAGGACACGACGCCCACCCTATTGTTCTACTTACCCTTCTAACACATATGTAGCACTAACTCACGATGGAGCTGCTGGTTTAAAGCAGGCTGTTGCCATCACCTTTGTTACCTCAATTTCACCAGAACCGGGTCTAGGGTCCCGTTGAGTTTAATGCCAGGCAGTGTAGACACCAGACACTTGAGTAGCTTTTCCAATAATTTTAATAAGGAGTAACTGAAGGAAGTAGCAGGAAAGAGGTAGAAGAAGAGTTGCAGGGAAGTTCAAATACCTTTTCTTGATGTAGTATTATGAATTGGAATCTTGTAGATGAATGTACTCTCCTCTTAGAGTTAAATCTTTGCCTGCCCGGATAGGTTTCTCTCACTAACCTAGCAACCGGCACGCAGCACGGACAAAAGTCTCTGCCACAGACTTGAATGGAATAGAAACCCGTACGATACTCTGCCACAGGATGTAATGGTTTACGATGGACAGCAAACACAGCACTAGAACCACAGCAGTACTATGCGGTAGGTTAACTTTAGGATACGTCCCCCAGTCACCAGGCCCCTCTCCAGACCAGCACTCTGCATGATCCTTCCATGACGGGTCCTCCCCTGGGATCTTCTCAGTTGTCCAGCTTCTTCCCACAGGACAGACAGCACAGGACCATTCCCTCGCGGCTGTGGTAGGCCCCAGACAGGCGTCTGGCCCACCCACATGCTGCAGCAACGTGGTCCTCCCGGCCGGAGGACCACGCGGTAGTACTCCTAACACATACCTGTCGGCCAGGAGGGCCAGCAGGTGGAACGAAAAGAACCCTAGAACATGGCGTCTGTCCCATAAATACCCTCTCCCAGAATGCAACTCGGAGGACCACCTCCACCGAGTTATCTCCAGGACAGAAGAGCATCCATACACTTCAGCGCGTTGCCTTTCCAACACCGACCCATGGTGACAACGACACCCACAGGCATAGTGTGAAACTACATGCAACACAGCCAAACTGGAACAGAGGCTAAATCTGACTATGTATAAAACAGATAACCCACTAAATTTACCTATAAGCGGTAGATGAAAATCTACCAGCGCTACACATACATAACAGGAAAAATATTAAAAAGGAGAGGGGAGGAAAAGATGAAAAATGAGGGGGGGGGGGGGAATCGGCCCTTAATTTATTGCCAGGCTACCTGTAAATCTCACTTTGAGGCCTACAAACCTAATAATTCAAAAACTCAAATCAAACTCTTAAGATTACCTGTTTCCATATACAGTGCCTTGCAAAAGTATTCGGCCCCCTTGAACTTTTCAACCTTTTGCCACATTTCAGGGTTCAAACATAAAGATAAAAAATTTTAATTTTTTGTGAAGAATCACCAACAAGTGGGACACAATTGTGAAGTGGAACGAAATCTATTGGATATTTTAAACTTTTTTAGCAAATAAAAAACTGAAAAGTGGTGCGTGCAAAATTATTCGGCCCCTTTACTTTCAGTGCAGCAAACTCACTCCAGAAGTTCAGCGAGGATCTCTAAATGATCCAATGTTGTCCTAAATGACTGATGGTGATAAATAGAATCCACCTGTGTGTAATCAAGTCTCTGTATAAATGCACCTGCTCTGTGATAGTCTCAGGGTTCTGTTGAAAGCACAGAGAGCATCATGAAGACCAAGGAACACACCAGGCAGGTCCGTAATACTGTTGTGGAGAAGTTTAAAGCCGGATTTGGATACAAAAAGATTTCCCAAGCTTTAAACATCCCAAGGAGCACTGTGCAAGCGATCATTTTGAAATGGAAGGAGTATCAGACCACTGCAAATCTACCAAGACCTGGCTGTCCCTCTAAACTTTCAGCTCAGACAAGGAGAAGACTGATCAGAGATGCAGCCAAGAGGGCCATGATCACTCTGGATGAACTGCAGAGAACTACAGCTGAGGTGGGAGAGTCTGTCCATAGGACAACAATCAGTCGTACACTGCACAAATCTGGCCTTTATGGAAGAGTGGCAAGAAGAAAGCCATTTCTCAAAGATATCCATAAAAAGTCTCGTCTAAAGTTTGCCACAAGCCACCTGGGAGACACACCAAACATGTGGAAGAAGGTGCTCTGGTCCGATGAAACCAAAATCAAACTTTTTGGCCACAATGCAAAACGATATGTTTGGCGTAAAAGCAACACAGCTCATCACACTCAACACACCATCCCCACTGTCAAACATGGTGGTGGCAGCATCATGGTTTGGGCCTGCTTTTCTTCAGCAGGGACAGGGAAGATGGTTAAAATTGAGGGGAAGATGGATGCAGCCAAATACAGGACCATTCTGGATGAAAACCTGTTGGAGTCTGCAAAAGACCTGAAACTGGCACGGAGATTTATCTTCCAACAAGACAATGATCCCAACAGGGCCGGTCCTGGCCGGGGTGCACGGGGTGCAGTGCACCCGGGCGCCACAGAGGTGGGGGCGCTGAAGCGCCAGAGTGCTCCCCTCCCTCCTCCTCCTCTCCATGTCGGTGGCTCTTTCCGCCGGTCACCGCAGTCGCCGCCATCGCTGTCTCTTGCCTAAGCTCAGCCATCCCCCCTCCCTCCTCCTGTCAGAGGAGGAGAGCGGAACGAGCCACAAATCGTAGTGGCTGTGTCTCTGTGTGCAGAGAGACCAGCCGCGCAGTGACGTCACGGGGGGGGGGGCGGTCCGTTCCCGATGTGTTCCAACTCTTCTCCGCCTGTGTAACTCCCGCCTGCTGCCCAAGCCTGACACGCTCAGTTCTCCACCCGGGCGGCGCGGCTGTAGACTGTCCTCTCCTCTCCAGCTGCCGTCCGGGTGTTTTTTACTTAGCTCAATGGAGGGGGGTTGCTTTGTCAGCGGTCTATACTAATGGAGGGGGGGTTTGTCCTGGGGGGGGTCTATACTAATGAAGGGGGGGTTGTCCTGGGGGGGGTCTATACTAATGAAGGGGGGGTTGTCCTGGGGGGGGGTCTATACTAATGAAGGGGGGGTTGTCCTGGGGGGGTATATACTAATGAAGGGGGGGTTGTCCTGGGGGGTATATACTAATGAAGGGGGGGTTGTCCTGGGGGGGTCTATACTAATGAAGGGGGGGTTTGTCCTGGGGGGTTCTATACTAATGAAGGGGGGGTTGTCCTGGGGGGGTCTATACTAATGAAGGGGGGGTTGTCCTGGGGGGGTCTATACTAATGAAGGGAGGTTTGTCCTGGTAGGGTCTATTCTAATGAAGGGGGGGTTGTCCTGGGGGGGTCTATACTAATGAAGGGGAGGTTGTCCTGGGGGGTCTATTCTAATGAAGGGGGGGTTGTCCTGGGGGGGTCTATACTAATGAAGGGGGGTTTGTCCTGGGGGGGTCTATACTAATGGAGGGGGGGTTGTCCTGGAGGGGTCTATACTAATGGAGGGGGGGTTGTCCTGGGGGGTCTATACTAATGAAGGGGGGTTGTCCTGGGGGTCTATACTAATGAAGGGGGGGTTGTCCTGGGGGTCTATACTAATGGAGGGGGGGGGTTTGTCTTGGGGGGGGTCTGTACTAATGGAGGGGGTGGTTTGTCCTGGGGGCCTGTACTAATGGAGGGGGTGGTTTGTCCTGGGGGCCTGTACTAATGGAGGGGGTGGTTTGTCCTGGGGGTCTGTACTAATGGAGGGGGGGTGGTTTATCTTGGGGGGGTCTATTCTAATGAAGGGGGGGTTGTCCTGGGGGGTCTATACTAATGAAGGGGGGTTGTCCTGGGGGGTCTATACTAATGGAGGGGGGGTGGTTTGTCTTGGGGGGGTCTGTACTAATGAAGGGGGGTGGTTTGTCCGGGGGGGTCTGTACTAATGGAGGGGGGTGGTTTGTTCTGGGGGGTCTGTACTAATGAAGGGGGGTGGTTTGTCCTGGGGGGTCTGTACTAGTGGATAGGGGTGGTTTGTCCAGGGGGGTCTGTACTAATGGAGGGGGGGTGCTTTGTCCGGGGGGGTCTGTACTAATGGAGAGGGGGTGGTTTGTCCCGGGGGTCTGTACTAATGGAGGGGGTGGTTTGTCCTGGGGGTCTGTACTAATGGAGGGGGGGTGGTTTGTCCGGGGGGGTCTGTACTAATGGAGGAGGTGGTTTGTTCTGGGGGGTCTGTACTAATGGAGGGGGTGGTTTGTTCTGGGGGGTCTGTACTAATGGAGGGGGGTGGTTTGTTTTAGAGAGGTCTGTACTAATGGAGGGGGGTGGTTTGTTTTAGGGGGTCTGTACTAATGGAGGGGGATGGTTTTGTACTAATGGAGGGGGGTGGTTTGTCCTGAGGGGGGTCTGCACTAATGGAGGGGGGTGGTTGTCCTGAGGGGGGTCTGTACTAATGGAGGGGTGTTCGGTTTGTCCTGAGGGGGGTCTATACTGATAGAGGGGGGTGTTTTGTCCTGGGGGGGTCTATACTGATGGGGGGTCTATACTGGGGGAGGGGTTTATACTTAGTGGGGGGTCTGCACTGACGGAGGGGGGTCTATACTTAGTGGAGGGGGATCTGTACTGAGGGGCGACTATAGTTGGTGGAGGGGGGTGATACCATGTTTTACCGCACCAGGTGACACCCCTCTCCCTCTCCTCTTCGCGCGCACACTGCTGTACTAGTGAGCGGCGCACTATGTTTCTTCCCCCCGCCTTCATATTGGCCAGGGAAGAAAAAAAAAAAAAGGAGCAAAGAGGAGGATTGTGGGACATGTAGTCCCAAGGACTGGCAGCCCCACTGTAACACGGAAACTGCAGCCCACACAGCATGCTCAGCTGAATGGGAGAGAGAGAGCCAGGAGTCCGGGAAAGCTTTCAGGGAAGTACACCCAGGACTTCAGAGGGAGAGGACAGTGCTGAGGGAACACCATCAGAGAGAGAACCCCGCTGCCCTGCGCCACCAGAGGGAAAGCCACACAGCCTGGCGCCATCCCTGGCGGAGAAAGGAATGGAGTCATTACAGGAATACAGATCTGGGTGCTACTCAGCGGACTCGCCACGGGCAATTTAGAGTGAGCTGACTCCTGATTAGAGGAACTGTTGTTGCTGTATCGCTGGGTCAGGTGAGAGGGCCGATCGGCCATTATCTACTAACGTCCATAGGAACTGCAGTCTCTGACCATCTCCTGTACTATGTCTGCAGTCTCTGACCATCTCCTGTATTATATCTCCAGTCTCTGACCATCTCCTGTAGTATGTCTGCAGTCTCTGATCATCTCCTGTAATATGTCCGCATTCTCTGACCATCTCCTGTATTATGTCTGCAGTCTCTGACCATCTCCTGTTCTATGTCTACAGTCTCTGACCACCTCTTTTAACATGTCTGCAGTCTCTGATCATCTCCTGTATCGTGTCCTCAGTCTCTGACCATCTCTTGTAACATGTCTGCAGTCTGACCATCTCCTGTACCATGATTGCAGTCTCTAACCGTCTCTTATATTATGTCTGGGGGCTCTTTCTAACAGACTCTCTAACAGAAGCCCTCTCTGTGTGCATCAGAGAGACTCCCCTCCAGGTCTCATTAGTGTACACTCTTCCTGTATTTTCTTGTTAAAAGATCATGGGAAGATCCTAGGGTAATGAAGACTTAGCCCCGGTTCACACAGGGGCGGCACGACTTGCACCGAGGCGACCTGCACACGACATCCATGGCGACTTGCAAAACAACTTCTGTATAGAAGTCTATGCAAGTCGCCTCAAGTTGCCCCAAAAGAAGTACAGGAACCTTTTTCTAAGTCGGAGCGACTTGCGTCGCTCCTATTAGAACGGTTCCATTGTACAGAACGGGAGGCGACTTGTCAGGCGACTAGGTCGCCTGACAAGTCGCCCCTGTGTGAACTGGCACTAAGGGGAGCATCTCTGTGTTTGAGTCATTGCCATAGTAACATTTGTAAAGGGGAGGAGTTGGTAAGATGACCACGCCCACGTGGGGGCGCCAGGAATATTTCTGCACCCAGGCGTCTGTGACCCTAGGATCGGCCCTGGATCCCAAACATACAGCAAAATCTACAAAGGAATGGTTCACAAATAAACGTATCCAGGTGTTAGAATGGCCAAGTCAAAGTCCAGACCTGAATCCAATCGAGAATCTGTGGAAAGAGCTGAAAACTGCTGTTCACAAACGCTCTCCATCCAACCTCACTGAGCTCGAGCTGTTTTGCAAGGAAGAATGGGCAAGAATTTCAGTCTCTCGATGTGCAAAACTGATAGAGATATACCCCAAGTGACTTGCAGCTGTAATTGCAGCAAAAGGTGGTTCTACAAAGTATTAACGCAAGGGGGCCGAATAATTTTGCACGCCCCACTTTTCATTTTTTTATTAGTTAATAAAGTTTCAACAATCCAATAGATTTCGTTCCACTTCACAATTGTGTCCCACTTGTTGGTGGTTCTTCACAAAAAATAAAATTTTTATATCTTTATGTTTGAAGCCTGAAATGTGGCAAAAGGTTGAAAAGTTCAAGGGGGCCGAATACTTTCGCAAGGCACTGTATAGGATCCATGAAAAGCAGTTTGTTCCAAAAACTTCATGCCTAACATGATGTTGTGCTACCATCTATTCATATCATTATTCTGGTGAAAGAGGCAGCTGCAGCCAGGTGGGCTGGCATTGCCTCAAGAGGTGGTGCTGGGATCAGTGACCGCAAATGAAGCAGAAGGGAAGATTACATGCTGCGTCACTCCATGTGTGCTACGATTAAGGGACTGTGAGTTCCTGCCTGTAATGGGCCATTACTGAACTGACAAGGAGTCTGTCAAGTTCCCCCAGGAGTGAACCAGCAGAAGCAAAAGTGTGTGCAGGAGGAAGGTTGAAGAGAAGTCTGTATATGCCTGTATATAGGAAGTTGTCCCTGAAGTTTGCTAAAGTCAAGTAGACATTCCATTACCTCCTATCCCCATCCAAGTTGTTAACGCCTAGTAAACAACAAAAACAAAGCTACAGACTGACTCTGTGTGCCTGTGAATATTGTGCCTGCCTGTGCAGGAGTGGGGGACCCCTGTTCATTTGCAGCTCATACGTGGGGTGTGCTACATAAAGATGGGCACGTGCAGCTCACTGTACAATATTCAGCAAAGCCGAATCTGACTGAACTCCTGCACATGCGCAGGAGTAACGCCATCCCCACTTGGCCGATGAAGATGTCGGTGGCTGGGCAAAGAGCTCAGGGATGCTGCATCGCTGGAGCAGAGGTGAGTATAGTTCCGCTTTAATTTCCCCAGACTGCCTGTAAAGGGATCTGTGACTAACAACAATGAATCTGAAGTCTCCTGTTGAATGTTTGACCTGAGCTCTTCTAGATTGTAAATGTCACAGAGGATACAGGCAGCGTCAACAGCAACCTCTGTAATTCATAATTATACGTTTCTTAATTTGTGTTATTTTCAAATCACACAGATTTTCTATGCTTAAATTGCCTCAGCAGCCCTCACGCTTCCACCCCTAGGCCCCATAGTAGCCCTGTGGGAAGACAGTATTTGTGTGCAAACTGCCCTAGGTAACACTCACATGTGATGCTGAGTTTCCATGATTGAAAGAACAGAAAAGCATGAATGTCTCGGGATGTGCTGCCCTCCACTGTTAGTTGCTAATATCACAGTGTTATGTATTATTATGAATCAGCATTTCCTGTCTCTGGTAGGTTGACTTTAAAAAATGGCAGAAGGAGAAACTGGAGAAAAAGAGAATGTCAGTCACATGGCCTGTCCATGCTGCTAAATCCAGACCAGCAGAGAGCCTCCATTCCCAGTCGATGCCTTGTACGGGAAACGCGGTGGGTGGAGCACCAGTTCTTGACGTCACCACGTACCAGCTGGCTGGCTTGAGCCGTGGCTGTTTGAAAATCATATCATTGTTCTTGCATGTCAGTGCCTGTGAAGCTTTTAATAAATCTTTTAAATGAGAGTACCGCACCATGAAGCCTCTTCTTCTTTTTATTCTGTGATATATCCCAATGCTGGAGACTATTAAGAAGGAGTTGCCATCGCATCTGTAAGGTATATCATATGAATATAGGAGCCCGCTGTATCGGAAGGGATACCGGCTGTGGAGGAATCCCAGGAGGAGTGTTCACCAGCTAAATGATCTTTTGCTGAGCAAGTTTGATCTCTATAATCTGAGATCCACCTTATCCGGTAAGCTGCCTCTCATCATATTTACTGAACAAAAGTTTCAAGCCCCATCCTGAGTGTTCAGCGTTGCGGTTTATTTGTTGGAGCACCACATGGATTTGAATGCACACACTATTTGATTTGTATTTGTTTTTTCAGATATATTGTTGTGTTTGGTTGCGCAATTTTACTTTATCCACAAATTTATGAGCTGAATATTCAGGCTATTTGAGTTGCAGCACCTAGCACACGGTCACATTTGATTTTGTCATCTACAATTATCTTTACTTTTTTCATCACTATTTTTATATATTAATTTTCTTTCTTAAAATCCGGGGCAGCGCAGATTTTTCACCTTACACTAGTGTAAGTTTGCAGTAGTTCTTCTGCTCCCAATTAGTTTAATTAGATTACTGGTTAATTTACCAGGAAGGAAATTCCTTCTGTTCCCGGAGGCCCTGTCCTGGGTGGAGGCACTGCCAACTTTATTATCAAACCCACTCTTCCACTTAGCAAACTTTTTGGTTCTCTTATTTACTTACAGGTTTAGTGCAATATCGTGTTTGGGGAGGGTAATTTCTCAAACCCCCCCAAAAGAAAGCTACAAATGAAAGTGACAGGCCAAAGACGTTTAGACTGACGAAGATAGCATCCACCTAGGAAATTATTTAGGCTCTATTTGACACAGAATGCAATTTCAGCACACAAGAGGGGCTTTACAACAGTAAAGCTAAAGCTGGAGCCCAGATTTAAATGTTCTTGCATTTTTTTTCTTGCATGTATGTGACCAAGTTAAGAAGTTAAGCAATGATTTGCTGATTAAAATTTGCAAATACCAGTGTGCGTAACTCCAGAACAACAGAATCATCACGGGTTTCATTTGTTAATGAAGTCTCACTTTGATTTTTATTAACGTGCACTGTTCCCTAAGGAACAAAGTACATGTAATACTTTGTCCCATCTTTTCTTTGTGCTGTCTAATGCCGCGTACACACGAGCGGACTTTCCGGCATACTTGGTCCGGCGGACCAGAGTCCACCGCACAATCCGACTGTGTGTAGGCTCCGGCGGACTTTTTTTTACCAAAAGTCCGCCGTACCTAGATTTGAAGCATGCTTCAAATCTTAGTCCGCCGGACACAGTTTCTGACGGAAAGCCCGTTCATCTGTATGCGTCTGTATGCTGGTCCGACGGACCAGATACGACGCAAGGGCAGGGTACTGCATCTCGCGCTCGCTGTAATAGGAAAAACAAATTTTCTTATTTCGGGGAGCGTGGGGCATCCCAGGCCCTTAGGTCTGGCATGGATTTTAAGGGGAACCCACCACGGCGAAAAAACGGCATGGGGTCCCCCCCAAATCAATACTAGACCCGAGCACGCAGCCCGGCCGGTCAGGAAAGGGGGTGGGGATGAGCGAGCGCCCCCCCTCCTTAACTGGCCTGGTCTGGTTAAGGAGGGGGGCGCTCGCTCGTCCCCACCCCCTTTCCTGACCGGCCGGGCTGCGTGCTCGGATCGGGGTCTGGTATGGATTTGGGGGGGACCCCACGCCGTTTTTTCAGCGTGGGGGGTTCCCCTTAAAATCCATGCCAGACCTAAGGGCCTGGGATGCCCCACGACGGGGCTCGCAAGATGTCAATCTCGCCGACAAAAAAACAGCGAGATTGACTTCCTTTTCTAGTCCCGTCGTACCCGAGTCACGTTCAAAATGCATGGACTTGGCCGTGTGTAGGCAAGTCCGTCCGTTCAGAAAGTCTGGCGGTAGTCCGCTGGGAAGAACGTCGGACCAAGTCTGCCGGAAAGTCCGCTCGTGTGTACGCTGCATTAAGGCCAGTTGTAAGTGTGAGGTTAATAAACCTGGGTTCTGGGCGCTGTTGGCTGTGAAAACACCCAATGAGGGATTCATATACATACAGCTCCACTGTGCTGCTGGGTGCTGGGCTTAGGATTGAATACTGGCAAAATAAAAAGAAGAACAACAGGTGCTGACAGCTGGTGTGATAAATATTTAACAGTAATAGCAATGAACTACAGAGTGCATCTGATGTACTGGTTGACCATTTATTCACAAATAAAGGTTAAAACAGTGTGTATTACATTGAACATTGATAGTAACGTTATCGCGCTGCCTGAAGGCTGGCAGGGGCTGGCAGGGGCACTGATGGATCACTGTGTCCTGAATGGAGAAATATGCATTTGGAAGCTGACCATTAGAGCCACAAGTTGTACCAAGCTGGCAAAAAATCCATGCCGGGCCCGCCGGCGTGTATGGATGGCGTGTCTGGAGCCCTGTATGCAGGCACGGTACATGGAGGGGAGGGCTGTCATAGACCGCGTGTGTGGGAGGCATTGCTGGAGCCCTGGGCGGAGACACAGTACCCGGAAGATGGAGCTGCTGTGGTCAGCGTAGAACGCAAATGTCCCTGTTGCTTTGACTAAGCGTTTTGCGTGCCTGCGCTTTGTCAAGCCATTGACAATTGACTTGACAAAGCGCATGCAGATGAAACGCATAGTCACGGCAACAGGGACGTTTGCGTTCCACGCTGATCACGGCAGCTCCCTCCTCTGGGTACTATGTGTCCGCCCAGGGCTCCAGCAACGCTTTCCACACACGCGGTCTACGGCAGCCTTCCCCTCCTTGTACCGTGCCTGCGCCCAGGGCTCAAGTGATGCCATCCATACACGCCGGTGGGCCCGGCATGGATTATTTGCCTGCTTGGTACAACTTGCAGCTCCAATGGTCAGCTCCCAACTCTGGATTTCTCCATCTAGGACACAGTGATCCATCAGTGCCCCAGCCATCCTCCAGTCAATGCGGTAACGTTACTATCAATGTTTAATTGAATACACACTATTTTAACCTTTATTTGTGAATAAATGGTCAACCAGTACATCAGATGCACTCTGTGGGTCATTGTTATTACTGTTAAACATTGATCACCGCAGCCTCTGAGCGCTGTCAGTGCTTGTTAGCTGTGAGATCAGACAGGGCGCAACTCCTCCCTCCACAGTCAGCTTGCAAGGAGATGGCTGCTTTTACAGATGCCACTTTTCTACGTCTCCAAGCACTTTCCTGGAACAATTTAGCTGATAAGCCCGCTCCCTGGTTCTTTATGAGACGCTTGCCTTGAGCAACTGCTTGGAGACAAAGAAAAGTGCTGTCTGTGAAAGCAGCCATCTCCTTGCTAGCTGCGTTGTCTGATGGCGATGGAGGGGTTCCCTGCCTGCTGTCCTCACAAGAATCCAAAAATTAGACAAACGTATTTTTTTATTGCTATTGATCCAAATGTAAAGGTAAATTTGTGAAAAGTGACCATTATGCTTTCTTTTACTAGAGCCAGGAGAATTATAGCATGTTACATTGTTTCCTGTGATAAATAGATGCGTGTGAAAGGTGCAGGATGTAGAAGAGACATCCCAGAGTCTATGATAAACCTGCCATTGCATCATACCTTATTTCACCTCTATACCACCATGAGCCATCTGCACTCATAATCAAGTGGATCCGACAAAGATAAAGCACCAATGTGTCCTAATAAGGGAATAACAGATGACTGCGTACACAACCATGAGGAAGAGGAAGTACTTGGTGCATTGGTTTGTCACTATGTCACTATAACTCCAAAAATAGTCTGAGGTGTCTGCTGTCATGTACACTTTTTCACCGCTGTTGACAGTGGTGATAGAGAAATGAATGTCAAGCGTTACTAACGGACCGCTTTTATTTTTTGGGTCACGAAAAATGTAGTATCTGCTAGGCCTGGTCAAATATGTCTTCTTTCTTTTAATTGATCTTGTGCTAAATAAAATATTACACTCTGATAAAGATGTATACTATAGGATATGAAATATTACTATAATATATTAATTTATATTAATATAAATTAGTACCGTTGTAGATAGGTATATACTGTAAGAACTGTAAAATTCAGCATTTTTTGACCAAGCTTTCCAATTTAATTAATTATGTCAAAGAAGAACAACAGCTGAAACTACACCTATGAACCTATGTATTGTATATTGCAGATATTCTTAGATTTTTTTTCAGAACTAGATGGTAATATAGAAAAAAAAAATAAACAAGGCCTCTGAGGTGAGTAATAAAGTAGGGATTGATAGGGACTTGTACCATCATCCAGGAGTATTTGAATAGAAAGATTTGGTAGCCTAGTCCCCAATTAGGCTGCCACAAGAACATGGGGGCAATTGGACTATCACGGTACAGTAAAAACAACACTATATTGAATAATATAACAGAGATATAAAAATACAAAAGATTTATTGATGCCAAAAAACAAATCATCATTTACAGATAAAAACATGGTAGCGGTACAAATATGTCACCAGTGAAAGATTTGACCCCCAAAGGGAAGAATCACAGTAGGACAATAGATCACAGATGTCTTTTTCCTCGACTAGTTTTGATTAGTTTATTTAGTTGATGAATAAAATATTACACTCTGATAAAGATGTATACTGTAGGATATGAAATATTACTATAAAATATTAATTTATATTAATATAAAATAGTACCGTTGTATATACAGTAAGAACTGTAAAATTCAGTGTTTTTTTGACCAAGCTTTCCAATTTAATTAATTATGTCAAAGAAGAACAACAGCTGAAACTACACCTATGAACCTATGTACTATATATTGCAGATATTCTTAGATTTTTTTTAGAACTAGATGGTAATATGGTTAGAATGATTTATGACTGAAACTGTGAAATGATTTCCATCTTTCTCTGTCTGTCACTGGTGTTTTTATACACACTATCTGAACAAAAATTTGTAAACACCTGACCATCTGACCATCACACCTACTGTATATGAGCTTTTTGGACATTCAATTCCCATAAATTGCCCCTACCCCAGCCTCCCATGCACTCCAGTAAGGCTTTCCAAAAACATTTTGAAGGACATTGTGCCCATTAAGCCAAAAAGAGCTGAATATGAGGTCAGGTACTGATGTTGGAAAAAAAGACCAAGTTCGTAGGAAAGTTGTTTTAGGTTGTGTGATGGACCGCCTGGCACTTAACCTGGACGCCTCCGCCAAGATATAGCTTCCTCCACTCTGGAACCAGGAACCAGGTATTATAGCTGAGCATTGCACCCAAGAACTAGACGACACTAGCTTAGGTGCAAACTGGAACTGATTTTATTGTAAATTTACACAGAATATATATGTATAAGTGAGTGGTGCTGCGCTGATCCTTAGTATGAAAACAAATGAAATTGGATAATAAATAATTGCGTGTATCGCAAATAAAGTGGAAATACGTGAAAGCAGAAAAAAGATAAGAAATATATACATATGACACACAATTCAATTTCTTAGATGACTGGTGAGAGGTGACATAAGTAGATTCTAAATAAAATAATCGCTTAAATCGCCTAAAATAAAATTTGCATAATTTAAATGCATAAACGTGATAGTGGGACTACCTAAGCACCAGTCGCTGACATTAGGTTAAGCATAAATAAAGTGCATAGTGAATGTAAACAACGTGCATCTACAATTAGACCAGCAACCGGTGCAAACAAAAAAGTGCAATGTGCAACCATAAGACTGAAGGAGTAATATCTTACTCTTTTTCATATAGTGCATACTGTGCAAAACGACATCAAAATTAAATAATTGGCTGGAATCTTAGAAAATGAAAATTGACAAGAGGAAAAAACATACATAAAATGCATAAAAAAGTCCTTTTATAAAATTGTGACAGCAACGTCCTAGCATGCACACGTTGCAATTAAAGTGCTGAAGTGAACCACATCAAGTGTTTTCTTCGTGTGCAAAACCACTCGGATAGGTAATGGCCCCTTACCTTGAGGTAATAGGGCAAAAGCATATATCAGGAAAGCTGTTAAGACGTCCACCTATAGACTCCAACACGTCCCTCACTGTCCTAGATCCTAGGATGGGATTCCCTCAGGTATGGTGCGGGGGGGTTGTATATATAGGGGGTAATCGGCAGAAAAGAAGCCAATAGTGTAATCCCGTTTTGGTTAATGATAATTCTCTTTATTAAAAAAGTTGTAGGTACTCACATGAAAATTTAAAAACAGCGGTATCAATCCGACGAGCGGCGAGCTCGTATGCCTCTGTTTGTGTGTGCAGCCTGTCTCGTCGAGTCCATGTTGAGCTTTGTATCTGACAATGTAGGCACCAGTCACTTTAGTACTTTTTCAATGCTTTAATAGGAAATAACTGGAAGAAGTAGCAGGAAAGAGGTAGAAGAAGAGTTGCAGGGAAAGTTCAAATACCTTTTCTTTAGTACACTGAGGAATTTGAAATCTTGGGGATGAATATACCTTCAGTCCAGGATTAAATCTTTGCCCACCCGGATAGGTCTCTCTCACTGACCTAGCAGCCGGAGCGTAGCACGAACAAAAAGTCTCTGCCACAGACTTGAGAAGAACAATTTAACTGTACGATCCTCTGCCACAGGACGTAGTAGTTTTAGATGAACAGCAACACAATATCAGAACCTTTAAGCCGACCCGGCAGTACTTGTGCGATAGATTAGATTAAGATGCATCCTCCAATTGAGTCACCAGGCCCCTCTTGAGACACCAGCATTCTACAAGGTCCTCTCCAAAGACGGGTCCTCCCCTGGGTCTTCTCAATTGTCCAGCTTCTTCCCGCAGGACAGACAGCACAGGACCATCCCCGCAGCAGTAGGCCCCAGACAGGCTTCTGGGCCTACCTGCATGGCTGCAGCAACGCAGCCCTCCGGCCTGGAGGGCCACGAGGTAGAACTCACTCGTCACATACCTTTAGGCCAGGAGGGCCAGCAGGTGAAAGAGAAAGAAAAATGGCATCTGCCCCTTAAGTACTCTCTCCCAGAATGCATAGCAGCGGACCACCTCTGCCGAGTTACCTCTGGGAAAGCAGTGCACTCAATATACTTCAGCTTGTTGCTTTTCCAACACTGACCTATGGTGACAATGACACCCACAGGCAACAGTGTGGAACTGCACGCAACACAGCCAATGCTGGAACAGAGGCTAATTTAGCCATAGATTAACTCTGAACTATATACAGAACAGATGACCCACTAAATTTACAAATAAGCGCCTGATCGAAAATTTGTCAGTGCTACATTTATATCATGCTTATGGTGCACTATGAATTTATAGCATGTCACGAATCGCCAGTAATACCTTAATGTCCTGTCTGTCTACTTACCTCTGGTCTGTGTATCAGCCTTGGGTTGCACTCTCACACCTGCATGGTTAGGTAATCTTCCCTCAGTGTGGCTCCACCCTAGCCTCTACTGGATACACTATTTAACGCCATGTCAGAAACCATGAATCAGACCGAGACAGAAGTACAGTTAAATCACACTTGTTTAATAATAAAAGTAAATAGAACAAATGTAGTCAAAACATAGCCAAAGTTCGGTAACCGGAATGGATAGTCAGACAAGCCAGAAAGTCAGGAAGCCAGGAATCAGCATAGTGGAACAGCAAGCAGGATCTGGAGCCAGGAGGAATGTCAGCCAAGCAAGTCTTAAACAGGAGCGCTGGAGAAAGTCTCTGTGATGTTGACCAAGGAGAAGGCAGAGATCATCTGGGCTGGACAGCTTTAGACCCCTTTCACACTGGGGCGCTGGGTGTGTCAGCGGTAAAGCGCTGCTATTTTTAACGGCGCTTTACCGTCAATTTTGCGGCACTATTCGGCCGCTAGCGGGGCGCTAAAAGGTTAAAACCACCCACAAAGCGCTGCTGCAGCAGCGCTTTGCCGGTGGTATAGCCGCGCTGCCCATTGATTTCAATCAGCAGGAGCGGTGGAGGAGCGGTGGAGGAGCGGTATACACACTGCTCCTTCACCGCTCCAAAGATGCTGCTAGCAGGACTTCTTTAGCGTCCTGCCAGCGCACTGCTCCAGTGTGAAAGCCCTCTGGCTTTCACATTGGAGACACATGAGCGGCTCTTTCAGGACGCTTTGCAGGCGCTATTTTTAGCGCTATAGCGCCTGCAAAGCACCCCAGTGTGAAAGGGGTAAGTAAGCAGCACTGACGAGCAGGATATCATCAACAGGTGAGTCACTGTGGGGAGATAGGAGCTTGCAATTAGTCAAAAGCTGAGCAGCCAGCTCAGAGAAGGCAGGGCTGAGCCCAGCCCTGACACTCCGGTTGGTGAGAATACTGCTCCGATACTTGCTTCAGTTACTCACTGTGGTCCCTGGTAATAAGGCGGATAGTTCCTTACTGGCGACAGGTTCCCCTCTACCTCCGACCATGACAGGTTCTCCGGCCGACAGAACTGTCACTTTCAGTTGGACTGCAAGCCGCAGCCCCAACCCTGCACTACTCTCTTGCTTCTGGATAGGCCCTCAGACAGATAGAACCGATCTCTGGCCTAGCAGCCCGGGCAGTACAATACACGTCCACCCAGACAGCCACCCAGGTGGCACAGAACACAGATCACTTGACCTCACCCTCTGCAGGCCAAGGGATTCAAGAAAACCCCTGCCCATTGGCTGAGATACCCCATATACCCATAACCTGACCTCACGTTGCCCTTCTCGTATCTAGTACCACCAAGTACCCGGCCACCTAGTGGTAGAAGAGAAAAGTGCAAATAGGCCAAACTTAGAGAAAAATTAATAGATCTCTAGCAATCAACCAGGTTAACTACTCCTGGCAAGTAAATTTGTGAGGAACAACCCTGCCTAAACTCCAGGGTGCTACATCGGAAACCTTATGAAATGTCACCTGTTATATTTCTTCTGGTGCTTGTCAAACTAGAGGTGTGATGGAGACATGTAGGCCGAGGCCACTCGTTTATTCATCTGGGCTTGTCAGGAGTAGCGCCGATCCTTTCCTCTTTACCAAACCTTAAGAAATGTCATGCTAAATCTGTTACATTAAACTATAACCATGCCCAGGAGGACTAACAAAGAAGGAGTGCTCTTCCTACTAAAATGCAATTATTCTTTGTAGAGGATGCAAAAAAGCTGGGCAATGTGACACTTTCACATATCTCCCACATTAGGCTATTTGACCTTTCCTCACACACAGCTAAGCTCATTTGCACACAAGACCTTTTGCATTAATGTAAGTAGCTATGAAGTTTTTTGGTGACTTGGGCAGCCTTTCTAAAGCTTGGCAGTGCCATTTCCAATGTACAGTATGTCAGTCAGTGAAATATAACAAATTTCAGGTCGTAGTCCATCACATTTAACTGGAATTGTTCTGTAGTGTTGAAGAGGTTTAATAGTTTACCAAGTCACTTCTTCAGTTCCAATGCATGTCAGGAAGATACTCCAGCATTTATATCCGCACCTTAAGACTTCTTAATCTGGTGAAATTGTGATTTTCAAGCACAGGCGTAAAAGTTGTAGAACTACCGTGTTCTAGTTACCTAATCCCATTGTTGGTGTCAGGAAACGTGCATAGGTGTTGATTCCTCGTGGCTTGGATTCAGATGTGCATTGCAGATACTATTCTCTAAAAACCCAAGAACACGTTTTCTATCAGATATAAAGGTAACTATTAGAAATAAGGTATGACTATGCAGCTTATTTATGTGAACCTACTCTACATATAATGCTTGGTATAACAGACATTCTAGATAATTGTCGATTTTTTTTCTTATTGACAAGAGGCAATCCTTAATTTTATATACATCAATATTTGGTATGTATTTCTTTACTTGTACCATCTAGGCCTGTATGCTCACATAAAAGAACATTGAAACACCCATGGGACTGCCACATTATAGCTTTTGGCTTCTAACCAGTGGCAGAACTATAGGGGTCGCTGCAGTCGCACTTGCGACTGGGCCCTGCCATTCTGCCGCTGTGGGGTGGCCCAAGACCCAGCATCTCCCCCTGCACCTCTGGCTTGCCATTTAGAATGCAGTGGGGGGAGGTGGGAGGCAGCGATCGGCAGCTCTATTGTGCCTGTGGGCGGTGGGATCTCCCTGGAGCTTGAAGTTCTCTCTTCACGAGTGTCAGTGTATACAGTGGAGAGAAGACCCGGGCAGGTATCAGTTTCACTTTCAGTGAGTCGCTCTGCTTGTACACTGCTGCTGATACATGCCTGGGTCAGAGGCCCCTCCCCTCTCCACTGTATACAATCGGGAGAAGAACTACAAGCCTCATGGAGATTCCCTGCCTGTGGACACCATAGAGCTGCCGATCGCCGCCTCCCACCTCCACCAGACAGGTACATGGGGAACCTCTTGAAGGAGGGGGGGTCAGCTGTCTGGGGACCCTGATGTAGGGGGGGGCTTTCTGGGGACATTAATGTAAGGAAGGGGCCTTCTGGGGTCCCTGATGTATGGGGGGGCTCTCTGGGGACCCTGATGTATGAGGGGGCTCTCTGGGGACCCTGATGTAAGGGGGGGCTCTCTGGGGACCCTGATGTAAGGAGGGGCTCTCTGGGGACCCGGATGTTAGGGGGGGCTCTCTGGGGACCCTGATGTATAGAAAGGGGTCTCTGGGGACACTGATGTAAGGAAAGGGCTCTCTGGGGACCTTGATGTAAGGAAAGGGGTCTCTGGGGACACTGATGTAAGGAAAGGGGTCTCTGGGGACCCTGACGTAAGGAGGGGACTCTCTGGGGACCCTGATGTAAGGGAGGCTCTCTGGGGACCCTAATGTAAGGGGGCTCTCTGGGAACCCTGATGTAACTGGGGCTCTCTGGGTACCCTGATGTAAGGGGGGATCCCTGGGGACTCTGATGTAAGGAGGGAGGCTCTCTGGGGACCCTAATATAGGGGGAGGCTCTCTAAAGACCCTGATGTAAGGGGAGGCTCTCTAGGAACCCTAATGTAGGGGGGCTCTCTGGGGACCCTGATGTAAGGGGGGTTCTCTGGGGACCCTGATGTAAGGGGAGGCTCTCTGGGGACCCTGATATAAAGGGAGGATCTCTGGGGACCCTAATGTAGGGGGAGGCTCTCTGGGGACCCTTATGTAAGGGTAAGCTTTCTAGGGACCCTAATGTAGGGGGAGGCTCTCTGGGGACCCTGATGTAAGGGGGGCTCTCTGGGGACCCTGATGTAAGGAGGGGCTCTCTGGGGACCCTAAAGTTAGGGGGGCTCTCTGGGGACCCTGATGTAAGGAAAGGGGTCTCTGGGGACCCTAATGTAAGGAAAGGGGTCTCTGGGGACCCTGACGTAAGGAGGGGACTCTCCTGGGACCCTGATGTAGGGGGGCTCTCTGGGGACCCTGATGTAAGGGAGGCTCTCTGGGGACCCTAATGTAGGGGGGCTCTCTGGGAACCCTGATGTAAGTGGGGCTCTCTGGGTACCCTGATGTAAGGGGGGATCCCTGGGGACCCTGATGTAAGGAGGGAGGCTCTCTGGGGACCCTAATATAGGGGGAGGCTCTCTAAGGACCCTGATGTAAGGGGAGGCTCTCTGGGGACCCTGATATAAGGGGAGGCTCTCTAGGGACCCTAATGTAGGGGGGGCTCCCTGGGGACCCTGATGTAAGGAGGGCTCCCTGGGGACCCTGATGTAAGAGGGGTTCTCTGGGGACCCTGATGTAAGGGGAGGCTCTCTGGGGACCCTGATATAAGGGGAGGATCTCTGGGGACCATAATATAGGAGGAGGCTCTCTAAGGACCTTGATGTAAGGGGAGGCTCTCTGGGGACCCTGATGTAAGGGGGGGGCTCTCTGGGGACCCTGATGTAAGGAGGGGCTCCCTGGGAACCCTGATGTAAGTGGGGCTCCCTGGGTACCCTGATGTAAGGGGGGATCCCTGGGGACCCTTATGTAAGGAGGGAGGCTCTCTGGGGACCATAATATAGAGGCAGGCTCTCTAAGGACCCTGATGTAAGGGGGGGCTCTCTGGGGACCCTGATGTAGGTGGTGGATCCCTGGGGACCCTGATGTAAGTGGGGGATCCGCATTCAGATATGCAACGATATATATATATATATATATATATATATATATATATATATATATATATATATATATACAGTGGCTTGCGAAAGTATTCGGCCCCCTTGAACTTTTCAACCTTTTGCCACATTTCAGTCTTCAAACATAAAGATATAAAATTTTAATTTTTTGTGAAGAATCACCAACAAGTGGGACACAATTGTGAAGTGGAACGAAATCTATTGGATATTTTAAACTTTTTTAGCAATTAAAAAACTGAAAAGTGGTGCGTGCAAAATTATTCGGCCCCTTTACTTTCAGTGCAGCAAACTCACTCCAGAAGTTCAGCGAGGATCTCTGAACGATCCAATGTTGTCCTAAATGACTGATGGTGATAAATAGAATCCACCTGTGTGTAATCAAGTCTCTGTATAAATGCACCTGCTCTGTGATAGTCTCAGGGTTCTGTTGAAAGCGCAGAGAGCATCATGAAGACCAAGGAACACACCAGGCAGGTCCGTAATACTGTTGTGGAGAAGTTTAAAGCCGGATTTGGATACAAAAAGATTTCCCAAGCTTTAAACATACCAAGGAGCACTGTGCAAGCGATCATTTTGAAATGGAAGGAGTATCAGACCACTGCAAATCTACCAAGACCTGGCTGTCCCTCTAAACTTTCAGCTCAGACAAGGAGAAGACTGATCAGAGATGCAGCCAAGAGGCCCATGATCACTCTGGATGAACTGCAGAGAACTACAGCTGAGGTGGGAGAGTCTGTCCATAGGGCAACAATCAGTCGTACACTGCACAAATCTGGCCTTTATGGAAGAGTGGCAAGAAGAAAGCCATTTCTCAAAGATATCCATAAAAAGTCTCGTCTAAAGTTTGCCACAAGCCACCTGGGAGACACACCAAACATGTGGAAGAAGGTGCTCTGGTCCGATGAAACCAAAATCGAACTTTTTGGCCACAATGCAAAACGATATGTTTGGCGTAAAAGCAACACAGCTCATCACACTCAACACACCATCCCCACTGTCAAACATGGTGGTGGCAGCATCATGGTTTGGGCCTGCTTTTCTTCAGCAGGGACAGGGAAGATGGTTAAGATTGAGGGGAAGATGGATGCAGCCAAATACAGGACCATTCTGGATGAAAACCTGTTGGAGTCTGCAAAAGACCTGAAACTGGGACGGAGATTTATCTTCCAACAAGACAATGATCCCAAACATACAGCAAAATCTACAAAGGAACGGTTCACAAATAAACGTATCCAGGTGTTAGAATGGCCAAGTCAAAGTCCAGACCTGAATCCAATCGAGAATCTGTGGAAAGAGCTGAAAACTGCTGTTCACAAACGCTCTCCATCCAACCTCACTGAGCTTGAGCTGTTTTGCAAGGAAGAATGGGCAAGAATTTCAGTCTCTCGATGTGCAAAACTGATAGAGACATACCCCAAGCGACTTGCAGCTGTAATCGCAGCAAAAGGTGGCTCTACAAAGTATTAACGCAAGGGGGCCGAATAATTTTGCACGCCCCACTTTTCATTTTTTTATTAGTTAAAAAAGTTTCAAAAATCCAAAAGATTTCGTTCCACTTCGCAATTGTGTCCCACTTGTTGGTGATTCATCACAAAAAATAAAAATTTTATATCTTTATGTTTGAAGCCTGAAATGTGGCAAAAGGTTGAAAAGTTCAAGGGGGCCGAATACTTTTGCAAGCCACTGTATATATATATATATACACATACATACACACATATATATTATATACATGTGTATGCCCGCCAAAGTGTATGACTTTCCTTACTTAGCTGCTATGGGCTCTAGCCCGAGATCTTTTGTAGACCTAGCAACGCCCCTGGTGGGGGCCCTTCATGGTTTCTTGCACCGGGGCCCTGAAGATTCTAGTTACGCCTCTGCTTCTAACACAAGATGATTGTCTCTGTCGGGATAGTCAAGTGCTGGGGTCATGCAACAAAATCATTATTAAAAAGATATATCATACATTTTATAACATTCTTATCAGAATGTTTTACAGAATCTGACCCCCACCCCAACAACTGACGTAAGTTGTACCATCTAGATTTATTGGTCTGAATAAAGGCATCAATAAATGGAATCTTCTCGTATATCTAATTTAAATCTTGGATCAGTATCATTAGCTTTAGGGAGTGTTTTTACAAATGAAATTCTAGGAACTGGAATAATAATTGCTTTCAAAAACAATTTACAGCCAATGAACTGTCAAATGTGTGACAAATGTCAAAGAAAACCTGCATAAAATTCTGCTATATATACCATGTTTAACTCAGAACATAGAACAATGAATGTTTGTATTGTTGCTGCAACACAGAAAACTTGTGAAAACTATGCATTGCATTTTTAATTTCAATCTGTTTATGGAGTTTTGAACATAAATAAATATGTTTCAGTCAGTCATCCAAAATGTACATAATCAAATCGCCAAATACAAAGGTAATCATAATAATGTACAATATAAAAATAGCACAGTCACATCATTTATAACATTGCATCTTAAAAACATAATCAGTTAGTGATAAGATGAAAATGTAATCCTTTTATCAATAAGCATTAATTTACAATATTATTAACAAGCAGTAAATGAACTCTAAAACAAGCCCGCAGGAATTTCTCTAACTGCAGGCACTGTGGAGCAATTTATCCTCAAGGTTCATAACAAAGTTACTCTGAACCAGTTGTCTTCTTAGCAGCGTTATCTCACTCCCAGTGTGACTTGGCTGCCTTCCAGCCCTCTAAAATTCACAGAATACACCTGCTTCCCCCTTTCGGTGCCCACACTTAATTTACATTAGAAAGCTGACATAGATTTAAAGCAACGGACCCGCTTAGTGGCTCAAAGTTATTATGAATGGGGAAACACACCAAGCAGATTACTAGCCCATTCCCTTCAGCAAAAGAAATCTACCTCTTACATAGCAAAAATTAAAAACTCTTCAGCAACTATGGTACACGACACACCAAATATAGCTAAAGAATTGCGAGAGTTTTACTAACGATTATATCATGTCCAACACTCGACTGTGGATTGAGAGGTTAAGACGAGACTCATTAGGGAATACTTAGCGCGTGCAAACCTACCTAGTCTCTCACCTGATATTTTAGCCTCGCTAGAGGGGGAGCTTACCACCATGGAGATACGCATTGCCCTAAAAGCCATGGTAATGGCAAAACCCTGGGTCCGGATGGACTTACGGTAGCTTACTATCGATCTTTTGCGGATATTCTGCTACCTCGTTTGACCGACGTGACCTCTAAAGGTGGTAACCTCCGACCCGAGACTATTCATGCGCATATTACAGGTATCCCTAAACCCGGAAAAGATCCCAGTAACTGTGGAAGTTATCGCCCCATTTCGTTGTTGAATATTGACGCTAAGTTATATGCCAAAACCATCGCAAACAGACTTCTCCCTCTAAACCCGCAATGGACCAAACGGGATTTATCCCGAGTAGGGAAGCAAGGGAAGACTCCCTTCGCACTCACTCATTGAGAACGCATGTTCGGGGGACGAAAGTACTTTCGATCAATCGTCTTAAATAGATTTTCTGACTGGAAATATCACAGAGACACCAAACTCTGGGTAACCTTAACAATGGAGCTCAGCGGCACGAATCTTTCTACACAAATTTGGATACCGAGGAAATACAGAAATTTGTCCTCTGATACATCTCCACTAACGCGCTCCTCCCTCATGATATGGGACTCCCTGTGTAAGGCACATAAATGACCATATAATTCTCCTCTGCTGCCTCTAACTGGACATAACTATTTCCCCCTGGAAAATATTGACCCGGGGATCCATGCGTGGAACCTTGGGTCCAAGATCCTATTATTACACCAAGTTACCGACTCCACCGGTATAATACCTTTATCCACACTACTACATGACTCCACCATCTCTACCATGGATCAATGGAGATACCGACAACTAGCGGCTTTTGTACATTCCCTTCCGAAACCCCTGAGATCCTTTTCAGATTTGACTCCATTGGAAGCCGCATTCTCCGAAGATCGACCTGTAGAAAAACCTATTTTACACTTATTCACAACTGGGAACAGGATTTACAAAGCGAATTGACGACAATTCAAAAGTCCAACATTCTCATATTGGCCCACACCTCATCTGGTGCATCTAAAATGGCGGAAGTAAACTACAAATTATTGATGAGGTGGCACTATACTCCTGTGGTTCTACACAAAATCTTTCCACAAATAACAGGAATTTTGCATAGGTGAGCGTGGACCGAGGCAGCTATACCCCCCCCCCCCCACCTCTCTTATTCCTACTTTTTCTTATCTTTCGTCTTTCACTCTTTCTTTTTACTTATTTATATTACACTGTCTAAAGATGTGTACTCTATCACAGATCATTTACAGGGAAGCTGACACCGTCTGTACCTCTATGATGACGTACGTACAGTTATTTCTCATATATCGTTTCAGGTAGTGCACCCTGACCCTCGATAGGAGGTATAGTTGATGCATAGTGTGTATCTTTTGTGCGCCCTGTTAGTACAAACCTATACGATATGTCTGACCAATACTACTCTGTATAGCATATCAGTGTTATATGTTACGAAACATAGTGTACATCTTTTACTTTTACAATAAAAACTAATTATACAAAAAAAAAAAAGAAAGCATGTCACTGCTGGAAAATAGAAAAGAGTGAGACAAATCTGCTAAAACTACAACTGCCTTTGCTATGAAATTTGAGGGTAAATTTCTCCAAAGTACCAGCAGCTACAGAAGTCAGTGAGGGTTTGTTACAAAGCTCCTTTATTGTTTGTTCATCCTTTTTATTTAGAAGTGTTTTGTTTCTCACAGCCCATATTCATTGCAGGGCTGATGATGATTGATGACTAGGAAAAAAATAACATATGTTTTTAGTTACATTGTTTTTTTTTCTTGCTACTGAGTGAGGATGTTCAAACCATAATCAATAATCATGTCAGTGCTAGATTTGACCTTTGAAGCCCACTAATTCAAAAACGTATACAACCTAGGTAGCACATACATACTGTCCCCAACTAACAAAAGGGCCCGTGAAGCTTTTTGTCACAATATATACTGTACGTTTAATTAAAGAGGGAGTCCACCCAAACCGCAAAAAAAAAATATATTAAAAGCCAGCAGCTACAAATACTGCAGCTGCTGACTTTTAATAAATGGCCACTTACCTGTCCCAGGGTCCAGCGATGTCGGCAGGCGACGCCGAGAACCCGCTCGGTTCTCGGCAGCTGCCGCTGCCATCCTAGGTGAGGGAATCAGGAAGTGAAGTGTTGCGGCTTCACTTCCCGGTTCCCTACTGCGCATGCGCGAGTCGCGCTGCGCATCGTAAGTGGTCCCCGCTATCTCCTGGGAGCTGTGTGTTTCCCAGGAGACAGTGCGGAGGGACAGGAAGAGGCATAGACTCCCATGGGAGTCTATGCCGGAAGTGGGTGCAAATAGACAGGTATCTGCACCCCTCTCCCCCCTGAAAGGTGCCAAATGTGACACCGGAGGGGGGGGGGGGTTCCGAAAAGCGGAAGTTCCATTTTTGCGTGGAACTCCGCTTTAAGTGGAACCAAGGAACTTACAGTTCAAAACATCAATTAAATGATCATTTCTAACATAAAAACACATTTGATGGAGGTGTTTTTAATGGGGCTGGAAAAATGTGTTATCAGTTTAGTTTTAACGAGTGCCAGCATCATGCATCTCTGTATTGCCCAGGCTCAGAAAGGAAGTGATTAACAGTGACCAAAATAACAATGAAGACTCAGAATATTTACTAACAGTTGTTAGAAGTTACGTTGCCATCTGTGGTATATTGTGAAACTCATAGCACTTCTCCAGCTCTGCATTCAATACAGCAAAATCTATTATTCAAGTGACTATGTGTTTGCACAAGATAATGCTTGTCATACAGAATTAATGGGCTTTTCTATTAATGCACCTGCTCTCATTTAATGGATAACTTAATGGTCTCTTTGTTCCTGGCATTTTGCAAACATAATATCAGCGCGATAATTATTTTTATTTATTTTTCCAACATGTTATGCAGCGCTTATTACAGAGCACCAGTGGCGGCTGGTGGGTTCAAAACAACACTGAGACAACACCCCCCCTGCCGGGCGGTCCGGCACTTACCCGCTTGTGTGGGGCTATGGTGTTCTCTCCTCTTCTCCTGGAGTGCGGGCAGCGGCGGCTCTGGTGCCCGCTCCTCAAGTTTCCTCCGCTGTGTGTCTCCTCTTCTGCCAAAGCGCTAGGCATCCAAAAGAATCGTCTGACGCTTTGGCCAATTGGCCACTTGTCCCAATTTTGGGTGCCCACTACTGTCTATTGATATGTAAAACACTTTCAAGCAGCAATTAGTGATCAATAATAACATCTAATAAACATCATTTATTTATTGCCCAGAAATCTGTAGAAGAATGCTATACCTGGCTCCAGCTGGGCTCCTCCACTTCTTCCTGGCAGGAAGGCCCAGGTTGGACATCAGAAGCCTCAGCTGGGGTGGAAGGAAGCGTGGAAGGAAGAGTAGAAAGTGATTCCCTGACCTCAGTGTGGTCTGACAGAAATCGCAGTCTCTCATAGTACCACAGCCTGGGGACATAAACGTCATCTGCTGCAGCTCCGGACCTCTGGGAATCTGTGACCTTCTTGCGCTCCCTAAGATATGTGCTCCTCAGGCCACCAATTTTAGCTTCAAATAAGGGATGGTTGCTGTGGGGACCACCGGCTTCACCAACTCCAGCAGTTTCTCCAGCGCTGCCTGCCTCTTCTGTTTGTGGTTATAGTGGGGATGTCTCACCTGCCACAGACAGGGCAGCTCCTTGTACTGGTCTATGAACAGGGGAAGGAAGTTGTGGTCATTGAAGCCATCCATTTTCTCTGCAAGACACAACACAAGACAAACCCTAATGTCAGGCCAAACTCCCATAATCTTGTTACAATATAGGCTTCCATTTCAAAGCAGTATAGGCCCAAGTTTAGATCTTACCTTCGTTAGCACGATCGGCGTGTCCGATGCTCCTTCCTCCGCTCACAGATCGTACGTAAGACGCGCGAGTTACGATTTATACACACTGCGCATGCGTATAACTCCGCCCGCCCCTGACGTTCTTTCTAGTCTATTCCCCGCCCCTTTTCGTTCGGCGCAGTGGGGGAAGAGCACATGGCGGATAGACAGCAGGATCGTGCTAACTGTAGCAACGAGGAGGAGGAGGAGGAAAGGCTGGAGCCTGAAACGTCCCGATCCAGAAGGAGATTAAAGGACTCAAATATGTCCTTTGGGGAGATGTTGGAGATGGTGGACATCCTGAAGAGGGCCGACTATGAGGGAAAGTATGGGCCTTACCCCAACCCCAATGTCAGAAAGGCCAAGATCATGGCGAAAGTGGTCAGGAGTCTGAACCGGAATTTCGGGGTACGACGATCGAAAGATCAGCTCAGGAAGCGGTGGTCGGACCTGGAATTATGAGAACATGAGCAGTACAGAAAGATCCGGAGAGTGCTGCAAAAAAGTAAGTAGTTGTGCTGTGTTCCTATTTTTTTGGTGTTTATTACGTTCGTGCTGCTCCATGTGCTTTTAGGAATTGTTGTACAGTTTAAAATGGCAACTTTCATGTTCATGGGCACATTATTCGTTCGGATCACACATTTTTCTTTCGGACTATAAAATACCATTGTTTAGGCCATATGCATTTGGCCACCATTTTGAGGCCCTATACTTGTCTTCAAAGAATTGAGTTGTGTAGATGGCTTGGTTACTAGAATGAAATGCAAACTAGATTGTGTGTAAGGAGAGGACACTGAGCAGCTGTTTTCACATCTGGACACTGGAGCACTAGTGTGGGACAAAAGAACACCATTTTTATTAGGGGGCCCACACAGGTGCTCCAGTGTATACTATAGGGGGGGCTACATCTGTGAAGCTTGTACCAAACAGGTAAAGTATTGCAGGTTGACAAAGGACACTAAAAAAGCTACATCTTGGAACTCGGCTAAAACAGACAATTGTACCCCACTTCCAAGCAATGTTTCATCTTTATAGTTCTGCCATCAAATATCTGTGTGCTAATTATACCATTTTTGTTTTACATAGGGGAGAAAAGACTCAGAGGACACCCCTCATCCGAGGAGACCAGAGCCCCCCCCCCCCCTCTGGAAGAAGGGGAAATCCCCCCAACACAATCTGAGCAGGAGGAAGAAGAAGACGTGGTGGAACTAGTCACCACAACAGGTGAGTGTCTGCAACCACAGGCTCAGATAAGAGATGGATGGTGGCATTTTTTGGCAAACCTAATTTATTTTGTGGTTCCTCTCTTTTTAGGTGATCGTGAGGTTGTGGATGAAGATCCTTTCACATCCGAAAGTGCCCAGATCCTGATCGGGGAGATCATGGGGTGTAATTTACAATTGGAAACATCAAGCAAAACATCAATGATGTTATTCCAAAATATAAAAACATCATTGATGTTTTGGGGCGAGTTTAAAGCCCCTCCAAATCACTTTCTTCTTTTGTGTGCTACAATGTGCTAAATGTTTTTGTGATTTTTCCCTAAGCCAAATTTGGAGGATGCACACAGTGTGTCAACATGTGCTATTTGCCATCATGGGAGATCAATGGACGCGTTTTAGGGGTGCAACCCCTTCCTCAATAATAAAGTGGCTGAGAGGAAGGGCTTTCTCCCCCAAAACACGTCCCTTGATCCCCCGTGATGGCAGATAGCACATGTTGACATTGTGAAATTTGTGTGCATCTTCCAAATTTGGCTTTTTCTGGGGTGACTTCACCCCATCTGAACGCAATATCAAACACAGTTCCTAAATACTCATGTCTGATATTGCCTTCCAGTTCTACCAAATGTGAACTTTGTAAGATCAAGATTTGTGTCTTTCTGGTTGGTTTTACACAGGCCTGTTTTCTATAAAATGGACATTTTGATTTTGGATAATGACACCACAAAAATTGTTATACAACAAACATGTCGGTTTGTCAGAAAAACCTTGGGTAAATGCACATGTGATTGTGCAGGTATTAAAAAGATTGTTCATCAAGAATGTGTGGATTATTGTCTCAACGCTACAACATTTTTGGGGTGATGTAATTGTTGTTTGATGAGAAAATGGGGGTAATTTCCTAAGGGCAAATACTCTTTGCACTACAAGTGCAGTTTCAGTGTAGTAGTGCAAAGTGTCTTTGCATTTAGTAAATAACAGCCAACAGTGCTTTGTAAGGTTACACAATCACAACATTTTCTGGACTCCCCACATTTCTGTCAGGGTCAGCTCAAACAAACACAAGCAGTAAATGTCCACAAAGAAGAGCCTGGGGGGAGATGCCTGTGGAGAACTTGAGGTCCTGCAGGCTTCTCCCTGTGGCCAAATACCGCAGGGTAGCGACCAGCCTCTGCTCCGGAGTGATGGCTTGCCTCATGCAGGTATCCTGCCTGCTAATATAGGGGGTCAGCAAAGCCAACAGACGGTGAAACACGGGGTCCGTCATCCTGAGAAAGTTCCTGAAATCATCAGGATTATTCTCACGGATCTCACGGAGCAAAGGCATATGAGAGAACTGGTCACGCTGAAGCAACCAATTCTTGGTCCATGAACTCCTCCCCACCCTGTTCATGGACTGGACTTGTGTCAAGGTCAGGACCCCAACACCAAGCCCCCGCACAGCACGAACTCTACGAGGAGTACGCATACGAAACATGGCTAGAAAACGGTCGGCGGCTCAGAACGAAGTAACAGAACGCACTGAAGAACAGCAAGGCCTGTGAAGAGCGACCTGAAAACCAGTAACGAACGAACAAGAATACAATGACTCCTTAAAGTCACGCGGAACTTGCTTGCACTCACTGAAGAGCAGATACAAACCCACAAGCACAAACTGAACGGCAGAAAACGGTCTGAAGGCCACGAGTCTGAAAAAGCGCGAATCGTCTCTCACCAAACTTTTACTAACACGAGAAGGCAAAAGCAAAAGCAAAAGGAGCCCAAAGGGTGCCGCGCTTGGTTCTGAACCGGCCTTTTCTAGTCTCGTCGTACGTGGTGTACGTGACCGCGTGGTTGTCGATCGGAAATTCCGACAACTTTGTGCGACCGTGTGTAGGCAAAACAAGTTTGAGCCAACATCCGTCGGAAAAAATCCTAGGATTTTGTTGTCGGAATGTCCGAACAATATCCGACCGTGTGTACGGGGCATAAGAGGTGATCTTGTGCTGACACCAGCCTAGAAAAGGTAGGTCTCCAAATGTCATTCCAGTCATCACCATCCAACTGAGGGAAATCTGTCAACCCTGCATTGTGAGAAGATGGAAGGACCTTAGGGATATCTATGAAAAACTATTTGTATATAGTGGAGAGGGCTTTAGTGAGGTCACCATCTCTGAGTAAGGATTCCAGGTCGCTAACCTTTGTACTCAGATTAGAGGAGTCAAATTGGGCCTAGAAGGCGCGTCTAAATTGGAGAAATCTAAATAAATGAGAGTTAGGGAGCTGATATTTACTTTTTAGTGTGTCGAATGGCTGGAGTGCTCAATTCCCCACTACTGATCCCACGGTCTTGATCACAAACTTTGTCCAAAGAATGGGGTCAGGGTAAGAGTAAAAATGGGGCAGCTGGGGCATTTTCCACAGTGGCATATGGTATATGTTGACAGCACTCTGTCATTTTTAATTTCTTGTTGAATGTATTTATTGAGTTTTCAAAAAAGAAAAAGAAATAAAAGAATATACTACATGGATACATAGCACATATTCAAGATGCTTTACAGTATAATATTATATAGAGAATCGTCTTACGACTGTTATTATGTTACACACATTGTTGGGTAAGGCACAAAAATAAACATGAAATGGTCAGACTGGATATAATTGACTAGTTGTAAGATGAACATTAAAAGTAAGTATGATAGAGAATAAGTATCTCTTATATACATACAGCATATATTATAGAAAATAGTAAAAAGGGGGGGGGGGAGAAGAAAGAGAGAAGGAAAGGGGTACCCGGGGTGGCGTCCTGGCTCGCGGCAGACATACACTTTTGTTTAGTGAATATATTATATAACCTAGTGTGGTAATCATAAAGATTGGTCAAATTCGATGGGGAAATAGTGTTTAACCCATGGTTGCCAGATCTTACTAAATTTATCGATTTTATTCTCTTCAATAGCTGTCATCTTTGCTTGTATGAGTGCTTTATTCATTCTGTGTTTAGCTTCGTTCACAATTAGAGTTTGAGAATTCCATGCCTTGGCAATGGTTTGTTTGGCTGCAGTACTTAGTTGGATAAACAAATGAAATTGAGTGTGAGTGAGCATGTCAGGTTTTAGGTTTAGAAGAGCCATAGTGGGATCTGGAGGAATTGTGGTTCCCAAGGCTTTAGAGGCCATAAGAAATATGTTCTTCCAGAATACTTTGACAACTGGGCATTGCCACCATATGTGGTAGTGTTTACCTGGCATGTCACATCCTCTGAAGCAATTAGGTGAATGTGTGGGAGCAAATTTAGCTATTCTAGCTGGTACCATGTACCATCATGTTAAAACCTTATAATTAGTTTCTACAGCAAAACAGTTAGGAGAGGAAGTTTTAGTGGCTAACCATATATTAGACCAATCTTTATCATCTAGTTTTTGGTTAATATCCTGTGCCCATTTAATAGCATATGAGGGTAGAGTTTCTCTGGAAGTCATATTGAATTGATGATATAATAATGAGATAAGTCCTCTGATGTGTGGATCGCTTATACAAATACGCTCAAATTGAGTCATTTGATTGAGAGTATAACCTGTATTGAGTAATGGTTCATAAAAAAATTTTAATCTGTAAATAACAAAATATTTATTTTTTAGGTAAACCGTAAGTTTCACATAGTACAGGAAAGGTGTGAATATTGGATAAAGAGGATAAATTATGTAAGCGAGTAAGATTTACAGTGGTCCATATAGAGAATGATCTTGGACATTTCCAAGCAGGATAAAAGGCTGGATTATTAAGGAATGACAACAGAGGATTATGTGGGGATTTAAGATTATGCAAACATTTAAATTTATCCCAAATAGTCAAGGTATGTTTTGTTATTGGATTAGAAAGATGGACCCTATCAACAGGGTTAAGTCATAATATATTTGCCACTGAGATAGGATCGCTGTCTACCGATACAAGAGCTACCCAAAGGGGTGTTTTAACCGTAGTGTGATATTTGGGAAGAAGTGCAATCTGCGCAGCGTTGTAATAAGAAGAAAAGTTGGGTATCCCCAACCCACCTTTCAGTTTATTCAAATATAGTGTAGATTTAGATATATGAGGTTTGGTGATACCCCAAATAAAGGACATAACTCTAAGTTGAGTAAGTCTTAGAAAATAAGATGGTAGTGGTATTGGAAGTACCCTAAATAAGTATAAAAATTTTGGTAGTATTGACATCTTAATAGCGTTAATCCTTCCCAGCCAGGACAACGGAAGAGAAGCCCAATGTTTCATGAGACCAGTAATTTGTTTCAGAAGAGGTAAGTAATTAACTGCAAAAAGATCCCTAAGGGAAGTTGTGATTTGTACTCCTAAGTATGGGAGTTGTTTCGGAACCCAGTTGAAAGGTAAGGAAGTTTGGGCTTGTTGAAGTTCAGATTGTGATAAGGAAATATTTAACTCATTAGATTTTGTAGGGTTGATGTATAGACCTGAGATTTGAGCGAAGTTTTCAATTGTGAGTAATAAATTAGGAGTAGATATATGGGGACGTGACAAAAATACAAGAATATCATCTGCGAAAAGGCATCATTTATGGTGATGACCACCTAATTCAATACCTTTAATATTGGGGGTATTCCTAATTAGTTGTGCTAAAGGTTCAATTAATAGGGCAAAAAGTAATGGGGAAAGGGGACAGCCTTGTCTAGTACCTCTTCTGATATCTAACATTGTTGACTTGTAACCGGAGTATTTAATATATGCTCTAGGATTATTGTATAAGGAGGAGACCCAGGTTAGAAAGTGATTACCAAAACCCCATTTTTGAAGAATATATTGAATATATGGCCATGTGACAGAGTCAAATGCTTTCCTTATGTCTAAAGATACAAGGCAAGCTGGGATCTGTCTAGTTTTAGCTGCATGAATAAGTAAGAGTGTGACTTTTTGGCATAAAGCCTGTTTGATCTTTATGGATTAGATGACCTATGATAGTATTCAATCTGGTGGCCATGATTTTAGCCAATAGTTTTATATCCAGGTTGAGGAGAGATATAGGACGATAATTAGTCCAGGAAGTGGAGTCAGAGTGTGATTTGGGAATCATTGCTATAATAGAAGTAAGTGTCTCTGTTCTAAATGAATGCCCTTCAAGGATCGAGTTGAAGGCCTTGGTTAAAACTGGTGTTAAGATGTGTGCGTACTGTCTATAGTAGGCTGCTGAAAAGCCATCTGGGCCCGGTCTCTTACATAGTTTTAAGCATTTTATTGCATTTAACACTTCATTATCAGTGATCGAGTTTTCAAGATGAGCTCTCTGCAGCTGGTCAAGGTTAGGAAGTGTAATATTAGAAAATAAAGCATCTGCTTTGGACTTATCAAAATTCGGAGATGAGGAGTATAATTTAGCCAAATTAGAACGAAATATCTCGAGAATCTTGACTGGATTACTAGTATACGCTTCTCTGGATATTTTTAGCTTGATAGGTGTTTGATTGTGTTGTGAATTCTTCAGGATTCTAGCCATAAGCGTATTGGGTTTATTTGCCTTGAGGTATTGTACATGCTGGCGTTTGCGTATGAGTTTGTCTGCTGAATCAGTCAAAAAAAGATCTAAATCCAAGCGGGCTTTTTCAAGTTTAGTGTTATTGTTAGCATTCGGAGAGGATTGAAAAGTCTGGTAACAGTCATTAAAGGTGGATTCAAGTTTTGCGAACAGAATTTTACGTTCTCTTTTAAGTATAGTCGCTTGTATAAATCCACCTCTAATAACAACTTTATGAGCTTCCCATAATGTAAGAGCAGAGATATCACCTGTGTCATTAGATGTTAGATAATCTGATAGTGCTTTCTCAATTTCAACATGGTGAGAGGGGTGAGTCAGTATAGTGTCATTTATACACCAAGTGGTGTCATGTGATCTGGGAATTGTAGAGGCAATAGTTGTGATTACTGCGCAGTGGTCTGTCCATGGAAGATGAACAATTTTAGATGAAATGATTTCTGGTAACATACTGGATGGAGTAAAGATATGATCTATGCGTGAGAAGGACTTATGTGGGTAGGAATAATGAGTGAAACGTCTGCTGGCAGGGTTCATCTCTCGCCAAGTGTCCACTAAGCCATATGTATTAAGTAGGTGTTGAAAAGTCAAGTTTTGTACCCGTGTTAGGTTTTGAGAGCCCATTCACACAGGGGTAACTTTGGATCCGACTTCAAGTCGCCCCTAGTCGCCTCAAGTCGCGCTACATGAAAAAATCAATGTAAGTGAATGGATCCGTCTTAATGCACACTACTGCAGTCACTCCGACTTCAGTAAAGGTTCCTGTACTACTTCAATCCGACTAGAAGGCGACTTGTACCCATTGATTTCAATGGAAGTTTCCTCCAAGTCTGATCACCGTTCATACTGAGGCAACTTTACAGGAAGCAGAAAGGAAACAGAAAGTAATTTACTCCACTAAACAGCCAGCCCCCTCCTTCTCACACACAGCTGATAAGCTCTGATTGGCCACTTGTAAAGTTCCCTGTCCTGGAGGCGACTTCAAGTTGTGTTGTAAGTTGCCCCAAGTCGTGCTGTGATTCATACTCAAGTCGTGTCCAAGTTGCCTCCCAAAGTCGCGCTGGAAGCCGTGTTGCCCCTGTGTGAATGGGCTCTGAGGGAGGATTATCCAGAAACGGGAAAATAGTTGCATTGGAATCTCCACAGATAATAACTATACCAATCCTGTGAGCTTCTATTACATGAAAGAGATGAGACAAGAAGGCAGTTGGGTGTTTGTTGGGTGCATAATATGATACAATTGTAATAGGATTATCAGAAATATAACCTGTTAAAAGTATATAACGTCCCTCAGGGTCTGATAATTTTGATACTAGATTAAACGGAGTGGAATGATGAAAAACAATCAGAGTTCCACTCTGTTTAACCGTGGCAGAGGCTGTATAGAATTGTGGATACGAGGATGAAAGAAACTTGGGATAAATCTTATCTGTGAAATGGGTTTCCTGTAAACATATAATGTTAGCTTTCTTTATTGTAAAGGAGCGTAATGCTTTTATTCGTTTATGCGGAATGTTAAACCCTTGTACATTTAATGACATGACATTTATAGGGGCCATAAACCAAGTAGAATAAACATTATATCATAATAGATAAAGTACTTACCAAGAGCCAGAACAACCAGCCGGAGAGTCAAGGGGGAATAGAAAAAGGTAGAAAGAGAAGAAATAAGAGAATACAAAAAAATAACCGCATATGGAAACTAAGTATCATTAGACATAAGCTAGACAATAGGGTGTGGGAGCATCTCAGGTGAGTATATAACACTCCCTGAGAGGATCCGGGACCACCTGCAGAGTCCCACATAAAAATTAGTGGGGCTCTTTAGGTGGTATGAAGGGCAGCAAAGAATTCTTATGGGATTAACAACACCGGAGGACCACAGGAGTTATTAGAGTACTATCATAGTAATAATTAACTGATAATTTTTTAAAAAGGGAGAATAAAGAGGAAAAAAAGGAGAAAATTCAATAAAAAATAAAAAATCTTTTTGCTCTTCCTCTTTTCCTCTTCTTTCCCCATACTATTATCATAACTAAACCATATAGCCAAAGCTCATTTTATTCATGAACTTGGCACTTAAAGGAACTTAACCAGCATGAGAAGCTGGAAACCTGAAGTAAGTGAGAGGAAATTGTTTGAGCTGGAAAGTCAGTCCATTGAGTCCACAATGGTGGGAGGTGAATGTTCCTAACGACCACGCTTATTAAGATTTTGATATGACGAGGATGCAGAGCTGGGTCCTGTAACTTTATTTTGCTGTGAAGATCGAGAGGTGGAACGTCTGCGGGGCTGTTCTTTGGTCGAGTTTTCTTCGGCTAAGCCTATTTCAATTAGGATCGATTGTAAATCTTCTGAAGAGCGACAGATTATTTAGTTTCTAGGTATGTGAATCGAAGACAGAAAGGAAATCCCCAATGGTAGACAATTTGATTGCGCTGGAGTATCTGTAATTGAGATTTGAGTGCACGTCTCTTAGCAACCGTAAGTGGGGATAGGTCAGTGAAGAGCTGATAGCTATGGCCCTGAAAGCTGAGGAGTTCTTTGCCTCTGGCGGCTGTTAAAAGCTGTTCTTTGGTTCTGTAATAGTGCAATTTAGTAATGATATCTTTAGGAGGGCCATTGGATTTGCGTAGAGCTAAGGCTCTATGTACTCTGTCCAATTCAAGCCTATCAATGGGAATACCCGGTATTAATTCCTGAAACAGCACCGTAACTGTTGCCTGCAGGTCCAAATAAGATTCAGGGATCCCCCTAATACGCAAATTCGATCGACGATCTCTATTTTCCTGGTCCTCCAAACGTGACTGAAGTGTGAGGTTTTCTTCTTTTACGGTCATAAGTTCAGTCATAGAATTATGAGTGCGTGTGTCAATTTCATCAACTTTCAAATCTAAGTCTGCAGTTCTCTGACCCAGCTCTCTTATTTCTCTAGTTAACATTTCTGTTATATGGTCAGAGGTCTGCTTAAGGGCTTTCTGGAGCATATATTCAAATTGTTTAAATAAGTCAGGCTGTATAGTATTTTGTGTGTCTTTGTGGTCACAAACTGCCTCACCTATAGAAGCCTGTGTATTCTAGCTGTGAGGCAGAGACTGCTTTCTGTGTGAGCTGCTGTGCTGTGAGGGAGAGGGTGATGCCGCCATCTCAGCCGCCAGTCTGTGAAGCTTTTCCTTCGAAATACCAGCTTTAAATTTAGTTTTTGGACCTCTTAGGACCATTATTTTGATAGCAGGCTGTGTTGGGGTGAGCCGTGTCCCGTTTTTAGTTATTTGTAACGGCGCTGGGACCTGTAGTCCTCCGGTTCGCTATCCTGAGGAGCGGAGCTCCAAGGGGACATTACCGCCGCCTTAGGCTGCCGCGCATGCGCCTCGTCATTTTTAATTTTGGCCCTCCTGGTCACTTCCCATGCCCTGACAACAGACCGCATAGACACTGTGAGGGGATAAGGAGCCCTGCATCCACAAAACAGCAGGTGCAATAATGCCTCATAGGATCCCACAATTACCACCTCCAGTGACACGGCTGCATCATCCTCTGGCTGCGTCAGTCACCTGTGTACAAATACCAACTATCCCACTAAAAAATTGCGTGAGAAATTGGGTACTGCTAACCTCCCTTCTTTCCAAGGTTATTGCAGCACTTGTAGTTTGATAAGAGGGGCACTGCCGCACCTCACAAAATCAGACACCAATCTATCTATAGGAAAGGGTGCTGCTTGAATGTGAATTCATGGATTTCTTCAACTATCAAACAGATGCCAGACAGCTTAAAAGTTTTAAAATACATACATTATTTTATCTGTTTTGGATGGCGTGAGAAAGAGTTTAATTATGTATCAAGTCTGGCCCCATGGAACCAAGCTGCAACTGCAAGCTAAACACTGTGGCAGTTCCTGAAATGCAAAATTGCTTCTCGGATATAAAAAAGAGCAAAAAACTGAAGAAGAAAAAAAAAAAGCCTGTCGGGAGGCATCAACATTGCCTCCCAAATGCCCTCAAACCTCTTTTCCCCACTTTTCAGAGAGTGGTAGACATCACCACAAGTGTGAATAGAGCCTAATGCTGGCCATACACGCACAGAATTTTAGCCGAAACTGGACGTTTTCGGAAAGATCGTTTGACAATCGTGCCGTTAGTGGACCCAACTTTACCAGCGATTTTGACCGTGGGTCCGGCCAATGTCAATGGATCTGAAGCGAAAACTTTTACAGTTTCAACTAAAGTGTATATGTGTATGTAGTAATTGAAACGATAAGAATATTCTTTCTTGAATAATTTATATATGTTTTTATTGCTATCCAATTGTAACGACGATCATGGAAACGATCATGTAAACCAGTTTATTCTGTGAGTTAGTGGGCAATTCGCTTTCGACCGATGAATAATCGTTCAATCTGCAAACGGCTGAAATTCTGTGTGTATATGGCCAGCATAAGTGAGGACTTCCTCTCACTTTGGAGAATTTACTGTTGCTCTCTGTTGTGTTTCTGTAACATGAAGGGAAATCTCTAATGGGGGTGATGGAAAAAAAAGAAAAAACTTTTGCGGGTTGCAGATACTGTATATTTCGCAAATGTGTGGAACTAAACCTCTGTTTTTATCGCAACGTGTTAGACAGTATAATTTTTTATTTATAGGCTTGTTGGTAAGTGTGCTGGGTAAACTTTTGTTTGTTTGTTTGTGCTGTGTTAAACCCTTCTATGGGCTGTGCTAAGCCTTTCCTGTGCTTCAAAGGCTAGTTATAAATTGGGGTGGTTGCCATTTTTTTTATAGCTAGTGTAGCCACCCTGCCTTAAGCAGAAGTGTCAAAATTTAGTTCTGCATGGCTGCATTCAGCCAACATCAATATGTATCCTTTGTTTTGTACAGTTTCCTGTTGGTTGTCCCTTTTATAAGTAGGTGGCACTGTCACCTCTGGTATTAGTGTGAGATCATACAGTAGATATGGATTATGAATATTCATATCTTTTCTCAGCTCACCATTAGGCGTTTCCTGTGCCAGTGGTGCATTATGAGAAAGGGCAAAAATATTTGGGGCTAGCTGTTGCAAGCTCTTTTTCCCCCAGGCTGCGGCCTGAGGAAGGTGTATGTGCTGGAGCTGCTTCCTAGGCCCGTCTAATTAATGGGGGCCTGAAAGTGACTAGGCCTGGAGTTTGCTCCTGAAGGTAAAGGGATTTGAAGCTGTCCTCTGAGTAAGGGATGGAATCCCATGAAGGCTGTTGCTACAAGTGCTAAAGAGTTCTCACAGAGTGTCGGTCCTTAAATGTCCTTTTCCTGTGCAGTGATGCGTGAAGTTCTGCTTTAATCCTGAGTATCTGCAACCCTAACCCTCTCTTCCATGGACTGTGAGTACTAAAATACCTTTTTTGGTTCATCTAAAAGTGACTGGCGCCCATCTGTCTTTATGTCCGACTATGCCTTTGTGATCCATCTATGAGGTAACGGTCATCCCACCTTGTCTCTGGGGGTACCACCGTGCTTCCAGTGGTCAGCGGGGTACCACATGTGCTTGATGTAATTGGTGTGGTGATGCTTTGGATGCCTTCAATCGCCATTGTGCTCTTGCTGGACTTCTAATGTGTCCCTGCGCTTTTAAGAAAGAATGGGCTCCCTCCAGGTATACCTGCCTTCATCCCATGCTATACAGGGCAGCACAGTGGTGTAGTGGGTAGCACTTTCACCTAGCAGTAAAAAGGGTCGCTGATTTGAATCCCAACCATGGCACTATCTGCCTGGAGTTTGCATGTTCTACCTGTGCCTGCGTGGGTTTCCTCCGGGTACACCAGGTTTCCTCTCACACTCCAAAGACTTGCTAGTAGGTTAATTGGCTCCTGTCTAAAATTGGCCCCAGTATATGAATGTGAGTTAGGGACCTTAGATTGTAAGCTCCTTGAGGGTAGGGACTGATATGGATGTACAATGTATATGTAAAGCACTGCGTAAATTGGCAGCGCTATATAAGTACCTGAAATAATAATAATACAGTATGCTCCAATATCAAGACTCTCAAATATTAGAGCTAAAGTGTAACTAAAGGCAAAACTTTTTTCTTTAGTTTTCAACACAGCAGAGATGGATTAGAACACCTGTCCATTTTTAATGCTGTCTGCAACGCCCCCCCCCCCCCCCCCCCCGTTAAAGTGATTCATCCTCTCAATTTGTCCTGTGTCCCATTATCATTGAAAGTAACAGTAAAAGAAAATCCCAAATTCCCCAGAAAAATAAGAGAGGGGAAACCTTCCAATAAGGACACTAGTTCTGGTGACCTGGGGGTCTCCAAGGAATTCCCTTAATTTTCAGGGTTTTCCTATCACTTCCTATGGGACAGGAAGTGAAGGGAAATCTCTGCAATGGGACACAGATGGCGAAAAAAAATCTGACAGGGGTTATAACCCTCCCTTGCTCTATCCAAAATGAAAAAAAAAGTTTTGCCCAAAGTTCTACTTTAAGACCGCACTTTACAGAGAGGCAGTGCAGCTTCCACATATATTTGCAAATGTATGCAACTAAAACTTCTGTTTTCAACACAAATTGATAGACAGGGTCATTTGAGGCTTTTTTTATTTTATTTTATTTTATTTATTTTTTTTTGCACGTTAGCTTGTAAGTGTGCTGGGAAAACTTTAGTTTGCTTGTGCTGCATTTTTTCTATCACCCACTCTATCCAAAACTAAAACTAAAAACTTTTTTTTAATTTAAACTTCCAGGTGTCCTATTAGCAGCAAAATTGACTATGGAGAAAGCTTGGAAAAAGCAGTTTGCTTACTTTGCAGAAGTTTGCTGATGGATTGACGCCTTCTTCATTAATGAAAAGCTTGCTAGCGTTCTTTTAGACACACATAGGAAATTCATTGTGGCATGGACTCCATAGATACAATAGGCCCATCCTTGAATGCCCATAGCAAGTGACTCATCCCTATAGGCACAGAGAACTAAAGCCCTGGCTTGGGTGTTGTCTTTGATGTCCTCTTTCGCTTCCTTCTCTCACTTTTCTCCCTTCTACTCCACTTTTGACACTTCCTCACACCTCCCTATGATGGGGGCCATTTTTCTCTTATGCCGCGTACACACGAGCGGACTTTTACGGCAGACTTTGTCCTGCGGACTTTTCGACGGACTTTACGACGGACTTTCCGAATGAACGGACTTGCCTACACACGATCAACCAAAGTCCGACGGATTCGTTCGTGATGACGTACGACCGGACTAAAACAAGGAAGTTCATAGCCAGTAGCCAATAGCTGCCCTAGCGTCGGTTTTTGTCCGTCGGACTAGCATACAGACGAGTGGACTTTTCGACTGGACTTGAGTCCATCGAAAAGATTTGAAATATGTTTCATTTCTAGGTCCGTCTAACTTTTGGGGTAAAAAAGTCCGCTGGAGCCCACACACGATTGAATTGTCCGACGGACTCCGGTCCGCCGAACCAAGTATGTCGTAAAGTCCAGTCGTGTGTACGAGGCATTACTCTTTACTTTGAATCAGACTTAAAGTGGTGTTCCATCCTAAAAAAAAAAAGTCATGATTGTGCCTAAAAAAAAAAAAAAAAAAAAATTTGGATATTTTTTTTTTTTTTACTTACCTCTAAATGCCTGTTGCTAGGGGGTCCCTCGTAGTCTGCCTCTTACAGTGCCTGAGCTGGTGACATCACTTCCCCCTCTGCACAGGAAGGGCTCAGCTCTGCTCCCTCCCTCCTGTCAATCATCTGGGACCCATTACAGGTCCCAGGTGACTGAGCGGCCAATCACGGTGCGCGGCGCCGCTCGCGCATGCGCAGTGGGTGCCAGGCTGTGAAGCCGCTGAATGGAGGGGGAGACGAGCGGGGCTTCGATCCCCCGCATCGCTGGACCCTGGGACAGGTAAGTGTCCAATTAAAAGTCAGCAGCTGCAGTATTTGTAGCTGCTGACTTTTAATTTTTTTTTTTTTTTTTGACTGGCCCTCCTCTTTAACTCTCCAACAGGTTTTCACAGCACATCTTGGTCAGTATATTGCTAGCTACCTCAATCCTTGCAAGATAAACACGGTCCACCTCTGTATTTAGCTTACTAATCTGGGCATGTATAGACTTTCAAATTAAAACATAAATTTATAGTTAAAAAAAAAAAAAAACAGAAACGTATGTTACCGATGGCTACAGTTTTGTCAACCAACTGCTTATATCCAGAAGCTTTATCATATTACAATTTGTACTTTAAATTATTTATTTTTTTTAGAAAACTCTTTTTTAATAAAGTTTTTTCACATAGAAAAAAGTTAAATAAAACATTTTGGCTTTAGATATACTTTGACTATACTGCAAAAACTAACCTCTTTTTACATCAGCCGTACAGGATGTGACATGGGACTTCAGGGTAAAGAATGTATCTACATGACAAATGTTTCTGAATAATACAAATACTTTGCAAGTGGAATTCCATAAGTAAACATTCCATATATTAGTAGTAAACTAAATTTCTAATACTGCGCAAGAGCCTCAAACCAAGAGGGTTCACGTGCCTTTAATACCCTCAAGAAGGTTTATGTGTTTAGACATGTCCGGTCATTCCGTTAAACTACATATAACTGATCTCATTTTGGGATTTTCAAGGATGAGGCAAGCAAACACATGAGATTATGTTTCTCGTTAAGTTTTTTCTAGTAGCATGTGCTGTAATTGACGTTTGTTTTACCTATAAACGTGTCTCATGACTCTTCACAATTCACATCTGTGTTTACAAGACACAACTTGTGTTGTTTTATCTAAAAAAAAACAGCTAATATATTGGGAAAACCCACTGACTGCACATTTGAGTAAGTTTTGCAACTTTAGTGATGTGTAGACTGGAGGTCATTTTCGTCTTTGTATTTTAGATTTTCTTTCTCTTTTATTTAATAGATTCTATAAAAAAAAAACCATACAAATATAAAAAATTGCACATATTTAATTTGTGAATCCCATATATTTTTATAACTCAAAATATGTACACTTCTATTTTATAGATTTTTCTAGTGAATTGTGTTCAAGAACTAGGAATGTTCCTTGTAGTACATGCACATACTACTGTTTGGGAAGCTGTGCCTTAGAACAGGGTTGTCCTAGTAGCTCTCTGAAACACCGTTATCATATTAGGACACAGACTGCAGTGCCCACGACCAACAGATTCAACACCTAAAGCCCTGAAAAACAGAGTCCTGCAATCCCCAAAATGTGCTGGATATGTTTTATGTTGTACACTAATAAACCGATCATTATTCTCTAAGTGGCTGAAGATTTTAAAACGTACTATTTATACATGGTAATTCTCATCAACCTACACAATCTTAAGCAATAAAAAACAAACAAAAAAAAAGTTTGGACTGGAGATCGAGTTTAATAGTACAATAAGTTGGTATACATATATATATATATATATATATATATATATATATATATATATATATATATATATATATATATATATATTTTGCAACTTACTAATTCTTATGCCGCGTACACACGGTCGTACTTTTCGTCTACAAAAGTCGGACAGCCTGTCCGACAGACTTCCGGCAGACTTTCGGTGGACTTGCGGCGGACTTGCGGCCTACTTTCTAACGAACGGACTTGCCTACACACGACCACACAAAAGTCTAACGGATTCGTACGTGATGACGTACACCGGACTAAAATAAGGAAGTTCATAGCCAGTAGCCAATAGGTGCCCTAGCGTGGCTTTTTGTCCGTCGGACTAGCACACAGACGAGCGGATTTCGGGGTCCGTCGTAGTTACGAAGTAAAGTTTTAAAACATGTTTCAAATCTAAAGTACGTCGGATTTGAGGCTAAAAAAGTCAGTTGAAAGTCCGGAGAAGCCCACACACGATCGGATTACCAGCCAGCTTTAGTCCATCAGCGTCCGTTGGACTTTTGTAGACGAAAAGTAGGACCGTGTGTACGCGGCATTAGATATGGTGGCTACTTTTGTTTTCTTTTTTCCTTTATTCTCATCTGGTGATCCGGCAAAAGCGGTAGTGAAAGGGGGACAAACAGTTTAACACTGACAGGGGTGCTTACAATGATCTGCTTTATTCATTTATGTAAACCTTTATCCCAAAAGTAAAAAAAATCTGTTGCTGTAACTGCTTACAGAGAGTTAGCTGGAGTTTGGATTTAATTTCCTAGTCAAGTCAATCTAAATCTTCTAGTACATCTAAACACTACCCTCTCCCCAGATTGACAATGCTGAAGTCCAAAGTTGTCTCTGTTGACCCTCTATCCAGAGTGGAGACACCCTAAGGCAGGAAGTGTGCTACTGGCAGGATCACCAGGTGAAAACAAAGTAAAAAAGCCTAAAAAACAAACCGAATTGGGGAAGCACATTTAAGAGTTGGTAAGCTGCAATATATTAGTTTTATTTTTGGGTTTAACACCGCTTTAACTCCAGCTTCTTTAGAAATCAGTTTTCAGTTTTATATGTGGGTGTACATTAGTGCTATACCTTTTTCAAACGACTCTATGCAAATGTTTTGCTTTGCATTGACAGAAGATAAGTATAGCAGAAAATCCCTACTGAGATTCAAGAATCCCAAACACATACTGTTTGCAGATGGTGAATGTTAATTAACATTGTTTGCGATTAGATGCTTGGGACCCAGCGGGGGGTTCCCTGCAATCAGCTGTGGGCAGAGGCCCCATGAAAAATAATAGGAAGCTGATAGCTCCCACAGCTATTCATGGCCACTTGCATGTAAACCCTTAAGCAGTCTGCATTCAGAGCTGATCATTCACAGGTAAATGCTCCATCAGCAATTACATGCGATTGGCCACAAAAAGCTGTGGGACCCTTTTAGCCTCCCATTGTTTTCAATGGGGCTTCTGTCCACAGCTAATGATAAACCCCCAGCACTTTAACCCTAACACCAATGGCCTCCTGCTCTATCAATATAACTGAACTTGAATCCACAATAAAGACTGTTGCAAGATGTTACATGGTTCCATTCTGATTGGTGCATCTTCGTCCGTCTCCCCTGACACATACTTTCGTGGCTGCCCTGCCCTGGAAGATGTCTTACATACATGGTGGACCTGCCCCATTCTCGCAAGATTCTGGACCAAAGTTCTCAAACTCCTGCCATCTTTGTTTAACTGCCCATAGAGATCCCTAGTATGTCCTACTCTATATTAAATTTCCAGGTGTCCTATCAGCGGCAAAACTGACTATAAAGAAAGCTTGGAAAAAGCAGTTTTCTTACTTTGCACAAGTTTGCTGATGGGTTGACGCCTTCTTCATTAACCGCTTCAGCCCCGGAAGATTTGGCTGTTGAATGACCATTTTTTGCAATTCGGCACTGCAACGCTTTAACTGACAAGTCGTGCGGCGCTACACTCAAACAAAATTGATGTCCTTTTTTTCCCAACAAATAGAGCTTTCTTTTGGTGGCATTTGATCATCTCTGCAGTTTTTACTTTTTGCGCTATAAACAAAAAAAAGCGACAATTTTGAAAAAAAATGCAATATTTTGTACTTTTTGCTATAATAAATATCCCCATTTTTTTAAAGAAAAAAAGCAATTTTTTTCTCAGTTTAGGCCGATATGTATTCTTCAATAAGCGTATATTGATTGGTTTGCGCAAAAGTTATAGCGTATACAAAATAGGGGATAAATTTATAGCATTTTTATTATTATTATTTTTTTTTACTAATAATGGCGGCGATCTGCGATTTTTATGAGGACTGTGACATTATGGCAGACACATCAGACACTTTTGACACATTTTTGGGACCATTGGCATTTATACAGCGATCAGTGCTATAAAAATGCACTGATTACTGTAAAAATGTCACTGGCAGGGAAGGGGTTAACACTAGGGGGCGATCAAGGGGTTAATTGTGTTCCTGCTCCTGTTCCTGTGTTCTAACTGAAGGGGGGAGGGGACTGTCTAGGGGAGATGACAGATCGCTGTTCATACCTAATATTAACAGACGATCAGTCACTTCTCCCCTCAGAGAACCTGGAAACTGTGTGTTTACACACACAGATCCCGGTTCTCAGTGTGTCACCAGCGATTGTGGGAGCCCAGAGGTGATCGCGACTGCCGGGCACTCGCATCGGCTCCGAGGGTGAGCAGCGGGCGCGCGCCCCTAGTGGCCACAGGGCGAAGTGGCGTTACATAACGTAGTTTCGCCCAGCCAGGCCATTCTGCTGCAGTAAAACTGCGGCGGCTGGTCGGCAAGTGGTTAATGAAAGGCTTACTAGCATTCTTTTAGACACACATAAGAAAATAATTGTGGCGTGGACTCCATAGATACAATACGCACATCCTTGAATGCCCATAGCAAGTGACTCATCCCTATAGGCACAGAGCCCTAAGGCCCTGGCTTGGGTGTTGTCTTCGATGTCCTCTTTCGCTTCCCTCTCTCACTTTTCTCCCTTTCTACTCCACTTTGACACTTCCTCACACCCCCCTATGATGGGGGCCCTTTTTCTCTAATGCCGCATACACACGAGCGGACTTTTCGACCGGACTGGTCCGACGGACTATCCTACGGACTTTCGGCAGACTTCCAACGGACATTCCCAACGAACGGACTTGCCTACACACGATCACACCAAAGTCTGACGGATTCGTACATGATAACGTACGACCGGACTAAAATAAGGAAGTTGATAGCCAGTAGCCAATAGTTGCCCTAGCGTCGTTTTTCGTCCGTCGGACTAGCATACAGACGAGTGGACTTTTCGATAGGAACTGGGTCCGGCGGCGTTCCGACATAAAGATTTGAAACATGTTCCAAATCTAAAGTCCGTCAGATTTTCGACCGAAAAAGTCCGCTGCAGGTCCGATGAAGCCCGCACATGGTCAAATTGTCCGCCGGACTCGGTCCGTCGGATCAGTCCGGGCGAAAAGTGGCATTACTCTTTACTTTGAAACTAACAACACAGCAACAGGATTTCACAGCACATCTTGGTCAGTATATTGCTAGCCACCTGAATCCTTGCAAGATAAACATGGTCCACCTCTGTATTTAGCTTACTAATCTGGACATGTATAGACTTTCAAATTAAAACATAAATTTATAGTTAAAAAAAACTTTGTAGATATCAGTAACTTATGTTACCGATGGCTACAGTTTTGTCAACCAACTGCTTATATCCAGAAGCTTTATCATATTACAATTTGTACTTTGAAATACTTTTTTTTTGGAAAATTCTCTTTAATAAAGGTTTTATACATAGAAAAATAAGAATACAAACTTGGAACATAGTAAACATTCAGCACTACAATTTACCAGCACTAGTGTACAATGCAGCTACCGAACCAAATAAAAGAAAACGTCAAAGATCCTTCCAGAGAAAAATCATAGCAAGGAAAGAAAGGGGGTACACACAATACATATTCATTATATGCAGTACAATATCCCCTCCCTGCTGTATAAGAGGGAATTATAGGTGCCCATCCAGGCTTACACAAGTCTCACTGCTTGCCACATATGACAACCATCCACCAGGAGGCAGTTAATCTGATGCTGTTGACCTGTATTCTATCCAACCACCCCACACTATTTTAAACTTATCAGGTACCCCTCTATTGAGATACGTGGTTTCATACAACAGTAGATCCTTGTTAACCAATGCCTTCCAGGCTATAGTGGTAGGGGCCAGCGGTTTCTTCCACAATAGGATAATCACTTTGCGAGCATAGTACAGGTCCAGAAGTTCCTAAAGACATACAGGAATAGGGGGAGAAATTTCATTTTCAGCAGATTTATTTAACCAATCAGGGATAGCGGTAGGTTACGCCAGGCCTGTGTGCGTTGCTTAAGTGTCTGCAGAATCAGAGCAACATTTAGAGGAATAAAGTCAGATACCGACTGGGTAATATTCAGTCCCAAATATTTCACCTTATCTACCCAATGAAGTGGGCAGCCTGTTGGGGCCCTGAGGGTTGGGGATGGAACTTTTAATAGCAAAATTTGTGACTTACCCCAATTTACCTTACGACCGGAAAACCTTGAGAAGGTGTCTAGGCTGGACAGAGCTGAGGTCAACGAATGGTCATGATCCCCCAGGAAAAGCACCATATTATCAGCGTATAGCGCCTTTTTTCCTCCAATACACCCACCTGTATTTGGCCCCAGAAGACCTACGCAGGGCTGGAGCCAAGGGCTCTATAAGCAAGGCAAATAGGCCAGGAGATAGCGGGCAGCCCTGGCGTGTTACCCTAGCTACTGGGAAGAACTCTGATACCATCCCATTGAGTCTGACTGCCGCAACTGGGGAGTGGTATAGCAGCGCAATCCATTGACAGAATAAAGGGTCAAACCCGAACCACCATAATACTTCCTGCATGTAGCACCAATCCACGGAATCAAAAGCCTTCTCTAAATCCAAAAAAACTAATATTCCCCACTTGGTAATCTCAGGGCCTAGCTGTAGATGAGTATAAACCCTTCTCAGGTTGATATCAGTGGCCTTTTCCGGCATGAACCCCGTCTGGTCCTCTAACACTAAATGGGATATAACTGACATAAGTCTGTTGGCCAGCATTTTTGTAAGGATTTTAAAATCCATAATTAGTAGTGAGACGCAATGCAAGGGATCCTTGTCTGGCTTGGCTATAAGCACAATATGTGCATTGTACATTGAGGGAGGCAGCTGGCCCACCTGTAAACATTCCCGATAAAGGGCCAACAGGCACAGTGAGATAAAATCCATATGTTGCCTGTACCACTCAGCCGGCAGCCCATCGCCTTACGGTTTGGAAAGGAGCCTACCGCTGCAGCAAGTTCCTCCGACCCAAAGGGGGCATCTCCGAAGACAAAGTGGGAAGGTGGAGTTGTTCCAAGAGTGCAACCAGGTCCCCCTTTCAGTAGGATGGAATAGGAGAATATAGTGTTGCGTAAAAAGAGAGGAAAGTGTCAAGAATTTCCTCCCTAGAAGACACTGGTGATCCAGAGGGTGAATATACACAAGGGACAACAGTGGAGGAACAAGCATGGCCAGCAAGCGTCCATTCTTATCCCCCATGTTTAAACACCCACTCCATAGTATGTGTACTAGCTTTTTTTGTCATGTCTTTATAGTGCAAATGAAGCTCCCTTCTGGTTTGACGCAGGTCTGCCAGTGAGGCAGATGAGGAAGTATCAGCATATATCTGGGCGCATACCTGTTCCTCCTCCTGCAAACTCAGTATCGTGGCTATATTGGGTTCTAGCGGCCTTAATGCCCGAAATGTACTCCCCTCTAATAGTCACTTTAAAAGCATCCCAGGTTAATTGTACAATGGTGGAACCCTCATGAATTTGCCAGTAAGACTGCAATGATGTTGGATGGCTCCTTCCACAGATGGATCACATACCCACTTTGGAGATAGTCGCCAAGCACCTGAGGACCGAGGACCCGCCAATCGCAACACAACCTGTAGCGGAAAATGATCGGACAGACCCTGGGCAAATATGAGGCCTCCAATATCAACGGCAGCAGGTCTGAAGAGGAAATGCTAGGTCAATTCTAGAGGAGGAAGCATGTACCAGAGACAAATGTGAGTAGCTTCTGAGATTCGGATGCTTCCACCTCCATAATTCCGTCAGCCCCGCAGAAGCGGCCCAATGAACCAACTCCATATTCTGTGCGCGCTGTGAATTTGAAGTATCTAATGTGCAACCAAGGATATTATTGAAGTGTCCAGCCATTAGGATTTTCACAGGGGCCAATGCAGCCAGTTTATCTAAGATTTCATAGAGAAGCTCGCTGGAGAAAGGCAGTGGGATATACATATTCACTAGTGCTATACGACATGTATGTATTTCCAACACTACCATAGCATACCTCCAGCCCGGATCCGTAACAACTACTTCAATACTACAAGGCAAAGATTTGTTCAAGAGGATTGTTACTCCCCTGGCATAGCATGAGTAGGTGGCATGTATAGTTCGCAGTATCCACGGGTGCTTAAGGGCTAAAATTTTATTACCCATAAGGTGTGTTTCCTGGAGAAACATGATATGTTGGCGGTGGGTGCATAAATATTTAAGTACTAGGGCTCTTTTAATTTTAGAATTTAGTCCCCTGACATTCCAGGAGACAAGTTTAATCTGTGTACCCATGAGTGCGTACTTTGAAATACTTGAATAAAAACCTGTTGAAAGTGAAATTTTCTTGTTAGGCCTCACTGTAATAAATAATGGAGGAAACACTGTATTTGATTTGTCACACATGTTATAGCTATACAGTATGTAAACATAACCTCTGCAATACTAACTTCCTTTGACGTTTATAGGTGCTCTTGCGATTGACCTTTGAAAGTTTTTGATTATATATGTTGAATCACTAAACACCTTGCATTCACAATACTTCTACTACCACCATTAGAGGTGTACAGGTTTCAGCCATTCATAACTTGTGTCACTTCCACACGTTATACCCTGTAAGGGAGAGGTGCCAGGCCGAGGTCCTGACTCACACTCACTTCTTCCGGCCAATCCCCATTACTAAGTCATGAGAAAAAAGTTGAGAAAACAGGAATAATGATATTTACTTAATGGCACTTGAAACAATGGCAGACCACTATAACGACAAAGTTCTATCTTAGGAAACTGAACTTTCCCTGAGCTTAGTGAATAAGTTAGTCAGCAAAAAAAAAAGTTTAGATTTTTTTTTATTTCCCTTGCACCTGCACATTCAGACTGAACACAGTTTCACAAATCATTCGCTAAATTTCACCTTACAAAGCAAACATACACTTTGCTATGCTATGCTAAGTTTGTTTTTTTAAAGTTACTTTGCTCCAGCTTGGTTACATTTAATTCTTGAAATCTCACATCCAGAGGGTTGCTGGGGAATGCAGATACTGTGGCAGTCTGTGCTACATACAGTTGGCACGGGTCTGTTTAAGTTTTGCTCAAGCAAATTTCCCACTGTGTACTCTATACAGGGGTCGCTTGCTCAGGGGTGCATAGCTCACATCTGGAGGGCCGCTGGGGATGCAGAAATTCACTATAGTAGTCACTATAGTAGTCTGTGCTACATACAGTCAGTGCTAGTTACTTTCACATGCTTCTCAAGCAATTTGCCTTCTGTATACCAAAGGGTTGCTTGCTTGGCAACTCCAAAATTCAGAAAACGTAATGGATTTTTTAAAATGAGTACAAGGTGTTCACTGATTGGACAAGGTGGAGATTGTGACATACACCCACCCCTCCTCTCTGCCTCGTCCAATGAGAAAGCATGGTGGAGATCTGAGCAAACAACCCATTGGTATACGGAAGGCAAATCACTTGACCTGCATGTGTAAGCAACTATCACTGACTGTACTGTATGTAGCACAGGCTACTATAGTGAATGTCTGCATCCCCAGCAGCCCTCCAGATGTGAGCTATGCAGAATTAGATGTAACCAGGCTGGACCAATTTATGTTTAAAAAAAAAAAAAAGATTCCTGGAGCTCACCTTTAAGTAAATAAATTCCAGTCAATAAATATATCTGTAGCATCTGTTACAAAACATTAACAAGTTACACAGTAACTTGTTCAACTTTTGCGGCCAAATTTAGTTATGTTATCTTCCTACTAACATAGCGTAACTTAAGAAAATATAAAAAAAAATTGCTGGTTACCTTTATAAGTAATTTTACTTGCTTAAAATTCCCCACATGCTCTCCCTTCTTTGTAATATTTAGGAGGGTGCTGTGGAGTAATATTTAACACAATTTAAGCTTGTCTGTGCTGTTCATTACCAGCTTAGATTTTATCACTGTCTGTTGTAACAAAGGGTTAAAAATTTACAAACAACCTTCTTGCATTGTATGTTAATGAGGGATAGCTAATGGCCCATACACACGATCGGAAAAAATTGGCACGAAATATATCGCTTTCTAATCAATCGTATGATAATCTGATCACTAGTACAGAGCTTTCGATAGCCGATCACGACAGTTCTTGCGATATTTTTAGATCAGACAAGCACGAAATGTTTTCTCAAACTATACCAGATTTTACGATTTTGGTTTACTCAATACAATTGTCATTAGAAAATACAATAATATATACAAATACACTACAACACATTACATCACTTCTGAATTTTTATTCTGTCGTACGAGAATTCTCGTAACTTTAGTAAACTCTTCATTTTCAATATGAGACTAGAATTCCAAAAAAAAAATCCGGACGATCATTCATCTGATAATCTCATCGTGTGTACCAGGCATTAGTCTGTGGGAACAAAGACACTGTGAGGTTGATATATTAAAACTGGAGAGTGCAAAATCTGATGAAGCTCTGCATAGAAACCAATCAGCTTCCAGTTTTTTTTTTTTCCCCCACAGCTTAATTGAACAAGCTGAAGTTAGAAGCTGATTGGCTACTATGCACAGCTGCACCAGATTTTGCACTCAACAGTTTTAGTAAATCAACCCCTGTATGACTCTCCAGAAGTTCTTATTATTAGCCTTGACACCTTCTCCTCAGAAACATCTAAAAGGTAAAAAATATTTTAAAATATTTTTAGGCATGATGTGTGAATGGGAACACATGACAACCATATACTGGGGTTTTCTAAAATTTGACTGCAAATGTAGGAATACCCTTTAAATGTATTATATTATTTATTGGTTCCACTATTTCCCAATCACCAGGCCAAAATGAAACAGGATAGTGTCAGTGCTCCTTTAACATTTGTGGGCTGTTTCGCACACCAGAGACGTAACTGAGTATGCATTTTGGGATAAAGCAAATATGCATGGGGCGCTGTGCTGCAAAATCAAAAATAATATTAAATCGCTGATTCTCTATGGGCCCATTTCCCTGTATCCATTTTGGTGTGTTGTGTTAACACACGTATGTTAACACACGTTATGTTCCCGCGTTCATGTGCCTTGCTTTCGGCAGCCCATTCAAATAATGAGCTGCCAACATAATAGAATGGACAAAAAACAGACATATAGATATTTGCCAATGCAGTGCACCATAACGCATGGGTACTGCATTACTGTGTTTTGTGGTGTGCTGCAACCCATATGTGTGGAAGGTTCACTGGGTTAGTGCTTTGGGGTGTCATTCAGAATGAATGGCATCACACCATGCTAATGCACATAACGTGCATTAGCATGCATTGCGGTAACACGTGCATTATGGCAATGCGCCAGTACAGATAGACCTTAGAATTACATGGGTACTTCACAGCAAGTTCAACTCAAAGCAGAGACCTGACTGGACGAAGGGTGAAGGATATTTCCTCATCTTGGATGACCAATGGTAATAAAAAAACAGGCACATGATCAGGGGCGGACTGACCATTGAGCGACTCGGGTACTGCCCAAGGGCCCTGGACCACTAGGGGGCCCCATCAGGGTTGCCAGCCTCAGTAAAACCAGGGACAGTATGTATAAATCTGTGTTTTTTTTTACATCCGTCTGTGTATACTGTGTGTACATGTATGTGTATACTGTGTGTGTGTGTATACTGTGTGTGTGTATACTGTGTGATTGTATACTGTGTGTGTGTGTGTATACTGTGTGGCCCCATAATCTCTGATTACCTGGGGGCCCCATAATCTCCTATTGCCCGGGGGCCCCATGAGTTATCAGTCCGCCCCTGCACATGATCAAACTCTTCTCTCCTCCTCCTAAACAAAATAAAATAAAACCTTGGATTGCGAGCATAATTAGTTCCAGAACCATGCTTGTAATCCATAGCACTTGTATATCAAAGTAAACTTCCCCATAAGAAATCATGGAAACTCAAATGATTCGTTTCACAACCATTTATTCATAGGTCCTTCAGTTTATAGTCCATATAAAAAGATTATAGCAATGTGATAGGTGGTGTAACCATAAAATATCCATCCACAAATGGAAGCCTCCACAAGGGGATTAGAAGCAAAATCCATCAGGAGCTACACAGTATAAAAGAGAAGAGAGGCGCCTCTAAGTGTAGCAATATGTTGCTAAATGTTGTACCTGTCGGTTCACACTGGGGCAACATGACTTACAGCGCGACTTTGCAAGGCAACTTGGAGGCGACTTCAGCGCGACTTCGAGCAACATACAACGCAACTTCAAGTCGCCTCCAGGACAGGCGACTTTGCCTGGGGCCAGTCAGAGCTAATCAGCTCTTGTGACATCATTGTTGCACCTGGGTAAATTATTTTCTTCTTCCTGTTAAGTCACTTCACTATAGACCACGATAGACGATAGGCGACTTCAATTGAAATCTATGGGTACAAGTCGCCTAGAAGTCGTACAGGAACCTTTTCTGAAGTTGGAGCGACTTCAGTAGCGTACATTAAGATGGCTCTCATTCACTTCAATGGAATTTCTGATGTAAAGCGACTTGGGGCGACTTGAGGTCTGACAAGTCGGATCCCAAGTCGCAGTAGTGTGAACCGAGCCTAAATATAACCATATTGCTACACTTAGAGGCGCCTCTCTTCTCTTTTATACTCAGTTGTGACATGACGCTACTTGTAAATCAAGTCAATTTTTATTTTAAAACTTTGCTTGTCTTGTCTTGCAAAATGCTCTCAAACCAAGTTACTCTCAAACCAAGGTTTTACTGTAGTTTGGGTAGAATTCCATTTTAGATAAACAAACAATATGCAATTCTACATGCTATATTCCTCTATGGCTGCATTGCATATCATGGTACTAAAAACTCACCCAAAGCCAATGCTTTTTTGAAAGCTTTAGATTGAGCAGAGAAAAATTAACCACTCTCTGACCAGGTCTTTTCTGGCACTTGTTGTTTACAAGTTTAAACTAGTATTTAATTGCTAGAAAATTACTTAGAACCCCTCAACATTATATATTTTTTTTTATTGGGGACCCTAGGGAATAAAATGGCGATTGTTGCAATATTTATGTCACACTGTATTTGCGGAGCGGTCTTTCAAACGCAATTTTTTAAATGAGAAAAAAATACACATAACCCCCCCCCCAAAAACACTAAAGTTAGCCCAATTTATTTTTCGTATAATGTGAAAGATGTTACCCCAAGTAAGTAGATACCTAACATGTCATGCTTTAAAATTGTGCACGCTAGTGTAATGGCAACAAACTACGGTACTTAAAAATCTCTATAGGTGACGCTTTAACATTTTTTACAGGTTACCTGTTTAGAGTTACAGAGGAGGTCTAATGCTAGAATTATTGCTCTCGCTATAACGATCACAGTGATACCTCACATGTGTGGTTTGAACACCATTTACATATGCGGGCGCAACTTACGCATGTGTTTGCTTCTGCATGCGAGCACGGAGGGATGGGGCGCTTAAAAAATAATTTTCTCATTTATTTAACTTTTTCTTTTTTCTTTTTATGCAGTCCCTTTATTTATTTTTTGATTACTTGTATTCATATTACAAGGAATGTAAACATCACTTGTAATAGAAATAAGCATGACAGGTCTTCTTTATTGAGAAATCTTGGGTCAAAAAGAGCCCAGATCTCTCATTTACCTTTAACAGCAAAAAAAATAAAAATTACTTTTTGACTTTAAGAACAAAAAAATCCTGTCTATCTACCCAAGTAACAGAAGTGACACGAGGACTGGAGGTGACGCCAGATAGCGCTCCAGTCCTCCAAGGGCATAGAGCCGAGTGGTGGCCATCTTACCCCCACTCGACTTCCTGCCTATCCATCCAATGGATCAGATCCTTTCTGGGTTTACTGACGGCTCCGGTAAACATGGAAAAAGGACTGGGAAGCAACGGGGCACCTCTCCCGCCGCCCGTAAAAGTAATCCTGTGGCAAATCAGCTAGCTAGCTGCTGCCATAACCCCGGTATTAAATGTCAATATAAACTGTGGGCGGTCGGCAATTCTGTTTTTTTTTTTCTGCCTTTGGGGAGATTTTCTTTCACTTCCTGTTTCGGAACACAACAGAAAGCGAGAGGAGATCTTTCCAAAGAAAGTTAAAACCTTTCCTGTCCCCAGTGGAAGATTCACCCTCTGTTTTTGTTCTTTGTGCCTAATCCATAGCAACAACAACTTTTTAAGCTTCTCTGGTCTGATTGCAGTTATTCAAAGTCTGATTGGTTGTTCTACATTGTGGGACTGTTTACATCAAGATTGCTTTGTGCCCTGCCTAAATTATATGCTTGTAATTATGCCAACTAAAATCACAGACTGCTTGAAGACCAAGCTGACAGCTGAGTCAGTAACAAGATATCATGTTATGCCAAGGGGATAATGCATGCCTGAGCCATTTCCCTTCAGGTCAATTGTGGGCGATGCTGCCAAATGTGCCACCAGTGCACAATGCATCTGAATCATTGATTCTTGCAGCATTCCCATGAATGAGGGGGAGTGATCTCATTTCCTACAAGATAAAAATAACCTGCTTCAGTCATGAAATACTTCCTAATACACACAAATCAATACAAGAGATAACAATAAAACTGCACAATAAACTGTATAAGGTCTAATATTTAGGGGGATGCCACGTAAAGGTCTAGTGTCTTCTAAATTTTTTTTTCCAACACATCTCAGACTGGTTTTGTTTAAATATAGGAACTTTACTTCAAAATGTTAACCAGTGACTTCAAATATTTTCTCAATCAATATTAATATTCAGATGCTTTACGGAATGTAGCAAACCTGTAAGCAAGAGAAACTACCCCTAACTAAATAAATATCTTAACAAGTAAAAGGTGCAATGCTCAGATACCTCAATATGACAATATATGGTCCATAACAGTCCAGAGGCAAGTGTCAAGGAAGAAATAGGTGAGTCCAGTGCTGCCGACCTACCAGATTGAAATTTACTGACACGACACCCAAAATTTTCTAAAACAGCCAAGTTTTTACTGACATTTCCAAAAGTTACAAAATTACAGTTTTAAGTGCAAATTTTAGTATTTAGGCTACAAATAAGTACAATATGCAATTAGCAATGTGATTTAACCCCTTCCCGCCGAGTGTACGTAGATGTGCGTACTCGGCTTTCCGGGGTTATACAGGGATAATGCCCGCAGCTGCAGGCATTATCCCAGTACTGTTTTTTAGAGCCAGCAATCGGCTATCCAGTTATAACGCCCGATGCGGCTAAAAGCCACTCGGCTGTTATACCGGAGGAGCGGGAGGAGACGCCCCCCCTCCTGCCGCCTCCCGCCGCTCTTACTGGGCCTCCCGAAGACCAATCGGCCGCCTCTGGCAACTGGGGACGGGCTGGAACGAAGCCGTGAGCGGCTTCGTTCCAGCTTCCTAATCGTGAACACGGAAGCGACATCATGACATCACTTCCCGTTTACTCGGCTGCCAATGGCACCGGTTTTAAAAAAATACACAGTATTCAGAATCGCCGTTTCCGGGGATCTGAATACTTTGAAGTGCAAAGGAGGGATCGGGGGTCTTTTAGACCTCCGATCCCTTCATAAAGAGTACCTGTCACCACCTATTACTGTCACAAGGGATGTTTACATTCCTTGTGACAGCAATAAAAGTCATCAAATTTTAGTTTTTTTAAACACACCCGCCGCATATGTAAACGGTGTTCAAATCACACATGTGAGGTATCGCCGCGATCGTCAGAGCGAGAGCAATAATTCTAGCACTAGACCTCCTCTGTAACTCTAACCTGGTAACCGTAAAAAAAATTTAAAGCGCCGCTTATGGAGATTTTTAGGTACCGTAGTTTGTCGCCATTCCACGAGTGCATGCAATTATAAAGTGTGACATGTTTGGCATCTATTTACTCGGCATAACATCATCTTTCACATTATACAAAAAAATTCGGGTAACTTTATTGTTTGTTTTTTTTTTTAATTTATGAAATTGTCCCTTTTCCCAAAAAGTTGCGTTTAAAACACGGCTGCACAAATACCCTGTGACATAAAATATTACAATAATCGCCATTTTATTCTCTAGATTCTCTGCTAAAAAAATATATAATGTTTGGGGGCTTTAAGTAATTTTCTAGCAAAAAATACGGATTTTAACTTGTAAACACCAAATTTAAAAAATAGGCTTAGTCATGAAAGGGTTAAGGTAGATATTAGGGCAAAAAACATTTTTCTTATTTTACTTTAGATATAGTAAGTAAGTAGCTCAGGAACAGGACTCTGGCGGCAAGAAATTAGAATAGGAAGGCACACACACACATGAAGTTGACTCTTGGTCCCTTCAGTCTAAACAGCACTGACAGTCCCGCTCCCGACCTACCCTGCTCCTGGCCTGCAGATTTACACACGAGGCTCTGGCCACTCTGCTTGGCTCCCTTGCACCATGACATCACAGGACACGCTTGGGCACTGCCTCCAACAGAGCCGCCCGTTAACACTGTAGCAGGGGCTTGGATGGTCTCAGCTGGCTCTGGACCGAGCCGAATATCACAGCCATATTTTTTACTGGCAACTTTTTCCTTTTACTGGCATTTACTGGCAGGAGAAAATTGCCTGTTTTTTACTGACTGCCAGTAAAAATACTGACGGTTGCCAACACTGGGTGGGTCTGTCACGGCTGCCACCAAGGAGATCAGAAGCAATTTCCAGTAAAACTTGGAAGAAACAAGGAAAGGGTCGCCTCTGAGTATATATCATAAACAATTTATCATAAAAACAATATCCACTCGCATGGAAAGAAGTAAAGTTGAGTTTGGGTGCATCTCTGGGCTGAGGAGGTGGGATTACAGGTCGCAGTGAGTCCACTTCTAACTTGAAAGATGCAGCACATCAGATCCCAGGGAGGATAAGGTGGAACTACAAGTCACAGAGAGTCCTCTTATAGCTGACAAGGTGCAGCACATCAAAACCCAGAGAGGGTGAGGTGGGATCACAGAAAGTCCACTTTGCAGGGTGTAGATTCCAGGAAGGATAAGGGCAGTGTAGTGCCAGTGCCTGTAACAAGTCACTGGCTGACTTTGTGGAATTATCTTCTCAGTCCGGCCACTGACATGCTGTCCTCGGTGTGTGATGGGGGAGTGGAGCCCGGTGTGGATGGTAGAATCCTTTCTGCTGAGCCTTTGTATACTTACAACTGTCTAAGAGGTAGACATGTGCGGTTCGTTTCATTCCGCATTAATATTCGGACAAATTTTTCGTTACTCAGAGATTTGGATATATCTGAATACCCAAATTACAATATAAACAAATTTTACCAAATGCTCCGAATAACGTAACGAAATTCGTCTGAATTTCGGAAATTCGGAGTGAAATGCAAATCAAATTTTCCATTGAACTCCAGTCGAATTCTAACTACACATAATGCTGAAATCAAAAACTGTGTGTGTTATTAGAGTACCATTTTGAAATAATGCTGTTTTTGTTAAGCCAAAGGTGATTTAAAGAGTAATTTTAATAATTTGATGAAGATTTCTCTTTTGTTTGTTCACTTTCCTGCATTCAAATCGAAAACAATATAACATTTTAGTTTCGACCGATTCGAAAATGTATCGATTTGAGCATTTCGAATCGAAAGAATCTGTAAATTCAAAGAAAATTCGAAAAATCCCAAATACGAATTCCGAATACAAATTCTGAATACAAATTGAACGAATCAACCGAATCGAGCTAAACGAAATGACTAGATTAACGCATCAAAACGAAACGTAACAAAACAAATTTTTTCATCATGCACATGTCTATTAAGAGGGGATTTACGTTAATGTGGAAAGATTTCTGCTCACTTCCTGTTGTTTCCAGAGGACAGGAAGTGAAGGTGAAGTGAAGGTGAATGTCCCCAAGGAGACACAGATGGAAATGAAATAAATTTTTTTACAAAATTTAATGAAAGAAAAGTGGGCTTTAACCAGTCCTGACCGCGCACTGTAGCTTTACTGCTACAGTGTGGGCAGGCTGCACAGAATCACTTATATATATGTGATTATGCTTTTCTGGTTAGGGGGCACACACGCCCATCTGTGCTGTAATTCGTCACAGAACATGCCGATCACCAGGTCCCAGCACTTGGTGATCGGCTCTGATGTTTTCCGAACACAGCTCTGTGAATGTAAACAACACAGAGCTGTTTTCAGCGGCAGGGGATCTTGTAGAGCAGAGAATGAAAACAACTTGATCCCCATTAAAAGCAGTACACACATAAACACTTGTTTGCCACATATTTAAATTGTTAACCTAAAAAAAATAAAAAATAGTTCCTGTCACTTTAAAGCATGTTATACAGCACAGTGCTTGTGCTGTGTAATTTGGCCCCCTGTAACACCTGAAATACCTGGCTGATCCTGCCAGTTTCTACCCTCCCCTCTGTAAACTGACCACAGTGTATTATGGCTGATGAGCCCTGACACCGTGGTCAGTTTACATGCCTTCGTCATCCGCTCTCTCCTGTCTGCTCTCCTCTCTGCTCCCCCCCCCCTACCTGTCAGCTCGTGAGAGTACCCGCCCCCACCCCTCCTGCTGCTGAAATAACAGTGTTATTTTCATACCATCCGCTGTGTTATTTATAAAAAAATGCTGATTATACCTCATTTCAGAGCGCAGATCAGCTCTCACATGTCCGGCCAGCTCTCTCCTCGTCCCGCCTGACGTCAGCAGGGGAATCTCGGCCCTGCCTGCTGCAGCGGGGAGAGGAGAGAGCTAGTTGGTCACCTGAGCGCCCATTGGCGCTCTGAAATTAGGTATAATCACCATTTTTTTATAAATTACACACAGGGGAACACAAAATTAGGACACATAGCGGATGATATAAATTAGTCAGAGTGGCTTAACTACCACTTTAACTCCTTGATTGCCCTAGATGTTAACCTCTTCCTGCCCAGTGTCATTAGTACAGTGACAGTGCATCTTATTAGCACTGATCACTGTAATAATGTCACTGGTTAGATCAGTGGTAGTTAGCTAGTTCCCCCCAATGTCAGTTGGTGTCAGATTGCCTGCCACAATATCGCAGTCCCGTTATAAGTCGCTGATCACCGCCATTAGTAGAATAAAGAATAAATAAATAAAAATCCCAGTATATATCCCATAGTTTGTAGACGCTATAACTTTCACGCAAACCAATCAATATACACTTATTGGGATTTGTTTTTCCTAAAGAAATGTAGCAGAATACATTTTGGACAAAATGTATTGAGATTTGATTTTTTTAATAAAATTTATGGGATGTTTTATAGCAGAAAGTAAAAAAATATTGTTTTATTTTTTCAAAATTGTTGGTCTTTTTTCTTTTATATAATAAGGAATAAAAAAACCCAGAGGTGATCAAATAAGACCAAAAGAAAGCTCTATTTGTGTGAAGAAAATGATATAAATTTTGTTTGGGTACAGCATTGCATGACCGCGCAATTGACAGCTAAAGTAGCGCAGTGTCGAATAGCAATGGCCCGGTCAAGAAGGGGGTAAAACCTCCTGGAGCGGAAGTGGTAAAATAATTGCAATAAAAACAATTATAACAATTAACGTCTTATCTGCCTGTGTCTTTTCCATATAATATATTTAGCTTGCTGTCTCTAAAACTGGCCAATAGAATAAAGTGTTTAAGATATTCCGTTACAGTTGCTGTATGAGTTATAATGAGCAATGACCGAAATTGGCAGGGCAATGATAAAGGGTGAGATTTAAGGAAAAGGCATGAGTCACTTTCTCACTGTGAACACAATGCTCGGGGACTCACATTTTTCAGGGCAATGTGCACGCAGCTGGAATGAATAGGATCTGGGCCAGGATAGATCTAGGAAGATTGGGTGTTTAACTGAACTTGCCTTACATAATCTGGGGAGTAAAAATGATTGGAACATATGAAACAAATACTCTAGTCATGAAGAAGGGCTGTTTACAATTGGAAATGGAACTAATGTTATAGTGGAATCACGCCAAAACCATTTTTTTGGAAAGTCCTGAAAATATTTAAAACTGCTAAGATATACATTGCTCTCGTTGTTCATGTTGGAAACGAGCCCCCTGCCAATCCAAGTTGGGGATTGGTCAGGGTCCTCAGAATACTCCAGGCATCTCCATCTTACTTCCCCTCCCATCGTTCCATCTTTCTAGAAGGTTCCAGTACATTCTAGAAATGGGGGGGGGGTTGGGGTCTTAGCGATGCTGCCTGTAAGTCATCCAGCTCTCCCTGGATCTCTGCCCAACCCAGGAAAAACAGACAGGCTTGACTGCCAGTCAAGCCTGCACAAATGTACCTACACTAAACAAAAAATCTCAGCTCTAGCAACGCTAGGGGGTGCTACAAATGTAGTAACATAAAACATCCTGATATTATTATTTCCACTACAACTTTATTTTTAACCTACTACTAGATCTCTAATATCTCTTACTACTAAGACCTCTTTCAGCACTTGCTTGCTGTGTTGGTGGAAGGGATGGAAAGCCTTATGCCGCGTACACACGAGCGGACTTTACGGCGGACTTTGCCCGGCGGACTGGATTTCGTCGGACAATTCGATGTGTGTGGGCTCCAGCGGACTTTGTTTTCTCAAAAGTTGGACGGACTTAGATTTGAAACTTGTTTAAAATTTATCCGTTGAAATCGAGTCCGGTCGAAAAGTCCGCCGTCTGTATGCTAGTTCGACGGACTAAAAAGCCACGCTAGGGCAGCTATTGGCTACTGGCTATGAACTTCCTTGTTTTAGTCCGGGCGTACGTCATCACGTACGAATTCGACGGACTTTGGTGGATTGTGTGTAGGCAAGTCCGTTCATTCAGAAAGTCCGTCGTAAAGTACGTCGAAAAATCCGCCGGGCAAAGTCCGCCGTAAAGTCCGCTCGTGTGTACGCGGCATTAGAAATTACACTATGAACTGAGATCTAAGATGCTGAAATAGACTTGTAAATTTTTGAGGACAAAGTATTTAGGTAGAAAATGAAGGTTAAAGTGGTTGTAAACCCTTTAGACATGTGCGCCTTCAATAAATTTGTGTTGTTTTGTTCTGTTCCGTTTCGTATTAGAATTAATTTGTATTTCGTAATTTGTGTCCAAAATTTCATACGAAATACGAATTTTCGTTCGGTTTGTTAACTTTTCGTAACAATTACAAATGTTCGTTATGATGAATTTATTATTATGAGGGGCTCCCACCATCCCTGTGCTGTGCTGACTTCCTGGGTTTTTAACTTTTAGGTTCGTTAACTTTTCGGAACAATTACGAAGGTTCGTTAGGAATTTGGATCCGAAATTCGTAAACTAAATTTTGTACAAAATTCGGAAGCATAGCAATTCGTATTTCGGATCCTCCCAAATGTACGAATTTATGGAAATTTGTACGAATTTTTGATTTGCACGAAACTAATCGCACATGTCTAAGACCCTTACAACACACTTTTTGCTACAGGTAAGCCTATAATAAGGCTTACCTGTAGCTACCCTGGATGTCTCCTAAACCTGAACGGTTTAGGAGATATCCCCTGTGTTTGCATGTGCTGACGTCATCGGCACATGCGCGCTGAAGCAAACTTAAGCAATGGCACGTATGTGCCGTTGCTTCAGTGAGTGTGCCATTACCGGCGATTCACGTGCGCATGCACGGGAGTGACGTCATCGCGGCTTCAGCCAATCACAGCGCCGGAGCCCGCGATACCCGGAAGTGACTTTGGGAGTGATGCCGGCCGCCAGAGCCCGCGATACCCGGAAGTGACTCCGGGAGCGATGCCGCCCGCGGGAGCGGTGTACGAGGATGGCTGCAGGGGCTTCAATCTCAGGTAAGTAATTCATAATGAGCTAGTATGCTATGTATACTAGCTCATTATGCCTTTCTCTTGCAGTTTTTTTTTTTTTTTGTCCTAGGGTTTACAACCACTTTAACGGGTAATATCCTGCACTGCTGCCTCCCTATTCACAATTTATATCCACAGCACTGGGAAAGTGTAGAGTACTGACTACTTGATTTGGGTATAATTGATACTAAGTTCCATGACACTATTGACACAGATGACACTGCCAGATGCCGTGAGAGTGTTTGCTGGAGCAATGATGCCTCATGATCTGTGACTACTTCCTGTATGTAAAAAAAAAAAAAAAAAAACAGCTCCTACTTAGTTCTGTCCTTAGAGTCAGCACTCAATCACCTCTGTCCAGATGTGCTATACTTCCACTATTTAGTGGTTTAAATAGGTATTGCAGCTTAGGCACACAGACATACAATGAGTGCCTTTTATATAAAAAGATACCAAATGAAAATGTTGCTCTGTGTGTTACAATGGTGTCTAAGCATAAAGGTTCCTTCTACGGTATTCGTTTGTGTCACTGCAATATCCATATCTGAGATTCATTTAATAATTCTGGTTTTGATGACCCAGGTCTGTCTTCTGGATTCTACTGCCTACATTGACATGTGTCTGTGTTACACCTCTGCCTGCTTTGACCACGACCTGTTTATGGTCGGCATTCCTTTTGGTATTTAATTTTTAGCTGAATTATTTGGCTAAAAATCACCAGACAGTACTGGGATTAACATGGGTGATTAGACTTGGTGGTTATATGGCAAAATGCTTATATATATATATATAAACATGTATTTTGCGCATATTTACACATAAGTAAAAAAAATCTGGCTAAAACAGCTAACTGGTATTTTAATGTATAGTATGTAAATATGTTTTAGAAGCATAATATTTCTTAGCTTTTATTAGAAATATTTCTGACGTCTATATTGGACACAGTGAGCAGTAAAATGAAACTCCGCTTCCAGTTTTTTTTTTTTTTGTCAAGGCTTAAAGTGTTTGTTAAAGTGGAGGGCCACCCTAAAATAAAAAATAGCATTAAAATTCTTAAAAGAATTTAAAAAAAAAAACATTTGAAAAAAAATGTTTTTTTAACTTACCTGAAACCCCTGTTGCTAGGCAGTCTTCCTAATCTGCCTCTTCCTATTCCGCGGCGCTTCCTCTTCTTCGGCGAGCGACCCCCGTTGCCTTCTGGGAACCGTGTGTATCCCAGGAAACAACGGGGCCATTCACAAAGCGCCGTGCGACTCGCGCATGCGCAGTAGGAAACGGGCAGTGAAGCCGCAAGGATGGAGGCGCCGGCGGCCGATCAGGTGGACAGATCGGCCTCGGGGGGGGGGGGGGGCGACATTGCGGGCTTGCTGGACAGGTATGTGTCTTTATTAAAAGTCACCAGCTACAGTGTTTGTAGCTGCTGACTTTTAGAAAAAAATTGCGGCCGGAACCCCCCTTTAACCCCCCCAAAAAAATTAATGCTTGTTCCCTTAACGCATGTTATACAGCACAGTATAGTCCTGCCAGTTTTTCCCCTCCCCTCTCTGCTCCGATTCTGATCTATCAGGGCTGCTGAGCCCTGACACCAGTCATCCGTACGTGCCTCCGTCATCGGCAGCCTGCTTTTCTGGGTCTGTGTCTCCCTCTGTCCTCTCCCCCTCTCCTCCCTCCTCTCCCCCCTCCCCTCTCTGAGTGTCAGCCCCCCGATCCTCCCCTCCTGCTCTAAAAAACAGTTTTTATTTTCTATAGTTCCCTCTGATATAGAATATCTAGATATAGTAAGCTCCGCAGTGCATGTCATTTTATAAAAATATGCGGTATAATAGAGCGCAGTTCGGCGCTCACGTGACTGCCCGCCGGTCTCCTCCCCTCCTCTCCTCTTCTTGGCTGACGTCAGCGGGGGTTTCCACTTCCCCCTGCAGCTATCGCATCGGTACAGGAGATCAGCGGACAGTCAGCTGAGCCGGTGCTCTGAAGTAAGCTATTATACCGCATATTTTTATAAATGACATGCACTGCGGAGCTTACTGTTATATATCAGAGGGAACTATAGAAAAACATTTTTTACCTTAACAACCACTTTAATTGAACAAGCTGAAGTTAGAAGCTGATTGGCTACTATGCAGAGCTGCACCAAATTTTGCACTCTCCAGTTTTAGTAAATCAATCCCAATGTTTGGTGGTGCATGCGTTAACACACATTGTACTGTGTGTGCATCCGGCCCAAATCAGATAAATTGTATTGATTTCAATTTTGTTGATCATTGCTGTAGTTCATTAAAGTGTAACTAAAGGCAAAACTTTTTTTTTTTTTGGAGAGGGATTAGAACACCTGTCAGTTTTTATTGTTGTCTGTGACTGAGATTCGCCCTCTCCATAATTCCTGTTTACCGCTCTCATTGAAAGTAAGAGTAATGCCGCGTACACGCGAGCGGATTTTCCGTCAGAAAAATCTTGGATGGTTCTTCCGACGGAATTCCGCTCAAGCTTGGCTTGTATACACAGGGTCACACAAAAGTCCGCTGAACTTTCGACCATCAAGAACGCGGTGACGTACAACACTACGACGAGCCGAGAAAATGAAGTTCAATGCTTCCGAGCATGCGTCGAATTGTTTCCGAGAATGCGTAGGAATTTTGCGCGTCAGAATTGCTACAGACGATCGGAATTTCCGATCGGAACTTTTTCCGACTAAAAAATTAGGAACATGCTCTCAATCTTTTCCTGGCTGGAATTCGGCCAACAAAAGTCCGATTGAGCATACACACGGTCACATTTTCCGACCAAAAACTCTCATCGGTCTTTTGCTGGCCGAATTTCCGATCATGTGTACGCGGCATAAAAGAAAATCACAAGTTTTGGGTTGACATCAAAACAGGAATGGAGGAATGATACTCTGCGATTCCCTCACTTTAAACAGATTATCTTTCACTGCCTATTTTGGTTATAGGGCAGGAAGTGAAGGGGATTTTTTTTTTTTGTTCTTTTTTAAAAATCCCCTTCACTTCCTTCCCTATAACCAAAACAGGCAGTGAAAGATAATCCGTTTACAGTATCCTTACTTTATCCAAAAAAAAAAAAGTTTTGCTTTTAGTTACACTTTAAAAACCACTTCAGGACCACCCACCGTCGTTATGTCGGCTGTTTGAAGAGGAAAATTGTTGTTATGGCAGCAGCTAGCTGCCATACCACCAGTATCCTCTTCTTCAGTGGGCGGTCCAGTTTCAGACAAAAGTGGTCTCTGCGGCAGATTTGCTGCGAGATCACTTTTTATCGGTGGCGGGCTCCCCCCCTCCCTCCTCACTCCGGTGCCCTCCGCCGCTTACCGGATTCGTCGGCAGCAGCAGAGGCGATCGGATCTCCACCCTTGCTGGGCATGGAGACGAGTGAGGGGAAGATGGCCCCCACCCGTCTCCATAACAATGCAGGGCAGAAGTGACGTCAAAACGTCACTTCCGCCCATAGCTCTTAAAGGGCCATTTTTTAAAATTATTATTTAGAATTACAATTTTTTTTTTTATTGCATTTTTTTGTGTAAATATGAGATCTGAGGTCTTTTTGACCCCAGATCTCATATTTAACCACTTGCCGACCTGCTCCTGTACATGTACGTCGGCACTTTAAAGATGGATATCTCGGTAACGGCAGCAGCTGCTGCCACAGCCGAGGTATCCATCTTTTCAGTGGGCGGTCCTGTTTACGATAATGGTGGTCTCTGCGGCGGATTCGCTGCGAGATCACCAATATCAGCTGCAGGAGAGGGCTCCCGCCGCTCTCCCGCGCCCTCCGCTGCTTACCGGAGCCGTCGGCAGCGGCGGAGGCGATCGGGACCTGTCTGTGGCTGGGTATGGAGACCAGTGAGGGGAAGATGGCCCCCACCCATCTCAATACCATAGCAGGGCTTAAGCGACATCAAAACGTCACTTCCGCTCATACGTCTTAAAGGGCCATTTTCTTGTTGTCATTTTTTCAAATGACATTTTTTTTTTTCTTTTACTGCATTTAAGTCCAAATATGAGATCTGAGGACTTTTTGGCCCCAGTTCTCATATTTAAGAGGATCTGTCATGCTTTTTTCTATTACAAGGGATGTTTACATTCCTTGTAATAGAAATAAAAGTGACACAATTTTTTATTTTTTTTTTTTTAAACAGTGTAAAAATAAAAAATAAAGATAAAATAAATAAGATTTTTTTTTTTAAAAACGTGCCCCGTCCCAACGAGCTTGCGTGCAGAAGCAAACACATACGTGAGTAGCGCCCGCATATGAAAACGGTGTTCAAACCACACATGTGAGGTATCGCCGCGATCGGTAGAGTGACAGCAATAATTCTAGCCCTAGATCTCCTCTGTAACTCAAAACATGCAACCTGTAGAATTTTTTAAACGTCGCCTATGGAGATTTTTAAGGGTCAAAGTTTGTCACCATTCCACGAGCGGACGCAATTTTGAAGCGTGACATGTTTGGTATTAATTTACTCGGCGTAACATTATCTTTCATAATATAAAAAAATTGGGCTAACTTTATTGTTGTCTTATTTTTAAATTTAAAAAAGTGTATTTTTTCCAAAAAAAAGTGTGCTTGTAAGACCGCTGTGCAAATACGGTGGGACAAAAAGTATTGCAACGACCGCCATTTTATTCTCTAGGGTGTTTGAAAAAAAAAAAGTATAATGTTTGGGGGTTCTAAGTAATTTTCTAGCAAAAAAAACTGTTTTTAAGAACAACAAATAAACAACAACAACAAACAAATTAAACAACAAATCTCAGAAAGAGGCTTGGTCCTTAAGTGGTTAAGCACTATGATGGCTAATACATTAGCGCCTATTTAAACAAAAGGGAAACACTTTTAGAACTTGCCCATAATAGACTACATTGTCTAGAACTAATTTAAAATAAAAAAAGGTGAAGACTGGCTTGTGAAAATTCATAACAATTATTTTTGGCTTGTGTTTCCTTTTTTAGTATTTTGTCTGGAATGTGTTGTGTTAATCGGTTCATTTCCTACGAAACCGGTGTGAATCCCCTATAGTTGAGTCACAGACACGTTCTCGTGTTTACAAAGAGTTAATGTACAGGATGATGAGCCTGCGGTACAGCCTCTGCACAATGACGGGCTGCCACGCCTAAGGCACAATGCCAGCCAATCAGAGAGCAGAGCTGAGCATTATAAGGCACACAGTCCCATCTACTGCAGAACAGAGACAACTGAAAGCAAACATAGAGGAAACATCTGCAGACAGCTGCAAGGTGAAAGCTGGACTTCTGAGTGGTAAGTGCTCTCTATGGACATCAAATGTATGAGGATTTATTCCAGTCTGGGATGATTTGAACAATTTCAGCATGATGAGGACTGGAAATGGAAGATATTATTTTACAGCAGTGATTAAATCAATTACCAGCATTCAAGAATATAAGATGTAGAGAAGCTTCAGATCATGTTATTATTATTATTATTCAGGTTTTATATAACACCAACAGTCTGCACGGCGCTTAACAACATCTATGTATGACAAGGGCCTGCCTGATTGGATAAAAGGTGAATATGTTGTTTAGGCAGGCCCTTATATATACATATATGTTGAGTATTCTTAATTCAAAAAAGTAGAGGTTGTAGAAAAATTGTAAAATCAAATTGTTAGGGTCACCATACACATTCCAATCTGACCATACAATCAGTCAACTTTAGATTTACCAAAAGGATGTACTATAAGGATCTACCTAATCTAATCAATCAATTTGTATCCAATCAGGCAGACAGTTGCGCTAGATCTAAAGGAGATTATACAGATTGTAACATGTGTGGTGAGCTTTAGGTGTATGAGCAGCTTTACACAGACTACTGTTTCTAACCTTATCAATGTACCCCCTTTATAGAATGGAGTGTTTCCAATCACCCCATGGTTTGGGGTCATTTAAGCTCAAATTCCCTTGGCGTGGCTGTGCTTATTACTGGTAGCAACTAATTATGTGTTAATGCTTTCAGACAATTCGTTATGTTTTTTTACTGATTAAAAATGCTCACAGATATCGGTTTTATGTTGGGTGCATTATCTAATAAACACCTAAAGTCCTATAGTAGCTTTACCAATCAAAATCAGTAGCTACAGAAGTGCGGATGTCCCCGAAAAGTAACATCTTTGAGATAACAGAATCTAAAAATAAGCCAAGTGATATCTTACTGTTACATTTTAACCAGTAAACACTTTCTTTTAGAATCAATAACAGGGCTTTGCATAGTCAGCTAGATATAATGTTTCTCTAATGCCGCGTACACACGGTCGTACTTTTCGTCTACAAAAGTCGGACAGCCTTTCCGACAGACTTCCGGCAGACTTTCGGTGGACTTGCGGCGGACTTGCGGCCTACTTTCTAACGAACGGACTTGCCTACACACGACCACACAAAAGTCGGTCGGATTCGTACGTGATGACGTACACCGGACTAAAATAAGGAAGTTCATAGCCAGTAGCCAATAGGTGCCCTAGCGTGGCTTTTTGTCCGTCGGACTAGCACACAGACGAGCGGATTTCGGGGTCCGTCGTAGTTACGAAGTAAAGTTTTGAAGCATGTTTCAAATCTAAAGTACGTCGGATTTGAGGCTAAAAAAGTCAGTTGAAAGTCCGGAGAAGCCCACACACGATCGGATTACCAGCCAGCTTTAGTCCATCAGCGTCTGTTGGACTTTTGTAGACGAAAAGTACGACCGTGTGTACGCGGCATTAGGCTTTGTGTACACTGCTGCTGGTAAACGGAAGTTTTTTTTTTTTTCAGCTGCCCCTGAACTCTCCTCTGTTATATTATCAGTACATGTACACAGGGTCGTTCATAGTCGTTTCTAGGCAGTTGACTTTAGAAGAATCTTTTGGAAAGCAAAAAAAATGCGTTCAGGATGGATGTTCAGAGGCATCTGAAACGCCTGTAACAGCTTGTAAATGAGTGTAAACGCGGTAACTCGCGTTTTGTTTACTGGTGTTTTACATTTTTACTTTTGTAAAAAAAAAAACGCTTCTAAACGCAAACATGGCTAAACGCACAATGTAAACGCGGCAAAACAGACTTTTTTAAACGTTGTTTACTATTTGTCAAGTTAAATCATTCAGGGGAGGTTGTAAAACGTTCCGTATACATTAAGCCTTAGAGGTCCAGTACCCTAGACAAAGTACAGACTGCGCATTTAATGTTTTATGTTTTTTGGGTTTTTTTGCTTTTTGTCACCCTTTTCTTCTTCTTCTTATTATCATTGTAAAGGTACCGTATTTATCGGCGTATAACATGCACTTTTCCCCCTTAAAATCAGGGGAAAATCGTGGGTGTGTGTTATACACCGATCCCTGCTGTCTCTGAGGGAAGAGGAGCGAGCGCCGCTAAATTACATAGAGCCGCGATCTCCTGTGTACCCGGCGCTCTGTCAATCACAGCCACACCTCCTGGCCCTGCATTGGGCCACTGTTCTGTCTATCATATGAGCAGGGCCAGGAGGCGGGGCTGTGAGTGACAGAGCGTCGGGTACACAGGAGATCGCGGCTCTGTAATTCAGCAGCGCTCGCTCCTCCTCTTCCCTCGGAGACAGCAGGGATAATCCAACACTGGCGAGGCTGCAATAATGGGAAAGGTGAGGCTGCAGATGGGCACTGAACAGGCTGCATTGTTGGGCAATTTATAGGCTGCAGATGGGCACTGAGCAGGGTGCATTGATGGGCAATTTAGAGGCTGCAGATGGGCACTGAGCAGGGTTCATTGATGGGAAATTTAGAGGCTGCAGATGGGCACTGAACAGGCTGCATTGTTGGGCAATTTAATGGCTGCAGATGGGCACTGAGCAGGCTGCATTGTTGGGCAATTTATTGGCTGCAGATGGGCACTGAACAGGCTGCATTGTTGGGCAATTTATAGGCTGCAGATGGGCACTGAACAGGCTGCATTGTTGGGCAATTTAATGGCTGCAGATGGACACTGAGCAGGGTGCATTGATGGGCAATTTAGAGGCTTCAGATGGGCACTGAGCAGGGTGCATTGATGGGCAATTTAGAGGCTGCAGATGGGCACTGAGCAGGGTTCATTGATGGGCAATTTAGAGGCTGCAGATGGGCACTGAGCAGGGTGCATTGATGAGCTGTGACCCTAATTTTGCTTAAAAGTTCTTTATTTAAATTATAAGTTTTTTTCCTTCCTAATACGCCTGTGCGTGTTATACACCGATAAATACGGTAATTCCAAAGAACAAACATTTATTACAATATTGTTAACAAAGGTACCATTCTGAAAAAATATGCTTAGAATCTTATGTTCCAACTAGAATTAAAGTGACACTAAACAATTTCTCCAAATTCTCCAAAAATAATTCACACACAAATCCGTTACTTAATGGCCCTGTAATCTATTTTTTATGAAATTGGTTTCTACTATGTTTTTCTTCACCCCTGTAATGTCCTCCACAAGATTCTGGACCTCTTCTTTTCCATCTCACTTCCCTGTGTTTGAAATAAGCAGTGCGCTCTAGTTGCAGTCATGTGAAGTGCTCTGTGCACACTACAAATCCCATAGTCCATCTTGGGAGCCAGCAAGAAAAGATGGCTATGTGCCAATATACAGTGGGACCATAGAGAACCAATGTAACCACCCTCTAATAGGAAGTTATATCATAACAAAAAAAAAGGAATTTGGAGTTTTACAGTAGGCTGAGAGCAAAAGAAGTACTTCTTTAAAATTAAGAATACATACTTCTATAAAAATATATTTTTCATGAAAAAGAATTTAGTGTCACTTACATTTGAAAAAAAGTAATAATGCAAAACTATTATACAGCCTAATAAACTTTCTGATCAAAAAAGATTAGCGCATTACAGATTGTTTTACTAAAGGCCTAGCGGACCCTTTACCCTGCGCTCTCTTAAAAGTTAAAAATTAGGGGAATATTTAAGGAAAATCTCTTTCATTTGGTACAGTTATGGTGTTGTATAGCACAGTCTGAGATGCTATAGAATTTGTCTTGTCTTTTTAAATACATTGCTTTGGATAATTGGAGTCTTACTGGTAGAAAGCAGCATAAAAGGTATATAGAGGCAGTATAGAAATTAAGTTTTTTCAGACTGCTCTGTGGGCGATATATATAGTGTATATATATTTTTATATGCTGAACACACAGGAAGTGTGGGAAAATCTCCAACAGCAACACAGAAAGAAATAAACACTTTTTTTTTTAAATAAGCAGGGACACAACGAGAAATAGAAATCTGACAGGTTTTCATTTTCCCTATTTTAAATAAAGGTGTATATTTTTTTCTGTATTGCTTTTGGAGATTTCCCCTCACTTCCTGTCTGGTGAAGCCACTGTCAGCAGGACAGGAAGTGAGGAGTGATCTCTTAGGAAGCCCCAGATTTCAGTAGAAATGCAACAGGGATACTACAATTCCCCAATCTCTATAATTAAAATATAAAAAATGATTGGCATACACTTTAAACCTAGAACAGAAATATGGCAACTGTCGCCACTTGGCGTGGTTGTCAGTGATAGTACGGATGTAAAAAAGTAAAAGTGGTTTCTACATTCAGTCTACTGTACTTGACAACAATGCAATTATGCTTCATTTAGAGCACATATACTATATATTAATTGGCTGTTTGAACTGCATTCTTTTTTTTTTTTTTTTTTTTGGTCTGATGAATATATAGTGAGTCCCCTAATATTTTAATGATCTCCTCTACAAACACAAAAACATTTTTTATGGATCTCGTATAACTTGTCATAAACGACACTCTAAGTATATATTTTTCATTCCAGCGACAAGGAGATCACATCGGAGAAGATGAAGCTTATCCTGACCTTTGCCTTAGCTTGTGCGCTTATTAGTGGACTGGAATCCGTAAGTTTCTTTGGGCATCATGTACCTCTGTTTTCAGCTGCAATGTATTCTGTTACTGATTAAAATATTTTTTTGTGTTCCAGACGTTCTCTATAAAAACAAGCAATTCAGAAGGTAGGTAATATATAAATATTGTCTATTGAAATGAAGTATATCTAATATAAAGGCTACTTTCAACATCTATTTCTGCACAGTGTTTTGGGCCACATAGAGGAAGGACCCATACTAAGAGCACATAGAGCACATATGTCAAACACAGGCCTTTGGACCAAATCGGGCCTGCCAAGCCTTTTGTTATGTTGCCCTTGCACCCAGTTTTGCAGCCAGAGCATGCCAGAATTTCATTCAGCCTCCTCTGGCTCTCACCCTCCACTTCTGATCCTCATTGTCACTTGTAAACACATAAGGTTGCTTTGTTTAGAAGGGGCAGCTTTCCTCTCAGCGGCTTCTGGAACTAACAGATCCCTACACACACTCAAGGCAGGGTATAGTGAGGACACTACGTACAGGAGTGCACTCCTGAACTCTGCACTCTGTACGTAGTGCACTCCTGAACTCTGCACTCTGTACGTAGTGCACTCCTGAACTCTGCACTCTGTACATAGTGCACTCCTGAACTCTGCACTCTGTATGTAGCGTAATCCTGAACTCTGCACACTGTACGTAATGCACTCCTGAACCCTCCACTCTGTACATTTTGCACCTCAGTTACAAAGGAACCTTTGAGGGAACCATATTGCTGATGCTGATAAAATTGAGTTTAATTCCCCTGACATAGAGGAAGGACCCATAACAAGAGCATATAGAGGAAAGACCCATACTAAGAGCACATAGAGGAGGAATCCATACTCAGAGCACATAGAAGAAGGACCCATACTAAGAGCATATAGAGGAAGGACCCATATTAAGCCATTCATCTGGCTGGCTTGAATTGGCTTATGCCATTTGTAGCGGCTGATCACATAGAGATTTTCCAGCTAACTGAAAAATCTATGTTCATGATCACAGGAGTGTTTGATACCTGGAGGTGCTCATTATTGCAAACTAATTAAAGAAGAATTCCAGGGTATGGATATTTTATACATAATTACATTGGTCCAGCTTGGACTAATGTAACTATGTATATCTCATACCTGTCTGATGCCTCTGGAAGCTAGAAATCAATGTAGGAGACACCACTACTCCAGTGATCTCCACTCTCTTCCACGTCCTATGCCAAACAGGTGTCCTACTACATTCTGAACACAGGAGGTCAGCTGCTCAGCACAAGCACCATTAGGAGAATGCTTTAGATTTTCTGAATGAATGCAAAGCATTCTCTAATTGGAGGAGGTATAGAGCATGACACCACCGTTCCGTCTCTTCATCTCATCTGATCAGAGAATGTTTTGCAATCATTCAGTAAATGCAAAGTATTCTCTGCATGGCGCTTGTACAGAGTGGCTTACCTCCTCTGTTCAGAATTCAGCACGGCAGCCACAAATAGAGAGGGGTGTCTCCTTAATGGGGGCACAGACAGCAATAAAAACAATAATCCCTCTCCTCTCTGTTCAAAATCTTTGAATATCCTATAATGATATCCAGGATTTAATCAAATTATAGATAACATTTTTGTTTAACAATGTAACTGCTGCAATGGAATTTTTTATTTTATTTATCAAGTAAGGTGGCTTAATCAGATTGACGGCAACATATGAATGTTCCTTGTGAAAACATACACATGGTATTGAATTATATTCTATTTGTTTATGTCCTTTTTTTCCTCTCTCTCTTCAGATTGTGTCTGCCTAAATGGAGGTAGCTGTTTGTATCGCAGAACCCACCGTAGACCCTACAGGTGTGCCTGCCCTACAGGATATGATGGACAGCACTGTGAAAGAGGTATATAGCTTATACCTTAATTGCTGCTGCTTTTCCATTAAATACATTTTTGTGTGATTTTGAGTTCACAGTGACACTTTTCTTACAGACATGCAAGCTACATGCTACAAAGACAGGGGCCAGGACTACAGAGGCACTGCATCCCGAACCACTCACAACTATAGCTGCCTGCGCTGGGACTCCCCACTCTTGAAAAATCATTATTTCAATGCCAACATGAAGGATGCCTTAAAGCTTGGTCTAGGAAAGCACAACTATTGCAGGTAATGTTCTACGTGTCTCAATGGTTAAAGCTCAATTCAAGCTCTGGAAATAGATCTGCAGGCAGATAGACATTTATATACTAACAACTTAATTCTACTATTACATCAGTTTTGCAGGGTGTCTAAATTTGAATGTCTAGTCCAGGGATATGCAATTAGCGGACCTCCAGCTGTTGCAGAACTACAAGTACCATGAGGCATAGCAAGACTCTGACAGCCACAAGCATGAAACCCAGAGGCATGATGGGACTTGTAGTTTTGCAACAGCTAGAGGTCCGCTAATTGCATATCCCTGGTCTAGTCCAACAGGTACAAGAATAGCAACTAGTGCCATGCTGATTACTCAGCACTAAGAACTGTCTCTCTCCCCTTTTCTGCAGTATAAGTGTATATGAGCTTGTTATTGGAGGGGTGGCTGCTACTCAGCTCTGCCAGCATAGAGCACTAGAGTAAAAAGTTTGGTATTTTCAGACAGTTCCAAGCAAAAAATAATACAAAATGGGGAGGGGGATCAGGACTTTAAAGAGATTACTGTGTGATAATTTAATTGGGCTTTCTATTCAGTAAGTTACTGCAATACAAATGCTCCAGGCAAACTCAGTATAGATAAATCACAATCTGGGTTGTGTATGACTCGTTGCTCTTCTTTCCCGTTGACAGGAACAAAGAAGCTCACCAGTAAGACTAAATTATTTTGTGCTGAGGAGTCTAACTAAACCAAAGCAGTGTTGTTGTACAGGTTATTTCAGTGGTTATGTGGATGAAATGCCAAAAGACACCTCCGCCACAATCTGAAATTTCAGATCAAAGTTTCATATATAAGGCTGAAAGACTAAAACATGACCATAATAGAAGCACATATCACTATGAAACTTTTTTGCGTGTATTGATTGGAATATTTAGCATTCTAAATCTGGTTTTTTATGGTTAGTCATAGTTACATAGTTAAGGTACATAGTTACAAAGTTAGTCTGGTTGAAAAAGACACAAGTCCATCCAGTTCAACCAATAAAAGGAGGAAAAAAAAATCATACAATCCCATAAACACAATCCTAAACCCACAGTTGATCCAGAGGAAGAAAAGAAAAACCAGCAAAACATGATCCAATTTGCTCCAGCGGGGGAAAAAATTCCTTCCTGATCCCCCGAGAGGAAAGCAGATATTCCCTGGATCAACTTTACTTAAAAATGTTAGTACCCAGTTATATTAAGTACAGTTAGGAAAGAACCCAGGCCTTTCTTAAAGCAATCTACTGAGCTTGCCATAACCACCTCTGGAGGGAGTCTAATCCACATTATCACAGCTCTTACTGTGAAGAAACCTTTCTGTGTTTGGAGATTAAACATCCTTTCCTCCATAAAGATTGCCCCCTTGTCCTCTGTGATGCCCTCAACACCAAGTTCACTATATGAACCACTTATGTATTTATACATAAGTTTATTTATACTCCTTTATATTCCTTATTTTGAATTCCTTAGGTTTGGGTATGTACATCAGTCTGTGCTATATGTAGAAATATCGTACATTGCTGTGAAATCCTATGTACTAGATGCTTTCTGATGATGCAGCCTTTACATCTTCTTTTTTTTTTCTCTTGCAGAAACCCAGAGATTGGAATGAGACCATGGTGCTACTTCAGGGGACCCAAAGGGATTTCCACTATGTTTTGTCAGATCCCAAAATGTGAATCGGAAGTGACAACAGTATCGACAACATTGGAAAAAATAGGTTGGTGTTAAATATTTGCAGATTTGCTGGAACATTGTGCATCATCAGTTCAGCTTCTTTAAACAAGCGCAAGCTGGGACTCTAACCCAAATGCAGATGTCAGATTATGTTCTTTTTAACTTATGGCTGATATCTATGACTTTGTCAATGAACCACAGTGACCTTAGTCTATTTTTACAATGCAGAACCTTCTTGTGGCCGCCGCCAGCACAAGCTGTATAAAATCGTTGGTGGGATGAGCAGTCCAATTGAATCCCAGCCATGGATAGCCATGCTCTACCAAGTCAGCCGCAGAAACAGACAGCAACTCTTCTTTCAGTGTGGAGGAAGTCTTATTCATCCCTGTTGGGTGGTCACTGCAGCACATTGTTTTCCAGACGGGTAAGTGATTATTCATTATGCTTTTCTGGCTTTTATCTAGCAACAGATCATTTTAATTGGCTTTATCATTTGATTTCGTTCATTCGTGAATGTGTTCATTTCATAACATTAAGGGGTTGATTTACTAAAGCCAGATACACTGTGCACTTTGCAAAGTGTAGGTGCACTCTGCAAGAGCAGTTGTTCCAGAGCTTAGTAAATGAGCTGAAACTTTGACTCCCATCATCCAATCATGTGCAAGCAAAAATGCTGTTTTTTTTTTCTTGCACGTGATTGGGTATTCTTTGCAGAGTGAAGTTTTGCCTCATTTACTAAGTTCTGAAGCAATTGCACTTGCAGAGTGCAACTGCACTTTTCAAAGTGCACAGTCTATATGCCTTTATTAAATTAACCCCTAAATAGCACAAGTGCAAAGTGCCCTTAGTAGTAGTATATTGGAAATATATATTATCTAATGTAACAACAGTACACCTAAATCTGATTGATTGCTAAGAATTACTACCTACTAGCTCTATGTATGTGAGTGACAAAACCCATGGTCTCCAGTATTACTTAGAAAGAATGTTATCCATATTACTAAAATGAGCCATTGCCTTGTGCATGCAGGGCAAAGCAACAGGTTTATTTCAATGGCAGCCTCATCAGCTCCTTATACTTCCTTAACTTTTCTCCTTGTACATTTGGCTGTTGGGAGTGGAAAGAAATAACTGATGCCTCCAGTTATAGTAGATTATGTGATTTATTACCTGTCATTCCCATATGACAGTTTTGCTATCTGGCAAATAAACATTTAGGCACTTAGCGCTGTCACATGGGGGGGTGGGGAGTGAGTCCTCTGTCCTGTGTAAGCTTCAAGCTTTGGAGCATGCAGAGGCCTTCTTTACTTTCTTGTGGTGGCTGAATGGATTGGTGAAAATATGGTAAATACGGGCAGCTGGGGGCCACTGATAAAGTATATCTGTTGGGCAAGTTGACTTTACATGCACAACTTGATTACATTTGTTTTAATTTAGTGAGACTCTTGAACCCAAGGACTATGCCATCATTTTGGGAAAGAATAACCTTGATGAAACCAATGAGTTTAAAGAACAGAAGTTTTTGGTGGAGAAAATCATCCGTCACAAACATTACAGCGATTTGACAAATGCTCTGGACAATGATATTGGTAAGAGGCAAACGTTGCTTAACAAACACTTTTATTGAAGTAACAGCTTATCATTTATTTATCCCTGCACTGGAAAAATAAGTTTAATTAGATCCAGTGTACTATTAACACAACAGATACAATACACTTTTTATGTAATATACCCAGAATAAGATACTGTGGGATTCCGGTTTTATTGTCCAGGATTCTAACCTTCAGAACCTGTTATTTTTTTTAGCACTGGTGAAGATACGCTCGGAATCTGGAGAATGTGCTGCCATGACTGATCATGTTCAGACTATCTGCTTGCCACCGCCGGACCTTAAATTAGAAGGTGGAACAAAGTGTGAGATTGCTGGATTTGGAAAGGAGGCTTATGGTACATTTTATCTGCTAATTTACTGATTGACTAAATTACTATTGCATTCTTAGTCAACTCTTACCCCTCTAACTTGGTGTTATTTTCCTTTCCTGCAGATAGCATTAAGTACTCTCAGGTCCTGAAGTCTACCACGGTTCAGATAATCCCTCAGAATGTATGCCAGTCAGAGGAGTATTATGGGAAACTGATCAATAACAATATGTTTTGTGCTGGAGACCCGGCATGGAAGGTGGATGCTTGCAAGGTAAGAATATAATTAGACCATAACAACTTACCTTTTTATGTTGAAAACCTATTTTGAGTTGACAATGCCTTAGTAGTATCAGAGAAATATTAGATGGAGAATGGATGTTCATATTTGACCGGTTATAGTAAAAATGCCCTGCCAAAGCTATCAGTTTGTAAGCCTTGAGCTGTCTCTTATCTCATGTGAACAAATGTTAAAGGTAACTGTGAATGTGGTAAATCCATTTAGCAATAAAAGTCTAATTCTGGGTATACGCACATAGATTATTTTCAGTTCAACTTACAGGCTGAAATAAAACAATCTGGCAGATTCCCCTATCTATGGATAGAGGAATCTCCCAGTGCACCTATTGTATTCTGACGGCTACACCTGGCGCCTATCAGACTACCCGAACAGTGACTGCATCTAATTTATTGCAGCTGCTGTTTGCCTACCAGTTTTCCACTTGGCTCCTTTGATTTTTTTTAAAAAAATTTTAACAAAAGGATGTTGTGCAGGAGAGAACCGACAGGGCCACCCTTGTAGTGAACCGCCTCAAATACGTGGAGTGTGTTTCCCAGCCCAACTCCAGGCAAAATAAAATAGTTTTCCTATGCAGTGGGGCTGTCTCCACAATGCATGGGTTAACTGCTCGTTTTTGTCTAGAGGAGAGGAGAAAGGAGATATACTTACCTAATCCTCTCAGCACTCCCAAGATCCAGCAATTTTGAGTAGTGGACTGTTCCTGATGTCATCAAGCCCAGAGAAGGCTCCATAGAACAGTCCATCGCTGAACAATGGCAAGCATAGTTTTCCAATGGAAAGAAGATGAAGTGACTATAAGCTTTTTCCTCACCACTAAACAAAACGGGCCTTAAGTTACCTGCTCAAAAGCTTAACACACTCTTTACAATCTGACTTTACAAACTCCTTTAGACCTACCAACAACTTTATAGTACAAAGGCCTGCTTGATTAGGTACAAATAGATAGTTTAGCTAGATCTTCATATTACTTAATTTTGGTAAAGTGTACAATCAAACTGTATTGTGTAAATGAGCTTAAAGTAGTTGTAAACCAGGGGTGCTCACCCTTTTGAACAGCGGGGGCCACTCAAGTAATTTGGTAACCAGCTATGGGCCACAATAAAATGGTTCTGAATTTTGAATTCTTTCCTCCTGTAGCGGCTGAATGCCGACGTGAGGGAGAGAAGGGCTCTGAAGGGGTCCGAAGACCACATATGGCCCACAGGCCACAGGTTGGGCACCCCTGTTGTAAAGGCTCAAAGTTTTTTACCTTCATGCATTATATGCATGAAGGTAGAAAACTTTCCATGTGCAGCAGCCCCCCCCCCCCACTACTTACTTGAGCCCCATCTCGATCCAGCGATGTTCACGAGAGCAGCGGCTCTCCTGGGTCTTTTTCTCCTCATTGGCTAAGACAGCAGTGGCAGCTATTAGCTCCCACTACTGTCAATCAGAGCCAGTGAGTCAATGAGCTGCTTGCTATGAGGGCATTCAGCAAGAGGGAGGGGCCAGGAGCCCTGGCAGGGGAGCCTAAGAAGAGGAGTATTGGGGCTGTTCTGTGCAAAACCACTGCACAGAGCAGGTATGTATGACATGTTTATTTTATTTTTTTTAAATCTGCCTTTTAATATTACTTTAAATGCCTAATTTATTACATGTCTAGTCTTGCACAATGAGCTTTGACCTGTTTTCAAAGTAATACATCTAATCATTTATACTTGCCTCTTTTTAGGGAGATTCCGGTGGTCCTCTTATCTGCAACCACAATGACCAAATGGTACTCTATGGTGTAATAAGCTGGGGTGATGAGTGTGCCAAGAAAAACAAGCCTGGAGTGTATACCCGAATGACAAACTACCTGAGCTGGATAGAGGAAAACATGGCTGAATCGCCCAGTATGCAAGCCAATTTTATTCCAAAGTAATTAAAAAATACTGAGAATCTGGAAAACAGAGCTGTGAAGAAGCCAATTAGCTTGTCAATGTAAGATAAATCTGAAGATTTATCTAAAAAAAACGAAATCTAAAGACTTTTACAGAGATTGCACAGTGGATGGTTGGCTTTGGAACCATGGCTATTATGGTCACTCTGGTTCATCCTTGGATACCAGAAACATGAGAAGACATAGAGGCAATCACGTATCTTTACAGAATGATGCATCTGTGTTTGGTATCCCTAAGTATAAAGACTGTTACATTTCAAGGACTGTTGCTAGGCCTTGACTCTGGCCTTGATGGTAGATAATCTGTTTTGCAGACTTGAGGTTGATTTACTAAGTGCTTGTTTACACCTGCGTTAAAAGCAACCTGCAGTAAATAGCTTTCAACATTGTGGCAAGGGGGGCGGCTGACAGGCAGGATGGGGATGTATTTTTACTGCCCCCCCCAACAACAAGTGTAAAATAGACCTAAAAAGTTGAGAATCTTCATATAATACATTGTATGAATATTCACTTCAATTATGCAATCACGTGGACCACATTCCTGTTCATTTATTTCGTCTCCATATGATTGCGTATTCAATGTGAACAGGAATGTGCTTTTCACATGGATGGATAATTGACGTGAATATTCAAACAATTTATCATGTGAAGATTCTCAATTCCTTTAGTAAATTAGCCTAATTGTATCTAGATATGTCATATATTTGGAACTGATATATTCCAGGCCCTAAGAAGTGAGGGGCTTTTTAGCATCGTGTTTGCACTGATATCGTAATGAACTTTTTACTCTTCGCTACTGATGATCACATCAGCAGAATCACAGGTTGGCGATCTGATTTATGGAGAATCCTCCAATTCTAGAATCTAGCCAATCATGATCCATGGCTTGTATGATTCTCCTTATATTGAACACTTCTTCAGGTTTATTATTTAGTCAAAAATTTCCAATTTGCCTGATTTGCAAACGGATTTTCTTATCTCCGTGTATTACCAAAAGGTACTGTATAAGTGAACATTTTCAATTTCTGTGTAAATATTTGAAACAAATGAAGACAAAACAGGTATACTGCCCACTGCAAAATGTGACTGAGAAATACTTACAACAAAAAAAGACAAACCTTTTATGACCAATTCCCAGTCACAGTAAGGCAAATATATTGTTTTAATGGCCTTTTCTCCTTGACCTAATCAGATACTTGGTACAAACATAGCTTTTTTTATTGGACCATAACTTGCCTTTTTTTTTTTCTTTTTTTCCACAATATAAGTGTCTAAAACATTTCAAAGACCTATTCCAAATCCTCATTAAAAAAAAATAATACCTCATTTTCAACACTGAAATGTTTTGAAATGTTCTCTCTGGCGTTACTTTCAGTTGCCATTCTCTTTAATGGTGTCTGGGACTGATTTGTGTTTTCATTATTACAATATTAGTCCTCATTTAGGCTGGGTTCACATATGAGCACAATGTGGCTCACAGCAGGAGTCCGGTGCGTCCTGGTTCATCGTTTCAGGTCTAATTTCAGCCTGAATTTTTGGGCTGTATTCGGACCTGAAATGGACCAAAAGACGCACAACACTCCTGTGCAAATCGCACCGGAGCCGCTGCGGAGATAGATATGTGAACCAGTTCCATAGAGAGCTGGTCACAATCTCCTGCTGTGCGAATTGGATGCGGGAAACCCATATCCAATTCGCACTAGTGTGAACCCAGCCTTAGATATATCTACTAATGAAAATGGCAGCATGTTGTACACAATATATTACTGACTATTTATGTTAATTATATAATTTATGTAATATTTTAATATATATTTACTTACAGAGTAAACTATAAACTGCACATAAATGTTACTTTTAAAACAGCAACAGTTGCAGGTTTGTCTACTAAGGTGGTGGCAATGCAGAACCCTATAGAAGACAATATTAGCGGCTTTGAGTAGACTATGATATCTTTAAACTATTGAAGTAGTCGGGACAATTACTCAATTCTATTGGTCACTTTTAAAAAAGTGTTTAGAATAACTTTTCTCGATTTAAATCGGAACTAAACTGTATCTAAGCACCATAAACTGAAAACGATATTTAATTCATTTTTGATATTCAAAGCAAACTCACCCATCCATCCATGTCTCCATGCTTTATTTTGTTGAGAAATAACTTCTAGCTGTAGTTATCTTGAGTAAGGGCAGATTCATGTAGCATTTACTTTCTGGAATCCATCTGCCCTTAGCACAGTCATGCAGACAGGAGGGTGTGCTTAGCTGAGAAAGCCCTTTTTCAGATGATGAAAGAAAAAAAAATGCCATGAAGACTCCTGTAATGTATGACATCATTTTGGCTGAGGCCAGAAACCAGAAAGCAACTGAAGAATTCTTCAATCGGCTTTGGGTGCAGGCACCAGCATCTGTAGTAAGGGAAACAGGAAGTGGAGCCTTGTGACTTCACAGCCTTTTTCCTACTGCGCATGTGCGAGTTTCGCTGCGCTTTGTAAATGGTCCCATAGTCTTCTGGGACCTGTGATGTGTTCCAGAAGACTGCAGGGAAAGGAGAAGGGGGGGGGGGGGGGGGAGCTAACTTCTGGCTAAGTTCACGACGTCGATCTGAGCCGGAAGTGGGAGCGGGAACCTGTCAAACCAGGTACCTGCTCCCTTTCAGGTGGAGCTCCGCTTTAAATTAACGCCAACTCTCTAGTGATCTCTTGAGGATAAGCAAAAAAACAGCAGAAAGACCCCACAATAGCCAAGAACCCCTAGAGAAGGCCATGATCCTGCAAGGTTGCTGTTTTAAAACGATGATCTTACAGAAGAACAATGGAAATATCAATTGCCACTTTTGTAACACACAAGCCATACAAGCTGTTCCATATACATTGTTTTGGAGGAAAGGTGGCATTGCTGTGTGCCTTGTTCAATGTATTTTCAAACTGATGGGCTGGCCCCATGTGTGTTTACATTGTCTCCTATTTATTTATTGATATTGTATATCATTATTTTGATTTTATCTGTCATTAATAAACTATTTGTGCCTATATTACCTATATATGCCATTTATTTTGTGCTGAGATTTGTTCATAGAAACTTGTGTATAATGCAAAGATTCTTTAAATCTGCCTCCTACATTTATAGATCCTTTTTATTAATGGAAGCTTTAGTACAGCTTCCATGAATGGAAGAAGGGGTGGTGAGGGTGGGTATAGTTGGCAACCTTGACCGGTACCCAGGAGCGGACTGACCATTGAGCCACTTGGGCACTGCCCGAGGGCCCTGGGCCACTAGGGGGCCCCATCAGGGTTGCCAGCCTCAGTAAAACCAGGGACAGTATGTATAAATCTGTTTTTTCTTCACATCTGTCTGTGTATACTGTGTGTACATGTATGTGTATACTGTGTGATTGTATACTGTGTGTGTGTATACTGTGTGGCCCCCTAATCTCTGATTGCCTGGGGGCCCCATAATCTCCTATTGCCCGGGGGCCCCATGAGTTATCAGTCCGCCCCTGCCGGTACCTATGACAGGTCCAGTAGCTGTATAAAACCGGCAGGACGGAAGTTGTAGGGCTCCAGTGTGGGCAACAATGACCAAGGCTGGATTTACACAACTTCGTGTGCATGCACTGTACATGGTAACACAGGTAGGGGTGAATGGGCTCATGGAGTTTTCCTTTGTGTCACTGTTCTCCAAAATGTGGCCCTTTTCTGCCTTTACCTGTCCCTTTTGGGCAGTATTCTTCCCAATGATAAAGGGCACTATTCCTACCACTGACAACAATAATAGATCACTATTTCTCCCACTGACACCAAAGATGGGATACTATTCCTTCCACTGACAACAATGATGGTAAACTATTCCTCACATTGACACCAACAATGGGGCACTATTGCTCCCACTAATACCTACCAATGATGGGCCACTATTCCTCCTCCTACTGACCAGAAAGAAATGCTATACTATTTTTACTCCCACTGACCACAAAGCCTGAGGCATTGTTTACTCCCACTGATACTGAGCCATTTTGTACTCTGGGGAGGCCACAGTCTGCCCCCCCCCCCTAAACTCTGAAGGACAATAAACTGATCCCCAAAGGTTATTAGCATAAAAAATGGAAGCTGTCACTGCTAACTTGCTGAAGATGGAAATGATGGAGCTATCAGAATAATCCTTGCTCAATAGTGAGTCTTTAAAGTGTTACTAAACCCAGGACCCTGCTTTCATTATATACAGCCTTCCACAGTACACAGAACATGGAAATGCATTTATTTTAGTAAATATAAACTGCTAAATACCCTTTCTCATCAGCAGTATATTGCAGTCTTATGACTTCTATTAGTGTCTGGCTAAAGCTTTTAGGAGGAGTTTTCCTTCTCCTCTGACTGTCCTATGAGGCTGCATGACCCTTGACCCTCAGTCTAGACAGTGCTGATTGACCCTGTGCTGATCACATGCACCCTCCCAAAAAAACAAACAAAAAAAACAACAACCCATTTTTCTAGCAATACACACCAAACTGAGCATGTGCAGAGTGCCTCCTAGGGCAGCAGATGGATTGGGGACAGCTAAAGAAGGGGAGAATCAGAGAAGACAGAATCAAGCACAAGGCAGAGGATTAACCCCTTAGGTTCCATAGTGAGCATAACAAACATGCTTTACTGCATATACAGACTGATTTTACTGTTGTGAGTTTACTAACACTTTAAAGTGGAACTGAAGACAAAATAAAAACTGACATATATGAAACAGTCATATATGCTAAATCAGCTGCTGATAAGACCCGTGCTTGTAATCACACTGGAATATCATGAAAGGTCAAGTTCACTTCTAGTCCATTTATATTTTTTCCAATCTCAAATCCTTATGAAGGAGGCATAAGGAGGCCGGCGCTGTCACCTTTTCCCTCCTCTGGGTCACTCCTTAGCAAGCCGAGTGCTAAGGAGGCCCCAGTGTGTGCATTGTCCAGAGCAGGGCCATAGACACAGCACTGGTAAGCTACACCCCTGCTCCCTCCTCACAGGAGTTTGACTGACAGCAGCAGGAGCATATGGCTCAGCTCTCCTATGAGACCAGGAAATGTGGGGAGCGGTGCTGCAGCCAAGACAACACTGGAGTGGTGTCGGGAGACAGGTAAGCAATTAGGGATGGGGTGGGTAGGATAAAAAGTGGGGCACCTAAGGGAATGGCTTTAGCTGTCAAAGGACTCCATCCAGTCCTGAGATTCACATAGCACAGCCCTGTCTGGCAGGGCAAGAGGGCAGGAAACCTGATTTTGCCCTGTTGAAGGTAAGTAGCCCTAACAGGTCATGTCCTTTGCTCAGACTGTAAGAAGTAGCAGACTGATGAGCTTGTCTCTCTCTCAGCGGCTGCACAGACTCAGCCGTTCTCATCCCAGTTTGACAGCCATGTGGGTGAACAGCGTTGAACACACACTGTCTGCGTTCAGGGCCACTCACCTGAAATGCTGGAATTTTGGGACAAGCGACTGTGTCCATACAGCTGCTGGGTTCCTATAGGTTTTGATTTCAGGCAGCTCCAGAGGAAGCCAGACCCCTCAGCTCTGTAACTCCCATTGAGAACAACTCTTAGCTGGAGGAAATATCTCCCCAATCGAATGTTTCCTGGGATCGGACGGACAGTGTACCCATCCATAAGCTGAAGTGGTGCGTTGCTGTTTCAATCCACAAAAGGCCCCGACCGGGTTAAGGTCGCAAGCTCATAATAGCTTGCCTTTTGGTAAGCGCGCAATTTTAATAATCTGTCACATTGGTGCGGTGAAGGTCTCATTTATCCAATACACTTCCATTTGCCAACCGGGATTGGTACCTCTATCTCCCCTCATCATCTCATTCATCTGCTGGGACTCATATTTGGACTGTCTCTTTTGTTTGGTGTTTTGGGACTAACCTTCATTGACCAATTTCCGATTTACATGTTAATCCTTTATCAACACTTTTTAAGGCAATTTAATTTAATAATTGTTCACTTATAGGTCAACCCTTAAGCTTAAGTTTTTTATTTTCACAGCGCTGCTCTTTTTTTGATTTTGAATATTTTAGTGTGTGTATCCCACTTTTAGCGGCTGCTCTAGTGTCATATATTGATTCTATTAATTTATTTCTTCACATGATTTGTGTTTGATTTTTGAGGGGTTTGTTCATTTAAATTCCACATTTGTATGTACATGTAGCGCGGTAGTCCTTTCTACTTACTTCCTATAGACATAGATGGACTGCATGAATGCAGAACTTGGCAGCTTGAGCTGCTTAAAAAGGAACTTCACCTTACCCCACTTCCTTTTTTTTTCTATACCACTTCATTCCTGGTGGTGTTGTAGGCACAGTATGTTGTCCCGCTGACAACCTTCTGTGACCAGGCACAGCTCGGTCCCGCGCCGCCATCTTACTCGTGACGTCATCGAGAGGCCCAAAGGCATGGAGAGGAGTTTAGAGGCAGTAAAAAACAAAAACAAAAGCTTAAATGCCTGTAAAAGCAGAGTTTTTGAGCTCAAGTGTGCATGAGGCCTTGGTCTTTCACCAACTCTTAGTGACCCCTTATGTACAAATGACTGGAAACTCAATACTAAAAAATCCCTGTTGCCGTTAACTTGCCATTGATCAGACGTATATTAAAGTTTTAAGGTCTGTCGATCACTTTAAACCAGGTCTTGTTGTGGATCACTTAGTACTACCTCTCACCCTGTTATAATCATGACTTAATAACAGATCTAACTGCTGCAGTCTTTTTCTTCAATCTTTTCATTGACTTGCCAGTTTGTGGGCACTTCCATATGATACCTTCATAGTTTTGTATTTTAAGGCTGGCCTCACACTTAAGCTGACTGTGCTCTCTGTAGGTACCTCCTAGCTGGGTACATTTCTCCCAGGAACCCTCCAAGGAAGCAGCCTCACACAGGGATCTCCATCCTGGCCTAAAAGGTTCTTTGCAATCTGCCCTAGCCCCCACATCCTTAAGGGACAGAATGTCCACAACCAGTTCCTCCTGCATCCAGATCCCCTCTACATGGCCTCCTGCCCTGTCCAGAGCCTAAGTATGCTGGCTATATTGTCCCAAATGTGGAGTGTTTAGCTCCCATGCCCCAAAAGAGTGTGTGCTTCATCCCACCTTGTATATATATGGGTGCTGATTCACCCCTGACATCACTGTAGAAAAGCTCTAGCTCAGTGGTCTCCAAACTGTGGCCCAGGGGCTGGATGTGGCATTTTGCTTGCTTTTATCCCCCCGTCAGCAACAGTGGGGCATAGTTTCTGCCACTGACAGTAAAAATAGGGCACTATTCATGCCACTGACACCAATGATGGGGCACTATTCTTCCCATTAATACCAACAATGGGGCAATAATCCTCCCACCGATACCAGTGATGGGGTACTTCTCCCACTGACACCACTCATACCAATTATGGGGCACTATTCTTCCCATTGATACCAATGACGGGGCACTATTCCTCCCACTGACAGCAGCGATGGAGCAGTATTCCTCCCATTGACACCAACGATGGGGCACTATTCAAAAAGGAAGTAAACAGGGTCACTTTTCCAGTGCTTAGGTGTAAAATTAATCCTAATTAAACTTAGGCACCACATGGCTTGCTGCATTTGTTACTGGCACCGATCTCCTCCCGGGAACCACTACAGACGATCATATCTCTATGAGAGGTGGTGAGAATTTCGGAACTGAATATACAGTGCAATATTTATACTGAACACTTTTTTGACATGTTTGTAAGTGCATTGGCATAAGGGAAGGGGTTTGTTTTGGATAAAAGTTTTACACTATGAGGATTCTTTTCCTTCCTTGTGCCCAAGCTGTAGGATTTTGGCTTGCTTGATCTGGGTGAATCATAGGACCAGAACATTTGATATCCTTTTGGTTGATCGTTATTGGAGTTCCGGGCTGATGTGCTTTTGGCAGTGATCGCAAAGGCTTAACATACATGCAAAGGCGATTGTTAATTGGGAATTCGGTGAGTGCAACTGCTAAGGGAGCGGAACCACTTGGTGTGGTGATGGTTGAACGTCCAAACAGCTTAAGGACAGTAAACTGGCCTTTTGTTTATAAAGTTTGGAGATCCCTGCTCTTGCTAAAAAGAAAGCGATCACTTGCTTAAACTTTTCTCTTCACAGGCTATAATATGAACAGAGCCATCTAGTGGCCAGCCAGCTAACTACACCTGCGTACAAGCATCTTTAGTCATTTTCAGGCTTTTTGAAAAGGAAGATATGTGTGATTTTGTTATTTTTTTTATGCGCTTGTATGTTTTTAGGCATTCCCATCGAAGTCTATATAGGCCAAGAAGGCTTGTAGCTCCAAAGAAGTTAATGTACTTTTTTGGGCTCCATGCTTCAAGAGACACTACGCTCAGGTGTGAACAGGCACAACTGAAAATCATGGAAATTTATATTTCCTGACAGACTCCATGGCAGCATACGTATGGGTTAATCCCGCCTCTCATACCTCATAGGACCCCACTCCCATGAATCTTTGCTTCTAGCCAGAGACCGTGTTCCTTTTTTGTCCTCCTCCTAGGACCAAGTTGTATCTTACCTTATGAAAATTATCTACGGTCCGGTCCTGGCTTGCACGATTGTTCTAATGGCGGTTCTGAAGTCCAGCATTCCCAGCTATTAGCAGGGTGGAGACGGGCAATATATGCGATGCCATGAAGAGCTTCTATCCTCGCCATTGGCAGGCAAGCGGAAATTGGGCCAAACGTCCTTGCTATTAGCAGGAGGCCCCCCCTTACTGAAAGCCCGGTCGTGCAGTGGGTGGTCGTTCCCAGTCAGGATGGACCAGGATCGTGCTGGGGTGGTATCGTATACCATTTTCATTATTGTATATGGCAGCAGTGTTTGTGTGTATTGTTTGTTTTTTTCCCCCCTGTATTCTTCCGCCTTCCCTCTATGGCGGCTGGAACGCATCTGCGTCTCAGTCCGCCGGGTCTTCCGGGTTCTGTGCTGCTGCGAGCCTCGTCTGAAATCGAGGCTTGGTTCGCGCAGGCGCAGTTCCGGGGAAAGGGTGGCGGTCGCGCATGCGCACGGGCTCTGCTTAACGGCGCGGGGGGCGCGGTGACGTCATCATCGGCGCCAAGTTTAAATAGCTGTCAAAATACAGCTATTACTTGGGATGATCTGCGGGTGAAAACGGCGGCTTCCCGGTGCAGTGGTTTGACTCTTTCAAGGTAGGAAGCTTTGCTGCTGGCTGTCCAGCTCTCCTGTGTCCTCTGGTATTTCCTATGCTTAACTATGGATTGTTCATTGCAGTTACAAGGCTTTCTGCTATGGACGTGTCACCGCCCCCCAGTGGCCAACCCTTACGCTGCAGGTAAGAATTTGTTTTCCTTCTGCTTGAATTTTTTTTTTTTTGGGATTACTTTTCTTTTCTATGGATCCTGTTTATCTCTCTTTTTCTTGCTCAGCCCCTCTAGGTCTGAACATAGGTCCTCAGCACGCGAAGATACCGATCGTTCCAGATCACATCACCAACAATCTTCATCAAGTTCCAGACGTCCTAGATCAGCTTCTAGGCGTCATAGTGAAGAGCCCAAGTCCACGTCTGGGCGTCATTCCTACCACCATTCTAGTCGCTCTGAAAGGAGAGCTTGCTGGGGATGTAAAGCTCAGGTCCCAGAGGGTAAATCCCTCTGTGAGCTATTTTTTTCCAGAGCTGCAAAAGAAAGGGGAGCGGAAGACCAGCAGGTAGAGGCCCTGGTCCGAAAAGTGGTTCAGGAATCTTTGATCAGAACGGATCCCAACCGTACAACTATTGCTCCTTCTGCTCCAACATTAGCTCCTGGCGGGGTCGACCTTGGGGCTCCTGGTCCCTCCAGACGTAGTCCCTCTTTGAATGGATCCTCAGAAAGCGAGGTTGAGGCGGATGATCCTGGCGTGAGTTTTGATTTTTCTCTGGTGCCACGGTTGGTTAAGGCTGTGAAAGACGCATTGAGATGGGAAGAACCAGTAGAAGCACCCTCTAAACAGAGGAAATACTTCAAACATCTCAAGAAAGATCGCCCAAATTTTCCCTTCCTGGGGGAACTCGGCGAAATCATTTATGATGAATGGAGTAAAGTCGAGAGGAAAAACTCGTTAATTTCAAAAGTGGCTAAGATGTATCCATTCAGGAGTGAAGAGGTAAAGCATCTAGAATCGGCTCCGCTCATTGATGCTGCTTTGAGGAGGTTGGTGAGACATGTCACTCTCCCTCTCGAGGATACCGTTTCATTCAAGGATGGTCTAGAGAGGAAGATCGATACGGATCTTAAGCGCATCTATATCACGGCAGGTATGGCTTGTAAACCAGCCTTAGCCCTCGCAGCTTTGTCTAAAGCTATGGAATCCTGGTCGGATGATGTGGATGCAGCTTTGGCAAGTGTTTCTGAAGAGTTGGTCAAGAGCTCACCGGTCCATGAGCTGAAACTGGCATCAGTCTTCTTGGGGGAAGCATCCCTTGACATTATTCGCCTAGTGGCACCGTCATGCTCTCTTCAGTCACAGCTAAGCGTGCCTTGTGGCTACGCCCATGGGTGGCGGACCCTGCCTCTAAACAGGCCTGGTGCAGAATTCCCTTTGAGGGTTCCTCCCTCTTTGGGAATAAGCTGGACTCCACCATTACCCGTGCTACAGGGGGTAAGTCAGGGTTCTTACCCCAGGACCGTCGCCTCGGGTCAGAGAAGACCTCAACCCAGGCAAGATCAAGAGCGTACTAGAGATGCCCGCCGCTACAAGCCCGGTCGCGAGTTCAGAAAGAACTGGAGGAGAAATCAACCTTCTGGCCAGAAGTCCTCAAAGACAACCTCTTCTGGTGGACGGGAGGCTTCCAAGTCCTTTTGATATGAAGCCTGTCCAGGCGGAGCAAGTTGGGGCTCGGTTACTCCTTTTTCAGCACGTCTGGGCAGCTTCGATCAGGGACTACTGGACGATCAAGACAGTCTCATCAGGTCATTCGTGGGTGTTCAGCAGTCCACCCTTACACCGGTTTGTTTCCACAGTCCTTCCTCACCTGGAGGAGAAGAAACAAATTCTTCTGTCATACACGGACTCACTGATAGCTCAAGGTGCTGCCATCCCGGTACCCTCGGAAGAAAGATTTCAAGGGGTGTATTCCCCCCTTTTCATGGTCCTCAAAAAGAATGGCTCCTGGAGGCCAGTCATCGACCTGACACACCCGAACTCCTTCATCAAGAAGGAAAAATTCAAGATGGAAACACTGCTAACAATTCGTCAGACAATACAACCAGGCGATTGGCTGGTCTCCATAGACCTGAAAGATGCCTACTTTCACGTACCGATTGCAAGGGACTTCCAGAAGTATCTTCGTTTTGCAGTAGATCAGAGGCATCTCCAATTTACATGTCTCCCATTCGGGCTTACAACATCGCCTCGAGTGTTTTCGAAGCTCTTACTGGCTGTCGTGGCATTGATCAGAGTCAAGGGTATCCGATTACACCACTATCTAGACGACCTACTCCTTCTTTCGCAGGACAGAGAACAACTGTTGTCACACCGAGATCAGGTCATTTCTGCCCTGACAGAGTTCGGTTGGCTGTTGAACAGGGAGAAAAGTCATCTAGACCCGACACAGTCTCTGATATTCCTCGGAGCTCAGTTCAACATGGTGAAGAGCACCATCTCTCTGCCTCTGGAGAAAATTCCGTTGATTCGGGACAGAATTCATCGTGCAATGTCATCACCCCTACTCAGAGCTTCTCAGTGTCTCAGGATAATCGGCACCATGGTGGCAACAGCCCCCATGGTGAAATGGGCACAATGGATGATGCGCCCCTTCCAGAAGGGTTTTCTCCAGCAGTGGGATCCGGGATCTCGAGACCATCTGGTCCGAATAACCCCGTCCATGCGGGAGAGTCTCCCCTGGTGGCTGCAGCGGAAGAATCTCCTCAATTGCCATTCCATAGCACCCGTTTCCTGGATCACGGTGACAACGGATGCCAGCAGCAGAGGCTGGGGCGCTCTCTGTCTGACGGAGGTAGCCCAAGGCAAGTGGGATTTCCCATCCCGAGGTGTAGTCTTGAATGTTCTGGAGCTTCGAGCTGCCTTCTGTGCTCTACGAGCTATTCTCCACTTAACATCAGGAGCCTCAGTCCTCCTAAGGCTGGGTAACACGACAGCGGTGTCTTATATCAAGAGACAAGGGGGCACACGCAGTCTCTCCTTACTGAAGGAAGTGAGTCCAATCATGTCCTGGGCTCAGACGAACCTGACAAATCTGACGGCTGTCTATCTTCCCGGAATTCAAAATGTCCAGGCAGACTTTCTCTCAAGGTTTGCCCTGGACAACAACGAGTGGTCTCTCCACACAGTCTTCAGTTGGATTCTATCTCTGGGAGTGACACCGGAGGTAGACCTGTTTGCATCCCCTTGCAACTACAAAATAGGAAAATACTACACGAGGTGTCGTTGTCCCCAGGCCTTCGGAGTGGATGCCCTGACGGACCAGTGGAGATTCCACAGGGCTTATGCCTTTCCACCAGTTCCGGTCATTCTACGTTTTCTATCGAGGCTCAGGTGGGAAGAAGTCGAAGTAGTGCCAGTTGTTCCATATTGGCCCAACAGGCCGTGGTTCCCCCTCTTATTACAGCTCAGCTACCGGAATCCAATTCCTCTCCCATCCAGACCAGATCTCCTATTGCAGGGGACAACTCTTCACCCATGCCCATCCCAGCTCCATCTGATGGCTTGGTTCTTGAGAGGGGAAGGTTGGATGCCCTAGGATGTCCAAGTGCAGCTATTACAACTCTACTGAATGCCAGAAGACCAGGTACCAATAGAGTTTATCAAAGAAATTGGTTAAAGTTTGCAGATTATGTTTCCACCACTGACGGTTCCTGTATTGACCCAAGGATACAGGATATTCTGGGTTTCTTACAAACAGGCCTGGATCTATCCTTATCAGTAAGTTCTCTACGGGTTCAGGTTTCTGCAATCTCTGCCTTCACAGGTATATCCTGGGCCAGACATCGAGGTTTTCCAAGTGGGATCTTCCTCTTGTCCTGGATTTCTTTTCAGAGAAGGAAATACAACTTGTGGATCAGGCAGCTATTAAAGATCTCTGGTCTCCGAGATCAGTTCTCTAGGATGTAAAGAAGCATTCCTTACTTCCTTCCCTGACCGGGTGGTCTTGATTCCTATGCTAGGATCAAATCCTAAGGCAACATCTGTATTCCATGAGAATCAAGAGATTGTTCTTCCAATTTTTCGGACAACTGAGGACTCTAGCATTCATCCTTTGGATGTGGGAGAAGTTTTAAGGCAATACCTTGAAGACACTGCCTCTTTTCGAAGATCCGATCATTTGTTCGTTTATTTCCAAGGAAAGAACAAGGGTTTGCGTGCTTCTTCCAGAATCATTGCAGCTTGGATCGTTCAGGCTATACAAGGGGCTTATACGGCTAAGGGTTTGGCTCCTCCAGAAGCAGTGACCGCTCATTCTACCAGGAGCGTTTCTACGTCATGGGCAGCTTCCCGTCATGTATCCCCGGAAGTAATCTGCAAAGCGGCCTCTTGGTCGTCGATCAACACGTTTATGACGCACTATTGCGTAGAACCGGCTTCTTTGTCTTCAGTTAATTTTGGTTTGCATGTCTTGTCTGTTGACGGTGCCAAATAAACCTTTTTTTCTTTAACCAGCAATTTCCCACCCGGGAGTGTATGGCTAGTCATTTCCCATACGTATGCTGCCATGGAGTCTGTCAGGAAAACGGAAAATTTATATCAAATACTTACCGTAATTTTCCTTTCCCTCCCATTTGCTGGAGTAGGCTAAGTTACGGAACACGGTCTCTGGCTAGAAGTAAAGATTTATGGGAGTGGGGTCCTATGGGGTATGAGAGACGGGATTAACCCATACGTATGCTGCCATGGAGTCCATCAGGAAAGGAAAATTACGGTAAGTATTTGATATAAATTTTCCGTTGTTGAGCATTTTGGAGCTTCAAGCTAGTATACACTGCTGTGTTCTGCTTCTCACCTGTGTTCTGCATTTTTTCTCCTTTTCCATTGCTTTGTTGTTATTTATTTGTATATGAAGTCACCCTTTGGAACACCATTCCATAATTTTAAAGATCACTTTGTGACCATGGATCTCTCACTGCCCCACATTATCTCTGTGTCCTTATTTCATTACGCCATGTATCCAATCCAGGTAATGGCTCTAGGTGCACACTACTGGCCACACACATTACACAGTTCAAGCTTCTTTATGTTTGCCAGAAATATGTATTGCAAGGGCCTACCTTATTGAGTATGTAGCCCCCTTGTCCTAAACAGGGGCTACCAGTAAATGTATCTGTGCTGCTCGGTTGTAGTTATCTTGGTAGTCTTTGTGAGCATTTAGGTTTTCTAAGCCTGGTGTAGTTGTAGTTCACCCCACTTGTCAGTAGGTGGCACTGTTATCTTTGGCATTAGTATAATGCGCTGCAATAAAGCTAGGTTATGAATATGCATTCTTCTCTCAACCATTCAGTAGGAGTCCTTCTGGCCACTGGTGCTTGCTGGGAAAGGACATATATATATATATTTATTCAGGGAGGTCAAGTGATCAGGTTCCTCCCACTCAGACCTTGGTCTGGTGTGGCTGTGTGGGGAATAGCTGGGTAGGGTAGGCCTGAAGCTTTAAGCATAGCCATGTGCTCTAGGCTCTGCAAAGTAGGGCCTGTTTGTTGCCTGGAAGCTTAAGGAAAGGTATGGAGTTATGAGATGAAGTACCAAAGGTTATGAGCAAGGGTGTCAGGTACCTTTTCTGAGGCCAAGATGCTGGGAGAGGCTCCCCTTGCAGCTAAGCGCAGTATACCCCTGAAGGTGGTACAGGAGGTATAGGGTTCAAAGAAGCACGGGTTGCCGGCAGGTTGAGAAGGCTTGAGCTGATGATCACTTGGAGACTTTGCTTGAGAAGACAACAAGGAGTAATCTGGACACTAGTAAAATCCTTATGTTAAAAAAAAGTGAACAACTATTTTTGATTCTCCTGATACCTATTTCCCTTATCTCAGTGCTATGGGGCACAAATTCCAATAACATGCATACTGAAAAATAAAATAAAATTTAAACTCTAAATATTCAAACTCGAAATAAAATATTCACAAGATATGTATATATCTCAGCAGCCGCTTAATCAAAATAGATCACTTCCTCTCATTAGATAAATTCTCAATACTGAACCGTATTAAATTATTCATCCAAAGCAACGCTCTTGTCAACAATTAAAATTGACTAGCTACCAAATGCCCAACAACATGAGTGTACATAGAGAAAACAATAGAGGTAGCAGATGGTGGTGAGAACAGAAAGTCCAAAATACCCACAGCTGGAAATCTTATGCCGCGTACACACGGTCGGACTTTGCGGCAGACTTTGCCTGGCAGACTTTTCGACGGACTTTACGATGGACTTTCTGAATGAACGGACTTGCCTACACACAATCCACCAAAGTCCGTCGAATTCGTACGTGATGACGTACGACCGGACTAAAACAAGGAAGTTCATAGCCAGTAGCCAATAGCTGCCCTAGCGTGGCTTTTTGTCCGTCGAACTAGCATACAGACGAGCGGACTTTTCGACCGGACTCGATTTCAACGGATTGATTTAAAACATGTTTCAAATCTAAGTCCGTCCAACTTTTGAGAAAACAAAGTCCGCTGGAGCCCACACACGATCGAATTGTCTGACGAAATCCAGTCCGCCGGGCAAAGTCTGCCGTAAAGTCCGCTCGTGTGTACGCGGCATTAATGTTGTCTGTAAAACATGCACCTTCCACCAGATTCCTCTAACTCGTGTAACACACACCCCTCTGGGATTTGAACTCACCGGATCTCTGTAATAATCGAGCCTTAACCAATATCCAGGGCTACCTACACACAATGTCCTCGATCGGAAACTAGTAAAAGCCTGGCTGAGGGTAGAACACAGGAGAGCAGATTGGAGGCTGTGGTGAGCCAGCTGAGGGTCAATCACAGGTAAATGATAAGCCAAGCAGGGGGTCAAACACTGGTAATCAGGCAGGTGCAAGTATAGCAAAGTCCGTGAGCCAAGCCGGGGGTCAAACACTGGAAAGTAGATCAGAGCAGGTCAGGAGGCAAGCCGAGGTCACAACAGGAATCACTTAAAGGATCACTAAAGATATATATATATTTTTTTTAAATAACAAACATGTTATACTTACCTCCACTGTGCAGCTCATTTTGCACAGAGTGGCTCCAAACCTGGTCTTCTGGGGTCCCTCGGTGGCTGTCTCGGATCCCTCCGCAAGGACTCAACATCTTCATGCGAGCTCCTTCGCATGGTGTTGAGTGCTTGCGGGCGCGCTTCCCGTGAAACAGCCGGCGGCCATAGCCGCTCACTGTATCACTCGACCCGCCCCCCGGCGCACCACATCATTGGATGTGATTGACAGCAGCATGAGCTAATGGCTGCGCTGCTTTCAATCCATCCACTGTAACCAATCAACGGCCAAGCTGAGCGGCGAAGAGGATGTCGGGGGCGAGCGCGTACTTTCGAGGGGTCAGGTAAGTAAAACAGGGGGGCTGGGCCCTGGGGGGGCCGGTATTGTCAGATGTTTTTTCACCTTAATGCATAGAATACATTAAGGTGAAAAAACTTTTACCTTTACAACCCCTTTAAAAGTATAACACAGGAACAGGGAAGAGCTAAAGACAATTCAGCAACTTGGGTCAGACAGAGGCAGCCTTTTATAGGCCAGAAGGGGGAGCCATCTATCACATGATGCGCCTTTGGCACCCATTTCTTCTACTGGCAAGATTTCCAGTACTTCTACGGCCTATTCTCTGAACACTATTTCTCTGACAAAGGGACTGTGGAGAGCCTGGGAAAGCATCAAGATGGACTCATCCAATGAATCCCTGCACGGTACTGTGAGTCTAATGCCTCGTACACACGAGCGGACTTTCCGGCAGACTTGGTCCGGCGGACCGGACTCCGTCGGGCAATTCGATCGTGTGTGGGCTCCAGCGGACTTTTTTTCCCTAAAAGTCCAACGAACCTAGAAATAAAACATGTTTCAAATCTGTCCAACGGACTCGGCTTTCCTGCGTGCAAACCGTTCGTCTGTCTGCTAGTCCGATGGACCAAAAATGACGCATGCTCTAAAGCAAGTACAAGGCGGAAGCGCTTGGTCTGGTAAAACTAGCCTTCGTATTGAAGCTAGCAGATTCCTCACGCTGCTAATTCAGTGATCTTTTAATACAGCGCATTCTTTTTTTCTTTATAATGCTAGAAGAATGAAGTTGTTTTGCTGCTTATATTCACACAGAGTTCTCTCAAAACTTCTTTCTTCATTATTTATCCTCATGTCATGACTAATATTCTAGTTTTTAAAAGCCAGATAAATAATGTTTACAATTCTTTTTAGAGTCATCTTTTAGATTTTTATATTTCAACAATATATATTTTCCAGTTTCTTAAAAATTTAAAAAAATTCTGGTGATTTCCATTTTATATATTTTTTGTATGTTCAAGTTACCACAATAATATTATTATCTTGTATTTTTTATGAACCTTAATGAGGTTGGTGTCCCTTGTTAATTTGACAAAAGGCAAATTCATTTAGCACTACAAGTGCAAAAGTGCACTTGAAATTACACTGAAAGAGCACTTGGAAGTGCAGTCGCTGTGGATCCGAGGGGCACATGCAAGGAAAATAAAAAAACAGCATTTTAACTTGCATATGATTGAATGATAAAATCAGCAGAGCTTCCCCTCATTTCAGATCTTCCCCTCAGATTTACAGAGACTGCACTTCCAACAAGTGCACTTGCAGTGCAATTTCAAGTGCACTTTTCACTTGTAGTTTGCACTTGTATTGCAAAATGAATTTGCCTTTAGTAAATAACCCCCATGGTCTTTTAGACATGTACCTGCCTACTCACAAACAAATTGTCCTTTTGGAATAAAAACACATATAAATTTTTTTTGTGTAAAGAAAATAGACATTTATTCTGGTTAACAAAATAAAGATGAAGGCAACACTGGAGACACTTTTGGAATTTGTGAATCCTTTTGTCCACCAGGGCACACATCAAGTCATTGGAAAACAAAATTGGGATCTTGTCCATATAATAGTGAGCACAATCTGCGTCTTCTGTCAGACCAGACTGAAGCCAGGCAATCACTTTCGACTCTTCCGTAGAGCCTTCACTCCACGCTGCCCTGCAGCCTTCCCTCCACGCTTCTCTGCAGCCTTCCTTGGAGGCTGTGCCTCTGGTGGTGTACTTGTGGCAGGAGGAGGAGGAGGAGGGGTAGGGGCTTCATTATAAATATGGCTTGTTTTAGTAAACTGGCCCGCAACCCCTTCTGAAGAGCCTCAGAAAAAAGCCCCTCACAGAGGAGGCGTTGGTCCTTCTCCAGTTCCATCAACCTGGTGGCCAAATATGTACCATAGTCCTCTTCAGCATTGGGGGGGGGGGGGGTCACTGATGATTTTGGTTGCTTCCTGAATGAGGGCAAGTGATTGCTCCTCTATTCTGGTCATCTTCCTAGACCTATTGGTGGGAAGGCGGAGGGGAGGCACCTAGCATTCTGTGAGGCTCCTACTGGGCCCAGCCACCTCCTGCCTGCCACTGGGCACAGCCTCCTCCTTTCTACAACTGGGCACGGCCTCCTCCTGGCTGAGGTCATCCTGTGTTAAAAAAAGGGACATAGTTGTATTTTTGGATTCATCAATCACACACAATTTTCAGCTCATGATTTGCAAATTTAATTTTAAACCAATAGAAAAGGCTATCAATTTTGACCCCACCATTTTTCTAGCTGTTCACCAATATCAAACATTTTAGTTTACATCATTAAGATTCAGACAATCAATAATTACAAAACAAAAAGTATACCTGGTTTCAGCTGGGCGCATCCACTTCTTCAATGATGAAAGAGCCCCTTTCTTCCTGGGATGCCTCAGCTGGGGAGGAGGGGTGTTGGGAAGGGTCGAAAGCGATTGCCTGGCTTCTGTCTGGTCATCCAGAAAACGCAGTTTTAGGTAGTACCACAGCTTGGGGACATAAACCTTGTCTGCTGCTGCTCCTGATTTGAGGGACTCCTGTATCTTCTTGTGCTCCCGTCTGTACATATTCCGCAAGATCCCAATTTTATTTTCCACTAACCTAATGTCTGCCTGGGGGACTTGAGTCTTTACAAACTCCAGAAGTATCCCCAGTGTTACCTGCCTTGCTTGCTTATTGAAATACAAGGGGTGCTTGACCTCCCACAGGTTTTGGTTAGCTTCATATAGCTCAATAAAATGAGTCAAAAAATCTTCCTCCTTAATTGGATTCATTTTTTCTGAAAGACAATACACAAGAGAAAAACAGTAATGTCAGTCCAAACTCCCAGGATTATCTTTATGCCAACATAGGGCGCACACACACACGTTTAAATCTTACCTTCGTTTATGACGCTTGTTACTTCCGTTCGGAAATACGTAGGCCAGCGCACTAGCTTTATATACACTGCGAATGTGTCATGCTCCGCTTGCATCGCCCGCCCCTGACGTTCTTTATGACGGAGTTCTCCCGTCCCTTCTCTGTTCGTTGCGCAGTGGGAGTATATAGTTAAAGATGGCGGAGACATTCTCAGGGACTAGCGCAGAGGAAAGCCCGGAGCCCCAAACATCCAGATCCAGTAGGAGATATAAGGCCACCAACATGGCCTTTGAAGAAATGGTGGAGATTGTGGCCATATTGAGGAGGGAGGACTATGATGGCAAAAATAGTCCATACACCAGACCCAATTTTCGGAAGGACCAAATAATGTCCTCAGTTGTCACCTCTCTGGAGCAGCAATTTGGGATACGACGAGCTAAAGAACAATTGAAAAAGAGCTGGTCTGACCTAAAAACGAGGGAGCCAGAACAATATCGCAGAATCAAGAAGGTGCTTAAAAAAAGTAAGTACCTGTCGTGTGTTCTTATTGAGATACTTAACTTGCATGCTGATCCATATATGCTTTTTGTTTATACTGTTGAACGATGCGATCGTTTGTAAATATCGTTCTTTTTGAAAATACATATGATTCTAACTAAATGTCGTTCGTTTGCCAAGAAATATGATGGTACAGGGCTCTACCTACATTTTGGTCTTGATAATTTGTCTTATTAAAAGAAGTTTAGGATATTGTTGTGTAGATGTGTTTGAAACTGGAATGCTTAGAAAAAATGATTCAGTGTAATGTAAGGATACAGCAGCTGTTTCCACATCTGGACTCAGGAGCACTAGTGTACTGTGAGACACCAGAGAATTTTTTTTTAGGGTAATCCACACAGGGGCTCCAGGGGTTACTTGAGGTGTCTCCATCTGTGAAACTTGGCCAAAAAAGGAAAGTATTGCAGTATGGTTAAAAGGGAATTTTAATCATGTCTTAAAATTGTATATTTTCTCATACAGACAATTGTACACCACTTCAAAGCAAGGTTTTATATTCCTATTTCTGTACTCTAATATCAGTGTGCTAAGTATACCTTTTTTTTAAATTATCATAGGGGAGAAAAGACTCAGACAACAGTCCCAGGACCCCCCAAACTCACCAGCCTGATTGGGTAATTAGCCCAAGCCAAAGCTTAAGCCCACCAGAGGATCTTGAGGAAGCAGAAGTGGAGGAAGTGGGCGAGATTTGCACCCCACCAGGTGAGTGTCTGAAACCTCAGCTTAAGGTAATCTATTTATGCCTGCATATTTCTAAATACATATTTTTCCTCAAATTTTAGGTGATGTTCTGGTTGTGGAAGGCCAAGCGGCGGACCCATTTAGCACAGACAGTGCACAAAGACTTACTGGGCAGATAATGGTCTGGAATAGCCACATTGATGCAATGCGCAATCAACTAGACAGCCTGAAAAATCGGCTGGACAGCATGCAACAGGAAATGAAGAACATGATTGATGTTTTGGGGAGAATATAATCAGTTTTTCCCTGAAACATCAATCATGTTCTTCATTTCAGTTTGAAATGTGAACATTGTTATGTTTTTCTAGTTGTAAAATAGTAAAAGCCAAATTTTGCAGATGCGCAGGGTGTGTCAATGTGTGCTATCTGCCATCAGGGGATCTCAATGTACAAGTTTTGTGTTTGCAACCCCTTCCACATAATGCTAGTTTGTGAGAGGAAGGGATCGCACCCACAAAACACGTTCATTGATCCCCCATGACATTACCCATTTGGACTCCCAATTTGTGTGAATCTGCAAAATTTGGCTTTTACATGGGTTACATCACCAGCACATTTTTTACATGTTGAACTTTGTAAGTTCCAGAGTTGTTCTTTGTTTTGTGTGTGAAAAAACCCTGTTTTAAAAAAAAAATGTTAAAAAAAAAAATATTTCACAAATTATGCAGAAAATACGCAAAAAAAATGTAGAATATAGTTACCCATAAAAAAAATCAAAAAAATTATTTTGAGTAAAAAAAGTAAAAAAAAATAAAAATTGAAATGCACGTGTTTGAATGTGCGCACATTAAACATTTTAAAAGACAACAATGTGTGTGGCTTCTTCTTTCAATACTCAATACCAATTTAGAAATTCATTTTGTGTTTACACTGACAAAGGGCCTTATTTACTAAAGGGAAATGCACTTAGCACTACAAGTATACTAGAAGAACCTAGGAGACAGCCAAAAATAAAAGCAAACAAGAATAAAAAAAGAGATTTTATCGTAAATAAATTTAAATTTTTTTTTTAAAGTTTAAATATGTTCTGGCATTGCAATGGCCCCCCTACCATTCAAATAATTGACATATTTGTCCCGCACTTGACGAGCGGTTTGGGGGGCCAAGCCAGTACAGCCAGTATCCAGGCCTGCGAGTTCAGATTCTGCACTAAGTCCGGCCTCAGGCCCAACAGAAGTTATATAGGTTTGTGAATGTCTTCTTAAAAAAATATGTAGTACACAACAAGACATGATGATATGATTTATTTTATAGTCCACCATATTGATGGCTGTGAGAAACAAATGGAACCGGCTGGCCATAATCCTGAAGGCATTCTCCACAACTCTTCTCGCTCTGGCCAGCCGGTAGTTAAATACCCTCCTCTCCGGGGTTAGGGTCCTTTGGAGAAACGGCCTCATGAGGTGCTCGCCAAGACCAAAGGCTTTATCTGCGATGAATACAGAGGGGAGTCCCTCAACGTTCTCGGCATCAGGTGGCAATCCCAGGCCACCAGTCTGGAGACGCTGGCACAACTCGGTCTGGCCGAAGACTCCTCCATCCGACATCTGGCCGCTCTTCCCCACGTCCACGTACATAAAATCATATTGTGCCAATACCACCGCCATCAATACTACACTATTAAACCCCTTGTAATTGAAGTAGTAAGACCCCGAATGGAGTGGTGGCACAATGTGACCATGCTTCCCATCAATCGCCCCTACACAGTTGGGAAAGTCCCAACGGTCAGCGAACTGGGAGGCCACAGTCTGCCATTCCTGTGGCGTGGAAGGAAACTGTGGAGTCAAACAATAAAAAAAATATAAGTACTTTCAAACATAACTTTGCAAACAGATTACACAAAAACATTCTTGCACAACAGCAGTATAACATTTTTTAGAAGTAGTATTTTTTAAATTCAAATATATAAGGCCCACTTAAAAGATTCCTCACCGCCTCTGATGGCCCATTGATCAAATTATATTGGGGGTGGGGTGGGGGAGGGTTCTAATTTAGTTGAAGAACACACATTACATTTGGAGACATTTGAGGGGGTAGGGAAGGGTTCTAATTTAGTTGAAGAACACACATTACATTTGGAGACATTTGAGGGGGTGGGGGAGGGTCCTAATTTAGTTGAAGAACACACATTACATTTGGAAACATTTGAGGGGGTGGGGGAGGGTACAATGGAGCTGACAATATACATTGTTAAAGGGACTAGGCTATAGGTGTATATGGGCCCAGGATTGCATGCCAGGGAGGTTAGTGAAGGCAAATATGCATGTAGACCAAAAAGGATTTTAAAAAATAAAAACATGCATGCATGAAGATAAAGGGGACATTCACAGCATATTCCAATCATGGTAATTAGGTAATGATGAAATTAATACAATACATTAGCAAACATTAAATACATATAATGTAATGTTAAAGGATAAAACTTACCTTAATATAGTCCTTCTGCAGGACCTGAATAATGGCAGAACAGGTCTCTGGGATAATGATCCCCAGAGCCTGGGGGAGATGCCTGTCGAGAACCTAAGGTCCTGAAGGCTTCTCCCAGCCGCCAAGTAATGTAACATGGCAACTAGCCTCTGCTCCGCAGTGATGGCTTGCCACATGCAGGTATCCTGCCTGCTGATATAAGGGGTCAGCAAAGCCAGCAGACGTTGAAAAACGGGGTCTGTCATCCTGAGATAATTCCTGAAATCCCCAGGATTATTCTCACGGATCTCACGGAGCAAAGGCATGTGCGAGAATTGGTCACACTGGCGCAGCCAATTCCTCGTCCATGAACCCCTCCTCACCCTGTTCATGGACTGGGCTCGGGTCAAAGTATAATCTCCAACACCAAGCCCCCACACAGCACAAACTCGAGAACGAGTACGTCCACGCACCATGGCTTCAAAATGGTCGGCTGGTCAAACAAACAAACTTAAACGAATGCACTGAAGAACAGCAAGGCCTATGAAGAGGGACCTGAAGATCAGGAACGAACAGGACCAGAACGGCCTGCTATACAGGCTACAAACTGACCAACACGCACTGAAAACCAGATACAAACCTCACAAGCACAAACTGAACCACAGAAAACGAGCAAAATAAGCTGAAGTCTGAAAAGCGTGAATAGTCTCTAACCAAACTTCTACTAACACGAGATAAACACGAGCTTAGCAGAAGGAGCCCAAAGGGTGGCATACTAGGGCTTGAACTTCTTTTTTCTAGTCCTGTCGTACGTGCTGCACGTCACCGCGTTCGAAACCACCAGACTTTTGGAGTGATCGTGTGTGTCCAAGTCCGTTCGTTTGTAAGTCCGACGGACCTACGATACAAAGTCCGTCGGAAAGACCGTCGGACCTAGTCCGTCGAAAAGTCCGCTCGTGTGTACGCGGCATAATTGCTATAGGAGACAGCTGTTGCTATGTAGGTACAGAACATTGGGTGTGAGCCTAAGGCCCTTGTTCTGTACTGCTGTCTACCTGCCTGTTTTTGTCTGAGGAGTCTGCTGGTCTGTTTGCCTACTGTCCTAGGGTGTCCTGTGATCTAACCCTTTCTCCCTACATTTTGTCGTTGTGAACAATAAACTCAGAGTGACTGGCGCTCATTTTTCTGCAACCATCCACACCCACCATGCCTTGCAACCAACACCCTGATTTGAAACGTCAGCTTTCCCTGATGCCGGGGGTCAGGGGGCGCTACAAGTATACGTTAAATGGATTGTTTAGTCAGGTCCTCACATAACTGTAGGAAAATGTGTAGATTATACAAAAAATTCAATATTGGAAGACATCTTTACTGCTACAGTGTCTTCTGATGGCATAATTGATGTATTTTCCCCTCTGGTGTCATTGATAAACTTGGCCTAGTCATGGCAGTGTTGGGGAAAGTTGTTGAGGAAAGCAGCTCAGCACTTTCAACAGCACAGGATTGTAAGGTATCTAGGGCCTACCCAGGGCATCCCTACAGACCAGGAGTGGTCCAAGGACTGCAGTCTAATGCCTTGTACACACAATCGGACTTTCCGCCAACAAAACCGTGGAATTTTGTCCGAAGGGCGTTGGCCCAAACTTGTCTTGCATACACACGGTCACACAATTGTTGGCCAACAATTACGAACGTAGTGACGTACTAGACGTACTACGTGGTTTTTCAGCTCTTTCGCGCCACCCTTTGGGCTTCTTCTGCTAATTTTGTGTTAGTAGATATTTGGTGAGTGTTGATTTGCGCTTTTCATTTCGCACTTTTCATTTTGCGCTTTTCAGTTAATTTCTGAACGGCTGTTCGTCAACCAGCCATGTTGCGGAATCAGGGGATATAACGTGTTATTTATTATTGGCCTTGGAGTTATTGCTTTGACATTATTGTTTTGGTTGATGATTTGATTTGTTTTATTTTCTATGTTTTTGGATGCATAGAATGCACTTTTTGGTTAAGTTCTATTGGCAGACAGCATGTCTAATTTTATTTGTTTTATTTTTTTAATGCACAATAAAAATTTTTTGGAGAATAATACTTGGCTATGTGTTTTACTTCAAATGACAGTTTGGGAGTAGGCAGTTACATTTAAAAAAATACAATGTAAAATTGACAAGGTACACCAACATAGTTGTATCTTTGATCTTAAAAACTATGGGATAATGGTGTTGTGGTAACTTGCCCAAATAAAAAAAAAGCATAATATTATTCTTAATGTCACTAGAAAAAAAAAGCCTTTGAAAATTTGTTTGCAATAACTCCATCAGTATCACCAGCAAAGCAGCTTCATTATTATCCCATTAACCACTTGACCACTGGGCACTTAAACCCCCTTCCTAACCAGACCAATTTTCAGCTTTCGGTGCTCTTACACTTTGAATGACAATTACTCAGTCATACAACACTTTACCCATATGAAATTTTTGTCCTTTTTTTCACACAAATAGAGCTTTCTTTTGGTGGTATTTAATCACCGTTGGGTTTTTTATTTTTTGCGCTATAAAAGAAAAAAGACTGAAAATTTGGTAAAAAAATGAATTTTTCTTTGTTTCTGTTATAAAAATTTAGCAAATTAGTAATTTTTCTTCGTAAATTTTGGCCAAAATTTATACTGCTACATATCTTTGGTAAAAATAAGTACAACTTGGTGTATATTATTTGGTCTTTGTGAATGTTAGAGAGTCCAAAAGCTATGGTGCCAATATCTGAAAATTGATCACACCTGAAGTACTGACGGCCTATCTAATTTCTTGAGACCCTAACATGCCAGAAAAGTACAAATACCCCCCAAATGACCCCTTTTTGGAAAGAAGACATTCCAAGCTATTTGAAAAGATGCATGGTGAGTTTTTTTGAAATTGTCATCTTTTCCCACAATTCTTTGCAAAATCCAGATTTTTTTTTCTTTTTTTTTTTTCACAAAATTGTCATATTAAAAGGTTATTTCTCACACACAGCATATGCATACAACAAATTACACCCCAAAACACATTCTGCTATTACTCCCGAGTATGGCGATACCACATATGTGAGACTTTTACACAGTGTGGCCACATACAGAGGCCCAACATGCACGGAGCACCTCCAGGCTTTCTGGAGCACCCAGGCCAATTGTTATATTTCTCTCCTACATGTAAAAATAATAATTTATTTGCTAGAAAATTACATAGAACCCCAAAACATTATATATATATTTTTTTTAGCAAAGACCCTAGAGAATACAATGGCGGTTGTTGCGACTTTTTATCTCGCACGGTATTTGCGCAGCAATTTTTCGAACGCGTTTTTTTGGGAAAAAAAACTGTTTTGTGCTTTAAAAAAAAAACAAAACAGTAAAGTTAGCCCAATGTTTTTGCATAATGTGAAAGATGAAGTTACGCCGAGTAAAGAGATACCTAACATGTCACCCTTCAAAATTGCAATGGTATGGTATGGTATGGAATGGTGCCAAACGTCGCTACTTAAAAATCTCCATAGGTGACGCTTTAAAATTTTTTACTGGTTACATGTTTTGAGTTACAGAGGAGGTCTAGGGCCAAAATTATTGCTCTCGCTCCAACGTTTGCAGTGATACCTCACATGTGTGGTTTGAACACCGTTTTCATATGTGGGCGGGACTTACGTATGTGTTCGCTTCTGCATGCGAGCACACGGACATGGGCGCTTTAAAAAAAAATTATTTTTTTTATTGTTCATTTTACTTTATTTATTTTAGTTTGACACTTTTTTCCCCCAAAAAAAATTTTTGATCACTTTTATTTCTATTACAAGGAATGTAAACATCCTTGTAATAGGAATATGGCATGACAGGTCCTCTTTACAGTGAGATATGGGGTCAATAAGACCCCACATCTCACCTCTAGGCTGGGAAGCCTGAAATAAAAAAAAACAAAAAACGATCCTGGCTTCGATTGTATCGGTGAGTCAGTAGAAGCACCGGAGGGTGGCAGAAAGGGGGGGGCGTCCCCTCTCGCCTCCCATAAGAATGATCAAGCAGTGGAACAGCCACTATGATCATTCTTATGGTGTAGGAAATAGCCGGCTGAAAAAGCTGATATCTGAATGATACCTGTAGCTGCAGGCATCATTCAGATATCCCCGCTCAAAGTCAAGGACGTCATATGACGGTGGGCAGGAACTGGTTAAAAATTGCGGAGTATTGCGGGGTATTGCAGAGTATTGCGGAGTAGTGCAGGGTATATTGCAGGGTATATTGCTGGGTATATTGCAGAGTATTGCTGGGCATATTGCAGAGTATTGCTGGGTATATTGCAGAGCAGTGCCGGGTATGTTGCAGAGTAGTGCCGGGTATAATGCAGAGTATTGCGGGGTATAATGCAGAGTATTGCAGGGTATAATGCAGAGTATTGCGGGGTATAATACAGAGTATTGCGGGGTATAATGCAGAGTATTGCGGGGTATAATGCAGAGTATTGCAGGGTATAATGCAGAGTATTGCGGGGTATAATGCAGAGTATTGCAGGGTATAATGCAGAGTATTGCAGGGTATAATGCAGAGTATTGCAGAGTATAATGCAGACTATTGCAGGGTATAATGCAGAGTATTGCAGGGTATAATGCAGAGTATTGCAGAGTATAATACAGAGTATTGCAGGGTATAATGCAGAGTATTGCAGGGTATAATGCAGAGTATTGCTGGGTATAATGCAGAGTATTGCCGGGTATAATGCAGAGTATTTCCGGGTATAATGCAGAGTATTGCAGGGTATAATGCAGAGTATTGAAGGGTATAATGCAGAGTATTGCGGGGTATAATGCAGAGTATTGCGGGGTATAATGCAAAGTATTGCAGGGTATAATGCAGAGTATTGCGGGGTATAATGCAGAGTATTGCAGGGTATAATGCAGAGTATTGCAGGGATGGCTGAGCATGGAGGGATGGATGGATGTGACTGCAATTGTCACTGAGCACCGATGTGGGCACTACACAGGCAGCCCACAGCGGTGCTGCCATCCGATCCCTCCCCCTCTCCCCTTGCACTGTACCGATCGGTACACAGAGGGAAGGGAGGAACCGGCGTCATGACATGACGCCGGTCTGTTGACATGTGATCGCTCCGTCATTTGACGGAGCGATCACATGGTAAACGGCCGCGATCAGCGGCCTTTTACTGTGATCCGTGATGCGCCGGGTCCTCTGGACCCGGCGGTCATGGAAGTTCTCGGGTGCGCGCCCCAGGCGGCGCGCGAGAGCAGTATTCTGGGAGGACGTCCACCCAGAACTAGCCGACCGCGCTGCAGCTGTCTTTCGGCTATGGCCCGGTCGGCAAGTGGTTAAAGAAGAAGAGAATTGTGTGCTGCATTTGGAAATTTCATAATTTGCCACGTCACAAATGTTAATTCTCCATTACAAACGCTAGTTTACAAGAACGGCCGCTTCTGGCTCATCCTTGCTTCCGAGCATGCGTGTTTGTACTTTGGACTTTTGTCCGACGGACTTGTGTACACACGATAGGAAAATCCGACAACAAACATTTGATGGCGGAAAATTTGAAGACATGCTAGCCAACATTTGTTGGCGGAAAGTCCGACAACAATTGTCTGATGGAGCATATACACGGTTGGATTTTCCGCCAACAGCCTGACATCGAACATTTCCAGACGGAAAATCCGATCGTGTGTACGGGCCTTTAGACTAATCTTAACCTATTTGCCTTTATGCTGCTCAATGTTGACCTAGGATTGACCAAATAAGAAATATTACAGCTGGTGGAAGATCTGGTGCCTGCTCTGCTCTTTGTCTTACTATCCACATAAAGAAGGTTCTCTCCCTCTATATGCTGTTATCTGTATTTTGTATTTGGAAGCTACTTAGGCCACCCAACCTACCCTTAGCAACTGATGACATCATTGGTTGGTAGGACGCAGGTGGGCAGCTTAAACAGCTTTCACATCTGCTGACAAAATACAGATAACAGCATAGAGGGGGAGAGGATGAAGGGGATGTGCTCTCCCTCCTTGATGTACACAGAACTTAGCACAGTAACCCTTTCATGGTCAGACTGTACAGGGTTTTGTGCCATTTTGCCGTGGCACCCTGGCCTAAGTTGATCAAACTAATGATGCACTCCCACTGGGCATGGTTAAACTAAACCATGCCCGAGTTTGGTTGTCTCCACTCCTGGGCACACTTACATCATCATTTCAGCCAACCAGACCACAGTGTGATCTCTGCTTCTGTGTTCAGTGATCTAAGGAGAGACCTGGGACCACCTCTTCCAAGTGGTTCCGGGCATGGTACGCTTAATTGATCCCAGGCATGGTTCGGAGCACTCACACTAAACAAATGAATCAGACCAAGGAGGTGAACTGTGCTTGGTCATGGTTAAAACTGCCAGTTTGAGTTCACCCATCTCTCTTGATATTAATATGCTGTTTGCTTGTGCTAGATCTGCAATCTGCTACATTGTTAACCCTCAGGCTGTCCTAAAATCCGCTTCTTGAATTTGTTTAGGGAGTGCCTTGTGTGTGCTTTAATTAGTCCTCAAGGATTTCCTTGTTCCTGATATTCAGTGTAACCAGCATCTGGCTCCAACCTGGTTCCCTGTGTCTCTATCAGACCCTATAGTATAAATCTGCAATAAACATTCAAAAGGTTAGTTACCTTTACCAACAAAAACTTCCTATGCAGATAGTGTGTGTTGCTCAGAGTCACAATGAATTATGCTGACCCTTTACTCTCCTTCCTTCCTCTCATTTTAGCTTTTCTCCCTGGCTCCTCTAGAGTCAAGGTCTCACTGCAAAACCCCTGCTTTCCTAACTTCTCTCTGGTCTCTCATTTGGTGGCTATACCTGCATTTATAAAGCATTATTACATTTGTGGATGGAGCCTGCTCTGACGTCATTACGTAACAGGAAGTCCGCTGGAAGCCATTTTTACCGGTCGGAGAGTGTGATTACAAGCACAATTATGACACGTTAAATGTGAGTGTTATACTGTATTAAATAAAGGATCTTTTTAACTGATTTACACTATGTGGAACTTTCTGCTTTTATGCCTGGTATGAGTTATATGGATGGATGGGCAAGAAGATTCCTGTGACAGGTTGTTGGTGACAATTGGAGTACATCTAATCTACTAATGACTTCACAAGAGGTGACTTCTATGGCATTATTGCATTGATGCATATTTTGACCTTTCTTTAGTTAGAAGGTCAGGCTAGGGATGAGCCGAACACCCCCCCCCCCCCCGGTTCGGTTCGCAGCAGAACATGCGAGCAGGCAAAAAATGGGTTTGAACACCGTTAAAGCCTATGGGACACAAACGTGAAAAATCAAAAGTGCTAATTTTAAAGGCTTATATGCAAGTTATTGCCATAAAAAGTGTTTGGGGACCCGGATCCTGCCCCAGGGGACATGTATCAATGAAAAAAAAAGTTTTAAAAAAGGCCGTTTTTTCGGGAGCAGTGATTTTAATAATGCTTAAAGTGAAACAATAAAAATGAAATATGCCTTTAAATATCATGCCTGGGGGGTGTCCTTAGTGTGCCTATAAAGTAGCGTATCTTTCCCATGTTTATAACAGTGCCACAGCAAAATGAGATTTCTAAAGGAAAAAATGTCAATTAAAACTGCTCGCGGCTGTAATGTATTGTCAGATCCCAGAAATATAGATAAAAATACCAAAAAAAAAAATTGGATGTCCCCCATAAAATCCATACCAGGCCCTTCAGGTCTGGTATTGATATTAAGGGGAACCCCGCACCCAAATTTTTAAAATAATGGCGTGGGGGTCCCCTAGGCCTCTAGGCACTATATACTCTAAACAGCAGTATATATACTATACGGCCTGCCCTATATATACTCTGCAGAAAAGTGTGCCTTAGGTGTTGGTGGTACCAGAACACTGTAAGCCCTCACAGTTACTCTTGTTGGGAGCAGGAAAGGGGCCTGCTGTGAAATATTATATCAAGAATTGTAATTACCGTACATGCCCCTGTTAAATAGGGGCATAAAAATTGGGCCTTGGGTGGTGGTGGTGCCACAACACTGTAACCCCTCACAGATACTCGTGTTGGGCGCTGGAACGGGCCCTGCTGTGAAATATTATATCAAAAGTTGTAATTACATGCCCCTGTTGTACGGGGTCAGAAAAATTTGGGCCTTGGGTGGTGGTGGTGCCACAATACTGTAACCCCTCACAGATACTCGTGTTTGGCGCAGGAACAGGCCCAGTTGTGAAACATGACTGCCAGTTTCTAGTCCTTCTGTGACACCCCCTCTCTCTAGGCTCACGTTACTCCCTTCCTCAACCTGGGAACCAACATCAGAGCCTTTAAATCGCTGCACATCCTCCAGCAGCATATAACGGACACTGTGGTCGAATAATTCTGGGGACTCCTCCGTGCATGATGGTGGGGCTACGGAAGATGTGACTGTGGACAAGGAGCCAGTGGAATGACCAGCTTTAACAGCTGCATTGGAAGGCAAACTACTCTGAGTCTGGGTGACAGAGGATGAGGAGGATGAGGACGGCTTTGTTATCCACTCCACCAACTCTTCTGCATGTTGTGGCTCAATAACACAGCCAGCAGCAGCAAAAAAGGACAAGCGTGCCCCACGCCCACCTGCAGAGGATCCACGACCACCACTGTTGACTGTAGACACAGAGGCTGCTTGCCCTCTTTTAGTGGCCTGTGAGCGTCTGCCACTCCTTGGTGGCCTTCCGGACATAATGTATTTTTTGTTTTGTAACACCACACTACACTGTATTAGATACTATGCACTGTGGCCTGCACTGTATTAGCAACTGTACAACGGCTGCACTGTTTTGTATACTGTGTACTGTGTACTGTATTGTATACTGTGTACACCACCAGAAGTGTAGTAGAAACTGTACACACTGTATTAGATACTGTGTACACTGCCTGAAGTGTATTACAAACAGTACACCACGGAATGCACTGTAGATATAGGCTACACTGAATGTACAGTATATATATATATATATATATATATATATATATATATATATATATATATTAGACTGTATATATATATATATATATATATATTAATACACTGCCTGACTTCTATTAGAAACTGTACACACTGTACTAGATACTGTGTACATCGCCTGCACTGTATTAGCAACTGTACATCGGCTGCACTGTATTATATACTGTGTACACCACCAGGAGTGTATTAGAAACTGTACACACTGTATTAGATACTGTGTACACTGCCTTCACTCTATTAGCAACTGTACAATGGCTGCATTGTATTGTATACTGTGTACACCACCAGAAGTGTAGTAGAAACTGTACACAAGTTATTAGATACTATGTACACCGCCTGCACTGAATTAGAAACTGTACACCACGGAATGCACTGTAGATATAGACTACACTGAATGCAGAGTATATATATATATATATATATATCAAATACACTGCCACTAACTGAATAACCTGCCTGCTTAATCTAACTCAAGCTATCTCTCTGTCCACGCCAACAACACTACACACGGCCGCTATGTAAGCAGCCTTATATAGTGTGGGGCGTGGACTTAGTCCCCCTGAGCCATGATTGGCCAAAGGCACTCTGCCTTTTGCCAATTATGGCTCTCTCAACAGAGCGCGCTGTGACTGGCCAAAGCATGCATGTCAGGTGCTTGCTTTGGCTAATCATCATACAGCAATGCACTGCGATCTCGCAGTGCATTATTGGGCGTTCCATGGCCCCTCGAATTTTAGAACAAACGAACACCCAATGTTCGAGTCGAACTTACGTTCGACTCGAACCGTGGGCTCATCCCTAGTCACAGCTATCTGGTAAGCCTGCATGTTGTTATCTAGTGGACACTTTTCCAGATTTCTTCATTTCTAGTTTCTCACATAGGTGGATGTGGTCATTTATTTTCACTTGTTTTTTGCACATTTAAGTTTACAAATTTCACATTTTGGACTTTTATCTGTTTTTTCTCAATATATGATTATTATATAATTTTGCGTGGAGTTAATTTTGTTTTTGTTTTATTTGAATTACTAATCAGGCACATTATACATATTTTTATTCATGTGTTGGAAATAGCGCAGCATGTTTTTTTAAATAATAATTGTATATTCATTCCTCTTTTCTAAAAGAGCTCATATTTATCTGTCCCCATAAAATACTGATAATAAAGTTTAAAAATAATGATTAAAAAAAAGTTATTCTCATAGAAAGGCTTTAACCACTTCAATACCAGGCACTTTCGCCCCTTCCTGCCCAAGCCAATTTTTAGCTTTCAGCGCTGTCACACTTTGAATGACAATTGCGCGGTCATGCTACACTCTACCTAAACAAATTTTTTATTATTTTGTTCCCACAAATAGAGCTTTCTTTTGGTGGTATTTGATCACTGCTGGGGTTTTTATTTTTTGCGCAACAAATAAAAAAAGACTGAAAATTTAGGAAAAAAGTTTTTCTTTGTTTCTGTTATAAAATTTTGTAAATAATGACGTTTTCTCCTTCATTGACGGGCACTGATGAGGCTGCACTGACGGGCACTGATAAGGCAGCACTAATGAGCACTGATGAGGTGGCACCAATGAGGTGGCACTGATGATGGGCACTGATAGGTGGCACTGATGGGCACTGTTCTGCAGCACTGATGGGCATTGATAGGCAGCACTGATGGGCACTCATAGGTGTCACTGATGGGTACTTATGGGTGGCACTGATAGGTGGAACGGATGGGCACTGATAGGCACTGATAGGTGGGCACTGATGGGCACTGGTAGGTGGCACCGATGGACACCGATGGGTGGCACTGATGAACACTGATGGGTGGCACTGCTGGGCATTACTGATGAGGAGACATCTAGCAGGCATTCATAGTGGGCACTGACTGGCACCATTTGTGGGCATTGATTGGCAACTTTTAGAGCACTGTGTGGCATCCCTGGTAGCCATGGGGGTATACCTGCTCATCAATGTGTGGTGGGTGCCCTGCCTGGTGGTCCTGGCGGCATCCCTGGTGGTCCAGTGTGGGCATCCGCTGGGGGGGCTGCGCTGATAAACAATCATCCCCTGAAGAAGTCACGTGATCGGCGATGACACGCGTAGGGACGGAATAGGCTGTTTCACATTGCTAGACACAGAACGAGTTCGCTGCTCGTAGGAGAGAGGTTTGCTCTGCATTGTTTTTATGTGAGTACATCTACTTAAAGATTTTTAATAAAGCATTACCTGGTTAAGACATACTTCACTATCAAGTACCTTTGTCCTGCATATTCCTGTACATACATACCTGAGATGTGGAGGCTGAGCTAGGATCCGCGCTGGTCCAGGACCCCTGATAGGACCATAGCCACTTGCAATCAGCTGCCATTAGGATAACCCAACACCGGCAAGCGTGGATATAGGGACGCGATGGAGGCCCAGGACCTGGCGTTTTAGCTACAATTCATGCGGTTGACCTAGCACCGCTAGGTAAGGGGCCACTGCTTACATTAGTGTTTTATGCACGAAGAGGACACTGAGTGAATTGCATCCCAGACACCCCACTGTTGTTTTGTTGAATACACCAGAACTTGCTTTTGCACCTTCAATGACTTTTACACTGGCACTTTAAGTTTGCTGCACTTACTGGCATGTCATTGGTCATTTGTTTCGCAGGCCAGCACAATATATTTTACATCACTATTATTGGGACATTTATTTATATTATTTATCATCCATATTGCGTTGGATTGATGTGTTTTATTTGCGATATCTAGATCACCTTTAAGCACTGGCACTCTGTACGTTTTGCACCATTTATAAGGATATGTTTTTGATGGTTATTTCTGATTTATTCTATGTATTTTTATTTAGAATTATTCACATGAAGTAGTGTCCCTTTGTGCACCTACACATGATTATCTAGATTTATATGTTTTTAGTGTCAACACTTATTTATGCGATTTTTACTTGCGATTTTTTTTTTGTTATTTAGTATATACCAACTGAAAAGGATTCTTTATGCACTTTTTTTCACATACACAGGATTCTGATCATTAAGACTTGAATGTTTTTAGTGTCAACACTTATTTATGCGATTTATGTTATTATGCGATTTTATGTCATTTTATTAATTGACCACAGACAGAGATTTACAGCTTTCTTCTGGTTAGCGCAGCACCTCCCCCCCTATACCTCAATCAGCACAGACCCCCATAGCTCCCAACTGTCCCTAATTTAGAGGGACTGTCCCTGATTTAGAGGGACTGTCCCTGATTTGGAACAATATCCCTATTTCTTCCTCATTTGTCCCTCATTTTGGTCTGATCTAAGTAGTTGTATATAAAATGCACTTTTTATCTTTTAAAAAGTTTTTCCCAGTGCTAAACCATTCATCCAATTGCTGCATTTGTAAATTTCAAAAGCCAATATCAAGGAATAGTAGTGGTAAAAAGCACTTGTGAATTTAACTGATCATTTTTTTTGTATAATTGTTCTTTAAGGAGGTGTGACAGGGGTGTGTCTTATGCCTACATAATTTTGCTAATAGGTGTCCCTCATTCCCATCTCATAAAGTTGGGAGGTATGGACCCCCCCCTGTCAGGACAGCAGCCGATAAACGGCTCTTCCTGTTTACACTGTGATCAGCCGCGATTGGACACGGCTAGTCACGTGGTAAAGAGCCTCCATCAGAGGCTCTTTACCGAGATCGGTGTAGTGGTGTGTCAGACTGACACGCCGCACCACCAATCGCCGTGCTGGCATGGGCGTGTGCCGGCTATTATCCTGCTGGACATCATATGACGCCCAGTCAGGATAACTTAACCACCGCTGTCATTTTGCTTTAGGCCAGGCAGGAAGTGGTTAAAGCAGTATTAAACTCAAAAGCCAACATTTATTAGATTACAGCTTACCAATTCTTAGATGTGATGGCTGCATTAGTTTTATTTGTTTAGACTTTATTTCCTTTATTTTCATTTGGTGATTTGGCCGATAAGTCTGTTGTTTAACAGAACAAGCTGTTATACAAATGTAGCATTTAGAGTGTTTAGACAAACCATTTACCACTGACAGGGGTGCTTACAATGATCAGCTTTTATTTGTTAATGTAAAATCTTTATCCCAAAAGGAAAAAAATGTTGCTGTAACTACTTGTAACTTCTCCGCATGATGTGGAAACCTTGCAAGAAGATCTGAACAAATTAATGGGGTGGGCAACTACATGGCAAATGAGGTTTAATTTAAAAAAATGTAAAATAATGCATTTGGGTGGCAAAAATATGAATGCAATCTACTCTCTAGGGGGAGAACCTCTGGGGAATCTAGGATGGAAAAGGACCTGAGGGTCCTAGTAGATGACAGGCTCAGCAATGGCCTGCAATGCCAAACTGCTGCAAGCAAAACCAACAGAAAATTGGCATGCATTAAAAAGGGGATTAATTCCAGAGATAAAACAAGAAATCTCCCGCTCTACAACACTCTGGTCCGGCGGCACCTGAAGTATGCTGTCCAGTTCTGGGCACCAGTCCTCAGGAAGGATGTACTGGAAATGGAGTGAGTACAAAGAAGGGCAACAAAGCTAATAAAGGGTCTGGAGGATATTAGTTATTAGGAAAGGTTGCGAGCAGTGAACTTATTCTCTCTGGTTAAGAGACAGTTGAGAGGGGATATGATTTCAATTTACAAATACCGTACTGGTGACCCCACAATAGGGATAAAACTTTTTTTGCGGAAGGGAGTTTGACAAGACTTGTGGCCACTCATTAAAATGAGAAGAAAAGAGGTTTAACCTTAAACTACATAGAGGGTTCTTTACTGTAAGGGCAGCAAGGATGTGGAATTCCCTTTCACATGTGGTGGAGGGGATCGATAGTTTCAAAAAACTATTAGATAAGCACCTGAACGACCACAACATACAGGGTTATACAGTGTAATACTGACATAATCACACACATAGGTTGGACTTGATGGACTTGTGTCTATTTTAAACCTCGCCTACTATGTAACTATGTAACTATATAACTATGCCTACTTGTGTGACTGCAGTGTTAACAATGCTGCTGTCTGTTGTGTCCCTGTGCTCCTTCATCCAGAGTGGGGACAATCTAATACAGGAGGTGTTACAGGCTAGATCACCAGGTGAAAACAGAGGGTAAAAAGTCTAAAAGAAGAAAACTAAATCAGCCACCACATCTAATGATTGGTAAACTGCAATATATTACATTTGGGTTCTGGGTTTAATACCGCTTTAATAAAATGATTTGTAAAGCTGACCATACATTTTTTAAAGTATACCTATAAGCAAAACTTTCTATTTTTGGTTTTGGACAGAATGGAGAGAGATTATAACCCCTGGCAGTTTTTATTGCTGTCTGTGCCCCCCCCCCCCCCCCCCCCCATATTTAGGAACATTTATCCACTCTGTTTGTCCTTTTTACTGTTATCACTGAAAGTGAAAGTAAAGGAAAATCCCAAATTTTGGGTTATCACCAGAACAGTAATAGAGAGAAAATCTTCCAATGGGGACACTAGTTCTGGTGATCCTGGTGACAATCAGGGATTTCCTCTTACTTCCTGATTGACCCCTTGGCGCCGGCCGTACGCAAATATGTGGCCTCTCGGCACCTGTTCCTTGACATGAATTGCTGTATATACACCTGCACTCGTTGCGGTCGGGAGTTTTCCGGCCGCCGTGACAGCCAATCACGGCGGTCACGTGATCTTAAGCCACACCGCCACCCGGTGTCATAAACCTCTTAAAGGGCCAGGAGGCACCTGCGCTAGGAGGTTAAGCTATGGGACAGGAAGTAAAAGGAGTGGGGCACAGATAGCAAAATGAAAATCTTTTTAGTTCTACTTTAATTTTTAGTGCAACTGATCAATAAATGCAATATTTTCACTGATTAAATGTCTAAAACAATCAATCCTTGCAACTCGATAAATTTGCCTAACTTAATACGTTAAAAATGTATTGGGGAAACATGCATAAAATTTGAAAGGCCAGCTGTGAAATTATAGAGAGGCCTGGAGCAGGTGGAATGAAATGGAGCTAGCAGAGGGCCGGCATGACAGGGGGATAAGGGGACAGCAAGGGTTAAACTGGAAGTTGTTTTGGATTTATGATAAGGGGATTGGGTACAGGTAATGTTGAGGGGGGAGGAGTTTAAGTTATTTAGGGGGCAGGAGGGGTCCCGGGCAGCATTGCGGGGAGAGTTACAGAAGGAAGAAGTTTATTATTCTACCCCCAGGCTAGAGAGCAATGGCGGACTTAGACAGCTTATTGGCTCAGCTGCGGGCTGCTGCGAACACCCACGGCCCTGGATGGCTGCACAGCCAGGTGGCCAGACTCCTCAGATCTCAGGCTGGAGAGGAGGTGAGGGGGCAGGGCCTTCCGCGCGCCCGGAGGTCGCGGCCTCCGGAGCGTTTTTCACCTGAAGCCTCCCCCAGAGCTGCACGCCACATTAGGAGCCCCCCGGAGCGGGACCCGTCAGGACCACCGGCGAAACGACACCCGGTTTCTGCCGTGGTGGTTCCTGGACGGAATCCTCGTCATCGGCGGAGCTCAGTGGGCGGGGCGTCGGCAGGACCCAGCGTTTCCCCCCCCGCCCGCTCGACGAGGGCAGCGTGAGGCGACGGACGCTCCCTGTGTTGCACATGCAGCCAGGGGGAGGTCTCAGCGTGTGAGGATGACGTCAACGACCGCCGGGCTTTCCCCATCCCCGGCCGGCGGCTCGGAAGTCCGGAGCGATACCCCTTCCAGGAGGAGTGGGAGGCCCAGCAGCCAGGTATCCAGAGTGCCTAGGACGAAGTCTGCGACTGCGATGGGAGGAGCCAGTGTCGGGAGGCGTGGCCAGCGCGCTCAGGTGACGGCAGCATCCAGGCCCTCTTCCCCGGGGATGGATGACACGGAGCCCCTGCAAACGCCCGGTGACCGGTCCGAGGGAGAGCTGAGCGGGTCTGAGGAGGAAGACAGGCAGGAGCGTCCGGCGCCATTGGATTCGGGAGCAGCGGCGGCGGGGACACCCCCTGGTCGGCCCGGTAAGTCATTTCCTGTTTCCTCTCACACGCTGACCAATGCTTTACAAGGGTTGCTGGGGGTGGCTGATATGGGGGGGTCTGGGACCACATTGGGTGTGTTGCAATCGGGGGCTGTAGTGACGGCCGGTTCCCAGTCAGCAGGTGCAGGACCTGTTTCTGGGGACACGGATGGGCAGTTGCAGGCTCTGTTGGGGGGTTTGCGGGAATTGGTCCAGAGGTTTGCGCCGGGTACGGATGGGCGGGCGCCTCAGACTGCAGTGTGGGTCCCTCCATGTGCAGAATCGCCGGTGGTTGGGGCAGTGCCCCCTCCGGCTGCAGTGGGTGTGTCGCCCCCCATGGGGACGGTGCCCCCGGTGGTGTCCGCTCCGGCCACTAGTGTGGCTGCTTTAGGAGAAGGGGAAAAAAGGACGGACGTGGTTCGCATTGCGGATGCCGCAAAATGCGAAGTTTACGTTTGCTTCGAAGGGCCGCTTGGGGCACATTTGAAGTCGGAAGTCCGGGAAAAAATCGTGAAAGGGGAGTATGTGGAGATTTTTTCACTTCTCCCCTTGGAGAAGTTTAATCTGGACAGGGTTAAGCCAGCTGACAGTAAAAAGGAGGATGAGGAGAAACGGCGGTATAGGTTGATACCGCGCACGTTTTCTAACTGGCTGCAGGCGTTCGCGATTCTGGCGAGTGTAATTGGCGAAAAGAACCCTGAACATTGTTCGGCGCTCTTTTGCTACTTGGACGCCATTGGGGAGGCCTACAGAGTGTATGGGGGTACAGCGTGGCTCAGGTATGACGAGCAGTTCCGGCAACGGAGGGCGGTGCGTCCCTCTCTTCGCTGGGACCACAAGGACATTAGCCTCTGGATGAAGCTTATGTCCTCGGCTCGGGCCCGAACCAGTTTTTTCCAGGGGGGGCCGGCGGTTCTGCGTCACCCGGACAGCCGGCCACAAAAAAGTGGGGCGTCTGTTGGCAATACAATGACGGGACGTGTAAGTTCGGGGGAGCATGTCGTTTTAAACACAAATGCTCAGGTTGCGGTGGATCTCACCCCGGATCCCGTTGTTTTAAAAAAGGAAAAGGTCGCCCTGGGGAAATGGGTAGCAAAAGGGAAGACACCAGTGAAGGTGGAAAAGATGCGGCCTTTCCTAAGTAGGTACCCGGACCGGGCGGCAGCTCAGCTGCTATGGGAGGGGTTCCTAGAGGGTTTTAGAATTCCGAGTTCATTGGCTGTTATTCCGCCGGTGGCAAAAAATTTACGCTCTGCACTGAGTCACCCCAGTGTGGTTGGGGAAAAGTTGGGGAAAGAAGTGGCATTAGGCCGGATGGCCGGGCCATTTCAGGAGCTGCCGCTGCCGAATTTGGTGGTCTCTCAGCTTGGGGTGGTCCCCAAGAAGGAGCAGAATAAGTTTCGACTTATACACCATTTATCTTTCCCAAAGGGCGGATCGGTCAATGATGCGATCGACCCTGATGCTTGCACGGTTTCGTACACGTCGTTCCATGCAGCGGTGGGTTGGGTACGCCGTTGTGGGAAGGGAGCTCTTATGGCAAAAGCAGACATTGAATCGGCTTTCCGCCTCCTCCCGGTGCACCCGGACAGCTGTTGGTTGTTGGGGTGTTGCTGGCAGGGTAGGTTTTATGTCGATCGCTGCTTGCCGATGGGCTGCTCGATTTCATGCGCATTGTTTGAAACTTTTAGCTCATTCGTTGAATGGGTGGTTCGGGATGTTTCAGGTTTGAATTCGGTGATTCATTACTTGGACGATTTCCTATGCGTTGGCCCCCCAGCAACTAAGACGTGTGCTTTGCTGTTGGCCACATTACAACATATGGCTGGTACGTTTGGTATCCCGTTGGCTCGGGAAAAAACAGAAGGCCCGACTACCGTGCTTAGTTTCTTGGGCATAGTCATTGACTCCGAGGCAATGGAATGTCGATTGCCTGAGGATAAGTTGGTGGCTTTGAGAAGGGAGATCCGGACGACAGTGGCGTTGCGTAAGATTCAGCTTAGAGGCCTGCAGTCTTTGCTGGGCAAGCTGAATTTTGCGTGTCGCATAATTCCCATGGGCAGGGTGTTCTGCCGACGGCTGTCGGCAGCTACAGCAGGGATTAGGTCCCCTCACCATTTTATTAGGATGACCAGTGAACATCGGGCGGATCTGAAGGTGTGGGACAACTTTTTGTCCACATACAAAGGAAAATCACTGTGGTTGGCGGGACCGTTAAGTAATTGCGATTTGCAGCTGTTCACGGACGCAGCTGGGTCGTCGGGTTACGGGGCGTTTTACCAGGGGCATTGGAGTGCTGAACCATGGCCTAGGGAATGGCAGGAAGCGGGATTCTGCAAAAACTTGGTGCTGCTGGAGCTGTTTCCGGTGGTACTGGCAGTGGAAGTTTGGGGGGAGTCGTTCAGGGATTTGAAGATCCGTTTGAACTGCGACAATTTGGGGGTGGTGCAGGTGATTAACCGCATTTCAGCCTCGTCGCTACCGGTCGTTCGGCTGTTGCGGCACCTGGTGCTGCGCTGCCTACAGTTGAATATCTTTTTGTATGCAGTACATCTTCCGGGGGTGGATAACACGTTGGCTGACGCCTTGTCTCGTTTCCAGTGGGACAAATTCCGGGACTTGGCTCCGTTGGCAGATCAGCTAGGGGTTCAGTGTCCCCAAGGGCTCTGGTCGATCGTTTGGGACCCCTCGCGCGATGGATAAAGGGCTCGGTGAGTGTATCCACTTGGGGGGCTTACGAAAAAGTGTGGTCCGAGTGGTGGACGCTTGTCAGGCAAGTTGGGGTGGAACCTGGAGTCGGGGACGTGAGGTTGCTGGTGGTATATTTTGTCTCCAGGAATCTGGAGCAAGGGGTTTCGGTCTCAATGATGGACCGCAAGCTCGCTGGCTTGGCATTTTTGTTCAAGTTGCAAGGGGGAACGGATGTTACCAAGGATTTTTTTGGTAAGACAAGCGATGAAAGGTTATCGGCAGTCGCGTAAAAGTCAGGACACGAGGAGGCCATTGACTTTTAACAACCTGCGGGTGGTATCTGCTCAGTTGGGCACGGTATGTGCGTCGGATTATGAGGTTCTGTTGTTCCGGGCAGCGTTTTCGCTGGCCTTTTTTGGTGCCTTTAGGATAGGTGAACTGGTTAGCCCTTCTAGGAAGGTTTCGGGGGGCTTGGGGGTACGGGATGTGAAGGTCATGGGTTTTAGCTTGGAGGTATGGTTGAGACGGTCAAAAACAGATCAAGTTGGCAAGGGGGTTAAGGTGCAGCTATATGGGATGACAGGTTCTCCTGTATGCCCGGTAAGTGCGATGAGGGAATTTTTGGGGCATCGCCCGGTGGGGGAGGGGCCTTTGTTGATCCATAACGACGGTTCACCATTGACAAAATTTCAGTTTGTGGCAGTTTTCAAAAAGTGCTTGCAAACAGGGGGTTTGGATAGTACGCAGTATGCATCGCACTCCTTCCGCATTGGTGCGGCCACAGAGGTGGCCCGATGTGGGTTGGACGAAGCGGCTGTGAAGCGCATTGGCCGCTGGGAGTCTAGGAGATTTCGTACATATGTGCGACCACACTTGGTAGTCGAGTGAAGAGCGACTAAGTAATGGATTTTTGGGTAAAGTTTGGGGTTGGTTTTTGGTTAAGGGGATTGATTATGGTGTATGTTATTTGACTTTGGTTATCTGTGGTTTTTTCTTTTCTTTTAGGTGGAATCAAGAGGGGTCTCGTATGGATATTGGGCCACTCCTTTGTGTTTTGGGGGGCTAAAAGGGCAGATATGAGACCTAATGGGAGGCAGTTAGGGATTCCCAGGGAGGATGCTTGTATACGTTGGGTAGGCAGGCCTGGAATGCTATGGGCTAGGGTGTTGCCGGAAGTACAACATTTTGCGCGCCTGGACAGACCACCAGATGTGTTGGTGCTCCATGTTGGAGGCAACGACCTGGGTGGACGTCCCAGCCGGGAGCTCATAAAGGACGTTAAGATTGATTTCTTGCGTTTGAGAACTTCCTTCCTGGACATGTTGATTGTTTGGTCCGATATTGTGGCCAGGACGAGTTGGAGGTTGGCACGGTCGGTAGACCGTATAAACAAAACCAGGATTAAGGTGAATAAAAGGGTGGGCCAGTTTGTTATACGTAATGGAGGTTTGGTAGTTCGCCATTGGGAGTTGGAGAAGGATGTTGGGCTGTACCTGCGAAGGGACGGGGTTCACCTGTCCGAAGTCGGCATTGATCTTTGGTCCCTGGGTTTGGAGGAGGGGATTCGGAGGGCACTGCGTGTGTGGAGGGGCTCCCAAGGGTAAGGGGGTCACCCTTGTTAGCGTTGGCGGTGGTGGTGGTCTTTGATGATGGTAACTAACCCAGGAGATGGAAGTGTGGGGGGACTCAACGGTTATGGGCCCCTATTGGTGTGTACAGTTAACAATGATTAGCTGAAGATGGTAATGGTGACACTGCGGGTAACGAGTTGTCTTTGGGCTGATGTTATCACGGCCGTAGGCCTATTATGATAGAAGGCCCGCAGTGTAGATGTGGAACAGAAGTTACGTTGGGAAGTGCCGTCATTGACCACCAGGTGAAAAACTGACAGTTGATTTTGTTACGTGAAAATGTTACAGATATATATATATATTTTATATAGATTTATATTGGTTAATAAAGGCTGCTATGGCCAGTTTTACTCCAACATGGTGTGGTGTCGTCACTATAGTTAAGAATAAAGGGGGACTTAAGTTGGGGTATGATAGATGGCGGCAGCCATTAAAGAGAAAAGGTGTACATCTTATTTACACTGGTCAAGAGAGGCCTGGAGCAGGTGGAATGAAATGGAGCTAGCAGAGGGCCGGCATGACAGGGGGATAAGGGGACAGCAAGGGTTAAACTGGAAGTTGTTTTGGATTTATGATAAGGGGATTGGGTACAGGTAATGTTGAGGGGGGAGGAGTTTAAGTTATTTAGGGGGCAGGAGGGGTCCCGGGCAGCATTGCGGGGAGAGTTACAGAAGGAAGAAGTTTCCCACCCACCCTCCCTGAATAAGTGGTTATGTACCTTGGGTTAATGTTTTCTTTACAGGTGGTATGATGGATGACGTCGTGGCAGCATATGAATGGCGGTGGTGGTGGTCTTTGATGATGGTAACTAACCCAGGAGATGGAAGTGTGGGGGGACTCAACGGTTATGGGCCCCTATTGGTGTGTACAGTTAACAATGATTAGCTGAAGATGGTAATGGTGACACTGCGGGTAACGAGTTGTCTTTGGGCTGATGTTATCACGGCCGTAGGCCTATTATGATAGAAGGCCCGCAGTGTAGATGTGGAACAGAAGTTACGTTGGGAAGTGCCGTCATTGACCACCAGGTGAAAAACTGACAGTTGATTTTGTTACGTGAAAATGTTACAGATATATATATATTTTATATAGATTTATATTGGTTAATAAAGGCTGCTATGGCCAGTTTTACTCCAACATGGTGTGGTGTCGTCACTATAGTTAAGAATAAAGGGGGACTTAAGTTGGGGTATGATAGATGGCGGCAGCCATTAAAGAGAAAAGGTGTACATCTTATTTACACTGGTCATGGAATTTTCCAAGCTATCCTTTCTTCTGCAACTCGATCCTGAAAAAAGCTGCCGAAAGCTATGGTGGTGAACAATCAAGAATTGGTATACATGACTGAAATAATGAAATGATTGATTAATTGAATGGATCAGATCAATATGTATTTTCAGCATATAATGTAACATTGTAACTTATGTAAAATGTACAATGTATACGTACTTTTATGAGATATAGATTGTAGTTTTTTGTTTCTATCTCGGCCCATCAATTCCACTTCCAGTTTTCTATTATTTAGAGAAGATTTGGTCTCCATATGTTCTGACAGATTTAGTTCTTTTTGATAAAATACATTTGACAATTTCTTTTGAAATATTTTGTTTGTTAATCACTGACTATTTTGAATTTTGACATTGAATCAAGGGTTCTGTGAACCCTTTCACAGGGTCCAATCAGGTTTGCCTAGAAGGTAAGGAGAGGGTGCTGTGCGGTGGGTGTAGTACCAGGCAAGGAAGGAGGGACACTGTGCAGTGAGTGTAGTACCAGGGAAGGAGGGACGGGGTGCAGTGCTGTGGGTGTGTAGTACCAGAGAAGGAAGGAGAGGGCGCTGTACAGTAGGTGTAGTACCAGGGAAGGAAGGGGAGAATGCTGGTGAAGTGTGTGTCGTACCAGGGAAGAAAGGATAGGGTGCTGTAAAATGGGTTTAGTACCAGAGAAGGATGGAGAGGGTGCTGTGAATGGGTGGTATAGTACCAGAGAAGGATGGAGAGGGCACTATACAGTGGGTGTAGTTCCAGGGAAGGAGGGAGATGGTGCTGTGAAGTGGGTGCTGTACCAGGGAAGGAAAGAGAGGGTGCTATACAGTGGGTATAGTACCAGGGAAGGAGGAGAGGGCGCTATGCAGTGGGTGTAGTACCAGGGAAGGAGGAAGAGGGCGGTCTGCAGAGGGTGTAGTACCAGAGAAGGAAGATGAGGCGCTGTGCAGTGGGTGTGGTACCAGGTGAGGAAGGAGAGGGGGCGCTGTGAAGTGGGTGTAGTACCAGGGAAGGAAGAGAGAGAGCGCTATGAAGTGGGTGTGGTACCAGGTAAGGAAGGAGAGGGGATGCTGTGAAGTGGGTGTAGTACCAAGGAAGGAAGAGAGAGCGCTGTGAAGTGGGTGTGATACCAGGTAAGGAAGGAGAGGGGATGCTGTGAAGTGGGTGTAGTACCAGGGAAGGAAGAGAGAGCGCTGAGAAGTGGGTGTGATACCAGGTAAGGAAGGAGAGGGGATGCTGTGAAGTGGGTGTAGTACCAGGGAAGGAAGAGAGAGAGCGCTGTGAAGTGGGTGTGATACCAGGTAAGGAAGGAGAGGGGATGCTGTGAAGTGGGTGTAGTACCAGGGAAGGAAGAGAGAGCGCTGTGAAGTGGGTGTGGTACCAGGTAAGGAAGGAGAGGGGATGCTGTGAAGTGGGTGTAGTACCAGGGAAGGAAGAGAGAGGGCTGTGAAGTGGGTGTGGTACCAGGTAAGGAAGGAGAGGGGATGCTGTGAAGTGGATGTAGTACCAGGGAAGGAAGAGAGAGCGCTGTGAAGTGGGTGTAGTACCAGGGAAGGAAGAGAGAGCACTGTGAAGTGGGTGTAGTACCAGGGAAGGAAGAGAGAGCACTGTGAAGTGGGTGTAGTACCAGGGAAGGAAGAGAGATCACTGTGAAGTGGGTGTAATATCAGAGAAGGAGGAGAGGGTGCCGTACAGTGGATGTAATACTAGGGAAGGAGAAGAGGGCTGTCACGTACCTGGTAGGAGTCTGATATGACAAGGTTGGCCTCTCTTGTATCTCCAGCCCAAGCCCCACTGAAGGTGGAACAGATGGTGGCAAGAGTCAGGAGGAACACGAGTGCCTGTAATGCCCCGTACACACGGTCGGATTTTCCGATGGAAAATGTCCGATCGGAGCGTGTTGTCGGACATTCCGACCGTGTGTGGGCTCCATCGGACATTTTCCATCGGATTTTCCGACACACAAAGTTTGAGAGAAGGCTATAAAATTTTCCGACAACAAAAACTGATCGCGTCAATTCCGACCGTGTGTGTCCAGTTCCGACGCACAAAGTGCCACGCATGCTCAGAAGAAATTCCGAGACGGAACAGCTCGGTCTGGTAAAATTAGCGTTCGCAATGGATACAGCACTTTCGTCACGCTGCAATGTAAAAAATGGTTTTAATACAGCGCACTCTCTTCTTCTTTATAATGTGACAAGAATTAAGTAATTTTGCTGCTTATATTCACACACACTTCTCACAAACTTCTTTCTTTATTATTTATCGGGATTCCCTCAATATATTTTGATTTGTCACATCTGACAAAAATTTTTTATTGTTGTTTTCTTTTTTTTTTTTTTTTTTTTTTAAAGGCTGTTTTTTTTTTTTTTGGGGGGGTTTGTATTTTTTTCAAGGCTAATCTTTGTTTTATTTTTTTGTTAGTTTTACTCCCTAATATTTTTGTGTGTGTTTTGTGTGTCAAGTTACCACAACACCATTGATATCTTATATTATTTAATCTCAATGAGATTGTTTGGTGTTGGTGCCCCTTGTTAATTTTACATTGTATTTTTGAAATGTACCTGAATCCTCACAAACAAACTGTCCTTTTTGAAGGAAAACACACATAGGCGAGTATAATTGAAACAAAAAATCCTTTATTAAGGGCTCAGAACCAAACAAAGAGGGAGGCAACGCTGGAGAAACATCAGAAATTGGCGAAGCCTTTGACCCCCAGGGCAGACATCAATTATTTAACATCAAAATTGGTGGCCTGAGGAGTCCATATCTAAGGGAGTGCAGTCTGGTCCAGAAGTCCCAGAGATCCGGAAAGCAGCAGATGACATCTATGTCCCCAGGCTGTGGTACTACAAGAGGCTGCATCTTTTGCCAGACCAGACTGGACCCAGGGTCATCACTTTCTGGTCTTCTTTCCACGCTTCCTTCCTGGCTGTGGCTCTGGTGTTGGAGATGTGCCAGGAGGAGGAGTAGGACCTGGAGGAGGAGGAGGAGGAGGAGGAGTAGTAGGACCTGGAGGAGGAGGAGTAGTAGGACCTGGAGGAGGAGGAGGACTATGTGTGAGGTCACAAATGTGGGTAGCAGATGTTATTTGGCCCCTCAACCCCTTATTGAGAGCTTCCAAAATTAGGACTCACACAGGAGTCGTTGGCCCTCCTCCATCTGCATCATTTTGCAGACAGTTATGCCAGCAAAGTCCTCCTCCACACTGTGTGGGGTTCTCAGGGCCTCTGTAGCCTTCCAAAAGAGGCCTATGGCAGCCTCCTCCAGGTTACTCCTCTTCCTGCCACTTTGTCTTTGCAGGTGTAGGGGAGGGGCCTGGGTATCAGGCAGCCTGCTTGGCCCAGCCACCTCCTGGCTGAGACTTCCCTGTGTATAAAAAAGGGACATGGTTTTAGTTTTTGCATCATCAATCACAATCATAAATTAGTACTCCAAACTAACATCTAGTTACCATCATTGATTGGGCAAGTAGAAATATTTAGAGGAATGCTATACCTGGCTCAAGCTGGGCTCCTCCACATGTTGCTGCCTGGAAGGCCCAGGTTGGGCGTCAGAAGCCTCAGCCAGGGGGGGAAGGAAGCGTGGAAGGAAGAGTGGAGATTGATGACCTGGGTTCAGTCTGACCTGCCAGAAAATGCAGTCTGTCATAGTACCACAGCCTGGGGACATAGATGTCATCTGCAGCTCTGGATCTCTGGGAATCCTGGACCTTCCTGTGCTCCCTTAGATAAGTGCTCCTCAGGCCACCAATTAGGATCTTCAAATAGGTGATGTCTGCCGTGGGGATCACCGTCTTCACAAATTCCAGCAATTGATCCAGTGCTGCCTTCCTCTTTGTTTGGTTCTTATATTCAGGGTGGTTTATCTCCCACAGACAAGGCAGCTCCCTGAACATATCAATGAAGATTGGCATAAAGTCCTTATTTTTCAAGATATCCATTTTCACTGCAAGACACAACACAAGACTAACCCTAATGTAAGCCTAAAGTCTTCTAAACTTGTGCAAATACAGGCCTCAATCTAGAAGCAGTATAGGCCCAATGTTAACTCTTACCTTCGTTATCACGATCGGCGCCTCCATTACTCCTTCCTCCGCTCACAGATCATACGTACTATGCACGCTTGTTACGCTATATAGACACTGCGCATGTGTGAAACTCCGCCCCTGATGTTCTTTCTAGTCTATTTCTCGCCCCTTCTCTTCCGGCGCAGTGGGGAAGAGCACATGGCGGAGTCAGAGCAGGTGTCTGATATTTACACCAACGAGGAGGAGAAGGAGGAAGGCCCGGAGCCTGAAACGTCCCGATCCAGAAGGAGACGATTTAAGGCATCAAATATGTCCTTTGGGGAGATGTTGGAGATGGTGGACATCCTGAAGAAGGCCAACTATGATGGAAAGTATGTACCTTACCCCAACCCCAATGTCCGAAAGGCCAAGATCATGGCAAAAGTGGTCAAAAGTCTGCACCGGAATTTCGGGGTACGTCGATCGAAAGATCAACTCAGGAAGCGGTGGTCGGACCTGAAATTACAAGAACACGAGCAGTACAGAAAGATCCGGAGAGTGCTGCAAAAAAGTAAGTAGTTGTCCTGTGTTCCTAGTCTTTTTGTCTTTATTACATTCGTGCTGCTCCATGTGCTTTTCCTAACTGTTAATCCAGTTTAAAATGTCAACTTTCATGTTCATGGGCACATTATTCGTTCGTATCAAACATTTTTCTTTCGGCCTATAAAACACCATTGTTTGGGCCATATGCATTTGCCAACATTTTTTAGGGCCTACTTGTCTGAAACTAATTTGGTTGTGTAGATGTGTTTGTTAATAGAATGAAATGCAAACTATATTCTGTGTAAGGAGAGGACACTCAGCAGCTGTTTAGACATCTGGACGCTGGAGCACTAATGTGGGACACATGAACACCCTTTTTATTAGGGGGCCCACACAGGTGCTCCAGTGTATACTATAGGGGTGTCTCCATCTGTCAAGCTTGTACAAAACAGGTAAGTATTGAAGCTTGACAAAGTACACAAAAATTCTACATCTTGGAACTCTGCCAAAACAGACAATTGTACCCCACTTCCAAGCAATGTTTCATATTTATAGTTCTGCCATCAAATATCTGTGTGCTAAGTATACCATTTTTTTTTTTTACATAGGGGAGAAAAGACTGGGAGGACACCCCTCATCCGAAGAGACCACAGACCCCCCACCTCTGGAAGAAGGGGAAATCCCCCAAAGACAAGAAGAGCAGGAGGAGGAAGAAGTGGTGGAAATTGGCACCACAACAGGTGAGTGTCTGCGACCACAGGCTCAGGTAAGAGATGAATGCCGGCATATTTATAATACATGTTTTTTTTTGGTTTATATCTTTTTAGGTGATTGTGATGTTGTGGATCCAGGGCATTTCACCTCGGAAAGTGCACAGATCCTGATTGGGGAGATCATGGGGTGTAATAGGGACTTGGAAAACATCAAGAAAAGCTTCAATGATGTTCTTCAAAAAAAATAAGAACATCATTGATGTTTTGGGGAGAGTTTAAAACCCCTCCAAAGCCCTTTCTTTTATGGTGTGCTACAATTTTAACATTTTTTGTCTAATTGGAGAAAAGCCAAATTTTTAGGATGCACACAGTGTGTCAACATGTGCTATCTGCCATCACTGGAGATCAATGGATGCGTTTTGGGGGTGCAACCCCTTCCTCAATAATAAAGTAGCTGTGAGGACACGTCCAAAACACGTCCCTTGATCCCCCATGATGGCAGCTAGCACATGTTGACATTCGGCTATTTGTGTGCATCTTCAAAATTTGGCTTTTCCGGGGGTGACTTCACCCCATCTGAACGCAATATCAAACACAGTTCCTAAATACTCATGTTTGATATTGCCTTCAAGTTCTACCAAATGTGAACTTTGTAAGTTCAAGATTTGTGTCTTTCTTGTTGGTTTTAAACATGCCTGTTTTATCTTAAATGGACATTTCTACTTTTTCTAATGTGACCCCAAAAATTGTTATACAACAAACATGTTGGTTTGTTTTAAAAACCTTTTCTAAATGCACATGTGATTGTGCAGGTATTAAAAAGATTGTTAATCAAGAATGTGTGGATTATTGTCTTAACGCTACAACACTTTTGTTGTGCTCTAATTGGTGTTTTCAGTCACAATGGGGGTTATTTCCTAAGGGCAAATCCACTTTGCACTCCAAGTGCAGTTTCAACTGCACTTATAGTGCAAAGTGTCTTTGCCTTTAGTAAATAACACCCAACAGTGCTTTGTATAAGGTTACACAATCACGCCATTTTCAGGACTCAACACATTTCTGTCAGGGTCAGCTAAAACAAACACAAGCAGTAAATGTCACCAAAGATTTGCTTAATTTTTTTTTTATTTGATAAAGGTTTCACACATTGTCTGGCATATTGATAGCCCCCCTACCCGCAAAGAATTCAAGGTATCTTAGCCGGGCATCACGGCTACTCAGGGGAGGCAAGCCAGGACGGCCACTTTCAAGCGCCGTCAGGGTTGGTTCATTTTGAATTCCGGCCTCAGGCCCAACTGAGCCAGCATAGTTGGCAGAATGTCGCCGTAAAAAGTTGTGTAGAACACAGCATGCCAGGATAATATGATTCAGTTTGTACTCCGCCATGTGTATGGGTGTAAGAAATAGGCGGAACCGGCTGGCCATGATTCCAAACATGTTTTCCACCACTCTTCTGGCTCTGGCCAGCTGGTAATTAAAAACCCTCTGGTCCGGGGTGAGGGTCCTCATCGGGAATGGCCGCATAAGATGGTCCCCCAGCGCAAAAGCTTCATCCGCAATGAAGACGAATGGGAGTCCTTCCACATTGTCTTCTGGAGGTGGCAAGTCCAAGCTGCCATTCTGGAGACGCCTGTAGAACTCCGTCTGGGCGATGACTCCACCATCGGACATCCGGCCATTCTTCCCCACGTCCACATACAGGAACTCATAAGTAGCCGACACCACCGCCAACATCACAATACTATTGAACCCCTTATAATTATAATAGTACGACCCCGAGTTGGGTGGTGGGATGATGTGGACATGTTTCCCATCAATTGCCCCTCCGCAGTTAGGAAAGTCCCACCGCTGGGCAAAGTGGGAGGCCACAGTCTGCCATTCCTGTGGCGTGGAAGGAAACTGTTGAGGAAAACAAAAAAAAATTAGTCTTTTTGCACATAAACACGGAAAGCAGATTAGACACAAACATTCTTGGCCAACATCAAGATAACATTTATTTATGGTAATTTTTAAAGACCAAAGTATAAGGTACACCTATCATATTCCCCCCCCCCCCCCCCCCTCTCATGGGCCATTTCTAACATTATAGGGGGGGAAGCTCTTGGCCAGGTAATCCTCTCCACTTCATTGAGAGATGAATGCCTAAATAATGGGTAATACTTTGAACAGCCCCTCCTTAGTTACACTATTGGCAGCCCACTGGACAGGTAAGAAGTGTCATAATACAAAGATATAAATACACACTGTACACATTTGAGCATATTTGGACATTCTGCTATTACCTAGCAAGATAATAATAGTAGACAAAAACTTTAAACAGTACCATTTGAAAGTATACAGGCAGGCCCTTGCACTACATGCTTTGGGGAATTCATCCATACATCTGACCACTAAAGAGATGGGTATAGTGTGTATGGGTTTGGCAAAGTCAGCAGATAGATGATTGAGGTTAGATAGAGAATTGGGATCAGCTGACTTAGCAGTTGGGGGGAGGGAGGGTTCCAAATGACTTTAAATTTCAAGAGCGCCATCTTTACTAAACTGGGCTCCTTACTTCACAATGTGAGATGAGAAGACATTCTAGAAACAAAAATCACAGAGGAAAAGTGGGAGTGCTTTGGTAACATTTTAATTAATGGCATTAGCCAGTGTACTCCAACGGGTATCAGCTGACTTAGCAGTTGGGGGGAGGGAGGGTTCCAAATGATTTTGGGACCCCCCAAAAAAAGCCTCTGGCACTCTGCCTGAATTTAAAGCACAAATCACATTTAAAAACATTTTAGGGGGTGTTTGGGGGTAAAGCACTACTATGGAGCTGATAAAATACATTGTTAAGTGACTACATGAGGTGAATATAGGCCCAGGAGACCATGCTGGGAGGTAAGTGAAGGCAAATATGTATGAAGGACCAAAAAAAAAATTACATAAAAATCCAGCATGCATGAGGACAAAGGGGACATTCACAGCATATTACAATCATGGTAATTAGGGAATGAGGAAAGAAATACAATATATTAGCAAACATTAAATACAATAAAATGTGATATTAAAGGATAAAAATCTTACCTTAATATAATTCTTCTGCAGGACCTGGATGATGGCAGAACAGGTCTCTGGGATAATGATCCTGAGTTCTGAGTCCTGCAGGCTTCTCCCCGTCGCCAAGTACCGCAGGGTGGCGACTAGCCTCTGCTCCGGAGTGATGACTTGCCTCATGCAGGTATCCTGCCTGCTGATATAGGGGGTCAGCAAAGCCAACAAACGGTGAAACACGGGGTCCGTCATTCAGGGAAAGTTCCTGAAATCATCAGGATTATTCTCACGGATCTCACGGAGCAAAGGCACATGACAGAACTGGTCACGCTGAAGCAACCAATTCTTGGTCCATGAACTCCTCCCCACCCTGTTCATGGACTGGACTTGTGTCAAGGTCAGGACCCCAACACCAAGCCCCCGCACAGTACAAACTCTACGAGGAGTACGTATACACAACATGGCTAGAAAACAGTCGGCTGCTCAGAACGAAATAACAGAACGCACTGAAGAACAGCAAGGCCTGTGAAGAGCGACCTGAAAAACAGTATCGAACGAACAAGAACACAATGACAAAGTCACGCGTAGCTTGCTTTCACGCACTGAAGGGCAGATACAAACCCACAAGCACAAACTGAACAGCAGAAAACGATCTGAAAGCCACGAGTCTGAAAAAGCGCGAATCGTCTCTCACCAAACTTTTACTAACACGAGATTAGCAAAAGGAGCCCAAAGGGTGCCACGCTTGGTTCTGAACTGGCCTTTTCTAGTCTCGTCGTACGTGGTGTACGTGACCGCGTTCTTGGCGATCGGGAATTCCGACAACTTTGTGCGACCGTGTGTACGCAAAACAAGTTTGAGCCAACATCTGTCGGAAAAAATCCTAGGATTTTGTTGTTGGAATGTCCGATCAATTTCCGACCATGTGTACAGGGCATAAGTGTTACTTGCAGAGCTTGCGGGTGGAGTTGTAGGCTTGGTAGTTCAGGCAGAACAACAGGTAAGGAGCTGGAATAATGCTTGGTAGATCAGCCAATGTTAAAGGGGAACTCCAACTCCAACCAGCTTGCAGGTTCAGGTTTTGTGGCTTGCCGGAATTTCCTGTAGTCAGGATACAGGAGTATACTGGACCCAAGGGAACTGGGCCAGCACAGGCACTTGGAGGGCAGGGCGGTGATGTTGGCACACAGGACACATGGCAGGCAGGGTGGTGAGGTTGGCACACACAAGACACATGTCAGGCAGGGTGGGGAGGTTGGCACACAGGACACATGGCAGGCAGGGTGGTGAGGTTGGCACACACAAGACACATGGCAGGCAGGGTGGTGAGGTTGGCACACACAGGACACATGGCAGGCAGGGTGGTGAGGTTGGCACACATGACACATGGCAGGCAGGGTGGTGAGGTTGGCACACAGGACACATGGCAAGCAGGGTGGTGAGGTTGGCACACATGACACATGGCAGGCAGGGTGGTGAAGTTGGCACACAGGACACATGGCAGGCAGGGTGGTGAGGTTGGCACACAGGGCACATGGCAGGCAGGGTGGTGAGGTTGGCACACACAGCAGGCAGGGTGGTGAGGTTTGCACACAGGACACATAGCAGGCAGGGTGGAAACATCAGATTCTTGTTATGTCATGTTCTCTATTGCAATCATTCATAAACCTCTTTAATTGTCATTTGCTGTTCGGTGCGTGCTCCCGCTGCGCATGCGCAGTATGGTCAAAATCTGATGAATATGTTCTATCAGAAAGCTGCTACCCATCACACGCAATGTGTGGAACGTATCGCAGGCATGGAATGCGTTGTGGAACACATTGCGCATGCGCAGTAGGCCGCAACGTCACTTCGGTTGCACTTTCTGATGAGTAGCGGCTTTCAGATAGAACACCGGTGTTTCGTCAGATTGTTCAAATTTTGTAACGGAAGTGCCGTCCCGGTGTTCTATCAGAATACCGCTACCCATCAAAAAATGCAACCGAAGTGACGTTCCATCGCTGCCATCTTGGTACACCCGCATTCGTCCGCAGTAAGCCTCCAGTCAGAAGGTGGCAAGCGGACATCTTTTTACACCCACCGGAGTCTTGCATTTCACACTTATTTTTACCACTAAACTGAGCTTATATAGTGAAATGCAGTATTTTGAAATCCTTCTGACTGTTTTGATGTTGAATTTTAAAAGCATCGGCAAGCCTGCTGTTCTCACAGGTTTGCTAATCTGACAGAACACCACTGCTTTTAAAATTCAACATCAAAACAGTCAGATGGATTTCAAAATACTGTATTTCACTACATAAGCTCAGTTTAGTGGTAAAATGAAGTGTAAAATGTTAGACTTCTGTGGGTGTAAAAAGATGTCAGCTTGCTGCCTTCTGACTGCAGGGGTGTACCAAGATGTCCACAACGGAATGTCACTTTGGTTGCATTTTTTGATGGGTAGTGGTGTTCTGTCAGATTAGGCGACCTGTCAGATTTTGTAACAGAAGTGACGTTTTGTCACGGCCATCTTGGTACACTCCGCACTCGTTCACAGTAAGCCTGCAGTCACAAGGCGGCAAGCGGACATCTTTTTACACCCACCAGAGTCTTGCATTTCACACTTATTTTTACCACTAAACTGAGCTTATGTAGTGAAATACAGTATTTTGAAATCCGTCTGACTGTTTTGATGTTAAATTTTAAAAGCATCAGCAAGCCTGCTGTTCTCACAGGTTTGTTAATCTGACAGAACACCACTGCTTTTAAAATTCAACATCAAAACAGTTAGACGGATTTCAAAATACTGTATTTTACTACATAAGCTCAGTTTAGTGGTAAAATTAAGTGTGAAATGTTAGACTTCTGTGGGTGTAAAAAGATGTCAGCTTGCCGTCTTCTGACTGCAGGGGTGTACCAAGATGGCCACAACGGAATGTCACTTTGGTTGCATTTTCTGATGGTTAGTGGTGTTCTGTCAGATTAGGCGACCTGTCAGATTTCGTAACAGAAGTGACGTTTTGTCACGGCCATCTTGGTACACTCCGCACTCGTCCGCAGTAAGCCTGCAGTCAGAAGGCGGCAAGCGGACATCTTTTTACACCCACCGGAGTCTTGCATTTCACACTTATTTTACCACTAAACTGAGCTTATATAGTGAAATGCAGTATTTTGAAATCCGTCTGACTGTTTTGATGTTGAATTTTAAAAGCATCGGCAAGCCTGCTGTTCTCACAGGTTTGCTAATCTGACAGAACACCACTGCTTTTAAAATTCAACATCAAAACAGTCAGCCGGATTTCAAAATACTGTATTTTACTACATGAGCTCAATTTAGTGGTAAAATTAAGTGTGAAATGTTAGACTTCAGTGGGTGTAAAAAGATGACAGCTTGCCGCCTTCTGACTGCAGGGGTGTACCAAGATGGCCACAATGGAATGTCACTTTGGTTGCATTTTCTGATGGGTAGTGGTGTTCTGTCAGATTAGGCGACCTGTCAGATTTCGTAACAGAAGTGACGTTTTGTCACAGGCATCTTGGTACACTCCGCACTCGTCCACAGTAAGCCTGCAGTCAGAAGGCGGCAAGCGGACATCTTTTTACACCCACCGGAGTCTTGCATTTCACACTTATTTTTACCACTAAACTGAGCTTATATCGTGAAATACAGTATTTAGAACTCTGTGACATACAGTATAAGCTGAGCTTACTGGTAAAAATAAGTGTGAAATGCAAGACTCTGGTGGGTGTAAAAAGATGTCCGTTTGGCGACTTCTCACTGTATCCTTACTGTGGGCGAGTGCGGGGTGCACCAAGATGGCCGTGACAGAACGTCACTTCTGTTACAAGATTTGACGGGTCGCCTAATCTGACGGAACATCGGCTTTCTGACAGAACCATCTTGGTACACCCCGCACTCGCCCACAGTAAGGATACAGTGAGAAGTCGCCAAACGGACATCTTTTAACACCCACCAGAGTCTTGCATTTCACACTTATTTTTACCAGTAAACTGAGCTTATATAGTGAAATACAGTATTTTGAAATCCGTCTGACTGTTTTGATGTCAAATTTTAAAAGCAGTGGTCTGCTGTCAGATCAGCAAACCTGTGAGATCAGCAAGCTTGTCGCTGCTTTTAAGGCCTCATACACACGGATGTTTTTACAGCGGCTTTTTTGAGCTTTTTTTGCTGCTTAAGAACACCACTACATGTTATTCAATGGGCTCATACACACCGCGGCGTTTTTGAGCTGTAACAGGCATGGTCGTATTTAAGCTCCAAAAAAAACCAAGGACCAGCGCATTCTGAGGCTCCAGCACTAGAGTTGTAAAAACGTCAGACGCCGGCAAAAAGTGTTAAACGCAAATTAACAAGGCTTAACGCTGTGTTAAGCCTCGTCCGGCGTTTCTGTCTCTATTCAAAAGGAATGGTTCCCTATGGGAGCCCATTGATTTGAATAGAAGTCGCACCAGAAGTCGGATCAAGATGATCTGACTTGCGGTGCGACTTGTGTGCTGAGAATCTTGAGGGTGGAACCCTATGAAAATTAAAAAAACATTTCCGTGAGGTCCCCCCCCCCCGGACGATACCAGACCCTTCGGTCTGGTATGGATTTTAAGGTCCCCCAAGATCCATACCAGACCCTTATCCGAGCACGCGCCCCCCCCCTCCTGGACCATACCAAGCCACATGCCCTCAACATGGTGGGGTTGGTGCCTTGGGGCAGGGGGGGCCCTGCGCCCCCCACCCCAAAGCACCTTGTCCCCATGTTGATGAGGACATGGGCCTCTTCCCAACAACCCTTGCCGGTGGTTGTTGGGGTCTGCGGGCGGGGGGCTTATCGGAATCTGGGAGCCCCCTTTAATAAGGGGGGCCCCAGATCCTGGCACCCCACCCTATCTGAATGAGTATGGGGTACATCGTACCCCTACCCATTTACCTGGGGGGAAAAGTGTCAATAAAAAAAAACACACTACAAAGGTTTTTAAATTAATTTATGAGGCAGCTCCGGGGGTCCCTTCCGACTTCGGGGGTCTCTTCCGACTTCTTCGCGTTCTCCAGCCTCTTCTCCCGGGCTCCTCCGCTATCTTCTGCCCACTGTTTTGCTAGCGCTTGCCCGGGTCTCTTTCGACTTCTCCGGCCTCTTCTCCCGCTGTCTTCTGCCGGGCTCCTCTGCTATCTTCTGCTCTTTTGCCCGCTCTTTTGCTAGCGGTGGCCTAGTCTTCTCCATCGTCTTCATCCCTCCGGTCTTCCTCCGCTCTCTTCCGCTGTAATGCCGTGTGTGTGGTGCGCAATGACTTATATAGGCATGGGGCGGGGTCACCGGTGATGTCATCCGGTGACTCCGCCCAATTATGACATCACAGTCCCATCATGCCCCAGGACAGTGACGTCATAAGGGGGCGTCGTGTCAACATCGGAGGAAGACCGGAGGGATGAAGATGATGGAGAAGACCGGGACACCGCTAGCAAAAGAGCAGGCAAAAGAGCAGAAGATAGTGGAGGAGCCCGGCAGAAGACAGCAGGAAAAGAGGCTGGAGAAGTCGGAAGAGACCCGGGCAACCGCTAGCAAAAGAGTGGGCAGAAGATAGCAGAGGAGCCCGGGAGAAGAGGCCGGAGAGCGCGGAGAAGTCGGAAGAGACCCCCGAAGTCGGAAGAGACCCCCGGAGCTGCCTAATAAATTAATTTAAAAACCTTTGTAGTGTGTTTTTTTTATTGACACTTTTTCCCCAGGTGAATGGGTAGGGGTACGATGTACCCCATACTCATTCACATAGGGTGGGGTGCTGGGATCTGGGGGCCCCCTTATTAAAGGGGGCTCCCAGATTTCGATAAGCCCCCCGCCCGCAGACCCCGACAACCACCGGGCAAGGGTTGTCGGGAAGAGGCCCTTGTCCTCATCAACATGGGGACAAGGTGCTTTGGGGTGGGGGGCGCAGGGCCCCCCCTGCCCCAAGGCACCAACCCCACCATGTTGAGGGCATGTGGCTTGGTATGGTTTTTTTGGTGTGGGGGTTCCCCTCCATACTAGACCGAAGGGTCTGGCATCATCCCGGGGGGGGGGATTTCATGCAAAATTTTTTTTTAAATTTGAGCGGGGTTCCACCCTCAAGATTCGACTTCTGGTGCGACTTCTATTTAAATCAATGGGCTCCCATAGAGAACCATTGATTTTTGAATAGTGACAGAGAAACGCGGCTTAACGTGCATTGAATTCAATGCAAAACGCAAAAAAAAATTGCGTTTTTAATGCTGTTTTTTTCCTGGCGTCTGTACTAGCTTCACAGCCCGTTTTTTAAAATGTCCCTGTGTATGAGGCCTAAAATACAACAAGAAAACACTCAGACGAATTTCAAAAGAATGTATTACACTACATAAGCTCAGTTAATTGTTAAAAATAAGTGTGAAATGCAAGACTCCGGTGGGTGTAAAAAAGATGTTGTCTTGCCGCCTTCCCACTGTATCCTTACTGTGGCCGACTGCGGGGTGTACTAAGATGGCCGTCGTGGAACGTCACTTCTGTTACAAAATTTGATGGGTCGCCAAATCTGATGGAACACCGGTGTTTCGTCAGATTAGGCGACCCGTCAAAACTTGTAATGGAAGTGACCTTCCATCACGGCCATCTCAGTACACCCCGCACTCCCCCACACTAAGCCTACAGTTTGAAGTCGCTAAGCAGACATATTTTTACACCCATTGAAGTCTTGCATTTCACACTTATTTTTACCAGTAAACTGAGCTTAAATCATGAAATGCAGTTTTTAGAACTCCGTGACACTGTTTTGATGTTGAATTTTAAAAGCAGTGGCAAGCCTGTTGATCTCACACGTTTGCTAATGTGACAGAAGATCGCTGCTTTAAAATTCCAACATCAAAACAGTGTCACAGAGTTTTAAAAACTGTATTTCACGATATATGCTGAGTTTACTGATAAATATAAGTGTGAAATGCAAGACTCCGGTGGGTGTAAAAAGATTTCCGCTTGGCGACTTCAGACTGTAGGCGTAGTGTGGGCGAGTGCGGGGTGTACCAAGATGGCCGCGACGGAACGTCACTTCCGCTACGAAATCTGACGGAACACCGGAAGCTGTTGCTATGGAGCTGCCTAAGGTCCACTTGGGCTTCCGTAGTTGGAGGTGCGCCGGAACGCGGAATATGAGAGAGTGAGGGACGGCCAGTTAGTGAGGTGAGAAGTGCGGAGTCTGTGGTGAGCGGAGGTCGGACGGCTGCTAATGTCAGAGCGCTGAGCTGTATGGGGGGTTGTGTGTCAGAGGAGCGCCCATCTCTGCCCTGTATAGTGAGGGAGGGCTGAGCTATGAGAGCCCCGTACACTCAACATAGGGCCATACAGACACACGGCAGCATGACTGTACATGGGGCTTCTCTGTCCTGTATACTATAGGAGAGCCCAACTATGACAGCCTCTATATACCCCACATACATACCGGCCTGAGCCATTATCATTAATATATTTGAGCCCAACTATGACAGCCTCTATATACCCCACGTACATACCGGCCTGAGCCCTTATCATTACTATAGGAGAGTCCTGTGTACAACCCCCATATACAGCACTGCTGCAATACATTATCTGAGCCCATATCTGCCCTGTGTACTATAGGAGGGCCCAGATATGACAATACCAGTCCTTGTAGGCCATGCTGGAATACATCCACATACCAGCCTGCATATATCCTTCCCTATACTATAGGAGTGCTGAGCTATGAGAGGCCTGTACACAGCATACACACTCCTTGTAGGCAATACTACACCACCACATACCGGCCTGTCTGTATCAGAGCCCATATCTGCCCTGTATATTACAGGAGTGCGGAGCTATGAGAGCCCCTTACGCAACCCACATATCTTCTGTGTACTTGGCTGTGAGAGCCCTGATCACATACACTCTCCTTCTAGGCAATGCTGCAATACAGCCACATGGATGGTGGCCCCGCCTGTATCTGTATACTATAGGAGTGCTGATCTATGGGAGGCCTGTACACAGCATATACTCTTCTTATAGTGCAATACAGCCACATGGATGACGGCCCCGCCTGTATCTGTATACTATAGGAGTGCTGATCTATGGGAGGCCTGTACACAGCATATACTCTTCTTATAGTGCAATACAGCCACATGGATGACGGCCCCGCCTGTATCTGTATACTATAGGAGTGCTGATCTATGGGAGGCCTGTACACAGCATATACTCTTCTTATAGTGCAATACAGCCACATGGATGACGGCCCCGCCTTTATCTGACCTATTCTGTGCACTGTAGGAGTGCTGATCTATGGGAGGCCTGTACACAGCATATACTCTTATAGTGCAATACAGCCACATGGCGGCCTGCCTGGATCTGAGCTCTTATCTGTATACTATAGGGGTGTTGAGCTATGAAAGGCCTGTACACAGCATATACTCCTCTTCTTATAGTGCAAAACAGCCACATGGATGATGGTCTGCCTGTATCTGACCTATTCTGTGCACTGTAGGAGTGCAGATCTATGAGAGGCCTGTACACAGCATATACTCTTCTTATAGTGCAGGGATATGCAATTAGCTGACCTCCAGCTGTTGCAAAACTACAAGTCGCATCAAGCCTCTGGGTGTCATGCTTTGGCTGTCGGAGTCTTGCTATGCCTCATGGGACTTGTAGTTCTGCAACAGCTGGAGGTCCGCTAATTTATATCCCTGTTATAGTGCAATACAGCCACATGGAGGCCTGCCTGTATCTGAGCTCTTATCTGTGCACTGTAGGAGTGCTGAGCTATGAGAGGCCTGTATACATCCTACATCTACTCTGTAGAAGTGCTTAGCTGCGGTATTCTCTTTATAAGCAATGTACCCCCATAATATCCTGCCTGTGTCTGAACTCTTATCTGTATGCTATGAGTTTCATATACACCCTACATCTTACACTTCGTTACAATCATGTAACAGCCTAACTGTATCAGAGCCCATATCTGCCCTGTATACTATAGGAGTGCTAAGCAATGAGAGCCCCTTACACAACCCACATCTCTTCTGTGTACTTAGCTGTGAGAGCCCTGATCACATACACTCTCCTTATAGGTCATGCTGAACTTTAGAGTCCTGCTTTTATCGGAGCCCTCATCTGTCCTGTGTACTATAGGCGTGCTCAGCTATGACAGTCCTGTTTTCATCCTGCATCTGTCCTTCTAGGGAATTGACACAAAACAGACACATACGGGACTGCCTTTATCTGAGCTCTCCTCTGTTGTTTGTACTGTAAGAGTGCTGAGCTTTCAGTCTTGTATGCAACATACACTCTCCTAGAGCAATATAGCAGCACACCAGCCTGCCTTTATCTGAACTCTCATCTGCCCGGTGTACCACAGGAGTGCAGAGCTATCCGAGTCCTGTACACAACATACATTCTCATTTTAGGGCAATACAGCCACAGTCCAGCCTGCCTTTATCAGAGCTCTCATCTGTTCTATATAGGAATGCTCAGCTATGACAGCAATGTATATCTTCTGCATCTATCCTGTGTACCATGAAAGTGTTTGGCTATGAGAATCTGGTACACATCATTCATCTATTCTCTATATCGTAGGAGTGCAGAAAAGTAAGAGCCCTATACACTCTCCTTGTGGGGCTGCACAGCCAAATACTTGCCTGCCTTTTTCCGAACTCTCGTCTGTGTACTGTAAGCATGCTTTGCTGTGAGGGCCTTGTACACATCATACATCTGTCTATATACAGCCACATGCCAGTCTGCATTTATCTGAGCTCTCCTCTGTCTTGTGTACTTTAGGAGTGCAGAGCTATCAGGGTCTTGTACACAACATTTCTACTCGTTATAGGACAATACATTCACAAACTAACCTGCCTTTATTGGAGCCCTCATCTATTCTGTGTTCTATGTGAGTGCCCAGTTATGAGGGTCCTGTACCCATCCTACATGTGTTCCATTGGAGTGCTTAGCTTTGTGACCCCCCCCCCCCCCCCCCCCTGTACACAATATACCACCTCTTCATATGGAAATGCTTTGACAGCCACATACTGGCCTGTGCATACTGCTCATGGTACCCTACTCACTTCTTGTGTGCTATTTTTATATATGCTATTGGATCTTTTTTTTGCCCACATAAACATGAAATGATTATTGGCTAAAAAAAAAATCAAAAAATCTTAGATGTGTAGTCTCTATTATATTCCTAATATATTTCTGGCCATGATGATATTTTTTTTTAGCAAACAGTGTACATCAATGGACACACTTCTGGTACGCCTTAAGGCCCCTTTCACACTGCCGTGACTTAGCCTAGATTTTGATGCAATTTCAGGGAATACCTGTATAAGCTTGAGGTCTATGGACCTCAACTCGCATGAAAGTCGGACCAGGGACTACTTTGAAGTCAGCACAACTTGAAGTCGCACATGTGAGTGGTAACCATGGGGAATGACTTGTCGTGCGACTTTGCAGTCCCAAGTCGCAGGACAAGTCGCACAAGTGTAAAAAGAGGCCTCAGTTACACAGATCATGAAACAATATCCCAAAAACGATGTACAACTATGAACAGCATATGTAGTGGTGGATCTATAGAATAGAAACTGAGTACCATAAAAACAGCTTTATTATATTCCATTTAAAAATATATTCCACAACATTAAAAATTACTCTCCACATGGGGATTCACAGCATGCAAAGATTCCGATTTACAGTTCACAAGGGGACTTAACGCGTTTCGGTAATCCGTCGGTATCACATGTGACAAAATCAGTGTCTCATATTCTTTATAGAGTAGTATGGTAAAATTATGTGTACAAGACCATTGACAGTTTACCGATTGTACCTGAATTTCCCACCAGAGAGGCAGTGGCTTCACCTTGGCTTACTCATTTACATCTCTATGGGCAACATACACATGCTAGGAATTCCAGTCTACCCTACTGGCTAATATTACTCAATTAAAGATTAGGACTGGGTTCCAGTGCACCTATTCTGTCACACGCCTGAAGAAGGGTTCCCAAAACGCATCGAGTCCATGTGAACTGTAATCATTATCATTGCATGATGTGTATCCCTATGTGAAGAGTAATTTTTAATGTCGTGTAATATATTTTTAATGGTACATAATTGTCATTTTTATGGTACTCAGTTTCTCTTCTGTATGTCCACACAAAGTCCATGACTGCATATTCTGTTCATAATTGTACATGATTTGCTAGGATGTGGATATATAGCACACACAGTCTGGGCTTCTCTCCCCCTGTACATCCCAAAAACGTTACAGGTTGGTTAAAGGAGTTCGTTTTGGTAGATGTTATTTTTAGAAGTCTAGACAAAGGGTCATTTTCTCTAGGGCAGTGGTTCTCAACCCTTCTAGTGCTGGGACCCCTTGATAAAATGTCCCAAGTTGTGGGGACCCCTAACCGTAAAATTATTTTCGTAGGGTGGGTCGTCAACACCCAAGGCAATACGAGTAATTTGCGCCCCTAACCCACGGACATTTAGTGTTCCTTGAGTCCCTTCCACTCGTACAGTATTAAAACCCCTTATGGTACATTTTAGGATATACCACTCTTTCTCTTTGTTCTCCTTTCTTTCCCTTTTATCTCTCTCTATCCTAATTTCTTGTTTTTTTCCTCCCATCCCTCTCTCTAGCTGTCTTTCTTGTTCTCTCTCTTATTCTTTCTCTCCCTTTTTCTTTGCCCCCCCCTTTTCCTCTCCCTTCCATGTATTCTCTATTTTTATTCCTTTTCTTACTCTTTGGTGAGGGGGGGGGGGTGGGAGTGGGATGAGTGGCGGTGCTGGTGGGGAGTTGGAATGAGTGGCAGTGCTGGGGGGGGGGGGGGAGAATCAGTGGCAGTGCTGCTGGACTTTTTGGTGTCTTGTAGCAGTGACACCAATGCCAGCATCAGGAGATAGGGTCTCCTTCAGCATCTCCCACTTCACATTCCTCACCAGTCAGCTGGCCTCTAGTCTCTGCCCCCCAGCCATGCCGTGAACTGAATGGGCGGCTGCGTAGAGGCTTAGTGGGCGGCCTTCAGGAACAGCCCAGCTCAGCGGCCACAGGCTCCAGGGACAGCCCTGCTGAGCGGCCGCCAAGGGGCTAGGAGAGTGGTGCGGGCTTCAGGAACAGCCCAGGATTTGGTGACCCCTGGCAAATAGTCATTCGACCCCCGAGGGGGTCCCGACCCCCAGGTTGAGAATCACTGCTCTAGGGTGTCCAGCCTTTTGACCTTTTTGGGCCACATTGGAAGAAGAGGAAGCTTTTTGTGCCACACATAAAATACACCAACAATAAGGATAGCTGATGAGCAGAAAAAGTCAGGCAGATCACAAGTTAAGTGTCATTGATATAAATAATGTACCTATAAAACTTCATTTTTTTTTTTTTTTTTGTGTAAGTTTATTTCAAAAGTAAAGAAGGGCGATATTTGACAGATTTTTTTTTTTTGCTAAATAACCTATCAATAACTGGATGTATGTAGTAGCAATTCCCAAAGTGCTCATCAGATATTTTGGTTCTAATTTTGCCCTTCGTGTTCTTCATTCTTGAATAGTTGCTCACAAATGTAGGTGCTGCTAAAAACCGATGACCTGAATAAGGTGTGATTGTGAAGAGTGGGAGATCTCTCTTTGGGAAGATAAAACTTATAAAAGTCCAGTAAATAGACACTGTCTATTTTTTTTTTTTTTTTTATCAGCCGCATGTGTTTGCTAAGTGTAAATGCATTTTTGCAAAAAAATCTAAATTTTTAAGTAGGTTTATGATTTATTGTGTTGGGCTCCATTCATAGCCATCTTGGGCCGCAGATTGGACACCCCTGATGTAAATGAAGGGACAGTGTTGGGCTCTATTGTGTTTACATCAGCAGAATATTTTGAAATAAGAAATATACTCACTGGTTATTAAACTTTAGGAACTTGCAGAGATTTTAAACACAGATACCAGATCTAGTCTTTATTTTTGCTGTTTAAATAGTTGATTTTACTCTAGCTTAAAAAAACAATAAACAGATTGCTGTCAAGGTGGCAACTGGGCTGTTGTTGACCCTCCAGCTACATTGTATAGGATAGCCAGTGGTAGACTTAGTGTGGGCCAAAAGCTGGTTTATGGTAGAGCAAAGCACCACAGAACAGGTTAGACCTGAAAGCCTGATATGTGGTGTATAAACCCACATTGGAAGGTAAAAGTCTGGTGAGGTGGATCACCATCACACTGGAATGGCTAAGCCCTGGCAATCTGATCAGGGCTCACCAATATACAAAGCTGGCCCCACATGGTAGCAACTGAGGCTAATCCCCCAATGCATGGGAGTTCCTATTGCAGTAAGTATTTATAGACTTCCTCCCACTGACCCTGGGTTGACCCTTCTCTAAGGAACATGGATCGCTAGGCCAGGAAGTAGGTCCTGGCGCAAATGAGTGATGTGATTGTGTGGTCACCAGGATATAGTCCAAAGGCCAGGGATGGCTGCAGACACTGATAACCAGAATTCAGGTCAGTGGTTGGTACTCAGGGATCATTAGAATAATGATGCAAATTGGGTAGCTGCCTAAAACATTGCTAGGGTAACAAAACGAAAGCTGCGTTGGCTTTAAAATGACTGGGTAGAGAATGGAAGCCATTGTGACTCGATGCTGTGCTGACAGGACAAACAGGTGAAGACTGCAATATTCTAAAAGGATGTGGTGGTGATTGGGGGGGGGGGGGGTAAAATAGATGGTTGAGCCATGTTTTAACCACTCCCTCTTGGCTGCAGAGGCAGCCGTACAAGGTATACACATTCCGTGGCTTTCTTTACTATTGTCTTGGGAATTGGGAAAGGGGCTACCAACTAAGATTACTTAGCTTTTCTTTTTTTGTTTTTAGTATTTGTACTGCTTTTTATATTTTTTAGAGTGTAAAGTAATGATTTCACAACATGTATGTGTTTAAATTTTATATATAAATGTAATGCTATGTGTGTATGTAAGTACAGCAGAGAGAATGGTTGACAGTAACAGAGTATCTTGTCCATTATATTGCATTTATAATGCTTGCTTATTTAAGGTTGTTTATATTACTTAAAGTCTTTTGTTGTTTGATGTCCCATGGTTTCATATCTATGGAGAATGTTGTTTGTGCTTAGCTAGTTTTTTTGGCAGCTTTTTAGGAGTTGTTTACTTGGGCATAAACTTTGCATAGGAGAGGCTGGGCTTCCTCATCCAGCTGTCTGCAGCACAGCTGAAAACCTCATCATGTAGCGCAGTTCCTTTTATATAGCTCCATTGCTTTCTGGCAGGTTATGTTTGATGAAAGACTGAAAGCTAGCTTTTTTTTAAAGCCAGTTATGCCATTAGGCCAGCGAAAGCTGTTTGAAGAATGGACATGATTACATGTTATATTTTTGAAAAATAAATATTCAATTTCTGTAAAAGTTGAACAAACACTATATATTTTCACTACCACTACAGCATTGCTTATGCAATTACCTTAAAAATTTTGTTTTTAACTAAACGCTTGCTAAGGTTGAACTCGTGGCCTTTTTTTTAAACCTTGGGACACAGCCACTGGTCCTACTTTTGACAGACGTACAGGTGCGTGTCCCCGAACCCAGACAGTGTGTGTTTGGGGACTTAAGGCCCGTACACACGATCAGACTTTTTGACAACAAACATGCAAATTACCGTATTTATCGGCGTATAACACGCACTTTTTTCCCCTTAAAATCAGGGGAAAATCGTGGGTGCGTGTTATACGCCGATCCCCACTGTCTGTGTGCCAAAAAAGAGCGAGCGCCGCCGGAAAAAAACGAGCGCCGCCGAAAAAGACCGAGCCTAGTGCTCGGCTCCACTCGCAGTCACGCCATCCCGCCTCCCTGCTGTCTCTGAGAGGATGAGGAGCGAGTGCTGCCGAAAAGGACCAAGCCGAGTGCTCAGCTCGCAGTCCCGCCCAGCTCCTTTGATGGACATAACACTCCGTCCAATGGCAGGACTGGGCGGGACTGCGAGTGGAGCCGTACACTGTATACTGGGCTCGGTCTTTTTCGGAAGCGCTCGCTTCTCATCCTCAGCAGGGAGGCGGGGCGGCGTGACAAGCCGAGTACACATCGGGGGCAGATTTAAATAGCGCAAATGGCAGGGCAGCGCAAATGGCAGGGCAGCGCAAATGGCAGGGCAGCGCAAATGGCAGGGCAGCGCAAATGGCAGGGCAGCGCAAATGGCAGGGCTGCGCAAATGGCAGGGCTGCGCAAATGGCAGGGCTGCACTGGGCAGGGCTGCACTGGGCAGGGCTGCACATGGACACTGATCATTGTGCAATGATGGACAAGGCTGCAGATGAACACTGATAAGGCTGCATTGATGGGCATTTAAATGTAAGTTTTTTTTTTTTTTTTTTTTTTTTTTTTTCCTTAAACTTCCCTCCTAAAAGTTTTTTTCCTTTTTAAAATGCCCTCCTAAACTTGGGGTGCATGTTATATGCCGGCGCGTGTTATACGCCAATAAATACTAGCTGTTTTGGAGCAACATCCGACCGTGTGTACGCTCCATCGGACAAACTTTTTCTGTTTCCATCGGACTTTTGTTGGCTGTGTGAACGGACAAACTTTCCGGCAACAAAAGTCCGATGGAGCAAAGTCCGATCGTGTGTACACAAAAGCATCGGACTTTTGTACAAACTACAGTACGCGGCCGCGAGAATGTTTCCATTGCGAACCCATCGCGTTGGTTCTCGGCGACAGGTACTGTACATCTCGCGCTGGCTGCAATGGGAAAAACACATTTTCCTATTGCAGCGAGTGCGAGAGGGAATTCCCCTCTGTGGGCATACCGGGCCCTTAGGTCTGGTATGGAATGTAAGGGGAACCCCCTACGGCAAAAAAACGGCGTGGGGGTCCCCCCAAAATCCATACCAGACCCTTATCCGAGTACGCAGCCCGGCCGGTCAGGAAAGGGGGTGGGGACGAGCGGGCGGCCCCCCTCCTGAGCCGTACCAGGCCACATGCCCTCAACATGGGGGGGGTGGGTGCTTTGGGAAGGGGGCGCCCTGCGGCCCCCCCCCCAAAGCACCTTGTCCCCATGTTGATGAGGACACGGGCCTCTTCCCGACAACCCTGGCCATTGGTTGTCGGGGTCTGCGGGCGGGGGGCTTATCGGAATCCGGGAGCCCCCTTTATTAAGGGGGCCGCAGATCCTGGCCCCCCACACAATGTGAATGAGTATGGGGTACATGGTACCCCTACTCATTCACCTATGGGGAAAAAAGTGTCAATAAAAAAAACACACTACACAGGTTTTAAAAGTAATTTTATTCGGCGACTTTGGGGGTCTTCTTCCGAATTCGGGGGTCTCTCAGGCCTCTTCTCCCTCTCTCCGGTGTCGTCTCCGCGCTCTCTGGTTCTTCTTCCTTCTGCCGGGCTCCTCCGCTATCTTCTGCTCTTTTGCCACTCTTTTGCTAGCGGAGGAGCCCGGACATCTGGATCGTCATATGACTACGCCCCCTTATGACCTCAGTCCCAGCATGCCCCGGGGCTGTGATGTCATAGGGGGCGGGGTCACCGCCTATATAAGTCATAGCAGAGCGCACAGACAGCATTACAGCCGGAGAGAGCGTCGTGTCAACATCTCTGGAAGAGAAGAGGGAAGAAGACAATCCAGATGTCCGGGCTCCTCCGCTAGCAAAAGAGCAGAATATAGCGGAGCCCGGCAGAAGGAAGAAGAACCAGAGAGTGCGGAGACGACACCGGAGAGAGGGAGAAGAGGCCTGAGAGACCCCCGAAGTCGGAAGAAGACCCCTGGAGCTGCCTAATAAATTACTTTTAAAACCTAGGGAAAAAGTGTCAATAAAAACAAAACAAAAACAAACACACTACATAGGTTTTAAAAGTAATTTTATTAGGCAGCTCCAGGGGTCTTCTTCCGACTTCGGGGGTCTCTCAGGCCTCTTCTCCCTCTCTCCGGTATCGTCTCCGCACTCTCTGGTTCTTCTTCCTTCTGCCGGGCTCCGCTATATTCTGCTCTTTTGCTAGCGGAGGAGCCCGGACATCTGGATTGTCTTCTTCCCTCTTCTCTTCCAGAGATGTTGACACAACGCTCTCTCCGGCTGTAATGCTTTCTGTGCGCTCTGCTATGACTTATATAGGCGGTGACCCCGCCCCCTATGACATCACAGCCCCGGGGCATGCTGAGACTGAGGTCATAAGGGGGCGTGGTCATATGACGATCCAGATGTCCGGGCTCCTCCGCTAGCAAGAGTGGCAAAAGAGCAGAAGATAGCGGAGGAGCCCGGCAGAAGGAAGAAGAACCAGAGAGTGCGGAGACGACACCGGAGAGAGGGAGAAGAGGCCTGAGAGACCCCCAAAGTCGGAAGAAGACCCCTGGAGCTGCCTAATAAATTACTTTTAAAACCTATGTAGTGTGTTTGTTTTTTTTGTTTTTTTATTGACACTTTTTTTCCCTAGGTGAATGGGTAGGGGTACTCATTCACATAGGGTGGGGGGCCGGGATCTGGGGGCCCCCTTATTAAAGGGGGCTCGCGGAATCCGATAAGCCCCCTGCCCGCAGACCCCGACAATCAACGGCCAGGGTTGTCGGGGAAGAGGCCCTTGTCCTCATCAACATGGGGACAAGGTGCTTTGGGGTGGGGGGGCTGCAGGGCGCCCCCCCCCTTGTTGAGGGCATGCGGCCTGGTACGGCTCAGTAGGGGGGGGGGGGCGCTCAGCCCCACCCCCCTTCCTGACCGGCCGGGCTGCGTCGTCGGATAAGGGTCTGGTATGGATTTTGGGGGGACCCCCACGCTGTTTTTTTTTGCGTAGGGGGTTCCCCTTAAAATTCATACCAGATCTAAGGGCCTGGTATGCCCCTGGAGGGGAACCCACGCCGGTTTTTTATTTAAAATTTGGCGTGGAGTTCCCCCTCAAGAATCATACCAAACACCGTGCCTGGCGTTTGTCAATCTCGCCAATAAAAGTGGCGAGATTGACACAATATCAGACAATACAGAAGTTGACCAAAGGGTGGTGGTAAAGAGCTGAAAAACAATGTGATTTGGTGAAAGTTGGCTAGAAAAGTCCTGTCGTCTGTATGCAAGACAAACTTCTGGCCAACGCCCTTTGTACAAAAATCCAAGGGAAAGTTTGTACAAAGTCCTATCGTGTGTATGGGGCTATACACTCACACAGATGTCAAATTGGGATCAGCGACTGTGTCTGTGGAGCTGCTGCAACCCAATAGACATGAATAGGACTTTCCTGTGCAGGCAAAGATAGCTTTTCACATAGTGAATCAATCTTCTTATTTAGAACAGTGTTAGACTTGCCAACTATGTTTAGTGTCTTAAAGTAAAAGGCTGTGTCCAAACTGAGCAGTTTCAGTAGAGCCTGGGATTTAGATTGCATACGTTCTCTTGTGTATCTTAGGAACTTCAGGGTAGGATATATCTTTACATTAAAGTGTTACTAAACCTAAAAACCTTTTTTAACTTAATGCATTGTTAAAAAATGTTTTCAATTTTCCTGTGAGATCAGCGCTGTGCACGACTGCATCTATTCTCCCCTTCCTCTTCACACAGCATTTGATCAGGAGCCATTGGCTCTTGCTGTTGTCAATCAAAGAGGAAGTGGGGTCGGGCCTAAGTCCCGTTGTGTAAATCTATGGAGTGTGGCTCCATAGACACACAGGTTGGGAGTGCGCAGACTACGCTCTTGCCATAGTCAGCGGCTGGCTATGGTTGTCCGAAAAAGAACAGGAGGAGCCAAGATCCCAACTGGGGATCCTAGAAGAGGAGGATTGAGGTCAATCTGTGCAATACCACTGCACAGAGCAGGTAAGTATAACATGTTGGTTATTTTTTTTATTTTATTTTATTTTTTTAAATATGACTTTAGTAACACGTTAAGTTTGCACATCTGCATACCTGCCATAGCTATAATAAGGGGCCTTGCTCTCCCTGGCTGATATTAATATTTTTATGAAATGGCAAACGCAGCATGAGAAGAAATGAGACTCCTAAAATTGAAAACACGTGGAAATGAGTCAGGAGCTCTGATTGGATAGATATTATCACTAGAGTCCCTTAGAAATATAGGAAGGTAATGGGTAAGACTCATGTCACACTAGCAATCTTATCACTAGTAGCAACTCTCACCTGTAGGCATAGACATGTTTTAGAAGTGTAAACCAAAAAAATCTAAAAGTTTTGTGTTTGGAATGGTATTTAACCACTTCAGCCCCGGAAGTATTTGCCTCCTTAATGGCCGGCTGTTTTTGCGATACGGCACTGTTACTTTAGCTGACAATTGCGCGGTCGTGTGATGCTGTATTCAAATACACCCCCCCCCCCCACCACCACAAATAGGGCTTTCTTTTGGTGGTATTTGTACTTGATCACCTCTGCAGTTTTTTTATTTTTTGCACTATAAACAAAAAAAGATTGACCATTTTGAGAAAACTATTTATTTATTTTTTTATTTTCTGCTATAAAACACACCCAATAAAAAATATAAAAAAAATCTACTTTCCTCATCACTTTAGCCCAATTTGTATTCTGCTACATATTTTTGGTTAAAAAAAAAAAAACAAAAAACAACCCAATAAGCGCATGTTGGTTTGCGCAAAAGTTTTATAGCGTTTACAAAATGGGGGATATATTTATGACTTTATTTTTTACTAGTAATAACAGTGATCAGCGATTGGTTCCCCTGCTGGCCAATCGGTGCGCATGCGCCCACAGATCGCCCTGTACTAGCCTGTCGTAACCTACAGCAATTCGCGCAGCCGAGCTAACCTGCCGCAGTATAACTGCAGGGGCTGGTCGGCAAGTGGTTAAAGCAGAATTCCAGGCAGAATATATAAACACACAAATTAAAGGAGAAGTATGGGCAAAGCTCTTTTGGCCATACTTCTCCTGTGGGTCACAGGAGTGTACTTTGTTCTGCACCTTTGTGACCCAGATGCTGCCGAAAGTGGGCTAAAGCTGATATCACAGAGCCAGTCCAGGCACTGCAGGGATCATTACAATAATGTAGGGATCTGCCCAAATGCCTGACTGACGGTTGGCTCAGACACTCACTGTCCCTGAAAGCCTGAGCCAGCCACTCTCACCCCCTCCACAGGACAGCGCTCCAGTGAGAACACCAACTTCCAAGCCAGCTAGGGATGAGTTTGGTAAAACTGCTTTTTAGTGGTACCCAAGGCATTATTTAACCCTTGTAAAACAACAAAGAAAATAATGAAACTGACACTTTGCTATGATTACATATAACTGTGAGCAGAAGGGGAATCACCCGCATAGAAACTGCTTACAGATGCTAGTAACTGCTGTCATCCAAATAATAGTACTACATGGATGTGTTCCTCTGAATTAAGGAGACATAACAAAAAACAAGAGATGCAAAGAATTCTTCAATGAGGAGCAAGCATACTTAGCAAAAATATAAATGTTTAATTTGAAAAATGTAAAATAGTACCACATGTACACCAGATAAAGTCATGGATAGACAATAGATATACCAAGACCAACTAATACCAATTAAAATTGACAACGTTGTCGGGAACAAAAAGTACAACATGCAGATGGCCACCACAACACATACATACACGTGAAATTGGCCAGCTGGACTTTTGAAGTCTCTAATGAATTAAAGCTGAATAGTAGGTGGCAGGCCAATAGATCACAATATATGGCCTAGAGGGGAGGAAGTCCGCAGTGTACACTGCCGAAGGCAAGCCCAAATGTGACTACAGATGGATATACATGCTTTGATGATGGTAGCACTGACAAATGGAAGTCAATGGTAGCAAGAAACATGCATAAATCAGCTATGTCAGTGCTAAGCAAAGGTGCAGGGGATGATAGTGCACCTAGATGGCTATGAAGATATAACAGCGGCATGTAAAGAGAAACGATCTCACCAGGCCATGGGAATCCAGATACTGCAGGTAAGTGGGACATCCCAGTCATCCATGTGCTTGGTCATCATCTGGTCAGCGTGGAATGGCCGGTAAATCCAGACAAGTAGACGTCAGCCAGGTAAATGCAAGTGAAACAATAGAGTGGCGTGCCGCATATGAGCGGAATAAAGCCGTAATGGTATCCTGGTTACTTGCTGGTTCCGTGCTGCGGGGCAGTAGCCGGACGTTCGACCGGGCTTGAGTGACTTCAGCGGTGGCGAATCCAATCCCCAGGGCTAGTGGGTGGGTCTGCACGTGTGCTAGAACAGACGTGATGGCGTCATGCTGACGCGTTTCATCCGTAAAGGATTTCTTCAGAGCATGCGCAGTAATTGCGATAGGCGGCTTAAGTAGAGATACCAATTAGGGACGTAAATACGTCAAATGGCCGCTAGTTAGGCGCCTGCGCAACAAAAAGACAGCCATTCAAGTGATACAAACACACACAACAACACATGATAATAGTAATAATAATAGTGAAGTGGGTCAGTCCGCGGGTGCAGTACCACCACCAAGAACACAATATAAAAGGGGGAGAGAAGAAGAAGAAAAGGAAAGGAAGAAGAATATATTAAAAGAGAAAAAAGGGAGGGGGGGGGGGGGGAAGGGGGGGAGGAAAAGGGGGAGGGGAGAAGGGGGGGGGAAAGGGAAAAGGGAAAGAGGAGATATGGTAATCTAAACTTTCAAGTAATAATGAACACTCCAGCAGCAAGACATGGGGATTTTTCCTCCCCAGAGATTAGATTATAAGAAATACTGATAAATTACATTATCACTCAAAAGTAATAGTGAACACTATAACGGGGGGACATGGAGTTTTTTCCCCCCAAAAATGGTTAAATTGTCAGGAATACTGATAGGTTGCATTCATTATTTAACCCATGTGGGGACATACTGTTAAGGGTGTATATCCACATTTTTTCTTTCTGACAGAGTATTCTGTCGAAGTCACCCCTCCTATGGGGGAGATTTAATTTATAGATACCTTTAACAGTAAGTCCCGTGGGGTCCCCACCATGATGGTCAAGAAAATGTAAGGGGATGGGGCGCTCATCATCTTTACTGAGGATGCTCTGTACGTGTTCACTGATCCTGGTCTTAAGTTTTCTTTTTGTTTTTCCCACATATTTTTTGCCACAGGGGCAGGTAATCATGTAGACCACTCGTGTGGTATTGCAGTTGATAACATTATAAATTCTAAACTGTTTCTGACCACCAGAGTCAGTGAAGACGTCAGTGCGCTCCACATACTTGCAGATGCTGCATCTGCCGCATCTAAACATACCTTTAAGAGGTGGAAGTTGGGTCAACCAATTTTGGCTGTGTGACCTCAAGTATTCGGAGTGGATCAGATGATCCCTAAGGTTCCGAGAACGTCGAGCAGTGAGGAGAGGGCGTTCACCTACTATTTCACCCAGTAGAGGGGAACCCGAGAGGATATGCCAGTGGTTACCAAGTATGGTCCGAATCTGCTTCCATTGAGAACCATACTTGGTAATGATCCTAGGGGGCCCATAGTCATCATCAGAAGCCTTAGATTTTTTTCCTTTTCTTTTTATGAGAAGTTGTTGTCGATCGGTCTGGGCAGCTCTTTTCTTTGCTGTTCTAATGACTGCATGGGAATATCCCCTGTTTCGAAATCTATCATATAGGTCCCTGGCTTCAATGTCAAATTCTTGTTGTGTGGAGCAGTTTCTGCGAATGCGCAGGAACTGGCCCACAGGTATCCCTCTGATCAGCGATCTAGGATGATCACTTGTGGCCTGGAGGAGCGTATTGGCTGCTGTTGGTTTTCTGTACGTTTTGGTACTGATCATCCCATTACTAGCGGTAAGGGTAAGGTCCAGGAAGGAGAGGGTATGCTGGTGGGCTGTGTAGGTAAGCCTAATGTTTCTGTCATTTAAGTTGAGTTCGTCCATGAATAGCGCCAATTCCTGTTCTGTACCCGCCCACACCATAAATACATCATCGATGTACCTCAGCCAGATGCGACTATGGCTGAGGTACATCGAGGAATGGTAGACGCATTCCTCCTCCCACATACCCAAATGAAGGCATGCATAAGATGGGGCCCACGGTGCACCCATTGAGGTGCCTCTAATCTGTCGGTAGTAGGACCCCATGAACTGAAAACAGTTATGTTCCAACAAAAATCTAAGTAAATCACAGATAAATTCATTTTGATGCCCCAGGTCGGGAAATTTCTTATCAAGGAAGAAGTGAGTTGCTTTCAGTCCCCAGGAGTGGGGAATTGATGTGTATAAAGATTCAACATCAATCCCAACTAACATTGATCCCTCCGGTAGGACCACGTTCTCTAGATGGGATAGTACATGCCCAGTGTCCTGCACATATGAGGGCAGGTCAGATACCAATTCCTTGATTAGTGCATCAATGAACTTACCCGTTTTCTCAAGGGGACCATTCACTGCCGATACGATGGGCCTACCGGGGGGATTTGTTAGGGATTTATGGAGCTTCGGTATAATGTAGAAAGTAGGTGTATTAAACTCAGACACCCTAAGATAATTGAACTCCTTTTTAGTAATTAGTTTTTCTTCCATAGCCAGACTCAGCTGGTAATTAAGCTCTTTTGTAATTCCGGGGAAGGGGTTTGTATCCAGTTTGTGGTAAGTAAGTTTGTCACCGAGAAGTCTAAGTACTTCAGTTTCGTATTGGTCCTCAGTAAGGAGGACTAGATTGCCCCCTTTATCACTACCCTTAATTACAATGCCTGGAGTCTCCTCTAGTTCTCTTAGGGCCTTTCTCTCATCCCTAGTCAGGTTGTCTAAGCCCCTATATTTCCAATTGACCATGGATAGGTCTCTTTTAACCTGTGCCAAGAAAAATTCAATGGCTTTGTGTTTGGATAGGGGTGGCATTTTGTTCGATTTGATAGATAAATTAGCGGTGCGGGCATGGGCAACCTGCAGTGGGGGCATCTCAGAATCCGAGCCGGAGTCCTCATTTTCTATTAAAAGGGAAACAAGTGCATCCAGGGCTTCCCTTTCTTCTTTATTTTGAGGGTCCTGTTTAGTCTTATTATGTTTAGACAGATGCCAATATCTAAACAGGACTTTTCTTAAGTAAAGGGAAATGTCCTTGTACACTTCAAATTCATTCATCCCTGATTTAGGGGAGAATGAGAGACCTTTGTTAAGTAGGGAAAGGTGGTGCTGGTTTAGGGAAAAATTGGTCAGGTTAACTACCTTCATGTCTGTAGGTAGGTCCTCTGTTGGATTTTGGATACCTAAGTCCTGTGTGTCTTCTTCCTCGCCTGTCTCTGGCTTTTGCGAGTTTCCTTTGTTCTCCCCTGATGACCTGAGGGTGAGTCTAGGGGTATTTTCCCTTTTCCTATTGTTTGATTCTTCCCTATAGTAGTTGGAGGGTGGTCGGTTGGCGATTGGTCCCTCTCTAAAAAAGTCACCGAGAGGTCCCTACGTTCACTGTCACTGTCCGTGGAGGAGTATTGTTTACGGGTAGGCTTAGTATTAACTGAGCTGTTGCTCCTCCCTCTATTTTTTCGCGAACGACTCCTTCCTTTACGAATTGTGGGATCAAACAAATCACCACTTTCAAGGTCAAGTAAATTTTGTTTGAATTTTTCTTGTTTATGAGTTTTTAAATTTCTTTGAGTTTTCTCTACTTCCTTTTTAAGGAGTTCATTATATTTTTCAAATGAGGGGTCTGTTTTAAAGGGTTCCAGTAGACTGGCACTATTATTAATCTCCGTTTGAATTTCATCAAGTTGGGCCTGTTCCTCATCAACAATCAACTGCATAATCTCCAAACCACGCTTCAGACAGCTGGCCTTCCATGCCTGTATAAAACGTGGTGTGTGGAGATGTCCAGCTGGGGTCACTCTTTCTCTTAAACCTCTGGGAATAATTCCATTTTCAATATGGGATTTTAGTGATGAAATATCCCACTTCCTATTCAGGAATTTAATAGTTAGTTTTTTATGATTCCTGAACAGGGACTGGAGGGAGTCCTCATATGTATTTTGAGTTGATTGTTGGGAGGAGAAGGCCGACTGAATTTCTCGGTCAATATGCTCGTCAAGAAGATAAGCCATATCTCAGGGAAAAGAGGATGGAAAGGAACAAGTAGGGATGGAATCGAAGAGGGGAAAAGGAGAAAACAGGAGAAGGAAGGGGGAAAAGGAAAAGAAAAGAGAAGGGGAGGGGGAGAAGAAGAGAGGTGGGGTTTAGGGTGCACCCTGGAGTAGACCCACTATTAAAAAAGTATGTGGTGATGGTAATATCTGGAGTGTGTGGTAGCAAAGTACGGTTCATAAAGAAGGGAAGTATAATCCCACCAGGCAAAAATGTAAAACAACAAAGAAAATAATGAAACTGACACTTTGCTATGATTACATATAACTGTGAGCAGAAGGGGAATCACCCGCATAGAAACTGCTTACAGATGCTAGTAACTGCTGTCATCCAAATAATAGTACTACATGGATGTGTTCCTCTGAATTAAAAACTTAAGACCAGGATCAGTGAACACGTACAGAGCATCCTCAGTAAAGATGATGAGTGCCCCATCCCCTTACATTTTCTTGACCATCATGGTGGGGACCCCACGGGACTTACTGTTAAAGGTATCTATAAATTAAATCTCCCCCATAGGAGGGGTGACTTCGACAGAATACTCTGTCAGAAAGAAAAAATGTGGATATACACCCTTAACAGTATGTCCCCACATGGGTTAAATAATGAATGCAACCTATCAGTATTCCTGACAATTTAACCATTTTTGGGGGGAAAAAACTCCATGTCCCCCCGTTATAGTGTTCACTATTACTTTTGAGTGATAATGTAATTTATCAGTATTTCTTATAATCTAATCTCTGGGGAGGAAAAATCCCCATGTCTTGCTGCTGGAGTGTTCATTATTACTTGAAAGTTTAGATTACCATATCTCCTCTTTCCCTTTTCCCTTTCCCCCCCCCTTCTCCCCTCCCCCTTTTCCTCCCCCCCTTCCCCCCCCCCCCCCCTCCCTTTTTTCTCTTTTAATATATTCTTCTTCCTTTCCTTTTCTTCTTCTTCTCTCCCCCTTTTATATTGTGTTCTTGGTGGTGGTACTGCACCCGCGGACTGACCCACTTCACTATTATTATTACTATTATCATGTGTTGTTGTGTGTGTTTGTATCACTTGAATGGCTGTCTTTTTGTTGCGCAGGCGCCTAACTAGCGGCCATTTGACGTATTTACGTCCCTAATTGGTATCTCTACTTAAGCCGCCTATCGCAATTACTGCGCATGCTCTGAAGAAATCCTTTACGGATGAAACGCGTCAGCATGACGCCATCACGTCTGTTCTAGCACACGTGCAGACCCACCCACTAGCCCTGGGGATTGGATTCGCCACCGCTGAAGTCACTCAAGCCCGGTCGAACGTCCGGCTACTGCCCCGCAGCACGGAACCAGCAAGTAACCAGGATACCATTACGGCTTTATTCCGCTCATATGCGGCACGCCACTCTATTGTTTCACTTGCATTTACCTGGCTGACGTCTACTTGTCTGGATTTACCGGCCATTCCACGCTGACCAGATGATGACCAAGCACATGGATGACTGGGATGTCCCACTTACCTGCAGTATCTGGATTCCCATGGCCTGGTGAGATCGTTTCTCTTTACATGCCGCTGTTATATCTTCATAGCCATCTAGGTGCACTATCATCCCCTGCACCTTTGCTTAGCACTGACATAGCTGATTTATGCATGTTTCTTGCTACCATTGACTTCCATTTGTCAGTGCTACCATCATCAAAGCATGTATATCCATCTGTAGTCACATTTGGGCTTGCCTTCGGCAGTGTACACTGCGGACTTCCTCCCCTCTAGGCCATATATTGTGATCTATTGGCCTGCCACCTACTATTCAGCTTTAATTCATTAGAGACTTCAAAAGTCCAGCTGGCCAATTTCACGTGTATGTATGTGTTGTGGTGGCCATCTGCATGTTGTACTTTTTGTTCCCGACAACGTTGTCAATTTTAATTGGTATTAGTTGGTCTTGGTATATCTATTGTCTATCCATGACTTTATCTGGTGTACATGTGGTACTATTTTACATTTTTCAAATTAAACATTTATATTTTTGCTAAGTATGCTTGCTCCTCATTGAAGAATTCTTTGCATCTCTTGTTTTTTATTATTTAACCCTTGCAGTGTGGAGGGAGCCCAACTGTAAGAGGAGTTTTGAAATTTCTTGAAGTTCAGTTTTAATATATGATTGAATGTGTTTTTTAAAAGCAAGCGACGTAAATAACAGAATTTGTCCTATTAGAGTACTGTGATCACAGCATACACTTTCGTCTTATAACATCAGCATTGCAGTAGCAGACAATTGTTAGAGAAAAACCATAAAAAATCTAATTTTATTTTGTGATTGCTGCCTTTCTGCTGGCATCTTTCAACATCTTGGATTCTATGAATGCTTAGGAGTTTCTGCTCTGTTTACTTTCGATCTTTAGCCCTGGTTCACACTAATGCGATTTTTAGATGTGTTCCACAACGCATGGAATCGCACAAGTGAAATAACATTATTATTTTTTTTTTTTTTTTATTTTTTTTTTTTTAGGGCAGTGGTACACAAATGTGCAGTGCGAATGCAATTTTAAAAAGGGTCCAGTGCGTCTTTTAGGGTGGATTTGATTTAAATGCATAATTTTTAAAGAGCAACTGTCCAGCAGCGGCTCCTCCTCTGACCCGCTGTTGACTCACCGACAGTCACATTCACTTTAAAGTGGAGGTCCACCCTAAAAAAAAAAAAAGAAGAAAAAAATTGCATTAAAATGTGAGGAAAAAAAATAGAAAAATATTTTTTTTTTTTTTTTTTTTTTTTACTTAACAGAAATGGCTGTTGCTAGGCAGATCGTCCTAATCTGCCACTTCCTACACCGCGGTGATCTTCAGTCTTCTCCTCCTCGCGGTGTGTTCTGGGAACTGTGTGTGTCCCAGAACATAGCCGACCATTCACAAAGTGCCACGAGAATCGTGCATGCGCAGTAGGAAACGGGCAGTGAAGTCACAAGGCTCCACTGCCTGTTTCCCTTACTTCGAATGGCGGCGCCGGGACCCGATCCAATGGACGAATGGGCCTCGGGAGGCCGACATCGCGGGCACCCTGGATAGGTAAGTGTGCTTATTAAAAGTCAGCAGCTACAGTGTTTGTGCTCTTTAAATGTAAGGACTTATTCTTGCTGGTAGTTAGAATCTTTAATATTTGCAAACAAAATGAAGGTTTCCTATTTAGAATAATAACCTGTCAGGCTAGGAAAAGAGCGATATCCAAACTGATTCAATCATACAGTTTGTAGTGTACATAGATTTGCAAAACAATGGGATAAAGGAAAATTCCTGAACTTTGTTTCATCTCATGATTACTGTGAAATTGTGTAAATGCATCAATGCAGTGCATGTTATCTCAGCTTGCCGAGCTTGGATTCATTGAATGAGTTTACCAAAAATGTAAATATTGCAGAATATACAGCTACATAAATAAGCTCCATTTCATGCTGAATAAACTAAATTTATTAATGTATCCTAAATAGAAAACTATCTTTTTAGATAGATTTTTACTCCCAAAGCATTTTATTAAAATTTGCTAAAAGTCAAAAATGATCAGATTTAAATAATAAAAAAAAAAAAATCAGATGTATTAATTTATTTTATACACCCTGGCGTCTTGCAGTGTAATTTTGAGTTCCATATAGTTTATTGGAAACTCCATGCAAAACGCATAGATGTTCAAACACAATGCGATTCCATTGCGATTTGTAGAAGTCAGTGCTGTGTTTCTGACCTGCTTTCCAGTTTTGGGGGGCGAGAGAGAATATGCAAAATGCATTGGGAACACTACTAACCCTGCATCACATTGCACTGGAAGTGATCCTTAAAATTGCACTTGAAAACCCATTCAAATTGCCCTGCATCAGTGTGAACATATCCAATGATGCCTTGCTGACTACAAGCTATTCCTGTACTGACTCTGCCTCCTAAATCTTCTCTTTTTTTGCACCTTTACAGTTCAGACACCAGGCTCTGTGATTTTGTGACACAGCAGTTCATTTTTACAGGGCATAGTGAATATGTACTACACAATTTAGGGAAGAAAATGTGTGGGATTCCTTACAAAGTAAGTTTACAAACTTCAAGATTATCACGATTTTACATTTTGACCATATACACTTTGACCTCTTTCAATTCTTGTATAGCAAAGCTCAAACTTGGAGTGGGAGAAGCAGCAAAAAGAACCAGTCAGTTTTGCTGTAGTGCTTGTGTGTTTAAAGAGGAGAGGAAAGGAAAGTGACCTGATCATCAGTTTGCTTCTCTGCTTCCCTATCCAATCACAGGCTGGGGGAGGGACAAAACCTGCAAGTGTTGCTTTACGGAGGCAGATAAATATCAGGTGTTCTCCCCGGCCAGACACCCTGGTGCTGTAAAAACTCGGGAGCCATTAGACATATATACAAATCCTCTGTTAAAACGTATACAGAAAATATTTCTTATTATATGTATTTTGAATTTTTTTTTTTTTTTATTTTTTTTTTATTTTCTGCTTTAGGCTGGGTTCACACCTCCATGTGGAGCGGCTCACAGCAGGCGTCGGGTGCGTCCCTGTTCAGTTTCAGGTCCGATTTTCGACATCCTGGAGCTGTGTAAATCGGCTCCATTTGAGAGCCGGCTACAGGCTCCTGACATTCAAATTGGATGCAGAGAAACCCACATCCAATTTGCAATAGTGTGAACCCAGCTTTAAGCTACTACTTGCCAACAATTTCTTTAATGTAGGTAGTTTGAAACCTAAACATTTTTGCTATTTCTGCTGTGGCTTTTATTTTCTGTACTAATCTTGTTGTTCTAAACTTTTTTTCTGGTAAAATAATTGTAAGGTCAATTTGATTTGCAAAGAACAGGAAGTACCGTATATACTCGTCTATAAGTCGAATTTTTCAGCCCCTTTTTTGGGGCTGAAAGTTCCCCCTTCGACTTATACACGAGTCACCGCCGTCTGCCCACATGATCGGCGTGTCATACAGGCAGATGGCGGCCAGCGTGTGCTGCATAGACTCGGCAGCGGCTCTCACTGTTCAAAAGCCGCGCCTCCTCGTCTGTGATAGGCAGTCAGTGTACAGCCTATCCCAGACATTCTCTCATCCTCGTCCGTGGTATGAGGATGAGAGAATGTTCGTGATAGGCTGACTGCTGGGAAATGGAGTTTTTTGGACGAGGAGGAGGCGCGGCTTTTGAACAGTGAATGGCCGCCGAATACTACACGCTGATCGGTGCAGAGCAGCGCACGGAGGATGCACAGGACACGGGTAGGATGCACACACACACACACACAGACACATGCACACAGGTACACATACACAGACACATGCACACAGGTACATGTACATGTACACATACACAGGTACATGTACACATACACAGGTACATGTACACATACACAGGTACATGTACACGTACACAGGTACATGTACACGTACACAGGTACATGTACACGTACACAGGTACATGTACACGTACACAGGTACACGTACACGTACACAGGTACACGTACACAGGTACACGTACACAGGTACACGTACACGTACACAGGTACACGTACACGTACACATACACAGGTACACGTACACGTACACATACACAGGTACACGTACACGTACACAGGTACATGTACACGTACACAGGTACATGTACACGTACACGTACACAGGTACATGTACACGTACACAGGTACATGTACACGTACACAGGTACATGTACACGTACACAGGTACATGTACACGTACACAGGTACATGTACACGTACACAGGTACATGTACACGTACACGTACACAGGTACATGTACACGTACACGTACACGTACACAGGTACATGTACACGTACACGTACACAGGTACATGTACACGTACACGTACACAGGTACATGTACACGTACACAGGTACATGTACACGTACACAGGTACATGTACACGTACACAGGTACATGTACACGTACACGTACACAGGTACATGTACACGTACACAGGTACATGTACACGTACACGTACACGTACACAGGTACATGTACACGTACACAGGTACATGTACACGTACACAGGTACATGTACACGTACACGTACACAGGTACATGTACACAGGTACATGTACAGGTACATGTACACGTACACGTACACAGGTACATGTACACGTACACGTACACAGGTACATGTACACGTACACGTACACAGGTACATGTACACGTACACAGGTACATGTACACGTACACAGGTACATGTACACGTACACGTACACAGGTACATGTACACGTACACAGGTACATGTACACGTACACGTACACAGGTACATGTACACGTACACGTACACAGGTACATGTACACGTACACGTACACAGGTACATGTACACAGGTACACGTACACAGGTACATGTACACAGGTACACGTACACGTACACAGGTACATGTACACGTACACAGGTACATGTACACGTACACGTACACAGGTACACGTACACGTACACGTACACGTACACAGGTACATGTACACGTACACGTACACAGGTACATGTACACGTACACAGGTACACGTACACAGGTACACGTACACGTACACAGGTACACGTACACAGGTACACGTACACAGTACACGTACACAGGTACATGTACACAGTACACGTACACAGGTACATGTACACAGTACACATGCGCATGTACACAGGACACATGCACAGGACACAGGGAGGCATGCAGCTGCAGATGATCATTGTTGACCCTCTTTTTCCACTTACAGTAGCTGCTGCATTTCTCACCCTCGTCTTACACTCGGGTATTTTTTTTTTTTTTTTGGTAAATTAGGGCCTCGACTTATACTCGGAACGACTTATACTCGAGTATATACGGTAATATGTTTAGAAGCATTTACAGTAGAAATACAATTATGCTTAACTCCTTATGTGTAAAAAAAACAAACATCTGTTGATTAGATATTTATTAAGCAAAACCATAAATTCGCTGCAATAGAAAATACAGTGCCTTGAAATTTTCTACGTTGTCATGTTACAAATGTACTATATTGGTATTTTATGTGATAGACCAACACAAAGTGGCACATAATTGTGAAGTAAAGGGAAAATGATAAATGATTTTCAAAATGTTTTACAAATATGTAGGGTGCATTTGTATTCAGCCCCCCTGAGTCAATACTTTGTAGAACCACCTTTCACTGCAATTACAGCTGCAAGTCTTTTTGGGGATGTCTCTACCAGCTTTGTGCATCCAGAGTGTGACATTTTTTCCCATTCTTCTTTGCAAAATAGCTCAAGCTCTGTCAGATTGGATGGAGAGCATCTGTGAACAGCAATTTTCAAATCCTGCCACAGATTCTCAATTGGATTTAGGTCTGGACTTTGGGCCATTCTAACACATGAATATGCTTTGATCTAAGCCATTGCATTGTAGCTCTGTCTGTATGTTTAGGGTCATTGTCCTGCTGGAAGGTGAACCTCCACCCCAGTTGTAAGTCTTTTGCGGACTCTAATAAGTTTCCGTCTATGATTGCCCTGTATTTGGCTCCATCCATCTTCACATCAACTCTGACCAGCTTCCCTGTCCCTGCTGAAGAAAAGCATCCCCAAAACACGATGCTGCCACCACCATGTTTCACAGTGGGGATGGTGTGTTCAGGGTGATGTGCAGTGTTAGTTTTCCACCGCACAGCATTTTGCTTTTAGGCCAAAAAATTCAATTTTGGTTTCATCTGACCGGAGCATCTTCTACAAGTTTGTCCCCCACATGGCTTCTCACAAACTGGGCGATTTATGGCTTTCTTTCAACAATGGCGACTCTTCCAGAAATGTCAGATTTGTCGTGTACACGACTAATAGTTGTCCTGTGGACAGATTCTCCCCCCTGAGCTGTGGATCTCTGCAGCTCCTCCAGAGTTACCATGGGCCTCTTGGCTGCTTCTCTGATTAATGCTCTTCTTGCCCGGCCTGTCAGTTTAGGTGGACGGCCATGTCTTGGTAGGTTTGCGGTTGTGCCATACTCTTTCCATTTTCAGATGATGGATTGAACAGTGCTCTGTGAGATGTTCAAAGCTTGGGATATTTTTCTTATAATCTAACCCTGCTTTAAACTTCTCCACAACTTTATCCCTGACCTGTCTGGTGTGTTCCTTGGCCTTCATGATGCTGTTTGTTCACTAAGAGCCCATTCACACCGGGACGACTTGTCAGGCGACCTAGTCGCCTGACAAGTCGCCTCCCGTTCTGTGCTATGGAACCGTTCTAAGGGGAGCGACGCAAGACTTAGAAAAAGGTTCCTGTACGACTTCGGGGGCCACTTGCATAGACTTCTATACAGAAGTCGTTTTGCAAGTCGCCCGGGCAGTCGTGTGCAGGTCGCCTCGGTGAGGCGACCTGCAAGTCGTGTTGCCCCTGTGTGAATTAGGGGGGTCTAAGGTTGTCTAACAAACCCCTGATAGCTTCACAGAACAGCTGTGTTTTACTGAGATTAAATTACACACAGGTGGACTCTATTTACTAATTAGATGACTTCTGAAGGCAATTGGTTCCACTAGATTTTAGTTAAGGGTATCGGAGTAAAGGGGGCTGAATACAAATGTACGCCACACTTTTCAGATATTTATTTGTAAAAAAAAAATTTAAACCATTTATCATTTTCTTTCCCCTTTACAATTATGTGCAACTTTGTGTTGGTCTATCACAATTAATCCTAATAAAATACATTAATGTTTTTGTTTATCACATGACAAAAAATGTGGTAAATTACAAGGATTATCAGTAAGGGATCGACCGATATAGTTTTTTCGGTGCCGATACGATACCGATATTTCGGCCACCTCTCCTGTCGATAGCCGATATTTGCCGATATTTTGGATATTTTTATCACTGTTATTGCTGTCACAAGGAATGTAAACATCCCTTATGACAGTAAGACCCCTTTCACACTGGGGCGGTTTGCAGGCGGTATTGCGCTAAAAATACCGCCTGCAAACCACCCGCAAACCGCCCCTAAACAGCCTCCGCTGTTTGTTCAGTGTGAAAGCCCTCGGGCTTTCACACTGAAGCAGTGCGCTGACAGGACGGTGAAAAAAGTCCTGCAAACTTCTTTGGAGCGGGGAAGGAGCGGTGTATTCACCGCTCCTGCCCATTGAAATCAATGGGACAGCGCGGCAATACCGCGGCTATAGCCGCGCTGTACGAGTGATTTTAACCCTTTTTCGGCCGCCAGCGGGGGTTAAAACCGCACCGCTAGCGGCCGAATACAGCTGCAAGAACGACAGTACAGCAGCGCTAAAAATAGCGCTGTTGTACCGCCGACGCCCCCACTGCCCCAGTGTGAAAGGGGCCTAATAGGCATGTGACAGGTACTCTTTATGGAAGGATTGGGGGTCTAGAAGAGCCCAAACTTCTTCTTTGCACTTCAAAGTATTCAAAACGTCAAGATCGGCGTTTTTAAATACTTTATTTTTTTAAAACTGGCGCCGTTAGGATGACAGTAATCCTGGAAGTGATGTCATGACTTTGCTTCCTGATTACTGGATCCGGGGCCCGAACGAAGCATCGGCTTTGTTCGGGTCTTCGGCCAGATGGCGAACGTGCTGGTGGGACAAGAGGGCCCGAGTGAGCAGCAGGAGGGAAGGGACATCCCCCCCCCCCCTCCCGCTGCTTGTAATAACAGCCGAGCAATGAGCCGCATTGGTTGCTATTACAATAAAGCGGACCGTCCGCTCTAAAGAACGGTACCAGGGTGATGCCTGCATCACCCCGGTAAAACTCCTTGAAGCAATATCAGTAATATCGGTCAGTTTTTTGACTGATACCAATACTTCTAAAAAAGTGAATATCGGCCACACCGATAATCCGTCTATCCCTGTTATCAATACTTTTTCAAAACACTGTAGGTTTTTATTTGTCTTGCTTGCTAGAAATGCCCCGAGTTGTTTGTATCCTGCAGTTAGGGTTGCATCATCCTGTGCATGAGACCCGTGATAAACGTCCAAACTTGCCAAGTTATTAACCAGTTTTTCTGGAACTGGCCATAATGTTGTTCATAAGACTCATGCCTTGTGCTTTCTAACTAGTTCATTGCAAAGACAATAGTCTATGTGTTTGGCCTTTTTTTATAGGCCAATTGTAAAGGCTGTTATATGAAAAACTCCTGCATTGTGCCTGCGGTTAGACTGGGTAGATCCACTTTTAAGCTGACCATATACTGTTTTCTTTTGTTTAGTTTGTGGCCTCATCTAAAGAAATCTTGGATTCCTCCATGCATGCTAAACAGCTCAGATGGTGGCTTTCAGGATACCCAGACAGCATCTGATTGAATGCAGCTGCTTTTTAGCCAAATTTTCCAGTAGGCTCCTTTTTGACAATCGGCTTTTAGGCTGGACATACATTATACAATTTTCTTTAGCTTTACCATCAATTATGTAGTGCATGGGCCTGCCTGATTGCATACAAATTGAAAGTGTTTAGGTTTGACCTCCATATTATATGGTTTTTGGTAAATCTAAAGGAAAGTTTTATAAGAAAATTGTATACTGTATGACCAGCCTTACTGGTACTGGAACTGCACAACGTTTTCTGCTGTGATGAGGGGGTTTTGGAGGTGGAGCTGCATCATGTTTTACTTTCTCATCATGAATATTAAACAAGAAAATATAAAACTATAATACTCTTGATACAAAATTATTTTTTGTTTCCTCACCAGAATGACCATGGCACAGCTGGGAGCAGTAGTAGGAGTGGCGACTGTCCTAATTGCCTTGATTTTACATTCATCTATTCATAAGGTGGAAGAAGGTCACCTGGCTGTGTATTACAGGTAATTACAAAAGTGCATTTTGCAGACCAGATATCTGGCACACATTTTGTTGAAAATGGTTCTATTAAAAAAATGATCAAACCATTGAAAGGTGAACCCATCCTGTGCGTACTGTAATAAGGGAATAAGCTGTCATTGCTGTGTTAACTTTTAGGGCCAGTTCCCACCATATGCAGTCCAGTGCATTTTTGATGCACAAAAAAAAAAGCATGGAAAGTAGGTTATATGATTTTCAATGGCATAGTTCATTCCAGTGCTTGCAGTTCCAGTTCCAGAAAAAAAGTAGAACATGCTGCATTTTCCTGCAGTAGACTGTACTGGAATGCTGTAAAACGTCATGATTGCACCAAAAACGCATTGTCACACACTTCCTTATTTAGGGCCAGTTCATACCACAAAAATGCACTCCAGATCCGTTCCGGATGCGTCTTTGCATGCATGTTTTTAACACATTTTTGATGTGTTCCCGTGCGTTTTTGACGCTTTTCCTAGTGCATTCCAGGTGCTTTTAGTTTTTTTTTTTTTTCCTACTATACTAGGCTCCAGTGCGTTTTTTATTTTTTAATTTTTATTTTTTATGCGTTCCAGTGTGTTTTTGTTGTGTTTACTGCGTTCCAGTGCAGGACATTCTACTTTTTTTTTTTTTTTACTGAAACGCCCTGGAACTGACTGCACTGGTGTGAACTATGCCATTGGAAACCGTATAACCTACTTTCCCCCAGACGTCTTCCAGGTGAGCCCTTGAGAGATGGAGCTCCTCCTCACACACAGGAAACACATTGCCATTAATTTTCTAATCTTTAAAAGGCGGTGCCTCAGGTCCCTGGTCAGTCTTAGTGTTCCCTCCATTTCGGAGGAGACATGTTGCCTGAAGGCACCGCCGGAGGCTTCATCTCCCAAGGGCTGAGCTGGGACATGTGTCTCATGGCAAGCAGGGAGAGCATGGGGTGAGCTTCTGGACTGCGGGGGTGAGTGCACCCTTACCGTATGGTTGATGGAGGAGGTCAGACGTACGGCCACATGCAATTCTCCTTAGGCTGCAAGCAGGAGGTGACCCGGATTCTGGCTTCTTCTGAGCTCAGGCGTGGAGAAAGACGTTGATACACCATCCCCTTCAGCGGGGGGGGGGGGGGGGGGGGGTGTACCCACGGCTGGAGGCCACTTGACCCGGAAGACGCGTTTCTGGGGCAGGGTGATGTCATCCATGTGCGCTGGGGAACTGGTCCACCCCCTTAAAGGCACGGGAAGCTTGATTGGCCGGCTGGTGCCATTATCGTGGATGCGGCTGCAGGGAACAGCATGGATGCCACAGGATGGTCTAGGATGCAAGAGGACGATGCTCTGTCATCTGCCCAGGCTCCCAGGGATGCAGGCACCAGTGGGTGACCCTTTGTTGTCCAGTTTGGGAACAGCTAGCTAGATGGTGGTAGTCTCTAGCGGGCTGGGGCACTACAGGGCTTAGTGAGGTGTCACTGGGTGTGCACACTGGCGGGTTAAGTATAATTTTTTTTTTTTTCTCACAGCTATGGGCCCCTGTGTTTGTCTTGGCAGGCCAAGCCTTCTCAAGAACCAAAGCCCACTCCCAGAAAGCGGTGTGCAAAATGTGCTACCAAGATGCCCTTGGAATACACAGAGCCGCTATGCCAAGTGTGCATCGACAGACTGGTTAAAAAACGGTCAGATGCAATCTACACAAAAATCTTTGGATCCCTGAGGGAGTATATGGCCACTACCTTTTAGGGATCTTAAAAAAAAAAAAAAATGATTGCAGAGGTTAAACCTTAAACAGCTCCCACTTCCATAGCCAAGATCAGTCACCTTAGGGTCGCAGGAGACGGCGAGGGAAAGAGCGGGCAGCAGCGCGGTTAGCGTAATAGCCACCAACAGCTCAGATTCGGAGCAGGAGGACGGGGGAGAAGAGAAAAAGGGGCCCAAGTACAAATTGTCCCTAGAAAACGTAGAGGGCCTTATATGAGACTTTGGAGATTGAGGAAGAAAAAAAACTTCTATCAAAACATGACCTGATGTATCAAGGTCTTAGGAAGAAAAAGTCCAAAATATTCCCAGTCCGCCAGGTGGTGTCAGACGTCATGAGTGGGCAGACCTAGAAAAGGAGCCCTTCTTTGTGGCTAGTCATAAGAAGCGGTTCCCTTTCAGTGACGATCCACAGGAAGTGTGGAATAAAAATCCTAAATTTGGATGCGCCACTATCCAAAGTTTCCAAAAAATCTTCATTGGCCTTTGAAGGTATGGGGCATCTTAATGATTGCATGTATAAGAGGGGCGATATTATCCTAAAAAGAGCTTGGGTAACAAGTGTCGCCAGCCTGAAGCCGGCACTCGCAGGGAAGAAATTTTGAAGACCCTACTGATCCTCTCTAAAGCAGTCGGCTACATAGCAAATGTGTCTGCTGAGTCTGTCAAACTGGCAGCAAGATCAGGAGGCCTAGCCATGGCAGCCAGATGGGCTATTTGGTTGAAGACCTGGTCAGGGGACCCTGCATTCAAAATGAGACTATGCAACCTCCCATTCTCCGGAGACTGTTTGTTCGGGACAGGCTTGGACATAGCCCTAGAAAGAACGACAGACAGGAAGAAAACCTTCCTGAACAAAAAGCGCAAACCTCCACAAGAGTTTTTTTTTTCGTGGCCGAAGAGAGCGTCCACAAGATGAAAAAAGACTACTCCAAAAAGAACTGGACGGGTCACAAGGGGAAGCCAAAGAGTTAATGTCCTCTTTGGCTCTACTAACCAAACCTCAAAACAATGACAACAGATTGCCAGTAGGAGGCAGGCTGGCTACCTTCCTACCTCAATGGCAGGAGACGACAATCAATTCATTCTTGACATTATCATGAGGGGCTACTCCCTGGAATTCAATTGTCATCCTCCAGAGAGATTTTTATTAACAAAACTTTCCAGGGATCCTGAAAAAGCAGGAGCTCTCCCGTTGTTGCGGGGGGAGATAGTAGACCAGAAAGTCCTTAGTCCCATTCCCAGAGGAACTGACACAAACGGATTTTTACTCTCACGCGTTTTGTGATCAAAAAACCTTCTGGGAAGTTTTGATTGACATTAACTCTAAAGCCCGTAAACCAAGCGATACAATACAAAAGATTCCGCATGGAATCCATATTCTCGGTCAAAAATATCCTTCAACCGGGAATTTTCACGGCAACCATGGATCTCAGGGATGCCTATCTCCACATTCTCATACGAGAAGAATCCCAGAGATATCTGAGGTTGGCGGTGGAGATAGAAGGAAAGGAATATCCTTTCCAGTGCAGGGCTCTTTCTTTCGGGCTATCCTTGTCTTTTACCAGCTGTATCCAGCTGGTAAAAGACCTTGCAGAAACTCAACTATGGCTGAAGCCACTAGGCTGGGTTTTTCTAACTTTGAAAAATCCAACCTGTGTCCCTCTCAGTACATCTGGTTTCTGGGATATCTGCTCAACTCCATAGAGCAGAAGGACGTCCCTACCGGAGGAGAAGATCCAAGGCCTCATCAAGAGAGTAAGTTCTGTACAGAACAACCTCCCGATATCTATCTGGGAGCTGATGTCGATTCTGGGTCTGATGACCTCAACGATACCAGAAATAAAATGGGCTAAATATCATCTAAGGCCCCCTGCCATTCTTTCTCTTAAGAAATCAACAAGATCTGGACAGGACGCTATTACTCCCAACCTCCATGAAGAGGTCACCCTGCGGGTGGAGGGTCCACATAAATTTAAACCAGGGTCTGGCCTACACAAAATATATCCATCCCAGCTTCTTGCTGGAGATGCGACTCGCCCTCAGCAGATTTCATTCATATTTTTTTGGAACTGTCCTCAGATTAAAGTCTTTTGAGCTGAGGTTACCACTTTTATTTTGACTGTTGCCACCATTCCTGTGCCATTGTCAGTGGAGGATTGTCTGTTGGGACTTGTAGAACCGCTGGCTCCTTGCCGGGCAAGCGGCACCCTACTAGGATTATTACTTTGTTATGCTCGTAGGTCTGTAGTACTCCGATGGAAGGCTTCGCCCGCACCCTCAATAAATTTTTGGAAGAGGTTAGTGAACTCGGCTCTGCCACTATACAAGGCTACTTACCTGTTGCGTGGCTGTGCTAAGAAATTTCATAAAATATGGGACATCTGGACGGAATCCCTGTCAACTAATGCAGACTCGATGGACGATTAGTAACGCTCTATTAATTACCTGTAACGGCTCAAGTGGCATCTCCTGAACTTGTAGGCTTCCTTGGGTTGCTCGGTCAATAGTTATGGGGAGAGGGGGGAATGTGTATATGTAACGTGTACTTCATTTCATTTCGTAAATAATTAAAGTATGCTATGTGGAGTATCTGTGGAAATAGAAGAACACTTTAGATAATCTGCACAGGTGATTGAGCGTACAGTAGTTTAATTGTTTATTATTTTAGTTTTTAGTTTGTGTGTGACCGAGCCTGGGTATGCCCAATAGGCTCTGTATTGTATTTTTTTTTTTTTTACCTTGAAATTACAATAAAAACAACTTTCAAAAAAAAAACGGGTCTGGCATGGTCTTTCTGAACCTCACGGAAGTTGACCACAGACGCAAGCAGTTGGGGATGGGGAGCCCACCTAGCAGGGCAACCTGCTCAGGGGAGATGGTCCCCGGAAGAAGCCCAGGCATCTTCGAATTGGAGTGAGCTTATGGAAATAGCCAAAGCCATAGAACACTTCCAAGACCAGCTAAGGAGTCATCCCACCCTGATCCTGTCGGACAACGCCACGGCAGTGGCTTATATAGACAAACAAGAGGGCACGAGGAGCCCCTCCTTAAGCCACATCTCCAATCAGATATGTCGATGGGCAGAAGGGAACCGACTGCCGTTGGGAGTGGTCCATCTAAAGGGGGAAAACAACCAAGTGGCAGACTTCCTCAACCGCCAAGAGATCTCCCAAGAGGAATGGGTATTTCACCCAGAGGTGTTCAGGGAAATTACAGCCCGCTGGCGAGTACCAAATATAGATCTGTTTTGCACCCTGGAAAAACACCCAGGTGAAGCATTTTTTTCTTGCTAAACCAGCAAGACAGGCCTCTAGGGCTAGACGCACACCAAAACTCATGGAATTTCAAGATTTGCTACGCCTTCCCTCTGGTACATCTGATTCCTCGGGTGGTGAAGAAATTCCTACAAGAGCAAACAAAGCTCATACTCGTAGCACCATATTAGCCCAAGAGAGCCTGGTTCTCTCAGCTCCTCAGTCTCTCAGCAGAAGAGCCGTGGCTACTTCTTCACAGGGACGACCTGATGTGTCAGGGACCCCTAACAGGCCTAAGACAAGAAAGCTTCAATTAGGCGGCCTGGTTACTGAGGAAGACATCTTGAGATCAAAAGGGCTCTCGGATAAAGTAGTGACAACGCTTCTGAGCGCTTGGAAGCCGAACACCAGGGCCATCTACAGAAAGACCTGGAGAAAGTTTAACAGCTGATGCACTAAAAATAACAGACAAAAGATGGATACACCGACTATTCTTGAGTTCCTTCAGCAGGGTGCTGATAAAGGTCTAGTGCTCAGTACGCTGATGGTCCAGATAGTGCTGTCAGTGTATCTAGAATGGACACTACAAGAAGACCCCTTGGTCTCACGCTTTTGGGGAGCGTTGGCAAAATACAGACCACCCAAGACACAATGTCCCACATGGGATTTTCTATCGGTGATACTGAGGGTTTCATCAAAAATCCCTTTGAGCCGCTACAAGAAACCTCTTTACGCCTGCTGACACTCAAAACTGTTTTCCTCGTGGCTATCACTAGAAGCACGTAGGATAGGGGAAATCCAGGCTCTGTCTGTCAGAGAACCTTTTTTCTAAAAATTCATGATGATAGAATTGTCCTTCAAACAGATCCGGAATTGACACCGAAAATGACGTAAACTTTTCATAAATCCCAGGATATAGTACTACCTTCTACCAACAAGTTCAGAGCATCAGATGCTCTATTTGTCCTGTACGCAGGCAAACAAGCGTCCAAGAAAACGCTAGCCAGATTGATCAAGGCAGCTATACTGGAATGCTACGGAGTTATGAAGATAACACCGCCAAAAGATCTAAGGGCTCATTTAACAAGGGCTTCAGCAGCCTCGTGGGCAGAGAAGGCGGGAGCCACTCCGGAGCAAATTTGCAGGGCAGCAATTTGGTCAAGATTCTCGACCTTTTGTTCAGCATTACAGGCTGGATCTGATATCTTATGGTAGGAAAGTCCTCCAAGCCGTTGTCCCCCCTAATCTGGTGAGTACTTGGTTATCCTCTCAAGGGCTGACCTGGAAGACGACTGGGGGAAAAGCAGAGTTAGTTCTTACCAGTAACTCTGTTTCCAGTAGTCTTCCAGGGCAGCACGATCCCACCCTAATGTGTAACCTTGTGGGGTTGTGTTGTGTTTTTATGTCTTTCAGATTTCGGCCTTTCGATTCTCTTGGATGATCGACCAGGGACCCGAGGGACTGTCTTTTGAAGAAATTAATGGCAATGTGTTTCCGGTGTGTGAGGAGCTCCATCCCAAGGACTGCCCTGGAACACTACTGGAAACAGTTACCGGTAAGAACTGACTCTGCTTTTCCAATGCGTTTTTGAAGCAGAACAAAAATGCACTGGACTGCTTGTTGTGTGAACTGGCCCTTAAGGTTAAGAAAAAAGAGGGGGGAAATTGCACTGGGCTGCATCAAAAACGCACTGGAACGCATCAAAAACATGCGTGCAGAAAAGCATCTAGAATGCATCCATACTGCTTTTCTATGTTGTGAAATGGCCCTTAAGGCCAACAGTGGGAATTTGTCAGAAAATGCCAAGTATAATCCAGAACAGTCATTCTGAACTAGGGTTCATCTGGAGATTGCTAGAGTTTCCTTGAGCTGTGGCCAATTGACCTTCTATTTATTGGTTTCTGTATAGCTCCAGGGCAAACACCACTTATTGAAGCCAGCAACATGACACTAATGATCTTTTTGGCTACCTGTAATTTTCTTATCACCACTGTAAAAGTGTCTCTCCCCCCTCTGACCACCAAAGGGCGGGGGCCCCTCCACCCACTCACCTCCATTTAAATTGCTGTTAGAAGGGCTTCCCAGATGCTTGAAATTTATTTTACGTATGTCTCTAGAGCAGCCCTTTTCAACCAGGGTGCCTTGGCAAAATGCCTAAAAATTGCCCCAAAATTGTATACAAGCCGGTGGGTGGATGAAACCTGCATTTTTAGTTACACACAGCCACAGGTTTTCATTGTACACAATTACAACCTTCTAGCTGCCAACCTCCTAATGACCAATGACAACATCGGTTGATAAGGTGCGTGTCAGTTGCCTCTCTCATCAGCTTTGGGTTCTTATTAGTTGAGTAATGGAGAAAAACTAAGGGAGAAGAGAAACATTGAAATACTAATCGGTACCATTTTGCAAAAGTGTATTTGCTTTGGAAGAATAACCGTTAACATTGGGTTCCTCCGTGTATTGATGTTGCTACATTATGTTAAACAATGAAAATAGTTTTTACATTTTAGAATGGGAGTGCCCCAAGACTGTCCATAATTTTGGAGGGTGCCTCGAGATTGTTCATCATTTTAAAGGGTGCCATGACTGAAAAAAGGTTGAGAAACACTGCTCTAGGGTAAAAAGTTTGAGAAAGGCTGCTCTGGAATGTTTTCTTTTAGCTATTGTTTTCTGTGGTAGATGTACAGCCATGGCCAAAAGTTTTGAGAATGACACAAATATTCACAAAGTCTGCTGCCTTAGTTTTCATGTTGGCAATTTGCATATACTCCAGAATTTTATGAAGAGTGATCAGATGAATTGCAATTAAGTCCCTCTTTGCCATGAAAATGAACTTAATCCCATAAACAACATTTCCACTGCATTTGTGAAGAAGGCTTCAGTTTGATAACGAACAATGCCTTTTCCAGCATGATGGAGCACCTTGCCATAAGGCAAAAGTCATTGGAGAACGAAAAACATCAACATTTTGGGTCCATGTCTAGGAAACGCCCCAGACCTTAGCCCCATTGAGAACTTGTGGTCAATCCTGAAGAGGTGGGTAAACAAAAAAACACCATCAATTCTGACAAACTCCAAGCATTGATTATGCAAGAATTGGCTGCCATCATCCAGTATGTGGCCCAGAAGTTGATTGACGGCATGCCAGGGCGAATTGCAGAGATCTTGAAAAAGAAGGGTTAACACTGCAAATATTGACTCTTTGCATTAACTTCATGTAAATGTCAATCAAGCCTTTGACACCTAGGAAATGCTTGTAATACTTGTATATTTTTAGTATGCTATAGTAACATCTGACAAAATGGTCAAAAAACCTTAAGCAGCATACTTTGTGAAAATTTTATATTTGTGTCATTTTCACAACTTTTGGCCACGGCTGTATACATGCCATACATATTGCTACTGTATTGGAGGATAATTCACTTGTCCTACAGTCCTTTTTCAAACAAGATATTAGATTCCACATCATGTATACATTGTATAATCTTAAAGGGTAACTCCACCTTTGTGGGAAAAAAATATAGCAAGCAACATTTGCTACACAAGCCATATTGTAATTTAATATTATTAAAATCTCCCTTTCCTTTTTATTCTGCAGCACTGTAATTTTCTGTAAATTTCAGTGCAATATGGCAACTTGGAGGTGCTCTATACACAGTTGGTGAACTTTCCCAGAAATGCCATTTCCTATTTGTGTGATTGGCTCACTGATTTTCCTAGAAGTCCGCACTGAGATAAAAGTCAGATTTTAGGCATCCTCTGAAACAAAAGTTTAATTTTTGGTGAAATAATCCCAGAGGGTTAATCATTCCTAAAAGGATGCTGATACCGCAACTTTCATCGTTGGAACACTACAAGCGCATCAGCTATTAATAATGAAAAAGTCACTCCCATTTGAGATTCATTCAGACAACTTAGCTATTGCTTCAGAGCCAGACGCAGGCAGGAATCTTCAACAAGATTTAAAATCCTGCAGTCTACATTGATCTCCCTGAGGGGATTGTTTTTGTGTTTTTTTTTTTTTTTTCCTCCTCAAAAATGGAGTTAGTCTAACGTTTGCCACTACTCTGATTTTGTTTTGGCTGTGCTAACTGTTTATTACATAAATGTGCTTTACATGATTTTTTTTTTTTTTTTCTTGCCAGAGGGGGCGCTTTATTAAGTACTCCTAGCGGACCTGGATTTCATATAATGTTCCCTTTCATCACAAGTTTTCGCTCAGTTCAGGTAAATCCTACTACAAATTGTACGTCATTCTTGTGGTGCCAACTTTTAGTGTGTGTGTGTGTGTGTGTGTGTGTGTTTAAAATAAAAAAAATAAAAAAAAAATAGGATTATATATAAATCACACACACCTACACACACCTACACACACCTACACACACCTACACACACACCTACACACACCTACACACACACCTACACACACCTACACACACCTACACACACACCTACACACACACATATAAAGTGAGTACACACCTCACATTTAAGTAAATATTTTATTATATCTTTTCATGTGACAACACTGAAGAAATGACACTTTGCTACAATGTAAAGTACTAAGTGTAGAGTTTGTATAACAGTGTGAATAGGCTGCCCCCTCAAAATTACTGTATTTATCGGCGTATAACACGCACTTTTTTCCCCTTAAAACCAGGGGAAAATCGTGGGTGCGTGTTATACGCCGATCCCCGCTAATTGTGATCTATCGGATCGATCGCAGCCGACATTCACATAGCGTGTAGTTTTAAATATGGCGCCGCAGAGTTCGGAGGGACTCGGCAGAGCTGAACGAGCGCCACCGAGATCAGTGACTGGGCGGAGCCGAGATACATAGTCGAGTCTTCTCTGCTCTTTCCGGCGCTGCTCACAGTCACGCCCAGTCCTGCCATTGGACCTGTGTTATGTCCATCATAGGGCGGGACTGTGAGCGGCGCCGGAAAGAGCCGAGTACACTCGACTATGTGTATCTCAGCGGCGCTCGTTCAGATCCGCCGAGTCCCTCCGAACTCCGCGGCGCCAAATTTAAAACTACATGCTATGTGTATGTCGGCGGCGATCTGTCCAAGCATGTAATGGACACTGGGGGCAAGGCTGCACTGACCACTGGGGGCAAGGCTGCACTGGACGCGATAAGGCTGCATTGATGGGCATTTTAATGTAAGTTTTTTTTTTCCTTAAAATTCCCTCCTAAACTTGGGGTGCATGTTATACGCCGAATAAATATGGTACTCAACACAGCCATTAATGTCTAAACCGCTGCCAACAAAGTGAGTACACCCCTAAGTGAAAATGTCCAGATAGGGCCCAATTAGCCATTTTCCCTCCCCGGTGTCATGTGACTTGTTAGTGTTTACAAGCTCTCAGGTGTGAATGGGGAGCAGGTGTGTTAAATTTGGTGTTACCACTTATACTGGTCACTGGAAATTCAACATGGCACCTCATGCAAAGAACTCTCTGAGGATCTGAAAAAAAAATTATTGCTCTACATAAAGATGGCCTAGGCTATAGGAAGTTTGCCAAGATCCTGAAACTGCAGCACGGTGGCCAAGACCATACACCGGTTTATCAGGACAAGTTCCACTCAGCACAGGCCTCGCCATGGTCAACCAAAGAAGTTGAGTGCACATGCTCAGCGTCCTATCCAAAGGTTGTCTTTGGGAAATAGACATATATGAGTATGTCTAAGGGGTGGGGGGTTAGCCTGTCAGTGCTCAGACCATACGCAGCACACTGCATGGCTGTCGTCCCAGAAGGAAGCCTCTTCTATAGATGATGCACAAGAAAGCCCACAAACCGTTTGCTGAAGACAAGCAGACTAAGGACATGGATTACTGGAACCATGTCCTGTGGTCTGATGAGACAAAGATAAACTTATTTGGTTCAGATCGTGTCAAGCGTGTGTGGTGGCTACCAGGTGAGGAGTACAAAGACAAGTGTGTCTTGCCTACAGTCAAGCATGGTGGTGGGAGTGGTATGGTCTGGGGCTGCATGAGTGCTGCCAGCACTGGGGAGCTACAGTTCATTTAGGGAACCACGAGTGCCAACATGTACTGTGACATACTGAAGCCGAGCATGATCCCCTCCCTTCGGAGACTGGGCTGCAGGACAGTATTGCAACATAACGACCCCAAACACTCCTCCAAGACGACCACTGCCTTGCTAAAGAAGCTGAGGTTAAAGGTGATGGACTGGCCAAGCATGTCTCCAGACCTAAACCCTATTGAGCATCTGTAGGGCATCCCCAAACATAAGGTGGAGAAGTGCAAGGTCTCTAACATCCACCAGCTCTGTGATGTGGTCATGGAGGAGTGGAAGAGGAATCCAGTGGCAACCTGTGAAGCTCTGGTGAACTCCATGCACAAGAGGGTTAAGGCAGTGCTGGAAAATAATGGTGGTCACACAAAATATTGACACCTTGGGCCCAATTTGGACATTTTCACTTAGGGGTGTACTCGGTTTTGTTGCCAGCGGTTTATACATTCATGGCTGTGTTGAGTAATATTGAGGGGACAGCAAATTTACACTGTTGTACAAGCTGTACACTCACTACTTTACATTGTAGCAAAATTTCATTTCTTCAGTGTTGTCACATGAAAAAATATAATAAAATATTTACAAAAACGTGAAGTGTGTACTCATTTTTGTTTGTGTGTAATGTTATTTAGTAACTAGGTTGTTTAGGGTGGCTTTTACAGCCAGACTTTTGCAAGGTCTGTGGGTGAACAGTAAGCAACCATCAGAATCTTGTATTGCACTTAGGCTTTTTAACTTGATGGAAGACCTTTAGGAGCAGGTACCTACCATTCCCTTTTTTTGTAAAAAAAAAAAGTGAAGCTGTGGGTTGTGATCAATGATATAACCTGTGGCTAGTTCTAGTATCCACACATTGGTTGTGTTCACCATCCAGTCAAGTTGCACAGACACAAGCGAAGGCAGTTTGCTAAACACCAGTTTTTCTCAGCACTAATTTTGCCTGCATACGATTACCATTTTTAAAAGGGCTACAGCAAAGTGATTGAATTCATTTTTGCATATGTCACTTGCCTGATTCACAGTGTTACAATTTACATCAATCCTGGCCTCCAATAAAAGTCAATCTAAAGTTCTTACCAGAATTGTTTATACTGTATGTAGATTTGTCAAAGGAAACTTGAGCACATACATAAAACCCACACACATAAAGGGCACACCAACAATATGTGGATTGTAACAGTCCAGATTCATAAAACAGTGCTGGTTAATGATTGATATTAAGGTTTACTCCAAATTAACCTTTATCCTGTTCAATACTAGTAAGGTGATTGTAACCTTTAGTGGGTAAATCAGGAGCTGAAGTGTACTCTTCTTTATATTAGCCTCTCTTTATACAATGGGTAGAGAAGCTGTTCAATGGGTGAGGTGTGACCGCATGTGAAAATTGATTAAGGAAGATGGCAATTTCATGCTTGGCACCACTCCTTTTTGTATTAATGGATGCATGCCTTTCCTATGTACTTTTTGTCTGATCCTAGAAATAAATAGATTATTTTTTTATAAATTTTTCTGAGTTTACCCAAGAATAAATTACATTTTTTTTTTTCCAGACAACGTTACAAACTGATGAGGTGAAAAATGTACCCTGTGGTACCAGGTATGTTTATGTACCGTATGGCAGAGGAAGATTGACCATATCATTGTGTTGTTTGGCTGGTGTTTGGAGAAATGTACACTGGTCATGTGACAATGCCTACACCTTGTGATGCATAAATTATTAGGATACACTGGAAAGCAAAAGTATTTTTATGTAATGAGGACACATTTCCAAATGGGGAAAACGTAATCACATTTGGACATTAAAGCAGCCCATTTATATTCTGAAAATTTAGTTAACTGGTGCCCATGCACCATAGTAAATGTCCAAATTGTAAGTTCTTGTTGAAAGTAGGTAATGCTTCTGACACCAGAGTTGGGTTCAGTATTAGGGTGTTTGTCAACAGGCTTTGGATTTGTGTCATCGGGCAAATGTAGTGTGCATTCAGCCTACATTTGATTTGCGTTTGAGAAGCTTCTGAGATCATTCATAGTTCATTTACTGGTATATTTGACCTGGTTTCTAAGCAGTACCAATCTGCTTTTGCCTTTCTGTTGATTTTATATGGGGAGAAAAGCAGTTAAGCAAAAGCCCATTGACATGGTCCCTAATACTAATGCCAGGGCTGCTCAACCTTTTAACCGTTTGCCGCTCAGCCTATGGCAGAATGACGCCGGGGTCGGCCTCTTGTCCCTCCAGGTGGAGGTCGTATGACATCCTTGCAACTCGATCTGTCACCCACGGTGTCCACTGGATGCAGCCGATGACTGATCACTGTACTGGCCCGCTGCCGGTACAATGTGACCGCTGTAACCAATCACAGCAGGTCACATGACAGTTGTAAACAATGGGTGGCTTCCTTTCAAGCGGAGAAATCAAGGAAAGCTGGAAGCCGCACACCGGTCTGATGACGAAAGCTTTATTTGATAAATAGCTGGATCATAACAGAACACAACACTACAGCAGGAGTGTACAGAAAGCAGCTGACGCGTTTCTCACTCACGAGTGCTTACTCATAGCTTTTTCTTGCTCTGAAGAAGCTTGGTTTCAAGCGAAACGCGTAAGAACAGCGTCATCACATTGTTCGTCGTGAGGGCACGGTGATCTCTATCACACACCACGATCCACCTCCATTCACCTCAAGCCGCCACTAGCCACTGCCTCGCTAGCTGGCGTGAACTACCTGTATTGCTATCTTTGTCCCTGGTTCATAATACAGCCTTGTGATACTTTAAGCCATTGAATGTTGGATCATATCATTTACTGCCATACCTTGGTCAAGACTACTTTGAGTTGATATCCACGATCTGGACTCCAGTTTCATCTTCGGGACAGTAGGGCTACTGTTACATGGACTTGACTCCAACAGGGCAATGACTGCATATACAAGACGTCAAACGGTGAGCTGCATCCTACCCCAAGCATCAGAAGGGGAGTCTTACTCATAGCATATCCCGTTTGTTTTCCTTGTTTAGTGTCACCCACATGTCTATCAGTCCATAACCACTGATCCCCACCGACATCTGTCTCATGACATATATCCCGTTGGCTAAGAACAATTGTATCATATGCCCTCTTAAACACTCGAGGGAACTTTTTTCCAATCCAGGACTGCCATAAGTGGTCAGGTCGGCTGCCCACAGGGGAGATGAAAGAACATTTGTTCTCTGAAAATCTCTGTAACGAATGAAGCCAGGATGCGATGCGGATTTTGTCACTTCCAGGTCCAGAGCTGTTTCCCTGGCTGTCATGTCCAGGGAAGCAGTTAATCAAACAGTTAAGTGTCCTTAAAGAGCAGAGGAGGGATAAGGGGTCTTAACTACTTGCCGACTGCTCTATAGCTGAATGACGGTTACAGCGTGGTCGTCTAGTTCTGGGACGTTGTCGTATGACGGCGTCCCGTGATTGCGTCTGGTGTGGGCGGGGCGCTCTGTGATGGCAGTGTCAGTAATTTTATTTACACACACACACACACACGACGGAAAGTATTCAGACCCCCTTAAATTTTTCACTGTTATATTGCAGCCATTTGCTAAAATCATTTAAGTTAATTTTTTTTTCCTTATTAATGTACACACAGCACCCCATATTGACAGAAAATCACAGAATTGTTGACATTTTTGCAGATTTATTAAAAAAGAAAAACTGAAATCACATGGTCCTAAGTATTCAGACCCTTTGCTGTGACACTCATATATTTAACTCAGGTGCTGTCCATTTCTTCTGATCATGCTTGAGATGGTTCTACACCTTCATTTGAGTCGACCTCTGTACAGAGACTGCTGCACCACTCTGCAGTAAGCTGGCAGGGAATAGGCTTTTCTACTCATACCGTAGATACTTTCTAGAAAAAAAACAAAACAAAGACTTTTACCATCTCTTTATCGTACAGTACAGGGCACAGGTTATATGGTGCACCTTTTAGGTGATTGGACACTAGTGGGTCCTTGAAGGCCTCCCTTCATCTGAAAGATACCATTCTGATACTTATTTTTTGTTTAATAAATGTTTATTGAGGACTTGTTTTTTTTTTAAGAGAGAGAAAACAAAAAAAAAAGGGGGGGGGGAATGCAAAAAGACAGATTAAACATAAGACATATGAGAAACAATCTTATAAATACAAAACAGGTAGGTTTCGAAAGGCATAAACACTCAATGAGAAATGAAGATCAAAAAAAAAGTGCCATCGAAAGATCTGAGGGGAATAAACAAGCATACATAGACTAGCATCGAACAGCTGTTTAAAATGTATATGAGCTTGATATTCACAGTAAACCTTAAGATTGAGTCTGAATAAGATTTGTAATTGAAAGAAAAAATATATAATGGACTGAAGAAGAAACAGAGAGAAAAAGGAAAAGAAAGAAATGAAATTTAGAAAAGGGAGGAGGGTAGAAATGGGGAAAAAAAAAGGGGGTGATGGGGGAAGAGGGCAGGGGGGGGGGGGGGGGTTGGCATGTCTATCGTCATATCACAAAATGTTAATATCCTTTAGCCTGATAGTATGTGAAGAGAAGGTAATTTAGTTTAATTTGGTTTGCTGTCAGTAAAGGGAAGGAACTCTGAGAATAGGTCCAATGAGACCCAGGACAAGGTCAGGGAGGTAGGCTCACATATGTTGAGTTATAATGTCTTTATAATGGGTTGAAGATGTGAACACTATCCAGGGTGTCCATGTTAGAGTGTGTCTCTGAGAGGTACCCCTGATGCTGTGAGTTATATCTTCTAGGTGGTGAACCTCCGAGACCTTACGCAACCAAGTTTGTATAGACGGGATTGTAGGTTGTCCCCACAATGTGGGGATTAGGGCCTTGGCAGTGTTTAGCAAATGCGGTATAAGGGAGCGTTTGTAAGTACCTATGGATTCTTTAGTGGCGTGGAAAAGGACAACCCAGGGATCATGGGGGAGACTAACGTCTGTGATAAGTTTTATGAGGTTAATAACATTGGTCCAGAAAGGACGAATGAGCGGGCAGTGCCACCAAATGTGTGCATGAGAAGCTTCGTTCCCGCAGCTCCTCCAACACAACGGGGAGCTATCAGGGAACATTCGATGCATTTTAAATGGGGTGTAATGCCATCTGGAAAGAAGTTTATAATTGACTTCTGCCATCCTGGAGGCGGGTGAGGAGACATGAGCGAGTGTTAGGATTTTATCTTTTAGAGTGTTTGTTATGGGGGAGTCTAAGTCTGATTCCCAATTTGCCAAGAAATGGGGATACCCAGGGTTAGAGAGGCCAATAAGAGACTTATAAAACTGAGAGATTCCGTGTAAAGGGGGGTCTTTTGGGTAAAGTATTTCTTCTATGCCATTTAAATCTTGTAAACCTCGTAACGGATGAGGGAGGGAATGTAAAAAGCGTTGTAATTGATGATATCTCCACTTGTCCAGAAATGTAAGTTGAGTGGTTCTGAGAATCTCCGAAAGAGGTTTGATTGTGTTGGCGTGTATAACGTGATGTAGCAGAAGAGGTTCTTCTGGGGACCAGGATTTAAATCCCGGATCCAGTAAACCTGGTAGGAAATAATGGTGATTGAGGAGGGGCATCAGGGGGGAGTCATAAGTCCAGGAAAATTTCCTGTATATGGCATCCCATATATCTAGTGAAGACGTGGTGAGTGTGGACACAGTGTGGGAAGTGTGCCTATGGGTTTTGGGTATCCATGGGATAGCCGAAAGATCGGTTCCACTCAGAGAGTATTCTAGTTGCACCCATAATTTTGAATTAATCGCGTATTTCCAGTCTGCGATTCTAGATAATATGACAGCATGATAATAGGTCTTAAAGTTTGGGAGTGCCAGTCCCCCAGAGAATTTGGAGCGAAAGAGAACGTCCCTGGATATTCTAGGGCGACTGTTCCCCCAAACAAATCGGGAAATCATTGCTTGTAGTATAGTGAAGAACCCCACCGGGACACCAAGTGGAATCATTTGAAAAATAAATAATACGCGGGGAAGAATGTTCATTTTAATTATGTTGATTTTCCCTAGCCAAGAGTGGGATAGATTGGACCACTTTCTTAGATCTGCTCTAATGCTATTTAATAATGGAATGTAATTATATTTAAAAAGAGAGCGTAGTCTAGGTGTGAGGTATATGCCCAAATACTTCATATGGGTCTGTTCCCATCTGAATGGGAAGAGGGGCTTCAGGGAGGTCGCTTCTGTCCTAGGGAGGTTAATGTTGAGGATTTCCGATTTGGAGAGGTTTATTTTAAAATTTGATATCATTTGGAAGGTAGAAAAAGCCGACATTAAGTTGGGCAGGGAGATACGCGGTTGTTGGATAAAGAAGAGTATATCGTCCGCATAAGCAGCATATTTGTGAGTTCTACTTCCTACCTGGATACCATGTATATTAACATTATGTCTAATTGTTGCTAAGAACGGTTCCAAAGTGATAGCAAAGAGGAGGGGGGAGAGAGGGCATCCCTGCCTAGTGCCGTTGTGCAGGGTAAAGGGATCACTCAGTGAGCCGTTTATGCGAATTTGCGCAGATGGGGCGGAGTACAGTGAAGAAATGCGATGGAGCATCTTCGGGCCCAAACCAAAGTGTCGTAAAGTCAACTTGAGATAGTCCCAGTCCACCCTATCAAATGCTTTTTCAGCATCGGTAGAAAGGAGTAGGGTGGGCTGGGCACATCTTTGAACATATTGGATTAGGGAAATTGTCCGTAAAGAATTATCTTTAGCCTCTCTGTGCGGTATGAAACCGGTCTGGTCTGCCGAAATCCAACTAGGTATGAAAGGGAGAATGCGGTTGGCCATCACTTTGGCAAATAATTTAATGTCCGTATTTATCAAGGAAATTGGCCTAAAGCTGCTGCAAAGGGTGGGATCCTTACCGGGTTTAGGTATAACAGTGATATGTGCTGAAAGGGATTCTGGACGTAAGCCTGAGGTTTGGGAAATGGAGTTAGCATATGCTGTGAGACGAGGAAGTAGGATATCTTGAAATGTCTTATAATAAAGGATAGTGAAACCATCGGGGCCGGGGGCTTTACCCGAAGGAGAGGATTTTAAGGCGGATTGGAATTCTTCAATGGAGAAGTCCTCTTCCAATTCCTTAAGAGCTGACCTAGATAGTTTAGGGAGGTTCGCCGCCCTCAAATAGGAGAGGATTCGGGAGCGCCTCTCAGATGGGGGTAGAGGGGCTAGCCCGTTCGTGACATTATAGAGATCCGCATAGAATTCTCTAAAGGCTTTAGCTATGTGTGGGGTTGCATGTACTAATTCACCCGATGGAAGTTTAATTTTAGGGATAAATGACTGTGTTTGTTTCGCTTTAAGGGACCTAGCTAGTAATCTGCTTGGCTTATTACCCCATTCATAAAATTTTTGTGATATGCGGTGAAATCTCTTTTTAGTATCTAAATTTAAAAGGGTTTGTAGTTCTTCGCGTTTAAGTGTGAGGGCTTTAAGGTGTGCGCTATGAAGTGATGGTTTATGTTGTTTATCAAGGTCAGCTATTTGTTGCAGGACCTGTGCTATTTGATGACCATGCTCCCTCTTCTTCCTAGCACCGAGTTCAATTAAATGTCCCCTTATAGTTGCCTTATGTGCTTCCCAAACAACAGATGGGGAGGTCATAGAGGTTGCATTATCTTTGAAATAATGTTTCAGATGAGAGGCTAACATGGAGACTTCAGTTTGGTTAGAGAGGAGAGCTTCATTAAGTTTCCAGTTATTTGTGGTACGAGATAAGGTGGGCATGGTCATACACATCGTCACAGGTGCGTGATCGGATAGGGTTGCTGTACCTATATGGGCAGATTTGAGGAGAGGAAGATGGAAGTGATCAAGGAATATATTATCTATTCTTGAGTAAGATAAGTGTGTTGCAGAGAAATGGGAGAAGTCTTTATCCTTAGGGTGTAACAGGCGCCAAACATCTATTAGTTGATGGTCTGAGAGCCTTTTTTTAACAAAAGCTAAATGTTTAAAAGAAATGTTAGAGCGGCCCTGGGAGGTATCCATTGTAGGGTCAAGGGGCATATTTATGTCACCAGCGAGGACAATGACGCCTTTAGCAAATTGTGAAAGTTTAGTGAGGGTTTGCGATAGAAAGGTTGGTTGATTCTGATTTGGGGAGTACATGTTTGCAAATGTGCATAGGGTATTGCCTATAAAGCCCTTGAGGAAGAGGAAACGACCATGGTCGTCTGCAAGCATTTCCGCTAAACGAAAAGATACCTTACTACTGAAACCAATGGCAACACCCTTTGCTTTATTAGTGTCAGAAAGACCGTAGTACCACTGCGGAAAGTGGGGTGAGGTCAATCTGACCGAAGTGGTGTGGGTTAAATGTGTTTCCTGAAGGAAGGCAATTGAGCAATTATTGCGCTTTAGCTCACGCATCACTTGGTGTCGTTTACCAGCGACGTTAAGGCCTCGAACATTATATGATGTAATTGTCAGAGTTGCCATTGGTGCAGCAGAAAGGTATAACTTACTTTAAATTTCCACATATGCCAACGTGGGGGGGGAATGGAGAGGAAAGGGTAGAGAAAAAAGGTTTGGGGAAGTAGGGGAAAGGGGAAATAACATACAGAAGGAGTATACCAACAAATCAAAACAAATGTGGGAATCACGAAAAAAACACGCAGAAATCTGCAGTGTTCCCTGAGGGGAGAGAAAGAACAAGCAGCCATCTGGAGCTCCGCTAAGAGTCCAGGTAAAAGATCCTATAGGCCGCTCGGTCTCACCAACCCCAAAAGGAAGGGGGGGCGGAGGGCGCCCCGAGGCGGGAGAGCGAAGGAGCAATGTGCCCCGCCAACATTCGGCCTGTTGAGAAAGTGCATTAAAAGTACATAAAATAACATAACATGAGTTCCAGTAAAGAATTTTAGAGAGGGAAGGGAAGGAAAAAGAAAAAATTACAAAACAGCAATAGTCCTTCCCCTTCCTCTCTCTTTTCCCTCACCCTTCCTCCTCTCTTTGAAATTTAACCATTGATAGCCGAAAACATTAAAAGTGCAAACTATATTTGGGGCAAAAAATACCCAATAAACGGAAACTGTCGGGTCAAGATCCCTTAAGCCAAAAAAGGGGCTAAAAAAAGAGTTCAAAGGGTCTGGCCAGAGTCAAACAATTATTGAAGAGTAGGCATCAGTAAATATAGAGAGGGGTGAGCGCCAGAAGGGTGGAAGGAGAGTCCAAGACAAGTAGAAAGAGGCATATCTCAGCCATGCTTCTGTGCGGATCCGGGAATCGAGGTGTGCTTTTTCTTAGACGGAGTTTTCCGCCATGGAGGGTCAAATGGGTTTGAAAACTTCGGAACATGGTCTTGCCAGCTCGAGAGCTCAACTGGAGGAAGATTGAGATCTTGAAGAAAGGTAGGGAGTTCCTCTGGGAAGCGTAAGGTATGAGATCGGCCATTTTTGGTGGCTATCAAACAAGCTGGGAAACCCCATCTGTAGTTGATTCCATCCGTGCGTAAATGCTCAAGGAGTGGTTTTAGAGCTCTGCGGCGATCAAGAGTTTCTTTGGACAGATCAGGGAAGATGTTAATGACTGCGCCATCAAAGTCAATGTTAGGGGTGTTGCGAAGTTTTGTCATGATGGCGTTTTTATCCTCAAAGTAGTGAAGGCGGCAAACGACATCCCTGGGTTGATCTGGGTTAGCAGAACGAGGACGCAGTGCACGATGGACACGATCAAATCGCAGTGGGTCAGTGACTGGATTGCCCAGAATTGTGTTAAGGATTCCACGGATCGATGGCTCTAGATCATTGTCTCTAGTTGCTTCTGGTAGGCCTCTGATACGTAGGTTGTTCCTACGGTTGCGGTTTTCAAGATCTTCAAGCTTCTATAGAGAGGCACGATGAGCAAAAGCTAGCTGGGTAACAGTCTCTTGCAACTCCTTTATAGCAATTGCTTGGGAGTCCTGACGCTGCTCCGACTCCTCCACTCTGGCTAAGAGGTGGGACATATCAGATCTTACTGCGGTAATTTCTTTCTTAATTGATTTTTCCAAACTGTGAAACATTCCCGCAAGTTCTTTTTTAAGACCACTCATCAGCGATGTCATTTCTGAGCTAATGGGGGATCCTGGGTCCTCCATGAGGTCTGAGCAATAGGATGAAGCAGGAGAACTTTCCCTTATAGAGGCAGCGTGAGAGGAAGGGGAAACACTCTGACGAGAGGTTCTAGCTTGACTGTTACGTGCGCCAGCTAAATATTGCTGAATAGAGCCAGAGACAGCGGAGTGAGGTTTCACCCCTTTTCCGGATCTCTTGCTTATTGTAGAGCGGGTTTTAGGTGTCTTGGCAGGCATAGCTGGAACTGTAGGGCCGGCAGTTGGACGGGGCTCTTCACAGTCACATCAGGTTACATTCACAAAAAAAAAAAAAAAAAAAAAAAAAAAGCTGCAAATTCACTGCTGGATAAGATAGGCAATTGCAAATAAGTTCCCTTTAATCACTGGGAGGCTATAAGTCTATCACTTAAATAAACTCTGAAGAGGAAGGAGATGTGATGCTGGAGGAATGAGGTAGGGAGATGAGATCTGAGGTCTGGTGCAGTAGGAGTAGCAAGATGGCCGCTCACTTCCAGGCACAGGCCGAAGCCGCGGTCTTTCCTAACAGGGACAGCCGGCCGGGTATCACCCACCCCCCGCAGGGCACACAGACCTCCGCACAGGCTTTTAAATAACAAAGTTCTAAATTTCCAGTGGATGAAGTGCACTGCAGAGTATGGATGTGCAGGGGAGGCTTAGTACTCACTGTGAGCCCGAGATGTGGGAGACCAAGATGGCGGCAGGCCGCGGCGCCTCGGTCCGCAATCACGGGAATCTCGGGCAGTGTTCCTCGGATGACCGGCCGGACCCGCGACCCCAGTCACCCCGCAGACAGCCGACCCCCCGAGAGCGTTCAGATCCCTCCTGTAGTGAGGCAATAGCTGGAGGTTCGGATCGGACAGCGGGGCCTAAGATGGCGGCTGGCGGCCGCGCTGTGGCGTGTCCCGTAGGCCCGGAACGGAGCGGGCGCTTTAGCTCAAAAAAGACCCCTCCAGGGGGAAGGCAGGAGGGACCAGGAGGCAGATGGAGTGTGATGGGGAATCGCCAAGGCGTATTAAGGCTGAGATGGCAGTGGATTGAATTTGCCTGATCGGAGCTCAGCTTCCACGCGTCCTCCTCGGTGTGCGTCCGGACACGCCCCCCTCATTCTGATACTTATTGAGGAGGTTTTCAAATGTCTTAAGTTAGGCTCTGCAGCACCTGAGTGACGCACAGGCTCGAGAAAACCTAATGCCTTTCCAGTTCCTGCCTTAGTCAAGGATGTCTTGTACAATGATTGGAATATTCCAGAAATGGTCTATGTTCCACCTAAGTGCTATGCGCAGCAATATCCCCTGGATGAATTCTGAAAAAAAAATTCCCAGCTACCTCTTCTAAGTAAATCTCCTCATGGTTCCGGGTGAGGACTTGCCTACTTTCAGGGATCCTGTAGATAAGCACTGAGACTTTAAGACTTAGGTTTTGCGGTTATCCCAGATAGTAAAAACTATTGTAGTTGCCATGACAGTGTTTTGGACACTCAAACGGCATGAGGGAAGCACTCTGTCAGTTATTATGTATTCTACTTCTGTCTGTACAAATGCGGAGAATTTTCTGGCTAAAATGTTGGTCTGCTGAGCCAGCCTGTTAAAATAGACTAGAAAGAATGCCATTTGAGTGTGAACACCTTTTTTTTGAGAATCTTTGGATACCTATATTAAGAAGATAACAGGTGGAAAGAGTACACCTCTTCCCAGTAAAAAGATGAGGGTCTGCTCTGGAAAACCGGGTCCCTCAACACAGAAGGTTGTCCTTTCGTTCTGCACAGGCTTCCAAAGCTACACCAGGCAATTCCTTTTGTCCTTGGTCCTCTAGACCAGGTGTGCCCAACCTTTTGTAGAGCGAGCGCCACTTAAGCGCCTTAGTAACCAGTCGCGGGCCACAATGAGTGGAGCGGGCGGATTACAGGTCTGTGTCCACTCTGCATATGCAGAGCGGACACAGGCAATTGTTCAATTGATTGTAAAGTCTTGATTAAAAAATAAAATAAATAACAAACATGTTATACTTACCTGCTCTATGCAGTGGATTTGCACAGAACAGCCCCGATCTTCCTCTTCTCGTGTCTCTCTTCGCTGCTCCTGGCCCCTCCCTCCTTTTGAGTGCTTCCACAACAAGCAGCTTGCTATGGAGGGACCTGAGCGAAGCTAACAGCTCTGTGTGTCCATTCAGACACAGAGCTGCTCTTCGACCCCACCCCCTCTCTCTCCTGATTGGCTAACTGACATTTACAGCCTTGGGCGCCAATCAGGAGGGAGAGTTAAGGACAGCCGAGGGACTCGTAGACATCGTTGGACAGAAAGAGGGCTCAGGTAAGTACTAGGGGTGCTGGGGAGGCTTCTGCACACAGGTCTTTTTATCTTCATGCATAGAATGCATGAAGATGAAAAAAAAACTTTTGTCTTTACAACTCCTTTCTGTTGTCTGTCTGTTGGTTATAGTTTTTTTTTTTTTTTGTTGCCTATCAATTACCCTCCCATCAGTTACTGCTTTGGGATGTCACATCAGTTATGATTGAAGACGGGTGTGCTACACTGTATGAAGAGGACTGGATTTTTCACGTACCTGTAAAATCCCTTTTTTTGGAGTACAATACAGGACCCTCCACTTTTGTGCGTTTTGGTCTGTCACTGCTTACTGCAAAACTTAGGATTACATGGTGGGAAGGGTTATGTGAAGGAATGTCTAAAGCAGTTTGAAGCACCTGGAATGTTATTTAACTGAATAAAACTGGAAGTTTAATTGGGCTTTAATGTAAAACCTGTGCCTGACAAGTATTTCTTTTTATATATGTATTAAATGTCGATGTGACATGTTTCCTAACTTCTGTACATTTGTGCTTTTTTTCATTTTAGTGGGGGTGTTATGATTTACTTTGACCGGATAGAGGTTGTAAATATGTTGACTCCTTCAGCAGGTCAGTATCATGGTGTCTGTGAATGTTTTATTGTGTGCACAAGTGAGATAATGTGCAAATAACTAACTGATTAATAGGGATTGTTGATGTGGTGATTCTTCTTCTATCTTGCCTAAGCCAAGTTTGAATTCTTCAGGGCCTTGTTGCCCCCTTTTCTTAGCATAGAGGGATGACTATGGAAATGTCATAATTTAAAAGATTAAATAAAACATGTCACATTATTCAAAAGGTACACCCTACATAGACTCAGAAATTTGAAAAGTGGCAGAAACCTGTTTGACCCTGTAAAGAAGAAAATGGGGCACTTTTTTATGAAAAAAAAAAAAAAAGCGTATATCTTAGCATTAACACCCTTTCCCCCCCCCCCCCCCCCCCCCCAAAAAAAAACCCCAAGAAACTATTGCTTGCTCTACACGTTACATATCGATATGTATGTCTGAATAAAACTAATAATTCCAGGCCCATTATTCAGGGTTAACAATAAACTGATTACCTATAGGGACTTCTAAATCATTGCCTATGGAAAATATGGTGTGAAGTTTCCTATTTATTATGGCAAACAGCACCTGCTTTATAGGACTAATTTCGTATGAAAGTCAGTGTTGATGTTGATGTACTTTGAAATATGTTTTCTCTTTCTTTTTATAGTGTATGATATTGTGCGGAACTACACAGCGGATTATGACAAAGCATTAATTTTTAACAAAATCCACCATGAGCTGAATCAGTTTTGCAGCGTTCACACACTGCACGAAGTGTATATAGAGCTGTTTGGTGAGTGAACTGCATAGGAGTAATCAGCAAGGATAAGTTATTTCTGAATTATGAATACTTAGCATGACATTTTAAAAAAGCTATTTTTCTGTTTATACTGAATACACAATGTTGCTAATGGGTGTGTGGACAGGGGATTATAACGGTGCTAGGGTCAAAAGGTATAAAGGAGAAATACACGAAAGAAAGAGGTGTAAAAGGCAAAAAATTACAAAGTTTATTGATAATAATACATGGGTAGAAAATTACACTTAAAGCAATTAACATTTAAAATAAGTACGTATACTGTATGTGACCCAAAGAATGATGAGGTAGGCCAGATGGAGATGGTCGTCGAGAGGGGGGGCTCGATTTCCTACATGTTTCGCCAAGGCATTGGCTTCTTCAGGGAACAAGAGCTCAAAAAATGAATATGTAAAACAGTTCTGTATATGGGATATAGAAAACATCATGTAAGCAAAATTGTTTAACGGTACAGTACTTAGTATACACAAAAAAGAGTTAATATTGTGGCTGGACAGTCATGCAACCCACAGACCCCACTGAACTCCGGTGACACAAACGTACCTGGGACGTCGGCGCCAAAGGGGGGGGGGGGCGCACGGAGGCGTCACCGCGGGGGAGCAAGCAGGCCGCGCCGTATAATGTGCCTGCAGGGGGCATACAGTAGACCTGGCGATGGAATGTATTGACAATATATGAATAATTATACACTTTTACATACGAGAAACTAGAAATAGAACGATTACTCATCAATTGCATTAGGCTAAAAAGATATATAAAAATATATATATGGATCAGTGTATCTGTATCTCTAGGAAAGGTATAAACTTACGTCTTTCTTTAAAAACGGTAGAATGGAATGGACACAAAGTGCCTGTGGATAGGTGCACACACACAGCAAGGTAGTCGCCAAAGTAAACAAGATCAGCAATCAGTTGAGAAAGGGCCTGAATAAAGGAGTGGATTGCTTTAGGGGTAATACTGGTGATCACTCTGAACTTAAGGAAAGTCAAGGAGGTACTTACTTAGTAAAGTGAACTATCAAATAGAAATCTCATGTTGGTGCAGTCACATACATGAAATGCTTAGCTTGAAGATTTTAAATCGATTTTTTGAAAAGGGCAGTAATCACAAGATGTCCTACAGAGCGTAGATGTGAAAGAAAGAGAAATTAGGACAATTGGATTTTGTTGAGCAAAAACAGGACTGCTGAGAAAACAGAGAGCATGTTACCTAGTCCGCCATATAGCAGACAATGTTGCTCAAGGGGATCGATGCTGACCGAAAAAGTGAATGACAAGTCCAGAGTGACTCCTATAAAAGATGTTTAGGAGCATGGTAAGTAATACACTTGGGGAAAAGTTGTTGTTAAATGCCATATAGGAAAGAGATTACCTTATTGCTGTGTGCAGAGCGAGTGCAGGCACGTCCCTCGTCCAACAAGGAACTGAGGGACTGGCTGGTTACTTGTATACCCCCCACACCTGATCAGATGCTGATCAGGTGTGCGGACGCCAAGTGAGGGGCATCCGCGCCTGCGCACAGCACGATGCCACGGAACTACACGTTCCATCATGCACCGCGCGCATGCTCAGAACAGGCGGACCGTGGGGCGAATGGGAGAGCGAGACGTCACGGAATGGGAGGTACCGAGGCGCCACCGCCTCCCATCAGCCGATGGAAAACGAGGGACCAGAGAGTCTGAGACCGATGCGGACACCCTGGGCAGACAGAGATCTGCCCTGGGCGTCCGTACAGGCATGAACAGCGCTGGCAGTGCCACTCCCAAGAGGGAAGCCGACGCCGCGACCACCTACCCCCCCCAAAAGGCACCGAGAAGCCAGAAAACAGATGCGATCCGGCAGTGGGGCACAACAAGCGCATGAAAAGTAGTGGGCGGAGACACAGGGTGGGGGGGCAAGGCCCATACTAGCCCGACAATCCACAGGGGTCACTGGGGATATCAGGAAGTGCCTGTGTGTCAGCACACAATGTCCAGCCACGAAGTGCATAACATGCATAGAGAACCACCGGGTCCTGGTTGTGCAGTAAAACATGTAATAAGAAAAGAAAGAGAGCAATACTTATATGACATGGGCTTACATAAAGAGACATATGGGTCAGAAAATTATGTTAATACGATATCGAAGGAACTTTACATATCTATGAGTACAAACAAGAATTTATGAATTAAACAAAGATTCCAAAATCAAGTAAAGAATGTTAATGAGGAGGAAATACATTCATGAACAGATAGCAATGTCATAGTGATGTGAGATATCTTAGAAGGAGCTATAAAAGAAACCACAAATGGAGCCATGGCAAAGGAATGAAAGGCAAGAAAGACTAGAAAACCATAAGGGGGAAGGGGATGCAGGGCACTGGGGAAGAAGGAACAGATACGGGGAAAAAAAGGGTGGAGACTATAAGCGACGCTGATTGGGGGGTGGGCATGGGGGAAAGAAATACATGGTGTATGCGGGTATAATTCATGGGGGAATAGGTATTAAAGAAAGGGTTTGAAACTAATATATTCGTTGAGTCCTGGAAAGTTGGTAGCATTTAGTATGTGGATCCATTTTGTTTCGAGTCGTAGTAGCTTATTGTCAATGCTGCCGCCTCTCACATGTGGAGGAACATGTTCGAGTGCGGAAAATAAAATGACATGGGGATCAGAATTGTGCTGGGCAGCAATGTGCCTATTGATGGCAGTTGTGGTAATGTTTTTGTATAACGGTTTAATATGATCACGGATACGGATTTGGAATGGACGCTTAGTTTTGCCAACGTAGTATGAGCCGCATTGGCATTGAGCCAGATACACGACACCTACGGTGGCACAGGTGACACGGTGTCTAATGGTATGAGTATTTCCATTAGGCAGGTTCACCACTTGAGAGTTAGTGACAAATGCACATATGTCACACCTGCCACATTGATATGTACCTGTGGCAGTGGGCCTAAGCGCAGTGTCAGTTGCATGGTGGCTATTGATAAGTCGATCACGGAGTGAAGGGGATCGCCGATATGTGATATCAGGGTATGTTTTTATATATTTGGCAATTGTGGGATCTGATGTAAGTAGGGGCCAAAATTGGTTGAGAATACCCTTGATTTGAGTATGTTGATTAGAAAATTGGGTAATAAGTCTTGTCGGTTGTTTAGGGTTCAGTGGTTTATCGGAAAAAAACAGATCTTTTCTGTTGAGTTTCTTTGCCTTATTAAAGGCTTTTTTCAACAGGGAGTGGCTGTAGCCTCTATCTAGAAGTCTGTTGTACAATTCATGTGCAGCCCTGAGGAAATCTTCCTCTCGGGTACAGTTGCGTTTTATCCTCAAGTATTGGCTAAACGGGATGCTCCTGAGGAGAGGCTCAGGATGGGCACTATGGGCGTGCAGTATCGTATTGCCCGAAGAGGGCTTGCGGAAAAGGGCAGTGTAGATTTGGCCATTAGGTTGCACACCAATCTGGAGGTCCAAAAAATGGATCTGCGACTGGCTGCACTCCATAGTGAACCTGAGATTAAACGTATTCAGGGTAAGATATTGGACAAACGAAACTAATTCTTCTTTAGTACCTGACCAGAACAGCAATATGTCGTCAATATACCTGTACCAGGATATCACCCTGGACAGGTAAGGGTTGGGATGGGCCGAATCGAATAGTTCCCTCTCCCACCCCCCCAGGTAGAGGTTGGCATAGGCAGGGGCGCACTTGGTCCCCATAGCCACACCCTGCACCTGGAGGAAGTGGGAGGAGCCGAACAAAGTAGTTACGTGTTAGTATGAACCTCAGTAATTCGAGGACAAAGTCCCCGTATATGTCATATTGAGAGCCTCTTTCTCGGATTAGTTTTCTAATCACTGAAATGCCTCTGTTGTGGGGAATGATGTTATACAAACTTTCCACGTCTAGGGCTACCAACCATGTGTTATTGGGTAAGGATTGACCATCAAGTATACGAAGAAGATGGATAGTGTCCTTGATGTATGAAGGCAGGGCCACAACATGAGGTGCCAGGTATTTGTCGACCAATGCACTGGCGGATTCAGTGAGACATTGTCGACCGGAAACAATTGGACGGCCTGGAGGGTGGTCAAGGGATTTATGCAGTTTAGGGAGAGAATAGAAGGTGGGAGTTGTAGGTTCTTTAACACTGAGGAACTTCCATGTGTTGGAATCTATGATGCCCTTTTGATAAGCTCCGAATATCAGCTGTTGGTATTCGGATATATAATGGTCGATAAGTGATTTTGAAATTGGTCTGTACCAATCGCGATTGTTTAGGATGTCGAGACACATTTGTTCGTAAAAGGACACATCCATCACCACCACGTTGCCACCCTTGTCGGCTGGCTTGATGATCAGTTCAGGATGATTTTGAAGGGATTTGATGGCTTTGGTAAGGGCCGGGGTAAGGTTGGAGGGATAAGTAGGATTAAAATTTAAGCCTTCAATAGTGTTGGTGACCTGTTGTACAAAAGCCCAGATGTTGGGATTTGTAGATAGGTTCGGAAAGTTCGTGGATTTGGGTTTAAAGGAAGCGGGAGGGGGGAAGGAGACACCAAGGGCGGTGGCCCCAGGATCATAGGGGTCCAAGAGGTCATCTCCGTCAGTGTAGCCCTCCTCCCAAAGTGACATCAATTCCTCAAGAGCTTGTATTTCAGCCAAAGTGGGGACTTGTTGAGGGGGGTGGTTCGTGTCTTGAAGAGGTACAGTACTGGGGAGAGATTTGTCGTAAATCACTTTGAAAAGCAGTTTACGTGCAAACAGGTGGACGTCTTTAATAAAGGCAAATTTATCAAAGTCGTTAGAGGGACAGAATGTGAGGCCGAGTTGAAGTACATGGATCTGATCCATGTTTAATGGAATAGAAGACAAGTTGATTACATCAGGGGTGGATGATCTTCGTGGATCACCAACACGTGTGTGTGTGTGTGTGTGTGTAGGTTGGGAGATGGGCTCGAGAGGGAGTCCTGGCCCTGTCCTAAAAAAATAGGTGCAAGTTTGGGGTCCACAGGTAATGAGTTAGCTGGGAACATAGAAGTGATGGTGGGTTCACTTACCCTCCGAGTGGCAGTGTGCATTTGGGAGTGCGGAAGTGTCGGTGTGACCGAAGGTGCCTTGGTGATAGATGATTTAGGTATCGCTGACAACTTGGATTGTGCTTTAGTAAAGGGGGTGGATACGTGAGCAGTCTTGGAGTGACCTGTGGATGAGTGAGGAAGAGGAGCGGGTCCAAGTGTGCGGTGTAGTGATTCCGAGGACGTGGCCGATAGGTCACCTTTTCTTCTTTTAGCCAGTTGTTCCTGTGTCAGATCTTGGTATACAGTGGAGGTACTAGATGAGAAGGAAGCAGATAAAGTATTAGAAGCATGGTTGTTCGAGGTAGGTATATTGGAAGTAAAGGGCTTGTTTCTGGGTTTGGTTTCCTTGGCGTTATCCCAGTTGTAGGCATAGCCATTTTCATGGGCCGCTAGGTCTCTCAGAAAATTGCTTTCTTTGTCATTGATTGTTGTAAGTGTGTATTCCTCCAGGTGAGCTCGCAGGGTTTTGTCCCGTTTGCTATACCTGGGGGAAGACAAACCTTGTGCGTGATCTATATACCAACGGTTGATCGCAACGTCAAGCTGTGCCAACTCGGTGGTGTATTCATTGCATAGCATGGAGAGCATGTTGAGAGAGCATGACAAGAGGTTGCTCTCCCAAGATGCCTTTAATGTGTCATTGATTTTTTTGATGTTGGGGAATAATTGTATTCTTAATCCCCAAGGGATTATCTTATGTTCGGCATATTTTTCAAAGTAAATTTTGTGCCAGTAAATTCTGACTTTCTTTTCCAAGAGACGTTGTAATCTGATAAATGCCCTGTCCAGTTCAGCGTCGGTTATAGTGGAGGCGTTTTGAGATGCCTGGATGCGCGTCATGAGGCCCTCCCAGGCCTCTCCACAGAAATCTGCCATGGCTGTACCTGAAGGTTCCCAGAACAGCACTGGAACTACACATAAACAAGAAAATATGAGTTTATCACAATAGTTTATCGCATTAGAGACAAGGTAACGGTAAGAGAGATACGAATTACCAGATGGGTTTAAAGATCTTCAGGAGCAAGTAGATGTTAAACAGACAATAGGTAGTGAGAGAGAAAGAATATGGGGGTACTTAGATATATATATAAGGGACCAAAACTAGCCAAGAGGACCATAAGCATTGAAGCTTTATTACTCAAACAGTGTAAGGGTGGCTAGATGGTACCATAGGATGCAGCACCTCATCCCCAAAATAATCAAATGACTAATGGGTGTGTGGACAGGGGATTATAACGGTGCTAGGGTCAAAAGGTATAAAGGAGAAATACACGAAAGAAAGAGGTGTAAAAGGCAAAAAATTACAAAGTTTATTGATAATAATACATGGGTAGAAAATTACACTTAAAGCAATTAACATTTAAAATAAGTACGTATACTGTATGTGACCCAAAGAATGATGAGGTAGGCCAGATGGAGATGGCCGTCGAGAGTGGGGGGCTCGATTTCCTACATGTTTCGCCAAGGCATTGGCTTCTTCAGGGAACAAGAGCTCAAAAAATGAATATGTAAAACAGTTCTGTATATGGGATATAGAAAACATCATGTAAGCAAAATTGTTTAACGGTACAGTACTTAGTATACACAAAAAAGAGTTAATGTTGTGGCTGGACAGTCATGCAACCCACAGACCCCACTGAACTCCGGTGACGCAAACGTACCTGGGACGTCGGCGCCAAAGGGGGGGGGGGAGCCGCACGGAGGCGTCACCGCGGGGGAGCAAGCAGGCCGCGCCGTATAATATGCCTGCAGGGGGCATACAGTAGACCTGGCGATGGAATGTATTGACAATATATGAATAATTATACACTTTTACATACGAGAAACTAGAAATAGAACGATTACGCATCAATTGCATTAGGCTAAAAAGATATATAAAAATATATATGGATCAGTGTATCTGTATCTCTAGGAAAGGTATAAACTTACGTCTTTCTTTAAAAACGGTAGAATGGAATGGACACAAAGTGCCTGTGGATAGGTGCACACACACAGCAAGGTAGTCGCCAAAGTAAACAAGATCAGCAATCAGTTGAGAAAGGGCCTGAATAAAGGAGTGGATTGCTTTAGGGGTAATACTGGTGATCACTCTGAACTTAAGGAAAGTCAAGGAGGTACTTACTTAGTAAAGTGAACTATCAAATAGAAATCTCATGTTGGTGCAGTCACATACATGAAATGCTTAGCTTGAAGATTTTAAATCGATTTTTTGAAAAGGCCAGTAATCACAAGATGTCCTACAGAGAGTAGATGTGAAAGAATGTTGCTCTTTACCTTTCAAAGTAGTACATGTAAAGCTGAATTCCAGGCCCAGAAACTTCAGTTATTCGCAATAGCCCCAAAGTATTTCAAATCCACTTTGTGTGCACCAAACACCTTTTGCAAACCGAAATCTAACTATATAAAGGTAGCAGTAACATGACTGTGCTGTGGAAGATATCAGAGCTGTGGGAGGGACTCAGCAGGCCCACCCACTTACTGCAGGATAACTTCAAAATACTAGAGGAACCAGACCAATCAATCTTCACAAGGAGAGAGTAACAGTGACTGGTCTATATACAGGAAGCTACTGCACAGATCATAAAGAAATACACAAAACCCAGAGTTCAGCTTTAAAGCAGTTGTAAACCGCTGGACTTATATATATATATATATATATATATATAATTTTTTTTACACCCTGCAAGGTAAAGGCATAATGTGCTAGTATGCATCACATACTAGCATATCATATTAAACTTGCCTCAAAACTAAGCACTCCTGCGCCGAGATCTCCGAGCTGCAGCGAGCTCCCATCTTCACCCGTCTTGCTTCCGGGTTTGCGGACTCCGGCTCTGTGACTGTCCGAAACCGCGATGACTACACAGCTGGCCGTTCCTTCAGAGCGCGTGCACCAGTGACGTCCCTGGCTGCATGTAATGTAAATATCTCCTAAACGGTGCCTGTTTAGGAGATATATACACTACCTATAGGTAAGCCTTATTATAGGCATACCTATAGGTTAAAGTAATGTGTGGAACTTTTACTTCCACTTTAACACAATTGTAAGTGTACTTTTTTGAATAATTCACATATTTGTGGAAGAAACATTTCACCCTTATTTTTTTTTCATTATAATTCTATTAAAGTATTAAGTTATTTTTCTTTTTAAAATAACAAACATGTCATACTTATCTGCTCTGGTTTTGCACAGAACAGCCCCCTCAAGCTCCTTGGGCTCCTCCCATTCTTTGTGTGCCACAACGGCAGGCTGCATCTCATGGTGGCATATGTGCGTGCTCAATCCTGAGCTGCACTCTGTGTCCATTGACACACACACAGTGCTGCTCGGCGCTAGCCCCTCTATTCCCTCATCACTGGATTTGATTGATAGCAACAGGAGTCAATGGCTAGTGGGGAGAGAGCGAGCAGCGCCACTGCTCTCGGACACAGTGCTGGATTGAGATCGGCCTCAAGTAAGTTTTTGGGGTGGGTTGTCTTGCAGTACTTTCTTTTTTTTTTTTTTTTTTCCCAGCACAGTGCGAGGCAATCCAATGCCTTGCTCCCCATGGCCAGCAATTAAACTTTCAGATGTTTCTGTGACATCTCAAAGTTTTGTTAACAAAAAGAGGAAACTGTGCGATCTGCCGAGCTCAGCACATCATCACTGCACTGAGCACACCAGCTGCTACATTGCAATACAGCGGCTGGTATGAACAAGCCCTAATAAAGCTCCTAGACTTTTAGAGTTCTTAATATGTTCTTTTAGCAGAATAGACGTGTGCAAGCATTAAGCCAATCCTAATCCAACATATGAGAATAAAATTTAAATGCATTTTCTTTCTCGAACATCACGGGATACAGAGCCTCAGTAATAACTGATGGGTTATATAGGTATCACTAGGTGATTGGACACTGGCACACCCTACCAGGAAGTTCAACCCCCTATATAATCCCTCCCCCTTGCAGGGATAGCTCAGTTTTTACGCCAGTGTCTTAGGTGATGGACGTGTAAAGATGGTCCTGTGCTGAGCTCCAAAGGGATTATCCTATATCCTATACTGGGGCAAGCCAGGCTAACCGGATCCATTTCAAAGTGTCCTTTCTAGGCCGAATTGGATGGTACCCGGGCCTCGTGTCCAAAGAAACGAGGTTTTACCTGTAATGCTTCTCTTTTTAGGGAGCTGGACCCCGCATATCCGAAAATGGTTTTCTATCCTTATTTCTGGCCAGGCGCTTTACAGGTCAGAACTGTGGATCCCCCTATTAGTAGGGGGCCCCGGTCTCTGGAGGTTTTTGCAAACGGAGCCCACCGTGAGAGGCGAAGATTGGGTCTGTGTAACAGAACCCTGCGGCTGGATAAGGTAAGGGAGATTCCACAGAATTTTTTAATTCTAGTAGGTTTCTCCTTTAAGGTAAATGCATGCTTTGCCTATTGTCGCCACCGGGGGCTGCCAAGAGCACATACCTTCTCATGCTGATGTTGGTCTCAGTGTTTCCACGCTGCACAAGCTCCTCCGGCTGGCTCAGGTAGGATGGGATGGGGGGGCTCTCCTTAGGGATATCTCCCCCCAGACTAGGGGGAGGATGCAGGTGGGTTGTGAGGCGGTTATACACCGCAATTTCACCGCCGCCATTTTGCCATGTGCAGGCCCCATCTCTACCGGCCTCTCTCCTTCCTCCCCCTCCCCCAGCCTTCCCTCCATGCTCATTCCGGAGGGTCGGCTTGCGCTGGAAGCGCGCGTTTTTCGAAAAACAAAGGGGGGGCGGGGCGTCAGCACAGCGTGCTCAGATGCCCACAGGGCCGGCTGCAGGCTATTAAAGGCACTGATTACAGGTGCACTAAGCCTTTCGGAGGGACACAGAGCTGACGGTCGCATGTAAGGTGGGACACAGGCATTCTCCTAGGCAGCATTTACTAAGGTAGCACCAGACTGGGCTTTTGGTAGCAAGGCTTTTAGCCGGACTACATCGCTCAGCAGTCAGTGTTCATTTTGTGATACCTCCACCTTGTTGCTTTACACTATGGGTAGAAGAGGTTCAAACACCCCAAGAACCAGAGACTCTAGGGGATCTCGTTCAGGTTCTGAGGACCCCCTTTCTGCAGCATCCTCCCCCCCCCCCCCGAGGGACCAGGGACGGCTAGACAGGGAGAGCCATTGGGGTCAGGGGCTACACCTGCTTTTGGCACTTCAGCCCCTGTATACATTACACAGGAGGTTTTTTTCCTCGACCATTAATGGTTTAGAGGAAAGATTAATGGCCGTGATTACATCTTCACTCAGAAAATGCACTAGGCCTTCCTCTGTTCCCCAAGACCCTCAGGCAGAGGAGCTCTGGGATAAAGGAGAGGAATCCGTTTCAGAGGATCAGAATGGGACGGATGATTCCTTTTCGGAGGAATCAGTTGGAGAGGGACCATCTTCGGCTTCCTAAGAGGAGAAAGTCTTAGTGCAGATCCTTACTGGATTGGTCCGCTCCACATTTAAGTTGCCCATATCTGAATCATTTAAAGAACCCTCTTCTTCTTTAGGGTCACTGAAACCTCCTCAAACAGCACATACTTTTCCTGTTCATAATTTACTTGAAAAGCTCCTTTATTCTGAGTGGGATCACCCAGATAAACGTTTTTTTCCGCCGAGAACGTTTTCAACACTTTATCCTATGGAAGAAAAGTTTATTAAGATGTGGGGAATACCGGCCGTTGATGCCGCCATTTCCTCCGTAAATAATAGTCTGACTTGTCCTGTAGACGATGCTCAGGGATCCTGTGGATAAAAAGATGGAATCCCTATTGAAGGATGTTTTCTCCTTGGCAGGTTCAGTGGCTCAACCTGCGGTAGCAGCGATTGGAGTCTGTCAATACTTGAGAGACCATGTTAAGCAGGTCATCAAAGTTTTACCTGAACAGCAGGCCCAGGGGTTGGCTAACCTTCCTGCGGCCTTATGTTATATTGTTGACGCCATCAGAGATTCCATCATGCAAACCTCTCCTCTTTCACTGGAGTTGGTGCATATACGTAGAATCCTATGGTTGAAAAATTGGTCAGCCGAAGCACCGTGTAAGAAGCTGCTGGCTGGGTTTCCATTTTGTGGGTCAAGGTTGTTTGGAGAGGACTTGGATTACTATATCAAGAGAATCTCTTGTGGGAAAAGCACTCTCTTACCTGTTTAGAAGAAGAGAAAGCATCCCTCTTTCAAACGGACGCTTTCCCCAGCGCCAGTGGCTTTAGCCTCCAGGCAGTCTCGACAGCCTCCTCCGTCTGGGTCCAGAGACAAGAGTCAACCCCAGGGACAAAAGAAGTCCTGGGGGAAGAAGCCTACTAGGCAAAACACTAAGACCTCTGCATGAAGGGGTGCCCCCGCTTGCTCGAGTGGGGGGAAGACTGCAACAGTTCTCAGGGCTCTGGCAGGAGGATTTCCAGGACAGATGGGTAATCTCCACGGTAACCTTAGGGTACAAACTGGAGTTTCAGGAATTTCCCTCTCCTCGTTTCCTCAGGTCAAGTGTCCCCAGAGAAAAAGCAGTCGCTCCTTCTAGCATTAGAGCGACTTTTGTCGCAGGAGGTCATTATAGTGGTTCCCGCGAAGGATCAAGGATTGGGCTTCTATTCCAACCTTTTTTACGGTTCAAAAACCAAATGGGGATGTCAGACCCATTCTGGATTTAAGGGATCTGAACCGATTCCTAAGGATTCAGTCCTTCCGCATAGAATCAATTCGGACAGTAGTCTCCACCCTGCAGGGAGGAGAATTTCTGGCATCGATAGACATCAGAGATGCATATCTGCATGTGCCCATTTTTCCTGCTCATCAGAAGTTTCTGCGCTTCGAGATAGGAGGGTGCCATTTCCAGTTTGTGGCTCTGCCTTTTGGGATAGCCACTGCACCTCGAGTGTTCACAAAGGTCTTGGCTCCTCCTCTGGCCAGATTAAGGGCTCAGGGTATAGCTGTCATAGCATACCTAGACGACCTGCTCCTGATAGCCCGGTCGGTAGCCTCCTTGAACGGGAATTTGAGGACCACAGTCAAGTATCTGGAACACCTAGGTTGGATCCTCAACCTAGAAAAATCTTTCCTAAAACCAGTAAGAAGACTGGAGTATTTGGGTCTGATCATAGATACAAGCCAGGAGAAAGTATTTCTAGCTCAGGCAAAGGTCACTGCTTTAAGGGAGCTGATTCTGGCAGTCAGGACCAAGAAGGGTCCTTCTATCCGCCTTTGTATGAGGCTGCTAGGAAAGATGGTGTCTTCATTCGAAGCAGTTCCCTATGCTCAGTTCCATTCAAGACTGCTGCAACACTGTCGGCCTGGAACAAGAAGGTTCAGGCATTAGACTTTCCGATGCACCTGTCTCATGCGGTGCGTCAGAGCCTCAATTGGTGGCTCATACCCGAAAACCTGCAGAAGGGGAAATCCTTTCTGCCGGTTACCTGGACGGTGGTAACAGATGCCAGTCTGTCGGGTTGGGGAGCATTTCTGGAACAGTCTTCGGTTCAAGGCGTATGTCCAAAACCGAGAGGACCTTATCCATCAACATTCTGGAGATCCGTGCGGTATATCTAGCCCTAAAGGCCTGGACTATCAGGCTACAGGGTTGCCCGGTCAGGATCCAGTCCGACAATGCCACAGCAGTGGCTTATGTCAATCATCAGGGAGGCACCGGGAGCCGAGCTGCTCAAAGAGGTGAACCAGATCTTAGTCTGGGCAGAGAAGCATGTGCCATGCCTATCGGCAGTTTTCATTCCAGGGATAGAGAACTGGCAGGCGGACTATTTAATTCGCCAGCAGTTACTTCCAGGGGAATGGTCTCTGCATCCCGACGTCTTTTGGGCCATATGCCAAAGATGGGGGGGTTCCAGATGTAGATTTCTTTGCATCCCGATTCAACAAAAAGATAGACAGATTTGTGGCAAGGACAAAAGATCCTTTTGCATGCGGGACGGATGCGTTGGTGATTCCGTGGCATCGGTTCTCACTGATTTATGCGTTCCCGCCTATTCTGCTACTGCCACGACTCCTTCGCAGGATCAGGCAGGAGAGGAAGTCGGTACTTCTGGTGGCCCACGCTTGGCCCAGAAGGATGTGGTATGCGGAAATAGTAAGGATGATGGTGGGTTCCACGTGGACACTACCGGTACGCCCAGACCTGTTATCTCAAGATCCAGTGTTCCATCCTGCCTTACAAACGCTAAATTTGACGGTTTGGCTATTGAGACCCACGTTCTGAAGAGTTGTGGGCTTTCAGGTCCTGTGATATCTACCTTGATCAATGCAAGGAAGCCAAAGAAGAAAAACAGGAAAAGGCGCCTCTTAGTAAAACTGTATTTTTAATGATAACATTCCATTAAAGCCACTCACATGTAAAACTTAGTTGGTCCGGCGTGGGAAGCCTCAGTATAGCTATACAAGATTGCGTCCTCCTATGTCACAGAGTCACACTCCTTCTCCTGCTGCCGGCCGGTCTGTGTAGCGCGGACTTCCGGGATTCAGTGAGACTCCAGAACGAGGCTTGGACATCTGCCGAGCAGTCGATAGGAGGGCTGGAACTCAAATCCAAGTGTATTTGCTGTACTGCCGTAAAGAAACGCGTTTCGGAGCATGCGCACTAGAGCGCGCTCCTTTCTCAAGCTAAGGAGATGGTGTTACGTTGCAGCCTATTTAAGTGCTCTCCTGGCACCGCCGCCTAATGGATACTATTATAATTACAAGGAAATTAAAAGAAATTTAAAAACAAACAGATTGATTTGGTATATGTTAAAGAGAAGAAAGATATTTCTATTGTGCAATTTTCCCTCTATGTACTAATTTCCACTATATACATATACAGTATCTGGATATATATGATGAGAAGTTAAAGATAGATTGGTATATTTTTCTGGTATATTTTTCATACTGAGTGTTTCATGTATTACAATACAGATTGATATAAGTGTAAAACAACTATAATGTATGAATGTGAGCAGACTCTATTAGCTTGTACAATAATAAAATTATATAGGGAAAGGCACCTATATAAAGTATATGGGGATTGTAGTGTTCTTTTGAGCGTTATATATAATAACACTGACATTTTTTTAAAAAACATTATTATAAAATATAAGTGTATATTCCATTAAAATTATTTGAATTAATATTAAAACTATTCTCATATACTCGTATAAAGGCGTAATTGTACAGTAGCAAAACTAAATTATGGCAGTATTCTTATAACATAATTACATAAAAGGCAAGTGACACACCCAAAATGAATATTTTTATAAAATGGTGGATATTTCTAATTCTTCGTTAATTCCGCCAGGGTTTAGGGCGTCTAAGGAATAAATCCAGAAGGTTTCCCTTTCACATAATCTATAAAATCTTTCAGCTGCGGGTAGGTTTTTTGGTATTTGCTCAATAATCCATACCTCAAGACCTTCGGTGGATTTCGCATGGTGTTCACAGAAATGACGGAAATGACGGACACTATGTTTATCCCTCCCTCCTTCTATTTTTCTTCTGTGCTCACCAAATCTTTGCCTTAATGGACGTATGGTGCGCCCCACATAGATGAGGTTGCAGGGGCAGCTCAGACCATAAACTACAAAATCTGAGCCACAGTTGTAGAAATTGTCAAGCACGTAGGTCTTTCCTTTAGTGGAAAAATGTTTTTTTCCATGCTTGACAAAACTACAAGTTTTACACATGGCTTTTTTACATTGAAACATGCCCTTGAGAGGAATCGTGTGGGCCTGTGCTGGTGTAGTTTCTTTTATGGGCTTTAATTTACTTGGCACTATTTTGTTTTTAATGTTGGGGGCTTTTCTGTAAGTAATTTTTGGGTAATTGGGTAAAACTGGTTTGAGATGTGGGTCCTCAAGAAGGATAGGCCAATACTTCCTGAAGATTGCTTCCATTTGAGAAAATTTGGTATGAAACCTAGTAATGAAACGTCCAGATGAATTGGGTATTAATAATAAATAGGCTGCAACGTAACACCATCTCCTTAGCTTGAGAAAGGAGCGCGCTCTAGTGCGCATGCTCCGAAACGCGTTGCTTTACGGCAGTACAGCAAATACACTTGGATTTGCGTTCCAGCGTCCCAGCCCTCCTATCGACTGCTCGGCGGATGTCCAAGCCTCGTTCTGGAGTCTCGCTGAATCCCGGAAGTCCGCGCTACACAGACCGGCCGGTAGCAGGAGAAGGAGTGTGACTCTGTGACATAGGAGGACGCAATCTTGTATAGCTATACTGAGGCTTCCCACGCCAGACCAACTAAGTTTTACATGTGAGTGGCTTTAATGGAATGTTATCATTAAAAATAGTTTTACTAAGAGGCGCCTTTTCCTGTTTTTCTTTTGCATATCTGGAGCTGCTTCACCTCCCCTCAAAAGGCTGCCCTGTATATATCTCACAAAGAGCGGTTTGCTCTAAAGGACATTTTTGCTGATAGCATTGATATATTATGAACAATGGGACTTGCGCTGCTTGTTTTTTCTTTCTTGAATGCAAGGAAGCCAGCTTCCAGAATGATTTATCATAGAGTCTGGAAAGCTTATGTATCCTGGTGTGAATCCAGGGGTTGGCATCCCAGAAGATATGTGATAGGTAGAATTCTTGATTTCCCCCTTCGTCTTTCAGGACAGCCACCATGAGAGATAGTCTCCTCCTCTTCCTCTAGGAAACACTGCGCCAGCCCATAAATTCTTACTTCCCCCTGCCAGACCTCAGTATTAGTGTTTCCTCCGGTGGGGAGACACTGTGCAAGGAACCAGGCCACTCAGTCAGGGTGACTGCGGCTGTTTATATTTTTTTGGAGCCTGTAATGGGAGCAGGGGCTTCCTAGGGGCATGGGGGGGGGGACTTACCCCTCGTTCTGTTGCCACCACTTCCTAGCCGAGCGCGGCTTCAGGCTGTGGGGGCTCCCTATCGCGGCTACAGGGCTGCAGCAGGCAAGCGTTCGCCTTTCCTGTATACTATACAGGCCGCTCTCTTTTTTTTCTTTTGGAACTAGGCGGGCCGGACGACGGGCGACGTCATTTCCGGCGGAAGGGCGAATGCTTCCGGTTCCGGGTCGTGGCGCTGATAGGGAAGCCAGGCACAGGCTGGAGACGAGTCTGGGACGCGCACAGGCAGCGTGGGACTCGGTAGTAGCAACCACCTGCAAGTCATGTCGGAAGCAGATGCTCAGCCAACGGACACTACCTCCAGCCTTCTTAAGGTAAGAGTGCCCTGGGGAAGAGTACTCTTTATCTAGGATTGTTCCTCCATGTATAGTTCCTGTCATGGGGGGGCAGACACCCTGGGTGGTCAGGGGGAGGGAGGCTCAGATCCCCACATATTAAGGAGGGTCTAGTGCACTCCCAGGGTTGTATCCTTGTTTTTAAAAAAAAAAAAAAAGTGACAAAATGTTTGTTTTTTCTTTTCATGTATTTCAGAAAGCTACAGAGAAGTCTAGGTCTACACATAGCTCTAAGAAGAGGTGTGCCTCTTGCAGGGACACATTAGGGGAAGCATGGACAAAGGTCTTGTGTAGGGAGTGCATAGACTCCCTTGTTAAAGAGAGGGACTCTGAACAGGAGTCAGGACTGGCTGCCTCGGTTAAGGAGCTTTCGTCCACCTTCTCTTCATTTAAAGCCTTATTTGAAAGGTTTCAGCCTCCCATTAGTCCAGCTCCCCAGGATACAACCCCGCCTCAGGCTTAGGGCTCTGCTCCTGCCCAACCTGCAACTTCAGTTAGGGCAGAGGAAGCTCCAGGGCCCTCCGGAGTGGAACAAAGACAACCGGACAGTTCCTCCTCCGATTCCCAGGAGGGTTCAGAGGGGGAGGACCAGGACGGGGAGTCCAGGAAATCCTCCAGATATAAATTATCCCTGGAAGAGGTAGAGGACCTATTAGGGGCTATTTATACAACCCTTGGTATTCAGGAAGACAGGAAACCCCTGACCCTTCATGACCAAATGTACAAGGGCCTAGGGGAACAAAGGAGGAAAGTTTTTCCAGTACATGAGGTACTGGTTGAAACTATTAAAAAGGAGTGGCAGGATCCCGAAAGGAAACCCTTTTTTTCTAGATCCTTAAAGAGGAGATTTCCATTTTCGGATGATCCTACATCTATCTGGAATAAAAATCCCAAGTTAGATGCCGCCTTCTCCCAGGTTTCCAGACACACAGACCTGGCTTTTGAGGACATGGGGGCCCTGGTGGATGTCATGGATAAGAGAATAGACTCTCTCCTCAAAAAGACTTGGGATTCAACAATTGGTAACTTGAAACCTGAGTTGGCTGTCACAGTAGTGGCTCGCAATCTGGAGCACTGGCTCTCTAAGATTCAAGAGCATATTGAAGCTGGAACGGCAAAAGAAACCATTCTATCTTCTTTTCCTACGATTCTGCGGGGTATCGCCTACATAGCTGATGCCTCGGCAGAATCAGTCCGTATGTCAGCCAGATCAGCGGCTCTGGCCAATTCAGCCAGGAGAGCCCTCTGGCTAAAAACTTGGCCGGGCGATAGCGCCTCTAAGGTCAAGTTGTGCGGCATACCGTTAACGGGAGACCTTCTCTTCGGCCCAGGGTTAGAGACCGTCTTGGACCGCACAGCAGACAGGAAGAAATCCTTCCCAGTTAAGCGGAAAACCCCTACACAGACAAAGAAGGGGTTTTGTCCGCAAAAGCATAAAGAAACTCCAAAGCCGGAAGGGCAAAATAAATTTTGGGGTCAGAAAGGCAAGGGCAGGGGAGGGGCGATTTTTCGCCCTCCTGAACAGCCCCGTAAAAGCCAATGACTCCCCAACCATAGTGGGGGGAAGACTGGGGGCCTTCCTCCCACAGTGGGAGGCAATATCCCCCAATCGCTTTATCCTAGGGATTATAAGAAGGGGGTACCATATCGAATTCACAAATCCTCCTCCACAGAGATTTCTTGTCACGCACCTACCCAGGTGTACGGCAAAAGCCGAGGCTCTGTTGGAAGCATTAAGAGATCTGGTAGATCAAAATGTGGTTCTCAGAGTTCCAAAGGCCGAGGAGGGAAAGGGTTTCTATTCACACATCTTTGTAGTGAAGAAACCCACAGGGAAATTCAGACTAATTCTGAATTTAAAGCCCCTGAACAGGTCAGTGACATACAGGAGATTCCGTATGGAAACAATTTTCACAGTCAGAGCCCTGTTGCCCCGCAACTGCTTCATGGTATCTCTGGACCTAAGGGACGCGTATCTACACGTGCCTATAACAGAAGCCTCGCAGAGGTTTCTTCGGCTAGCGGTAGATGTAGGTGGAACAACGGTACATCTACAGTTTCAGGCGCTGCCTTTTGGGCTATCCTCCTCGCCCCGCATTTTCACCAAGGTCTTGGCGGAGGTGATGGCCTTTCTTCGGCTCCAGGGAATATCAGTGATAGCATACCTGGACGACCTGCTCCTGTTTGCAGCGTGTCCACTGCAGTTAGTCAGAGATTTAGAACTAACAAAGAGGGTTCTTACAGGTCTAGGGTGGCTAATGAACTTGGAGAAATCCAGTTTGATTCCCTCTCAGCGCATTACGTACTTGGGCTATCTGTTGGACTCAACGCTACTGAGAGTGTTTCTTCCAGCAGAAAAAGTACAAAAACTGGACAGGGCAGTGACTGTTCTCCAGTGCAGCAGTCAGGTCTCCATAAGAGTTCTGATGTCGGCCCGGGGACTTTTGACCGCTACCCTCCCAGCAGTGCAATGGGCAGGTCTGCACTTTCGTCCCTTACAGTCCTTTGTCCTAAGGGTGTGGGATCACAGACAGAAAAATCTGGACACCTTGGTTCAGGTCCCACCCCAAGTAAAGAGATCCCTCTGGTGGTGGAGGAGGGTCTCAAACTTGTCGCAGGGTCGTCTGTGGTTCATCCCAGTTTCTCATGTGGTAACCACAGACGCAAGTGGCAAAGGTTGGGGGGGCGCATCTGGGTTCCCTTGTAGCACAGGGCACCTGGGAGGGCGACGAACTCAGGTCGTCCAATTGGAAGGAGCTAAGGGCAATCGGGCTAGCACTCAGGTTCTTCAAAAAGGAGCTACAGGGCCACCATGTTCAGGTGCAGTCGGTCAACTCGTCCGCCGTAGCTTATGTAAACAAACAGGGCGGCACGAAAAGCGGAGTCCTGTTGGCCTTAGCATCAGACATTCTGAGCTGGGCCGAGACTCACACTCTCTCACTCTCAGCAGTCTTCCTGAGAGGAGAAAAGAATGTGATAGCAGATTTTCTCAGCCGAACCAAACTGAGAGAGGGCGATTGGATCCTCAACCAGGAGGTTTTCAATCTCATTTCAGAGAAATGGGGTCCTCCAGAGGTAGATCTGTTCGCGTCAAGAAGCAACGCGAAAGCCCCTTGTTTTTTCTCCCTAAACAGAGGGGAGGGAGCGCGAGGGGTCGACGCATTGATCCAGGACTGGCATTTCAGAATCTGCTATGCCTTCCCGCCCCCAGCGTTATTACCGGCAGTTCTCAGGAAGTTCCAGATGGAAAACACGTCCCTGATTCTGGTAGCACCACATTGGCCAAAGAGGGCTTGGTTCTCAGTACTCAAGCAGCTAGCGGTCGAACCTCCCTTATTCCTGCCACCTCAAGAGGATCTCCTCTCACAGGGCCCAGTCCTCTGTCCACAGGTTCACCAATGGCAGTTAGCGGCCTGGCTACTGAGGAGGGTATGCTAAGAGCTAGGGGTTTTTCTGAGAAATTAATCTCCACCCTCCTCAATAGCAGGAAGAAGGAAACACGCCAGATTTATAAAAAAGTCTGGGTACATTTCAATGAATGGTGTGCAGAAGGCTCCTTTTGCGGTACATAGTCCCACAGCTGTGTTGGAATTCCTTCAGTGCGGGGCAGACAGGGGTTTATCCATAAGTACCCTTAAAGGTCAGGTGTCAGCAATCAGTGCTTATTTAGAAAAGCATCTGGCCACCAACCCTTGGGTGGTCAGATTCTTTAAGGCTCTGTCTAGACAAAGACCGGTTCAAGGCCCTCCCTTTCCCAAGTGGGACCTATCGTTAGTTTTGCAGGGCCTGACGGGAACCCCCTTTGAACCTTTAGAGGAATGTCTACTAAAGGATCTTACGTTAAAAACAGTTTTTTTGGTAGCAGTGACAACTGCCAGGAGAGTCAGTGAGATTGAGGCCTTATCGGTTAGACCTCCTTTTTGCGTTATTTTCCCAGATCGGATCATCTTCAAGACTGATCCAGCATTTTTACCTAAGGTTGCTTCTGGTTTTCACAGAAGTCAGGAGGTAGTTCTACCCTCATTTTGTCCCAACCCCTCGGGGGAAAGGGAATTAAAATGTCATTCTTTGGATGTAAGGAGATGTATCCTTCAGTACCTAGAGCTGACCAAGATGTTTAGAAAGTCAGACTCTTTATTTGTTTTGTTTTCTGGGGCCAGAAAAGGATGCAAAGCGTCTCGACGCACTATTGCCAGATGGCTCAGAGTAACCATTGGCCAGGCCTATACATTAGCAGGGAAAGAAATACCAATGGGTATAAGGGCACACTCTACCAGAGCTATGGCAACTTCTCAGGCAGAAAAGGCTGGAGAGACGCCAGAGCAAATATGCAGGGCTGCAACATGGTCCAGCTATTCCACTTTCGTAAAGCACTACAGAGTGGACCTGGTGTCGGCTAGTGAGCAAGCCTTTGGGCGAAAGGTATTGCAAGCTATAGTCCCACCCTAACTGGTAAGTGCTCGTTCATCCTCTCATGGTGGCTGTCCTGAAAGACGAAGGGGGAAAATTAAAGTTACGTACCGGTAACGTCTTTTCCAGTAGTCTTTCAGGACAGCCCTAGTTACCCACCCGAAATTTTGGGGTGTCTTATAAAAGACCAGAACGCAGCATGATAATGTTATGGAATAGTATGTTATTAATGTGTTCTTGTGTCTCCCCAGCTGACCGGAGGTAATCTTGGAATATACTGAGGTCTGGCAGGGGGAAGTAAGAATTTATGGGCTGGCGCAGTGTTTCCTAGAGGAAGAGGAGGAGACTATCTCTCATGGTGGCTGTCCTGAAAGACTACTGGAAAAGACGTTACCGGTACGTAACTTTAATTCTTAATCCTCCGGTTAAGGCGCCCCTAAACTCCTGGGACTTGAACTTGGTTCTGTCTGTTTTACAGAAACAGCCCTTTGAACCAATACGTCAGATTCCTTTTATCTTGCTGACAAGGAAGTTAATTTTTCTGTTAGCCATCTCTTCTGCTAGAAGAGTATCAGAATTAGCAGCTCTTTCCTGTAGAGAGCCTTATTTGATTGTACACAGGGATAGAGTGGTACTGCGCCCTCATCCTAGTTTTTTACCAAAGGTGGTTTCAGATTTTCATCTAAACCAAGACATTGTTCTGCCTTCCTTTTTTCCAGATCCCTGTTCTCCGGAAGAAAGATCAATACATTCTTTGGATGTAGTAAGAGCAGTTAAGGCCTATCTGGAAGCAACTGCTCGGATTCGCAAAACGGATGTTTTGTTCGTGCTGCCAGAGGGTCCCAGTAGAGGACAGGGCAGCGTCAAAAGCTACCCTTTCTAAATGGATTCGACAATTGATTATTCAAGCTTACGGTTTGAAACAGAAGATTCCTCCATTTCAGATCAGGGCACATTCCACAAGGGCTATTGCTGCTTCTTGGGCAGTCCATCACCGGGCCTCTATGGCTCAAATCTGCAAGGCCGCAACCTGGTCTTCAGTCCATACATTCACCAGATTCTATCAGGTGGATGTAAAAAGGCATGAGGAGATCGCCTTTGGGCGTAGTGTGCTGCAGGCAGTGGTACAGGGTCCTCAGGTCTGATTGCACCCTACTTGGCTGTGGTCCCCCCCCCCCCCCCCTCAGATAGCATTGCTCTGGGACATCCCATCAGTTATTTTTGAGGCTCTGTGTCCCGTGATGTTCCAGAAAGAAAATAGGATTTTTTATAACAGCTTACCTGTAAAATCCTTTTCTTTCGATGGACATCACAGGAAACAGAGGTCCCGTCCCTCTTCTAATACACTATGTTGCTTGGCTACAAAACTGAGGTATCCCTGCAAGGGGGAGGGATTATATAGGGGGTTGAACTTCCTGGTAGGGTGTGCCAGTGTCCAATCACCTAGTGATACCTATATAACCCATCAGTTATTACTGAGGCTCTGTGTCCCGTGATGTCCATTGAAAGAAAAGGATTTTACAGGTAAGCTGTTATAAAAAATCCTATTTTTTTTTTTTTTCTCTTTTGTACCATTAGGACTGTTAAAAACAACCACAACCCTCACCTCAAATCTTGTATGCCATAATTCTGAACAGTAATGGACATTAAGCCCTCATTCACATCAGTGTGACTTGTTATGTGATTTGACAATTTAAAATGACATGACAAGTCGCACCCTATTTGTGTCCCTTTGGAACCGTTCAAATCTGCAACTCTGACTTACACCTATTTGAAAAAGGTTCCTGCACTGTTTTTGGCAATTTCATGTGCGACTTGCATAGACATCTGTGCATATAGCCGCACATGAAATCGCACTGACCGACGGCTTTGAAATCGTGCTAAAGTAGCGTGATTTCAAAGCCGCATTCAGTGTGAACTAATCTTGCTGAAAGCAGCCAACCCCACAACGTCTATTGTAGTTGTCAAATCTCCCTTCTATTATAATCTTGAAGGTATCTTATGGAGTTGAGAAGCTGAGTATTGGCTGTTAATTCATACCCCACCAGCCTCTCCATTGTGTATGAGGCCTCTGTTTTATTTTAGTGTCACCTACTCTGTCTAATACCATTCCTGTATTGAAAGGCTAAATAAAATATAGTGGAGAGCACCAAGTACAAACAATAGAGGTACTTCCTGTATGCTATTTATCAAAATGTTTTACAGATTGCTATCTATTAAAAGAGGAGCAGCGCTGTGATAAAAAAGTTCTATATGACAAAACCAGAACAAAAATTGTGAAAATATTAAGCCCAAAAAAATTTGGGATAGGCTCCAAGTTCATAAATTACATAAACAGCTGGACCGTCCTATTCAAAAACCAATCTTGGATGGTAAATAGAAGAAGCGTGAATAATTGAAAATCAATGAGTCCTTCACCACACCACTGTGATAGTAAAAATGCGCGCTTACCAAATGGCAAGCTTGGAAGAGCTTGCGACCTTAACCCGGTCGGGGCCTTTCAGGGTGAAACCATCAGGGAGAGGCACGCCACTTTGGCTTGGATTAAGCACGCTGTTCTTCCAATTACCACTCTATGTGGAGATGTGACCCCTGGCTAGGGCTAAACCTCCGGGGAGGTATACCTAGGCGCAGGGTTCTACAAATTCTGTCTCCACTCCTGTAAGTGTGTCATTTCCTTTAATTTTTGTGTGTTTTAAAGTTCTGCTGGGCTCTATAGTTCCACAGGCAAGGGGAATCTCCAAGATGGCTGCAGTGTCCTCTTGGAGATTCCCCTTGCCTGTGGAACTATAGAGCCCAGCAGAACTTTAAAACACACAAAAATTAAAGGAAATGACACACTTACAGGAGTGGAGACAGAATTTGTAGAACCCTGCGCCTAGGTATACCTCCCCGGAGGTTTAGCCCTAGCCAGGGGTCACATCTCCACATAGAGTGGTAATTGGAAGAACAGCGTGCTTAATCCAAGCCAAAGTGGCGTGCCTCTCCCTGATGGTTTCACCCTGAAAGGCCCCGACCGGGTTAAGGTCGCAAGCTCTTCCAAGCTTGCCATTTGGTAAGCGCGCATTTTTACTATCACAGTGGTGTGGTGAAGGACTCATTGATTTTCAATTATTCACGCTTCTTCTATTTACCATCCAAGATTGGTTTTTGAATAGGACGGTCCAGCTGTTTATGTAATTTATGAACTTGGAGCCTATCCCAAATTTTTTTGGGCTTAATATTTTCACAATTTTTGTTCTGGTTTTATCATATAGAACTTTTTTATCACAGCGCTGCTCCTCTTGTATCTATTTTGCCATTTTGTATGTGTGTATCTCACGTTTTAGCGGCTGCTATTTATATTGATTTTTTGATCACTGATTTGTCACATTAGATTGTTTTCAATTTCTGTTTTTCAATTTGTTTCTATGCACCAACTCAGCTAAGGTATAGCGCGGTGATTTGCCTTTTTTCTGCTATCTATTAAAGCAAGTCACAAATACTCAGTGTTTTATTCTTGTAAACTGTTGAACATGTTTTATTTAGGAAGGTCACTTAATAATTTTCAACGTGTGTCTTTATAGATCAGATTGATGAGAACCTTAAACTGTCACTACAGATTGAACTTAATTCCATGGCCCCTGGACTCACAATACAGGTATTAAATGGCTTCCAAATAATAACTTTATTGAAGAATTATTATGATTGTACAAGCTAATCTGTGGTATTGTCTGTAAATTTTGCTGTTTAGGGCGTACGTGTAACTAAGCCAAAGATTCCAGAAGCTATCCGGAGAAACTTTGAACTAATGTAAGTCACTTGGCTGACCTACAGAGTGTAACGTAGATGTGAAAATGTTTGTCAGTCATATTCCATAGAAAAAATGTTTTTAATACTTGACTTCCCTGAGTTCAGGACTAAACCCAATATACTTGCTACCCTCTATCTAGTGAGAATATCCTATTTGATCACTAAAGTGTTCTCTTTGGATGGGGGGATGACGGATGGGATTTATTCCCAAAACAAAACCGTTCAAGCCCTATGTATTAAAGCTGAACTTTGGGCAAAAAAAAAACTTTAATTTACTCAATAACCACAAAGGATATAAACCCACTTTGTGAGCACCAAATGCCCTTCGCAAACTCCGTTATTACCTTGTAAATGTAGTGACATCTTTACTGGGCTGCACATAGCATGACAGGACAGGAAGAGTAGACAATTAAAAAATGGAAAGACAATCAGCGCAAAAAATTAACAAATAAGTAGATACTGCAAGCTGAACACTAAAGGATTCACCAACCCAAAACAATATAATATATATAAAAGACAAGTGCAGCGCAATAAGAGAGTGTAATAAGTATATATAACCATTGATGGAAAAAAGTCCTTAAACACTCATGGATGAATAAACTTCCACTCTCGATTGAAACAGGACATATAGAATCTTCTCAAAAAACTCTTGCACAATAGATCTGTAGGAAAATGCGCTTACCGGAACTGTTGGACCTCTAAATTATAGGAGGTCATACGGGCCTGATATCCAGAAACCATCAACAGAGCGACTTAGGATCACCTGGATAATTATCCTTATCCACCATTGGCTTTTACAAGCTGGAGACCGTGTAATTCATAATGCAGCGATCAAATTTTCCTCAATCAGATCCTCAGTAGGTGTGTGATAAACATCAAAGGTGAAAAAGCCCAGAAGATAAGAGTAGTCCTCTAAGTGCAGACTGTGTGCTACTTCAAAAAAAGGAGGTATATAACAATAAAAAGCGCTAAAGCGTCTCACTGGATTGTAAAGTATCATCATTGCCTGTTACTCTGCGCTACAGCGGTCAGCTGTAAGTGTCACTGGATCAGTCTTTTGAACTTTCAATGTGCTTTTTACATTGCGCTCTTTAGCGCTTTTTATTGTTATATACCTCAGTTTTTTTTTAATAAAGTAGCACACAGTCTGCACTTAGAGGACTACTTTCTTTCATCTTCTGGGCTTTTTCACCTTTGATGTTTATCACACACCTACTGAGGATCTGATTGAGGAAAATTTGATCGCTGCATTATGAATTACATGGTCTCCAGCTTGTAAAAGCCAATGGTGGATGAGGATAATTATCCAGGTGATCCTAAGTCGCTCTGTTGATGGTTTCTGGATATCAGGCCCGTATGACCTCCTATAATTTAGAGGTCCAACAGTTCCGGTAAGCGCATTTTCCTACAGATCTATTGTGCAAGAGTTTTTTGAGAAGATTCTATATGTCCTGTTTCGATCGAGAGTGGAAGTTTATTCATCCATGAGTGTTTAAGGACTTTTTTCCATCAATGGTTATATATACTTATTACACTCTCTTATTGCGCTGCACTTGTCTTTTATATTATAGGAAGAGTAGACAGACTGGGGAGGAAAGTGAAAGACAGGCGGATGCAGTAGCTGGTTAGTGGCAGCCACATCGGAGCGCATAGAGAGCTCAGGAGTATCTTGAGATACATTGAGGTGGGGGAGAGCTGTGGGCACACAGAGGACATTGACAGGATCCAAGTAATGGTAGGGACTGGGAAGGAACCTGATGGGTGAATGGGTGCAAAGCTGTACTAGGGGGCTAACTCGATCGGAGCTCATGAAGAGCCTGAGGGAGATCGGAAAGGCACACTGAGGAGGGGGAAAGCAGGCTGGTGGCAGCGAAAGGGTTAAAGTGTATCCTAATGCCCAAGGTTTTGCATAGAGGTGTGAGGGGTGTCAGTTTTTAATTGCTATCTGTGTCCCTGCTAGGGGTATTCCCACTCTCTGTTTGTCCTGGTGACCACTGGGACTGAACATGAGGGGAAAATTTTAAATTGTCACTAGAAGGGGAATAGAGGGAGAATTTTTGTTAGGGTCTCCTTCCCACAGATTCTTGACACTGGAGTCACAGGTTTGTTCTAATTGCAATGGCCGCTCTGCCTGTGTAAACTAATGACGGGCTGATAGCAGTTGCAGCTGTTCACATGTAGCTGCACACCATGGGGTTACCTGCGTTTCGGGACAGATGTCCGAGCTGGTATGCAGCTGACTGTGTACGTGGCTAAATGGCTGTGTGAAGAAGGCCTAAGAGCGGATTTACCTCACAGAACTGCAACTGTGACTTTATTTTAACCTCTTAAGACTTTGGACATAAGAGACACGTCCAAAATGCTGAAGACGTTAATGGTAGCTATCATTTATAAAAACGTGTAGCATGTAAAACCTGACTTGTATATTTACTTGACCTGTGTTTACCTTTTCCTCAGGGAAGGGGAGAAAACCAAGCTATTGATTGCTGCACAGAGGCAGAAAGTGGTAGAGAAGGAAGCAGAGACGGAAAGGAAAAAAGCTGTGATAGGTAAGTTTGCACCTAGAATACTGCATTGAGTATGTTAGGAATTGAATTCAAGTATTTTCTATTTATCAAGAAGGCAGAATCTAGTTTTAAAGTGGTTGTAAATTCAGTTGCACCACTTGTCCCTACAGGCAAGTCTGTAGGTACTGTGATTATCTCCCTAAACTTGCACAGTTTAGGGCAGGGGTCTCAAAGTACCGGCCCGCGGGCCATTTGCGGCCCGCGGACCGGTTAAAAATGGCCCGCAGGCAGGGCTGATAAAGGACTAGAGGTCGACCGATATTTGGCCATTAGGTCGATATATAGCACTGGCCGCTGCTCTTCCTTCCTTCTCCACACTCAGCGCTTGATGCTTGTGTGAAACTGACACGTAACAGGAGGAGAGAGACAGAGGGATCTGTCAGATTTGAGGTTGATGTCGGGGGTGGGCGGGACCCGGCCGGGGTGGGCGGGACCCGGCCAATATCAAACACCAGCCAATGGGATCTGGGCGGGCAGCTACGTGTATGTGGCCCGCCCCTTTTCTTAAGCAGCCCAATCATTGGCTGGTGTTTGACAGCTGCTGGCCCCACCCACCTCGGCCGGGTCCCGCCCACCCCGACATCAACCTCAATTCTGACAGATCCCTCTGTCTCTCTCCTCTGTGCTACGTGTCAGCTTCACACAAGCATCAAGCGCTGAGTGTGGACAGCTCCTTGTCAGTTTCACACACTGTTACACTCCGCTCAGTGTGAAACCTGCCAGTGGCACCTGCCTGTGCCAATCAGTGCCATCTGTCAGTGCCATCTGTCAGTGCCAGCTGCCAGTGCCACTGCCAATCAGTGCCACCTGCCAGTGCCAACCAGTCTGCCATTGCCACCTGCCACCTCCAACCAGTACCACCTGCCAGTGCCACCTGCCACCGCCAATCAGTGCCACCGCCAACCAGTGCCTGCCAGTGCCACCGCCAACCAGTGCCCCTGCCAATCAAAGCCACGTGCCACGCCAATCAGTGCCACCTGCCAATGCCAACCAGTGCTTGCCAGTGCCACCTGCCACCACCTGCAAGTGCCACGCCAATCAGTGCCACCTGCCAGTGCCACGCCAATCAGTGCCACCTGCCAGTGCCACGCCAATCAGTGCCACCTGCCAGTGCCACGCCAATCAGTGCCACCTGTCAGTGCCAATAGTGCCACCTGCCAGTTCCAAACCAGTGCCACCTGCCAGTTCCAAACCAGTGCCACCTGCCAGTTTCAAACCAGTGCCACTTGCCAATGCCTGCCAGTGCCACCTTCCAGTGCCACTGCCAATAAGTGCCACCTGCCAGTGCCATTGCCAATCAGTGCCACCTGCCAGTGCCATCTGTCAGTGCCAATCAGTGCACCCTCCAAACAGTGCAACGTGCCACCTGCCAGTGCCACCTGCCAGTGACAGACAGTGCCACCTGCCAGTGCCACCTGCCTAAGCCAACCAGTGCCATCTGTACTGAGGACATCAAGTGTTTGGTAGAGTGACAGGAGCAAGCAGGGAGGAGTGGAGTGGGTGAGGTTTTTTTTTTTTTCAAATCGGCCTAAAATATCGGCCACAAAAATCGTCATCATATATCGGCCATCGGCTTTACCTCTCCATCTCTTCTGTCCTCTCCGCTGCACGCTGCTGCAGCCCAGAGAGAGAACAGAGCTGAGAATGGAGCGGAGGAAGGATCCGCTCATCGATCCACCCACCTAGGCATTGACGATCGACCAGAGCCCCAAACCAGGGTCCTGCTGCCACCTCAGGGCGGGAGATTGTGTTCTCTGGGTCCCCTGTCACTAGGCCTGTATGGAAGCCAGGAGGAGAGGATTTGGGAGGCAGATGATCCTGACTGCCAGGAGAGGTGAGTGAGCATCACACTGAGGCAAAGTCCTTAGTGGGGTGACTGGGGTAGAAATTTGTGCAGTGTGGGGGGTATTTTATGCAGTGTGGGGGGTATTTTATGCAGTGTGGAGGGTGATTGTGCAGTGTGGGGGGTAATTGTGTAGTGTGGGGGGTAATTGTGTAGTGTGGGGGGTATTTTATGGAGTGTGGGGGGTATTTTATGGAGTGTGGGGGGTATTTTATGGAGTGTGGGGGGTATTTTATGGAGTGTGGGGGGTATTTTATGGAGTGTGGGGGGTATTTTATGGAGTGTGGGGGGTATTTTATGGAGTGTGGGGGGTATTTTATGGAGTGTGGGGGGTATTTTATGGAGTGTGGGGGGTATTTTATGGAGTGTGGGGGGTATTTTATGGAGTGTGGGGGGTATTTTATGGAGTGTGGGGGGTATTTTATGGAGTGTGGGGGGTATTTTATGGAGTGTGGGGGGTATTTTATGGAGTGTGGGGGGTATTTTATGGAGTGTGGGGGGTATTTGTGCAGTGTGTGGCTATTTGTGCAGTGTGGGAGGGGTAATGCTGGGTAGTTAATAATGCGTTTGCTGACACCAATGCTGGGTTAATAATGCGCTTACGGACACCAGTACTGGGTATAATGCGTTTGCTGACACCAGTGCTGGGTATAGTATAGTATATTATTGCTGGTATAGTTCATTGCTTTTGAAGTTTTAAAAGTTTGCATGCGGCCCCCCATGGGATATGAAAACTTGTCATGTGGCCCTCAGGCAATTTGAGTTTGAGACCCCTGGTTTAGGGGATATTCAGAGTGCATGCAGCCAATGACATTGGCGCATGCTCTCTGAAGGTCCTGCTTACGGTGCTGGACCTTCAGTGCCCGTGCCAGAAATGGCATCGCCCACGCAGATGCGAGGGAGTGACGTCATCGTGCCCCCGGCCACTCCTTTAGCCGTAGTCCGCAAACCCGGAAGGAAGACCGGGGAAGATGTCTGCTGTCTCAGCACTGACATTGCGGCACTGAGGGGTTTGTTCTAAGGTACCACCAGCAAATTTGCAACCACTTTAAATTTGATGCTACTTTTTAAACTGTTGAATATCTCAAGTACACGGCCAAAAGTATTAGGAGCTTTTCCTGATTAAAGATTCTCCTCATTAATGTACAGTATATAGGACTAAAAATAAGCAAATAACCAGGCTTTACTTCAATGTATCTAATAACATTTATTTATATACAGTATACATGTATAACAATATTAAATAGAATTTTAAAAAAACTTCAGGCGTAAACAAAACTTTCCTAATTTATCATGTGTAATTATGGTATTTTTAATTTACTAGGAATTTCTACTATGTATTTTGTGTGACCACTTTGGTGAATTTCAGACAATGGCAACTCTTGTGCTTTTCTCATGTGAGTTGATAGAAAAGTTGCATGGGTCTTGTCTAGAAGTAGAGTACATTTGTAGCGGTGGTCTAAAAAATGAGGCTCAATTCAGCTTTAACCACTTGACCTCCGTAAGTTTTAACCCCCCCCCCTTCATGACCAGGCCATTTTTGTGATAAGGCCATATGCTACTTTAACTGGCAATTGCGTGGTCGCTGTACCTAAATAAAATGTTGTTTTTTTCTCCATAAATAGAGGTTTCTTCTGGTGGTCTTTGATCACCTCTTGTTCTTTTTTGTAAATTTTTTTTTTCTGCTCTAAACAAAAAAAGACTGACAATTTTGAAAAAAACAAAACAATATTTTGTACTTTCTGCTATAAAACCTATCCAACAAAAAAATTAAAATTGAATTTCTTCATAAATTTAGGCCAAACTGTATTCTGCTACAAAAATCCCAATAAGCGTATATTGATTGGTTTTCGCAAAAGTTAAAGCGTCTACAAACTATGGGAAATTTTTTTTTACTAGTAATGGTGGCAATCACTGGGGGACTGCGATACTGCGACGGACAATTTGGACACTGACACTTTTTGGGGACTAGTGACATTAAACTGATCCATGCTAAAAAAAAAAAAATGCACCGTCACTGTACTAATGACACTGTCTGGGAAGGGGTTAACATCGAGGACAATGAAAGGGTTAAATGTGTACCTAGCCCGTGTTTCTCTGAACTGTGGATGGTGCTTTTACTATGGGAAGTCATGGATCCTTGTCCCTGCTTTACGGGAACACTGGATCCATGCCTTTCCTACTGACAGTACAGCGATCTGCCTTCTTTACATAGGGAGACCGCCGTTTTGCCTCTATTGAATCATCGGTGGGTGCCGGTTTACATAGAGTCCATGGTATCTGCTGCTGGGCTCCCACAGTGTGTGATCACAGTGGGACTCGCATGCCCTACCCGGAAGAGCTGGGGTACACACGCACACACGCACACACGCACACACATATGTATGTATGTGTGTGTATATATACATACACACACACTTTTGCAGATTTATCTCAGTGTTTAGTAGAAGCACCCTTTTGATCTAATACAGCCATGAGTCTTTTTGGGAAAGATGCAACAAGTTTTTCACACCTGGATTTGGGGATCCTTTGCCATTCCTCCTTGCAGATCCTCTCCAGTTCTGTCGGGTTGGATGGTAAACGTTGGTGGACAGCCATTTTTAGGTGATGCTCAATTGGGTTTAAATCAGGGCTCTGGCTCGGCCATTCAAGAACAGTCACGGAGCTGTTGTCAAGTCACTCCTTCGTTATTTTAGCTATGTGCTTAGGGTCATTGTCTTGTTGGAAGGTAAATCTTCGGCCCAGTCTGAGGTCCTGAGCACTCTGGAGAGGTTTTCGTCCAGGATATCCCTGTACTTGGCCTCATTCATCTTTCCCTCGATTGCAACCAGTCGTCCTGTCCCTGCAGCTGAAAAACACCCCCACAGCATGATGCTGCCACCACCATGCTTCACTGTTGGGACTGTATTGGACAGGTGATGAGCAGTGCCTGGTTTTCTCCACATATACCGCTTAGAATTAAGGCCAAAAAGTTCTATCTTGGTCTCATCAGACCAGAGAATCTTTATTTCTCACCATCTTGGAGTCCTTCAGGTGTTTTTTTTTAGCAAACTCCATGCAGGCTTTCATGTGTCTTGCACTGAAGCAAGGCATCCGTCGGGCCACTCTGCCATAAAGCCCCGACTGGTGGAGGGCTGCAGTGATGGTTGACTTTCTACAACTTTCTCACATCTCCCGACTGCATCTCTGGAGCTCAGCCACAGTGATCTTTGGGTTCTTCTTTACCTCTCTCACCAAGGCTCTCCTCCCCCGATAGCTCAGTTTGGATGGACGGCCAGCTCTAGGAAGGGTTCTGGTTGTCCCAAACATCTTCCATTTAAGGATTATGGAGGCCACGGTGCTCCTAGGAACCTTAAGTGCAGCAGAAATTTTTTTGTAACCTTGGCCAGATCTGTGCCTTGCCACAATTCTGTTTCTGAGCCCTTCAGGCAGTACCTTTTTGACCTCCAGATTCTCATTTGCTTTGACATGCGCTGTAAGGTCTTATATAGACAGGTGTGTGGCTTTCCTAATCAAGTCCAATCAGTATAATCAAACACCGCTGGACTCAAATGAAGGTGTAGAACAATCTCAAAGATGATCAGAAGAAATGGACAGCACCTGAGTTAAATATATGAGTGTCACAGCAAAGGGTCTGAATACTTAGGACCATGTGATATTTCAGTTTTTCTTTTTTAATAAATCTGCAGAAATGTCAAGAATTGTGTTTTTTCTGTCAATATGGGGTGCTGTGTGTACATTAATGAGGAAAAAAATATGCTAAGGTAATTGCCTCTTCTGATTTAGTTAACAGCTTGCCTTGACAAGCACTTCTAAGCATTCACACAAAATGTGAACTCCTGAACTTCACACAAACTACAGAAATGAAAAATGGGGTTAAATCGTAGAAATTGAGAACATTTTTATATATGCAGAAACACTACAAGGCTCCCTGCAAACAGCAGTTTACCCCAAGCTCCTTAACCTAACCTTAAATATATGGAAGTGCGTTTAATAAATGACTATTCACCAAAAAAGTTATATAAGCATCAAAATGGTTTAAAAATATTCTTGAAATACTTGTCTCTCGACAGATTTTCTTTAGTGAAGCAGATTCAAGGCATGGCAACAGGTTTACTGAATGGCAGGCAAGCAATGGCAAAGAGCTTTTACCTACCTTCCAGTTGCTCTTGCCCTACCCCATTCTTTTACTGGGTCCCTGAGAAAAAGCTGTGCATGTGATTTTTCTCTCCTGCCTCCCACGGTGTAGAGTTTGATGCCTTAACCACTTCCGGACCGCCGCACGATTATGTACGTCCAAACTTTGAAGGGGAATACCGTTGTTATGGCAGCAGCTAGCTGCCATAACCCCGATATCCCGGTTTTCGTGCGGCGGCCGGTTTTCTGATAAAAGTGGTCCCTGCGGCGAATTCGCCGCGAGATCACTTTTATCGGTGGCGGGAGAGGGCCCTCCCGCTGCGATCCTCCAGAGCCGTCGGTAGCGGCGGAGGCGATCGCATTCATCTCCGTCCTGTGCCTGGAGACGAGTCAGGCTAAGATTGCGCCCACTCGTCTCCATGACACTGCTGGGCGAAGGCGACGTCGAAACGTCACTTCCGCCCACGCATCTTAAAGGCATATTTTTTTTTAAATGACTTTTTTTTTTTTTTTTTTTTTTATTGCATTATATTGTAAATATGAGATCTGAGGTCTTTTTGACCCCAGATCTCATATTTAAGAGGTCCTGTCATGCTTTTTTCTTTTACAAGGGATGTTTACATTCCTTGTAATAGGAATAAAAGTGACACATTTTTTTTTTTTTAAACCGTGTAAAAAAAAAAAATGATAATGTAAAATAAATAATACATTTTTTTTTTTTTTTTAACCACCCCCCCCCCCCCATCCCGACGAGCTCACGCGCAGAAGCGAACGCATACGCGAGTAGCGTCCGCATATTGAAAACGGTGGTCAAACCGCCGCGACCGGTAGAGTGAGAGCAATAATTCTAGCCCTAGACCTCCTCTGTAACACAAAACATGCAACCTGTAGAATTTTTTAAACGTCGCTTATGGAGATTTTTGAGGGTAAAAGTTTGACGCCATTCCACGAGCGGGCGCAATTTTGAATCGTGACATGTTGGCTATCAATTTACTTGGCGTAACATTGTATTTCACAATATAAAAAAAAAATTGGGCTAACTTTACTGTTATTTTTTTTTATTCAAAAAAGTGAATTTTTTCCAAAAAAAGTGCGCTTATAGGACCGCTGCGCAAATACGGTGCAAAAAAAAAAGTATTGCAACGACCGCCATTTTATTCTCTAGGGTGTTAGAAAAAAAAACATATATGATGTTTGGGGGTTCTAAGTAATTTTCTAGCAAAAAAAACAACTGTTTTAAACATGTAAACACCTAAAAATCCAAAACGAGGCTGGTCCTTAAGTGGTTAAACAACATACCTTTTGTTTCCAACTCTATTAACAAAATTTACTATATTATTTTTCCACATGGCACAGAAATGTGCCAAAAACCCATACCTGAACAGGTATTTTCAAATATGTATCAATAAGTACCGTATATACTCGAGTATAAGTCGAGTTTTTCAGCACTTTTTTTGTGCTGAAAGTGCCCCCCTCGACTTATACTCGAGTCAAGCACTTTTCTGCAGCAAAAAATTTCATTTTCTGAACCGACTTTGGGGCCCCATATCTCAGGGCCACTTGGTGCTAGGAACCCCAAATTTGGTGTGCAAACCCAGTGGTACCATAACATATCCAAAGCTGGGGCTCCTAGCACCAAGTGGCCCTGAGGTACGGGGCCCCAAAGCCGGTTCGGAAAATGTCATTCTCTGCTGCAGAAAAGTGCTTGACATTTTCTGAACTGATATTTGGGGCCCTGTATCTCGGGGCTACTTAGTGCTAGAAACCCCAGCTTTGGAAATTTTGTGGTGCTAGTTCCACTGGGTTTGCACACTAAATTTTGGGTTCTTACCACTAAGTGGCCCCGAGATACGGGGCCCCAAATTCGGTCAACTGTGTCCATTTGCAGCAATGTCATTTTGGGACCCTTTGGGTTCAGAGACCCCAAATTTTGGCTGCAGCTAGGGGGCATCTAGGAACCCTTAACTACCGAGTTTGAAGTTCAGGGGACCTATGGCTGCACATGGGCACAGTGAGGCATGCAAATGGGCACAGTGATGCGGCAAATGGGCATTGTTGACCCTCTTTTCCACTTACAGTAGCTGTGCATTTCTCACCCTCGTCTTATACTTGGGTCAATAAGTTTTTCCCTTTTTTTTTGTGGTAAATTAGGGCCTCGACTTATACTCGGAACGACTTATACTCGAGTATATAAGGTAAATTGTGCTGCGCTACAAAGCTCAAAATACCAGTGTATACAAAAAGGTCAACAAATTCAAAATGTGAATATTTAAATCATGTATTTAACCTAAACTTGGTGTTTTTTTTTTTTTTTAAAACAAATAAATACAATAAAAATCACAAATATATTTATACTCCCGTTGCATGCAATTCCAGTGCATAAATAATAAATCAAACCATGCAGTTCACAGTGCAGTCCGTGCAAATAATACGGTTCCGTAGTCTGTTCACCATTCACATAAAGGGCTTCTTAACTCCTCTGCTCCTTCCTTGTGCCTGTATGACAAATAGTGTCGCCACAAAAGTACTCTCCCCCCCCCCCCCCCCTACTAAAACTACTATGAGTGCGGATACCCTTTTAAAATTCACTTTATTAAAACACAGCTGGCTAGGGTACTCACATTTCCCTGGTGCTTCCGGCGCACCAGGCTAATCTGTCTCCGCTGTATACACTCAAGCTGCTCTGGCACCTAACTGTTTACCAGCTCCACAGTGATTCTAAGTGCCGCCACCGTCCTATGCCCCTCACCAACGTGTGTCGACACAGGGTCACATGTCTTCCTCAGGGGCATTTGCAAATATTTGTGACCCCTTTCTACAGTGTATACATAACATTCTTGGACTTAAAAAGGAAGTTTGGTGAAAAACTAGCTATATTTTGTGGGACTTGTTTATCTGACTGTTTTTATAAAATACAGTCATAACCGCTTTTTCTTCTTTCTGTATGAAGTCATTAACAATGCACTTTGCTGTGTTTTCATTGACAGAGGCAGAAAAAGTTGCACAAGTGGCAAAAATTCATGATCAACAAAAAGTAATGGAGAAGGAAACTGAGAAACGCATTTCTGAGATTGAAGGTCAGTGTGCTATCTCGTATCACTGTAAAATGTGTGGGCTCTGGGAAACCAGTTGAGCTCTTGCTGGTAGTATAGGCACCTCCATCCCTAGGGTTTGTGTCATCACGCAGGCTGGGCTTGCAGTACGTCACATCATTGTGTAATCGTTGTTCAGTTCTGGAAGAATTTCTGCTCCCTGCTGTCACTGGAAGAAGAAAAACCTGGTCACCAGACCGACCAGAAGACCTCAAGAAAATGGGAATAAATGCTTGGGGTTCTGCTTTTAAGATTTTGGTTAGTGTGGGGGGAAGAGTTAGAAACGGTCTAAGTGGAAATAAACCTGGCTAACCTATACAGCTAAGGAAGCCGCCAATTTAGCCTCTGTTCGATCTGCAGTTGCCATGGTGTTGCCTATGGGATCAGATATGACACCAGTCATTTGATGGCTTGTTAGTTTGGTTGAGGGAAACCTTTAAATCATTTGGTTTTAGTTCTGCTTTAGTTTTTTGTTTATTTTTTTGCTTTCTGTGTCCTTTGGGCAGATTCCTACCCATTTCCTGTCTATTTAACAGGTGTCAGAACAAAAATTCACAGAAAACTTTCCTCTTGATGTGTGTCAGACTAAACCGGAAACAATGGTGGAACCCTCCCCAGGGCCCCATTGTATACTGGCAGCAATACCAATGCTCCTGTCGGCCTCCACCCCACTGCGCTTCCATAACAAGCTGCTTGCTATGGGGGGCACTTTTGCATGCTCGCTCCCGAGTCCTACTCAGTGTGTGTCTATAAGACACACACAGCACACGTCTTGGCCCCGCTCTGTTCTCTGTCTCTGTGATAGACAGCTGCGGGCGCTAATGGCTCCCACTGCCAACGAGAAGACAGAGCCAGGACAGCAGTAGCTCTCATGCACATTGCAGGATCAAGATCTAGCTTGGGTAAGTATTAGGGGGTACTTTAGGGCATTTACAACCACTTTAAAAGCAACCTCCTGTATACCAAGAGAATATGGAGGCTGATATTGCTGACCGCTGCTTCGAAAAATGCTAGTTGCCGGTCTGTCATACTAATGTGAGGCACTAACTGGAACAAGTATGTAAGTCAAGAGTTAGGACTTCAACCTGACATTCTAATCTGAAGGAGAATAGTGCATCTACATTCACTATGCAGATTTGTGTGAAACACAAGACTGGAGGAAAAGTTGCTAAACAATAAGTTAGGTTAGTAAAAACTGAAAATGTGTTTTTAAATTGTGTATTTGGCTATTTGTCTGGGGTTCTGCTTTAGACATCACCAGTATTACGCACTTATTTGGCATTTTAGCCAAAGTGCATGTTATATTTTTTTATTACTGAAATGTAATCTTTTTATTTTTTCTTCCTAGTTTACTCCTTTTCCTCCTCCTCAAATTTTACATTTTTAACCACTTGCCGACCGCCTCCTGTACATATACGTCTGCAGTTTAAAGATGGATATCTCGGTAACGGCAGCAGCTGCTGCCATAACCGAGGTATCCATCTTTTCAGTGAGCGGTCCTGTTAACGATAATGGTGGTCTCTGCAGCGGATTCGTCACAAGATCACGGTTGGCGACGGGAAAGAGGCCCCCCCGCCACTCTCCCGCGCCTCCGCGCTTACCGGAGGCGATCGGGACCTGTCCGTGGCTGGGTATGGAGACGAGTGAGGGGAAGATGGCCCCAACCAGTCTCCATACCATTGCAGGGCGGATGCGACGTCAAAACGTCACTTCCGCCCATACGTCCTAAAAGCACATTTTTTTGTTGACATTTTTTTAAATGACAAATTTTTTTTTTTTTTTCTTTTATGGCATTTAAGTCCAAATATGAGATCTGAGGACTTTTTGACCCCAGATCTCATATTTAAGAGGACCTGTCATGCTTTTTACTATTACAAGGGATGTTTACATTCCTTGTAATAGGAATAAAAGTGACCCAATATTTTTTTTTTTTTTTAAAACGGTGTAAAAATCAATAAAATCGAGTAAAAAAAAATTAAAAATTTTTTAAACCACCCCGTCTCGATGAGCTCGCGCGCAGGAGCGAACGCATACGTGAGTAGCCCCCGCATATGAAAACAGTGGTCAAACCACACGTGAGGTATTGCCGCGATCGCTAGAGCGAGAACAATAATTCTAGCCCTAGACCTCCTCTGTAACTCAAAACATGCAACCTGTAGAATTTTTTAAACGCCGCCTATGGAGATTTTTAAGGGTAAAAGTTTGACACCATTCCACTGCACAAATTCGGTGTGACAAAGTATTGCAATGCTCGCCATTTTATTCTCTAGGGTGTTAGAACCCAAACATTATACATTTTTTTTCTAAGTAATTTTCTAGCAAAAAAACTTGTTTTTAACTTGTAACTTGAGTCTGAAAAAGAGGCTTGGTCTTTAAGTGGTTAAATACAATCTTTTAGTTTTTGTTAAATACCTTATTTTAGACCCACTGACTGGGTCTTTTGTACCTTGCTTTACTATGCAATCCAGGCTAATCATGGCTTGTGGGAAGTGTACATAGTTTCCTGAAAACATCTCAGTACTCAAGAGTCATCAGCTGATGCAAGCTGGCTCTGTGGGGCAATTACTGTATGTTGAAATGCTTTGATGGGTGGATGTCTTTCTGAAAGAATGGGCAATTCTAGGCAGACTGCATTTGGATGCAGACTGTCCTAGGTGTTGCCCACATGTGATGCTAAGCTTCCAAGCTCGAAGGGACTGAAATTTAATGAATGAAAGGGGCAGACCAGGTACAATAAGGCTGGGGAGAAAACTACTAGGTGTCTGACTTGCTGCAGTTTCTAATGCACATTATGAGAAGCTCACAGTGTTCAGTGAAATCAATGTGAGTAATTCTAGTATAAGAGAGGTGCAGGCACAACTCTGCAAGATGGAAGCTGAGGCTGGAGGTAATTCTACATTCAGCTTACTGATTTAACACCTGTCATTTGTGTTCTGACCTCAGATTCGGCTTACCTTGCCAGGGAAAGAGCCAGAGCAGATGCTGACTATTACACTGCGGAGAAGTTTGCAGAGGCCAACAGGGTAAGAGTACATATACTTGGAAAATGCTGTAGTTAAAACAAGTTTTAAAAAATGTTCTCGCCTCCATTTTAAATTGCCCAGTGTGACATGTTTACCTAAAGTGGAAGTAAACCCTCCTATCGTTTTCAGCCAAGGAAGCTGCCATCTTGGCCTCGGTTTGATCTTCAACTGCCTTGATGCTGCACATGTGATCAGTTATGACACCAGCCATTGGATGGTTTGACAGTTTGGTTGAGAACACAACCAATGTGACAGACTTCCCGGCATACCAGAAATGTAACAGTTTTTTTAAACTTTTAAATCAATGGGTTTACCTCTGCTTTAAGGATAATAGCAGAGAAATAAATTGCTTCTAAATATTTTATTTTCTATGTGCATTAACTTTAGTATGTACCTCCTACATTTTTCACATTCTCCTTTTTAGTTGAAACTGACACCACAGTATCTGGAGCTCATAAAGTATCAAGCCATTTCTGCAAACAATAAGATCTATTTTGGAAGTGACATCCCCAGCATGTTTATGGATTCCACTTCTCTGAAACCTCCAGTAATGCAGCAATATGGTGGAGGTTTGTCAGAAAGAGAGGGCAAGTCTCAGAAGAAGGCTGGGAATTTGTGAAAATGATCTGGTGAGGGAAGACTCTTTGCAGCCTCTTGGATATGAAGAAGCTATAAGGATGGAACCTGATCAAGCACAACAGCTTTCTAAAGACTGATCATAAAACGTCAACTGCCACTTCATCTGCTCCTGATTTCTTCTGCTTTTGAATTCTATTCTTTCAATAGTTAGCCTTTCTCCATCTTTTCTTTGATCTTCCAGTTGAACATCAAGCTGTATAAGAATGATACCCGGTGCTCATACTGAGCTTCGCATACAGCTGCGTTTTAAGCAGTCATGGGCTGTTGTCCCTTTACACACTACATCTTCTAAAATGTGCCTCTCGAACCCTTAGAGGATAACTTTGAAAGGCTGGGATTACTGTTTGCAGAAGCAGAAAAGTTTTCTTCTGTATACAGTGCCTATAATTAAATATTAAAGGAAGGCAGAGTTCAGTTGGAAAAAGGATCTTATGGTCTGTTTTATTATGGCTTAAACAACTGCGCTATCTGTACTTTCTTCATTGCACTATAGTGACCTGTTGATTTGCTTTAGAAATCCAGGAGATGCAAACCCAAGTCTTAACTGTTGACTTACATCAGCGATTCCTCTCAAAGATCCCATGAGCTAACTTACAAGAATTACGATAAAGCTGGCCTTCTATCATGGAGTGGATTGGTGCAGAAAGCTGTCCTTTTTACCACTTTTGTACAAGCATTTGGAAACAGGTTCTTATTGGTATTTGTTGCTTTGACAGACATCTGGGACTGTCGTGAACATCCTATTTTTTATTTCCTGTTGTCTTACTGTAAATAGAAAGCGTATCCAGGCTGTGAGCTGCCCTGAGTTTTCAGAAATCCTTTTTGGTGCTTGTTTCCCACAATAATGACTCTAGTATTAGATTCTAAAGACTGGTTGAAAAGACTGTTTTTTGTGCGTGTGTTTAAATTCCTTTTTATATTGACTCTGTAGAGATAAAAAAAAAAAAAATGGCACACCCTGCAAAAGAAAACTTTACTTACCTGTCCCACTGCCTGTTCATCATATCTTTACATTCTTCCCAAACAAAAACCCACTGTCAGAATCTTCAGCATCCGACAAACCTGGAAGTTCTTTTGTTCTACCCTCCAGCCACACTGGTAGCAGCTGTCGAGTGGAACCACAGGCATCCAGCACACCTGGAAATGTGACAGATGCTGAAACTCTGCAGCCGGTTTTGCTTGTGGGTGGACAGGTAAGTATAATTTGCTTTTTGCACAGTGGGCTTTTTTTTTTTTTTTTTTTTAATTCAGCAACAGAGTCACTTTAAGGACTGCTATACACCTGCACTGAGAGCACTTCATCTGAGTTAGTGTTTATGCAGGACAGACATTTTATTTAACCTTTAGGTGCCATCAGTACGCAAATATGCGGCCACATATTTGCGTACCGATTAGCAGACACAGCTGTGCCGAAAGCGTGCTCCCGGCACAGTTACCAGCGGCTAACCGAAAGCTCCCAATCATGTGCTCACCGTGACAGCCTATCACGGCGGTCACGTGATCACAAACCCCGCCTCCTGGCATCTGAAACCTCTTAAAGGGCCAGGACAAAGTGGTTAACTTCTACTTTTGTTGGTGTTTTTACAGTGTCTGGTTCTAAGGAGTTCTCAGAATGTTGTGAAGCACATCGGTGCTTGTGTGCAAGGTCTGAACAAAAATGATCATTAAAAGTTTAACCGATATCAGCTATTGCTCATTATTTGAAGAATTTAATTAGGCTGTTATCAAGTAAAAATGTATAATTTAGGGAGGATAAACTTGTCAATGTCTATATTGTTTAATGGAGATTATTATAACTGATATGCCTGAGATTGCTTAGCAGGTGGAAGGAAATGCTAAAGCTACTGAATGTTTTTTTTAACTATATCTTTTTGTATAATTTTTTGGGAATTGTAACAGATTCATTGCTGACTGGAAGATAAACATGACCTAACAGTTACCTTCCTTAAATATCCTTATTCATCCAGTAACTCAGAGAGAAAAAAGTGAAAGGACTTTTACACCTGTAAATGCTAGTTCCTTGGCTCTCATGCTGATCTGTTGTCTTCTGACCTTTTTTGAGTTATTGCGACAGAATCGGTATGAAGATCAAAAGTTCTGACTTCTGTGTACTTGTCCCGGGTCAGTGGCTCGGTGTTAAGGACAAAAGCAGCCAGGTGACTACCATTTTTAGAAGGAGGTTGACGATGGCCACTTCCCATTTTCCTCTCAGTACAGGTTTATTTTAACCTGACCCACCAGTGTTAGATGGTATATGAATCTATAGAATGGCATAACACTGCAGATTGAGTTGTGGGTTTTTTTTTTTTTTTTTAATGTATGGCTGGTATATAAATATACTTCAAAGATTAGATCTGTGCTAAAGTATATGTGAATAATCAATTATAAAAAATTATCAAATACAGTTTAATGCAGTAAAATAACTTGTGTGCAAAATTTTGTGAACAAAGTCCCATATAATCAAATTTGTCAAAAAGTGATAAGCCCAAACGCCATCTGTGAACACGCAATAGTAACTTGACCTTCACTGTACCCCACGGGTTGTACTCTCACCTTTTTTAGTTTGAACCCCACTAAAAAGGTCAAATGAGTGGGAGGATAACAATCAAGGTGGATTGATGGTCTCAGATAGATGTTCTCATAGGCAAAATGGTCACAGCTTCAATGGATCATCAGCAGGAACAGTAAACCCAGCCAGCTACATCCATAACCTCATTTCGATAACAGATCATATACACTGCATAAATATAATGCACAGTTAGGAACAAGCAAAAGTGTTAATAGGTGTTATATGGACCAATAAATACCAAACACTTCTCAGAACTAAGGGATGTATGAAACCATTAAAACATTAAAGCCCTTTTGTGCTATAAAGCACTAATAACTGAATAAAATTAAATTCTCCCAGGAGTAATCTCAGTCACAGTTACTATCTGTATACAGCTAAAGAAGCTGAGCGATTTGAGGTTATGGTTGTAGCTGGCTGGGTTCACTGTTCCTGCTGATGATCCATTGAAACTGTGATCATCAATCTGCCTTGGTTGTTATCCTCATACTCATTCGACCTTTGTAGAGTGGGGGTCAAACTAAAATGTTAGAGCACATCCTATGGGGTACGGTGGAGGTCACATCACTATTGCATGTTCACAGATGGAGTTTGGACCACTCACTTTTGGACACCGATTATATGGGACTTTGTGGTCCACCAAATTTTGCACACAAGTTTGTTATTGTATTGTGCACATAGCTGTGTTTGATCATTTTTAGATTGATTTATTGACCTATACACTAGCACAGCACTCTATCTTATCTTTAAATTTCATTATATACCTTTTTTTTTCCGCTAGCAGCTTGAGGGTTGGTGTGCAATTCTTTTTTTTAAATGTGTATATAAATATACTTTTAAGTGCACATCTTTGTACGCAGCAGAAACCCCAGATGCCAGTCTTCTCTCAGGGGAACAGTTTGCCCAACATTCAGTCTGTCCATGCCAATGTAAAGCTCCATGTACACTAGCAGCTCCTGAACTTGAGTTTAGTAGCTTTTGTTTACCAAAGCTCCTAAACGCCACTCCATAAAAGCCTATGTGTCCATGTACACATAGGCTTTTAGGATAGTTTAGGAACTGCTGAGGTTAGAAGAGGTTCAACCTCTCCTGAACGTGGAATAATAGAGTTCAGGATAGGAACGTTTTGACTTCTGGCTGCAAAAACGCGGACGGCGGTCAAAGTAGTTCAAGTGTGCATGAAACCTAATAGTACCGATCGGAGCTCCATTTTATTGGCATGGATTGACTGCAGTATCACTATTGACTAGCTGGATAATTCAGGTGAAGGTCGGATTGTATTATGACCCAGAAGGTTGCGAAGTGGTCTTTCCTTCCTTCAAAATGTTGTGCTAAAGAGTACATGTTCAAGAACGTAGATGTCATCAGCCAGTTGAATGACTGGTTAAAATTAAACCTTTTCTCCTTTTTTCTGAGCAAGATCACTCTGCTGCAGCTTTCACTAGTAGCCATGTTTTCTACATCCTTTATTGGCAGGAAAGGGTTCTTTTTGCAAAAAGCAACACTTTTTTTTTTCCCATCATATATATTATCTATCCTTGGAATGTTTCATTAAATAAAAAGGTTAAGGTGTTGGATTCTGTTTAAGCAGATGAATATTAAATTGTTTCAAAGGCAGCATTTTATTTTTATGACCATTTAAATTTTATAATTGTTCTGTAATTTTTTTTTTCTTAGGTTTTTACTAGGGAGATCTTTTTAGCTCTCATTCTCATCTCTATTCATATGTTTGAAAGTGCCCCCCCCCCCCACCCCTCAAACACCATGTAGGCTAGCTGGCTTGCAACTCAACTAGCTTTTATTTGTGTGTATGACTTTGTGAGGGGATTAGGCTGTAGACTCCTGTGTGGATGGAGAGAGCTGGGAATATCTTGCTGCGGATGTGATGCAACAAACTCCAATCTACCAACGGAACTCTTTTTGAATAGCGGTGACCTATAATCACTTTCTTAGAGGTTAAGTTAAAGTTTAAGTTCAAGTTCATTTTTACCATAAAGCACACTATGCTCTCCCATGCAGGTATAGTCCTATAGTGTGCTAAATCTAACTTTAAGTCAGGGCTCCCTTCCTGTTTAAAGAAGCCAAAACCGTGTTAAAAAAATGAATCCTCCTTGAAATCGTCTTTGGCCATTGATGTCTCTGACCTGAGTTATTGTATGGATGGTGCAGCTGCTGGAACCAGCCCCCCCTAGTGCCACAAGGAGCGCTGTCCTGTGCTTTTTTTTTTTTTTTCAGGCTGCACACTCGCAGTATGTGCTCTCTCCTGTCATAGACACTAATGGGGACAGCATATGTGATATGGGACAGCACTGTGTACTTTTTGGAAAGGGCAAACTTACTCTTTAAAGCTGAACTTCAGGCAAATGGCTAAAAAAAAACACACAATCTAAACACATATAAGGAGCTGCTTTTTACCAGCCAAAGTATCTATATTCCTGCCCATCCAGTTCTGTGATTTACACTGCCTTGCCAGGCATCACAGTTAGGCCAGTGGACATCACTTTATCTTATCTTACTGTAATAAGCATACAGTGGTTTCCTTCACTCCACCACCTGTCTGCTGACTGGACATTGAAAGAGCAGCCACGGACCAATCAGGTAATCTGTCTGCTTTCTCCTCATATCGGCATGTTGCTTGTCTGTGCATTTGCATGCAGTACACCACATTTCTCCCAGTCTGAGTGCTGCTCTTAGAGGGTTTTTTGCTTTAATAATGAATACAGAGCTGCATTCATTTATGTCTATAAGGCTCTGTTCACACCTAAGGCGTTTTTGGCATTTTTCTGCTGTAAGCCTCTGAAAACGGCCAACAAAACAAATCACATTCATTTCAATAGCCCCTGTTCACATCTGAGCGTTTTGTCATCTGAAGCTCAAAGTACAGGAACTTCTTTTTTGGCAGATTACAGGCGTTTTCTGCTTTTTACATTGGTGACCTTTTTGACTTGTACAAAATCGTGGAACTTTCTGCCTGAAAACAAAATGCCTAGGTTTCATCAGAGCCTAATATTTGCCTGGGGTTCAGCTTTAGGAATCCAGATATGTCATGTTTTGTTTCTATTCACTACATTTTTGTTAAAAGAAGGTTCAGAAAATAATGCTTGTGCTGCACCAATAATAGTGTTTCTGACTAGCAGGTATGTGAAGAGAATTGCCTGCCTTAATATAACACACCACTACTTTCTTCAGTTTCTGATGTGCACCACCATTTTATATTCAATGACATCTCTACATTGGGAAGGATATTTATATGCAAATGATACTTTTGGACTAAAAAAAAAAATACAATAAAATAATTATTTTGGTACCAAATCTGGAGTCTTGTATTGTAAACTAGTGTATGTTTTGAATTTTCTCATGTGTGTAACTGGTATAAAGTTTGAAAGTGCCATAGTTTTTTTGTTCAACACATCTTGGTGCTGTAGGACAGTCTGGTTTTGGATGAATTTTACCTACCACTCCCAAGTCTCTTGCAAGCTTAATAGCAGAACCTTGTCCCAATCTTATATTTACATTGATTTGTATTGCCGACTGCAATGTTTGTATATACATTACGGTTTGCAATGGGTTTACCGGGGTTATTGGGCTATGGCTGAAGCTATCAGCCATAACCCCCCCGTACTTTTTTTATTTTTGCAGCCGGAGGCTGTCTTTCTCATTAAAGCACTCCGAGTGGCTCATGAGCCGCTGGAACGCTTTCAGAAGCTACAGCAGGGGAGGTCTCGCCCCCCCACCCCCCCCCCCACCCCCACTGCTTGCTGGCTTTTCTCGTGCTTAACGTTTCCACCAGCGCACCCAAGAAACTATCCTACGGTGTGCCCGGATGGTCACAGGGGCGGTAAACTAGATCGTCTTTGATCGCCTCTATGGCCTTGGAGGACCAGAGCAAAGTCATGACATCACTTCTGGTCCAGGGTGAAAGTAACCAATTTTTTTTTTTTTTTTTTTTGAAAGCAAAAGATCAAAACTTTTTTTGGATCCTTTTTTGCTCTTAAGGGTAAAGGAGAGATTTGGGGTATTTAAAAAAACTAAAGTGCCCCCATCCTTCTGTGCTTGCATTCAGAAACTAACGCTTACACAAGTCGCACACACATATGTAAATGGTGTTCGCACCACACGTGAGGTATCGCCACAAGCGTTTGTGCAAGAGCAATAATTCTAGTGGTAGACCTTTTTAACTCTAAATGGGTAACCTGTAAAAAAATTAATTCCTCTCCTATGCAGATTTTTAAGTACCCTAGTTTGTCACCACTCCACGAGCGTGTGCAATTTTAAAGCGTGACATGTTGGGTATCTACTTAGCGTAACATCTTTCATATTTTACAAAAAAAATGGTATATACAGTGGGGACGGAAAGTATTCAGACCCCCTTAAATTTTTCACTTTTTGTTATATTGCAGCCATTTGCTAAAATTTATTTAAGTTTATTTTTTTTTTCCTCATTAATGTACACACAGTACCCCATATTGACAGAAAAACACAGAATTGTTGACATTTATGCAGATTTATTAAAAAAGAAAAACTGAAATATCACATGGTCCTAAGTATTCAGACCCTTTGCTCAGTATTTAGTAGAAGCACCCTTTTGATCTAATACAGCCATGAGTCTTTTTGGGAAAAATGCAACAAGTTTTTCACACCTGGATTTGGGGATCCTCCGCCATTCCTCCTTGCAGATCCTCTCCAGTTCTGTCAAGTTGGATGGTAAATGTTGGTGGACAGCCATTTTTAGGTCTCTCCAGATATGTTCAATTGGGTTTAAGTCAGGGCTCTGGCTGGGCCATTCAAGAACAGTCAGAGTTGTTGTGAAGCCACTCCTTTGTTATTTTAGCTGTGTGCTTAGGGTCATTGTCTTGTAGGAAGGTAAACCTTCGGCCCAGTCTGAGGTCCTGAGCACTCTGGAGAAGGTTTTCATCCAGGATATCCCGGTACTTGGCCGCATTCATCTTTCCCTCGATTGCAACCAGTCGTCCTGTCCCTGCAGCTGAAAAACACCCCCACAGCATGATGCTGCCACCACCATGCTTCACTGTTGGGACTGTATTGGACAGGTGATGGGCAGTGCCTGGTTTTATCCACACATACCGCTTAGAATCAAGGCCAAAAAGTTCTATCTTGGTCTCATCAGACCAGAGAATCTTATTTCTCACCATCTTGGAGTCCTTCAGGTATTTTTTTTAGCAAACTCCATGTGGGCTTTCATGTGTCTTGCACTGAGGAGAGGCTTCCGTCGGGTCACTCTGCCATAAAGCCCCGACTGATGGAGGGCTGCAGTGATGGTTGACTTCCTACAACTTTCTCCCATCTCCCGACTGCATCTCTGGAGCTCAGCCACAGTGATCTTTGGGTTCTTTACCTCTCTCACCAAGGCTCTTCTCCCCTGATAGCTCAGTTTGGCCGGACGACCAGCTCTAGGAAGGGTTCTGGTCGTCCCAAACGTCTTCCATTTAAGGATTATGGAGACCACTGTGCTCTTAGGAACCTTAAGTGCAGCAGAAATGTTTTTGTAACCTTGGCCAGATCTGTGCCTTGCCACAATTCTGTCTGAGCTCTTAAGGCAGTTCCTTTGACCTCATGATTCTTATTTGCTCTGACATGCGCTGTAAGGTCTTATATAGACAGGCGTGTGGCTTTCCTAATCAAGTCCAATCAGTGTAATCAAACACAGCTGGACTCGAAGGTGTAGAACCACCTCAAGGATGATCAGAAGAAATGGACAGCACCTGAGTTAAATATGAGTGTCACAGCAAAGGGTCTGAATACTTAGGACCATGTGATATTTCAGTTTTTCTTTTTAATAAATCTGCAAAAATATCAACAATTCTGTGTTTTCTGCCAATATGGGGTGCTGTGTGTACGCTAATGAGGAAAAAAATGAACTTATATGATTTTAGCAAATGGCTGAAATATAGCAGAGTGAAAAATTTAAGGGGGTCTGAATACTTTCCATCCCCACTGTGTGTGTGTATGTATGTATATGTGTGTATATATATATATATATATATATACACACACACACACACACACACACACACACACACACACACACACGATGGAAAGTATTCAGACCCCCTTAAATTTATATATATATATATATATATATATATATATATATATATATATATATATATACCAAATGGGTTTTTTGGTGCCGAAACCGATACCGAAAATCTTCCTTGATCCCCGAAAAACCGATACCGAAAGTGACTGTTTTTACAAATATTTTTATACAGGAGATGGTCAGCGACTGCAGAGATGGTACAGGAGATGATCAGAGACTGCAGACATGGTACAGGAGATGGTCAGAGACTGCAGACAGAGAGAGCTGCCGCCGCCTGTTTGATTACAGCGCCAGGAACATCACAGCTTTCATTTCAATAGCTGTGTGTTCCTCGCTGCTCGCCGTCACATATAGCCCCTCCCCCTTGTCCGGGCACTTTGATAGACAGATCACCCATCCAATGGGACGGGTGATCTGTCTATCAAAGTGCCCAGACAAGGGGGAGGGGCTGTATGTGACGGCGCGCAGCAGGGAACACACCACTATTGAAATGAAAGCTGTGATGTTCCCGGCGCTGTAATCAACCAGGCGGCGGAATCAGGGGCGGGGGCGGCGCCCCGTTCGGTATCGGCAAAAATTCTCTTTCGGCTTTATGCCGAAAGGGCCATTCTCAGCCAATATGTTTCAGCGGCCGAAATTTCAGTGCTATATATATATATATATATATATATATATATATTTATATATATATTTTTATATATATATATATATATATTTATATATATATTTTTATATATATATATATATACTGCAACTAACGATTATTTTCATAATCGATTAGTTGGCCGATTATTCGGTTAATAACCTTAAAAAAAAGTGTGTTGTATAATTTAGTTTAATATGTAAAGTTTAAAAAAAAAAAAAGGGAAATGTATTCCTAAATATCTCAATGCAGTGGTAAATCTAAATTACCAACTGTATGGTTAGGGAGCAAAAGCTCTAATCCACTCTGAGAATAAGACAGAGGAGATATACTGTATATACTATTAGAAGAGATATACTGTATATACATTTGGGTGAATCTGGTAAATATCATCAGACTCCGAGATCAATTTTTTTCATTCTTTCATTCAGCCAATGTACAAAGATTTTTCGTCTGAATATTCTCTTCTGAAAATTGACCGTGTTGCCAGCATAAGGCTCGGTACACACCTATCCAGTTTGCTTTTTGATCCGTTTCTGCAGTGCTTTTTGCTGTGCGTTTTGATTTTTGCACACGTGATTTTGCTGCAATTTGCGTTTTTGCATTTTTTTCAGACAATTTGTTGTTGGGCAAACTTAAAAACACAAATTGCTGCAAAAACGCATTACATGCTTTTTAGCAGCATCTCCATTTAAGTATATTGAACCAAAAAAGCACCAGTTTGTGTTAAAAAAAAAAAAAAAGTCCCTGACCCTTTCCAAATACGCAGCGGCTGAACGTGTTCCATAGGAAACCATGTAAATGAACTGTAGTGCGATTCTGCAAAAAACACCAAAAAACACATAGGTGTGAAGCAGGTCTAAGACGTTTAGTGACATAATGGGGTTAAAAAAAATAAAATTAGCCCGTTAGATAATCACTACTGTAAGGGGTTCATTTTTTTACTGTAGAACTGTGAAAGTTATATTTACAGTAACGATTATTTGCTCTTTTTGTGCTATAAAGGGCTCATTTTAGTTTTTTTTTAACCCCATTATGTTGCTGTCCGATTAATCGATTATGAAAATAGTAATCGATTAATTTCATAATCGATTAGTTGTCGATTAATCGATTAGTTGTTTCGGCCCTAATATATATTATATATATATTATGGATTACATTAATATATATATATTTTTTTAATGTAAGACAAGTGCAACAAAAATTGTGAGATGTAAGCAAGACAAATAAGAAAGTATGTTGTGCTCAAAAACCTCAGTGAAAAAAAAAGTCTAAAATATAATATTTTGGACTATTTGTTTTTGTTTATTCACTGAGGTTTTTGAGTGCAACATTTTATTTTTTTATTTTTTTTTCCACAAAACAACATTTTTATTTTTTAACCACCGACCGCCATATAGCAGCCGGAAAGTGGTTCAGTTATCCTGACTGGGCGTCATATGACGTTCAGCAGGATAACAAGGGGGCACGCGGCGATCGGTGGTGTGTCACTCTGACACGCTGCATCTCCAATCCTGGTAAAGAGCTTCTGACGGAGGCTCTTTCCCACCTGATCACAGCTGATCAGTGTAAATAGGAAGAGCCGTTTATTGCGGCTTTTCCTCCACTTGCACTGACAGACGTGAGTAGAGGAGAGCCGATCGGCTGCTCTTCTGACGGGGGGGGGGGGATCTGTGCTGATCATCTGTGTAGCCCCCCTGAGGATGACCACCAGGGATGCCAATCAATGCCCAATAGGGATGGTACTTAGTGCCCATCAGTGATGCTATCAGTGCCACCTCACCCGTGCCTCATCAGTGAAGGAGAAAATGTACTTCTTTACAAAGTCTTGTAACCGAAACAAACAAACTTTTTTTTTTTTTCTTCTTTCTTAGGGTCGGTTCACACTGGGGCAACACGACTTCAGCGCGACTTTGTACCGCGACTTCAACGCGGCTTCAGCGCGACTTCAGCGCATTACAAGGCGACTTGAAGTCGCCTCCATGACAGGCGACTTCGCCTGTGGCCAATCAGCTCTCTGGGAGGGAGGGGGGGAGGGAGGGGTTTTCCCTGCAAAGTCGCTTGATTTTACAGAGAGATCCGACTTGGAGGCGACTTCCATTGATTTCTATGGTACAGGTCGCCTACCAAGTCGGATCCAAGTAGTACAGGGAGTACGCTCTGAAGTCGGAGCGACTTCAGTAGTGTCATTTAAGACGCTCCCATTCACTGTCATGTGAATCACTTTCTGGGGCGACTTGAGGGCGTACAAGTCGGATCCCAAGTCGCCCCAGTGTGAACCGAGCCTTAATTTTCAGTCTTTTATAATTTGTAGCGCAAAAAATAAAAACTCCAATGGTGATCAAATACCACCAAAAGAAAGCTCTATTTATGGGGGGAAAAAATAACAATTTTGTTTGGGTACAGTGTTGCATGACCACGCAATTGTCATTCAAAATGCGTCAGTGCTGAAAGCTGAAAATTGGTCTGGGCAGGAAGGGGGGGGGGGGGGTGAGTGCCCAGTATTGAAGTGATATGTCTGTCTATCTACTTTTTTTTTTTTTTTTTTTTTTTTTTTAAATTGCAAATATCGTGTGACACAAAAAATTGCAACGATCGCCATTTTATTCCCTAGGGTCTCTACTAAAAAAAAATATATATATATATATATATATATATATATATATATATATATATATATATATATATATATATAATATATTTGGTGTTATGAGTCATTTTCTAGCAAGAAATACTGATTTAAACTTGTAAACAAAGTGGCATAAAAGGCTTGGACTTCAAATGGTTAAAGAGCGGCTCATAGATTGCCTTTATATGTTTTCCGATGAGTTACACTCCAGAGCAGGCAGCACTGCAAGTGAAATCCAAGACTGATTTTCAGTTTCCCAAAAAAAGGTGGTAGCAGTAACGCCTCTGAATCCTCATATGAGGCTGTTGTAGGTTTAGAGGCTCACGTGCAAAATGTCAGTGTAGTGTACATTGACCACTGAGCTGACATCCATGCAACACTTTGCAGTCTTTTAAAACAAATGTTTACTAGCATTTACATGACAGTTCCATTCTTCGCTGTCCTGTTAGTGGCTATGGACCTATGTACAAAGGGTTACATTTCTAAAACAGTAAATCCCCAAACAGTTTACTGCCGGTAAAAGTTCCCGTTTTGAATGACAGCGACTGATTCGCCACCAGTAAATGTTTGTTAAAAGTCACATTCGCTGCTTTTTATACAGTATATGCATTTTTGCTGTTAAAGTTCTGCAGGAAGTGTCAGTTGACTACAAGTGTAATGATCACTGCTCTTGTTCTATTGATCACTTCAAGTGGCTTGACACATGTTACAATTTTACACTATTAGGTTCTAACATGTAAGAAAGGTAGAGTTGGCCTTTAACATCCATGCATTACTGCACTGCAACAGTGTGGAACTGGCCTAAGAAATGTTCCTTTCTCAGAACTGTTAACCCACATATAAATTTACAGTGAAATTTCTTGTTTATAGAGTACACAGGAGGTACTTTCAGGTGATTTGACACTGGTAAAAAAAAATAAAGCTTTGAGGACCCCTATATATCCCCCCCACTCCCAGTAATCCCCAATTCTTTTGGTGTTGGATATTTCCTCTCTGCTGAGGGTACTTTTTTTTAGTGTTACTTACCAAATTTCTTTTATCAATATTCCTTGCTGCATTGTGGCCACAGCAGCATCTTGTGCAGATTACAAATTGGTCCCCGCGGCGAACGCTTCAGGGGGCCATATCTGCACCCCACATGAGAAGGTGCGGGGCTGGCCTGTAAAGTTGTTTTGGGCACCTTTGCATGTATTGTGTAGAGTTAGCCGCAGGGTGCGACACCGCTTCTGGGCAGAGGCATCTGCACCAGTGTGACCCAGTCCCTGAAAGATGACCTCATTGGGGAGAAGTATCCTCTTCCGAAGTGGGTGGAAGCTGGGAATGTAAGGTTTTACTCCCTGTACTCATCTGCAGGATAATGAGTATTATTGACCTTGGTGCCTCCTGCTCCCTGGTGGGTCCTCCTTTCCTCCTGGGGAGACTTGTGTCCTAGCTAGCCTCTGGTTCCCCCATCCCCCTCCAGGTATTGGTCACAGGGTTCTGATGGATGCACCTAAATTTTATCTCAGGCACCACTGCCTGCTCTTGGCGATCTCACTGGTCTCTCTGGGGTTCTGAGCAGATTCATTCTTGCATATTTCATTCTTGCATATTTTTGTATACACACAGAAACATAGAAAAGTGACGGCAGAAAAAGACTGAGTAATCCATTGAGTCTGCCCATTTCTTTTTTTTTTATTTTTTTTATTAACCTTGTCTGACTATAGATTTGCTTATCCCAAGCATGTTTGAGCCTAGGTTCACACTTGTGCGATGCGGGAACCAACGCGATTGCAGCGCCGATTCCTGCATCACATCTCTCCCACAGGCAGCTCACACTGCCTTCTGTGAACCGCTGCGGGTGTCAATACAATATTAATGACACCCTCAAATCGATTCACAGATCGCAGTGCGAACTGTGAACTCGCACAGGAATTGGATTGCATGGGCGAGAACACCCATGCGATCTGATTCCAGTGCGGGGGAAAAAAGTCTCTGAACTTTTTTTTTTTGTACGAATACAATGCGAGTTCAGACAAATGTATGGCTGAACTCTCATCGCACAGACATCCTATGTGATCGGCACCTGCGGGTGCAAATCACATGCGATGTCTGAGATTGCATGTGAATGGCAAATGCGGTGTGGGTGCGAATCACATGTGATGTCTGAGATCGCATATGTGTGAACCTGGGCTGAAGCCGTTTACTGTTGACTGTCTCACTACCTCTGTTGGTAGTTAATTCGAGTCATCAACCACCCTTTCAATAAAATAATATTTTCTAAGATTAGTTTTGAAGTTTCCTCCCAGTTAGTTTGAGGTCATGCCCCCGTGTTCTGAACCTTATTCACCCCTTGATGTATTTAAAGGTTTTAATCATGTCTCCCCTTTCCCCTCTTACCTTCCAACTGTACATATTAAGTTCCTGAAGTCGCTCTCGATATGTTTTATCCCCCAAACCTTTCACCATTTTTGTTACCCGTCTCTGAACTCGTTCTATCTTATCAATATCTTTTTGTAAGTGAGGTCTGCAGAACTTGACACAGTATTCTAAATGAGGTCTCAAAGATCTATATAGGGTAATCGGAACCTTCCTCCTGGTTATCCCTCTAGTGATACATCTTAGAATTCTATTCGCTTGCCCCACGGCTTGGTCACACTGTTTGCTCATTTTGCAATCATCTGAAATGAGCAACCCCAAATCTTTTCCTTCTGTAGTGCTGGCTATCACATGCTATACTAAGAGTGCAAATACAGGGGGGGGGGGGGGGGGGGGTGTGAGGTGGGCTGCATGGATACACTTTAGACACAGGGACCTTTCTTTTTAACTCTTGCATCTCCAAAGGTCACAGCGAGTACCCTTTAAAAGAATCCCCCTCTTTTCCGGGGGAGTATCTTCCAGCATTCAAAGATGCTGAGGACAAGTGACTTCTTCTGGCGGTATGGACAAAACGCACTTCCTAAGAACCAGAATCTATTTCTTCAAACCCTGAGCTCCTTTAATATATTGATCTCTGGATGACTGCTCTGAAATATTGTGTAGATTGGCTGACTCCTTGCATCAGATGTCTGCGAATTTATTCAGAAAGAAGTCCCACTCTAGACTCTTGTGTTTTAAATACTGGTTGGTGAAGCCAGTGTGCAGAAAGCGTATGGAGGGGATTCCCTTCACAGGACAAATTTTTGACGAGGAACTTGAATCTTTCATCATAAAGGTCACTAGAGGTAAGAGCACACTGTTGAAGGGCTAAGGCTCCTGTGGGTAAGTCCCCCTCTACTCAGAGGAATTGTCTCTTTTTGCCCCCACAGGCCTCATCGTCCAAGAGCACACAAGGAAAGCAATTCTAATGCAAGCCTTGGACTTCCAAACTGGCTAAACATGGTTCCCAGCCTTCTGCACAATGATGTGGCGCCCCCACATCCTCAAGTGAGGGGATGTCTGGCTTTGGGGCATTCCATTTTGTCATCACCCAAGGCTACAAACTGGAGTTTTTGCTTTCCCCTCCCAAAATCCTGACCTAACACCTCCCCTTTTCACTGTAGCAAGCACAGGCTCTTCAGCTTGCCCACTGCTGGCCATGGGGTAATGGTACCTATGCCAGTTGGGAAAAGGTTTCAGAAATGTTACTTCAGTTTGTTCAAGGTTCCAAAACTGAACAGAGCCGCACGTTCATAGCAAGCAATTGAGAATCTGAAAATTTCACATGCAATCTGCCAGATTGGTCATTGCATGGGGGGCGTGTCCGGATGTGAGCCACGGCAGACGTGTCTGAGAGAAGCTCCAGTAATCCTGATTCTAATCCATCGCCATGCTTGTTGAAAAAAAAACTTGGCGAGCCTCCAAACCTCCTCTGGCACTTCCTCCATATCCCCTGCTCCAGCCCCAAGCAAATATTTTTTGTGAACGGCCACTCGATTTGGCAGTGTTAATCCAGCAACGGCAGGCTCCATACACCAGTGGCCCGACCATCCTGATCCTAATCCATCGCCATCCTTGCTGAAAAAAGCCTGGTGAGCCTCCAAACCTACTTTGACAGTTCATCCACATTCTGTGCCCGAGCCAGTATTTTTTGTGAGCGGCCGCCCGATTCGGCAGTGTTAATCCGGCCTGGCCATCCTGATCCTAATCCATCACATTCTAAAAAAGAGAGGTGAGCCTCCAAATCTCCTCTGGCAGTTTATCCACATTTCTTACTCCACTGCAGGAGTATAGGGGTCTGCCTGGCTGAACTTGCCTGTTCGAACTGACCGCTATCTTATCGGCCTCCATCCTGCCGGTCCGCTCTGCCGGACGCAGTCTTAGTTGGGAGGCTCCAGGCCTTGCTGGCTGAGTTGGAAATGGATCCCAGGGAGGTTTCAGGGGTGGCGGAATCTGCCCCGCTGCCTCAAGACAGCACAGCCATGATCCTCGCTGCGATTGAACAGAACAGGATGTCGCTGCTGGTGCGCATAGATCACCTTGCAGAAGAATGCAATCTTATACAAAACGACTTGGACAAAATAAGGGGAAGGCTGACCAGAACGGAGACCAGAGTATCCACCACAGAAGATCTTACCACCTCTCATGTCCCCTCCATAGCAGAGTTGCAGCGCACAGTACATACCCTTGTCGCAAAATCAGATGATGCTGAAAATCGCCTGAGGCGCAATAATGTTAGAGTCTTGGGTCTCCCTGACGGGGTTGAGGGAGATAGCCCGGTGGAGTTCGCGGAGGATTTCTTTAAAGGCCTGCTAGATCTTGAGGATGTCCCCCGCACTTATGTGGTTGAGAGAGCTCACTGGGTACCCACGGGCCGAGCCATCCCTGGGACCAATCCCAGACCTTTCTTGGTCCGCTTTCTCAACTACAGAGGCAGGATCCTTTCTGAAGCCTGCAAACACCCCACACTCAAATACAGCAACACCACTGTTCTTCTTTTCCCTGATTTCTCGGCTGATTTGCAGAGAAAGAGGAAAACCTTCAATTATGCCCGTAAATGGCTCAGGGATAAAAATATTAAACTAAGGAATGCTTTATCCCAGCCGCTTCCGTGTCCAACATGAAGGAATGGTTTGTTTCTTTGATACCCCTGCGGATGCTGACGGTTGATCGCCTTGCGCTAACAAAATCTTATCTCTTGGAATCAACAGATGCATGGATCCTCCCATATCCTGAATTTTGTTTTATCCTACTATTTTTTTCCTGCCCGTACTGGAGCTCAAGTGCAAATTTGAGCTTGCTTCACACTTACCCCCTCAAGGTTTATCTTCTTAGAACAACTGAAGTTGTTTAACTGCTACTCTCCATATACCTGGAGCAACTTCAAAAAGAAGATCTAGTTAGAGTTCAGGGTATTAAACTGACTGGAACTGTTGTTGGAGTTTCCGGTTAGTAGGGAGTTCAACCCACTGCTGGTTATAGGGTGGTAGGTCGATGTGGTCCCCACCTGTTGCCAGTAGCGAGGTTATAGTTTTATTTTGGTTGTATTGTTTTTTGTTTTTATGTAATGTACGCTCTATATTCACCGGCCAACTGGCTCTTTTGGGATATGTTGTTCTGGGTCATCTCTAGCGTGGCCCTGTTCTATACCCTCTCTAAGTATCCAAATAGGCCAGAAGCCTCCTTTTTATGTTTATTATCGATCTACTTGGTATGGAACTGAAACTTGTATTTTGGAATGTCTGGGGCTTAAATGACAAAATTAAGAGAGCTTTGATGTTTAAGTACCTGAGCCACCATAAGCCCCATATCCTGTTCCTACAGCAGACTCATCTACTTGGCAACAAGATCCTTGCTCTTCGTAGGCCCTGGGTTCAACAGTCATTCCATGCAACCTATTCTAACTATGCAACAGTGGCTATACTACTAAATAAATCCCTTCCATACAAGGTTCTACACCTGGTGACTGACCCAGAAGGTCGTTTATATTATACTGTTGTTGGAAATTAGAATGACTGTATGCTATGGTTAACGTATATGTTCCCCCTACTTTCAACCAGCGGGTCTTGTACACTGTATATGAAAAGTTAGCCGCACTACAATTCTCCAGGCTTTATATAGCTGGGGATTTTAACTCCACCCTCAATCCATCTCTGGACTTGTCTAATCCTAATAGAGTATACACTCCTGATTTACTTCAATGGGCACAAGCCTTTAAACTATACTGAAATTTGGAGATAGAAGCACCAGACCACTAGGGCCTACTCCTTCCACTCTACCACTCATAAGTCGGGATCTAGGATTGATCTGCTCTTTGGCAAAGCTTGTGCTCTAGCGGCAGTGTGGGAGGTCTTGTATTTGCCTGCGGGCCTCTCTGATCATGCCCCTCCTGGAGGTCACCTTGGAGTTGACGGAGAACAGGGGTCAGAGGTGCTGGCGTTTTGGCAACTAAGTGGTTACAGGACTATAAGGTTGGGGAAATGGTCTCTCCCAAATTGAAACAATACTGGAAATGAAATGAAGGCTCCACCTCGCCTCCTGTGGTATGGGAAGCCTTTAAGGCCACCGCCAAGGGGGAGTACATATCTGCTATTAAAGCGGTCCGCTCTGAGATGTCCTCAAGTACAACAACCCCGGATCATTTCAGTCAGCTTGTTGCTCGGATGGCAGGGTTGTCTCTGAACTGGAGCAAATACTACATGAGTTTAGGTCCTTTTACGAAAACCTTTATAAAACGACCCCTGGTTTTCCTGGTGAGCAGCTTAAAGCATACCTGCAATCCTTACGCTTACCCACTCTCTCGCAGGAAGATCTTGAATACTTGGATAGAAATTTTACTGCTGAAGAAATAGAAGTGGCAATTACCTCTTTTTCCAGTGGCAAAACACCTGGTCCGGACGGCCTACCTGGTGACTGGTACCACATGTATGCGGCCCTAGTTGCACATAAACTTTTGAAGGTCTATGCTGATTGCAAAGCGCAAATGTCCTTCCCCCTCTATGTACCAGGTGCATATTTGTCCTTTTTTCTAAACCTGGCGAAGATGAATATAAATTCGCCTCTTAGAGGCTGATTTCTTTGCTAAATTATGATCTCAAAATTTTGACCAAACTCTTTGTAACTAGGTTGCAATTGATCCTCCTGTCTCTGGTTAATATCGATCAAACTGGTTTCATACCAGGGAAATCTACAGATATTAACCTACGCAAAGTTTTTACACATTTACAGCTGCTTTAGTCTCATTCATCCACTAGGGTCCTAGTGGCATTGAACTTAGAGAAGGCATTTGACTCGATGACCTGGCCTTGCATGTCCTCGGTTTTAGAAGCCATGGGTTTTGGGGTTGGGTTCCACGGGTGGATGTTAATTTTATATAAATATCCAACAGCACAGATTAAATTGGGTGGGGTTCTCTCACCCCCCTTTACAGTCGGAAGAGGTACGAGGCAAGGCTGCCCGTTATCGCCGGCTCTTTTTGCCTTGAGGATGGAACCGCTTGCCTCGGGCCTCAGACAGGCTACCCTGGTTAGGGGCATCCAAGTTGGTACCATTTATGAAAAATTGGCCATGTATGCAGATGATCTTATTCTATTTTTAAATGACCATGGCCCTTCTCTTCATGAGACCCTGCGTATTTTCTCCAGTTTCACGGAATTCTTCGGCCTCAAGGTTGATTGGGACATATCTCAAATTGCCAATTGATGCAGCTAAGTCCCTAGCGGATCCCAACCTCACTTTACTATGGACCAACAAAATTAAATACTTTGGTATTTACATTTCATAGTTACAAAGTTACAAAGTAGGTGAGGTTGAAAAAAAACACAAGTCCATCAAGTCCAACCTGTGTGTGTGATTATATGTCAGTATTACAATGTATATCCCTGTATGTTGCGGTCGTTCAGGTGCTTACCTAATAGTTTCTTGAAACTAAACAATGCCCCCCTGCTGAGACCACCACCTGTGGAAGGGAATTCCACATCCTTGCCGCTCTTACAGTAAAGAACCCTTTACGTAGTTTAAGGTTAAGCCTCTTTCTTCTAATTTTAATGAGTGGCCACGTGTCTTGTTAAACTCCCTTCTGCGAAAAAGTTTTATCCCTATTGTGGGGTCACTGGTACCTTATTTGTATATTGAAATCGTATCCCCTCTCAAGCGTCTCTTCTCCAGAGAGAATAAGTTCAGTTCTCGCAACCTTTCCTCATAACTAATATCCTCCAGACCCTTAGCTTTGTTGCCCTTCTTTGTACTCACTCCATTTCCAGTACATCCTTCCTGAGGACTGATGCCCAGAACTGGACAGCATACTCTAGGTGCGGCCGGACCAGAGTCTTGTAGAGCGGGAGAATTATTGTTTTCTCTCTGGAGTTGTTCCCCTTTTTAATGCATGCCTATGGCGTGGGCTCATCTCCCCTTATCCCTGATCGGGCGAGTCAATTTATTTAAGATAAAACTTTTGCCTGTATTTCTGTATGTTCTCAGACATTCCGTGGTATGGATACCCAAAATAGTGTTTTGCCTCATTAATACCACTTTGACCTCCTTTCTGTGGAGCCAGGGTCAGCCTAGATTTAAGTTGATGGTATTGCAAAGACCCTGGGGGGAAGGAGGTCTTGCTTGTCCTGACCTCCATAAATATTTCCTGGCTGCTATGTTGTCACAGGCACATAATTGGTTAATTTCCGATGAGTCCAGATTGGCTGCGGTGCTGGAAGCAGCCTGCCTGGGTTCTTATTAGGCATTGTGGAACCTAATCTATCGTGGGCCCTGTGCACCTTTACACCTGACGATGGCTATGAAGGACGTTGTGAAGTAGTTATTTCTCTGCGCCCTGTACCCCCTGGACATATTTCCCGACATAATCCTCTTTGGTTTAATCCGAAGTTGTCCGAATTTATGTTAATACCTGATCCTAGTCTGTGGGCACTCAAAGGTATTAAATATGTGGACCAAATATGTTCTGGGGGCCAATTACAAACCTTTGATGAACTAAAACCAGAAATACAACCTCCTTAACTCGCATCTGTTTTGGTTTCTGCAACTTAGGCATGCCTTCAATATTCAATTTGAGCATTCCCAACTGGCCCTATATACATTGACTCTAGAAGATTTGCTAAGGGATGAATCCTATGTTTAAGCCCTTATCCAGCATTTATAAAACATTACTGCCCAACGTGCACACGGGACTAGAAGCTCTAAAAGCTAAATGGGTAAGGGACATGAAATGGACATTGAAGAGTGGGAGGACCTATGGGAGTGCTCCTCCTCGCAACTGGACTCGGCCAGGGACAGACTGGTACAGTTAAAAATTACGCATTTGAGTGTATTTTACACCCATGCGCCTACACAGAATATACCCATCTATTTCCGATTCCTGCTGGAGGTGTGCCACGCCTGCGGCAGACTTTATACATATTTTTTGGAGCTGTTCCCTGGTCGAGACCTTTTGGAATGAGGTTACCACAGTCATTCGGACAGTCACTACGGTTCAGATTCCATTGAGGGTGGAAACATGTTTGCTGGGGCTTGTAGATCCGATGGCTCCTAGCAGAGCAGTTAGAACTTTTTTGGGGATACTACTTTATTATGCACGCAAGGCCATCATCATGCGATGGAAATCCTCCTCCGCACCATCAATTAACTTATGGAAACATCTGGTCAATTCAGCCCTGCCATTATACAAAACCACCTATCTGTCTCGAAATTTCATAAAGTGTGGAACATTTGGGTGGAATCCGCTTGTACTAATGCTGATTCTTCAGGTGACAAGTTAATGCTTGGATAGGTAATTAACGGTATATATTGTTGTACAACTCTTCATTTATTCTTCATTAGAGGGAGTCTGGAATCTCTTTACCAGGAAGACTTCCTGGCTTCAATGAACATCACAGATGCTTATATTCATGCTCCCATTTGGCCTGTCCATAGAGTTTTGAGTGTTCACAAAGTTATTGGCACTGGTCCTTGCCTTTCTTCAATTTCCACATTGTGGGATAGCTGGATAATATTCTGTTAAAGCGTGTGTTCTGCCTATGTTTTCAGTCCTAGGTCTGATGGTGACCCCATGCGAGGTGGTGCCGTATGCCTGATTACACTCCAAGCAGATACAGCACAGAATTCTAACTTTGTGGGAAATTTAAAGCTGGTCTGGATCGCCCGGTCACCATCCTATTAACATCCCGGAATTTGGAGCTGTTCGCCTTGCCTTTTCAGAAGTGAACTAGCAGCCTATGTGGACTGTCGATGTGGGTTCAGTCAGACGTGGCTGTGGCTTATATCAACCACGAGGGTGGGACTAGTTGTAATGCTTCAAGCAGTGAACTATGTTGGATTGTGTGGATCACAGCTTCGGAAGTCTATGAATACTATATTCTTAACAGTTAACTTTAACCTTAACAGCTATTGGGTAGGAAGACTCAGATAAGTTTGGAAATACAATTGGTTTTATTTAGAGTGGTAATACACAGCCACGACGGAAAGCTTCAGAGGCAACTTAAGCTTAGTAGCACTACACAGGGAATAAAGTTTATAGGAAACGTAAAGATACTTGCAGTGAGTGGATTCCTGGAGATGGGGTCACCCAGTGGCTTCTTGAGAGATGTACTGGTCTCCTATGTGGAAAGGAACATGTAAAGAGAGTCTCTGACTACTAGAGAGGAAGGGGCTCTGTCCGGCCCAAAAGAGAGATGGTAGTCGGGGCTCTGACCGGCCCAAAAGAGATGATAGTCGGGGCTCTGACCGGCCCAATAGAGAGAGATGACGGCAGTCTTCTGTTGGAGATCTTTACCTGGCATCAGGTTCTTAGCACGAACATCAAGCAAATGGCATTGGCTGTTTAAGTAGGGACAAGAGGAGATGCCAGGTGATGTCGTTGTGACGTCATCAATCTGCCACAGAGTTTGTGGAGATATCAGAGCTCCCAGTGGAAAGATAAGAATATTGCAGGAGAAATGTCGGAGCCTCCAGTGGAGGGATAAAGACATTACAGGAGAGACCCCCCCCCCCCCGAGGGACCCCTCCTGTGGGGGTCAAGGGAGCAGGCCTGTCAGGATTGTGAGAATGGAAGAGGCGGACAAGCCGTGGGGCATGAACCTCGGAGGCGGGTTCCCAGGAGTCATCCTGTGGACCGTAGTTCTTCCAATGGATCAAATACTGTAAGCGGTTTCTATATAGCCAGGAGTCCAGGATCTGAGCGATTTCGTATTCCACCTGGCCGTTAACCTCAACCAGCGGTAGAGGCATTGGAACTCGGCCGGGGAAGGTGTCGGGATGGTAGGGTTTTATCAGGGAGACGTGGAAGGTCGGATGAATACGTAGGGACGACTATAGGTTTAGCCTCACTGCTGCCTGGTTAATCACTGGGTGGATGGGAAAGGACCAATGAATAATCCACAAAATTTGTGTGAAGGCGTCTAAATCTCCGATCTTGTATGAGGGTGGAGTTCTCCTGTGAAGATCGTAGTAGGCCTTTTGTCTGCTTTGGGCTCTAGTGATGTTATCGCGTAGATGAGGAATGAGGTTCTTTAAGGTGTTGATAAAATCTTCAGCCGCAGGGTTGTTGGTAGGTATCTGCTGAGGGATGAAGGAGGGATGGAAACCATAGTTAGCATAAAAAGGTGAACAACCTGTGGTAGTACTGGTATTGTTGTATGCAAACTCAGCTAAGGGAAGTAACTCATGCCAATCATTTTTGTAGGTAAGTACAGTAGCAACAGATATATTGTTCTAGACAGCGATTTACCTTTTCAGTTTGTCCATTCATTTGAGGATGGTAGGCAGTTGATCGATGGTCAATCTGGAGTTTTAGACAGAGAGCTTTCCAGAATCTTGAGATGAACTGTGATCCTCGATCTGACACAATTATGGAAGGGATTCCGTGGAGTTTGAAAACATGTGTCAAGATCTCGGCCGTCTCTTTGGAGTTTGGTAGTTTCGTAAGGGGCATGAAGTGAGCCATTTTGGTAAGGTAGTCGACTGCGACTAGGATTGTGTTGTAACCGCCTGAGCGGGGTAACTCAACGATAAAGTCAAGTGAAATGGCCTGCCATGGTTTTTCGGGTATAGGGAGACTTGTGAGGAGACCTAAAGGGGGTCGAGATTCGTGTTTACAGTGGGCACAAGTCTCGCAGGAGGACACATACTCCCTTACTGACTCCTCCATTTTCGGCCACCAGAAGTGGCGGCGAAGGAGATCAAGGGTCCTGGTGATGCCAGGATGCCCAGCTAGGGGTACGTCGTGAGCAAGTCGAAGAATTTGATGGTGTATCTGAGTCGGTACAGTCTGTTATTTTTGTAGAGGAACCCTTCTTCATCTGTCTCTAACTGCATTGGGGGTTTTTCTGAGGTTAGGGCCTGCTGCAATTCCTCTTTGAGGGTCAAAATGGTGCATAAAATTTTCTGCTGTGGGATGATTTTGGAATTTCTGCCAGTTGTACCTTGGTATTCTTCTAGGCAAGATAGTGAATCAGCCTTTCCATTTTTGGATCCAGGTCGGTAGGTGATGACAAAGTGGAATCTATCGAAGAAAAGAGCCCAGCGTATCTGTCTGGAGGAAAGTGTTTTGTTGCGCTGAATGTATTGGAGGTTTTGATGGTCAGAGTACACTATGAAGGGTAGTGAGGTACCCTCGAGTTGGTGTCTCCAAGTCTCCAGGGCTGATTTCACTGCTAGCAACTCCTTTTCTCCTACTGGGTAATTGATCTCAGCGGAAGTAAGAGATCGGGAATGGTAGGCCACAGGGTGAAGCGGTCCATCAATGGATGATCTTTGGGATAGGATAGCCCCTAGGGCCAGATGGGAGGCATCTACCTCCAGGATGTATTGTAGGTTAGGGTCTGGTAAGCGTAGGATGGGTGCAGTGGTGAACCGACATTTCAGGGTATCGAAGGCCTCCTGAGTTAGTGTATTCCATGCATAGTTGGTGTGAATACTGGTTAGTTGGTTAATGGTTTTACAACTAAGGAAAATTTTTTTATGAATTTACAATAAAAATTTGCGAATCCTAGGAATCTTTGAAGTGCCTTCCTATTCAGGGTCTGGGCCATTTTTGGATACATTTGATTTTACCAGGATCCATCTGTATGCCTTTCTCGGAAATGATGTAACCCAAGAATGTGACGTGTTGGACTCAAAAATGCACTTCTCTAATTTGACATATAAATTATGTGTGTGCAGCCTAGAGAGATCCCATCTGACATGCTTGCGATGGTCTGCGATGTTGTCAGAGTATATAAGTATGTCGTCTAGATATACTACTAGACAAACATCGAGAAGGTCCCTGAAAATGTCGTTCACAAGGAACTGGAAAGTGGCAGGTGCATTGCACAGGCCAAAGGGCATAACCAGGTACTCATAAAGACCGTAACGAGTGCGGAAAGCGGTCTTCCATTCATCACTCTGACGGATTCTGACCAGATTATACGCGCCATTCAAATCGGGTTTGGTAAACAACTTCACCGTTTGCAGATGTTCCAATAATTCTGGGATGAGAGGAAGGGGGTATCTATTTTTCACAGTGATCTTGTTCAGTTCTCTATAATCTATGATGGGACGTTGAGGCTTTGATCCTTGTTCCAGGTAAAAAACATGCCTGCTGCTGCGGGTGATGTGGACGGTCTTATGAAACCTTTTTTCAAATTTTCTTCTATATATTCTTTTAAATGGGCCAATTCAGGCTGTGATAATGAATATATATGTCCAAAAGGAATTTTGCTGCCTGGGAGTAACTCGATAGGACAATCATATGGTCTATGTGGGGGTAGAAGCTCTGCATTCTTTTTGCTGAAGACCTCTGCAATCTTGGTATGCCCTAGGTACCAGGTTGAGTTCCGCTGGGAGCAGTGATTCCACCTGAGATAAAGAAGTCTCTTTGTAACATGTCTCCTGGCAATATTGAGAGGTAAGGAGCACACTTCTGTCTTCCCAATGTAAAGTGGTTTGTGTGTATGCAGCCAGGGAAGACCTAGGATGAGAGGGAAATGGAGAGACATCACATCTAGGCAGATGTATTCTATATGTGTATTTTCTGTCACCATAAGCAGAGGTTGTGATTGTGTAGTGATGGGACCTGAGGTTAAAGTAGTTCCGTCAATAAGTCTAATGCCCTGTACACACGGTCGGACATTGATCGGACATTCCGACAACAAAATCCATGGATTTTTTCCGACGGATGTTGGCTCGAACTTGTCTTGCATACACATGGTCACACAAAGTTGTCGGAAAATCCGATCGTTCTGAACGTGGTGACGTAAAATACGTACATCAGGACTATAAACGGGGCAGTAGCCAATAGCTTTCGTTTCTTAATTTATTCTGAGCATGCGTGGCACTTTGTGTGTCGGATTTGTGTACACACGATCGGAATTTCCGACAACGAATTTTGTTGTCGGAAAATTTTATAGCAAGCTCTCAAACTTTGTGTGTCGGAAATTCCTATGGAAAATGTGTGATTGAGCCTACACACGGTTGGAATTTCCGACAACAAGGTCCTATCACACATTTTCCATCAGAAAATCCTATCGTGTGTACAGGGCATTAGAGATGCCGTTCCCCATTGAAAACGTCAAACGTGTGACGAAACGCGTCTGGGAGGGACGTGCTGACGCCACCACGCTGCGCAATTGAGGACGGGAGTGTGTCCGGAGGCCGGCCGGCCCCGTTTTTCGTTTCTATTTCCCTTCAGCTCGTTTTATTCGACCTATGTAAGTGTCTTTCTGTTTTAATAAATGTGATATAGTCAGTATTACACTATTTGGCTCTCCATTATTTATATGCGGCTGAGCTTGGACGAAGAGGATAAGACGGGGTACACCATTCCAGTTGGAAGTGAGGTTGAGACCATATTACATCCGGCCCATATATCCTTTCTGTCTGGTAAGGGGACAATCCTGAAGGTTTGCCCTATTTATCCCTTGGTGGTGGTTCCTGCGTTTCCACATATCTGCATATGAGGGTCAGCCCTCTGGTAAGCAGCCTGCATCACTATTGTGTCTAACACTGGATATGAGTTTTTTTCCATACTTTTCCATATTTGTATTTTTTCATCTGGAGTGTTTTGTATATGCCGACTATCCATCTCCTATCTGGTAAGCAGGTTTGGAAGTCGTTGCAGCTTACTTTTACTTATTATTTTTATTTTATTTTTATTTTTCACCTATATGTGCATGATTGCATGTCACTCACCTCACTGTCCTAGCTAATTAGCGTAGGATTCTATGATCACACATGATTTAAGGAGTGTTTGGGTGGTCACTTTTTTGTTTGGTGTGGTATTTGTCATAACAATATTACACTATATATATTTTTTATATTTTTTGCACTATATCTGTGGATACACGGGATGAGGGCGCCCTTCCTATTCCATCTGGAGTATACATCTAAAGGCCCAGGCTGGGTTTAAGCCACTCGCCCTTACAAACTTACTTCTGGTAAGCACAACTGATGTTGGAGTGTTCCGCTGATTGTGTTTATCTAACACTGTCTCGTTTGGAGAAAATTTGACCCAGATCAACATTGGGACTATTCATTAATGTTTTTAGGACTATAACGTGGACTCCTTTATCACTTTTAGCGCGGTTTCTTATTGTTTGATTTTATATGGTGGGCTACACTTGTAACCGCAGCTGGCGTGTACTTTTTTCTATCTTCTTAGCGCAGTTTTTTTCTTTGTTTTTCATTAGAGAGACAGGTTTGCATTTAGTGGATATAGGAATTTTATTGGTTTTAACAATATGTGAATCTATGAAGTTTCCACACGCTCCAGTGTCAATCATAGCCTCGAGAGTAATTTGGGTTTGGTCCCACTGCAGAGAGACAAGAATTTTTGAAATAGTCTGGTAAGTGGGGGTTTATTAGCTTGCATAGGTAAGCTGACTTACCCGGTCTTTTCTTCCTGAGTAGGGGGCAGTCTTCAGCGATGTGATGTAGCGCGCCACAATACATACAGAGCTGAAGGGACCTTCTCCTAGACCTCTCGGCTGGGGAAAGTGGTCCCCTAATTGCACCAATCTCCATGGGATCCACAGACTCCTTGGTATGGCCGGAGGGAACCAAATAGGAGACCCCAGAGATTTTCTCAGCTTTCCGTTCGCGCATTCTTCTGTCAATGGATATGCTGAGGAGAATAAGAGCATCCAATGCAGGGGGTATTGTAGTGCGGGCTAAATTATCCTTCAGGGTTTCTGATAAGCCTAGCCGGAATTGATTTTTTTACCGTGATCTGGTTCCACTCGGACTGAGTGGCCCACCGTTTAAATTTGGCGATGTAATCTTCGACAGGGTTTTTCCCCTGTCACAGAGCACGTAAGGCAGACTCAGCGGAGATCTGCTTGCTGGGGTCATCATATAATAGATCCATGGCGGCCCTGAAGTCGCTAAATGAGTTTAGGATTGCATCTTCTTTCTCTATAAAAGTGTTTGCCCTGGCTTGGGGTTCCCCTCTAAGGTAAGAAATGGCTGTACAGACTTTTGTTCTGTCTGTGGCATAAGTTTGTGGTTTAATGTCAAACAACAGTTTACAAGCGTTAATGTATTCTCTGTAGTTTCTCCTATCACCCGAGAAGATGTCTGGTGGGCTTATTTTCGGTTCTGGGTTGTCGGGGTGTGTAACCCGAATAGGGAAGTTATCAGTGACATAGGATTTGATAGTCTGGTTCTCAGTTGAGAGGTTTGAGACCATCTGTGAAAGAGCATCAAGTCTCTGATTGAACGCCCCCAGGTGTGTAACTACCTCCAATTGGATCCATTTTATTCCTATAGGTAGGAAGTTCGTGCTATCTGTAATGCTTCAAGCAGTGAACTATGTTGGATCGTGTGTATCACAGCTTCGGAAGTCTATAAATACTATATTCTTAACAGTTAACTTTAACCTTAACAGCTATCAGGTAGGAAGACTTAGATAAGTTTGGAAATACAATTGGTTTTATTTAGAGTGGTAATACACAGCCACGACGGGGAGCTTCAGAGGCAACTTAAGCTTAGTAGCACTACACAGGGATAAAGTTTAAAGGAAATGTAAAGATACTTGCAGTGAGTGGATTCCTGGAGATGGGGTCACCCAGTGGCTTCCTGAGAGATGTACTGGTCTCCTATGTGGAAAGGAACATATAAGGAGAGTCTCTGACTACTAGAGAGGAAGGGGCTCTGTCCGGCCCAAAAGAGAAATGGTAGTCGGGGCTCTGTCTGGCCTAAAAGAGAGATGGTAGTCGGGGCTCTCTCCAGCCCAAAAGAAATGATAGTCGGGGCTTTGACCGGCCCAAAAGAGAGATGATAGGTGGGGCTCTGACCGACCCAATAGAAAGAGATGACGGCAGTCTTCTGTTGGAGTTCTTTACCTGGCATCAGGTTCTTGGCACGAACGTCAAGCAAATGGCGGCGGCTGTTTAAGTAGGGACAAGAGGAGGAGCCGGGTGATGTCGTTGTGACATCATCAATCTGCGATGAAGTTTGTGGAGATATCAGAGCTCCCAGTGGAAAGATAAGAATATTGCAGGAGAAATGTCGGAGCCTCCAGTGGAGGGATAAAGACATTACAGTAGAAATGTCGGAGCCTCCAGTGGAGGGATAAAGACATTACAGTAGAAATGTCGGAGCCTCCAGTGGAGGGATAAAGACATTACAGGAGAAATGTCGGAGGGATAAGGACATTACACTAGTGGTAGTAGAGTAGTTTAGAAGTAAGCAGACCTAATTCTGCTCAGGGGGAACATCACGTTCTAGAGTTCTCAGCAGTTCACGTTCTGAGTGTAGAACATTGGCAAGCAAACTTTCTCAGCCACCAGGAGCTGGACTTGGGAGAGTGGTCCCCTCACCCAGAAGTGGACGTGGCTGATATGGTCATCTCTACACTGTTAAGTGCCAGAAATTCAACTTTTTGAGAAATCTATAACTGCACCTGGAAGTCTTATTTTGCCTGGTGTGAACAGCAGGTGGTTAGTTCTCCCCACTACCCTGTGGGACGTATTCTGGATTTCCTTCAGTCTGGCCTGGATCTGGAGGGCTTGGCCCTGAGTATGATCAAAGACACATTTCTGCCTTGGCTATTTTTCAGTGGCCACTGGCATCGCACTCTGGCAAAAGCCTTTGCACAAGGGGTTTCTCATATTCCAACCAGAAATTCTCTGGTAGGTCTGAAGGACTTGTATTTGGTACTTTTTGTGCGGCAGGCTCCTCCCTTTGAACCCATTGGGGGTATTTCCTTGACTTTACTTGTGAGATTGTTTTCCTGATTGCCATCACCTCTGCTGTGAGGGTGTCGGAGCTGGCTGCCTCATCTTGTCTCCCTTCCTTGTGGTTCTCAAGAATAAGTTTGTGCTTCTGGAGGGATCTTGCAAGGGGCTCTCTGCATCTCATTCAGGCCTCAGCTGATGCTGCATTTGACCACAAAGTGCTTCAGCCTGCCGTTTTAGTTACGCCTGGCTCTCTTGTTTTGGCTAATTTTGCTGTCGCTTTAACCTCCGCTCTTGGTATTACTTTGGGCATCCCAGTTCTCTATGAATCTGCCTGCGTCTTGTACTGTAGGAACAAGAAAAATAGTTTTGTTGAAATGCATGTAAAATTTTATTTCTTGGAGTACAATACAGGACACACTCCCCTCTGTAGTCTTTGATTGCTTGCTACATAACCGAGAGCAGGAATGGTTATATAGGGGTCCTCACAGCTGCTTCCTTTTTTTTTTTTTCTTCTTGGAAGTGTCTAGTCACTTACTTGTACCTGCCTATAACTTAGTTGTGTCTGAATCTGCCTGTGCCCTGTATTGTACTCCCGGAAATGTATTTTACAGATAAGTCACAAATATAATTTTTCTGCCTGAAAGGGGGAGCTATCATATGGGGGCAGGGTGCTGACTAGTAGGATCTTGATGGCCGGGTGGGTGTCATAGCACTGGAGCTGGGTGATAGTGGGGAGCATTGGCAGAGATGCTTGATGAGGGGAGCTGGATGGCTGAGGAAGTGGTTTTGGGGTGAAGGGTAATATATGGGAGTTTTGGAGAGGAGCTGCATTAATATTAATAAAAACAGTTTATGTAATATTAATCCCCACTCTGCAACAGATTTAACCGCCAATGTGTTTAACAAATGTCTAGTTTACTGTTGCTCAAACAAAATACCACACTGTTGCTACAGTCAATGGGCCCTCAATAAAAAAACTATGGTAAATTTAATCCAGTATACCCAAATTTAAAATGTAGTAGTATGTAGTAGTATGTGTAAAGAAAAAATGAAACCCTAAAAATAGAGTGAATGCATACAAAATATTCAGCTGAACAAATCAGAAGTGATATATGTACTTAACAGTGACTAATAAACACCACGTGAAACAATGTTATAAATCATAAAATAGCGTAATAGTTAATCAAATGTTAATAAACTGTGTAAAGTCCACAGAACATATCCACTGTGATCATCTATGTGAATACATCTTCAAAAGTGCCCAAAATAGTGCTCAGTGCCTTCACCTCCCTCCAGACAGACTCGCCTCTCTGATCAAAGTTTGGGATATAGGGCTTACGGTCAGGGCCAGATTAACGTAGGGGCTATTGGAGCTGCAGCTCCAAGCCCCTACCTTAATATAGGCCCAGCAGGGTTGGACTGACCATTTGGCCACTGCCATCGCCCTACCGATGCAGTCCACTGCCAAAAACCCAGCCCCAAATGCATTTTGAAAAAATAAAATAAAAAATTGTAAAAAAAAATTATAAAAAAATGAAATTAAAATAAAAAACTGCTGACAGCGTCCACTGTCCTATTTACACCACCCACTGCCCTCCACTGCCCCCCCCCCCCCCCCAAAAAAAAAAAAAGCATTGTGGAAAAAAATAATAAAGTAAAATTGAAAAAAAAACATAAAAAACAAAAATAAGAATGTAAACAATAAAAGATTGCAAGAAATAAATGTAAAAAAAGTATACAGAAAATTTGGGCTCATTCCCACGGGTTCTCTTGCACATACAGTGTGATCGAGCAGTTTGTTAAAAATACCTAATTTGTTTTAATAATAATTTGTTTGCGTTTTAATTTTATTTATTAACCATAAAAACGGCCCTCAAATCCTCAGCACCAGGACCATGATGCTCTTAATCCGGCCCTGCTTACGGTCAGTGGCTTTTGACTCCTGCAAACTCCTCTTCATGGGATAATAGTTTTCTCCTTCATTGTTCTCTATATTTTCAGCAGATGTATCATTGTCTCTCTCCAACTGGTTGATCCAGCCTGTTGGTGAGAGATGACCTGAGTCTGATGACTAAATGCATCAGGGCTAGCACTGTCTGTGGTTCCACACTGATCCAGCCTGTTGGGGAGAGAAGAGTGCTTGCAGAGCAAGCAATTTTATTTTTTTTTTATTTTTTCAATTTTCAAAACTTTGTGACAAAAAGTGAGGTCTGCAAAATACTCACTATACCTCTCAGCAAATAGCTTGGGGTGTCTACTTTCCAAAATGGGGTCATTTGGGGGGGGTTTGTGCCACCTGGGCATTCCATGGCCTCCGAAACTGTGATAGGCAGTGAAGAGTGAAATCAAAAATTTACGCCCTTAGAAAGCCTGAAGGCGGTGCTTGGTTTTCGGGATCCCGTGCGCGGCTAGGCTCCCACACATGTGGTATCCCCGTACTCAGGAGAAGCAACAGAATTTATTTTGGGGTGTAATTTCACATATCCCCATGGCATGTTTGAGCAATATATCATTTAGTGCCAACTTTGTGCAAAAAAAAAAAAAAAATTGTCTCTTTCCTGCAACTTGTGTCACAATATAAAATATTCAATGGACTCGACATGCCTCTCAGCAAATAGCTTGGGGTGTCTACTTTCCAAAATGGGGTCATTTAAAGCAAATGCCCTACAGATTAAAATGGTGGGTGTTTCATTTTTTTTTTTTTCACACAGTATTTGCGCAGCAATTTTTCAAACGCATTTTTTGTGGAAAAAACACACTTTTTTAAATTTTAATGCACTAAAACACACTATATTGCCCAAATGTTTGATGAAATAAAAAAGATGATCTTAGGCCGAGTACATGGATACCAAACATGACATGCTTTAAAATTGCGCACAAACGTGCAGTGGCAACAAAGTTAATACATTTTTAAAAGCCTTTAAAAGCCTTTACAGGTTACCACTTTAGATTTACAGATGAGGTCTACTGCTAAAATTACTGCCCTCGATCTGACCTTCGCGGTGATACCTCACATGCATGGTGCAATTGCTGTTTACATTTGACGCCAGACCGACGCTTGCGCGAGAGCAGGGGGGACAGGGGTGCTTTTTTTTTTTTTTTTTTTTTTTTTTTTTTCTTTATTATTTTTTTGCTTTTTTATCTTCTTTTTAAACTGTTCCTTTCATTTTTTTTTTTTTTAAATCATTTTTATTGTTATCTCAGGGAATGTAAATATCCCCTATAATAGCAATAGGTAGTGACAGGTACTCTTTTTTTGAAAAAATTGGGGTCTATTAGACCCTAGATCTCTCCTCTGCCCTCAAATCATCTGACCACACCAAGATCGGTGTGATAAAATGCTTCCCCAATTTCCCAATGGCGCTGTTTACATCCGGCGAAATCTAAGTCACAAAATGCTCGTAGCTTCCGGTTTCTTAGGCCATAGAGATGTTTGGAGCCACTCTGGTCTCTGATCAGCTCTATGGTCAGCTGGCTGAATCACCAGCTGCATTCTCAGGTTCCCTGTTGAGACAGGAGAGCCAGAGAAAAACACGGAAGACGGTGGGGGGGGGGGGGCATTCCCTCCCACTGCTTGTAAAAGCAGTCTAGAGGCTAATTAGCCGCTAGGATTGCTTTTACATGAAAGCCGACCGCTGGCTGAAAAGAATGATACCAAGATGATACCTAAACCTGCAGGCATCATTCTGGTATAACCACTCAAAGTCGTGAATGGCGTACCTGAAGACAAAAAAATGGTTAACAATAAAGCACAGTGAACAGTAAAGTATAAAAAATTGCATACCTGAAAGGCAAACATGATAAAACATAATAACAATAAAACATTGCAGAATAGAATGCAGTAAAAAAGAGCAGAACAATAGAGAGAGAGAGAACAATAAAACAACAATTTTTTTTTTTTTTTTGTTTGTATTTTTTTTTTTTTTTACACTTTTTTTTTTTTTGTAACTGTAACTTTTATAACTGTAACCGGTTCCAGGTTCGGGTCTCTCAAAATGCGATGGCATCTTGGGAGACCCTGTGAAAGTGTGCCTAGTCTGTGCAATGCTGTACCCTACGCTAATACTCAACTAGTGCATGGTAGCGTTCAAAACATTCACCAATGCAAAGACCAGGATTGTCAGGACAGGAGGGACAATAATAGCGGGTGTCACGCCTATATCCGCGCTTGCTGCAGACACAACATCTTTTTTGGGGGGTTTGTTGGGTCGCGGTACTCGGGAGCACATAAAGAAAATGCCTCTCATGCAGCCGACTGCATTTGGTTGGGGATGTGAATGGGGGAAGTACGGGCGCTGCAGAAGCGGTGGGTTCCCAATTAGGATTGGCGAATGCAGCAGGAAGGGCACTATGGGCACGACGGGCCTGTGTTTGTCTTTTTGGTGGCAGCGGGACACTACTTGTGCTTGCCACCTCACCAGCTTGAACTGCACTTATGGGACTCGCCACATCACCAAGTGTTACTGCAGTGCTGGTTTGACTATGACCGGGGTGTACTAGGCCGCTGGCGCTTGCCAGTTCACCAAAACGCTACAAAAAAAACTGTTAGCGATCGCAGGGATCAGGCCTGACTCTGCGAACGCTGCAGTTATGCGTTTAGTAAGTGACAGTGATCGATCGATACTGCACTTGGGTGGGCTGGGCTGGGCCGGGCGGAGGGGCAAAACGCAGGTGCTAGCAGGTATCTGGGCTGATCCCGCTAACACTGGGTTTTTGGGAACCCTAAACTGCTGGGGACGCCAGTATAGATCTGATCGGATCAGATATTGATCCGATCAGATACTCTACCACTAAGGGAGGTGTACGGTGCGTGCGTGGGTGTTGGCGGTACTGGCACTAACCTGACGCTGCCTGGGGCTGGTGCTTGCCAGTTCACCAAAACGCTACCAAAAAAACTGTTAGCGATCGCAGGGATCAGGCCTGACTCTGCGAACGCTGCAGTTATGCGTTTAGTGTTTTGTAAGTGACAGTGATCGATCGATACTGCACTTGGGTGGGCTGGGCTGGGCCGGGCGGAGGGGAAAAATGCAGGTGCTAGCGGGTATCTGGGCTGATCCCGCTAACACTGCGTTTTTGGGAACCCTAAACTGCTGGGGACGCTAGTATAGATCTGATCGGATCAGATATTGATGCGTACAAATACTATACCACTAAGGGAGGCGTATGCTGCGTGCGTGGGTGTTAGCGGTACTGGCGCTAATCTGACGCTGCCTGGGGTGACGCATATCACCGCCGGGCGATCAGGGGGCTAAACCTTTATTCGGTAATAAACGGCGGGTGCCCTGACACTATAATAAATTAACTAACCAGCGTCTCCCGTAGCGGTTATACGGTGATCAGTGGTGAAAGGGTTAATTAGGGGGCAATCAAGGGATTAAAACATTTATTAGATAGTATATGGGGGTCCCTGTCGCTATAAAACGCTGACGGCGAACCTAAATATTTACGTCCCTAACTAGCGTCACCAGCGACACTAATACAGCGATCAGAAAAATGATCGCTTAGTGACACTGGTGACGGGGGGTGATGAAGGGGTTAAAACTTTATTGGGGGGGTTAGGGGGGTACCCTAGACCTACAGGGGGCTAACACTAACTGCCCTACCACTTCTAACTGTCACAAACTGACACCAATGCAGTAATCAGGAAAAAAAAAAAAAAAACAGCTTGGTGTCAGTTTGTGACAGGGGGGGTGATTGGGGGGGGGGCGATCGGGGGGGGGATCGGGGGTTTTTAGTGTGCCTGGCATGTTCTACGGTGTGTGTGTGTTGTGCACTCACTCAGATGTCTTCTCTCCTCGGCGCTGGAACGGAAACTGCCGAGCCGAGGAGAGATGACATCACATCCTCTGCCTGTGTGTACTATACACAGGCAGGGGATGTTTCTCATTGGCTGGGAGCGATCGCGAGGGGGGGCCACGATCGGATGGCCTCCCCCTCATCTCTGATCGCTGCCAGACAAATGCCGACCGCCGCTGGCACCGGGGGGGGTCCAATCGGACCCCCCGCCCGCGGGAAGGCAATCACGTACCAGGTACGTGATTTTGCCTGGCTGTGCCATTCTGCTCACGTATATAGGCCTGAGGCGGTCGGCAAGTGGTTAATAAATGAAACCATCATTTAAAACTGCATTTTGTATTTACTCCGGTTATCTTTGTGTAATAGTAAAATTTGCTTGATGATCTGAGTCAAGTGTAACAAATATGCAAAAAAAAAAAAAAAATCAGAAAGGTGGCAAATACTTTTTCACATCCATTACTATTTACCACCAAACGAAAACCCAATTTTGTCCTGTGTTCAGGCGTTTGTTATCAAGCAGAGTGTGGCCCAAAATTTAATAAGCATTGGATAGGTCCACCAAATGTATAGGATGGTGCGGTCTCTCTGGAGTAATTGGAAAACAAACATTTGGACTTTTCTTAGTAAATTCGTTTATCAGAAATGGACCTTAGTCAGATTTAACACGTTGATGCAACCTTAATCTACTAAGAGGTCAGTCAGTAACCATGCAGTAATCCAGCAGCATTAAGAAAGCTGAGTTCCCACATAGATATCTTTATTATTAATTAGCTTGTTGAAAACCCAACATGCAAATGAATAAGGCTTTAGTATACTCTACATCAGCCATCATTAAATGGCGGCCCGCGGTCCGAACATGGACTGAGCGACTTTCCTGTCTGGGTCGTGAGGCTGCCAGTGTAAAGTCTTCCTTGTTTGGTGGCACAGAGACGCGGTGGCTGGTGTGGCTTCTCTAATGTGTGTGAGGCTGCGAGCGCTATAAGAGTCGGAGTGCCGAGGAGCCGAAGTTGTGAGTGAAACAATCCTGATCCTGCAGCCTGTGACAGTGAGACAGGCAGAGTGGAGCATACCTCCCAACAGTCCCGGATTCTGCGGGACAGCCCCGGATTCGGACTTATGTCCCGCAGTCCCGCTCAGCTGAGCTGTTTCCCGCATTGCCTCCACTGCCACTCACTCTTGTAAAGTGCAGGCAGTTTTCAAGGCTTGTGACCAGCTCCTAGATTGGCCAATCATAAAATAACATTTGCGGAGCCCCATCCTTCCATCAGTGGGGCCCCAGGAGGCAGTAGCAGAGCGGGAACTCTTTTTTTTTTTTTTTTTAATGTATGGGCGGAGGCAGCTAGAGCCGCATTTGCCGACAGTTAGTTTAAAGTTCCGGCCCCCAGCCTAGCTCTCCCTGGCGGAATGATATGGAGGGGATGCCCGTTTGCCTGACTCTCTCAGGAAGTGTTGAGAACAGAAGGCAGGACTGCAGCCAGCGGTGACTGTGAAGGAAAGGTACGTGGAGGGTGTGTGGACTGTTCAGAGGTCATCATCCAGGCACCAGTAGCTGCGGCAGGGCCACAGAGCAGGGACAAGGAGGAAGCAGAAATATGATGGCAACATGTGAGCTGGGGGTGCCGGGAGGAGCGTTTCTGCCACTACAAGGCTGACAGGAGTAGTGACAGTGGCATCATTACTCCTGTCAGCTTAGCTCTGGATGAGAAAAATCAAATCAGGAGAACAGGAGAGAGCCCGGAGGAGGTGCGGAAAGTGCTCTCATTCCTCTCCAGCTTCATGATGTCACTGTAGCACTCCTGCATTGCCACTGTCACAGGGGGGAACTTATCCGCCGAGGGAACTTTCTCGGCAAGACACCGGCTCATCTGCTTTTTTCCCTTCATTCCCCACCACTGACAGCTCCAGCTCCACTACTCCTCTCCATGCAATCAGTGATTCAAGTCCCCCAGCTCTGATTACAGTTCTCCTCCCCCCAAGGCATCTCTAAACCTAATACTCATCTCCTCTTCCCTGTTATCAGTCACTCCTGTCCCCACACAGCAGACCTCTGTTCCCTCTTCACAAAATGCCTGCACTGCACCCTTTCCCTGCCACAAGTTCCTGATAGACTCCTGGGCTCCTCCATTCCCAGATACTTCTCCTGTCCACAGCCCAACTCCCTCCACTTCACCCTGTAATCCAGCCGGCACCATCTCCCTCATAACTGTCTTCATCCTAGGCTTAGGATCCCTGTCTATGGATTTCATATCCCTGGATCAACCCTCCTAACACCCCCCAGTGCCTGATGTAAAGGGGGACTCTTGATGTCACAGGAAGACTGCTGATGTAATTGTAAACTACCAAGGGGAGACTACCAATGTTAAAGGGGCCCCAAATTTAAGGGCCATTGCAGATGTAAAGCAGGACTCTTGCTGTAAAAGGGGACTCTGATGTGAAAGGGTGGCTCTTAATGTAAGGGGTCTTCTGATGTAAAGGGGAACTACTGGTGTGAAGGAGGAGACTTTAATGTGAAGGGGGCACCTGATGTGAAGGGGAGATTCTGATATAAAGGGCGACTAAGTATACCTCAGCCCGTAACTGTATCTGAGTGTATACATGGTGTAGGTTTATGTCAGTGGGCCTCTCACTCATAGCACAGAAATTAAGGAGTATTTTGTGGGTATGAGGACTGCGGGCTGTGTACAGTATATAACACTGTAAAGCCGTAATAAACCCAAAATCAAAAATGTAATATATTTCAGCTTAGTAATCATTAGATGTGGTGGCTGCATTTGTTTTTTTTTGTTTTTTAATTTTCACCTGGTGATCTGCTCAGTAACGCAGAGCAGTATTAGTGAGACACAACTCTGGATGAAAGAGCAATGGGGGCACCTTTGAACAGAAACATTGTCAGTCTGGAAGGAAGGGAGAGTTAGATGGACTAGAAGATTTAAATACACTAATACTTTATAAGCAATTGCAGCAAACATATTTTTTCTTTCAGGATAAAGGTCTTACATAAAAAAAAAGCTGATCATTGTAAGCACCCATGTCAATGGTAAATGACTACATCTGCAGGACAGCTTGTTCTTTGGAAAAACAAAAAAAACATACTGGCTGGATCACCAGGTGAAAATAGAAGAAAACCTAAAAAAGAAAGAAAAAGAAAACTAATGCAGCCATCACATCTAAGAATTTGTAAGCTGAAATATAATGTTTGCTTGTGGGTTTAATACTGCTTTAGACTCTATTTAACATGTTCCTTTAAGCCACCTCAAAATTCAACGCATTTAAGCCACGCCCATTATTGTCGCGATGCGCTCCGCATGTCTTTTCCATCCCTAGGTGTCCCTCATTCTCAAGTTCCAAAGTTGTGAGGTATGAGGTTATATTCGTGGACACAGAGGGGTTTCTCCACAACACCAGTCGCCGTAGGAATTTGGACCGTCGTGTCTGCATGAAGGGAGGTAAGAACGAAAACATTTTTATTATCCCTCCACTTCATAGCGAGCAAGTTATTACACTTGAAGCAGGCTCTCTCCCCCAGCCTAAGATGGGAATCTACAAGCCACTGGGGAAAGCCCCGGCGATTAGGTCACACGGTGCCACATGCTCCAATCTGTTGATCAAAAAGGTGACTAAAAAGTGGCATTATAATTAATTAATAATTGTCCACGTACAAGTGGTACCCCTTTCCGAATAAGGGTGACACCAAGTCCCACACAATCTTGCCAGTGCTTCCTATGTAGTCAGGGCAGTTTGTCGGCTCTACGTGACTATCTTTGCCCTCAAAACCATAAAACTACATGTATAGCCTGTGGCCCTGTCACAGAGCTTATATATCTTGACCCCGTATCTGGAACGCTTGCTGGGAAGGTACTGTTTGAATGACAAGCGGCTAGAAAACTTAATCAGGGACTCATCAACGCAGACAACTTAACGGGGAGTAAACAAGTCTGCAAAACGTTGGTTGAAGTGGTTTACGAGGGGCCAAATTTTGTAGAGCCGATCGTATCCAGGGTCTCCACGAGGAAGACAGAGTTCATTGTTGTTGAAGTGCATGAACCGCAAAATCTGCTCGTATCGTGCCCTGGTCATGGAGGCAGAGAACAAGGGCATATGGTGAATTGGGTCAGTGGATCAATATGACCACAACTCACGCTTTTAACCACTTCAGCCCCGGAAGGATTTACCCCCTTCCTGACCAGAGCACTTTTTACAATTCGGCACTGCGTCGCTTTAACTGCTAATTGCGCGGTCATGCAATGGTGTACCCAAACGGAATTTGCGTCCTTTTCTTCCCACAAATAGAGCTTTCTTTTGATGGTATTTGATCACCTCTGCCGTTTTTATTTTTTGCGCTATACACGGAAAAAGACCGAAAATTTTGAAAAAAAATGATATTTTCTACTTTTTGTTCTAAAAAAAATCCAATAAACTCAATTTTAGTCATACATTTAGGCCAAAATGTATTCGGCCACATGTCTTTGGTAAAAAAAATGTCAATAAGCGTATATTTATTGGTTTGCGCAAAAGTTATAGCGTCTACAAACTAGGGTACATTTTCTGGAATTTACACAGCCTTTAATTTATGACTGCCTATGTCGTTTCTTGAGGTGCTAAAATGGCAGGGCAGTACAAAACCCCCACAAATGACCCCATTTTGGAAAGTAGACACCCCAAGGAATTTGCTGAGAGGCATGTTGAGCCCATTGAATATTCATTTTTTTTGTCCCAAGTGATTGAATAATGACAAAAAAAAAAAAAAAAAAAAAAAATTACAAAAAGTTGTCACTAAATGATATATTTCTCACACAGGCCATGGGCATATGTGGAATTGCACCCCAAAATACATTTAGCTGCTTCTCCTGAGTACGGGGATACCACATGTGTGGGACTTTTTGGGAGCCTAGCCGCGTACGGGGCCCCGAAAACCAATCACTGCCTTCAGGATTTCTAAGGGCGTACATTTTTGATTTTACTCCTCACTACCTATCACAGTTTTGAAGGCCATAAAATGCCCAGATGACATAAAACCCCCCCAAATTACCCCATTTTGGAAAGTAGACACCCCAAGCTATTTGCTTTGAGGCATGTTGAGTCCATGGAATGTTTTATATTTTGACACAAGTTGCGGGAAAGTGAGAAATTTTTTTTTTTTTTTTTTTTTTTTTGCACAAAGTTGTCACTAAATGATATATTGCTCACACAGGCCATGGGCATATGTGGAATTGCACCCCAAAATACATTTAGCTGCTTCTCCTGAGTATGGGGATACCACATGTGTGGGACTTTTTGGGAGCCTAGCCGCGTACGGGACCCCGAAAACCAATCACTGCCTTCAGGAATTCTAAGGGCGTACATTTTTGATTTTACTCCTCACTGCCTATCACAGTTTCGGAGGCCATGGAATGCCCAGGTGGCACAAACCCCCCCCCCAAATGACCCCATTTTGGAAAGTAGACACCCCAAGCTATTTGCTGAGAGGCATGGTGAGTATTTTGCAGCTCTCATTTGTTTTTGAAAATAAAGAAAGACGAGAAAAAAAAATTTTTTTTTTCTTTTTTCAATTTTCAAAACTTTGTGACAAAAAGTGAGGTCTGCAAAATACTCACTATACCTCTCATCAAATAGCTTGGGGTGTCTACTTTCCAAAATGGGGTCATTTGGGGGTTTTTTTTGCCACCTGGGCATTCCATGGCCTCCGAAACTGTGATAGGCAGTGAAGAGTGAAATCAAAAATTTACGGCCTTAGAAAGCCTGAAGGCGGTGCTTGGTTTTCGGGGTCCCGTACGCGGCTAGGCTCCCAAAAAGTCTCACACATGTGGTATCCCCGTACTCAGGAGAAGCAACAGAATGTATTTTGGGGTGTAATTTCACATATTCCCATGGCATGTTTGAGCAATATATCATTTAGTGACAACTTTGCGCAAAAAAAAATAAAAAAAATAAAAAATTGTCTCTTTCCCGCAACTTGTGTCACAATATAAATTATTCCATGGACTCAACATGACTCTCAGCAAATAGCTTGGGGTGTCTACTTTCCAAAATGGGGTCATTTGGGGGGGTTTTGAACTGTCCTGGCATTTTATGCACAACATCTAGAAGCTTATGTCACACATCACCCACTCTTCTAACCACTTGAAGACAAAGCCCTTTCTGACACTTATTGTTTACATAAAAAAATAATTTTTTTTTGCAAGAAAATTACTTTGAACCCCCAAACATTATATATTTTTTTTAAAGCAAATGCCCTACAGATTAAAATGGTGGGTGTTTCATTTTTTTTTTTCACACAGTATTTGCGCCGCAATTTTTCAAACGCATTTTTTGGGGAAAAAACACACTTTTTTACATTTTAATGCACTAAAACACACTATATTGCCCAAATGTTTGATGAAATAAAAAAGATGATCTTAGGCCGAGTACATGGATACCAAACATGACATGCTTTAAAATTGCGCACAAACGTGCAGTGGCGACAAACTAAATACATTTTTAAAAGCCTTTAAAAGCCTTTACAGGTTACCACTTTAGATTTACAGAGGAGGTCTACTGCTAAACTTACTGCCCTCGATCTGACCTTCGCGGCGATACCTCACATGCATGGTGCAATTGCTGTTTACATTTGACGCCAGACCGACACTTGCGTTCGCCTTAGCGCGAGAGCAGGGGGGACAGGGGTGCTTTTTTTTTTTTTTTTTTTTTTTCTTTATTATTATTATTTTTTTATCTTATTTTTAAACTGTTCCTTTCATTTTTTTTTTAAATCATTTTTATTGTTATCTCAGGGAATGTAAATATCCCCTATCATAGCAATAGGTAGTGACAGGTACTCTTTTTTGCAAAAATTGGGGTCTATTAGACCCTAGATTTCTCCTCTGCCCTCAAAGCATCTGACCACACCAAGATCGGTGTGATAAAATGCTTTCCCAATTTCCCAATGGCGCTATTTACATCCGGCGAAATCTAAGTCATAAAATGCTCGTAGCTTCCGGTTTCTTAGGCCATAGAGATGTTTGGAGCCACTCTGGTCTCTGATCAGCTCTATGGTCAGCTGGCTGAATCACCGGCTGCATTTTCAGGTTCCCTGTTGAGACAGGAGAGCCAGAGAAAAACACAGAAGACGGTGGGGGGGGGGGGGCATTCCCTCCCACTGCTTGTAAAAGCAGTCTAGAGGCTAATTAGCCGCTAGGATTGCTTTTACATGAAAGCCGACCGCTGGCTGAAAAGAATGATACCAAGATGATACCTAAACCTGCAGGCATCATTCTGGTATAACCATTCAAAGTCGTGAATGGCGTACCTGAAGACAAAAAAATGGTTAACAATAAAGCACAGTAAACGGTAAAGTATAAAAAATTGCATACCTGAAAAACAAACATGATAAAACATAATAACAATAAAACATTGCAGAATAGAATACAGTAAAAAAGAGCAGAACAATAGAGAGAGAGAATAGAGAGAGAAAGAACAATAAAACGACAACTATTTTTTTTTTATTTTATATTTTTGTATGTGTTTTTTTTTTTTTCTTTTTTTGTAACTAACTTTTATAACTGTACCCGGTTCCAGGTTCGGGTCTCTCAAAATGCGATGGCATCTTGGGAGACCCTGTGAAAGTGTGCCTAGTCTGTGGAATGCTGTACCCTACGCTAATAGTCAACTAGTGAATGGTAGCGTTCAAAACATTCACCAATGCAAAGACCAGGATTGTCAGGACAGGAGGGACAATAATAGCGGGTGTCACGCCTATATCCGCGCTTGCTGCAGACACAACATCTTTTTTGGGGGGGTTCGTTGGGTAGGGGTACTCGGGAGGACATAAAGAAAATGCCTCTCATGCAGCCGACTGCATTTGGTTGGGGATGTGAATGGGGGAAGTACGGGCGCTGCAGAAGCGGTGGGTTCCCAATTAGGATTGGCGAATGCAGCAGGAAGGGCACTATGGGCACGACGGGCCTGTGTTTGTCTTTTTGGTGGCAGCGGGACACTACTTGTGCTTGCCACCTCACCAGCTTGAACTGCACTTATGGGACTCGCCACGTCACCAAGTGTTACTGCAGTGCTGGTTTGACTACGACCGGGGTGTACTAGGCCGCTGGCGCTTGCCAGTTCACCAAAACGCTACCAAAAAATCTGTTAGCGATCGCAGGGATCAGGCCTGACTCTGCGAACGCTGCAGTTATGCGTTTAGTGTTCTGTAAGTGACAGTGATCGATCGATACTGCACTTGGGTGGGCTGGGCTGGGCCGGGCGGAGGGGCAAAACGCAGGTGCTAGCAGGTATCTGGGCTGATCCCGCTAACACTGCGTTTGTGGGAACCCTAAACTGCTGGGGACGCTAGTATAGATCTGATCGGATCAGATATTGATCCGTTCAGATACTATACCACTAAGGGAGGCGTATGCTGCGTGCGTGGGTGTTAGCGGTACTGGCGCTAATCTGACGCTGCCTGGGGCTGGTGCTTGCCAGTTCACCAAAACGCTACCAAAAAAACTGTTAGTGATCGCAGGGATCAGGCGTGACTCTGCGAACGCTGCAGTTATGCGTTTAGTGTTTTGTAAGTGACAGTGATCGATTGATACTGCACTTGGGTGGGCTGGGCCGGGCGGACGGGAAAAACGCAGGTGCTAGCAGGTATCTGGGCTGATCCCGCTAACACTGCGTGTTTGGGAACCCTAAACTGCTGGGGACACTAGTATAGATCTGATCGGATCAGATATTGATCCGTTCAGATACTATACCACTAAGGGAGGTGTACGGTGCGTGCGTAGGTGTTAGCGCTACTGGCGCTAACCTGACGCTGCCTGGGGCTGGTGCTTGCCAGTTCACCAAAACGCTACCAAAAAAACTGTTAGCGATCGCAGGGATCAGGCCTGACTCTGCGTACGCTGCAGTTATGCGCTTAGTGTTTTGTAAGTGACAGTGATCGATCGATACTGCACTTGGGTGGGCTGGGCTGGGCTGGGCCGGGCGGAGGGGCAAAACGCAGGTGCTAGCAGGTATCTGGGCTGATCCCGCTAACACTGCGTTTTCGGGAACCCTAAACTGCTGGGGACGCTAGTATAGATCTGATTGGATCAGATATTGATGCGTTCAGATACTATACCACTAAGGGAGGTGTATGCTGCGTGCGTGGGTGTTAGCGGTACTGGCGCTAATCTGACGCTGCCTGGGGCGACGCATATCACCGCCGGGCGATCAGGGGGCTAAACCTTTATTCGGTAATAAACGGCGGGTGCCCTGACACTATAAAAAATAAACGAACTAACCAGCGTCACCCGTAACAGTTATACGGTGATCAGTGGTGAAAGGGTTAACTAGGGGGCAATCAAGGGGTTAAAACATTTATTAGGTAGTATATGGGGGTCCCTGTCGCTATAAAACGCTGACGGCGAACCTAAATATTTATGTCCCTAACTAGCGTCACCAGCGACACTAATACAGCGATCAGAAAAATGATCGCTTAGTGACACTGGTGACGGAGGGTGATCAAGGGGTTAAAACTTTATTAGGGGGGGTTAGGAGGGTACCCTAGACCTAAAGGGGGCCTAACATTCACTGCCCTAACACACTAACTGTCACAAACTGACACCAATACAGTAATCAGAAAAAAAAAAAAAAAAAAAAAAAAAACCTGCTTTGTGTCAGTTTGTGACAGGGGGGGGGGGGTGATTGGGGGGGGATCGGGGGGCGATCGGGGGGGGGATCGGGGTGTAATGTGTGCCTGGCATGTTCTACTGTGTGTGTGTGTGTTGTGCACTCACATTCCAGTCTTCTCTCCTCGGCCCGGAACGGAAAATACCGAGCCGAGGAGAGATGACATCATTTCCTCTGCCTCTGTGTACAATACAGAGGCAGGGAAATGATCCCATTGGCTGGGAGCGATCGCGAGGGGGGGGCCACAAATGGATGGCCTCCCCCTCACCACCGATCGCCGGGGGACATTTGCCGACCGTCGCAGGCACCGGGGGGGGGTCCGATCGGACCCCCCACCCGCGGGCAGGCAGGGACGTACAGGTAAGCCCTTTTGCCTGCCCGTGCCGCCCTGTCGACGTACATCTGTGTGCGGCGGTCGGCAAGTGGTTAAGTTATGCCCATGTTGAGGGAAAGGCCCAGAAAGATCTTAAATTCGGAAACCGTAATTGGTTTCCAATCTCTGGCAAGGGAGGCCTGGGGAATAGTGGCGATGTGTTGACCAGCGTACAAATTGCTTTGGTCCACAATAGATCTATAGAGATCTTCGGTGAAAAACAGAGAATAAAAATCAAGTGACGTAAAATCAACTGTTTCCACCTGAATTCCGGGTTGGCCAGTGAATGGGGGAAGTACGGGTGCTGCAGAAGTGGTGGGTTCCCAATTAGGATTGGCGAATGCAGCAGGAAGGGCACTATGGGCACGATGGGCCTGTGTTCGTCTTCTTGGTGGCAGCGGGACACTACTAGTGCTTGCCACCTCACCAGCTTGAACTGCACTTATGGGAATCGTCACATCACCAAGTGTTACTGCAGTGCTGGATGTACGACCAGGGTGTACTAGGCCGCTGGTGCTTGCCAGTTTACCAGAAGGAATAGCGACGCTAGTACTGCTCTGCTCCATACGAGGGACCTGCAATTCTTGCACCTCAACAACAACAGAAGAAGATCGGGGTCTGGTAGCCTGACCTTGGCAGGGACCACAACTCCGTCAGAGCTATCTGTCATGGAGCCTCTGTCCTCTACAGGATCATATTCTGAGCCTGAATCTGACAGATGAGTGACTTCCTCTTCACTATCTGTCATGCTCAGAAACGTGTAGATCTCTTCACTAGTGTACCTTCGATTTGCCAATTTGGGCTTTAAATTTAGGGGTACACTAGTGAGACTTACAGGCAATAAAGCTCCTGACTGTTAGCGACTGATTCAAAACGCTACCAAAAAACTGTTAGCGATCGCAGGGATCAGGCCTGACTCTACGAACGCTGCAGTTATGTGTGCTTAGTGTTTTGTAAGTGTCAGTGTTTGATCGATACTGCACTTGGGTGGGCTGGGCAAGGCTGGGCCGAGGGGCAAAACGCAGGTGCTAGCAGGTATCTGGGCTGATCCCGCTAACACTGCGTTTTTGGGAACCCTAAACTGCTGGGGATGCTAGTATAGATCTGATCGGATCAGATATCGATCCGTTCAGATACTATAGCACTAAGGGAGGTGTATGCTGCGTGCGTGGGTGTTAGCGGTACTGACGCTAAACTGACGCTGCCTGGGGTGACGCAGACATTATCTGACCCTAAAAACGTAACTTATATCACCGCCGGGCAATTAGGGGGTTAAACCTTTATAAGGTAATAAACGGCGTGTGCCCTAAAACTATAATAAACTATAAAAAACAAACTAACTAACCAGCGTCACCCGTAACACTTATATGGTGATCGCTGGTGAAAGGGTTAACTAGGGGGCAATCAGGGGGTTAAAACCTTTAGTAGGTAGTATATGGGGGTCCCTGTCGCTATAAAACACTGACAGCGAACCTATATACTTACCTCCCTAACTAGCGTCACCTGTATCACTAATACAGCGATCAGAAAAACGATCGCTTTGTGACACTGGCGACGGGGGGTGATCAAGGGGTTAACCTTTATTAGGGGGGGTTAGGGGGGTACCCCAGACCTAAAGGGGGCTAATCCTAACTGCCCTAACACTTATAACTGTCACAAACTGACACCAATGCAAAAAAAAAACCTGCTATTGGTGTCAGTGTGACAGGGGGTACAGGGGGTGTGATGGGGGGTGAAAAGTGTGCCTAGTGTGTTCTACTGTTAGTGTAGTGTTGGTGTAACTTACATTGATGTCTTCTCTCCTCGGCGCCGGAACGAAAAGACCGGCTCGAGGAGGGATGACATCACTTCCTCTCCCTCTGTTTACATTACAGAGGCAGAGGAAGGATTTCATTCGCCAGGAGCGATCGGGAGGGGGTGGCCACGAATGGATGGCCTCCCCCTCACCTCTCATCACCCGCAAACAAATGCCGGCCGCCTCAGGCACCGGGGGGGGGTCTGATTGGACCCCCCACCCGCGGGACGCAGATCACGTAGAGGGTTCTTTACTGTAAGAACGTACAGGTAATTCTGCCTGCCCGTGCCATTCTGCCGACGTACATCGGCGTGAGGCGGTCGGCAAGTGCTTAAACCATTGCTGGAAGTGTTACAAGATAGATGCTCACTTGATCTACCACTGGGGATTCCCCTTCAGCCTTTCCGTTACTAAAGGAGGTCAGCAGGTTACTTTAAGGAACAAGTCGGATCTACCCCATTTTCTTGCCGCCTTGGCCTCCCCAAGATGGACATCCCAGAGTGGTGTTCTTGCCCGGTGATCCCAGCATTGACTCGCCGTGAACTTTGGCAACAAGCACGTCGCAGACGCCGCAACAAGCCACGAAGAGACCCCACTGCCTCTGCCGAACAGGGTCCTCCCTCTTCCTCAAGTGTACGCTGAATGACTGTTCCAGTGCCTGAAGACTCTGCCCTCCCCTTTCCCCCATTTTTCCTAACTCTCACCTTTGTTTTCAGGATTGCTATTGCTGCTGTAGATCATCCGAATGCACATCCATACCATGGAAGTGCTCATTGACTGGAGCACCCCTCTTGATGGGTTTTCGCCTGATGCCGCCATTTACCCCCCATAGGTGGACTCTTGGAAGTTATCCTCCTCGGACGAGGACATCCACGGTGCGTGGATCACCTGCACCATATTGGGCTGGCTAGCCATGAGGTGGACCTTGCACCGTTGATTTTAGGAATACTTACTCGCCTGATGGGCACCTTGTCTATTACTTGTTTTGTGTTATGTATGTCTTTTTCTTTTTTTGGGTTGCACTCATATGTTTTCTCTTTTCAGCACCTCAGGTTTTTTTTTGGGTCAGTATGCTGCGGCGGAGTGGCATTTGCGATACATAAACACTGCCCATTCATCCCCCTGGACCACTATGTGGATCCCAATGGCAGATTTGTCTTTCTGAAAGGCACTCTGTTCGGTCGCAGACTGACCCTCGTGGCGCTGTATGCACCAAATTCCAGTCAATTGGCGTTCCTAGACAAGCTACTAGATTCCCTGTCTGCGTTTCGTGAGGGGCAGCTGGTGGTCGGTAGAGACTTTAATGTCTGTCCCAACCCACAGATGGACACCTCCTCCGATTGCTCCACACACTCGTTCACATTTCTTAACCACTTCAGCCCCGGAAGGATTTACCCCCTTCCTGACCAGAGCACTTTTTACAATTTGGCACTGCGTCGCTTTAACTGCTAATTGCGTGGTCATGCAATGCTGTACCCAAACGAAATTTGCGTCCTTTTCTTCCCACAAATAGAGCTTTCTTTTGATGGTATTTGATCACCTCTGCTGTTTTTATTTTTTGCGCTATAAACGGAAAAAGACCGAAAATTTTGAAAAAAAAATGATATTTTCTACTTTTTGTTATAAAAAAAATCTAATAAACTCAATTTTAGTCATACATTTAGGCCAAAATGTATTCGGCCACATGTCTTTGGTAAAAAAAAATGTCAATAAGCGTATATTTATTGGTTTGCGCAAAAGTTATAGCATCTACAAACTAGGGTACATTTTCTGGAATTTACACAGCTTTTAGTTTATGACTGCCTATGTCATTTCTTGAGGTGCTAAAACTGCAGGGCAGTACAAATCCCCCCAAATGACCCCATTTTGGAAAGTAGACACCCCAAGGAAATTGCTGAGAGGCATGTTGAGCCTATTGAATATTTTTTTTTGTCCCAAGTGATTGAATAATGACAAAAAAAAATTAACAAAAAGTTGTCACTAAATGATATATTGCTCACACAGGCCATGGGCATATGTGGAATTGCACCCCAAAATACATTTAGCTGTTTCTCCTGAGTATGGGGATACCACATGTGTGGGACTTTTTGTGAGCCTAGCCGTGCACGGGGCCCCGAAAACCAAGCACCGCCTTCAGGATTTCTAAGGGCATAAATTTTTGATTACACTCCTCACTACCTATCACAGTTTTGAAAGCCATAAAATGCCAAGATGGCACAAAACCCCCCCAAATGACCCCATTTTGGAAAGTAGACACCCCAAGCTCTTTGCTGAGAGGCATGGTGAGTATTTTGCAGCTCTCATTTGTTTTTGAAAATGAAGAAAGACAAGAAAAATGTATTTTTTTTTTCAATTTTCAAAAATTTGTGACAAAAAGTGAGGTCTGCAAAATACTCACTATACCTCTCAGCAAATAGCTTAGGGTGTCTATTTTCCAAAATGGGGTCATTGGGGGGGGGGGGGGTTGTGCCATCTGGGCATTCCATGGCCTCCGAAACTGTGATAAGCAGTGAAGAGTGAAATCAAAAATTTACGCCCTTAGAAAGCCTGAAGGCGGTGCTTGGATTTCGGGGTCCCGTACGCGGCTAGGCTCCCAAAAAGTCTCACACATGTGGTATCCCCGTACTCAGGAGAAGCAACAAAATGTATTTTGGGGTGTAATTTCACATATTCACATGGCATGTTTGAGCAATATATCATTTAGTGACAACTTTGTGCAGAAAAAAAAAAAAATTCTCTTTTTCCCGCAACTTGTGTCACAATATAAAATATTCCATGGACTCGACATGCCTCTCAGCAAATAGCTTGGGGTGTCTACTTTCCAAAATGGGGTCATTTGGGGGGGGGTTGAGCTGTCCTGGCATTTTATGCACAACATTTAGAAGCTTATGTCACACATCACCCCTCTTCTAACCACTTGAAGACAAAGCCCTTTCTGACACTTTTTGTTTACATGAAAAAATTATTTTTTTTTGCAAGAAAATTACTTTGAACCCCCAAAAAGGACCCTATTTTGGAAAGAAAACACCCCAACGTATAATCTATGAGGCATAATGTGTCTTTTGAACATGTCATTTTTTTTCTACAAGCTTTTGGAAAATGTGGAAAAATTAAAACGCATTTTTTTTTACACAAAGTTGTCCATTTATACAATATTTCTAACACATAGCAGGTACATACCAAAAATTACACCCCAAAATAGATTCTCCTACTCCTCCTGAGTACGACGATACCACATGTGTGAGACTTCCACAGCCTGGCCACATACAGAGGCCCAACATGCACATCCCCGAGCTGATGCAAGTGCCCAGCGGTCTCGATCACCGCCGGGCTCCCGCAATCACCCCTGAGACACGGAGAACCCGGAACTGTGTGTGTAAACACACAGTTTCCGGTTCTCTGAGGGGAGAAGTGACAGATCGTCTGTTCATACAAAGTATGAACAGCGATCTGTTATCTTCCCTGCACAGTCCCCATCCCCCTTCAGTTAGAACACATACTAGGACACACTTAACCCCCTCACTGCCCCCTAGTGTTAATCCCTTCACTGCCAGTGACATTTTTACAGTAATCAATGCATTTTTAATCGCATTGATCGCTGTATTAATGCCAATGGTCCCAAAAATGTATCAAAATTGTCCAATGTGTCGGCTATAATGTCGCAGTCACGATAAAAATTGCAGATCGCAGCCATTACTAGTAGAAAAAAAATGTATAAAAATGCTATAAATCTATCCCCTATTTTGTAGACGCTATAACTTTTGCGCAAACCAATCAATATACGCTTATTGCGATTTTTTTTTTTTACCAAAAATATGTAGAAGAATACATATAAGCCTAAACTGAGGAAAATCGTGAAATAAAATAAAATAAAACTGCTGCGCCAACTCAATAGACTCGAGCAGCCAGCACTAACAAATAGACAAATTGTATGTGAAAATCGAGAGTATAAAGTGCAGCGCTATATTTAAATGAGAAATACTTATATATGTGAACATAATATGTAAGTAACCTCTGTATAAATGTATGGTGAAACCACCACCTTTATTAAATCTGTGTCAGTGACGGCTCTGATCAAGAACCTGTGAACTAAATAAACTCAAATAAAAAAGTGTTGTTGTATTCTAGTATGACAATCCCCACATTATATATCAGAAAAACTATATAAATGGTATAACCTTATATTTACTCAAAAATAGGTATAGGAAAGGTATTCCGTAGTCAACTGGAGTCCTCCACCGGATATCTCTCACTTGGCATTCCTGTGGAACCTAAGAGATTAATGAGAGGAGGACCAGAGAGACAGGATCAAACAGCCTTCATACACAATGCAAAAGGATTAACCTCTTAGGTTCCACAGGAATGCCAAGTGAGAGATATCCGGTGGAGGACTCCAGTTGACTACGGAATACCTTTCCCCATCCAAGAGGACGAGGCCCCATCCAGGAGGGTTTAAAGTGGTGTGATACATCTCAGCCCCCATCCCCAGGATCGGAGACATCTCTAATTCTACCGTTCAAACGGTAAAAGCCTGCATGACTCACCGCCAACGGCCAGTGAGTCCACCGGCTCTGGTAAGGGCATTTTATGTACATCTCGTATATTTGAATGCAAGAAGAATTTCCATGGTTTTGAACATGCACCTAGCAGGACGAGATTCACATACACGTTTTTGGGATCACCTTCACATTTGAATGAACTGTTATAACCTGAGAGACTTGTTCAAATTCACTTGTATTTTCCACTCCCCCATGATTATGGTTGAGTTCCATCTATTCATATTGGTCACTTTTTTATGAGGATATTTTTGAGTAAATATAAGGTTACACCATTTATATAGTTTTTCTGATATATAATGTGGGGATTGTCATACTAGAATACAACACTTTTTTATTTGAGTTTATTTAGTTCACAGGTTCTTGATCAGAGCCGTCACTGACACAGATTTAATAAAAGTGGTGGTTTCACCATACTTTTATACAGAGGTTACTTACATATTATGTTCACATATATAAGTATTTCTCATTTAAATATAGCGCTGCACTTTATACTCTCGATTTTCACATACAATTTGTCTAATTGTTAGTGCTGGCTGCTCGAGTCTATTGAGTTGGCGCAGCAGTTTTATTTTATTTTATTTCACGATTTTCCTCAGTTTAGGCTGATATGTATTCTACATATTTTTGGTAAAAAAAAAAAAATCGCAATAAGCGTATATTGATTGGTTTGCGCAAAAGTTATAGCGTCTACAAAATAGGGGATAGATTTATAGCATTTTTATAAATTTTTTTCTACTAGTAATGGCTGCGATCTGCAATTTTTATCGTGACTGCGACATTATAGCCGACACATCGGACAATTTTGACACATTTTTGGGACCATTGGCATTAATACAGTGATCAATGCAATTAAAAATGCATTGATTACTGTAAAAATGTCACTGGCAGTGAAGGGATTAACACTAGGGGGCAGTGAGGGGGTTAAGTGTGTCCTAGTATGTGTTCTAACTGAAGGGGGATGGGGACTGTGCAGGGAAGATAACAGATCGCTGTTCATACTTTGTATGAACAGACGATCTGTCACTTCTCCCCTCAGAGAACCGGAAACTGTGTGTTTACACACACAGTTCCGGGTTCTCCGTGTCTCAGGGGTGATCGCGGGAGCCCGGCGGTGATCGAGACCGCTGGGCACTCGCATCAGCTCGGAGGTGTGCATGTTGGGCCTCTGTATGTGGCCAGGCTGTGGAAGTCTCACACATGTGGTATCGTCGTACTCAGGAGGAGTAGGAGAATCTATTTTGGGGTGTAATTTTTGGTATGTACCTGCTATGTGTTAGAAATATTGTATAAATGGACAACTTTGTGTAATAAAAAATGCGTTTTAATTTTTCCACATTTTCCAAAAGCTTGTAGAAAAAAAATGACATGTTCAAAAGACACACTATGCCTCATAGATTATACGTTGGGGTGTTTTCTTTCCAAAATAGGGTCCTTTTTGGGGCGTTTCCTCTGTCCTGGTGCTCCAGGGCCTTCAAAAGTGTAAGAGGTAGTCAAGAAATTATGTGTGTAATTTATGCTCCTAGAACGCCCGAAGGTGCCCCCTTAATGTTGGGCCTCTGTATGTGGCCACGCTGTGTAAAAGTCTCACATGTGTGGTATCGCTATACTCAGGAGGAGTAGCAGAATGTGTTTTGGGGTGTAATTTGTGGTATGCATATGCTGTGTGTGAGAAACATCTCAAAGCATAACGTAACAGTAAGGTCCATAAACACATAAACTCTAGTGTTATATAAAAGGGATATAAGATACAGGTTCAAGGCACTAAAGGGTTTTCAGCAGAGATGAGAATATCAAGTAATTGCAAGGCATGAATTAGATTGTAAATATAGTGGAGACGGAAAGTATTCAGACCCCGTTAAATTTTTCACTCTTTGCTATATTGCAGCCATTTGCTAAAATCATTTACGTTCAAACACAGAATTGTTGACATTTTTGCAGATTTATTAAAAAAGAAAAAAACTGAAATATCACATGGTCCTAAGTATTCAGACCCTTTGCTGTGACACTCATATATTTAACTCAGGTGCCGTCCATTTCTTCTGGTCATCCTTGAGATGGTTCTACACCTTCATTTGAGTCCATCTGTGTTTGATTATACTGATTGGACTTGATTAGGAAAGCCACACACCTGTCTATATAAGACCTTACAGCTCACAGTGCATGTCAGAGCAAATGAGAATCATGAGGTCAAAGGAACTGCCTGAAGAGCTCAGAGACAGAATTGTGGCAAGGCACAGATCTGGCCAAGGTTACAAAAAAAAATTCCGCTGCACTTAAGGTTCCTAAGAGCACAGTGGCCTCCATAATCCTTAAATGGAAGGCGTTTGGGATGACAAAAACCCTTCCTAGAGCTGGCCGTCCGGCCAAACTGAGCTATCTTGGTGAGAGAGGTAAAGAAGAACCCAAAGATCACTGTGGCTGAGCTCCAGAGATGCAGTCGGGAGATAGGAGAGAGTTGTAGAAAGTCAACCATCACTTCAGCCCTCCACCAGTTGGGGCTTTATGGCAGAGTGGCCCGACGGAAGCCTCTCCTCAGTGCAAGACACATGAAAGCCCGCATGGAGTTTGCTAAAAAACACCTGAAGGACTCCAAGATGGTGAGAAATAAGATTCTTTGGTCTGATGAGACCAAGATAGAACTTTTTGGCCTTAATTCTAAGCGGTATGTGTGGAGAAAACCAGGCACTGCTCATCACCTGTCCAATACAGTCCCAACAGTGAAGCATGGTGGTGGCAGCACCATGCTGTGGGGGTGTTTTTCAGCTGCAGGGACAGGACGACTGGTTGCAATCGAGGGAAAGATAAATGCGGCCAAGTACAGAGATATCCTGGACGAAAACCTTCTCCAGAGTGCTCAGTACCTCAGACTGGGCCGAAGGTTTACCTTCCAACAAGACAATGACCCTAAGCACACAGCTAAAATAACAAAGGAGTGGCTTCACAACAACTCTGTGACAGTTCTTGAATGGCCCAGCCAGAGCCCTGACTTAAACCCAATTGAGCATCTCTGGCGAGACCTAAAAATGGCTGTCTACAAATGTTTACCATCCAACCTGACAGAACTAGAGAGGATCTGCAAGGAAGAATGGCAGAGGATCCCCAAATCAGATGTGAAAAACTTGTTGCATATTTCCCAAAAAGACTCATGGCTGTATTAGATCAAAAGGGTGCTTCTATTAAATACTGAGCAAAGGGTCTGAATACTTAGGACCATGTAATATTTCAGTTTTTCTTTTTTAATAAATCTGCATAAATGTCAACAATTCTGTGTTTTTCTGTCAATATGGGGTGCTGTGTGTACATTAATGAGGAAAAAAAATGAACTTAAATGATTTTAGCAAATGGCTGCAATATAACAAAGAGTGAAAAATTTAAGGGGGTCTGAATACTTTCCGTCCCCACTGTATAATGTATAATCTAGGGTCCTAAGAGGGGTACTAGAGGCTCCAAGGTTTCCATATGAGATCAAATGCTCGTATGATTTTTTGTTGAAGAGCTATAGACGTTTCCCATAGAAAATGTTTGTGGGTTGTGTTCACGGATTTGGTGCTATCCTGTTTCCCCGAAAATAGGTAGGTCTTGTTTCCAATACCTAGTGATGCACAACTTAGAAGACAGTAGGATATTAGCTACAATACCGCGGTATATAATTGGGAATTCATCTATGCCCAAATTGAGTAAGGCTAGTGCTGGATGTGGCGGGGTTATAATACCGGTTACTTGAGATATCAGTTGGAATATTTTCCACCAGAAGCTGCGAATGTTGTTGCATGACCATAGAATGTGCATGATGGTGCCTGAGGCTCCACAGCCCCGCCAACATAGCGAAGAGCATGCGTCAAACATTTTAGCTAATCTGCATGGGGTAAGATACCATCTGAGTGAGACTGTTAAGGCCAATTCCCAGTGATTCACACAGTGTGTGATATTGTGGGAGTATCGGATAGCCAGAGTCCATTGATAATCAGAGAAGGAGGTCTTGAAGTCAGATTCTCAGTGTGTTGAGTTATTTTGAGGGGACAGCACATTTACAGTGTTATACAAGCTGTACACTCACTACTTTACATTGTAGCAAAGTGTAATTTCTTCAGTGTTGTCACATGAAAAGATACAGTTGTATGCAAAAGTTTAGGAACCCCTGACAATTTCCATGATTGTCATTTATAAATACCGTATATACTCGAGTATAAGTCGTTCCGAGTATAAGTCGAGGCCCTAATTTACCACAAAAAAATGGGAAAAACATATTGACCCGAGTATAAGACGAGGGTGAGAAATGCACAGCTACTGTAAGTGGAAAAGAGGGTCAACAATGCCCATCTGCAGCCTCACTGTGCCCATTTGCATGCCTCAATGTGCCCATTTGCAGCCATAGGTCCCCCCGAACTTCAAACTCAGTAGTTAAGGGTTCCTAGATGCCCCCCTAGCTGCAGCCAAAATTTGGGGTCTCTGAACCCAAAGGGTCCCAAAATGACATTGCTGCAGATGGACACAGTTGACCGAATTTGGGGCCCCGTATCTTGGGGCCACTTAGTGCTAAGAACCTCAAATTTGGTGTGCAAACCCAGTGCAACTAGCACCATAAAATATCCAAAGCTGGGGTTTCTAGCACCAAGTTGGCCTGAGATACAGGGCCCCAAAGTCGGTTCATAAAATGTCAAGCACTTTTCTGCAGCAGAGAATGACATTTTCCGAACCGATTTTGGGGTCCCGTATCTCAGGGCCACTTAGTGCTAGGAACTCTATCTTTGGATATGTCGTGGTATGAGTTCCACTGGGTTTGCATACTAAATTTGGGGTTCCTAGCACCAAGTGGCCCTGAGATACGGGGCCCCAAAATCGGTTCGGAAAATGATTGTTTTTGCTGCAGAAAAGTGTTTGACTCGAGTATAAGTCAAGGGGGGGCACTTTCAGCACAAAAAATGTGCTGAAAAATTCGACTTATACTCGAGTATATACGGTATTTGGGTGTTTGGATCAGCAATTTCATTTTGATCTATCAAATAACTAAAGGACACAGTAATATTTCAGTAGTGAAATGAGGTTTATAGGATTAACAGGAAATGCGCAATATGCATCAAAACAAAATTAGACAGGTGCATAAATTTGGGCACCCTTGTCATTTTGTTAATTTGAATACCTGTAACTACTTAGCACTGATTAATTGGAACACACAATTGGTTTGGTGAGCTCATTAAAGTGGATTTTTATTTTTTTGATGTCATAATGTAGAGTATAATATTTCCTATCATTTCAGCCCAGTCTTGCCAAATCCTCCCCCTTGCTGTGAGTGACAGGTGATTTACATATCTCGTGCACTAGCCTAAGAGACATGCATTTTTAATTCTCTCCCACTCCTTTCTTCTGCCTCTGTGGCGCAACTGTTGATAATCCTTCTCTTGTTTATTGTTGTGCACATGCACAGGAGTAACATGAGCGCACTCTGCTTCTTCAGAAAACGCGCTCTGTCACTCCTGTGTGCACTTTTCCCTCCACAGGCGCAAGGCTCGTCCTCACAACACTGGCTGGCCAGGGGAGTGTAGAGGTGGGCGGAGGAGTCCTCTGACGTCACGACTCCGCCCACCGATCACGGAAAAACACACATGCCCTTAAATTTGGCAATATTGCGGGGCTCAGGACAGCTGAGGGGGTGAGTAAAAAAAGATAAGGATACATGCAGGAGGCATGTATATCCTTACAGATATACTTTGTGTTATTAGATGAAAATGATGACAGTGGGTTTACATCCACTTTAAGCCTTAAACTTCATAGACAGGTGCATCCAATCATGAGAAAAGGTATTTAAGGTGGCCAATTGCAAGTTGTTGTTCTCTTTGACTCTCCTCTGTAGAGTGGCAACATGGGAGCCGCAAAACAACTCTCAAATGACCTGAAAACAAAGATTGTTCTACATTATGGTTTAGGGGAAGGCTACAAAAAGTTATCGCAGAGATATAAGCTGTCAGTGTCCACTGTGAGGAACATAGTGAGGAAATGGAAGACCACAGGCACAGTTCTTGTTAAGGCCAGAAGTGGCAGGCCACATAAAATATTGAAAAGGCAAAGGCGAAGGATGGTGACAACAGTCAAAAACAGCCCACGGACCACCTCCAAAGACCTACAACATCAACTTGCTGCAGATGGTGTCACTGTGCATCCTTCACTTTGCACAGGGAGAAGCTGTATGGGAGAGTGATGCGAAAGAAGCCTTTTCTGCACACACACCACAAACGGAGTCACTTGAGGTATGCAAACGCACATTTGGACAAGCCAGCTTCATTTTGGAATAAGGTGCTGTGGACTGATGAAACAAAGATTAAGTTATTTGGTCATAACAAGGAGCGTTATGCATGGTGGCAAAAGAACACAGCTTTCCAAGAAAAAAACTTGCTACCCACAGTAAAATTTGGTGGAGGTTCCATCATGCTGTGGGGCTGTATGGCCAGTGCCGGTACTGGGAATCTGGTTAAAGTTGAGGGTCGCATGGATTCCACTCAATATCAGCAGATTCTTGAGAATAATGTTGAGGAATCAGTCACAAAGTTGAAGTTACGCCGGGGCTGGATATTTCAACAAGACAACGACCCAAAACAATGCTCAAAATCTACTCTGGCATTTATGCAGAGGAACAAGTACAATGTTCTGGAATGGCCATCCCAGTCCCCAGACCTGAATATCATTGAACATCTGTGGGGTGATTTGAAGCGGACTGTCCATGTTCGGCAACCGTCAAACCTAACTGAACTGGAAATGTTTTGTAAGGAGGGATGGTCCAAAATACATTCATCCAGAATCCAGACACTCATTACAGGCTATACGAAGAGTCTAGAGGCCATTATTTCTGCTAAAGGAGGCTCTACTAAATATTGATTTGATTTTTCTGTTGGAGTGCCCAAATTTATGCACCTGTCTAATTTCGTTTTGATGCATGTTGCACATTTTCTGTTAATCCAATAAACCTCATTTCACTACTGAAATATTACTGTTTCCTTCAGTTATTTGATAGATCAAAATGAAATTGCTGATCCAAACACCCAAATATTTATAAATGACAATCATGGAAATTGTCAGGGGTTCCTAAACTTTTGCATACAACTGTATAATAAAATATTTACAAAAATGTCAGGGGTGTACTCACTTTTGTGAGCTACTGTATGTGCTTTATAGTTTCAACAGAGAAAAGAATTGCTGAGCTGCAGCCATCCTTTTTTGGCCCTGAAGAGGGCATTTACAGAAATAATACAACCAAAATTTCCAAGGGATGTGTTAAAGGGGTGTTGTGGTGACTATGATGTTCCAGCCGATACTCCTTTGCGTCAATTTTTTAAACAATATCTATATGTAATGCTACCCTTGTGGAAGCCACTTAAGTATGTTTGTTGTGTACGCTGCCTCTCAACCTCAATAAGGGTCCTTTCACACTGGGGCGGGGGCGTTGTCGGCGGTAAAGCGCCGCTATTGTAAGTGGTGCTTTACCGTCGGTATGTGGCTGCTAGCGGGGCGGTTTTACACCCCTGCTAGCGGCCAAGAAAGGGTTAAAACTACCATTGATTGACTACTATTGATTTCAATGGGCAGGAGCGGTAAAGGAGCGGTATGCACTCCGCTCCTTCACCGCTCCGAAGATGCTGCTGGCAGGACTTTTTTTACCGTCCTGCCAGTGCATCGCTCCAGTGTGAAAGTCCTCGGGGCTTTCACACTGGAATCAAAGCAGCGGCACTTTCGGGTCGGTTTGCAGGCGCTATTATTAGCGCAATAGCACCTGCAAACCGCCTCAGTGTGAAAGGACCCTAACAGTCTCAGCCCTCTCTGGCACACCTGGCAATAGTGTAATGGAAGGACCAATGATAAACACACACGTTATGATAAAACACAGAAATTGTCTCTACTGCAATATTTCTGTTGAAAAGAGTAACACACAGTAACAATATATATTCAAGTAATGCAACTGGACAGCAATAACTGAGGTTAAGCGCAATATAGCTCAATACTGTATTCAGGCTGCTTTCAGGGGATTCAAAACCTGAGAATAACCCCAAGAACAGAGGCAAACACTTCAATAACAATAAATCACAATATGGCAAATTCGCTGTTGCAACACTGATCCTCCTCCCAGCCAATTGGTAAGCAGGTATGAAACATGTTTCCTGATTGGCCAAAACGTCTGGCAATCCTGTTGGACGCCTAGCGCCGGGAGGAGAGAGAAGACACCGCGGAAGCTGCTTCAGGAGAGGACACCGGATTAGCTTTCCCCGAGCTCGCCATGCTCTCACCACCCGCATCCAAGGTAAGGACAGTGGGTGGTGGTGGGGGAGTGTGTTAGTGCCACGGGGGGTAGTGCCACTCCACCGGAGGCCGGGGGGGGGGGGGCTGTAAGCCGCCCCCACCAAAAAAAACCCACCAGCCACCACTGCTTAGGATACTTCATTTGGACATGGCATCGGCTGGTATTTTGGGGTTTATTAAAGGCAAATCCACTCTGCAATACAAGTGTACTCGCTGTAAATCTGAGGGGAAGCACTGGTGATTTTATCATCCAATCATGTAGAAGCAAAGATGCTGTTTTTTTATTTTCCTTGCATGTACCCTTCGGATCTCCAGCAACTGCACTTCCAAGTGCACTTGTATTACAAAGTGGATTTGCCTTTAGTAAATAAACCCCAAAGTCCAAGATACCTAATAATTTGGGGTGTATAGATCAAAATGCTAGAGTGCAATTTCCCTAATGAGGAAACTATTTACATTGACCTGTGTGTCCCCAAGGAAAGACATTGGTAGGGTTTTACCCTCACTTCCTGTTTGGCTATGTGACAGGAAGTGAACAAAGTTGAAGGAGAAACTGGCAAACTTTGTGAGATGTCTTCACCCTATCAGGGGTGCAGACATCCCCAAAAACTGACAAGACTTCTAATCCCTCTGCACTCTATCCCCAAGCAAAAATAAGAAAGTATTTCATTTAGTTTAACTTTGCAAAGACACATTCCTAAGTTCAACTGTGATGCATGTCAATGGCCCATTTAGACCTTGTTTAATAGAAAACACCAGTTGCCTTTCACTAGAAACATTTGTTAGTCCGGTCCTGGAAATCTGCATCTGCTTTACTATTAATTTCCATAAAAATTGGGTTCCTGCATCTAGATGCGCCACCGCTGTGTATGTGAGATGCGCAACTGCTGTGTGCGCGGAGGTATGTACCCGTGGTGCATATCTGGTTCCCGGAAGCGGTGGCCAGCACACAGGAATGACATCACGTCCCTCCAGGAAGCTGCTTGTACTGATGCTAATTTCTTCCCACCACCATGCTGTTCTCTGAGGAAGAGATGATCCTTATTTGCAAATCAAGATAATTTTTTATTTATTTTTACATGGGGTGGTATTTGTGTGGGTCATGTGTGTATGTCTAAATGATTTGGCCTCAAAACAAACACCTACTTCCTGTGGACAGATTCACTTCCGGGCCAGTGTGTGTATACACACACACACATCTAATCTATAGATGTAGGTTCTTGCATCCACCAGCAGAGAGAAGTTGGGTAGATGCCACACTCCCAATTCTGGAGGCATAATAATGGTCTAGCACAGGGGTTTTAAAACTACGGCCCTCCAGTTGTTCAGGAACTACAATTCCCATCATGCCTAGTCATGTCTGTGAATGTCAGAGTTTTACAATGCCTCATGGTATGTGTAGTTCCGCAACAGCTGGAGAGCCGTAGTTTGAAGATTCCCGATCACTCTAGCATGTCTTGAAAAAAGGTGGTTTTTCATGTGCCTTGTATAATGCCCAAGAAATATCGTTAGGAAAATACAAGTGGGTCATGGTGTATCTACATTCCAAATTTGGCCCTTAAGATGGTCATGCACTATGCAATCTGATTGGCCAATCTCTGTACAACTCGATATTTAGGCAAAATAGGTAATAGGAAGATGCACTTGAACGAGTAATTCAAAATATAGGAAATCAAACAGGCTCTTGCACTAAATCTAATTTATTTAAGATCTAACTGATTGCAGTGTATGGCCACCTTTAAAGATCAAGATCTGAAAATATTAATTTATTGGGCTTAGAAACACTTCTCTGTTCTTTGTAATGTATTGAAAGATTTGGGTAAAAAAAGAAAAAAAAAAAAAACACATTTCAAAGATATATTAGAAGTGATAGGAATGAGATTAGCATCAAAAGGGTTAATTAACTGAGTACACCTACTAAATGCCTAACAAGACACATCCAATGAGATGAATTTAACCAATTGTATTAGGCGTGCGCTATTATCAATGAGAAAACCGCAGTTACCCTAGCGCCAGTTGCAGTGCTATGGGGTATAGGAGAATGTATGGGGCATGCATGGAGTGTGCTATGGTGTATAGGAGAATGTATGAGGATGCATGGAGTGTGCTATGGAGTATAGGAGAGTGTATGAGGCATGCATGGAGTGTGCTATTGTATATAGGAGAGTGTATGAGGATGCATGGAGTGCGCTATGGAGTATAGGAGAGTCTATGAGGATGCATGGAGTGCGCTATGGAGTATAGGAGAGTGTTATGAGGCATGCATGGAGTGCGCTATGGGGTATAGGAGAGTGAATGGGGCATGCATGGAGTGTGCTATGGAGTATAGGAGAGTGTACTGGACATGCATGGAGTGCGCTATAGGGTAAATGGGGGTGTATGGGGCATGCATGCAGTGTGCTATGGGGTATAGGAGAGTGTATGGGGCATGCATGGAGTGTGCTATAGAGTATAGGGGAGTGTATGGGGACGCATGGAGTGTGCTATGGGGTATAGAAGAGTGTATGGGACTTGCATGGAGTGTTCTATGTTGTATAGGAGAATGTATGAGGATGCATGGAGTGTGCTATGGAGTATAAGAGAGTGTATTGGGCATGCATGGAGTGCGCTATGGTGTATAGGAGAGTGTATGGGGCATGCATGGAGTGTGCTATGGCATATAGAAGAGTGTTTTAGGATGCATGAAGTGTGCTATAGAGTAAAGGGGAGTGTATGAGGATGCATGGTGTGCGCTATGGAGTATAGGAGAGTTAATAGGGCATGAATGGTGTGCACTGTGAGGTATAGAGGAGTGTATGGGGCATGCATGGAGTGTGCTATGGAGTATAGGAGAGTGTATGGGGATGCATGGAGTGTGCTATGGGGTATAGGAGAGTGTATGGGGCATGCATGGAGTGCGCTATGGAGAATAGGGCGGTGTATGGGGCATGTATGGAGTGTGCTATGGTGTATAGCAGAGTGTATGAGGATGCATGGAGTGCGCTATAGAGGAGTGTATGGGGCATGCATGGAGTGCGCTAGAGAGTATAGGAGAGTCTATGAGGATGCATGTAGTGCGCTATTGAGTATAGGGGAGTGTATAGCGCATGCATGGAGTGCGCTATGGGGTAAAGGAGAGTGTATGGGGCATTCATGGAGTGTGCTATGGGGTATAGGAGAATGTATGGGGATGCATGGAGTGTGCTATGGAGTATAGGAGAGTGTATGGGGTATGCATGGAGTGTGCTATGGAGTATAGGAGAGCTAATGGGGCATGCATGGAGTGCGCTATGGGGTAAGGAGAGTGTATGGGGCATGCATGGAGTGCGCTATGGAGTATAGGAGAGTCTATGAGGATGCATGGAGTGCGCTATGGAGTATAGGAGAGTCTATGAGGATGCATGGAGTGCGCTATGGAGTATAGAAGAGTCTATGAGGATGCATGGAGTGCGCTATGGGGTATAGTAGAGTGTATGGGGCATGCATGGAGTGTGCTATGGGGTATAGGAGAGTGTATGGGGAATGCATGGAGTGTGCTATGGGGTATAGGAGAGTGTATGGGGCATGCATGGAGTGCACTATAGAGTATAGGGGAATGTATGGGACATGCATGGAGTCTGCTATGGTGTATAGGAGAATGTATGAGGATGTATGGAGTGTGCTATGGGGTATAGGAGAGTGTATGAGGCATTCATGGCGTGTGCTATGGTGTATAGGAGAATGTATGGGGAATGCATGGAGTGTGCTATGGTGTATAGGAGAATGTATGAGGATGCATGGAGTGGCTATGGGGTATAGAAGAGTGTATGGGGCATTCATGGCGTGTGCTATGGTGTATAGGAGAATGTATGGGGCATGCATGGAGTGTGCTATGGTGTATAGGAGAATGTATGAGGATGCATGGAGTGCGCTATGGTGTATAGGAGAGTGTATGAGGCATGCATGGGGTGTGCTATGGTCTATAGGAGAGTGTATGAGGATGCATGGAGTGCGCTATGGAGTATAGGAGAGTCTATGAGGATGCATGGAGTGCGCTATGGAGTATAGAAGAGTCTATGAGGATGCATGGAGTGCGCTATGGAGTATAGAAGAGTCTATGAGGATGCATGGAGTGCGCTATGGAGTATAGAAGAGTCTATGAGGATGCATGGAGTGCGCTATGGGGTATAGTAGAGTGTATGGGGCATGCATGGAGTGTGCTATGGGGTATAGGAGAGTGTAAGGGGCATGCATGGAGTGTGCTATGGGGTATAGGAGAGTGTATGGGGCATGCATGGAGTGCGCTATAGAGTATAGGGGAATGTATGGGACATGCATGGAGTGTGCTATGGGGTATAGGGGAGTGTATGGGGACGCATGGAGTGTGCTATGGGGTATAGGAGAATGTATGAGGATGCATGGAGTGTGCTATGGAGTATAAGAGAAAGTATGGGGCATGCATGGAGTGCGCTATAGAGTATAGGAGAGTGTATGGGGCATGCATGGAGTGTGCTATGGTGTATAGGAGATTGTATAGGGCATAAATGCAGCGTGCTATGGAGTATAGGAGAGTGTATGGGGCATGCATGGAGTGTACTATGGGGTATAAGAGAGTGTATGGGGCATGCATGGAGTGCGCTATAGAGTAAAGGGGAGTGAATGGGGCATGCATGGAGTCTGCTATGGGGTATAGGAGAGTGTATGGGGCATGCATGGAGTGTGCTATGGGGTAAAGTAGAGTGTATGGGGCATGCATGGAGTCTGCTATGGTGTATAGGAGAGTGTATGAGGATGTATGGAGTGTGCTATGGGGTATAGGAGAGTGTATGGGGCATTCATGGCGTGTGCTATGGTGTATAGGAGAATGTATGGGGCATGCATGGAGTGTGCTATGGTGTATAGGAGAATGTATGAGGATGCATGGAGTGGCTATGGGGTATAGAAGAGTGTATGGGGGATTCATGGCGTGTGCTATGGTGTATAGGAGAATGTATGGGGCATGCATGGAGTGTGCTATGGTGTATAGGAGAATGTATGAGGATGCATGGAGTGCGCTATGGTGTATAGGAGAGTGTATGGGGGATTCATGGCGTGTGCTATGGTGTATAGGAGAATGTATGGGGCATGCATGGAGTGTGCTATGGTGTATAGGAGAGTGTATGAGGATGCATGGAGTGCGCTATGGAGTATAGGAGAGTCTATGAGGATGCATGGAGTGCGCTATGGAGTATAGGAGAGTGGATGCACTCCATGCATGCCCCATACACTCCCCTATACTCTATAGCGCACTTCATGCATGCCCTATACACTGCCCTATACTCAATAGCACACTCCATGCATCCTCATAGACTCTCCTATACTCTCTAGCGCACTCCATGCATGCCCCATACACTCCTCTACACTCTATAGCGCACTCCATGCATAGGAGAGTGTATGAGGATGCATAGAGTGTGCTATGGGGTATAGAAGTGTGTATGGGCATTCATGGCGTGTGCTATGGTGTATAGGAGAATGTATGAGGATGCATGGAGTGTGCTATGGAGTATAAGAGAGTGTTTGGGCATGCATGGAGTGCGCTATCGAGTATAGGGGAGTGTATGGGGCATAAATGCAGCGTGCTATGGAGTATAGGAGAGTGTATTGGGCATGCATGGAGTGCGCTATGGGGTAAAGGAGAGTGTATGGGGCATGCATGGAGTGGCTATGGTGTATAGGAGAGTGTATGAGGATGCATGGAGTGTGCTATGGGGTATAGGAGAGTGTATGGGGCATGCATAAAGTGCGCTATAGAGTATAGGGGAGTGTATGGGGCATGCATGGAGTGGCTATGGTGTATAGGAGAGTGTATGAGGATGCATGGAGTGCGCTATGGAGTATAGGAGAGTGGATGCACTCCATGCATGCCCCATTAACTCTCCTATACTCCATAGCACACTCCATGCATACCCCATACACTCTCCTATACTCCATAGCACACTCCATGCATGTCCTATACACTCCCCTATACTCAATAGCGCACTCCATGCATCCTCATAGACTCTCCTATACTCTCTAGCGCACTCCATGCATAGGAGAGTGTATGAGGATGCATAGAGTGTGCTATGGGGTATAGGAGAGTGTATGGGGCATTCATGGCGTGTGCTATGGTGTATAGGAGAATGTATGGGGCATGCATGGAGTGTGCTATGGTGTATAGGAGAATGTATGAGGATGCATGGAGTGTGCTATGGAGTTTAGGAGAGTGTATGGGGCATGCATGGAGTGCGCTCATGACAAAGTGTGACGTAGAGTTTGGCTTTAATGTGTTAATGTATTTAAACATGCTAGTATATTTAACAACCCCACCCAGACTGAAAATGCTAATGCCTGCTGTGCCTTATCTGCTCATTCCTCTGGAATTGGGTCTCACTAATGCAGAAGGTGTGTTACCGGACAGATCACTAGGGGAAAAAGACTTAAAAAAGAAAACTAATGCAGCCACCACATCTAATAATATAATACGTTTTTGGTGAGATTTGGTGATGTCACATCTGTAGTGGTGACAATTTTTGGTGCTGGACAGGAAGCTGTGCCTGAGGAGCTAGAGCGGAAGAATCTCCTGCATTGTATGTCTCCCCTCGGCTTCCTTCATCTTTCCTGTTTTTCCTTGACCATTAGCAGTCATCAGGAGAGGAGGTCTGATATGAGGAAGCAAAGCCTCTACCAAAATGGACTTCACCCAGAGACACAGTACAGAGCCAGGCATAGTACCTCAGCTATTCTCCAGGATTCTCAGCTCGTCTCCAGGATTTCTCCAGAGCCTCTCCCATCCTCTGGAACTCGCTACCTCCACCTGTCCGGCTATCCCCTACTCTTGCTACCTTCAGGCGATCCCTAAAAACTCATCTCTTCAGGAAAGCCTATAACGTCTCTAACTAATCTTTTACCACTTCCATCAGCTCATTCCCCACAGTTACAACCTTTTGTACCACCTGCCCCACCCTATTAGATTGTAAGCTCTTCTGAGCAGGGCCCTCTTAATCCTCTTGTATCTTATTGTATTATAACTGAATTGTCTCCCTTTTATATTGTAAAGCGCTGCGTAAACTGTTGGCGCTATATAAATCCTGTATAATAATAATAATAATAATAATCATGGGAAGCTTTGTATATTATGAATGAATACATAGGCTTCCTCTGATTGGTTGAGACAAAGAAGCAGGTCTGTGGCGTTGCTAGGGGGGTGCGGTCCGTGCTAGAGGGGTGACACCTTCCCGACGGTGCGGCGGCTGTACGCTGTGAAGCTGCCCTCCGCTCTTCTCTCCACTGGCCAGTGTGTGCCTGGACAGGATGTGCAGGAAACGGCCGAAGGGTAAGGATCCGGGGCAAGGTGAGGAGGGGGGGGGGGTGGAGTCTCGCCCTTCTCTGTGTCTCATCCCCCTCTCTCCCTCACCCCCACCCCCTCTCATTCCCCTCTCTCCCTCACCCCCACCCCCTCTCTCAACCACCCTCTCTCTCTCACCCCCCCCTCTCTGTCAACCCCACTTTCCTCTCTCACCCTTCCACTCCCTCTCTCACCCCCTCTCTGTCACTCCCCACCTCCCTCACTGTCTCGTTCATCCCCCCCTCTCTCTCTCTCATCCCCCTCTCTGGCACCCCCCTCCTCTCTCACCCCTACCCCCCTTACCCCTTCTCTGTCACCCCTGCCCTCCTCTCTTTCTATCTATCTCTCACCCCCACCCCCTCTCTCTATCACCCCCCACCCCCTCTCTCTTTCATCCCTCATTCATCCTCAACCCCACTCACCCTATCTCTCTCTCACCCCATCTCCCTCTCTCACCCCCTCACCCCATCTCACCCCCTCACCCCATCTCACCCCCTCTCTCTCTCTCACGCTCTCTCACCCCGTCTCTCTCTCTCTCTCACCCCGTCTCTCTCACCCCGTCTCTCTCTCTCTCTCACCCCGTCTCTCTCTCTCTCTCACCCCGTCTCTCTCTCTCTCTCACCCCGTCTCTCTCTCTCTCTCACCCCGTCTCTCTCTCTCTCTCACCCCGTCTCTCTCTCTCTCTCACCCCGTCTCTCTCTCTCTCACACCCCGTCTCTCTCTCTCTCTCACCCCGTCTCTCTCTCTCTCTCACCCCGTCTCTCTCTCTCTCTCACCCCCGTCTCTCTCTCTCTCTCTCACCCCGTCTCTCTCTCTCTCACCCCGTCTCTCTCTCTCTCTCACCCCGTCTCTCTCTCTCTCACCCCGTCTCTCTCTCTCTCACCCCGTCTCTCTCTCTCTCACCCCGTCTCTCTCTCTCTCACCCCGTCTCTCTCTCTCTCACCCCGTCTCTCTCTCTCACCCCGTCTCTCTCTCTCACCCCGTCTCCCTCTCTCAGACCCCTGCCTCTCTCCCCGACCCCTGCCTCTCTCCCCACTTTCTCTATCTCTCTCCTACTTTCCCATCTACCCCATCTCTCTCCCTCCTGTTCCTATCTCTCCTACCACTCCCCCTTTCTGTCTCTATCCCTCCAACCCCTCTTTCCCTCTTAGGGCTAATTCACACTGAAACAGCATGAAATCGCAGAGCAATTTGGCACTTCAACCGCTCTGCATTGCAGGCTGCTAGGGGGCAGTGTGATGCACAATTCAGTGCGTCGTACTGCCCCCCCCCCTTTTTTGTACAACCTTTGTTTGAAGCATTCAAAATGTACATTTCATTCTCCACAATATCGGGCAGCACGCTGTCATCTCAGCTTGTCAGGAAAAAAAAAAGCATTCTGTCAGTAGATTTTCAATGTGTATAATAAAATTGTGGGGGGTTGGCAACGCTGTTGGGGGGGGGGGGGGGGGGGGGGCTTCAGAGTCCAGTGCCTTTAGGCTCCTGCGATGTAAATCTGGCCCCGGAGAGAGAGGCGGGTAGGGGGAACAGGGACAAGTAAAGGGAGAGGAAGAAGAATAGATAGAAAGAACAAGAAAGATGGATAGAGAGAGAGAAAAGGGAGAGATAGAAAGACAAGAAGTGGAAGAAGGGAGAACAGAGAGAAAACAGTAGGGTAAAAATATATTGGGAAGAGGTTATTGTGTGGGGGGGGGGGGGGTGACACCATGTTTTCTTACACCAGGTGACACCACTGAAGCAGGTGGATGTCATCTGCACCTCAACCAATCAGAGGAATATACAAAGCTTACTGTGAATGGCTTTTTTGGGAAGTGGGAGTGGGAAGTCCCCATCCTGCTGCTGGAACACAGCACTGTATACTGTGTGTAACTCTTACCGCATACAGCACTGACAGGTGGGGCATACGGACCAAACTAAATATTATAAGGTAACAGGAAGATGGAATTAGGCTTTAACCACTTGCCAACTGCAATATGTATATATACTGGGAATATGGCTAAAGCTAGCAGCCGTAACTCGTAACCCGTATTGTTTTTTTTCAGCCGGCGGCTGGCTTTCGCTTGAAAGCATTCCGAGCAGTTGATGAGCCCCTGGACGCTTTCAGAAGTATCCCCTCCCACCGATGTCTCTCAGGTTTATCATTTCCACCAGATCACCCTGGAAACGATCTGATGGTGTGGCCAGCTGGTCACAGAGGTGATAAAAGACTAGATAGTCTTTGATTGCCTCTATGGCCTTGGAGGACTGGAGTGATATGACATAACATCCGGTCTGGGGTGGAAATAAACTTATTTTTTTTAACCACTTGCTGACCGGCTAACACCGATATACGTCAGCAGAATGGTACTCCTGCGCAAACCGACGTACCTGTACGTTGTTCCGCAAAAGCAGAATAGCGGGTGCTTGCAGGTCCTGAGGTACTGCCATGAACATTAGAGCGAGAATAATAATTCTAGCACTAGACCTCCTCTGTAATGCTAAACTGGTAACCTGTAAAGGCATTTAAAGTGTTACCCTTGCAAGCACAAGCTGAGATGTGAGCCTAGCCTTAAAGAAGTTCACCTTCGGGAACATATTGCATGTTCCCGCTCCTGCAGCCACTCAGCGATCCGCTCCAGCCTCTGAGTGACGGCAGCACGGGGATTATTTCCTCATACCAGCCATCACTTTTCGAAAAGAGGCACGGCCATGTCATTCGTTCAACTGAGTTCCGTGAATGAATGAATGAACTAGAAGTACCGACAACCTTTGCGGCTGTCAGCTTGTAGTTCTCAATGAACTACCACGGTGCTGTTGAGCGTTCTGGTAGTCCATTGAGTCTTCCTGTCAGTTTGTATCTGGCAGACAGCTTACACTGACAGTCTGCAGGAGCCCTGCAATGCTCCCATGATCCGCTGATCGCTGGTGCAATGCTTGCCAGGCTCCTAGAAATTTTTTCTTAAACTAAATTTATTTTATTGTTTTTAAAAGGTGAACTTATCCTTAACCACTTAAGGACCGCCTCACGCCGATGTACGTCGGCAAGGCGGCACGGGCAGGCAAAATCACGTACATGTACGTGATTTGCCTCCCGCGGGTGGGGGGTCCGATCGGACCCCCCCCGGTGCCCGAGGCGGTCCTGTTTTGTTCCCCGGCGATCGGAGGGGAAAGGGAGGCCATCCGTTCGTGGCCCCCCCTCGCGATCGTCGCCAGCCAATGGGAACATTCCTTTGCTGCTGTATGCTAAACAGCAGCAAAGGAAATGATGTCATCTCTCCTCGGCTCGGTAGTTTCCGTTCCAGCGCCGAGGAGAGAAGACATCACTGTGAGTGCACCAACACTACACACACAGTAGAACATGCCAGGCATACAAAACACCCCGATCCCCCCCCAATCACCCCCCCCCCCCCCCCCCCCTGTCACAAACTGACACCAAGCAGGTTTTTTTTTTTCTGATTACTGCTAGGTGTCAGTTTGTGACAGTTACAGTGTTAGGACAGTTACTGTTAGCCCCCTTTAGGTCTAGGGTACCCCCCTAACCCCCCCTAATAAAGTTTTAACCCCTTGATCACCCCCTGTCACCAGTGTCACTAAGCGATCATTTTTCTGATCGCTATATTAGTGTCGCTGGTGACGCTAGTTAGGGACGTAAATATTTAGGTTCGCCGTCAGCGTTTTATAGCGTCAGGGACCCCCATATACTATCTAATAAATGTTTTAACCCCTTGATTGCCCCCTAGTTAACCCTTTCACCACTGATCACCGTATAACCGTTACGGTTGACGCTGGTTAGTTCATTTATTTTTTATAGTGTCAGGGCACCCGCCGTTTATTACCGAATAAAGGTTTAGCCCCCTGATCGCCCGGCGGTGATATGCGTCGCCCCAGGCAGCGTCAGATTAGCGCCAGTACCGCTAACACCCACGCACGCAGCATGCGCCTCCCTTAGTGGTATAGTATCTGATCAATATCTGATCCGATCAGATCTATACTAGCGTCCCCAGCAGTTTAGGGTTCCCAAAAACGCAGTGTTAGCAGGATCAGCCCAGATACCCGCTAGCACCTGCGTTTTGCCCCTCCGCCCAGCCCACCCAAGTGCAGTATCGATCGATCACTGTCACTTACAAAACACTAAACGCATAACTGCAGCGTTCGCAGAGTCAGGCCTGATCCCTGCGATCGCTAACAGTTTTTTTGGTAGCATTTTGGTGAACTGGCAAGCACCAGCCCCAGGCAGCGTCAGGTTAGCGCCAGTAGCGCTAACACCCACGCACGCACCGTACACCTCCCTTAGTGGTATAGTATCTGATCGGATCAATATCTGATCCGATCAGATCTATACTAGCGTCCCCAGCAGTTTAGGGTTCCCAAAAACGCGGTGTTAGCGGGATCAGCCCAGATACCCGCTAGCACCTGCGTTTTGCCCCTCCGCCCAGCCCACCCAAGTGCAGTATCGATCGATCACTGTCACTTACAAAACAATAAACGCACAACTGCAGCGTTCGCAGAGTCAGGCCTGATCCCTGCGATCGCTAACAGTTTTTTTGGTAGTATTTTGGTGAACTGGCAAGCACCAGCCCCAGGCAGCGTCAGGTTAGCGCCAGTACCGCTAACACCCACGCACGCACCGTACACCTCCCTTAGTGGTATAGTATCTGATCGGATCAATATCTGATCCGATCAGATCTATACTAGCGTCCCCAGCAGTTTAGGGTTCCCAAAAACGCAGTGTTAGCGGGATCAGCCCAGATACCTGCTAGCACCTGCGTTTTGCCCCTCCGCCCGGCCCGGCCCAGCCCACCCAAGTGCAGTATCGATCGATCACTGACACTTACAAAACACTAAAACGCATAACTGCAGCGTTCGCAGAGTCAAGCCTGATCCCTGCGATCGCTAACAGTTTTATATATATATATAATGTATGGGGGTTCTAACACCTTAGAGAATAAAATAGCGGTCGTTGCAATACTTTCTGTCACACCGTATTTGCGCAGCGGTCCTACAAGTGCACTGTTTTTGGAAAAAATACACTTTTTTGAAAAAAATAAAGACAACAGTAAAGTTATCCCAATTTTTTTTTATATTGTGAAATATAATGTAACGCAGAGTAAATCGATACCCTACATATCACGCTTCAAAATTGCGCCAGCTCGTGGAATGGCGACAAACTTTTACCCTTAAAAATCTCCATAGGCGGCATTTAAAAAATTATACAGGTTGCATGTTTTGAGTTACAGAGGAAAATTATTGCTCTCGCTCTACCGATCGCGGCAATACCTCAAATGTGTGGTTTGAACACAGTTTTCATATGCGGGCGCTACTCACGTATGCGTTCGCTTCTGCATACAAGCTCGGTGGGACGATTTATTTAACCGCTTCCCGACCGCCCACTGTATATTGACGTCCTGTGTTTTAAAGATGGATATCTCGGTAACGGCAGCAGCTGCTGCCACAACCGAGGTATCCATCTTTAGGGCCGGCGATTCTACACACGATAATGGTGGTCTATGCGGCGGGTTCGCCGCGAGATCACCGTTATCGGCGGCGGGAGAGGTGCCACCCCCCCTCCCGCCGCTCTCCCGCACCCTCCGCCGCTTACCGGAGCCGTCGGTAACGGCGGAGGCGATCGGGTCCTTTCACTTCCTCGGTACTGAGACGAGTGAGGCCAAGATGGCCCCCACCCGTCTCTATACCATGTGACGGCCGGAGCGACGTCATTACGACGGCTCCGCCCACTTCTCTTAAAGGCACAATTTATTTTGTGTCATTTTTTAAACGACTTTTTTTTTTTTTTTTTTTTTTTTTTTGCATTATAGTCTAAATATGAGATCTGAGGACTTTTTGACCCCAGATCTCATATTTAAGAGGACCTGTCATGCTTTTTTCTATTACAAGGGATGTTTACATTCCTTGTAATAGGAATAAAAGTGATCCAAATTTTTTTTTTTTAAAAAACAGTGAAAAAATAAATAAAATAAAGTAAAATAAATAATTAAAAAAAAAAAAAAAATTTTTTAAAGCGCCCTGTCCCGACGAGCTCGCGCGCAGAAGCGAACGCATACGTGAGTAGCGCCCGCATATGAAAACGGTGGTCAAACCACACATGTGAGGTATCGCCGCGACCGGTAGAGTGAGAGCAATAATTCTAGCCCTAGACCTCCTCTGTAACGCAAAACATGCAATCTGTAGAATTTTTTAAACGTCGCCTATGGAGATTTTTAAGGGTAAAAGTTTGACGCCATTCCACGAGCGGGCGCAATTTTAAAGCGTGACATGATGGGTATCAATTTACTTGGCGTAACATTATATTTCACAATATAAAAAAAAATTGGGCTAACTTTACTGTTGTCTTATTTTTTTTTTCAAAAAAGTGAATTTTTTCCAAAAAAAGTGCGCTTAGAAGACCGCTGCGCAAATACGGTGCAAAAAAAAGTATTGCAATGACCGCCATTTTATTCTCTAGGGTGTTAGAAAAAAAACAATATATAATGTTTGGGGGTTCTAAGTAATTTTCTAGCAAAAAAACCTGTTTTAAACTCTTAAACACCTAAAATCCAAAACGAGGCTGGTTTTGAAGTGGTTAATTTATTCTTATTTATTTTATCTTTTATTCTTACACTTTTTTTTTTTTTTAAAAAGAACAAAGTGTCACATTTATTCCTATTACAAGGAATGTAAACATCCCCTGTAATAGAAAAATAATCATGACAGGACCTCTTAACCACTTGCCGACCAGCCGCCGTAGTTGTACTGCGGCAGAATGGCACGGCTGGACGAAGCGATGTTATGCAACATCGCTACGCCCTGTGGCCACTAGGGGTGTGCACGCTGCTTGCCCCCGGAGCCGATGCGAATGCCCGGTGGTCACAATCACCGACGGGCTCCCACGATCGCTGCTGACACACAGAGAACCGGGATTTGTGTGTGTAAACACACAGTTTCCGGTTCAGTGAAGGGACAAGAGGCAGATTGTCTGTTCATACACAGTCCCCTCCCCCCTTCAGTTAGAACACACACTAGGGAACACAATTAACCCCTTGATCTCCCCCTAGTGTTAACCCCTTCCCTGCCAGTGACATTTTTACAGTAATCAATGAATGTGTATAGCACTGATCGCTGTATAAATGCCAATGGTCCCAAAAATGTGTCAAAATTGCAGATCGCCGCCATTACTAGTAACAAAAAAATTTATAATAAAAATACCATAAAACTATCCCCTATTTTGTAGATGCTAAACCTTTTGTGCAAACCAATCAATATACGCTTATTGCGATTTTTTTTTTGCCAAAAATATGTAGAAGAATACATATCGACCTAAACTGAGAAAAAAATTGTTTTTTTATATATATATATCTTTAGGGGATATTTATAATAGCAAAAGGTAAAAAATATTGCGTTTTTTTCAAAATTGTCGCTCATTTTTGTTTATAGCGCAAAAAATAAAAACCGCAGAGGTGATCAAATACCACCAAAAGAAAGCTCTATTTGTGGGGAAAAAAGGACGTCAATTTTGTTTGGGTGCAACGTTGCACGTCCATGCAATTGTTAGTTAAAGCGACGCAGTGCCGAATCGCAAAAAGTTCTCTGGTCATGAAGGGGGTAAAATCCGGGGCTGAAGTGGTTAAATATGAGATCTGGGGTCAAAAAGACCTCAGATCTCATATTTACACTAAAATGCAATAAAAAAAAAAAAAGATGTAAATTTAAAAAAATAAAATAAATGGCCCTTTAAGAGCTATGAGCGGAAGTGACGTTTTGACGTCGCTTCCGCCATGCAATGATATGGAGACGGGTGGGGGCCATCTTCCCCTCACTTATCTCCATGTCAGGCGGCTCCAGTAAGCGGAGGAGGGCACTGGAGCACGGACGCCCTCTCCCACCGCCGATAAAAGTGATCTTGCGGCAAATCCGCCGCAGAGACCACTTTTATCTTGAAGTGGACCGCCCGCTGAAGAAGAAGATACCGGGGTTATGGCAGCTAGCTGCTGCGATAACAACACCACCCCTCTTCAAAGTACAGACGTATAACGACGGTGGGCAGTCCGGAATTGGTTAAATACATCAAGGGGGTGAACAAGGTTTGGAAGGGCAGTTTTTTCAATATAAAACCAAAATCAAGAACACGGGACATGACCTCAAACTAACTGGAGGAAAGTTCAAAACTAATCTTAGAAACGATTATTTTACTGACAGGGTAGTTGATACTTGGAATAAACTACCAGCAGAAGTAGTGAGACAGACAACAGTAAATGGCTTCAAACATCCTTGGGACAAACCTAGATCTATACTTAGACAATAAACTTAACAAAAAAAAAAAAAAGGAGGATGGGCTACTCGGTCTGTTTCAATCGTTTTAATTTGTTTTACAAAAAACAGTAATATAATTTTTAGTAAACATTTTTACATTACTAAAGCTATCAAGAACGGTAAAGGCCTGCCGTCACCTTTTTATGTATCTAGTAACGATCGGTGATGTTCACCTCCTTACCTTTCTTAACCCTTTCATGCCTAAGCCAATTTCTGACATTTGTTGCTTACAAGTTAAAATCCGTATTTTTTGAAAATTACTTAGAACCCCTAAACATTAGGGGTGCAACGGATCAAAAAACTCACGGATCGGATCGATCCTTGGATCAGAGTCACGGATTGGATCATTTTCGAATCAGCAAAAAAAAAAAAAAGACAAATCTTGTTACACCCACCGGAGTTTTAGATTTAACAGCTATTTTCAACACAAAACGAAGCTTCTATGCATAAATACAGTATTTGTAGATCGGACGGACTGTTTATATGTTAAATTTTAAAAGCAGCAAACCTGCTAATGTGACAGAACACCTCTGATTTTCACATTTAATATTAAATGTGAAAATCAGAGGTGTTCTGTCACATTAGCAACCATGTAAGGTCAGCAGGTTTGCTGATGCTTTTAAAACTTAACATCTAAACAGTCCATCCGATCTACAAATACTGTATTTATGCATTTAAGCTCCATTTTGTGTTGAAAATAGCTGTTAAATCTAAAACTCCGGTGGGTGTAACAAGATATCCGCTTGCCCCCTTCTCACTCTCTCATTACAGTACTGTGCAGGAGTGTGGGGTGTAGCAAGATGGCGGCGAGGAAACGTCACTTCCTGACAAGACAACGGCTGCCGGGTGTACCAAGATGGCCGCCGCTCCGGAGCTAGGCCGAAGCTGCGGCCTTTGCTATGGCCGAGGCCGCAGAGCGCTCTGCGGGTGTGCCGATCCGCGGAGGTTGACCCGTACGGATCACAGATCGGTGACGATCCGTTGCACCCCTACTAAACATTATATATTTTTTTTTAGCATAGACCCTAGAACAGGGATATGCAATTAGCGGACCTCCAGCTATTGCAAAACTACAAGTCCCATCATGCTTCTGCCTCAGGGTGTCATGCTTGTGGCTGTCAGAGTCTTGCTATGCCTCAAGGGACTTGTAGTTCTGCAACAGCTGGAGGTCCACTAATTGCATATCCCTGGCCTAGAGAATAAAATAGCGTTGCAATATTTTACATCACACCGTATTTGCGCAGCGGTCTTTCAAACGTTGGGAAAAAAGACACTTTCATGAATTAAAAAAAAACTAAACAGTAAAGTTAGCCCAATTTTGTTGTATAATGTGAAAGATGATGTTATGCCGAGTAAATAGATACCTAACATGTCATGCTTTGAAATTGCACACATTCGTGGAATGGCGACAAACTACGGTACCTAAAAATCTCCATAAGCGGCACTTTAATAAAAATTAACGGTTACCAGGTTAGAGTTAGAGGAGGTCTAGTGCTAGAATTATTGCTCTCACTCTAACGATCGCGGTGATACCACACATGTGTGATTTAAACACGGTTTACATATGCGAGTGCGAATTGCGTGTGCGCAAGCTCGCAGGGACGGGGGCGCTTTAAAAAAAAAAAAAATTCTTATTTATTTTTCTTTTTTTACATTGTCACTTTAAAAAAAAAAATGTCATCACTTTTATTGCTGTCACAAGGGATGTAAACATCCCTTGTGACAGGAATAGGTGGTGACAGGTACTCTTTATGGAGGGATCGGGGGTCCAAAAGACCCCAAATCCCTCCTATGCACTTTAAAGTCCAAAAACGGCGCTTCTGAATACTGTCTTTTTTTTTTTTAAACGGCACCATTGGCAGCCGAGTAAACCGGAAGTGACGTTGCGACATTCCTTCCATGCTTACAGAAAGAAGACTGGAAGGAAGCCAGAAACGGCTACCTTCCAGCCTTACTCTCGCCGGCGGAAGTGGCAGATCGTGGATCGGGTCTCCTGGTGGGACGGGAGGTCCGGGAAGAGCGGCGGAATGTCCCCTCTCGCTCCTTTGGGATAACAGCCGAGCGGCTTTTAGCCACATCAGTTGTTATCCCTGAAGACCCGACCGCCCGCTCTAAAAAAATGGTACCAGGATTATGCCTGCAGTTGCAGGCATCATCCCCCCCGGTATAACCCCTTAAAGCCGAGGCCGCATATGTGCGTAGGGTTGGCGCTAAGCAGTTAAGGATCACCCTGCAAACTGACTCCCTCTTCCATTTACATCTGTACCCAACAACCTGCAATCTAGGATTCCCCATCATAAGGGGCACTCTGCAATATATGCACCCCACCACCATAATGATGGCCCTGTAATGTGACCCATCATTTCCCCATACCACACAGCTTACAATCTATGTACTTGTGTAAGATGTAGTAGATCTTTTGTTTTTAATATCAAATATCGCAAGTGTAATCCTGCCAACTAGCTTCAGAGGGGATGGTCTCATATGGCACATCAATCCTGCTTCTATGAGTGTCCTGGAAGAAATCCAAAAACATAAGATAACCAGTTAGTGCCACAGCAATGTTTGTAGAGTCCAGAAAGAATTACAGCATTATAATGACACCCAGCATACAGGACAAGAGAAGTGGTACTGTGCGGTGTCCATACTTACAGACAGAAAAAGAATGATGTGTGCTGATGAGGCGGCACTGATGGGCACTGCTGGGGCTGCACTGATAATTAGTGCCCCGATTATCTGTACAGGTCACCCCTGCAAGGAGTTGCCTCTGATCCGCTCTCCTCTCCTCGCACTCTGTCATTGTGAGGCGAGGAGAGCCGATAAACGTCACTTCCGTATTTACATGTGATTGGATGCGATTAAAGAGCCACGGCATTGGCTCTTTACAGAGAGCGGGTTGCACTGTGTCCTAGGGACATGGCGTGACCGCGATCGCTGCACTACACCCCCCCCCCCCCCCCCATCAATCCTCCATTTCCTCCTCCATCTGGCACAACTTCCTCCTGGGACTTATAGTACCAACAAGTATCTCAGTTTAAATTCTCCAGATGGGGACTACATCCCCCACAAATCCCTGCAGTTCCCAGCAGCCCTTCGCAGCTCCCTGGGTGGGCTTTCTCTCCCCGGGATATTCTGCCACCAATCTTTGCCCTCCTGCTGTCTGAGTGGTAGGTGGGACCGCCATCCAGCAGCCGCAGAGTCCTCTTTCTCCTCTTCTCTAGCCCAGCAGCTCTGGCAGGGAGAAGTAGAGAGTGTGCAGGGTAAGCTGTGTGTGACGACCCATCATGAAGGAGGGACAAAGCAGCACAACTGCCCAGGCTGCAAAAGCAGTAATGTATTCAAATAACAGTACAGGGATTTAACCGCTTCAAGACCAGGCCTTTTTCTGACACTTGTTGCTTACAAGTTAAAATCTGTATTTTTTGCTAGCAAATTACATACAATCCCCAAACATTATATATATTTTTAGCAGGGACCCTAAAGAATAAAATGGTGGTCGCAGTATGTCATTCATATATGTCACTCTATTTGCGCAACGGTCTTTCAAACACAATTTTTTGGGGAAAAATACACTTCAATGAATAAAAAACAAAAAAAAAAAAAACAGTAAAGTTAGCCCAATTTTTTTTTGTATAATGTGAAAGATGATGTTGCGTTGAGTAAATAGATAACTAACATGTCAAACTTTGAAATTGCGCAAACACGTGGAATGGCGCCTCATTTGGGCACTTAAAAATCTCCATAGGCGACGCTTTAATAATAATTTTATGGTTCCCTGTTTAGAGTTCCAGAGGAGGTCTTGTGCTAGAATAATTGCTCCCGCTCTAACAATCGTGGCGATACCTCACATGTGTGGTTTGAACACCGTTTACAACAAGTAAAAAAATTATACATTTTTTATTACCTGTTGCCGCCCTCCCACCGTCACATGACGCGATGGAATTTGATCGGTGATATCTGAATGATGCCTGTAGCTGCCGTTTTCAGCCGGCGATTCCCTACACCATAAGAACGATCATAGCGGCTGTTCCACCGCTTGATCGTTCTTATGAGAAGCGAGAGGGGAAGCCCCCCCCTCCCTCCGGTACTTCTACCGACTCACCGCTACGATCGGTGAGTCGGGGACAGGATTCGCCGGCCCCGGATGTCGATCATAGAGAATTCCGGCGGACCAAATGGTCGGCGGAGTCTCTATGATCGTCGGAGGCTGGGCGCGATGTTATGATGTTACGCCCGGCCTCTGCATTAAAAAAAACGGCGCCGCCTCGGCTGGGAAGCCGTGATTGGTTTAATTTATTTCTTTTATTTCAGACTTCCCAGCCTAGTGGTGAGATGTGGGGTCTTATTGACCTCATATCTCACTGTAAAGAGGACTGATCGTGCCATATTCCTATTACAAGGGATATTTACATTCCTTGTAATAGGAATAAAAATGATCAAAAAAATTTTTTTCCAAAAAAGTTGCAAACTAAAAAAAAGAAAGTAAAATTAACAATAAATTTTTTTTTTTTTTTTAAAACACCCCTGTCCCCTTTGCTCGCACGCAGAAGCGAACGCATACATAAGTCCCGCCCACATATGAAAATGGTGTTCAAACCACACATGTGAGGAATTGATGCGAACGTTGGAGCGAGAGCAATAATTTTGTCCCTAGACTTCCTCTGTAGCTCAAAACAGGTAACCAGTAGAAAAATTTCAAGCATCGCCTATGGAGATTTTTAAGTACTGAACTTTGGTGCCATTCCACGAGTGTGTGCAATTTTGAAGCGTCACACGTTAGGTATCTATTTACGCGGCATAACTTCATCTTTCACAATATGCAAAAACATTGGGCTAACTTTACTGTTTTTTTGTTTTTTTTTTTAAAGCACAAAACAGTTTTTTTCCTAAAAAAAAAATCGTATTCGAAAAATTGCTGCGCAAATATCGTGCGAGATAAAAAATTGCAACAACCGCCATTGTATTTTCTAGGGTCTTTGCTAAAAAAAAAACATATATAATGTTTGGGGGTTCTGTGTAATTTTCTAGCAAAAAAAATGATGATTTTTACATGTAGGAGAGAAATGTCAGAATTGGCCTGGGTGGCAAGGGGTTAAATTGTCTTTGTTTATGGCGCAAAAAAAAAGCCGATCAAATACCACCAAAAGAAATCTCTATTTGTGGGGGAAATGGACATAAATTGTATTTGGGTACAACATCACACGACTGCACAATTGTTAGTTAAGGTAGCGCAGTGCCATATCGCAAAAAAAATGGCCTGGTCATGAAGGGGGGTAAATCTTCTGGGGCTGAAGAGGTTAATCTTGGTTTCATGTTCTGTTATATCACTGAGGATCATTTTTAATAACATTTTAGTAATGATAAGGTAGAGATCTACATGGATGGAAGAGGCTTTATTGTGGAGAAATACAGACAGTGCAGAGCATAGAATGAGTCTCTTATCACACAGAACAATCTAGTAGTGTGACCTCCATGTGTTATAGTGAGCCCTGAGGGGGGAGAGAGAGAGAGAGGGGGGGGGGGGAATGAGGAAGAGGGGGGGGGGGATGAGGAAGAGAGAGGGGGGAATGAGGAAGAGAGAGGTGATGAAGAGGGGGGAGATGAGGGTGCTGTGTGAGGAGTAGAGATGGAAGGTCTGTGGTAAGTTGTTCCCGCTCCTCCCTCTACTTACAGACTGACAAACATGTTCTTCTTCCTCCCTCCAGTCACCTGACAAGGGGATAGAATAAGTGAGAACGAGCACAGCCTTTCCTCACTGTACAGCGGCGCTCTTTATTGCCACCTGCAGGCTGGAGGGTGAAGAGCGCCGAATCCTCTCCAGCAATCCGTCTTCTCCCGTCACAGGACATTATGACTGAACGAAGTCAGAGGCAGCGCGTGTCCCGTGCGGGGGGGGTCACGGGGGCCGGCGGATAACGGTTATACCGGCACGAGAGGGCTGAGCGGCGCCATTTTCTTCCGTGCGTTGGCAGCGACAGGACTCCTCCTAGCGGCTCTCGTCACAGAAGAAGAACAGCGCCCTACAGCGCATTTATCGGTGATTACACCCCAAGCCTTTCCATCGGTGATATAGTAAGTGTCATTATCAGTGATTATAACCTTACAATGAGATCGGGTCCAGTGTCGGGATGTGTGGGGCAGGTCGCGCCAGGGTAGGGGGGGAGGTAAAATCCGGATCCAATAACTGTCTGTCCCTCCACCCTGCGCCCCATAGAAGAGGAAGGTTTAGTTTGCGGGGAATGGGATGCAGATCTGGGAAAGGGATTCCGGTGGGGGAGGGGCAGGATGGACAGAGTGAGCGGCGCGGTCCTATGAGGAGAGAGACCCCAGAGGGGAGGAGACTTTGGGAACCAATGAGAGAACTCAGGGGAGGGGCTCAGCATCGGATCAACAGCACCGCTGACACATAGGCACCATGTGGGATTGTTTTACTTCTGTCCCCGCCTTGTGTCAGTGACAAGAGCGACGCTGAAGCCTCTCCTACGCTGCTATCTGCATAGCCCCGCCTCCCAGCATGAGCTCTGGCTGCCGATTGGTCTGCTGCTCTGTCACTCAGCTCTGCACCCGCCTTCTCTTCATTCTCCAAGCTGTGTGAGAAGTACAATGGTGTCCTTTTATGACGCTGAGATGAGCGGCGATCCCGAGTGTCACCGCTGATCTCAGGTCATTAGCAGTGTATGAAACTGAGGAGAAACAAGGAAATATAGCATTTCTTATAAAAACTGACATGGAAGACGGCACATCTGTGTTGTGGATGGGAAGAGAGGAGGGGACTGCAGGTCTCAGCAAGTCCATCAAGGGCTGGTAGCACATGAAATGCGATGCGGATGGTGTGAGGTTTGGGGGGCACAGCGTATTCTCCTGGTAAAAGTGACAGACGGAGCAGAGATGAGATGACTGCTAAGATCATGTGACCAGGTGTGGGTTCCGGGAGAAGGGGAAATGGGACGCCCAGTCCTGTCACAGGCTGTGCCACCATATGTGTTCAGCCCGTCTGCCATCCGAGGTGTAAAGATGACACGGCCGTAAGAGGGGAGCCACAACGAGGCTTGGCAAGCACAGCAAAGCGTGGCGCGGGGCCGTGATGTCACAAATGTGCGACACGTTTCCCAGTATTCACACTATGGATGGAAAACATAGCAGCGCTCCTTTGTCAAGCATGATGCTGGAACCAGCGTGATTCCTGTGCGGGTTTCCACATCACACCTGCATTGACATCTGCACACCACTGCGGGTGTCAATGTAAAGTTAATGACACCCCCAGATCATTTCACAGATTGCAGTGCCAACTATGTAATGGTGCAGGAATCAGATCGCATGGGTGTTCACACACCGATGTCATGCGATTCCAGTGCGGACCAAATAAAGGGTCCTGTACAATGTTGGTGCAAATGCAATATGATTTAAATTTGCATCGCACAAACATTGCATGTGATATGCACAGCAATACGTCACATGCAATATCTGTGATTGCACAATTGTGATGCCAGCCTCTTTCTCTCTCTATCTATTTATTTACAGTATCTCACAAAAGTAAGTACACCCCTCACATTATTGTAAATATTTTATTATATCTTTTCGTGTGACAACACTGAAGAAATTACACTTTGCTATGATGTCAAATAGTTAGTGTGCAGCTTGTATAACAGTGTCAATTTGCTGTCCCCTCAAAATAACTCAACACACGTCCATTAATGTCTAAACCGCTGGCAACAAAAGTGAGTACACCCCTAAGTGAAAATGTCAAAATTGGGCCCAATTAGCCATTTTCCCTCCCCGGTGTCATGTGACTCGGTGTTACAAGGTTTCAGGTGTGAATGGGGAGCAGGTGTGTTAAATTTGGTGTTATCACTCTCACTCTCTCATACTAGTCACTGGAAGTTCAACATGGCACCTCATGGCAACAAACTTTCTGAGGATGTGAAAAAAAGGAATTGTTTCTCTACATAAAGATGGCCCAGGCTATAAGAAGATTGCCAAGACCCTTAAACTCAGCTGCAGCACGGTGGCCAAGACCATACAGCGGTTTAACAGGACAGGTTTCAATCAGAGCTGGCCTCGCTATGGTCGACCAAAGAAGTTGAGTGCATATGCTCAGCGTCATATCCAGAGGTTGTCTTTGGGAAATAGACGTATGAGTGCTGCCAGCATTTCTGCAGAGGTTAAAAGGGGTGGGGGTGGGGCAGCCTGTCAGTGCTCAGCCTCAGACCATACGCCGCACACTGCATTGGTCTGCATGGCTGTCATCCCAGAAGGAAGCCTCTTCTAAAGATGATGCACAAGAAAGCCCACAAACAGTTTACTGAAGGCAAGTAGACTAAGGACATGGATTACTGGAACCATGTCCTGTGGTCTGATGAGACCAAGATAAACTTATTTGGTTCAGATGGTGTCAAGCTTGTGTGGCATCAACCAGGTGAGGAGTACAAAGACAAGTGTGTCTTGCCTACAGTCAATTATGGTGGTGGGAGTGTCATGGTCCGGGGATTCGTGAGTGCTCTTGGCACTGGGGAGCTACAGTTCATTGAGACAACCATGAATGCCAACATGTACTGTGACATGATCCCCTCCTTTCAGCGACTGGGCCGCAGGGCAGTATTCCAACATGATAACGACCCCAAACACTCCTCAAAGACGACCACAGCCTTGCTAAAGAAGTTGAGGGTAAAGGTCATTGACTGGCCAAGCATGTCTCCAGACCTAAATCCTATTGAGCATCTGTGGGGCATCCTCAAACGGAAGGTGGAGGAGCACAAGGTCATTAACATCCACCAGCTCCGTGATGCCATCATTGAGTGGAAGAGGACTCCAGTGGCAACCTGTGAAGCTCTGGTGAACTCCATGCCCAAGAGGGTTAAGGCAGTGCTGGAAAATAATGGTGACCACAGAAAATATTGACACTTTGGGCCCAATTTGGACATTTTCACTTAGGGGTGTACTCACTTTTGTTTTTCAGCGGTTTAGATGTTAATGGCTGTGTGTTGAGGTATTTTGAGGGGACAGCAAATTTACACTGTTATACAAGCTGTATACTCACTACTTTACATTGTAGCAAAGTGTCATTTATTCAGTGTTGTCACATGAAAAGATATGATAAAATATTTTCAAAAATGTGAGATATAGGGGGGGTTGTTTGACATAACAGTTATTTACAATAAATATATATGTTAACGATTCTTTATATATAAATATATGTATATATATTATTCTATCTGAATTTAAATGCTATTATTAATGTCATTTTTATATAATTTTTAATTAGTAAATAAAATTTTGTAAACCCTGAAATATGATTTTACCCATGGTATGTTCTATTACAGTTATACGGGTGTTTATCAATTATGAAATATATTTTATTTTAATTTATTAATAAATATTTATACTTGTATACTTTATTAAAATTATTTTTTAATGATTATAAATGTATTTTTCATTTACATGAATGGTGTATAGCTGCATTACATATGTGGATTACATTCATTTACTATACACCATTCACATTTAAATAGGCACATGTATGATCTTTAATTATTGATAAAAACAATGTTTTTTTTTTTTTTATAATTAGGTTAATGTATATTGTGTAGGGGAAATTTAACTTTATTATTTTATTAATATGTTGGGGAATAATGTGTGCTGATTCGTGTTGAACTTTTTGTATTTTACACTTCCTCATACTGTAATCCCGCTACATCACGCGAGATTACAGTGAGAGGAGCCGTTCTCAGGAGTTCCCGGCGTTTGTAGATCACTTCTCAACTCAACATGAGAAGCGATCTACAGACCTTCATAAACAGGCACTCAGAGGAGAGCGATCTCCTCTGAGAATGCCTGAGAACTGAATAGCGGTATTTTACCGCAGTTTCATAAAAGGACACCAATGTGCAGCTTGGAGAATGAAATGTGTGCTGGAGCAAGAGTGGGAGTAGTCAGAGCCCCCTCTTGTCACATTTGTACAAAATGTACACAGAACCCGGATTACCATCAATAGGGAATACGTGCAGGAGAGAGAGAGTACAGCATTGTAACATGTGTGTGCAGGAGAGAGTACAGCAATGTAACATGTGTGTGCAGGAGAGAGTACAGAAATGTAACATGTGTGTGCAGGAGAGAGTACAGAAATGTAACATGTGTGTGCAGGAGAGAGTACAGAAATGTAACATGTGTGTGCAGGAGAGAGTACAGCAATGTAACATGTGTGTGCAGGAGAGAGTACAGCAATGTAACATGTGTGTGCAGGAGAGAGTACAGCAATGTAACGTGTGTGCAGGAGAGAGTACAGCAATGTAACGTGTGTGCAGGAGAGAGTACAGCAATGTAACGTGTGTGTGCAGGAGAGAGTACAGCAATGTAACATGTGTGCAGGAGAGAATACAGCAATGTAACGTGTGTGCAGGAGAGAGCACAGCAATGTAACGTGTGTGTGCAGGAGAGAGTACAGCAATGTAACATGTGTGTGCAGGAGAGAGTACAGCAATGTAACGTGTGTGTGCAGGAAAGAGTACAGCAATGTAACGTGTGTGTGCAGGAGAGAGTACAGCAATGTAACGTGTGTGTGCAGGAGAGAGTACAGCAATGTAACATGTGTGTGCAGGAGAGAGTACAGCAATGTAACGTGTGTGCAGGAGAGAGTACAGCAATGTAACATGTGTGTGCAGGAGAGAGTACAGCAATGTAACGTGTGTGCAGGAGAGAGTACAGCAATGTAACATGTGTGTGCAGGAGAGAGTACAGCAATGTAACATGTGTGTGCAGGAGAGAGCACAGCAATGTAACGTGTGTGCAGGAGAGAGTACAGCAATGTAACGTGTGTGCAGGAGAGAGTACAGCAATGTAACATGTGTGTGCAGGAGAGAGTACAGCAATGTAACGTGTGTGCAGGAGAGAGTACAGCAATGTAACGTGTGTGCAGGAGAGAGTACAGCAATGTAACATGTGTGTGCAGGAGAGAGTACAGCAATGTAACATGTGTGTGCAGGAGAGAGCACAGCAATGTAACGTGTGTGCAGGAGAGAATACAGCAATGTAACATGTGTGTGCAGGAGAGAGCACAGCAATGTAACATGTGTGTGCAGGAGAGAGTACAGCAATGTAACGTGTGTGCAGGAGAGAGTACAGCAATGTAACGTGTGTGCAGGAGAGAGTACAGCAATGTAACATGTGTGTGCAGGAGAGAGAACAGCAATGTAACGTGTGTGCAGGAGAGAATACAGCAATGTTGAGAAACCCCTGTGTATCCTAAAGGATGGGGGGCACTGTACTTATAATGGGGACCTCAGTACATCTTCTAACCATCCCCAGGTCCTATATGTCCTGGGGGTGGAGGTTTTATACACCTTGTAACGAGGGGCACACTTTAGGACTTATTATGCTTTATAATTGGGAATCCCCTCTGTGACCTGAGGATGAACATATACACTGCCACTGTATACATGGGCAGGGCAAAGGGGGGGGGGGGGGCAAAATTAGGTTTTGCCTAGGGTGTCAAAAATCCTTGCTCCAGCCCTGGTGTGGGGGGACAATAGAGAGCTGGACCCAGCTTGTGCTGTAATGATCTGTCAGTGTTTTCTCTCGGGGTTGCCACCTTTTCTTCAAGCCAAACCTAAACACTAAAGCCCCTATTACAGGTGGACCTGATCGGAGCCTCCATTCACCTCTATGGAGCGGTGGATGTGAGCGGTGACATGTCCGCTGCGATCCGATCCGTGAAATCCAGACGGATGGTGACCCTATTTTCCATCTGTCTGGCGGATCGGATGAAAATGGAGAACGGCGCTCTGACAGGTCCGTCTCTGCACAGTGAGTGGAGACAGACCTATCATCCGTCTGCTCAGCGGGTATCAGCAGATCGATCGCCCGCTGAGCAAAGCGGAGTCCGCCAGCAGGATCGCCCGTGTGAAAGAGCCCACTAGCCTATGGCACTGCGCTTGTTTAACTCCACCCATTCAACTGAATGGGTCAATGGGCAGTAACTGTGTACAATGCACATGTCTACAGCACAGTGACATGGGATTTTAGGGGTTAAAAACAGGTGGTGAGGAGAAAACATAACGCTTCTTCACCACCTGTCAAATACTTAAAAAAAAATCATCCACTGTGGATTACTCTTCAGAGTGCTCTGCAACTTCGTTTACACTTGTGGTTGGGGGACAGTAAAAAAATAGAGGTTGAGCTGTGTTTTTACTGCTACCCAACTGTTCCTCTTAAGCTGCAAAGGCAGCAGAGGGGGGATCTGCACACACAATAGCCAAAATGCTTTGCATCACAGTGTGGCAAAAATTGTCTGCACTGTTGGGTTCAGCGAACAGTAATGCCTGCTGAATGTGGCCCATCCATGTGAATGGGGGTTTCCTGCATCCGTGTGCAATGCATTCAGTTGCGGGGTGCTGCTGTGGGGTTTAAACAGGTGGTAAGGAGGTGATATAACACCTCCTCACTGCCTGTCAAAGTCCCTCTTAAGAGCAATCCAAACATGGACTGCTCTTCAGAGGGCACCGCATGTGTAAACGACCCCCTGAGCCTAGGTTTACACATATGCGATGTGGGAACCAGTGCAATTCCAGCGCCGATTCCTGCATCACATCTCTCCTGCAGGCAGTTCACACTGCCCTCTGTGAACCGCTGCGGGTGTCATTACAGTGTTAATGACACCCTCAAATCGGTTTACAGATCGCAGTGCGAACTGTGAACTCGCGCAGGAATCAGAATGCTTAGGTGAGAACACCCATGCGATCCGATTCCAGTGTGGGGGGAAAAAAGTCCCTGCACTATTTTCCTGCAAATCTAATGCAAGTTCAGTCATACAACTGTATACAACTGTATGGCTGAACTTGCACTGCACAGACATCACATGCGATCGGCACAGCAATGCGATTGCGAATTACATGCGATGTCTGTGTTCGCACAAGTGTGATCCCGGGCTGAGGCTGTTCAGCCATGCCAGTATATTCTGTGGAGTAACCTTTTGTCTGCAACAATTCCAAAACTTCTGCTCAGCTGGGGCCAGGAGAAGGAACACTATTTAACCCCCCGGGCTCAAGTGCTTACCTCCTGTGGTGATCCAGACTGTGGCTCTGCCCAGTGGGGGCACTGAGATCCCCGCCAGGGGGCACACACTATCCAGTGGGGGCTGAGAGATCCCTGACGGGGGCACACACTACCCAATGGGGGCACAGAGATCCCAGCCAGGGGGCACACACCACCCAGTAGGGGCACAGAGATCCCAGCCAGGGGGGCAAACACCACCCAGTGGGGGCACAGAGATCCCCACCAGGGGGCGCATACTACCCAATGAGGGCACAGGTATCCCCGCCAGGGGGAGCACACTACCCAGTGGGGGCGCAGAGATCCCCCCCACCAGGGGGCGCACACTACCCAATGGGGGCACAGAGATCCCCGTCAGGGGTGCACAGCCACGCACACTACCCAGTGAGGGCACAGAGATCTCCGCCAGTGGACTCACACTACCCAGTGGGGGCATCGAAATCTCTGCCCGGGGGCACACACTACCAAGTGGGGGCACTAAGATCCCCACCTGGGGGCACACACTTCCAAGTGGGGGCAGAGAGATCACTGACAGGGGGCACACACTACCCAGTGGGGGCAGAAAGATCCCCACCAGGGGGCACACACTACCCAGTGGGGGCAGAGAGATCCCTGACGGGGGGCAAAACTACCCAGTGGGGGCATAGAGATCCCCGCCTGGGCGCACACAATACCTAGTGGGGACACAGAGATCCCAGCCAGGGGGCACACACTACCCAGCGGGGGCACAGAGATCCCTGCCAGGGGGGCACACACTACCCAGTGGGGGCACAGCGATCCCTACCAGGGGGGCACAGAGATGTCTGCCAGGGGGGCACAGAGATGTGTGCCAGGGGGTGCACACAACCCAGTGGGGCACAGAGATATCCCTGCTGGGGGGACGCACACTACCCAGTGGGGGCACAGAGATCCCTGCCGGGGGGCACACGCACTACCTATTGGGGGCACAGATCCCTGCCAGGGGCACAAACTACCAAGTGGGGGCTCAGAGATCCCTGCCAGGGGGGCATACATTGCCTATAGTTGGTAGTATAGTGTGTGTGTGTGTGTGTAGGGGGAAGTGTATAGTGGTTCTGGTGTTTTCCAAAAGTGGGGGGTATAGGGGGGTCTGTTACCTAATTGTGGGAGGTATTATCGTTCTGTTGTTATCTAGGAGTAGAGGTTATAGTGGTTATGATGTTATCTAGGAGTAGGGGGTATAGAGGGGTCTGGTGTTACCTAAGAGTGGGGGGCATAGAAATCACGGGGCCTACCTGACAGGGCCCCCCTCCTCCCAGCTTAAATCTTTGCTCCCCAGTACCGCCTCCAAACTCGCATCCCACCACAATTCCCCCTCCTAACAAAAATCTACTCCCCCAAATTCCCCATCTCAGCACAAATCCCCCAAATCCCTCCTAATACAGCCCCCCCCAATCCCTCCTCCTAGCACAAATCCTCTCAATCACTTCTAGCACAGATCCCCCTCCTCAATCCCCCTCCCAGCACAAATCCCACCCAATTACTCCCAGCTCAAGCCCCCTCTTATCAGAAATTTGCACCCCCCCAACTAGTACATACATTCACCCAATCCCTCCTCCTGACTCAAATCCCCCCCCCCCCCCAAACTCTTCTCCTAGCACATATCCTTCCCCATTCCTCCTTCTCGCAAACCCCCAAACCCCCCCCCCCCCCAATCCTGATTACACTTCTCAGCACAGATAGCTGCCCATCCCCCCTTCTCCACAAACATCCAAAGCTCATACAATTACCCCCCCCCCCACACCTCCATTGTGTACAATTTCCCTGTAGCCTTCCCCCCTTCATCCTCTCCTGTCACTACAGCGCTCCTCTAGGACATGAGACAGGATTGCTCTTAGATGGCATCCGACTGTACACAATTACAGTGTGATTACCGCCCCCTATCCACACTTCCTGCTGCTGGGAGATGAGCAGCCCTTGGAGGAGATAGGGGGCGGTAATCAAACTGTGTGTGTGTGTACAGTCCGATGCCATCTCTCCACTCTGCCACTTCTCCTCTCACTGCTCCAGGATGCCGTTCCCTTTTCCCGGCTCTGGGAGTGGGCGATGGTGGGGGGGAGATCAGCGGCCACTCAGACATCACATTAAAGGGAAGGCTGGCCTGGAGAGGGGGGGACAACTAAAATCTGTCTGGAAATCAGCACCCCCCTGGATGCGGCCATGTCTATCTCTCTCCCTCCAGCAGCTGAAAGCCGGTGGGTAGGAGAGGGGAGAAATCGGCTTTAAAGGAGAAGTACAGCCAAAGCTTGTTTTGCACTCCTGTGACACGTTTTCAGTGGAGAGAAGTCCGCTCTCTGACGTCACAGAAGTCAGTTCAGGGTCCATGTCATCACAATGGAAGTTGGGATCTGCCAGGTCCCTGGACCAACACCCGGATCAGCCTTTCAGTGAGCCTCTGAGAGCCTGAGCCGGCCACCCCCTCCACAGCCCAGCACTCCAGTGAGCGAGGAGGGGGCAGAGCAGAGAGCTGAGACTGACAGTCGGCAGCTCTCTGCTCACGGAGCTGTCAGAACCGAGGCATCGACAGTTTTCGATCGCTTGGTTCTCCATGTAGAGGGGCCGGGGGACGGATGCAGAATCCACCTAGGTAAGTATGATACTGGAAAAAACACCTAGCATACGGGACAAGAGAAGTGGTACTGTGGAGAGTCCATCCATAAAGAATGAGAACAGATACTGAGAATGACACCCAGCATAGGGGACAAGAGAAGTGGTACTGTGGAGAGTCCATCCATAAAGAATGAGAACAGATACTTAGAATGACACCCAGCATAGGGGACAAGAGAAGTGGTACTGTGAAGAGTCCATCCATAAAGCATGAGAACAGATACTGGGAATGACACCCAGCATACGGGACAAGAGAAGTGGTACTGTGGAGAGTCCATACATACAGAATAAGAAGAGATATTGAGAATTATACCCAGCATAGGGGAAAATAGAAGTGGTACTGTGCAGGGTTCACACATACAAAATAAGAACAGATACTGAGAATTATGCCCAGCATACCCAGCCATTAAAATGACCATAGTACAGTTTAATTATATGTAAAATGAAATGATATAAAATGTATTTGACTACAGCGTTACATGACGGAGGTATTTCCAGTCAAAGTTTCCAGGCCTGAAAAGTGGCAGCTGGTATGAGGTGTGTGATGTCACAGTGGGCTGCAAACCGGTTCAAACCGGACTGCAGTTGTTTCAAAACATTGCTGCACTGGAAGCTGACCGAGTCACATTGTCAGATTGTGTCTCCTGGGATTATTAGGGTTTTTTTATTCAAATATATTGCTATCGTACTATTATTGTATATATTAGTAATATTAAACCTTTTTAGGTTTTTTTTTCAGGTATACCGGCATCAGTCACCACCACCATGCCACGAGCTTCACGACGTCCGTCCTGTGGAAGGCGATCCTGTCAGGAGGGCGGAGAGGATCCAATTGCTCGCAGGAGGACAAGAAGACAGCGTCGGAGGAGACGGGAGGAGGCAGCAACCAGGAGCCGTTCTCCCGGAGACAGGGATGCTGAGCAACACCCAGCGCCACAGAGACCACCGGCAATGGAGCAGCCTACCTGCTCTATCTGCCTCGGTGAGTATAATGCAGAGGACACCCGATTATTATCATGTTCTCATACATTTCATTCTGAATGTATCAACAGATGGCTTCAACAAAGCCCTACTTGCCCATTGTGTCGGGCATTTGCTTCACCATCCGAAGACCTTGTCTTGACTATTCATGCTTACCTGAGGTTTATTCGAAATGGAGGAATCTGAATGTTTGTCCAGTAATGTACCATCTTTCTTCTTTTACATGCCTCAAGAACATCATGGGGCAATGTACAGTATACCGATATGTATGTTTTTTTATATATCCTGCTTATAGTATATAATGGCAGGAAAAAAAAATATACTTCAGACAATTACCACCGAAAAGGAGTCCCTTCACCCTGACGTAGCCTCGAGCTAGCGGGTGGAGGCTCCTAGACCATTACAACCGAAAAGGAGTCCCTTCACCCTGACGTAGCCTCGAGCTCGCGGGTGGAGGCTCCTAGACCATTAACACCGAAAAGGAGTCCCTTCACCCTGACGTAGCCTCGAGCTCGCGGGTGGAGGCTCCTAGACCATTACAACCGAAAAGGAGTCCCTTCCCCCTGATGCAGCCTCGAGCTCGTGGGTGGAGGCTCCTAGACCATTAACACCGAAAAGGAGTCCCTTCACCCTGACGCAGCCTCGAGCTCGTGGGTGGAGGCTCCTAGACCATTAACACAGAAAAGGAGTCCCTTCATTCTGACCCAGTGTCACGTACCTGGTAGGTTTTGAGCCTGAAGTGCAGAGAAAGACCTCCCTTACAGCTCCCACTCCCGTTCCTCTGGAATGGAGACAGAGGGCCCAGGAGTGAGGAGTGGTATGGGTGCCTGGCAGGATCAACAGTCACCAGAAGTTCAGGAGTGGTGGCACCCTCTGGAACCTGAAGCTGAAGAGGAGACTGGAATGCAGAGTGGACCAGGAACCACAGCAGGTAAGTAGGCAGGAACTGAAGAGCTGGACTGGAACCAGGAACAAGCAGTAGGTAGTAGACTGGAAGGCTGGGCTGGAACCAGGAACAAGCAGCAGGTAGTAGACTGTTCCTGGTTCCAGCCCAGCGTTCCAGGCTACTACCTGCTGTTTGTTCCTGGTTCCAGTCCAGCGTTCCAAACAGCAGGTAGTAGCCTGGAATGCTGGGCTGGAACCAGGAACAAGCAGCAGGTAGTAGTCTGGAACGCTGGCTGGAACCAGGAACAAGCAGCAGGTAGTAGTCTGGAACGCTGGCTGGAACCAGGAACAAAGCAGCAGGTAGTAGCCTGGAACGCTGGGCTGGAACCAGGAACAAGGAGCAGGTAGTAGTCTGGAACGCTGGCTGGAACCAGGAACAAAGCAGCAGGTAGTAGCCTGGAACGCTGGGCTGGAACCAGGAACAAGCAGCAGGTAAACAGAGTGGATACTGGTATCAGGCAGAGGGATGGTCAAACAAGCCGGTGGTCGGTATCGGTCGAGCAGCAGAGGTACCAGGGAATACACAGAAGGATGGTCAGGCAAGCCAAGAGGGTCTGGTGCAGGCGGATAGCAGGATGGTCTAACAGGAAGCCGGGTCAGATAACAGAGTACACAGGTCAGATCAGGTTTTGGCACACGGAACACTGTAGAGCAGACAGCGGGTATTGAATGTGACAGGCCGGTTTAAATAGCCCGTCTGACACCAGCGGGAGTGCGCGTGCGTGTGCCCGTGCGTGACAGCACCCGCGAATGTGCGCGCATGCGCGGTAGAACCCGTGGCCGTGTTCCCGTGCGTCTGGATCGCGATTACTGGCAGGATCTTCATGACATTGCCCCCCTGCCCCTTTGGAGAAATTTCTCTGGATGGGACCTTTTAAAAGATTGCAACAGATCTTCAGCATGAATATTGTCCTCAGGTTCCCAAGAATTTTCTTCTGGGCCGAACCCCCTCCATTTTATCAGAAATTGATTTTGGTTACCTCTTTTCCTATGGTCCATGATAGCCTCCACCTCGAATTCCTCCTCCCCATCTACCAAAATTGGATCAGGAGGATCCGTACTTCGGCCTGGAAATGGATTAGAAATAGAGGGTTTGAGCAGAGACACATGAAATACTGGATGCACTTTTAGTGAATCCAGGAGTTCAAGTTTGTATGCCACCTCATTAATTCTCCGCTTGACAGGGAATGGTCCAAGAAACTTGGGACCCAATTTCTTTGAAGGGCAAGCCATCCTGAGATTTACTGTAGATAACCATACCTTGTCCCCGGGTGTAAGTAACAGCTCACCTCGCCTCTTCTTATCGAATATTGCTTTATTATATTTCTGGGTCCTGGTCATGGTCTCCTGTAAAACTTGGTTGTTGGAAGTAAAGAAATTCAACTTCTCTTGAACTGCGGGTACTGTACACTCTGGAAGAGAATTAGGCAAAAATGAAGGGTGGAAACCATAATTCGCAAAAAAATGGAGTTTGTTTGATAGCGGAATGAATAGAATTGTTGTAGGCGAATTCAGCCAATGGGAGAACAGAAATCCAATCATCTTGGGCAAAAGAAGAAAAACAGCGTAAATATTGTTCAAGAGTCTGGTTTGTTCTCTCTCTTTGCCCATTAGTCTCGGGATGATAAGCAGATGAAAATGAAAGCTCAATGTTCAGTGTTTTGCACAGAGACCTCCAGAATCGGGAGGTAAACTGTACCCCCCGATCTGAAACGATATTGACCGGTACCCCATGGAGCCTGATGACTTCTTTAATGAATGCCTGTGCCGTTTCTGTAGCTGAGGGAGTGCCCTTCATTGGGACAAAGGGGGCCATTTTTGACAGCCGGTCCACTATGACAAAAATCGAGGTGAAGCCCCCGGCCGGAGGTAATTCCACAATAAAGTCTATAGAAAGCTTTTTCCATGGCCTATCTGGGACAGGCAATGGTTTTAGCAATCCCCGTGCCTTGGTTCTGTGCCCCTTGTTCCTAATACAGGTGGTACAGGACTCAACAAATTTCCTACAATCTTCGCGTAACTGAGGCCACCAGAAGGTACGCTGTACCAGATCAGTGGTCTTAGCCACGCCAAAATGCCCAGCCAATGCATGATCATGACAGAGTTCTAGTACTGGAGTTCTGACCTAATGGAAGATCCCAATTCCGCGGAAGCCTGCTTAATCTGGGAAAGCAGGTTTCCCTGAAGAAAAAGAAAATTCCCCGGGGACAGAATGGTGTCCGGAGGGGAAACCTCTTGGGACTTGTGAAACATCCTGGATAGGGCATCAGGTTTGGTATTTTTGGAGCCAGGGTGGTAAGTGACATGAAAGGAGAACCTGGAGAATAAGAGAGCCCACCTGGCCTGACATGGCTTCAACCTTTTTGCAGATCTCAAATAATCCAGGTTCTTATGATCTGTAAAAATTAAGACTGGGTGAGCGGCACCTTCCAGCAGATAGCGCCACTCCTCTAACGCTGATTTGATTGCCAACAACTCTCTGTCACCTACATCATAATTTCTCTCTGCCGTGGACAGTTTACGAGAGAAGAAGGCCACAGGATATAACAGGGCCTTGGTTCCCTGTCTTTGGGACAACACTGCCCCTACTGCAATTTCAGATGCGTCCACCTCTAGTACGAACGGCAGAGAGGAATCTGGATGCTTTAGTACGGAGGCGGAAGTAAGGGTCTCAAAAGCCTTTTGGGCTTCAGCAGACCAGTGGAAGCGTGTACCTTATTTAGTTAGCTGTGTGATGGGTGTAATGATGGCTGAGAACTCCTTAATAAATTTACGGTAAAAATTAGCGAATCCAACGAATCGCTGGATTCCCTTCTTGTCTGTCGGGACTGGCCAATCTAAAACTGCAGCGACCTTTTGAGGGTCCATCTTAATGCCTTTACTGGAAATGATTAACCCCAAAAATGGATTACTTTCTTGTTCAAATTCACACTTCTCAGCTTTTGCATATAGGCCGTGTTGTCGAAGCCGGCCCAACACACTTCTGACGTGCCTGCGGTGAGATTCAAGGGAACAAGAAAAAATGAATATGTCGTCTAAATAGACGATAACGAACAGATCTAGAAAGTCTCGTAAAACATCATTGATGAAATATTGAAATGTAGCAGGGGCATTGCACAGACCGAAAGGCATCACTAGGTACTCAAAATGTCCATAACGGGTACGAAAGGCGGTCTTCCATTCGTCTCCGTCCCTAATACGAACTAAATTGTAGGCTCCGTGGAGGTCAAGCTTAGTAAATATGATGGCCGTCCCAAGTCTTTGGAACAACTCTGGTACCAGAGGAAGAGGGTAAAGGTTTTTTACAGTGATTTTATTTAGTTTGCGGTAATCCACACATGGTCTGAGGGTTTTATCTTTCTTCTGTACAAAGAAGATGCCTGCACCTGCTGGAGACGTGGACGGACAAATGAAGCCTTTCTTTAGGTTCTCATCGATATATTCCTTTAAAGCCCCTTGTTCTACTTCAGTCAAAGGGAAGATTCTTGCAAAGGGAATCTCAGCACCGGGAAGTAATTCGATAGGACAGTCATAGGACCGGTGAGGAGGTAAGACTTCTGCCCCCTGCTTGCTGAATACATCTAAGAAATCATGATAGGCCAAAGGGATGGAGAGATGTAGACTGGGATCTGTATCTAGGCAGAGCAATGTAGGGTTCTCCTGAGCGTTCTGAATTCTGCAAGACTGTTGGCAATATGAAGAAGAAAAGGTAACCTCACCTGTGATCCAATTAATGTCAGTATTGTGAGCCTGTAACCAGGGCATGCCGAGGATTATGGGAAACAGGGGTGAGGCGATGATATCCAGGCGTAGCAGTTCTTGATGAGAATTGGAGATAGAAACGGATATTGGAACAGTCTCTTGGGTAACAGGTCCAGATTTGATGGCGGTTCCATCAGCTAGATGAATGGAAAGTCCATGGGCCTTAGGCAACAAAGGTATCTGGTGTTGAGTAGCAAAAAGAGAATCCATGAAACAACTGCAAGCTCCAGAGTCAATAATGGCGGTTATTTGCAGAGTCTCTCCTGGAAGCTGTAACAGGATAGAGAGAACAAGGTGAGTAGTATTCTTGGCCAGAGGTGCAACGTAGTCAGTGGACAGGGATAGGCACTTACGGAGTTTAAGGGGACAGTTCCTGACATAGTGCCCAGGTTCCCCGCAGTACAGGCACAAATTATTCACTCGACGACGTTGTCGTTTCTCCTGGGTAAGAGAAGGCCGCAGGACCCCTAATTGCATTGGCTCAGGTGGGTTAAACGTGGAGGTGGGTGGTGTTGGTGACGTATGATGAAAAACTTTAGGGGTAATCCAAGTTGGGCGAGAAAATCCCAAAGCTCTCTCAGTCCTACGCTCTCTTAGGCGTCGATCGATCTGAATGGCTAGATCGATCAAGGCATTTAAAGTCTGTGGTGTACCCACCCTGGCCAATTCATCCTTCAGAGAGTCAGAGAGTCCCATTCGAAACTGATAGCGGAGAGCCGCATCATTCCAATTTGTGTCCGCACTCTACCTTCTGAATTCAGCCACATAGTCCTCTGCTGCCCTGCGACCCTGTTGAAGGGTGTGCAGAGCCGCCTCTGCAGTCACGGACAGCTGGGGGTCGTCGTATAACTGACCCAATGCATCAAAGAAGGTGGAGAGATTGGTCAGGGATACGTCCTTTTGCTCCAAGAGGCGATGGGCCCAGGTTTGGGGGTCACCAGAAAGCAGAGAAATTACGTAGCCCACCTTGGTAGCCTCCAGGGAAAAGGTACGTGGCTGAAGAGCAAAGAACAATTCACAGGAGTTGCGGAAGGCCCTGAATTTATGGCGATCCCCAGGGAATCGTTCAGGCGTCGGGACTTTGGGTTCTGGAGGGAGCATCACCACCTTTGAGGAAGGCCTGACTGAAGGAGCAGAAGCAGGAGGAACTCCCTGGACCCCAATGGGATTAGACAAGGTTAGCACTCGTTCCTCCAGCCTGGTGTATCCTTGCTGCAGATTCTTGACTGCTTCAGTCAATCCTGCCAGGTGTGCACAAAGTTCCTCCATGGAGAGGTTCCCTGCTCAGGCTCAGACATGGCTGTCTGCTACTGTCACGTACCTGGTAGGTTTTGAGCCTGAAGTGCATAGAAAGACCTCCCTTACAGCTCCCACTCCCGTTCCTCTGGAATGGAGACAGAGGGCCCAGGAGTGAGGAGTGGTATGGGTGCCTGGCAGGATCAACAGTCACCAGAAGTTCAGGAGTGGTGGCACCCTCTGGAACCTGAAGCTGAAGAGGAGACTGGAGACTGGAATGCAGAGTGGACCAGGAACCACAGCAGGTAAGTAGGCAGGAACTGAAGAGCTGGACTGGAACCAGGAACAAGCAGTAGGTAGTAGACTGGAACGCTGGGCTGGAACGAGGAACAAGCAGCAGGTAGTAGACTGGAACGCTGGACTGGAACGAGGAACAAAGCAGCAGGTAGTAGCCTGGAACGCTGGGCTGGAACCAGGAACAAGCAGCAGGTAGTAGTCTGGAACGCTGGCTGGAACCAGGAACAAAGCAGCAGGTAGTAGCCTGGAACGCTGGGCTGGAACCAGGAACAAGCAGCAGGTAGTAGTCTGGAACGCTGGGCTGGAACCAGGAACAAGCAGCAGGTAAACAGACTGGAAACTGTTATCAGGCAGAGGGATGGTCAAACAAGACGGTGGTCAGTATCGGTCGAGCAGCAGAGGTACCAGGGAATACACAGAAGGATGGTCAGGCAAGCCAAGAGGGTCTGGTGCAGGCGGATTGCAGGATGGTCTAACAGGAAGCCGGGTCAGATAACAGAGTACACAGGTCAGATCAGGTTTTGGCACACGGAACGCTGTAGAGCAGACAGCGGGGATTGAATGTGACAAGCCGGTTTAAATAGCCCGTCTGACACCAGCGGGAGTGCGCGCGCGCGTGCCCGTGCGTGACAGCACCCGTGAATGTGCGCGCATGCGCGGTAGAACCCGTGGCCGTGTTCCCGTGCGTCTGGATCGCCGATTACTGGCAGGATCTTCATGACACCCAGCCTCTAACTCTCAGGGGAAGGCTCTCAGACCATTACCACCGAAAAATGAGAGTCATTAGACGGCTATAGGGGTGGAGGAGGCCGGATTTTTTTTTTGCAACACTAAACAATGACCTTATGTTTCAGTGAAGATCAATGCACACCCACTTGGTAATGGACCTGTCATCTATTTTTTTTTTTTTTTTTTATATAATCTTTATTTTATTTTTCAATATAACAATATATACAATAGAAAGAAGAACATAAAAAAGCCAGTATGTACAAGAACAAGGGAGGGTACATAAAGGGTTGGGGTCGGGCACCCGGTCGCAAGTGCAAAGAGGCCTAGAAAACCTTCAATAGCCAGCATCTTATGACATCATCAACTTATACCCAACAACAAAGGGGGGCATGTGTGTATTTAAACCATGGTATCAAGTCTGGATTGTGTTTCCACATATCAGAGACAGCTCAATGAGCATCGTGCCCTTCACAACTCTGAATAAAATGGGAAGGGGAAAGGGCAAGGAGAGGAAAGAAGGAAAGGAAAAACACAATTGGGAGCATTTAACAAGCGAACAGTCAGCACAACTTTATATAGAGATTTGTATTTGCTATGGGGGGTTAAGGGTCCCCGGCATGTCGGTCTCATCTTCAAAGACAGTACATTAATCTGCAGGCCCAGGGGGAGCAGTACTCGGCGTCTGTACTGTGGTAGTGGTGTAATTTATCCAAGTGGCCCATATATTGTAAAATGTATCATATTTGTCTCTGCATTTTGCCATCCACTTCTCCGCCTCCATTATAGTATTGACCAGTCGTACCCAATCGGGTCACCCCGGAACATGGCTCGACTTCCAATGAATGGGGATCAAGCGCCGGGCGGCGTTTAGGAGGTGTAGTAGAATCGATTTACGGTAGCGGCTACCCCTAAATTTAGAGCCCAAAATGGCAAATCGAAGGTACACTAGTGAAGAGGCCTACAGGTTTCTGAGCATGACAGATAGTGAAGAGGAAGTCACTCATCTGTCAGATTCAGGCTCAGAATACAATCCTGTAGAGGAAAGCGACTCCATGACAGATAGCTCTGACGACGGAGTTGTGGTCCCTGCTAAGGTCAGGCGTACCAGACCCCAATCTTCTTCTTCTGCCCTTGAAGTGCAAGAACTGCAGGACTCTCTTATGCAGCAGAGAAGTACTAGTGCCGTTATTCCTTCTGGTGAACTGGCAAGCACCAGCGGCCTAGTACACCCTGGTCGTACATCCAGCACTGCAGTATCACGTGATGACGTGGCGAGTCCCATAAGTGCAGTTCAAGCTGGTGAGGTGGCAAGCACTAGTAGTGTCCCGCTGCCACCAAGAAGACGAACACAGGCCCGTCGTGCCCATAGTGCCCTTCCTGCTGCATTCGCCAATCCGAATTGGGTACCCACCACTTCTGCAGCACCCGTACTTCCCCCATTCACTAGCCAACCCGGAATTCAGGTGGAAACAGTTGACTTTACGCCACTGGATTTTTATTCGCTGTTTTTCACCGAAGATCTCTATAGATCTATTGTGGACCAAAGCAATTTGTACGCTGGTCAACACATCGCCACTATTCCCCAGTCCTCCCTTGCCAGAGATTGGAAACCAATTACGGTTTCCGAATTTAAGATCTTTCTGGGCCTTTACCTCCTCATGGGCTTGAATAAAAAGAGTGAGTTGCGGTCATATTGGTCCACTGACCCAATTTACCATTCGCCCTTGTTCTCTGCTTCCATGGCCAGGGAACAATACGAGCAGATTTTGCGGTTCATGCACTTCAACGACAATGAACTCTGTCGTCCTCGTGGAGACCCTGGATACGATCGGCTCTACAAAATTCGGCCCCTCGTAAACCACTTCAACCAACGTTTTGCAGACTTGTTCACTCTCCATCAAGTTGTCTGCGTTGATAAATCCCTGATTAAATTTTCTGGCCGCTTGTCATTCAAACAGTACCTTCCCAGCAAGCGTGCCAGATACGGGGTCAAGATGTATAAGCTCTGTGACAGGGCCACAGGCTATACATGTAGTTTTATGGTTTACGAGGGCAAAGATAGTCACGTAGAGCTGACAAACTGCCCTGACTACATAGGAAGCGCTGGCAAGATAGTGTGGGACTTGGTGTCACCCTTATTCGGAAAGGGGTACCACTTGTACGTGGACAATTATTACACGAGCGTGCCACTTTTTAGCCACCTTTTTGATCATCAGATTGGAGCATGTGGCACTGTGCGACCTAATCGCCGGGGCTTTCCCCAGCGGCTTGTAGATTCCCGTCTTAGGCTGGGGGAGAGAGCCTGCTTGAAGTGTAATAACTTGCTCGCTATGAAGTGGAGGGACAATAAGAATGTTTTCGTTCTTACCTCCCTTCATGTAGACACGACGGTCCAAATTCCTACGGCGACTGGTGTTGTGGAGAAACCCCTCTGTGTCCACGAATATAACCTTAATATGGGAGGGGTGGACCTCAACGACCAGTTGTTGGCGCCGTACCTAATTGCCCGTAAGGCCAGACCCTGGTACAAAAAAATGTCTGTTTTTTTATTTCAATTGGCTTTCCTGAACGCTCATGTGCTATACAGAGCTTCAGGACAGACTGGATTCTTCCTTAAATTCCAGGAAGAGATCGTCAGAGCCCTTCTGTATCCAGACGGTGCTCCACCTCACCATCCCCAACCAAATGCAGTAAGCTGGCTGCATGAGAGGCATTTTCAATATGTCCTCCCGAGTACCCCTACCCAACGAGCCCCCCAAAAAAGATGTCGTGTCTGCAGCAAGCGCGGATTTAGGCGTGACACACGGTATTATTGTCCCCTCTGTCCTGGCAATCCTGGTCTTTGCATTGGTGAATGTTTTGAACGCTACCATACACTAGTGGAGTGTTAGCGTAGGGTACAGCACTGCACAGACTAGGACACACTTTCACAGGGTCTCCCAAGATGCTGTCGCATTTTGAGAGACCCAAACCTGGTACCAGTTAAAACAAAAATAGTGAGCAACCCTGCGAGCCACTTATGGATGGATGCCTACAAAATGGTGAGTGATTAGTCTTAGGTGGAGACCAGCTGCAAACACTCAGTCACGTTTCATAATCGTGCAAAGAGATAAAAACTAAAACTAAAACAATAGTGTCTGCGCTAGAAAAAAAAAAAAAAAAAAATCTCATCAATCAAAAGTGCAGCAATAATAAACATAAGCAACATAAATATTTAAACAAATAGTCCACTGGAGTGAAAATACCCCTATGTACTAGAATATAAAGTGCACAGTGCTAAATAAAATACACAATGTGAGTGATAAGTCAAAACCTATCACATAAATATCAAAGAAATAACTCCTGGTGAATAGAGCTTTGAGCTTTGTTTGACATAGTTTAATCGCTGTGTCACACACAGGAAGGTGAGCATATACACCTGTGGGGGTGGCTGGAAGACACTACAGCATGTTTCTTGGTGATACACGTTTGGAAGGAAGGATATGTGAATTTCACTAAATCTTCGGACTATGTTTCTTCTGGGCACTTTTATATCTCTGGATATACACTGTCTTGGACTTTATTTTTATTCACCAGGAGTTATATCCCCTTATATTTCTTTGATATTTATGTGATAGGTTTTGACTTATCACTCACATTGTGTATTTTATTTAGCACTGTGCACTTTATATTCTAGTACATAGGGGTATTTTCACTCCAGTGGACTATTTGTTTAAATATTTATGTTGCTTATGTTTATTATTGCTGCACTTTTGATTGATGAGATTTTTTTTTTTTTTTTTTCTAGCGCAGACACTATTGTTTTAGTTTTAGTTTTTATCTGGTACCAGTTAAAAAAGTTAAAGTTACAAAAAAAAGTGTAAAAAAAAGAAAAAAAACCAAAAAAAAGTAAAAAAAAAGAAAAAAACACAAAAAAATATATAAAATAAAAAACCCAAAAATAGTTGTTCTTTTATTGTTCTCTCTCTATTCTCTCTCTATTGTTCTGCTCTATTTTATTCTATACTGCAATGTTTTATTGTTATGTTTTTATCATGTTTGCTTTATAGGTATGCAATTTTTTTTATACATTGTTTTTTTATTGTTAACCACTTTTTTGTTTTCAGGTACGCCATTCAGCTGCAGAGCGGATTTATTTATCTTGACAGCAACAGCGTTTGCTCCCACGATACATAAAGCCGTGACTCCAGCGCTGTCGGAGGTGATTTCACCACCACAGTTACATACTTCAGCATATATGCCGAAGCGTGGGGGCAGCAGTGGGTGGAGGAGCGATTTGCTCCTGCCTTTTGCGGGAGGATGTCCCCATGTTTCGGCATATATATATTTTAGGTAGGCACAGTTTGCGTTAAATGTTTTATTTTTTACTATGTTTTTTTTTGTATTTGCTTTGCAGGTATGGTAAGTATTACTGTTATACTGTAATGTTACTTTGTTTTTTTGTTAACCATCATTTGCTTAGAAGGTACGCCATTCAGTTGCAGCGCGGATTTATTTATCTTGACAGCAACAGCGTTTGCTCCCACGATACATAAAGCCATGACTCCAGCGCTGTCGGAGGTGATTTCACCACCACAGATACATACTTCAGCATATATGCCGAAGCGTGGGGGCAGCAGAGGGCGGAGGAGCGATTTGCTCCTAACTTTTGCGGAAGGATGCCCCCATGCTTCGGCATATATATATACGGTGCATGTATGCCCATCATTAGAAGTGGGTGGATGAAGGGAGGTATTCTAATGGTAGGCATACCCACCGACCAATATCTTTTTTTCGTTCAGCCCACAGGCTGCATGAAAAAAAAGTTTACAATATATGCCCAACAAGGACCAGCAACGTACTGGTATGTTGCTGGACTTTAAATGGTTATACCAGAATGATGCCTGCAGGTTTAGCTATCATCTTGGTATCATTCTTTTCAGCCAGGGGTCGGCTTTTATGTAAAAGCAATCCTAGCGGCTAATTAGCCTCTAGACTGCTTTTACAAGCAGTAGGAGGGAATGCCCCCCCCCCCACACCGTCTTCCATGTTTTTCTCTGGCTCTCCTGTCCCAACAGGGAACCCGAGAATGCAGCCTGTGATTCAGCCAGCTGACCATAGAGCTGATTAGAGACCAGAATAGCTCCAAACATCTCTATGGCCTAAGAAACCGGAAGCTACGAGCATTTCATGACTTAGATTTCGCCGGATGTAAACAGCGCCATTGGGAAATTGGGAAAGCATTTTATCACACTGATCTTGGTGTGGTCAGATGCTTTGAGGGCAGAGGAGAGATCTAGGGTCTAATAGACCCCAATTTTTTCAAAAAAGAGTACCTGTCACTACCTATTGCTATCATAGGGGATATTTACATTCCCTGAGATAACAATAAAAATGATTTAAAAAAAATAAAAATGAAAGGAACAGTTTAAAAATAAGATAAAAAAGCAAAAAAATAATAAAGAAAAAAAAAAAGCACCCCTGTCCCCCCCTGCTCTCCCACAAAGGCGAACGCAAGCGTCGGTCTGGCGTCAAATGTAAACAGCATTTACACCATACGCTGGTTAGTTAGCTTGTTTTTTACAGTTTATTATAGTTTTAGGGCACCCGCCGTTTATTACCTTATAAAGGTTTAACCCCCTAATTGCCCGGCGGTGATATAAGTTACGTTTTTAGGGTCAGATAAGGTCTGCGTCGCCCCAGGCAGTGTCAGTTTAGCGTCAGTACCGCTAACACCCACGCACGCAGCATACACCTCCCTTAGTGCTATAGTATCTGAACGGATCGATATCTGATCCGATCAGATCTATACTAGCATCCCCAGCAGTTTAGGGTTCCCAAAAACGCAGTGTTAGCGGGATCAGCCCAGATACCTGCTAGCACCTGCGTTTTGCCCCTCGGCCCAGCCCTGCCCAGCCCACCCAAGTGCAGTATCGATCAATCACTGACACTTACAAAACACTAAGCACACATAACTGCAGCGTTCGTAGAGTCAGGCCTGATCCCTGCGATCGCTAACAGTTTTTTGGTAGCGTTTTGAATCAGTCGCTAACAGTCAGGAGCTTTTTTGCCTGTGAGTCTCACTAGTGTACCCCTAAATTTAGAGCCCAAAATGGCAAATCGAAGGTACACTAGTGAAGAGATCTACATGTTTCTGAGCATGACAGATAGTGAAGAGGAAGTCACTCATCTGTCAGATTCAGGCTCAGAATACGATCCTGTAGAGGACAGAGGCTCCATGACAGATAGCTCTGACGGAGTTGTGGTCCCTGCCAAGGTCAGGCGTACCAGACCCCGATCTTCTTCTGCTGTTGTTGAGATGCAAGAATTGCAGGTCCCTTGTATGGAGCAGAGCAGTACTAGTGCCGCTATTCCTTCTGGTGAACTGGCAAGCACCAGCGGCCTAGTACACCCTGGTCGTACATCCAGCACTGCAGTAACACTTGGTGACGTAGCGATTCCCATAAGTGCAGTTCAAGCTGGTGAGGTGGCAAGCACAAGTAGTGTCCCGCTGCCACCAAGAAGACGAACACAGGCCCGTCGTGCCCATAGTGCCCTTCCTGCTGCATTCGCCAATCCTAATTGGGAACCCACCACTTCTGCAGCACCCGTACTTCACCCATTCACTGGCCAACCTGGCATTCAGGTGGAAACAGTTGATTTTACGTCACTTGATTTTTATTCTCTGTTTTTCACCGAAGATCTCTATAGATCTATTGTGGACCAAAGCAATTTGTACGCTGGTCAACACATCGCCACTATTCCCCAGTCCTCCCTTGCCAGAGATTGGAAACCAATTACGGTTTCCGAATTTAAGATCTTTCTGGGCCTTTCCCTCAACATGGGCATAACTTAAAAGAGTGAGTTGCAGTCATATTGGTCCACTGACCCAATTCACCATATGCCCTTGTTCTCTGCCTCCATGACCAGGGCACGATACGAGCATATTTTGTGGTTCATGTACTTCAACAACAATGAACTCTGTCGTCCTCGTGGAGAACCTGGATACGATTGGCTCTACAAAATTCGACCCCTCGTAAACCACTTCAACCAACGTTTTTCAGACTTGTTTACTCCCCATTAAGTTGTCTGCGTTGATGAGTCCCTGATTAAGTTTTCTAGCCGCTTGTCATTCAAACAGTACCTTCCCAGCAAGCGTGCCAGATACGGGGTCAAGATGTATAAGCTCTGTGACAGGGCCACAGGCTATACATGTAGTTTTATGGTTTTGAGGGCAAAGATAGTCGCGTAGAGCCAACAAACTGCCCTGACTACATAGGAAGCACTGGCAAGATTGTGTGGGACTTGGTGTCACCCTTATTCGGAAAGGGGTACCACTTGTACGTGGACAATTATTACACGAGCGTGCCACTTTTTAGCCACCTTTTTGATCATCAGATTGGAGCATGTGGCACTGTGCGACCTAATCGCCGGGGCTTTCCCCAGCGGCTTGTAGATTCCCGTCTTAGGCTGGGGAAGAGAGCCTGCTTGAAGTGTAATAACTTGCTCGCTATGAAGCGGAGGGACAATAAGAATGTTTTCGTTCTTACCTCCCTTCATGTAGACACGACGGTCCAAATTCCTACGGCGACTGGTGTTGTGGAGAAACCCCTCTGTGTCCACGAATATAACCTTAATATGGGAGGGGTGGACCTCAACGACCAGTTGTTGGCGCCGTACCTAATTGCCCGTAAGGCCAGACCCTGGTACAAAAAAGTGTCTGTTTATTTATTTCAATTGGCTTTCCTGAACGCTCATGTGCTATACAGAGCTTCAGGACAGACTGGATCCTTCCTTAAATTCCAGGAAGAGATCGTCAGAGCCCTTCTGTATCCAGACGGTGCTCCACCTCACCATCCCCAACCAAATGCAGTAAGCTGGCTGCATGAGAGGCATTTTCAATATGTCCTCCCGAGTACCCCTACCCAACGAGCCCCCCAAAAAAGATGTCGTGTCTGCAGCAAGCGCGGATTTAGGCGTGACACACGGTATTATTGTCCCCTCTGTCCTGGCAATCCTGGTCTTTGCATTGGTGAATGTTTTGAACGCTACCATACACTAGTGGAGTGTTAGCGTAGGGTACAGCACTGCACAGACTAGGACACACTTTCACAGGGTCTCCCAAGATGCTGTCGCATTTTGAGAGACCCAAACCTGGTACCAGTTAAAAAAGTTAAAGTTACAAAAAAAAGTGTAAAAAAAACAAAAAAAAACAAAAAAAAGTAAAAAAAAAAGAAAAAAATATATAAAACAAAAAAACCAAAAATAGTTGTTCTTTTATTGTTCTCCCTCTATTCTCTCTCTATTGTTCTGCTCTTTTTTATTGTATTCTATACTGCAATGTTTTATTGTTATGTTTTTATCATGTTTGCTTTATAGGTATGCAATTTTTTTATACTTTGTTTTTTTATTGTTAACCACTTTTTTGTTTTCAGGTACGCCATTCAGCTGCAGAGCGGATTTATTTATCTTGACAGCAACAGCGTTTGCTCCCACGATACATAAAGCCGTGACTCCAGCGCTGTCGGAGGTGATTTCACCACCACAGTTACATACTTCAGCATATATGCCGAAGCGTGGGGGCAGCAGTGGGTGGAGGAGCGATTTGCTCCTGCCTTTTGCGGGGGGATGCCCCCATGCTTCGGTATATATATATTTTAGGTAGGCACAGGTTGCGTTAAATGTTTTATTTTTTACTATGTTTTTTTTTGTATTTTGCTTTGCAGGTATGGTAAGTATTACTGTTATACTGTAATGTTACTTTGTTTTTTTGTTAACCATCATTTGCTTAGCAGGTACGCCATTCAGTTGCAGCGCGGATTTATTTATCTTGACAGCAACAGCGTTTGCTCCTACAATACATAAAGCCGTGACTCCAGCACTGTCGGAGGTGATTTCACCACCACAGTTACATACTTCAGCATATATGCTGAAGCGTGGGGGCAGCAGTGGGTGGAGGAGCGATTTGCTCCTGCCTTTTGCGGGAGGATGTCCCCATGTTTCGGCATATATATATTTTAGGTAGGCACAGTTTGCGTTAAATGTTTTATTTTTTACTATGTTTTTTTTGTATTTGCTTTGCAGGTATGGTAAGTATTACTGTTATACTGTAATGTTACTTTGTTTTTTTGTTAACCATCATTTGCTTAGAAGGTACGCCATTCAGTTGCAGCGCGGATTTATTTATCTTGACAGCAACAGCGTTTGCTCCCACGATACATAAAGCCGTGACTCCAGCGCTGTCGGAGGTGATTTCACCACCACAGTTACATACTTCAGCATATATGCCGAAGCGTGGGGGCAGCAGAGGGCGGAGGAGCGATTTGCTCCTAACTTTTGCGGAAGGATGCCCCCATGCTTCGGCATATATATATGGTGCATGTATGCCCATCATTAGAAGTGGGTGGATGAAGGGAGGTATTCTAATGGTAGGCATACCCACCGATCAATATCTTTTTTTCGTTCAGCCCACAGGCTGCATGAAAAAAAAGTTTACAATATATGCCCAACAAGGACCAGCAACGTACTGGTATGTTGCTGGACTTTAAATGGTTATACCAGAATGATGCCTGCAGGTTTAGCTATCATCTTGGTATCATTCTTTTCAGCCAGGGGTCGGCTTTTATGTAAAAGCAATCCTAGCGGCTAATTAGCCTCTAGACTACTTTTACAAGCAGTAGGAGGGAATGCCCCCCCCCCCACACCGTCTTCCATGTTTTTCTCTGGCTCTCCTGTCCCAACAGGGAACCTGAGAATGCAGCCGGTGATTCAGCCAGCTGACCATAGAGCTGATTAGAGACCAGAATAGCTCCAAACATCTCTATGGCCTAAGAAACCGGAAGCTACGAGCATTTCATGACTTAGATTTCGCCGGATGTAAACAGCGCCATTGGGAAATTGGGAAAGCATTTTATCACACTGATCTTGGTGTGGTCAGATGCTTTGAGGGCAGAGGAGAGATCTAGGGTCTAATAGACCCCAATTTTTTCAAAAAAGAGTACCTGTCACTACCTATTGCTATCATAGGGGATATTTACATTCCCTGAGATAACAATAAAAATGATTTAAAAAAAATAAAAATGAAAGAAACAGTTTAAAAATAAGATAAAAAAGCAAAAAAATAATAAAGAAAAAAAAAAAGCACCCCTGTCCCCCCCTGCTCTCCCACAAAGGCGAACGCAAGCGTCGGTCTGGCGTCAAATGTAAACAGCATTTACACCATACGCTGGTTAGTTAGTTTGTTTTTTACAGTTTATTATAGTTTTAGGGCACCCGCCGTTTATTACCTTATAAAGGTTTAACCCCCTAATTGCCCGGCGGTGATATAAGTTACGTTTTTAGGGTCAGATAAGGTCTGCGTCGCCCCAGGCAGTGTCAGTTTAGCGTCAGTACCGCTAACACCCACGCACGCAGCATACACCTCCCTTAGTGCTATAGTATCTGAACGGATCGATATCTGATCCGATCAGATCTATACTAGCATCCCCAGCAGTTTAGGGTTCCCAAAAACGCAGTGTTAGCGGGATCAGCCCAGATACCTGCTAGCACCTGCATTTTGCCCCTCGGCCCAGCCCTGCCCAGCCCACCCAAGTGCAGTATCGATCAATCACTGACACTTACAAAACACTAAGCACACATAACTGCAGCGTTCGTAGAGTCAGGCCTGATCCCTGCGATCGCTAACAGTTTTTTGGTAGCGTTTTGAATCAGTCGCTAACAGTCAGGAGCTTTTTTGCCTGTGAGTCTCACTAGTGTACCCCTAAATTTAGAGCCCAAAATGGCAAATCGAAGGTACACTAGTGAAGAGATCTACACGTTTCTGAGCATGACAGATAGTGAAGAGGAAGTCACTCATCTGTCAGATTCAGGCTCAGAATACGATCCTGTAGAGGACAGAGGCTCCATGACAGATAGCTCTGACGGAGTTGTGGTCCCTGCCAAGGTCAGGCGTACCAGACCCCGATCTTCTTCTGCTGTTGTTGAGATGCAAGAATTGCAGGTCCCTTGTATGGAGCAGAGCAGTACTAGCGCCGCTATTCCTTCTGGTGAACTGGCAAGCACCAGCGGCCTAGTACACCCTGGTCGTACATCCAGCACTGCAGTAACACTTGGTGACGTGGCGATTCCCATAAGTGCAGTTCAAGCTGGTGAGGTGGCAAGCACAAGTAGTGTCCCGCTGCCACCAAGAAGACGAACACAGGCCCGTCGTGCCCATAGTGCCCTTCCTGCTGCATTCGCCAATCCTAATTGGGAACCCACCACTTCTGCAGCACCCGTACTTCACCCATTCACTGGCCAACCCGGCATTCAGGTGGAAACAGTTGATTTTACGTCACTTGATTTTTATTCTCTGTTTTTCACCGAAGATCTCTATAGATCTATTGTGGACCAAAGCAATTTGTACGCTGGTCAACACATCGCCACTATTCCCCAGTCCTCCCTTGCCAGAGATTGGAAACCAATTACGGTTTCCGAATTTAAGATCTTTCTGGGCCTTTCCCTCAACATGGGCATAACTTAAAAGAGTGAGTTGCGGTCATATTGGTCCACTGACCCAATTCACCATATGCCCTTGTTCTCTGCCTCCATGACCAGGGCACGATACGAGCATATTTTGCGGTTCATGTACTTCAACAACAATGAACTCTGTCGTCCTCGTGGAGAACCTGGATACGATTGGCTCTACAAAATTCGACCCCTCGTAAACCACTTCAACCAACGTTTTGCAGACTTGTTTACTCCCCATTAAGTTGTCTGCGTTGATGAGTCCCTGATTAAGTTTTCTAGCCGCTTGTCATTCAAACAGTACCTTCCCAGCAAGCGTGCCAGATACGGGGTCAAGATGTATAAGCTCTGTGACAGGGCCACAGGCTATACATGTAGTTTTATGGTTTTGAGGGCAAAGATAGTCACGTAGAGCCGTCAAACTGCCCTGACTACATAGGAAGCACTGGCAAGATTGTGTGGGACTTGGTGTCACCCTTATTCGGAAAGGGGTACCACTTGTACGTGGACAATTATTACACGAGCGTGCCACTTTTTAGTCACCTTTTTGATCAACAGATTGGAGCATGTGGCACCGTGTGAGCTAATCGCCGGGGCTTTCCCCAGTGGCTTGCAGATTCCCATCTTAGGCTGGGGGAGCTTGCTTCAAGTGTAATAACTTGCTCGCTATGAAGTGGAGGGATAATAAAAATGTTTTCGTTCTTACCTCCCTTCATGCAGACACGACGGTCCAAATTCCTACAGCGACTGGTGTTGTGGAGAAACCCCTCTGTGTCCACGAATATAACCTTAACATGGGAGGGGTGGACCTCAACGACCAGTTGTTGGCGCCGTACCTACTTGCCCGTAAGGCCAGACGCTGGTACAAAAAAAGTGTCTGTTTATTTCAATTGGCTTTGCTGAACGCTCATGTGCTATACAGAGCTTCAGGACGGACTGGATCCTTCCTTAAATTCCAGGAAGAGATCGTCAGAGCCCTTCTGTTTCCAGACGGTGCTCCACCTCACCTTCCCCAACCAAATGCAGTAAGCCGGCTGCATGAGAGGCATTTTCCGTATGTCCTCCCGAGTACCCCTACCCAACAAGCCCCCCAAAGAAGATGTTGTGTCTGCAGCAAGCGCGGATATAGGCGTGACACCCGGTATTATTGTCGCTCCTGTCCTGACAATCCTGGTCTTTGCATTGGTAAATGTTTTGAACGCTACCATTCACTAGTTGAGTATTAGCGTAGGGTACAGCACTGCACAGACTAGGCACACTAACACAGGGTCTCCCAAGATGCCATCGTATTTTGAGAGACCTGAACCTGGTACCAGTTACAAAAGTTATAGTTACAAAAAAAGTGTAAAAAAAACAAAAAAAAGGTAAAAAAAATAAAAACACAAAAAAATATATAAAATAAAAAAAACAAAAATAGTTGTCGTTTTATTATTCTCTCTCTATTGTTCTGCTCTTTTTTACTGTATTCTATTCTGCAATGTTTTATTGTTATTATGTTTTACCATGTTTGCTTTTCAGATATGCAATTTTTTTATACTTTACTGTTTACTGTGTTTTATTGTTAACCATTTTTTTGTTTTCAGGTACGCCATTCAGCTGCAGAGCGGATTTATTTATCTTGACAGCAACAGCGTTTGCTCCCACGATACATAAAGCCGTGACTCCAGCGCTGTCGGAGGTGATTTCACCACCACAGTTACATACTTCAGCATATATGCCGAAGCGTGGGGGCAGCAGTGGGTGGAGGAGCGATTTGCTCCTACCTTTTGCGGGAGGATGCCCCCATGCTTCGGCATATATATATTTTAGGCACAGGTTGCGTTAAATGTTTTATTTTTTACTATGTTTTTTATGTATTTGCTTTGCAGGTATGGTAAGTCTTACTGTTATACTGTAATGTTACTTTGTTTTATTGTTAACCATCATTTGCTTAGCAGGTAGGCCATTCAGTTGCAGCGTGGATTTATTTATCTTGACAGCAACCGCGTTTGCTCCCACGATACATAAAGCCGTGACTCCAGCGCTGTCGAAGGAGATTTCACCACCACAGTTACATACTTCAGCATATATGCCGAAGCATGGGGGCAGAAGAGGGCGGAGGAGCTATTTAACTCCTAACTTTTGCGGGAGGATGCCCCCATGCTTCGGCATATATATATACGGTGCATGTATGCCCATCATTAGAAGTGGGTGGATGAAGGGAGGTATTCTAATGGTGGGCATACCCACCGATCAATCTCTTTTTTTCGTTCAGCCCACAGGCTGCATGAAAAAAAGTTTACAATATATGCTCAACAAGGACCAGCAACGTACTGGTATGTTGCTGGACTTTAAATGGTTATACCAGACTGATGCCTGCAGGTTTAGGTATCATCTTGGTATCATTCTTTTCAGCCAGCGGTCGGCTTTCATGTAAAAGCAATCCTAGGGGCTATTTAGCCTCTAGACTGCTTTTACATGCAGTGGGAGGGAATGCCCCCCCCCCCACGGTCTTCCATGTATTTCTCTGGCTCTCCTGTCCCAACAGGGAACCTGAGAATGCAGCCGGTGATTCAGCCAGCTGACCATAGAGCTGGTCAGAGACCAGAGTGGGTCCAAACATCTCTATGACCTTAGAAACCGGAAGCTACGAGCATTTCATGACTTAGATTTCGCCGGATGTAAACAGCGCCATTGGGAAATTGGGAAAGCATTTTATCACACCAATCTTGGTGTGGTCAGATGCTTTGAGGACAGAGCAGAGATCTAGGGTCTAATAGACCCCAATTTTTTCAAAAAAGAGTACCTGTCACTACCTATTGCTATCATAGGGGATATTTACATTCCCTGAGATAACAATAAAAATGATTAAAAAAAAAAATGAAAGGAACAGTTTAAAAATAAGATAAAAAAGCAAAAAAATAATAAAGAAAAAAAAAAAAAAAGCACCCCTGTCCCCCCCTGCTCTCGCGCAAAGGCGAACGCAAGCGACGGTCTGGTGTCAAATGTAAACAGCAATTGCACCATGCATGTGAGGTATCACTGCGAAGGTCAGATCGAGGGCAGTAATTTTAGTAGTAGACCTCCCCTGTAAATCTAAAGTGGTAACCTGTAAAGGCTTTTAAAGGCTTTTAAAAATGTATTTCTTTTGTCGCCAGTAGCATGTCATGTTTGGTATCCATCTACTTGGCCTAAGATCATCTTTTTTATTTCATCAAACATTTGGGCAATATAGTGTGTTTTAGTGCATTAAAATTTAAAAAAGTGTGTTTTTTTTCCCAAAAAAATGCGTTTGAAAAATCGCTGTGCAAATACTGTGTGAAAAAAAAAAATGAAATGCCCACCATTTTCATCTGTAGGGCATTTGCTTTAAAAAAAATATATAATGTTTGGAGGTTCAAAATAATTTTGCAAAAAAACATAATTTTTTCATGTAAACAAAAAGTGTCAGAAAGAGCTTTGTCTTCAAGTGGTTAGAAGAGTGGGTGATGTGTGACATAAGCTTCTAAATGTTGTGCATAAAATGCCAGGACAGATCAAAACACCCCCAAATGACCCCATTTTGGAAAGTAGACACCCCAAGCTATTTGCTGAGAGGCATGTCGAGTCCATGGAATATTTTATATTGTGACGCAAGTTGCAGGAAAAAGACACATTTTTTTTGCACAAAGTTCTCACTAAATCATATATTGCTCAAACATGCCATGGGAATATGTGAAATTACACCCCAAAATACATTCTGTTGCTTCTCCTGAGTACAGGGATACCACATGTGTGAGACTTTTTGGGAGCCTAGCCGCGTACGGGACCCCGAAAAACAAGCACCGCCTTTAGGCTTTCTAAGGGCGTACATTTTTGATTTCACTCTTCACTGCCTATCACAGTTTCAGAGGCCATGGAATGCCCAGGTGGCACAAACCCCCCCCCCCAAATGACCCAATTTTGGAAAGTAGACACCCCAAGCTATTTTCTGAGAGGTATAGTGAGTATTTTGCAGACCTCACTTTTTGTCACAAAGTTTTGAAAATTGAAAAAAGAAAAAAAAAAATGTTTTCTTGTCTTTCTTCATTTTCAAAAACAAATGAGAGCTGCAAAATACTCACCATGCCTCTCAGCAAATAGCTTCGGGTGTCTACTTTCCAAAATGGGGTCATTTGGGGGGGGGGGGGGTTGTGCTATCTTGGCATTTTATGGCCTTCGAAACTGTGATAGGTAGTGAGGAGTGAATCAAAAATTTACGCCCTTAGAAATCCTGAAGGCGGTGATTGGTTTTTGGGGCCCCGTATGCAGCTAGGCTCCCAAAAAGTCCCACACATGTGGTATCCCCGTACTCAGGAGAATCAGCAGAATGTATTTTGGGGTGCAATTCCACATATGCCCATGGCCTGTGTGAGCAATATATCATTTAGTGACAACTTTGTGCAAAAAAAAAAGTTTGTCATTTTCCTGCAACTTGTGGCAAAATATAAAATATTCCATGGACTCAACATGCCTCTCAGCAAATAGCTTCGGGCGTCTACTTTCCAAAATGGGGTCATTTGGGGGGGGGGGGGGGTTGTGCCATCTTGGCATTTTATGGCCTTCAAAACTGTGATAGGTAGTGAGGAGTGAAATCAAAAATTTACGCCCTTAGAAATCCTGAAGGCGGTGCTAGGTTTCGGGGCCCCGTACGCGCCTAGGCTCCCAAAAAGTTCCACACATGTAGTATCTCCATACTCAGGAGAAGCAGCTAAATGTATTTTGGGGTGCAATTCCACATATGCCCATGGCCTGTGTGAGCAATATATCATTTAGTGACAACTTTTTGTAATTTTTTTTTTGTCATTATTCAATCACTTGGGACAAAAAAATAATATTCAATGGGCTCAACATGCCTCTCAGCAATTTCCTTGGGGTCTCTACTTTCCAAAATGGGGTCATTTGGGGGGGTTTTGTACTGCCCTGCCATTTTAGCACCTCAAGAAATGACATTACCAAAGACATGTGGCCGAATACATTTTGGCCTAAATGTATGACTAAAATTGAGTTTATTGGTTTTTTTTTATAGCAAAAAGTAGAAAATATAATTTTTTTCAAATTTTTCGGTCTTTTTCCGTTTATAGCACAAAAAAAATAAAAACCGCAGAGGTGATCAAATACCATCAAAAGAAAGCTCTATTTGTGGGAAGAAAAGGACGCAAATTTCGTTTGGGTACAGCATTGCATGACCGCGCAATTAGCAGTTAAAACGACGCAGTGCCAAATTGTAAAAAGTGCTCTGGTCAGGAAGGGGGTAAATCCTTCCGGCTGAAGTGGTTAAGGGCCCTGTGCTGCATCAGTGTGCATTTGGATAAGTCCGGAAATAGGGACAACTTAGCTCCATCAAAGTCCACGTGGCGGACCCCCCTGATCCTTCAGGGTGTATTCGTGCAGCTTACAGATGATGTCTCTGGGCTTGTCTGGATCATCAGAAGGCGGCCTGAGGGCCCTGTGAGCTTGATCGATCTCTATGTGATCAGGTGCTTTTTTGCCCAATATCTGTGTGAACACTCCCTGAAGGGTAGGTATTATGTGTCTGGGTCCTGTAGCCTCCGGAAGGCCTCGTATGCGGATATTAACCCTGCGGCTCCAATTTTCTACATCAGTTGGTAAAGCAAGGAATCAATTTGTTGATCTTGCATTGTGCAGCGTGTCTGTAGTGCCTGTAGGGTAGGGGTGATGTCTTCCACCGATGCTTCTAAGGCCTCTACTCTACCCCCAATATGGGCCGTGTCTACCTGTAGGTCTTCAATGTCTTTCCTGAAGGCCTTTTCCATCCGGGTCATAAAACCCTCCAGATCAGCCCAGGTGGGGAGAGCTAGTATATGAGATCGTAGGTCTCCTTCAACTAGTGCCCCCTCCATGTCCCTATGCCCAGGAAACGTGCGGGGTGGGGGGCCCTGGAGCTAGAGGAGGAAGGCCCAGCAGGTCTTGTGTGTGGGCTATGTGGAGACCTGTTGGAGACACTGCCGCTGCTCCCCTGGGTGTCATTCTGGTCTGGGCTGCTGAAGGGGCTGCCCCGGGAGCCTGGTGAAGAGGGTGGAGGAGGTGAGGAGGGCGGCTGGCGCGATGAGGGGATCGGGGATGCCGCGTGTGCGGCCTGTGAGCACTCACCCGGCGCCATCTTGGATCCGGCTCAATGTTGCTGGCCTCCACCGGTAAAATATCCGTCCAGGGAGCTCTGGCGCCAGCTGCGGGGTCCTCCGTGGTGGTGGGGACTGCTCCATCCGTGATGGCATCTCATTTGGCGGGTGCGAGGAGGTGGAATGCTGCTGCAAGTGGCTTAACAAGGAGCGGGTCAGACGGAGCTCAGCTCAAGCACGTCAGCTCTCTCCCATGCCGCGGCCACGCCCCTTCTGTCATCTATTTTCATTAATTAATTTCTTACTTTATTTTTTTGCTTCCTTGTACTGTAACATCCTCCATGAGCTTCCCACACCTCTCATTTTCCCCTTCACTTCTGTTTGTTTGGAACAAGTAGTGCACGTTCGTTGCAGTTATGCCCACAGCAGAAAGTCAGATCACAAAAAAAATATGGAGATTTGAAGGAGTCTGAAACAAAAATCACTTTTTTGGGGTTAAGAACACATAACTGAATTTGATATTTTTTTAACCACTTGCCGACCAGCGCACGCCGATATACGTCGGCAGAGTGGCACCGCTGTGCAAATGGGCGTACCCAGTGGCGTCACTAGGGTTGGTGTCACCTGGTGCGAGAAAACATGGTGTCACCCCCCCCCCACACACACACAATAACCTCTTCCCAATATATTTTTACCCTACTGTTTTCTCTCTGTTCTCCCTTCTTCCCCTTTTCTCTCTCTCTCCCTATTTGTCTTTCTATCTCTCCCTTTTCTCTCTCTCTATCCATCTTTCTTGTTCTTTCTATCTCTTCTTCTTCCTCTCCCTTTACTTGTCCCTGTTCCCCCTACCCGCCTCTCTCTCCAGGGCCAGATTTACATCACAGGGGCCTATGGGCACTGGACTCTGTAGCCCCCCCCCCCCAACAGCGTTGCCAACCCCCCACAATTTTATTATACACATTGAAAATCTACTGACAGAATGCTTTTTTTCCCTGAGAAGCTGAGATGACAGCGTGCTGCCCGATATTGTGGAGAATGAAATGTACATTTTGTATACTTCAAACAAAGGTTGTACAAAAAAGGGGGGGCAGTACAACGCACTGAATTGTGCATCACACTGCCCCCTAGCAGCCTGCAATGCAGAGTGGCTGAAGTGCCAAATTGCTCTGCGAGTTCATGCTGTTTCAGTGTGAATTAGCCCTAAGAGGGAAAGGGGGGTTTGAGGGATAGAGACAGAAGGGGGGAGTGGTAGGAGAGATAGGAACAGGAGGGAGAGAGATGGGGTAGATGGGAAAGTAGGAGAGAGATAGAGAAAGTGGGGAGAGAGGCAGGGGTCTGAGAGAGGGAGATGGGGTGAGAGAGACAAGAGGTGAGAGAGGGAGATGGGGTGAGAGAGGGAGAGACGGGGTGAGAGAGGGAGAAGGGGTGAGAGAGAGAGAGAAGGGGTGAGAGAGAGAGAAGGGGTGAGAGAGGGAGAAGGGGTGAGAGAGGGAGAAGGGGTGAGAGAGGGAGATGGGGTGAGAGAAAGAGAAGGGGTGAGAGAAAGAGAAGGGGTGAAAGGGAATGAAGGGGTTAGAGAGAGAGAAGGGGTGAGAGAGAATGAAGGGGTGAGAGAGAGAGAGATGGGGTGAGAGAGAGAGAGATGGGGTGAGAGAGAGAGATGGGGTGAGAGAGAGAGATGGGGTGAGAGAGAGAGATGGGGTGAGAGAGGGAGATGGGGTGAGAGGGGGAGATGGGGTGAAAGGGGTTGAGGGTGAGTGAGGGGTGAAAGAGAGAGGGGGTGGGGGGTGAGAGATAGAAAGAGAGGAGGGCGGGGGTGACAGAGAGGGGGTAAGGGGGGTGGGGGTGAGAGATAGAGAGAGAGAGAGAGGAGGGGGGTGCCAGAGAGGGGGATGAGAGAGAGAGAGAGAGAGGGGGGATGAACGAGACAGTGAGGGGGGTGGGGAGTGACAGAGAGGGGGTGAGAGAGGGAGTGGAAGGGTGAGAGAGGAAAGTGGGGTTGACAGAGAGGGGGGTGAGAGAGAGAGGGTGGTTGAGAGAGGGGGTGGGGTGAGGGGAATGAGAGAGGGGGTTAAGAGAGAGGGGGTGGGGGTGAGGGAGAGAGGGGGTTAAGAGAGAGGGGGTGGGGGTGAGGGAGAGAGGGGTTAAGAGAGAGGGGGTGGGGGTGAGGGAGAGAGGGGGATGAGACACAGAGAGGGGCGAGACTCCCCCCCTCCTCACCTTGCCCCGGATCCTTACCCTTCGGGCCTTTTCCTGCACATCCTGTCCAGGCACACAGTGGCCAGTGGAGAGAAGGGCGGAGGGCAGCTTCACAGCGTACAGCCGCCGCGCCGCCCGGGCGGAGATAGTAGTGTGTGTAGACAGTGACGTAATCTCTCACTCTGCAGTGCAGTGTGAGAGATGAGATGTGACAGGCTGGCTCAGTAGGAGGAGGAAGAAGGAGGACACGCAGCACGCTCACACACTGATATACCAAACGCTGCCACGGCGCTGGAGCTGTGTGTTGTTTCAACCCGGCAGGTTGCGGAGTGCGGGGTGAACGGGTCAGCTGATTAAAAAAAAAAATACCAGTGCTTTCCACACCGTCAGGAGGGTGTCACCCCTCTAGCGGGTGTCACCCGGGTGCGGACCGCACCCCCCTAGCAACGCCACAGGGTTTACCCGTATGTCCCTTGTGTCGGGCATTTACTCGACAAAATGAAGACCCTGTCTTGATGATTCATGCTTTTGTGAGGATTCATCAAAATGTAGGCATCCAAATGTTTTTCCTGTAATGTTCCACCTTTCTCTTTTTAGATGCCTCAAAAACAACATGGGGTAATGTACAGTATACCAATATGTATGTTTGTTTTTTTTTTATATTTCCTGCTTATAGTAGATAATGCTGGAAAAAAATATATACTCCAGACCATTACCACTGAAAAGGAGTCCGTGCACCCTGACATAGCCTCTAGCTCTCAGGTGAAGGCTCCCAGACAATTACCACCGAAAAGGAGTCTCTTCACCCTGACGCAGCCTCTAGCTCACGGGTTTAGGGCTCCCAGACAATTACCACCTAATAGGAGTCCCTTCATCCTGATGCAGCCTCTAGCTCGCGGGTGGAGGCTCCTGGACCATTACAACCGAAAATGAGTCCCTTCATCCTGACGCAGCCTCTAGCTCGCAGGTGGAGGCTCACAGACATTTGCCACCGAAAAGGAGTCCCTTCACCCTGACAAAGCCTCTAGCTTGCGGGTGGAGGCTCCCTGACCATTACCACCGAAAAAGGAGAGGCATTGGCCGGCTATAAGGGGTGGAGTAGGCCAGGTTTTTTTTTTTTTTTGCAACGCTAAACAATGACCTTATGTTTCAGTGAAGATCAATGCACACCCACTTGGTAATGGACCTGTCATCTATTTTCATTAATTCATTTCTTACTTTATTTTTCTGCTTCCTTGTACTGTAACATCCCTCATGAGCTCCTACACCTCTCATTTCCCCCTTCACTTCTGTTTGTTTGGAACAAGCAGTGCACGTTCGTTGCAGTTATGTACACTGCTCTATGTACACTGCCCATAGCCCACAGCAGGAAGTCGGATCACAAAAAAAAATATGGAGATTTGGAGGAGTCTGAAACCAGTAAAAAAATTTTTGGGGTTAAGAACACATACTTGAATTGGATATTTTTTTAACCACTTGCCGACCAGCGCACACCGATATACGTTGGCAGACTGGCACCGCTGCGCAAATGGGCGTAACCGTATGTCCCTCGCACCCCTGGGTAGGCGGCACGCGCCAGCGGCAATAGGATTTGTTACAAAACCGATCAGTCTTCAGGTCCAGGCCAATCCTTTCTGGCCTGGACTAGCTGATCGGTTCTGGCGAATGAAATGCTTCCCCTGCCTGTGTAATGTAAACACAGGCAGGGGAAGTGATGTCATCTCCCCTTGTGGAATCTTTTTCAGTTCCAGTAAGAGGAGAGAGGACATCTAATTGTGAGTTGCACCAACACTACACTGACACAGTATACACATAGGCAAACTTTTTAGCCCCCGATCACCACCCCCAGGTAACCCCTTCACTCCCTGTTACTGTGTCACCAAGTACAGTTTTTCCAGATTTTTCCCTGATCACTGCACTGGTGTCATTTGTGACACTTATCACCATACGGACAGTTAGTAGCAGGCCCAGGTAGCTTTAGGGTACCCCCCTAATAAAGGTTTAACCCCTTGATCGTCCCCTCAGTTAACCCTTTCACCCCCTGTCACCAGTGTCACTAATATAGTGTACAGATCTATTTTCTGATCGCCGTATTAGTGTCACGGGTGATGCTAGTTAGCCAGTTAGTTGGTTAGTTTCACCGTCAGGGTACCCCCATATATTACCTAATAATAAAGGTGTTAATCCTTTCACCGCCTGTCACAAGTGATCACCACATTAGTGTCATGGGTGACGCTGGTTAGTTAGCTTTTTCTAGCGTTAGGGTACCCGCCGTATATTACTCAAGAAAGCTTTGACCCCCTGATCACCTGGCGGGTGACATCAGTCAGCGTCAATCCCAGGCAGCGTCAGATTAGTGCCAGTAGCGCTAACACCCACACACACACCATATGCCTCCCTTACTAGTATAGTGTCTGAACAGATCATTATTTTTGATTTGATCAGAACTATATTAGCGGGATCAGCCCAGATACCTGCTAGCACCTGCGTTTAGCCCCTCTGCCCAGTCCAGCCCACCCAAGTGCAGTATCAATCGATCACTATCACTTACAAAACACAACACACATAACTGCAGTGTTTTCAGAGTCAGGGCGGATCCCTGCGAACGCTAATGCCGCGTACACACGATCGGAATTTCCGACAACAAATCTTCGATGTGAACTTGTTGTCGGAAATTCCGACCATGTGTATGCTCCATCGGACATTTGCTGTCGGAATTTCCGACAACAAATGTTTGAGAGCTGCTTCTCAAATTTTCCGACAACAAGTTCCGAGTGTGTGTACACAATTCCAACGCACAAAAGTCCACGCATGCTCGGAGTCAAGCAGAAGAGCCCTACTAGCTATTGAACTTAATTTTTAACACCGAAAAGGAGTCCCTTCACTGACGCAGCCTCTAGCTCGCGGATGAAGGCTTCTAGACCATTAGCACCGAAAAGGAGACCCTTCCCCCTGACGCAGCCTCTAGCTCGCGGGTGGAGGCTCCTAGACCATTAACACTGAAAAGGAGTAGTTTTACCCTAATGCAGCCTCTAGCTCATGGGTGGAGGCTCCCACACAATTACCATCGAAAAAGGAGAGGCATTGGCCGGCTATAAGGGGTGGAGGAGGCCGGATTTTTTTTTTTTGCAAAAATAAACAATGACCTTATGTTTCAGTGAAGATCAATGTACACGCAATTTCCTGCTTATACTATATAATGCCAGGAAAAAAAATATACTTCAGACAATTACCACCGAAAAGGAGTCCCTTCACCCTGACGCAATCTCTAGCTCACGGGTGGAGGCTCCTAGACCATTAACACCGAAAAGGAGTCCTTTCACCCTGACGCAGCCTCTAGCTCGCAGGTGGAGGCTCCTAGACCATTACCACCGTAAAGGAGTCCCTTCACCCTGATGTAGCCTCTAGCTCGCGGGTCGAGGCTGAAACCAGTAAAAACATTTTTGGGGTTAAGAACACATACTTGAATTGGATATTTTTTTAACCACTTGCCGACCAGCGCACGCCGATATACGTTGGCAGACTGGCACCGCTGCGCAAATGGGCGTAACCGTATGTCCCTCGCACCCCTGGGTAGGCGGCACGCGCCAGCGGCAATAGGATTTGTTACAAAACCAATCAGTCTTCAGGTCCAGGCCAATCCTTTCTGGCGTGGACTAGCTGATCGGTTCTGGCGAATGAAATGCTTCCCCTGCCTGTGTAATGTAAACACAGGCAGGGGAAGTGATGTCATCTCCCCTTGTGGAATCTTTTTCAGTTCCAGTAAGAGGAGAGAGGACATCTAATTGTGAGTTGCACCAACACTACACTGACACAGTATACACATAGGCAAACTTTTTAGCCTCCGATCACCACCCCCAGGTAACCCCTTCACTCCCTGTTACTGTGTCACCAAGTACAGTTTTTCCAGATTTTTCCCTGATCACTGCACTGGTGTCATTTGTGACACTTATCACCATTAGGACAGTTAGTAGCAGGCCCAGGTAGCTTTAGGGTACCCCCCTAATAAAGGTTTAACCCCTTGATCGTCCCCTCAGTTAACCCTTTCACCCCCTGTCACCAGTGTCACTAATATAGTGTACAGATCTATTTTCTGATCGCCGTATTAGTGTCACGGGTGATGCTAGTTAGCCAGTTAGTTGGTTGGTTTCACCGTCAGGGTACCCCCATATATTACCTAATAATAAAGGTGTTAATCCTTTCACCGCCTGTCACAAGTGATCACCACATTAGTGTCATGGGTGACGCTGGTCAGTTAGCTTTTTCTAGCGTTAGGGTACCCGCCGTATATTACTCAAGAAAGCTTTGACCCCCTGATCACCTGGCGGGTGACATCACTCAGCGTCAATCCCAGGCAGCGTCAGATTAGTGCCAGTAGCGCTAACACCCACACACACACCATATGCCTCCCTTACTAGTATAGTGTCTGAACAGATCATTATTTTGATTTGATCAGAACTATATTAGCGGGATCAGCCCAGATACCTGCTAGCACCTGCGTTTAGCCCCTCTGCCCAGTCCAGCCCACCCAAGTGCAGTATCAATCGATCACTATCACTTACAAAACACAACACACATAACTGCAGTGTTTTCAGAGTCAGGGCGGATCCCTGCGAACGCTAATGCCGCGTACACACGATCGGAATTTCCGACAACAAATCTTCGATGTGAACTTGTTGTCGGAAATTCCGACCATGTGTATGCTCCATCGGACATTTGCTGTTGGAATTTCCGACAACAAATGTTTGAGAGCTGCTTCTAAAATTTTCCGACAACAAGTTCCGAGCGTGTGTACACAATTCCAACGCACAAAAGTCCACGCATGCTCGGAGTCAAGCAGAAGAGCCCTACTAGCTATTGAACTTAATTTTTAACACCGAAAAGGAGTCCCTTCACTGACGCAGCCTCTAGCTCGCGGATGAAGGCTTCTAGACCATTAGCACCGAAAAGGAGACCCTTCCCCCTGACGCAGCCTCTAGCTCGCGGGTGGAGGCTCCTAGACCATTAACACTGAAAAGGAGTAGTTTTACCCTAATGCAGCCTCTAGCTCATGGGTGGAGGCTCCCACACAATTACCATCGAAAAAGGAGAGGCATTGGCCGGCTATAAGGGGTGGAGGAGGCCGGATTTTTTTTTTTTTTGCAAAAATAAACAATGACCTTATGTTTCAGTGAAGATCAATGTACTCCCAATTTCCTGCTTATACTATATAATGCCAGGAAAAAAAATATACTTCAGACAATTACCACCGAAAAGGAGTCCCTTCACCCTGACGCAATCTCTAGCTCACGGGTGGAGGCTCCTAGGCAATTAACACCGAAAAGGAGTCCTTTCACCCTGACGCAGCCTCTAACTCGCAGGTGGAGGCTCCTAGACCATTACCACCGTAAAGGAGTCCCTTCACCCTGATGTAGCCTCTAGCTCGCGGGTCGAGGCTCCTAGACCATTACCACCGAAAAGGAGTTCCTTCACCCTGACGCAGCCTCTAGCTCGCAGGTGGAGGCTCCTAGACCATTACCATCGAAAAAGAAGACCCTTCACCCTGACGCAGCCTCTAGCTCGCGGGTGGAGGCTCCTAGACCATTACCACTGAAAAGCAGTCCCTTCCCCCTGACGCAACCTCTAGCTCGCGGGTGGAGGCTCCTGGACCATTAACACCGAAAAGGAGTCGTTTCACCCTGATGCAGCCTCTAGCTCGCGGGTGGAGGCTCCCACACAATTACCATCGAAAAAGGAGAGGCATTGGCCGGCTATAAGGGGTGGAGGAGGCCAGGTTTTTTTATTTTTTTGCAAAAATAAACAATGACCTTATGTTTCAGTGAAGATCAATGTACACCCACTTGGTAATTTCCTGCTTATACTATATAATGCCAGGAAAAAAAATATACTTCAGACAATTACCACAGAAAAGGAGTCCCTTCACCCTGAGGTAGCCTCTAGCTCGCGGGTGGAGGCTCCTAGACCATTACCACCAAAAAGGAGACCCTTCACCCTGACGCAGCCTCTAGCTCGCAGGTAGAGGCTCCTAGACCATTACCACCAAAAAGGAGACCCTTCACCCTGATGCAGCCTCTAGCTCGCAGGTGGAGGCTCCTAGACCATTAACACCGAAAAGGAGACCCTTCACCCTGACGTAGCCTCTAGCTCGCGGGTGGAGGCTCTTATACCATTAACACCGAAAAGGAGACCTTTCACCCTGACGTAGCCTCTAGCTCGCGGGTGGAGGCTCCTATACCATTAACACCGAAAAGGAGTCCCTTCACCCTGACGCAGCCTCTAGCTCGCGGGTGGAGGCTCCTAGACCATTAACACCGAAAAGGAGTCCCTTCACCCTGACGCAACCTCTAGCTCGCGGGTGGAGGCTCCTAGACCATTACCACCAAAAAGGAGTCCCTTCACCCTGACATAGCCTTTGCTCATGGGTGGAGGCCCCTAGACCATTATCACCGAAAAGGAGTCCCTTCATCCTGACGCAGCCTCTAGTTCTCAGGTGAAGGCTCCCAGAACATTACCGCTGCAAAGGACTCCCTTTACCCTGACACAGCCTCTAGCTCTCAGTTGGAGGCTCCTAGAGCATTTCCGCCGCAAAGGAGTCCCTTCATCTTGATGCAGCCTCTAGCGCTCGGATGAAGGCTTCCACACCACTGCTGCTGAAAGGGAGTCCCTTTGCCCTGATGCAGCCTCTGTCGCTCAGGTGAAGGCTCCCACACCACTGCCACCTAAAGGGAGTCCCTTCATCCTGACGCAGCCGCTAGTGCTCGGGAGAAGGCTCCCAGACCACTGCCGCCGAAAGGGGAGTCCCTTCATCATGACGCAGCCTCTAGCGTTTGGGTGAAGGCTCCCAGGCCACCGCCGCAGAAAAGGAGTCCCTTCATCCTGACGCAGCCTCTAGCGCTCGGGTGAAGGCTCCCTGACCACTGCCACTGAAAGGGAGTCCCTTCATCCTGACGCAGCCTCTAGTGCTCGGGTAAAGGCTCCCAGACCACTGCCGCTGAAAGGGAGTCCCTTCATCCTGACGCAGCCTCTAGCGTCCGGGTGAAGGCTCCCAGACCATTGACCATTGCCACCGAGAGGGAGTCCCTTTATCCTGACGCAGCCTTTAGCTCACGGGTGAAGGCTCCCAGACCACTGTCACCGAAAAGGAGTCCCTCCATAGTGACAGAGCCTCCAGCGCTCGGGTGAAGGCTCCCAGACCATTACCACCACAGTTAAAAAAAAGAGCATATATGCCAAAGCATGGGGGGCCGGGGGTGGAGGGGTGATTTGCCCCTAAAATTAGGGGCGGATTGCCTCCATGCTTTGGCACATATTTTTTACTCTTTTTTTTTTTTGCCACAGATTGTTGTTGTTTTATTGAGGTAATGTTTTATTGTTACCATTGTTTGCTTTTATGTTATGGCATTCAGCTGCAGCACTGATTTATTTGATAGTAAGGAGAGCCTTTCACCACTTCCAGTATATGAAGAAAGAAGCACACAACATCCAGGTGTGTCAAATCTGCTTACCAGATGACAATTAAAGGTGAGCATCATATCATTAATCCATGGAAATGTAGGTGTCACTCTCCAACAGATACAATAAATCCTCCGGAGAGTCAATCAAAAATGGCCAGTCGTTTTAAAACAGCCTCTCTGGGCAGGAGCAGGAGCAATGGAACTTCAAGCGTCATCAATCCAGCATTTACACGTGACATGCAAGGCAAGAGCAAGGCAACAAAAAATAGTAAAGCCTGTATGAATAAATAAGCACAAATTTATTGTAGTACACTAATGCCCTGTACACACGGTCGGATTTTCCGATGGAAAATGTCCGATCGTAGCGTGTGGTCGGAAATTCCGACCGTGTGTGGGCTCCATCGGATATTTTCCATCGGATTTTCCGACACACAAAGTTTGAGAGCAGGATATAAAATTTTCCGACAACAAAACCCGTTGTCAGAAATTCAGATCGTGTGTACACAAATCCGACGGACAAAGTGCCACGCATGCTCAGAATAAATAAAGAGATGAAAGCTATTGGCCACTGCCCCGTTTATAGTCCCGACGCACGTGTTTTACGTCACAGCGATTTTCCGACAACTTTGTGTGACCGTGTGTATGCAAGACAAGTTTGAGCCAACATCCGTCGGAAAAAATCCTAGGATTTTGTTGTCGGAATGTCCGAACAAAGTCTGACCGTGTGTACGGGGCATTACAGTTATGAAGTCACAAACGAGCATCAAGAAAGAAATAAAATCTGCAATCATCAGCGTGCTTTCATCAGCCAGCCTGACATGTTTCATCCGAAGGGGATATCATCAGAGGCGTGGCTAAGTAATGCAAGCAGGCTGTATATATAATGATCCCAATTGGAAAAGTCAGGTACTGTGATTCGTCTGAGGATTTGAAAGCTGTATGCAATACGTGTATAATGGGCGTCCGCGCATGTGCAGTATGGATGCCCGTCATCTTAACAAAAGAAACATCCGGAAAATGGTACTGGTCGTCATTCAAGAGTGGCAGATGTAAATTTCTTATTGAACACCAATCAACACCTCCGGCGAGGGGTGACTGGTGATCACTTCCGGGAGGTGGACCCGCCGACCGGAAGAAGTAATTGAACCGCAACGCACAGCGCTGCACACCACACTGCGCATTCGCACATTAGATGTGCGTCCAATTGCTAAGCGGGCCAGTGACAGGTTCCCGGAGACTAGTGATGAGCATAATTAACCGGAAGTGGTGTCACTGGAACGCAAGCAACAGCAATAACGCTCCAATAAGCAGAAAAAAATGTTTTCCTAGACAAGTCAGAATAGCATGATTAATAAAATTCCAACACAAGAAGACTAAAAAAATTAAGTATTTCAAAGGTCCATTAAACAAAACGGAAGCTAAACATAATAAAAATGTAGAAAGCAAAATAATTAAAAAATGATGCAAGTAATTTAAAAATGTCATAAATAAAGATAGGCAAGAAAGTAAAATCAATTACATGGAGGTAATGCATATCTTACGATTGGAAAAGTTACACTCCCTCTGGAATGAACGTAGATTGGGATGTGAATTGTTTTATTAACAACAGCTAGGATTAACATTTTTGTTATAAAACATTCTTTTACAATATATTTCTTTGAGGTATCCCATTACCAACTTTTATAGATTTAGCCTTTGGTACATTTATTTATCATCCATGTCAGATATGCATTACCTCCATGTAATTGATTTTACTTTCTTGCCTATCTGTATTTATGACATTTTTAAATTACTAACATCGTTTTTTAATTATTTTGCTTTCTACATTTTTATTATGTTTAGCTTCCGTTTTGTTTAATGGACCTTTGCTATACTTAATTTTTATAGGCTTCTTGTGTTGGAATTTTATTAATCATGCTATTCTGACTTGTCTTGGAAAAAAAACATTTCTGCTTATTGGAGCGTTATTGCTGTTGCTTGTGTTCCAGTGACACCACTTCCGGTTAATTATGCTCATCACTAGTCACCGGGAAGCTGTCACTGGTCCGCTTAGCAATAGGACGCATATCTAATGTGCACATGTGCAGTGTGGTGTGCAGCGCCGTGCGTTGCGGTCCAATTACTTCTTCCGGTCGGCGAGTCCACCTCCCGGAAGTGTTGATTGGTGTTCAATAAGAAATTTACATCTGCCACTCTTTAATGACGACCAGTACCATTTCCTGGTCGTTTCTTTTGTTAAGATGACGGGCATCCGTACTGCGCATGCGCGGACGCCCATTATACACATTTTGCATACAGCTTCCATTTCCTCAGACGAATCACATTACCTGACTTTTCTAATTGGGATCATTATATATAGAGCGTGCTTGCCACGCCTCTGATGATATCCCCTTCGGATGAAATATGTCAGGCTGGCTGATGAAAGCACGCTGATGATCACAGATTTTATACCTTTCTTGATGCTCGTTTGTGACTTCATAACTCTAAGTGTACTACAATAAATTTGTGCCTTTTTATCCATACGGGCTTCACTATTTTTTTGAGTGCCTTGCTCTTGCCTTGCATGTCACGTGTAAATGCTGGATTGATGACGCATGAAGTTCCATTGCTCCTGCCCTTGCCCGGAGAGGCTGTTTTAAAACGACTGGCCATTTTTGATTGATTTATTGTATCTGTTGGAGAGTGACACCTACATTTCCATGGATTAATGATATGATGCTCACCTTTAATTGTCATCTGGTAAGCAGATTTGACACACCTGGATGTTGTGTGCTTCTTTCTTCACATACTGGAAGTGGTGAAAGGCTCTGCTTACTATCACACATTCTACATCTCCATTGAACAAATTTCTATTTGAATAAGCGCTGCATATTGGACTATATTTTATTGAGTTTGGTGATCAACGAACTTTGCTGGCTGCTATTTCTTATCTTTTTATGTTTTATTTATTTTAGCGCTGATACCCACTCACCTTTTGTTTTTTATTACTGATTTATTTATCTTGACAGCAACAGTGTTTGCTCTCACGATACGTAAATCAGCAACGCCAGCGCTGTAGGAGGTGATTTCACCACCACAGTTAAAAAATACAGTGCATGTATGCTCATCATTAGAAGTGGGTGGATGCAGGGTGGTATTCTAATGGTGGGCATACCCACCAATCAATCTCAGAACATTGCAATATATGCCCAACAAGGACCAGCGACGTACTGGTATTGAGTGGTTATACCAGAATGATGCCTGCAGGTTTAGGTATCATCTCGGTATCGTTTTTTTCAGCCGGCGGTCGGCTTTCATGTAAAACCAATCTAGTGGCTAATTAGCCGCTACACTGCTTTTACAAGCAGTGGGGGGGGAATGTCCCCCACCCCCCCAGCATCTTCCATGGATTTGGCTCTCCTGTCCCACCGGGGAACCCTAGAATGCAGCAAAAGCATTTTATCACACCGATCATGGTGTGGTCAGATGGTTTGAGGGCAGAGGAGAGATCTAGTGTTTAATAGACCCCAATTTTTTCAAAAAAGGAGTACCTGTCACTACCTATTGCTATCATAGAGGATATTTACTTTCCCTGTGATAACAATAAAGATGAGAAAAAAAATTAAAGAAACAGTGTAAAAATAAAATAAAAAAGCAAAAAAATAATGAAAAAAACCCCAAAAAAACCGCCCCTGTCCCCCGTGCTCACACGCAAAGGCGAACGCAAGCGTCGGTCTGGTGTCATATGTAAACAGCAATTGCACCATGCATGTGAGGTAGCACCGCAAAAAGTCAGATCAAGGGCAGTAACTTTAGCAGTAGACCTCCTCTGTAAATCTAAAGTGGTAACCTGTAAAGGCTTTTAAAGGCTTTTAAAAATGTATGTAGTTTAGGGCTGCAACTAACAATTATTTTCATAATCGATTAGTTGGCTGATTATTGTTTCGATTAATCGGTTAATAACCTTAAAAAGAAGTGTGGTGTATATTTTAGTTACTATGTAAAGTTTAAAAAAAAGGCAATTTATTTATAAATATCTTTATATGCAGGGGTAAGTATAAATAACCAACTATATGGTTAGGGAGTAAAATCTTTAATCCTCTCTGAGAATAACAGACAGAAGAGATATACTCTATATACTATTAGAGGTTTAATCTGGTAAATATCATCAGACTCGGGTCAAATGTTTTTATTTAAAGAAAAAAAAAAATTCTAGACTGTTTTGCAGATTTTCAAACAGAACTGTAATATTACATGCTTTTCTGCAGCTTCTCCATTGAAGTATATTGAACCAAAAAAGCACCATTTTGCATTGAAAAAGGTCCTTGACCCTTTCCAAATACACAGCAGCTGAAAAAAAGCATAGATGTGAACGTTAAATGAACTGTAGTGCATTTCTGCCAAAAGCACCAAAAAACACATGGGTGGGAACCAGGCCTAAGACATTTAGTAACATAATGGAGTTTAAAAAAATAAAAAATTAGCCCTTCGTTTTTTTACTGTGCAACAGTGAAAGTAGAGTAGAGATGATTTGCTCTTTTTGTACTATGTGGGGCTAATTTTAGCTTTTTTAACCCCATTATGTTACTGGCTGATTCATCGATTATGAAAATAGTAATCGATTACTTTCATAATCGATTAGTTATCGATTAGTTGTTTCGGCCCTAATGTAGTTTGTCGCTGCTGCACATTTTTGCACAATTTTAAAGTATGTCGTGTTTGGTATCCATGTACTCGGCATAAGATCATCTTTTTTATTTCATCACACATTTGGGCAATATAGTGTGTTTTAGTTCATTAACATTTTAAAAAAAAAGTGTGTTTTTTCCCAAAAAATTGCGTTTGAAAAATCGCTGCGCAAATACTGTGTGAAAACAAAATTTCAACACCCACCATTTTAAACTGTAGGGCCTTTGCTTTAAAAAAATATATATATAATGTTTGGGGGTTCAAGGTAATTTTCTTGCAAAAAAAAAATATATATTTTTTCATGTAAACAAAAAGTGTCAGAAAGGGCTTTGTCTTCAAGTGGTTAGAACAGTGGTTGACGTGTGACATAAGCTTCTAAATGTTGTGCATAAAATGCCAGGACAGTTCAAACCTCCCCCCAAATGATCCCTTTTTGGAAAGTAGACACCCCAAGCTATTTGCCAATAGGCATGTTGAGTCCATGGAATATTTTATATTTTGCCACAAGTTTCAGGAAAATTACACTTTTCCTGACAGACTCCATGGCAGCCTACGTGTGGGTTAACCCCGCCTCCTCTCCAATGCTATAGGACCCCATTCCCATAAATGAGTGCTCACCACTAGCTACTGCGTTCCTTTTTTGTCCTCCTCTATGGACCTACACATGCTGTTCGCATCAAGATTGATTGAATCCAAGATTGGCATACCTGTGCGGTGCAGCTCAAAAAGCCCAGCTATGAGCGGGCGAGTAGCTTAAAGAGGCTTGAATGTTCCCCCTTGGTGGATGGGTGGTCGCCTCTGTATGCCCGGCGGACAGTTCTCATCAACGGCTGGCAAGGTCTGTGGCTGTTTTCTCATACTCCATGGCAGTATTTCTATGTGTTGTCTGTATTTTCCCTGGTGGTCCAGTGTGTCCTATCCCCCTCATGGCGGCTGGTTCGCGTGCGTTCCAGCCCGCCACGGCACTTCCGGGTTGCGGCAGTGTCCGCCGCTGGCACCTGCGCTGTAGCCACTCTGAGAGCGAGGTTTGGCTCGCGCATGCGCAGTACGGCGGCTTGTTCGTCGTCCGCGCAGGCGCCGTACGGTGGTTCCCCTTTGCGCGTGCGCAGTAGGGGATAATGATGTCACGGGCGGGGAATTTAAATTCCGCCCTCCTGTCCTGCTGAGTTGGGATCTCCCTTGGTAGGGAAAGGAGGAGCGGATCCCTGCTGGTCTCCAGGTGAGTGGTGGAAACCTCTGCAAAAAAAAAAAAAAAAAAAAAGAGAGCAAAATAATGGAAAATGTTCTTTTATCATTATATATGTTTGTCTAAATATATACTTATGCGGCTGGAAGTTGTTTTTCCTTTGCCTTGAATATACATTGATACATGCTTGTGCATATTAAAAAAAAAAAAAAAAAAAAAAAATTGAGGCAAGCAGAGTTTTTTCTTTTCTCTAAAACCTTCTCATATTTGATGCCTAGGTTTTCTTAGACCATTATCCCTGCAGACTATTAAAGTGACATTTCGTGTCCCAGGTATGGACAATTCACCGCCTTTAAGTGGCCAGCCCTCACGCACAAGGTATGTGCTCGTGAGGGGAGGGGATGAGATTTATGCACATTATTGTCGTGCTGATACCATGTTCTGCCTTTCTTCTCTCCCCTTCCCCTATTTTTTCACTTCCCAGCCCTTCTAGGTCGGACCCGCTAAATGCGGTCCAGAATGCCAATGACCTTGCCAAGCCACAATACAATTCATCTTCATCCAGACGAGACTCACAGTCCGGATCCCACCAGAGGAGACGCTCTCGTTCCTCCTCAAGACACCGCTCCCACCGCCATGACAGCCGCTCAGACCACAGAGCCTGCTGGGGATGTAGGACACGAGTTCCGGAGGGCAAGTCCTTATGTGACCGTTGTTTTGCCCGTGCAGTTGGGGAAAAAGAGACGGAAAACCAGCGTTTAGAGTCTCTTGTGAAACGAGTGGTACAGCAATCCCTAATGGAGAGGGAAGCACCTCGCACATTGAGCCAGTCTACCACCACGTCTGGCCCGCCGGCGGAAGAGGCCCGCGATGATCCGGGTACTTCGCAGCCCTATATTACCTCTCCTGACTCCTCAGAGGATGAGTCTATTAATGAGGAGGTCATTGGAGGGTTCGACTTCGCGATGGTTTCCCCTTTAATCAAAGCAATCAAGGAAGCCTTGAAGTGGGAAGACCCTTCCACTCCCCCAGCCAAGCAGAAAAAATTCTTCAAGCACCTGGGGAGAGAACGCGCAAACTTTCCGCTCCTTCCAGAGCTAAAGGAAATCATTGAGGAAGAATGGAGTAAAACAGAGAAAAAATCCTCCATGTCTAATAAAATCTCCAGATTGTACCCCTTCAAGTCAGAAGAAGTAAAGAATTTGGAGAATACTCCCCTTGTGGACGCAGCTCTTATGCGTCTGGCCAAACATGTGACTCTTCCTCTAGAAGACGCAGTATCTTTTAAACATGGGCTCGAGAGGAAGATAGACCTAGATCTAAAAAGAATCTATGGGCTCGCGGGTATGGCCTGTAAACCAGCCCTGGCATTAGCGGCCATGTCTAAGGCCATGGAGGCCTGGACGGAGAACGTGGAATCCTTCCTTAAAGGCGTGTCAGAAGAACTGGCTGGAAGTTCAGCAGCCGCAGAGCTGAAGCTTGCAGCGGTCTTCCTGGGGGAGGCGTCCATTGACCTGATCCGCCTTCTGGCTCGTATTATGCTGTCCTCAGTTACGGCCAAGAGAGCCCTCTGGTTGCGTCCCTGGCTTGTGGACCCTGGTTCTAAGCAAGCGTGGTGTAAAATCCCGTTTGAGGGGTCCTCACTGTTTGGCAATAAGCTTGACGATGCCATTACGCGAGCCACAGGTGGCAAATCGGGTTTTCTTCCCCAGGACAGGCGCATGCTGGGTCGAAAGAAGCCCCAGTTCAGAAGACGAAGTCCGGAGCGCTCCAGGGAAGCACGCTCCTACAAGCCTGGCCGGGACTTTAGGAAGAATTGGAGCAGAGGGCAGTCATCCTTCCGCAAACCCGTTAAAAATCAAACGTCTAGTGCTCGTGATCAGGCTAAATCTTTTTGAGATTACGCCCGCCCAGGCGGGCCGGGTGGGGGCTCGTCTGCTCCTCTTCCGGCACGTCTGGGTGGCCTCGATCTCAGACTTCTGGGTCATAAGGACGGTCTCGTCAGGCCACAGATGGGCCTTTTCCAGGACTCCGCACCCAAGGTTCGTCTCCACTCTTCTCCCTCGGGCAGAGGATCAGAAACAAATTTTGCTGTCCTATGTGGACCTCCTGAAAATTCAAGGAGCAGTAGTACATGTACCACAGGACGAATGGTTCCAGGGGATATACTCCCCTCTCTTCCTAGTTCAAAAAAAGGGGGGCTCTTGGCGCCCAGTCATAGACCTCACATATCTCAACGGATTCATAGAGAATGGAAGGTTCAAGATGGAAACCTTGGTGACCATTCAGAGAGCCATACAACCAGGCGACTGGATGATATCAATCGACCTGAAGGACGCTTATTTCCACGTTCCAGTGGAAAAAGAATTTCACAAATACCTCCGCTTTCACATTGGGTCAGATCATCTTCAATTTATTTGCCTCCCCTTCGGGCTGACAACGTCCCCCCGGGTCTTTTCAAAGGTCCTCCTAGCTACGGTGGCACTAATAAGATCCAAAGGGGTACGTCTTTACCACTACCTGGACGACCTGCTGGTGCTGTCCCAGAGCAGGGAGCAGTTGCTGGTCCACCGGGATCAAGTAATCTCCACTCTGTCCAACTTCGGGTGGCTCCTAAACATAGAAAAGAGTCAACTGAGCCCAACTCAGCGTCTAATATATCTGGGAGCCCAGATCGATACAGTGGCAAACACTATCTCCCTTCCACTACAGAAAATTCCTACAGTTTGAGACAGAGTCTCCCGGGCTCTACATGCACGGCAAATGAAAGCCTCTCAGTGCCTGAAAGTCGTTGGCACGATGGTTTCTACGACTCCCATGGTCAAATGGGCCTTATGGAGATTGCGTCCCTTCCAGTCAGGGGAAGTCAAGGGACAAGAATCAGGTCATCCGCATAACATCTACAATGAGAAACAGCCTCTTCTGGTGGCTTCAGCGCAAGAACCTCCTGACTTGCCACTCCATCGCTCCCATCTCCTGGGTGACGGTCACGACCGATGCCAGCGGTACCAGTTGGGGAGCCCTTTGTGGGTCGAACCTGGCCCAGGGCAAGTGGGAAACATGTCTCCCCAACCCTGGGTCGAATGTCTTGGAACTTCGTGCGGCCTGGTGTGCCCTACAGTTCTTCTCTCATCTCCTGATGGGGGAGTCAGTGCTGTTGAGAATGGACAACACCACAGCAGTATCATATGTGAAGAGGCAAGGGGGTACTCGGAGTCCCACACTCCTTCGGGAAGTCGAGCCCATCCTATCGTGGGCGCAGAAATACCTTGCCAACATCTCGGCAGTCTTTGTCCCAGGCGTCCAAAACACTCAAGCAGACTTCCTGTCACGGACCGAGTTGGACAACAACGAGTGGTCTCTCCACATAGAGACGTTCAGGTGGATCTTGTCACTAAAGACCGATCCCGAAGTAGATCTGTTTGCTTCCCCCTGCAATCGCAAGCTGAAGAAGTTCTACACCCGGGGGCTCTGCAGTCAAGCCATCGGGACAGATGCCTTGATGGATCAGTGGAGGTTCAAGCGGGCATACGCCTTTCCGCCACTGCCAGTTATGCTGAGATTCCTGCAGAGGCTCCGAGCGGAGCCAGTGGAGGTGGTGACAATAGCTCCCTACTGGCCGAACAGGCCTTGGTTCCCTCTCCTGGTCCAGCTCAGCTGTCGGGACCCAGTGCCTCTCCCTCTCAGACCGGACCTTCTTTCTCAAGGGTCAGTCCTGCACCCTTGTCCTGCGGTGCTGAGACTGATGGTCTGGTTCTTGAGAGGGAGAGGCTGGAATCCCTAGGTTGTGCCTCAGAAGTAATATCCACTCTCATGAGCTCGAGAAGATCCAGTACAAATAAAGTCTATGGAAGGATCTGGTCCAAATTCGTGGAGTTCTGCTCTCCTCAGGGCAGGTCTTTTAGACATCCAGAAGTCCAGGACGTTCTCAGTTTCCTCCAAACGGGCCTAGATTTACATCTATCTGTCAGCTCTCTGAGAGTCCAAGTTTCGGCACTTTCGGCCTTCTCCGGCACTTCATGGGCAGTTCATCCTCTGGTTAGACAATTTTTCCGAGGCGCATCGAGACTCAAGCCCCAGAGAAAGCCTAGGTTCCCCAAATGGGTCCTTCCGTTAGTCCTTGACTCGATCTCTGGACTCAGTACTTCGGGGCCCTCCCCGCTCCCTATCAAGGTCTTTTCAGCAAAGGTGGCCTTCTTAGTGGCCATTACCTCAGCCAAAAGGGTCTCTGAAATTGCATCACTTGGTCACGAAGAACCCTTCCTAACGTTTTTCCCGGACCGGGTGGTCCTCATTCCTATGCTGGGTTCCAACCCAAAAGTGTCTTCAGTATTCCACGTCAATCAAGAGATCGTTTTACCTACATTTAGGACCCCAGGGTCCACTGAGAATCACCCTCTAGATGTGGGCGAAGCTATTAAGGAATATCTCAAAGTTACTTCTCCCTTTAGACGTTCTAGTCATCTCTTCGTGCTTCACTCAGGCAGCAATATAGGGAAAAAAGCCTCAACCAGGACTATCGCGTCCTGGATCGTACAGACCATACAACAGGCATATAGGGCTAAGGGCTTGGCTCCTCCAAAGGCGGTGACAGCCCATTCCACCAGAGGAATGGCAGCCTCGTGGGCAGCGGCTCGACATGTGGCTCCAGATATCATCTGCAAGGCAGCTTCATGGGCTTCTATTAATACCTTCATGTTGCATTATTGTATAGAGCCTGCCTCACTATCCTCTGTAAACTTTGGGTTACAAATCCTATCGACCGATAGGACAAATTAAAATTTATGTTTTGATCATGCATACCCACCCGTGTGGTTGGCTAGTTATTTCCCACACGTAGGCTGCCATGGAGTCTGTCAGGAAAAAGGAAAATTTATTATCAAATACTTACCGTAATTTTCCTTTCCTGATGGACTCCATGGCAGACGGAGTTCCCACCCATTGGTCAACGAGTAGGCTAGTTACGGAACGCAGTAGCTAGTGGTGAGCACTCATTTATGGGAATGGGGTCCTATAGCATTGGAGAGGAGGCGGGGTTAACCCACACGTAGGCTGCCATGGAGTCCATCAGGAAAGGAAAATTACGGTAAGTATTTGATAATAAATTTTCCTTTTTTTTTGCACAAAGTTGTCACTAAATGATATATTATTCAAACATGGCATGGTTATATGTGGAATTACACCCAAATATACATTCTGCTGCTTCTCCTGAGTATGGGGATACCACATGTGTGAAACTTTTTGTGAGCCTAGCCGTGTACAGCACCCCAAAAACCAAGCACCGCCTTCAAGCTTTCTAAGGGCGTAAAATGGTGATTTCACTTCCTCACTACCTATCACAGTTTCGGAGGCCCTTAAATGTCAAGATAGCACAAAACCCCACCAAATGAGCCCCATTTTGGAAATAAGACACTTCAAGCTTTTTGCTGAGAGGCATGTTGTGTCCATGTAATATTTTATATTTTGCCACAATTTTCGGGAAAATGACACTTTTTTTTTATTTTTTAAACAAAGTTGTCACTAAATGATATATTGTTCAAACATGGCATGGTTACATGTGGGATTATACCCCAAAATACATTCTGCTGCTTCTCCTGAGTACGGGGATACCATATGTGTGAAACTTTTTGGGAGCCTAGCCGTGTACAGCACCCCAAAAACCAAGCACCGCCTTCAGGCTTTCTAAGGGCGTACATTTTTGATTTCACTCCTCACTACCTATCACAGTTTCGGAGGCCCTGGAATGTCCAGATAGCACAAAACCCCCCCAAATGACCCCATTTTGGAAAGTAGACACCCCAAGGTATTTGCTAAGAGGCATGGTGAGTATTTTGCAGATCTCATTTATTTTTGAAAATGAAGAAAGAAAAGAAAAATGTATTTATTTTTCTTTTTTCAAAACTTTGTGACAAGAAGTGAGATCTGCAAAATACTCAACATGCTTGCTACGCATCGGCGTCATGCTCGACGCTTCACGCCATATGTCACTCTGATGTCATGATGTGTGCGCCCAATCCACGCTCTGGCTGATTTATAGGGGGAGTCCTTGGCGCCATCACGGACGGCCTCACCGCCCTGAGGGGGGCGCCTCCCCTCCTCTGTCATGCGTAGCGTGACGCTGGAGGCTATCTTTGGGTGGACTGGACATCCCAAGCATGCTCCTCTGTTTGTATTTCCTGCACCATTGGTTATCCCACACTACATGCACTATCTGTCTTTTGATACTATTTCACTTGAGGTAACTATCTTGATATATTTAATACTTTTGCTGTGCACAACTCCCGGCTGGCTCTCTCACTCTTCCTACACCCCTGGTTGTTATATACATTTGACTGACATATACAGTATATATTTCTTTATCGTACATACAGAGGCGTAACTACAATCTTCAGGGCCCCGATGCAAGAAACCATGGAGGGCCCCCCTGACAGGGCTCTTTTCTCCGAGCCCGATGGCGGAACACCAGGGCCCGGTCGCAAGTGGGTGGCTGCATGTAAAGGAATCGTTTTCTCCCCCCCCCCGCTTCTCCTCCTCTCCCTCCCACAGGCATTCAGGGGCTGCAGGAGGAAAATGGAGAGATGGGTTCCTCTATGTCGGTGTTTCTCAATCTTTTTCCAGTCAGGGCACCCTTGAAGTGGCTGCACTGCAACCACCCTGCAACTGTGTGCATTGCATGCAGTTGCAGCATAGTGATGATGCATTTAAGGGGTTAAAACAGGTGGTCAGGAGGCAACATATTGCCTCTTTACCGGCTGTCAAATGCCTCTGAAAAGCGATTTGAGCATGGATCACTTTTCAGAGGAACAGCATATTTTTTTTTGCTGGTACTATGTACCAGCAAAAAAAAAAAAATCGGATCTAATGGGGCACATATAGGGGGTCAGGATTAAAAGCGCATACATAAAATGTGCATATATACATGTAAACACACATACATACACACACACACACATACATAAATACACACACACACACATTGTATATATATATATATATATATATATATATATATATATATATATATATACATACTGTATATATATATATACATAAATGCACACACACATAAACCAGTGGCAGATGGTGCTCAAAATTTTTTGGGGGGCGCAAGCAAACTGAAAAATTCTTAAAAAAAAAACGCATCAATTGCAGCCTCACTGTGCACATCAATTGCCACCACTGTACCCATCATATGCAGCCACTGTGCCCATCAAACGCAGCCACTGTGCACATCAATTGCCACCACTGTACCCATCATATGCAGCCACTTTGCCCATCAAACGCAGCCACTGTGCCCATCAATTGCAACCCCTGTGCCCCCAAATGCAGCCACTGTGCCCATCAAATGCAGCCACTGTGCCCATCAAACGCAGCCACTGTGCCCATCAATTGCAACCCCTGTGCCCTCAAACGCAGCCACTGTGCCCATCAAACGCAGCCACTGTGCCCATCAAACGCAGCCACTGTACCCATCAAATGCAGCCACTGTACCCATCAAACGCAGCCACTGTGCCCATCAATTGCAACCCCTGTGCCCATCAAACGCAGCCACTGTGCCCATCAATTGTCACCCCTGTGCCCTCAAACGCAGTCACTGTGCCCATCAAACGCAGCCACTGTGCCCTGAAACGCAGCCACTGTGCCCATCAAACGCAGCCACTGTGTCCATCAAACGCAGCCACTGTGCCCATCAAATGCAGCCACTGTGCCCTGAAACGCAGCCACTGTGCCCATCAAACGCAGTCACTGTGCCCATCAATTGCTGCCACTGTGACCCCCCTGCCCGCTCGCAGTCTGCCCGACACTTACCCTGTCTTGGTGGGGCAGCGGGTGACGGTGACGAGCAGGGTCCTCCATGCGTCTCCTCCCAGCCTCTCCTCCTGATAGGCATCCAATAGCGGCGCCTGTCGTTTCAGCCAATCAGGTGACGGGTAACAGACCTGAGCACCTGATTGGTGGAGAGGCGGTTTAGTGTTAGGAAAGCAAATATTTATTCGCTTTTCTAACACACCTGGGTGGACTGTGAGCGCCAAGCATGGCACTCACAGTTCACCTATTTTGAAGCCTATTTAGTGCTTTAAAAACACCCCCGCCGGTGTAATTCAGGCGCCCGGCATCCAAAAAGGGGCCAGGCGTCTGAATAGGGGGGACAGTGGTGGCCATAGATAGATTCACACTATGTATGAATCTATCTATTTGTGCTAGAGGGGTGCCTGGAGAGAGGGGGCGGCGCCCATGCGCCCCTATGGACACACCGCCACTGAATACACATACATACACACATATACATACATGCTCACACACATGCACATACATGCTCACACACATGCACATATACATACATGCTCACACACACACACATGCACATATACATACATTCTCACACACACACGCACATATACATACATGCTCACACACACACACATGCACATATACATACATGCTCACACACACATGCACATATACATACATGCTCACACACACACACATATAAACACACATACAGTAGATAAAAAACGGCAGACCTTTACCTTATCTCTTCCTGCTGGGTACTGCACTGTAGGGGGAGACAAAGAGCACAGCACTGTGCTTTCACTTTGTAATCAATGTGAGCAGCTCCCTGCACAGTGCCGAATACAGTTCAGCTTAGGACGGGGAGCTTGTCTCCGCTACCCCTATCAAAGTACTGTATACAGGGGGCCCTCAAGGGCCCCCTGCAGCAAGGGGCCCGGTCGCCATGGCAACCTCAGCGACCCCTATAATTCCGCCACTGCGTACATCATAAGACACAGAGCCTCAAGTATTTACTTAGTGGGTTATAGCTACCTTCAGGTGTTGACACTGGCACACCCAATACAGGAAGTTGACTCCCCTATATAACCCCTCCTCCCAGTTTTTTCGCCAGTGTCTAAAGGTGTTGGCACGAGAGAAAATGTGCTCTGCGGAGCTCCAGGAGGGATCCATGCTGGATTTAAAAAGCCTCCACACCCGGGGACCTGGGCCTCGCATAGAAGAACGAGGTTTTGCCTGTAATGCTCCTCTTTGAGGGCTGGACCCTAGGAACAGGACTCTTTTTGGTCTTGCTACATTACCTAAAGCTGTCCTGAGGGGTGCTATACAGGGCCGGTCCCAGGCGGGTGCACGGGGTGCAGTGCACCCGGGCGCCAGAGAGGTGGGGGCGCTGAAGCGCCAGAGTGCTCCCCTCCCTCCTCCTCCTCCTCTCCGTGTCCAGAGCAGGCTCCCTCCGCACGGCCGCTGTGTTTTTCGCTGCTGCCCATCCCCCCTCCCTCCTCCTCCTCCTGTCAGAGGAGAGCAGCCGCCGGAGATCGGAGCGGCTGGTCTCTGTGTGGAGAGAGACCAGCCGCTCAGTGACTTAGCTGAGGGGGAGAGCGGTCCGTGCCTGCAGCCTGACAGGCTGACACAGGTTCTCCTCCTCTGTCTCTCACTCCCGCGGCCCCCCCAAGCCTGTCTAGATAACTGCTCTTCACCCAGGCGGCGCGGCTGCACACTGTCCTCTCTAGCTGCCGCCCGGGTTTTAATGGGTCTCTAGAGTACTAATAGAGGGAGGTTTGTCTCTGGGGCGGTCTGTACTAATCGAGGGGGATTTGTCCTGGGGGGGTCACTGGTCAGTACTAATGGGGGGGTTGTCCTGGTGGGGGGTCTGTACCAATAGAGGGGGGGGCATTGTCCCGGAGGTCTGTACTAAAGGAGGGGGCTTTGTCCTGGTGGGGGGTCTGTACTAAAGGAGGGGGTTTATCCTGGGGGGTCTGTACCAATGGAGGGGGGGTGTTTGTCCGGGGGAGTCTGTACTAATGGAGGGGGTTTGTCCTGGGGGTCTGTACTAATGGAGGGGGGTTTGTCCTGGTGGGGGGTCTGTACTAATGGAGGGGGGTTTGTCCTGGTGGGGGGTCTGTACTAATGGAGGAGGGGTTTGTCCTGTGGGGGTCTGTACTAGTGGAGGGGGGTTCTCCTGGGGGGGGTCTACACTGCAGCTGCGGGCTTTTCTTTTGCCCCTTCCCCTCCCTCTCCTCCGCACGTGCACTGCTATACTAGTGAGCGGTGCTGGCCAGCACAGCCTCCCACTATGTTTCTTCCCCTGCCTTCATATCAGCCAGGGAAAAAATAGAATAGAAAAAGGAGCATAGAAGAGGATTGTGGGACATGTAGTCCCGAGGACTGACAGCCCCACTGTAACACGGAAACTGCAGCCCACACAGCATGCTCAGCTGAATGGGAGAGAGAGAGAGACAGGAGCCTGGGAAAGCTTTCAGGGAAGTACACCCTGGACTCCAGAGGGAGAGGGGAGTGCTGAGGGAACACCATCAGAGAGGGAACCCCACTGCCCTGCACCACCAGAGGGAAAGACACACAGCCTAGCGCCATCCCTGGTGGAGAAAGGAATGGAGTCATTGCCGGAATACAGATCTGGGTGCTACCCAGCGGAGTCACCACGGGCAATTCAGAGTGAGCTGACTCCTGATCAGAGGAACCGTTGCTGTATCGCTGGGTCAGGTGAGAGGGCCGATCGGCCATTATCTACTAACGTCCATAGGACCTGCAGTCTCTGACCATCTTCTTGTTCTGACCATCTCTTGTATAATGTCTGCTGTCTCTGACCATCTCCTGCACTATGTCTGCTGTCTCTGACCATCTCCTGTATTATATCTGCAGTCTCTGACCATCTCTTGTATAATGTCTGCAGTCTCTGACCATCTCTTGTATAATGTCTGCAGTCTCTGACCATCTCTTGTATCATATCTGCAGTCTCTGACCATCTCTTGTATCATGTCTGCAGTCTCTGACCATCTCTTGTATCATGTCTGCAGTCTCTGACCATCTCTTGTAGCATATCTGCAGTCTCTGACCATCTCTTGTATCATGTCTGCAGTCTCTGACCATCTCTTGTATCAGGTCTGCAATCTCTAACCAGCTTCTGTACCATGTCTGCAGTGTCTGACTGTCTCTTGTATCATGTCTACAGTCTCTGACCATCTATTCTATCTTGTCTGCAGTCTCTGACCATCTCCTGTATTATGTCTGCAGTGTCTGACCATCTCCTGTATTATGTCTGCAGTCTCTTACCATCTCCTGTATTATGTCTGCAGTCTCTGACCATCTCCTGTATTATGTCTGCAGTCTCTGACCATCTCCTGCACTATTTCTGCAGTCTCTGATCATCTCCTGTATCATGTCTGCAGTCTCCGACCATCTCCTGTACTATGTCTGCAGTCTCTGACCATCTCCTGTATCATGTCTGCAGTCTCTGACCATGTCCTTTACCATGTCTGAAGTCTCTGATCACCTTTTGTACCATGTCTGCAGTCTCTGATCATCTCCTGTACCATGTCTGGAGTCTTTGACCATCTCCTGTATCATGTCTGAAGTCTCTGACCATCTCCTGTACTATGTCTGCAGTCTCTGACCATCTCCTGTACTATGTCTGCAGTCTCTGACCATCTCCTGTATTATGTCTGCAGGCTCTGACCATCTCCTGCACTATGTCTGCAGTCTCTGACCATCTCCTGTATCATGTCTGCAGTCTCTGACCATCTCCTGCACTATGTCTGCAGTCTCTGACCATCTCCTGTACTATGTCTGCAGTCTTTGACCATCTCGTGTATTATGTCTGCAGGCTCTGACCATCTCCTGCACTATGTCTGTAGTCTCTGACCATCTCCTGTATCATGTCTGCAGTCTCTGACCATCTCCTGTATCATGTGTGCAGTCTCTGATCATCTCCTGTATCATGTCTGCAGTCTCTGATCATCTCTTGTATCATGTCTGCAGTCTCTGACCATCTCCTGTACTATGTCTGCAGTCTCTGACCATCTCCTGTACTATGTTTGCAGTCTCTGACCATCTCCTGTATCATGTCTGCAGTCTCTGACCATCTCCTGTATCATGTCTGCAGTCTCTGATCATCTCTTGTATCATGTCTGCAGTCTCTGACCATCTCCTGTATCATGTCTGAAGTCTCTGACCATCTCCTGCACTATGTTTGCAGTCTCTGACCATCTCCTGTATCATGTGTGCAGTCTCTGACCATCTCCTGTATCATGTGTGCAGTCTCTGACCATCTCCTGTATCATGTCTGCAGTCTCTGACCATCTCCTGTATCATGTCTGCAGTCTCTGACCATCTCCTGTATCATGTCTGCAGTCTCTGACCATCTCCTGTATCATGTCTGCAGTCTCTGACCATCTCCTGTATCATGTCTGCAGTCCCTGATCATCTCCTGTATTATGTCTGCAGTCTCAGACCATCTCCTGCACTATGTCTGCAGTCTCTGATCATCTCCTGTATCATGTCTGCAGTCTCTGACCATCTCCTTTACCATGTCTGAAGTCTCTGATCACCTCTTGTACCATGTCTGCAGTCTCTGATCATCTCCTGTACCATGTCTGGAGTCTCTGACCATCTCTTGTATCATGTCTGCAGTCTCTGACCATCTCCTGTATTATGTCTGCAGTCTCTGACCATCTCCTGCACTATGTCTGCAGTCTCTGACCATCTCCTGTACTATGATTGCAGTCTCTGACTGTCTCTTGTCTCATGTCTGCAGTCTTTGACCGCATCTTGTATTATGTCTGGGGACTCTTTCTAACAGACAGCCCTCTCTGTGTGCATCAGAGAGACTCCCTTCAAGGTCTCATTAGTGTACTCTCTTCCTGTGTTTTCTTTATTGTTAAGAGATCGTGGGAAGATCCTAGGGTAACAAAGACTTCTTAGGGGAGCAGCTCTGTGTTTAAGTCGTTGCCATAGAATCATTTGTAAAGGGGAGGAGTTGGTAAGATGACCACGCCCATGTGGGGGCGCCAGAAATATTTCTGCACCCAGGCGTCTGTGACCCTAGGATCGGCCCTGGTGCTATACAAGGTCCTAAGGAGTGGAACCCCTATTTAAAGGGCCCCAGTCTTTGAAGGTTTAACCACGCTGCCCGCCGTGATGGGTGAAGTTTGGATCTGTCTGTTTACAGCAGTATCCTGCAGCGAGGAGAAGGTAAGAGGAAAGCATAGGAACTGTGAAGTCCACCTATGACTTTTAATTATATTGTAATGCCTTAAAAACTCCTCTAGAGGGAGTAATAGTGTACATGACCAGTGTAGGAACTAATATCCCCAACTTCCACTACCCACTCTTTATTTACTAATCCCCTTTCCTTTTCCCTTTCTTATCTATAATAATTAAATACCACACACAGGAGTTGTTTTGGAGTAAAAAAACGGCCATAGCAGCCTCCTTTATTATAAAACTATAAAACCAACTTTTAAATAACTTTAAATAACTTTTTTAATGAACAGTTGTACAACTATGTATAACTTTTTAACTGACAGTTCTTACACCTCCCAATCTTTGGTCTTCTGATGACACTCTTAACTTCACCTCCTCCATTTCAAAACTTCACCAACACCATTACACTGCGGTGCCATAATTTTACCATACCAGGCCTCCAGCCGTATGTAAAACAGCACGGTGACAACACCCTTCCCGCAGTGTAAACATCTGTCTTCCAGCCTAGCCTTCCGCTGTAAGGACAGAACACACCAGAGGGGCACATAATACTGAAAGCCCCCCACCATTTACCATCACCTCTGTGTATTTTGTATCACCATCAGAGACCAAAGATGCCGCCACAGCCCGCAAGGATGACCCCTTAGCCTTAAGGGCACCTCCACACCCGCAATGCCCTCTCAATGCCATCCTGAAGCCCGAGAGCCCAAAGATCAATGCCTACTGCGGTAAGGTGCACCCCATCTCCCCTTAGGTACATCCCCACATTAACCTCCAACTCCGTGTGCCTCACCACCAATCCCCCATTATTAACAACAAACTTTCCAATCGCCTTGTTCACTTTAATTCTTGCTTTGTTGATCCTAGTTACCAATCTCGCCATGACGTCCTTGCCACTATGTCAGACCAAACTATGATCATGCCCGGGAAGGCCACCCGAAGTGCCAAAAAATCGCACTTAACGGCCGACACCAGTTCCCTGGTAGATCGGACCCCCAGATCATTGCCTCCTGCATGTAAAACTAAAACATCCGGGTGTCGGTCGAGTCGAGCGTAGCGTTCAACTTCCGGAACATCTCTACCCCACCCCATGCCTGGAAAGCCCAACCAGCGAATACATGCCTCCCTCCTGGAAATCCCCAGTTGCCTGCCTTCTGGTCTGACGTCCCCCCTTTTTGCACCCCAGAAAACATAGGAGTGCCCTAAGATCCAGACAAGGCGTGGTTGACCCCCATCTGCAAAGACATAACACACAGAAGACAAATTGAAACATGTGAACTTCCCCCACCCCTGTCGTCAAATGCATGTGATCATAACATATCTATAATTTTTTTTTTTTATACATCATCCGATGACAAATGAGGGCGCACATAAGACTGGAACCTCTTGGATTCCCACCTCCCAATCCTCTTAATTGCTGCCTCATCCAACCCACACCTGGCAGCTTCAGTAGCCGCCCCGATGCGGAAGGAGTGTGAGGCGAATTGCTTACTATCCAACCCTGCAGCCCCAATGCATTTTCTAAACACTGCAATGAATTGAAACCTGGATAAAAAAGTCCTATCTTCATGCAAAAACAACGGCCCTTCCCCAACCGGGCGAATTAGCAAAAATTCCTCAACTACTTCAACCGGGCAAATTCCCGACCCTGGTAACCTGAACAGCTGCACTTTTACCCCTTTCCCGGCTTGGTCTGTTTTAGACCTGCACAGTTTTAGCAACACCCTATCCCGTTTTACTTCCACATCCTGCATCTTCAAACCCCCTGCCACTTGTTTTGCTGGACTCACTAACTCGCCCACCCTAAACGCTCCAAAAAACGCGATAGAAAAAACTGCCTTGAACAAAATTACTTCATAACTCGACTTACATACCCCACCTAGTTTATTACACATTACCTGCAGTATTGAAAAAGACACCGGCCTCCTCGAATCCTTCTTCGCATGACTCTTCCTATAACCTTTTAGGGCCTGTTTTACCCAGAAATCCTTGGTAAAATCAGTCAGGCCCTGTAACTTGAATAAAAAGGCCAACCCTGCCAACTTCCGCTCAATTGCAGACACTGAACCACCCCCCTCCATGTGTCGCGACACAAAATACACTACCAACAACCTCAAGTCCAGCCCTCCCAGCCCAGCGTCCGCCAGCCGTGTAAAAGTGGCCCATTCTGACCACACTTTACTATATGCCGCCCATGTCGCCCCACTCACCGATTTCCTGATCCATCCTGCGGCGATTCCGATACCGTCTCCCAAAGCCACCCCGGATAAGGAATCCCCTCTGCTTCCGCAGCGGGCGCCAGCTCCCTGAATCTGTCCCACTGGAACCGAGACAAGGAGTCAGCCAAAGTATTATCAACGCCCGGAATATGAACAGCATATAGAAAAACATTAAGTTGTAAACACCTCAACACCAGGTGCCGCAACAACCGTATTACCGGCGGGGATGATGCCGATAGCCGATTGACGACCTGAACTACCCCCATATTGTCACAATTCAAACGTATTTTCAAGTTCCGCCACCTCTCCCCCCACAATTCTACTGCTAATACCACCGGGAATAATTCCAATAGCACCAAATTCCGAGTAAATCCCGACTCCACCCAAAATTCCGGCCATGCCTCCGCACTCCACTGCCCTTGGAAAAAGCCCCATACCCCGTAGATCCCGCAGCGTCTGTCACCAAATCCATGTCGCAATTACTTACCGGTCCTTCCATCCACACCGAGCGTCCATTGTAGCTTTCCAGGAACGTGTGCCACACCTTCAAGTCCTCCCTATGTTCCCTGGTAAGCCTGATAAAGTGGGTCGGAGACTGTATCCCAGCTGTGGCAGCTGACAACCGGCGGCAAAAAACTCTACCCATAGGAATAATGCGACACGCAAAATTCAACTTACCTAGAAGGGATTGTAATTGTCGCAGCTGCACTTTCCTTTTCTCCATCATGTCCCTGAAATCCATTTTTAACCCGGCCACCATATCCCCTGGCAACCTACACTCCATGGCTCCGGTATCTATTTCGATGCCCAAAAAACTCAACACTGTCGTTGGGCCCTCCGTTTTATCCGCTGCCAATGGTACCCCAAACTTACCTGCAATGTGTTCCAGGGTTGCCAACAGAATCGCACACCCCTTAGACTCACGAGGCCCCGCGCAGAGAAAGTCATCAAGGTAATGTATCACGGAATCCATCCCCGACACATCCCTAATCACCCATTCGAGAAATGAGCTAAACAATTCAAACTTGGCACAGGATATAGAGCAACCCAATGGCAGACACTGCCAATGGGTCCCCCTGCCAACAGCAACCCAACAGCCAAAAGCTGTCCGGATGTACTGGAAGCAAACGGAATGCCGCCTCAATGTCTGATTTTGCCATGAGCGCCCCCTGGCCGTAATGCCTCACCCATCCCACTGCTGCATCGAACGATGTGTACGACACTGTACAATCTTCAGGATTGATACCATCGTTCACAGATGCCCCTTTTGGAAACGAGAGGTGGTGAATAAGGCAAAACTTGTTTGGTTCCTTCTTAGGCACCACTCCCAACGGTGACACTACCAAATCCTGTAATGGCTTAGTTGCAAAAGGCCCACTCATGCGCCCCAACGCAACCTCCTTGGCCAGTTTCTCTGAAACCAGCCCAGGATTCTGCAATGCAGACCGTAAATTCTTGGCCATCGGAGGTATAGCTGCCAGAGAGCATGGAATTCTGAAACCCACTGAAAAACCCTCCCCCAACACCCTCGCTGCCTCTCTGTCCGGGTACCTATTTAAGAAAGGCCGCATCCTTACCTCCATCACCGGCGTTATCTCTCTTCTGTGCAGGCTCCCCTGGCTTCTTTCCTTTTTTGAAGCAGTGTGACAAAGCGTGGTTCCCCCCACATCCTGAACATTCATGTTTAAAACGACAGGATCCCCCAAACTTGCAGGATCCTTCGTTAAACTGCCAACACACCCCAAATTTCTTCCCGGCCGGGAGTCCAGAGGTAGACGATCCCCCGCCCCCCCCATGAAAAGGCTGGTTTGGTACCCTGGCGGAAGACATCAAACGCATCCATAAGCTGATATCCTTATGGTCCCACCTAAGAGCCGGCCTCACCGCCCTTCGTTGCCTAAATTGCTCATCGTACCGAAGCCACGCAGTGCCCCCATACACCCTATGTGCCTCACCTATGGCATCCATGTAGCAAAACAACGCCGAGCAATGCTCTGGGTTCTTTTCACCAATTACACTCGCCATAATGGCGAATGCCTGTAACCAATTGCCAAAAGTCCTAGGGATCAAACGATACCTCCGCTTCTCCTCATCCTCTTTTTTTGAATCGTCCGGTTTTACCCTGTCTAAGTTTAACTTCTCTAACGGTGACAAGGAGAAAATTTCCACATACTCACCTTTTACTATTTTCTCCCGCACTTCTTGTTTTAAATGTGCTCCCAGCGGGCCCTCATAGCAGACATAGACTTCGCATTTTGCTGCATCTGCTATCCTGACCACATCCTTCCTGACCACCACCGCAGATTCCCCCCCGTGGTGGCATTTCCTGACACCCCTGCGTCTGAGTTGGCAACAGCCTCACCCCCTGTCCCCGTGGTCCCCCCAACACCCGACTTCTCCACCTGCCCTCCAACCCACGGTGCCACTATTGCCGGCGCCGTCTGGTTGGTTGCAAATCGCTGAACCAAATCCCTTAATCCTCCCAGTAATCCCTGCAATGGTCCCCCTGTCCCAGAGGCGACAGGCTGAACGCCCGTCCCCCCGGGCCAGGGGGTCCCCCCGCCGTGGCCCCTACAGCTCCCCCAGGAGCCCTCGTGTCCCCCCCATCACCCCTATCTAACCAATTACCACCATCAGCATTTCGCAGAAGTCTGGCAAAGGGAAACTCAGGACAGATGGGCAGTGACTCTAGGATACAAACTAGAGTTTCGGTAGTTTCCACCATCTCATTTTCTGAGATCAAACGTTCCCAAGGATCCAGGGAAAAGACAATCCCTATTTCAAGCATTAGACCGATTATTGACTCAAGGGGTAATCATACAGATCCCCACAGAAGAACAGAGTTTGGGATTCTATTCAAACATGTTTACGGTACCAAAACCGAATGGAGATGTCAGACCCATTCTGGATCTAAGAAATCTAAATCTGTTCCTGAAAATCCGCTCATTCCGCATGGAGTCGATCAGGTCAGTGGTCTCCATCCTACAAGGGAAAGAACTTCTGGCGTCCATCGACATCAGGGATGCATATCTGCATGTCCCTATATTTCCCACTCACCTAAGGTTTCTGCGATTCGAAGTAGAACAGCACTTTCAGTTTGCGGCCTTACCCTTCGGGCTAGCCACAGCACCACGGGTATTCACAAAAACACTGGTCCCCTAGCCAGGTTAAGGGCACAGGGCATAACAGTGTTGGCGTATTTAGACGATCTATTGTTAATAGACCAGTCAGTGACTCGCTTAAAACAAAGCGTACGCATTACAACCAGTTACCTGGAAAGTCTCGGTTGGATTCTCAACCTAGAGAAGTCTTCCTTAAGACCAGTAAGAAGGCTGGATTATTTAGACCTGATCATAGATGCAGCCCAGAAAAGGGTGTTCTTGCCTTCAGCAAAGATCAGCTCCATACGAGAGCTGGTACGGATGACCAGGTCAAAAGCAAATCCTTCAATTTGCCTTTGCATGAGGTTGTTAGAAAATATGGTAGCTTCATTCGAAGCAGTTCCCTATGCCCAGTTCCATTCAAGACTGTTGCAAAACAGTATCCTCTCTGCTTGGAACAAGACAATCCAAGCCTTAGACTTGCCAATGCGGCTGTCCCCAAGAGTGTCCCAAAGCCTCAATTGGTGGTTACGAAGCCAGAATCTGCTGAAAGGGAAATCCTTCAGACTAATTATCTGGAAAGTAGTAACGACAGATGCCAGCCTCTCAGGCTGGGGAGTGGTACTAGAAAAGACGGCTGTCCAAGGACAGTGGTCAAAACTCGAAAGAGCCCTGCCCATCAACATACTAGAGATTCGGGCAGTGCGTCTGGCTCTGAAAACCTGGACTTCCAGGTTAAAGAATTGTCCTGTCAGGATCCAATCCGACAACGCCACAGCTGTGGCATATATTAATCACCAAGGGGGCACCAAGAGTCTCTCAGCTCAGAGAGAAGTGAACCATATTCTAACTTGGGCAGAAAGGAATGTTCCATGCCTATCGGCAGTTTTCATTCTGGGAGTAGAAAATTGGCAGGCGGACCTAAGTCACCAACAGTTATTCCCGGGGGAATGGTCTCTTCACCCCGATGTTTTTCGGTCTGTGTGCCAAAGATGGGGGACTCCGGACATAGATCTTCTAGCATTCAGATTCAACATGAAGTTAGTCACCTTTGTGTCCAGAACAAGGGATCCACTCGCATACAGAACAGATGCGCTGGTAACCCCGTGGGATCAGTTTTCACTAATCTATGCTTTTCCCCCGATCCAGTTGCTGCCTCAACTTCTTTGCAGGATCAAGCTGGAAAGAAAGCTGGTAATTCTGGTAGCACCAGCATGGCCCAGAAGGTCATGGTACGCAGAGATCATAAAGATGGCAGTGGAGGGTCTTTGAGCTCTCCCACTAAGGCCAGACCTGCTCTCGCAGGGGCCGATATTCAATCCTATTTTACGAACGCTAAATTTAACGACTTGGCTATTGAAACCCACATTCTGAAGAAATGTGGGCTATCCATGTCAGTTATCTCAACTTTAATCAATGCAAGGAAACCAGTTTCCAGAGCTATATATTATGGAGTTTGGAAAACTTATGTTTCCTGGTGTGAATCCAAGGGTTGGCACCCTCTGAGATATATTATAGGCAGAATCCTTGCCTTTCTACAATTAGGCATAGAGATGAAGTTGGCCCTAAGTACTATTAAGGGCCAAGACTCAGCCTTATCGGTTTTATTTCAAAGATCGCTTGCTATGCATTCTTTAGTCCGGGGTTTTATGCAAGGGGTGATGCGGATTAATCCGCCAGTTAAATCACCTTTAACCCCTTAGGACTTGAATTTAGTTTTGTCAGTGTTACAAAAACAGCCATTTTAACCATTACAGCATATTCCCTTAGTCCTTCTGACTAGGAAGCTGATATTTTTGGTTGCTATATCCTCAGCAAGGAGGGTTTCAGAATTGGCTGCTCTTTCTTGTAAAGAGGCATATCTGATTATTCATGCGGACAGGGGGGTGTTACGCCCTCGTCCAGGCTTTTTGCCAAAAGTGGTTTCAGGATTTCATCTGAATGAAGATATTGTCCTGCCATCGTTTTTCCCAAAACCATGTTCCAGGGAAGAAAAGTCATTACATTGTCTTAATGTAGTGAGAGCAGTAAAAATCTATTTAAAGACAACTGCTCAGATTCGTAAGACTGATGTCTTATTTATTCTGCCAGAGGGTCCTAAGAAAGGACAGGCAGTTTCGAAATCCACTGTTTCTAAGTGGATTCGGCAAGTTATAATTCAAGCTTATGATTAAGGGGTAAGATTCCCCCTTTTCAAGTTAAGGCGCACTCTACCAGAGCGGTTAGTGCTTCTTGGGCAGTGCGTCACCAGGCCTCCTTTGCTCAGATCTGCAAGGCCGCAACTTGGTCTTCGGTCCATACATTCGCAAAATTTTATCAAGTGGATGTAAGAAGGAATGAGGATATCGCCTTCGGGCGCAGTGTGCTGCAGGCAGCAGTATAAGTCCTCAAGGTCTGGGGGTGCCCTACAGATTGTGTCTCCCTCCCCTCAAGTAGCATTGCTATGGGACGTCCCACTAAGTAAATACTTGAGGCTCTGTGTCCTATGATGTACGATAAAGAAAATAGTATTTTTTTAACAGCTTACCTGTAAAATCCTTTTCTTGGAGTACATCATAGGACACAGAGCTCCCGCCCCTGTGTTTTCTGGGGTGAAAGTATATTGCTTATATTGCTTGGCTACAAAAACTGAGGTACTCCTGGAAGGGGGAGGGATTATATAGGGGAGTCAACTTCCTGTATTGGGTGTGCCAGTGTCAACACCTGAAGGTAGCTATAACCCACTAAGTAAATACTTGAGGCTCTGTGTCCTATGATGTACTCCAAGAAAAGGATTTTACAGGTAAACTGTTATAAAAAATCCTATTTTTTTCACTTCTTGATTCGCTCATTGGGATATGGTTCTATTGTTTCAGGGTCTTTATTGGCACTCTTAGCCTTTTTTTCACTAAGGGTTACATGCTGGCTCTAGGACTCATGGGCTCCATGTACTTGGTGTGTTCTCCCTTTGACTCTTCCTCTGGGTTTCCTCGCTCCCAAGCTCCCAAGCTCCCTCTCCCAGCTCCGCTCCCGAACCAAACCCCCCCTCCCCTTTTTTATGTATCATACAGGGTGAAAGGCTGGCCCAAGACCAGAAGCCCAGAAACTGAGGTCCTGAAAGTTAACCCTTTCCCCAGCCTGGGCAGACCATTAGCTAGGCTAACACATACTCCCTGTAGGCACCTGTCTATATTCGGTTTGCATTTTATGGCCCATTTATAAAATGCAGACTGCAGTTTGGAGTCTGCGATCGTTTACAGAGTTCTTTCTGGTTATTGCTACAGAGAAAGCTGTGTTATAGGAGAAGAGCCTTTTATGTGACTTTGACAGGTTACATGGCTGTGCTCTCCTGACTTTAATCTTTTAACTTTATTCATTTTTAATATGCTCTGCGGGCTTTGAAGTTCCAAAGCCATTGGAACACAAAGCACATTGCAGTGGCACAGGAGCATGTGCACAGGTGGGTAATCACTGAACACCAATGCAAACATAGCATCTTTCTCCCACTGACACCAAACATATGAAGATTTTTTTACCGACACCAACAATGGGGCGCGCACCCGAGAGCTTCCGTGACCGCCGGGTCCTCTGGACCCGGCGCATCACGGATCACGGTAAACGGCCGCTAATCGCGGCCGTTTACCATGTGATCGCTCCGTCAAATGACGGATCGATCACATGTAAACAAACCGGCGTCATGTCATGACGCCGGTTCCTCCCTCCCCTCTGTGTACCGATCGGTACAGTGCAAGGGGAGAGGGGGAGGGATCGGATGGCAGCACCGCTGTGGGCTGCATGTGCAGTGCTCACAGCGGTGCTCAGTGACAAATACAGTCACATCCATCCATCCCTCCATGCTCTGCCATCCCTGCAATACACCCTGCAATATACCCTGCAAATATACCCTGCAATATACCCTGCAATATACCCTGCAATATACCCAGCAATATACCCAGCAATACTCTGCAATATACCCTGCAATATACCCAGCAATACTCTGCAATACCCCGCAATACTCTGCAATACCCCGCACTACTCTGCAATACCCCGCAATAGTCTGCAATACCCCGCAATACCCTGCACTACACTGCAATACCCCGCAATACCCTGCAATACTGTGCAATACTCTGCAATACCCCACAATACCCCGCAATACCCTGCACTACTCTGCAATACCCCACAATAGTCTGCAATACCCCGCAATACTCTGCACTACTCTGCAATACTCTGCAATACCCCACAATACCCCGCAATACCCTGCACTACTCTGCAATACCCCGCAATAGTCTGCAATACCCCGCAATAGTCTGCAATACCCCGCAATACCCTGCACTACTCTGCAATACCCCGCAATAGTCTGCAATACCCCGCAATACCCTGCACTACTCTGCAATACCCCACAATACCCTGCACTACTCTGCAATACTCTGCAATACTCTGCAATACCCCACAATACCCCGCAATACTCTGCAATACCCCGCAATAGTCTGCAATACCCCGCAATACCCTGCACTACTCTGCAATACCCCGCAATACCCTGCACTACTCTGCAATACCCTGCACTACTCTGCAATACCCCGCAATACTCCGCAATACCCCGCAATACTCTGCAATACCCTGCACTACTCTGCACTACTCTGCACTACCCCGCAATACTCTGCAATACCCCGCAGAACTCTGCAATACCCCGCAGAACACTGCAATACCCCGCAATACCCCGCAATTTTTAACCAGTTCCCGCCCGCCGTCATATGACGTCCTTGACTTTGTGTGGGGATATCTGAATGATGCCTGCAGCTACAGGCATCATTCAGATATCAGCTTTTTCAGCCGGCGATTCCCTACACCATAAGAATGATCATAACGGCTGTTCCACTGCTTGATCGTTCTTATGGGAGGCGAGAGGGGACGCCCCCCCCTTCCCGCCACCCTCCGGTGCTTCTACCGACTCCGCTACGATCAAAGCCAGGATCGTTTTGTTTTGTTTTTTTATTTCAGGCTTCCCAGCCTAGAGGTGAGATGTGGGGTCTTATTGACCCCATATCTCACTGTAAAGAGGACCTGTCATGCCATATTCCTATTACAAGGGATGTTTACATTCCTTGTAATAGGAATAAAAGTGATCAAAAAAATAGTTTTTTTGGGAAAAAAGTGTCAAACTAAAATAAATAAAGTAAAATGAACAATAAAAAAAAAATAAAAATTTTAAAGCTCGCATGCAGAAGCAAACGCATACGTAAGTCCCGCCCACATATGAAAACGGTGTTCAAACCACACATGTGAGGTATCACTGCGAACGTTGGAGCGAGAGCAATAATTTTGGCCCTGGACCTCCTCTGTAACTCAAAACATGTAACCAGTAAAAAATTTTAAAGCGTCAACTATGGAGATTTTTAAGTAGCGAAGTTTGGCACTATTCCACGAGCGTGTGCAATTTTGAAGGGTGACATGTTATGTATCTATTTACTCAGCGTAACTTTATCTTTCACATTATGCAAAAACATTGGGCTAACTTTACTATTTATTTTTTTTTAAAGCACAAAACAAAACAAAACAAACAAACAAACAAAAACAACGCGTTCGAAAAATTGCTGCGCAAATACCTTGCGAGATAAAAAGTTGCAACAACCGCCATGTATTCTCTAGGGTCTTTGCTAAAAAAAATATATATATAATGTTTTGGGGTTCTATGTAATTTTCTAGCAAATAAATGATTATTTTTACATGTAGGAGAGAAATATAAGAATTGGCCTGGGTGCTCCAGAACGCATGGAGGTGCTCCCTGCATGTTGGGCCTCAAAATGTGGCCACGCTGTGTAAAAGTCTCACACATGTGGTATTGCCATACTCGGGAGTAATAGCAGAATGTGTTCTGGGGTGTAATTTGTGGTATGCATATGCTGTGTGTGAGAAATTACCTTCTAATATGACAATTTTGTGAAGAAAAAAAAAGTTTAAAAAAATCTTGATTTTGCAAACAATTGTGGGAAAAAATGACAATTTCAAAAAACTCACCATGCATCTTTTCAAATACCTTGGAATGTCTTCTTTCCAAAAAGGGGTCATTTGGGGGGTAATTGTACTTTTCTGGCATGTTAGGGTCTCAAGAAATTAGATAGGCCGTCAGTACTTCAGGTGTGATCAATTTTCAGATATTGGCACCATAGATTTTGGACTCTCTAACATTCGCAAAGACCAAATAATATACACCAAGTTGTACTTATTTTTACCAAAGATATGTAGCAGTATAAATTTTGGCCAAAATTTACGAAGAAAAATGAATAATTTGCTAAATTTTATAACAGAAACAAATAAAAATTCCTTTTTTTACCAAATTTTCAGTCTTTTTTATTTTATAGCGCAAAAAATAAAAAACCCAACGATGATTAAATACCACCAAAAGAAAGCTCTATTTGTGTGAAAAAAAGGACAAAAATTTCATATGGGTACAGTGTTGTATGACTGAGTAATTGTCATTCAAAATGTGAGAGCACCGAAAGCTGAAAATTGGTCTGGTTAGGAAGGGGGTTTGTGCCCAGTGGTTAAGCATGTTTGGTTTCCGTATCCTGCCTCTCAACCCCAATAACAGTCTCAGCACCCTCTGGCACACCTGGCAATAGTGTACGTTCAAGAACCAAATGAAAAACACACACATTATCATAAAACACAGAAATTGTCTTTATGGCAATATTTCTGTGGAAAAGAGTAACAGACAGTAATAATATATATTCAAGTAATCCAACTGGAGAGAAATAACTAAGATTAAGAGCTATATAGTTCATTCCTATATTCAGGCTGCTTTCAGGGGATTCTAAACCTAAGAATAACCCAAAGAGCAGAGGCAAACACTTCAACTATAACAACTTTAAATCGGATTAGTTACCTCTACATACAGTATCTCACAAAAGTGAGTACACCCCTCGCATTTTTGTAAATATTTTATATCTTTTCATGTGACAACACTGAAGAAATAACACTTTGCTACAATGTAAAGTAGTGCGTGTACAGCTTGTATAACCGCTTGCTGTTCAGCGCACGACGATATACGTCGGTAGAATGGCACAGCTGCACAAATGGGTGTACCGGTATGTCCCCTTTAAATCGCGGGCTAGCAGGTGCGCGCATTGCGGGTCCCGAGGACTCGATGTCCGCCGGTGGCCTGCGATCGTGACACGGAGAGGCAGAATGGGGAGATGTAATCAAGGCATTTCCCTGTTCTGCCTAGTAACATGACAGGGATCTACTGCTCCCAGTGATCGGGAGCAGTGATCTCTGTCATGTTCTAGTGAGCCCATCCCCCCTACAGTTAGAACACACTTAGGGAACACATTTAACCCCTTGATCGCCCCCTAATGTTTAACCCCTTCCCTGCCAGTGACATTTACACAGTAATCCGTGCATTTTTATAGCACTGATTGCTGTATAAATGTCAATGGTCCCAAAATAGTGTCAAAAGTGTCCGATCTGTCCACCGCAATGTCGCAGTCACAATAAAAATCGCAGATCGCCGCCATTACTAATTAAAAAAAAAAAGAATAATAAAAATGCCATAAATCTATCCCCTATTTTGTAGACGCTATAACTTTTTAGCAAACCAATAAATATACGCTTATTACTTTTTCTTTACCAAAAATATGTAGAAGAATATATATCGGCCTAAACTAAGGAAAAAAATATTTTTTTTATATATTTTTTGGGGGATATTTATTATAGCAAAAAGTAAAAAATATAGCTTTTTTTTCAAATTGTCACTCTTTTTTTGTTTATAGCGCAAAAAATAAAAAACGCAGAGGTGATAAAATACCATCAAAAGAAAGCTCTATTTGTGGGGAAAAAGGACGTCAATTTTGTTTGGGTACAATGTCGCACCACCACGCAATTGTCAGTTAAAGCGACGCAGTGCCGTATTGCAAAAAATGCTCTGGTCAGGAAGGGGGTAAATCCTCCCAGAGCTGAAGTGGTTAACAGTGTAAATTTGCTGTCCCCTCAAAATAACTCAGCACACAGCCATTAATGTCTAAACCGCTGGAAACAAAAGTGAGTACACCCCTAAGTGAAAATGTCCAAATTGGGCCCAAAGTGTCAATATTTTGTGTGGCCACCATTATTTTCCAGCACTGACTTAACCCTCTTGGGAATGCAGTTCATCAGAGCTTCACAGGTTGCCACTGGAGTCCGCTTCCACTCCTTCAATACGACATCACGAAACTGGTGGATGTTAGAGACCTTGCGCTCCTCCACTTTCTGTTTGAGGATGCCCCACAGATGCTCATTTGGGTTTAGGTCTGGAGACATGCTTGGCCAGTCCATCACCTTTACTCTCAGCTTCTTTAGCAAGGCAGCGGTCATCTTGGAAGTGTGTTTGGGGTCATTATCATGTTGGAATACTGCCCTGCGACCCAGTCTCTGAAGGGAGGGGACCATGCCCTGCTTCAGTGTTACAGTACATGTTGGCATTCATGGTTCCCTCAATAAACTGTAGCTCCCCAGTGCCGGCAGCACTCATGCAGCCTCAGACCATGACACTCCCACCACCATGCTTGACTGTAGGCAAGACACTCTTGTCTTTGTTCTCCTCACCTGGTTGTTGCAACACACGCTTGGCACCATCTGAACCAAATAAGTTTTATCTTGGTCTTATTAGACCATAGGACATGGTTCCAGTAATCCATGTCCTAAGTCTGCTTGTCTTCAGCAAACTGCGGGCTTTCTTGTGCATCATCTTTAGAAGAGGCTTTCTTCTGGGACGACAACCATGCAGACTAATTTAATGCAGTGTGCGGCGTATGGTCTGAGAACTGACAGGCTGACCCCCCACCCCTTCAACCTCTGCAGCAATGCTGGCAGCACTTATACGTCTATTTCCCAAAGACAGCCTCTGAATATGACGCTGTTCTGATTGGAACCTGTCCTGTTAAACTGCTGTATGGTCTTGGCCAACATGCTGCAGCTCAGTTTCAGGGTCTTGGCAATCTTCTTATAGCCTAGGCCAGTGATGGCGAACCTTGGCACCCCAGATATTTTGGAACTACATTTCCCATGATGCTCACCTACACTGCAGAGTGCATGAGCATCATGGGAAATGTAGTTCCAAAACATCTGGGGTGCCAAGGTTCGCCATCACTGGCCTAGGCCATCTTTATGTAGAGGAACAAATCCACTATTGTTTCCAAAAACTATGTTAAACCGACTGCGGGAAACTCTTTTCTACACTATAAAAGTTGTCACCTCCCGCAGTGGATCAACAACATTCCAAAGGGACAGTTCTGCCGATTAAGACAGAACTGTACCAGGGAATGTGATTACGTTGACCAGAGTATTCTGTTAAAAAACAAGTTCAAAGACAAAGACTACCCTCCAGCCCTTACTGATCAGGCTTTCAAGCACTATTTAAAAGGCAAACCTCCGAAACCATCCCGGGACCCCGATCATCACACAGTAAGGTTGACCACGACTTTCCATTATCAATTTAGAAAAATGGAAAAAAATCCTAGCGGATCATTGGAATATTTTATTACAAGATCCACTGTTAAAACCTTACCTTTCTGAAAAACCCAAGGTCACATATCGTAGAGCTCCCAACCTCAAGATGAAAATAGCCCCCAGTAAAACTCGGTCCAGACACTGTTCTCCCAACAAACCTGTACTTATTCCACTAGTTGGGATGTTTCAGTGTCGTAAACCTTTGTGCAAAACCTGTAGGTTTGTTCACCATGGTCAGAAGTCGTTCACCACTAAAGGGGTCACCTACACGTTGAAAGATTTTTACAACTGCTCCTCCGACTTCGTGATCTATGGATTATCTTGCCCTTGTGGCCTACTGTATGTAGGCCGCACAATACGAGCACTTAGGACTAGGTTCGGTGAACATCGGAGATCTATTGAGGGTGGGATTGATCCCCTGAAGGTGGCACACAGCGTGCCCAAACATTTCTTCCAAGCCCACCAAAAACAATGCCCACCAAAAACAATGTGCCCGCGAAACGTTCTGGATTTACCAGTTAGATGTTCTTTCACCTGGGGGTATGAACGAAGGAATAGAAATTTCCACCATACTGTAACACTTGGCACTATTTCCTCTCCCAGTCTCTTCATTGTTGAGAATAAAGTACATGGACATCCAATAATACAGGTATCCATTATCCACGGGTTCCGTGATTCATGGTCTTTCTTTTTTCTTTTACATGTAACCAGTAAAAAATTTTAAAGCGTCAACTATGGAGATTTTTAAGTAGCGAAGTTTGGCACTATTCCACGAGCGTGTGCAATTTTGAAGGGTGACATGTTATGTATCTATTTACTCAGCGTAACTTTATCTTTCACATTATGCAAAAACATTGGGCTAACTTTACTATTTATTTTTTTTTAAAGCACAAAACAAAACAAAACAAACAAACAAACAAAAACAACGCGTTCGAAAAATTGCTGCGCAAATACCTTGCGAGATAAAAAGTTGCAACAACCGCCATGTATTCTCTAGGGTCTTTGCTAAAAAAAATATATATATAATGTTTTGGGGTTCTATGTAATTTTCTAGCAAATAAATGATTATTTTTACATGTAGGAGAGAAATATAAGAATTGGCCTGGGTGCTCCAGAACGCATGGAGGTGCTCCCTGCATGTTGGGCCTCAAAATGTGGCCACGCTGTGTAAAAGTCTCACACATGTGGTATTGCCATACTCGGGAGTAATAGCAGAATGTGTTCTGGGGTGTAATTTGTGGTATGCATATGCTGTGTGTGAGAAATTACCTTCTGATATGACAATTTTGTGAAGAAAAAAAAAGTTTAAAAAAATCTTGATTTTGCAAACAATTGTGGGAAAAAATGACAATTTCAAAAAACTCACCATGCATCTTTTCAAATACCTTGGAATGTCTTCTTTCCAAAAAGGGGTCATTTGGGGGGTAATTGTACTTTTCTGGCATGTTAGGGTCTCAAGAAATTAGATAGGCCGTCAGTACTTCAGGTGTGATCAATTTTCAGATATTGGCACCATAGATTTTGGACTCTCTAACATTCGCAAAGACCAAATAATATACACCAAGTTGTACTTATTTTTACCAAAGATATGTAGCAGTATAAATTTTGGCCAAAATTTACGAAGAAAAATGAATAATTTGCTAAATTTTATAACAGAAACAAATAAAAATTCCTTTTTTTACCAAATTTTCAGTCTTTTTTATTTTATAGCGCAAAAAATAAAAAACCCAACGATGATTAAATACCACCAAAAGAAAGCTCTATTTGTGTGAAAAAAAGGACAAAAATTTCATATGGGTACAGTGTTGTATGACTGAGTAATTGTCATTCAAAATGTGAGAGCACCGAAAGCTGAAAATTGGTCTGGTTAGGAAGGGGGTTTGTGCCCAGTGGTTAAGCATGTTTGGTTTCCGTATCCTGCCTCTCAACCCCAATAACAGTCTCAGCACCCTCTGGCACACCTGGCAATAGTGTACGTTCAAGAACCAAATGAAAAACACACACATTATCATAAAACACAGAAATTGTCTTTATGGCAATATTTCTGTGGAAAAGAGTAACAGACAGTAATAATATATATTCAAGTAATCCAACTGGAGAGAAATAACTAAGATTAAGAGCTATATAGTTCATTCCTATATTCAGGCTGCTTTCAGGGGATTCTAAACCTAAGAATAACCCAAAGAGCAGAGGCAAACACTTCAACTATAACAACTTTAAATCGGATTAGTTACCTCTACATACAGTATCTCACAAAAGTGAGTACACCCCTCGCATTTTTGTAAATATTTTATATCTTTTCATGTGACAACACTGAAGAAATAACACTTTGCTACAATGTAAAGTAGTGCGTGTACAGCTTGTATAACCGCTTGCTGTTCAGCGCACGACGATATACGTCGGTAGAATGGCACAGCTGCACAAATGGGTGTACCGGTATGTCCCCTTTAAATCGCGGGCTAGCAGGTGCGCGCATTGCGGGTCCCGAGGACTCGATGTCCGCCGGTGGCCTGCGATCGTGACACGGAGAGGCAGAATGGGGAGATGTAATCAAGGCATTTCCCTGTTCTGCCTAGTAACATGACAGGGATCTACTGCTCCCAGTGATCGGGAGCAGTGATCTCTGTCATGTTCTAGTGAGCCCATCCCCCCTACAGTTAGAACACACTTAGGGAACACATTTAACCCCTTGATCGCCCCCTAATGTTTAACCCCTTCCCTGCCAGTGACATTTACACAGTAATCCGTGCATTTTTATAGCACTGATTGCTGTATAAATGTCAATGGTCCCAAAATAGTGTCAAAAGTGTCCGATCTGTCCACCGCAATGTCGCAGTCACAATAAAAATCGCAGATCGCCGCCATTACTAATTAAAAAAAAAAAGAATAATAAAAATGCCATAAATCTATCCCCTATTTTGTAGACGCTATAACTTTTTAGCAAACCAATAAATATACGCTTATTACTTTTTCTTTACCAAAAATATGTAGAAGAATATATATCGGCCTAAACTAAGGAAAAAAATATTTTTTTTATATATTTTTTGGGGGATATTTATTATAGCAAAAAGTAAAAAATATAGCTTTTTTTTCAAATTGTCACTCTTTTTTTGTTTATAGCGCAAAAAATAAAAAACGCAGAGGTGATAAAATACCATCAAAAGAAAGCTCTATTTGTGGGGAAAAAGGACGTCAATTTTGTTTGGGTACAATGTCGCACCACCACGCAATTGTCAGTTAAAGCGACGCAGTGCCGTATTGCAAAAAATGCTCTGGTCAGGAAGGGGGTAAATCCTCCCAGAGCTGAAGTGGTTAACAGTGTAAATTTGCTGTCCCCTCAAAATAACTCAGCACACAGCCATTAATGTCTAAACCGCTGGAAACAAAAGTGAGTACACCCCTAAGTGAAAATGTCCAAATTGGGCCCAAAGTGTCAATATTTTGTGTGGCCACCATTATTTTCCAGCACTGACTTAACCCTCTTGGGAATGCAGTTCATCAGAGCTTCACAGGTTGCCACTGGAGTCCGCTTCCACTCCTTCAATACGACATCACGAAACTGGTGGATGTTAGAGACCTTGCGCTCCTCCACTTTCTGTTTGAGGATGCCCCACAGATGCTCATTTGGGTTTAGGTCTGGAGACATGCTTGGCCAGTCCATCACCTTTACTCTCAGCTTCTTTAGCAAGGCAGCGGTCATCTTGGAAGTGTGTTTGGGGTCATTATCATGTTGGAATACTGCCCTGCGACCCAGTCTCTGAAGGGAGGGGACCATGCCCTGCTTCAGTGTTACAGTACATGTTGGCATTCATGGTTCCCTCAATAAACTGTAGCTCCCCAGTGCCGGCAGCACTCATGCAGCCTCAGACCATGACACTCCCACCACCATGCTTGACTGTAGGCAAGACACTCTTGTCTTTGTTCTCCTCACCTGGTTGTTGCAACACACGCTTGGCACCATCTGAACCAAATAAGTTTTATCTTGGTCTTATTAGACCATAGGACATGGTTCCAGTAATCCATGTCCTAAGTCTGCTTGTCTTCAGCAAACTGCGGGCTTTCTTGTGCATCATCTTTAGAAGAGGCTTTCTTCTGGGACGACAACCATGCAGACTAATTTAATGCAGTGTGCGGCGTATGGTCTGAGAACTGACAGGCTGACCCCCCACCCCTTCAACCTCTGCAGCAATGCTGGCAGCACTTATACGTCTATTTCCCAAAGACAGCCTCTGAATATGACGCTGTTCTGATTGGAACCTGTCCTGTTAAACTGCTGTATGGTCTTGGCCAACATGCTGCAGCTCAGTTTCAGGGTCTTGGCAATCTTCTTATAGCCTAGGCCAGTGATGGCGAACCTTGGCACCCCAGATATTTTGGAACTACATTTCCCATGATGCTCACCTACACTGCAGAGTGCATGAGCATCATGGGAAATGTAGTTCCAAAACATCTGGGGTGCCAAGGTTCGCCATCACTGGCCTAGGCCATCTTTATGTAGAGGAACAAATCCACTATTGTTTCCAAAAACTATGTTAAACCGACTGCGGGAAACTCTTTTCTACACTATAAAAGTTGTCACCTCCCGCAGTGGATCAACAACATTCCAAAGGGACAGTTCTGCCGATTAAGACAGAACTGTACCAGGGAATGTGATTACGTTGACCAGAGTATTCTGTTAAAAAACAAGTTCAAAGACAAAGACTACCCTCCAGCCCTTACTGATCAGGCTTTCAAGCACTATTTAAAAGGCAAACCTCCGAAACCATCCCGGGACCCCGATCATCACACAGTAAGGTTGACCACGACTTTCCATTATCAATTTAGAAAAATGGAAAAAAATCCTAGCGGATCATTGGAATATTTTATTACAAGATCCACTGTTAAAACCTTACCTTTCTGAAAAACCCAAGGTCACATATCGTAGAGCTCCCAACCTCAAGATGAAAATAGCCCCCAGTAAAACTCGGTCCAGACACTGTTCTCCCAACAAACCTGTACTTATTCCACTAGTTGGGATGTTTCAGTGTCGTAAACCTTTGTGCAAAACCTGTAGGTTTGTTCACCATGGTCAGAAGTCGTTCACCACTAAAGGGGTCACCTACACGTTGAAAGATTTTTACAACTGCTCCTCCGACTTCGTGATCTATGGATTATCTTGCCCTTGTGGCCTACTGTATGTAGGCCGCACAATACGAGCACTTAGGACTAGGTTCGGTGAACATCGGAGATCTATTGAGGGTGGGATTGATCCCCTGAAGGTGGCACACAGCGTGCCCAAACATTTCTTCCAAGCCCACCAAAAATCTACCATAGGGCTCACAGTGTGGGTTATTGAACAAATCCCCAACTCTTTACCAGCTGCAGAACGTTTCAAGAAACAATGTGCCCGCGAAACGTTCTGGATTTACCAGTTAGATGTTCTTTCACCTGGGGGTATGAACGAAGGAATAGAAATTTCCACCATACTGTAACACTTGGCACTATTTCCTCTCCCAGTCTCTTCATTGTTGAGAATAAAGTACATGGACATCCAATAATACAGGTATCCATTATCCACGGGTTCCGTGATTCATGGTCTTTCTTTTTCCTATTATTGTTCTAATGCCCATTTAGACATTTATATTATCTGATATTTACTTATTTCCATATTTCCCACATCAATGTTATTTATATGTATACATGCATTTTTTCCATTTTTAAAATTCTATTACCATGGACTTCCAATAATACTGATATCTATTATCCATGGGTACCGTTAATTACTGTCCTTCCTTTCCCTTGTATACATGCATTTCTCTTATTTGATTACTATGTTGTGCATCCTCAGCTGTCATATAATGTCATGAAAGGTATTTTTACCTATTTGTTTTATTTATATTTTAGTGTATTTCATATGCATGTTGCACATATGTACACATTTTGTGTGTATATACATATTTTTTAGGATTTTTCAGGATATATTTTATTTTTTAGAATTTTAGGTACCGACCTCTAGACATGCGGCATAGACGCTTGCTAGTCTTCAACTATTCCCCCCCCCCCCCCCTTTCCCTTCCTCTGCTGTTCCCTCTTCTTCCCTCTTCTTCCCTCTTTCAGTGTTTTTTCACTTTTTCCCCCTTTTCTTCCTTCTCTTTCTCTCTTTTCTTCTTCCTCCCCTCTGTCGTCCCTCTATCTTGAGGTCACATAGTTTCCTTGGTGACACTTCCAGTCCCTCTTCGCTCTTTCCGCTCTCCGCACCGCCCACTTATGTCACGGTCACTCCCTACAGCATCAGGCTGTACACACATCCCTGGTTCTCCGTCCTCTAGCTCTTTTCCCCGCCCAGTTTCCTCCTCCTTTCCCTACTTAAACCTCTCAGCATGGCTAGTAAATTTGTCTGTTGAAAAAGGGGCGCGGCTTGCTAACCATCCAAGCGCGCATGCCCAGGAAACGCGTCCACTGTTGATGACCTCATCCCCCTGCAGCCAGCGGTCTTGTGTGCTCCAAGCCTCGTTCTGTGGCCGCTCCTCTGTGTATGAAGCCGGCATACCACACCCGGAAGAGCTGTTTATACATCCACGGCAGAGACTGGTTATAGGCACAGGATCGGAAGCGCCATCCTTGACACATACTACCATGCCTATTTTAACCACTTGAGCCCCGGACCATTATGCTGCCTAAGGACCAGAGGTCTTTTTCCAATTTGGCACTGCGTCGCTTTAACTGCTAATTGCGCGGTCATGCAATGCTGTACCCAAACGAAATTTGCGTCCTTTTCTTCCCACAAATAGAGCTTTCTTTTGATGGTATTTGATCACCTCTGCGGTTTTTATTTTTTGCGCTATAAACGGAAAAAGACTGAAAATTTTGAAAAAAAATGATATTTTCTACTTTTTGTTATAAAAAAAATCCAATAAACTCAATTTTAGTCATACATTTAGGCCAAAATGTATTCGGCCTCATGTCTTTGGTAAAAAAAATGTCAATAAGCGTATATTTATTGGTTTGCGCAAAAGTTATAGCGTCTACAAACTAGGGTACATTTTCTGTAATTTACACAGCTTTTAGTTTATGACTGCCTATGTCATTTCTTGAGGTGCTAAAATGGCAGGACAGTACAAAACCCCCCCAAATGACCCCATTTTGGAAAGTAGACACCCCAAGGAAATTGCTGAGAGGCATGTTGAACCCATTGAATATTTTTTTTTTTTTTGTCCCAAGTGATTGAATAATGACAAAAAAAAAAAAATATTTACAAAAAGTTGTCACTAAATGATATATTGCTCACACAGGCCATGGGCCTATGTGGAATTGCACCCCAAAATACATTCTGCTGCTTCCCCTGAGTATGGGGATACCACCTGTGTGGGACTTTTTGGGAGCCTAGCCGCGTACGGGGCCCCGAAAACCAATCACCGCCTTCAGGATTTCTAAGGGTGTAAATTTATGATTTTACTCTTCACTGCCTATCACAGTTTCGGAGGCCATGGAATGCCCAGGTGGCACAAAACCCCCCCAAATGACCCCTTTTTGAAAGTAGACACCCCAAGCTATTTGCTGAGAGGCATATTGAGTCCATGGAATATTTTATATTTTGACACAAGTTGCACATTTTTTATTTTTTTTTTGCACAAAGTTGTCACTAAAACGGAAAATTGTATACTCACCTTTCCGTAATTTTCCTTTCCTGTCGTATCTTCATGGCAGCATACACTTTGGGTTGTGACTCCGCCCCTCACAACCTGATAGGACCACATAGCTATAAGTTGTAAAGATGGCCCCCGCCCCAGTATTCTCCGTATATATCACCTCAGACGGGTGGGAGATTGTATGCTGCCATGAAGATACGACAGGAAAGGAAAATTACGGAAAGGTGAGTATACAATTTTCTGTTTTCCTGTCGCATCATGGCAGCATACACTTTGGGGAGTAACTCGCAAAGACTGGGTGGGGATTCAAACTAAGTTTATTAACAAAGAACAGAAGAATTGGCCTGGATAACGGATCTTCCAAAATCCACCGTGGATAAGCAGGCGGAATCCACCTTGTAATGGGACATAAAGGTGCTCCTGGAAGACCAGGTGGCCGCTCTGCAAATTGTCTCCGCCGAGACTCGACAATATGCTGCCCAGGAGGTTGCCACTGCCCTAGTGGAGTGTGCCCTTAAGCCCTCAGGTACTTGATGATTGCTTAGTGAGTAGGCCTTTTTGATGGTCTTCCCCAGCCATGACGCAATTGTGCGTGAGGATGCCGCTTGACCTCTCTTGAATCCATGTGGAATGATTAGGAGACTTTCGGGCTTCCTGATGGATCTGGTAGCTGAAAGATACTGCAGGACATTACCCTTGACGTCCAGAGGGTGAGGGTCGCCTTGTTCCGTACTGAGGGCCGGAAGGTTAATCTCCTGGTTGAAGTGAAAGGACGAGGATACCTTGGGGATGAACCGGTCCGAAGGTTTCAAGACTAATGCCCCGTACACACGGTCGGACTTTGTTCGGACATTCCGACAACAAAATCCTAGGATTTTTTCCTACGGATGTTGGCTCAAACTTGTTTTGCCTACACACGGTCGCACAAAGTTGTCGAAATTTCCGATCGCCAAGAACGCGGTGACGTCAAGCACGTACGACGAGACTATAAAAGGCCAGTTCAGAACCAAGCGCAGCACCCTTTGGGCTCCTTTTGCTAATCTCGTGTTAGTAAAAGTTTGGTGAGAGACGATTCGCGCTTTTTCAGACTCGTGGCTTTCAGATCGTTTTCTGCCGTTCAGTTTGTGCTTGTGGGTTTGTATCTGCTCTTCAGTGCGTGCAGTCAGTTCGTATCAGAGTTTTCTGTGTGATCTTGCCTGCTCGTTGCTGTTTTTCAGGTCGCTCTTCACAGGCCTTGCTGTTCTTCAGTGCGTTCTGTTACTTCGTTCTGAGCAGCCGACCGTTTTCTAGCCATGTTTCGTATGCGTACTCCTCGTAGAGTTCGTGCTGTGCGGGGGCTTGGTGTTGGGGTCCTGACCTTGACCCAAGTCCAGTCCATGAACAGGGTGGGGAGGAGTTCATGGACCAAGAATTGGTTGCTTCAGCGTGACCAGTTCTCTCATATGCCTTTGCTCCGTGAGATCCGTGAGAATAATCCTGATGATTTCAGGAACTTTCTCCGGATGACGGACCCCGTATTTCACCGTTTGTTGGCTTCGCTGACCCCCTATATCAGCAGGCAGGATACCTGCATGAGGCAAGCCATCACTCCGGAGCAGAGGTTGGTCGCTACCTTGCGGTATTTGGCCACAGGGAGAAGCCTGCAGGACCTCAAGTTCTCGACAGGCATCTCCCCCCAGGCTCTGGGGATCATTATCCCAGAGACCTGTTCTGCCATCATACAGGTCCTGCAGAAGGAGTATATGAAGGTAAGATTTTTATCCTTTAATATCACATTTTATTGTATTGAATGTTTGATAATATATTGTATTTCTTTCCTCATTCCCTAATTACCATGATTGTATTATGCTGTGAATGTTCCCTTTGTCCTCATGCATGCTGGATTTTTATGTCATTATTATTTTAGGTCCTTCATACATATTTGCCCTTCACTAACCTCCCCAGCATGGTGTCTCCTGGCCCTATATTCACCTCATGTAATCACTTAACAATGTATTTTATCAGCTCCATAGTAGTGCTTTACCCCAAACACCCCCTAAAATGTTTTGAAATGTTATTTTTGATTTAAATTCAGGCAGAGGGCCAGAGGCTTTTTTTTGTGGTGTCCCCAAATTTTTGGTAACCCTCCCTCCCCCCAACTGCTAAGTCAGCTGATCCCAATTCTCTATCCTCAATCATCTATCTGCTGACTTTGCCAAACCCATACACACTATACCCACCTCTTTAGTGCTCAGATGTATGGATGAATTCCCCAAAGCATGTAGTTCAAGGGCCTGCCTGTATACTTTCCAATGGTACTGTTTAAAGTTCTTGTATCCTATTATGATCTTGATAGGTAATAGCAGAATGTACAAATGTGCTCAAATGTGTACAGTGTGTATTTATATCTTTGTATTATGACACTTCTTACCTGTCCAGTGATCTGCCAATAGTGTAACTAAGGAGGGGCTGTTCCAAGTAATACCCTGTATTTAGGCATTCATCTCTCAATGAAGTGAAGAGGGTTACCTGTCCAAGAGTCCCCCCCCCTATAATGTTAGAAATGGCCCATGAGAGGGGGGGAGGGGGAATATGATAGGTGTACCTTATTCTTTGTTGTTGTTAAATTCCCCTTAATAAATGCTATCTGGAGGTTGACCCATAATGTTTGTGTCTAATCTGCTTGCCAGGTTTCTGTGAAAAAATAGTAATGTTTATTGTTTTTTCCTCAACAGTTTCCTTCCACGCCACAGGAATGGCAGACTGTGGCCTCCCACTTTGCCCAGCGGTGGGACTTTCCTAACTGCAGAGGGGCAATTGATGGGAAACACGTCCACATCGTCCCACCACCCAACTCGGGGTCGTAATATTATAATTACAAGGGGTTTAATAGTATAGTGATGTTGGCGGTGGTGTCGGCTAATTACGACTTCTTGTATGTGGACGTGGGGAAGAATGGCCGGATGTCCGATGGTGGAGTGATCGCCCAGACGGAGTTCTACAGGCGTCTCCAGAATGGCAGCTTGGACTTGCCACCTCCAGAGGACAATGTTGAAGGTCTCCCATTTGTGTTCGTTGCTGATGAAGCGTTTGCGCTGGGGGACCACCTGATGCGGCCATTCCCGATGAGGACCCTCACCCCGGAACAGAGGGTTTTTAATTACCGGCTGGCCAGAGCCCGAAGAGTGGTGGAGAACACATTTGGAATCCTGGCCAGCCGGTTCCGATTATTTATGACACCCATCCATATGGCGGAGTATAAACTGAACCATATAATACTTGCCTGCTGTGTTCTCCATAATTTTTTAAGAAAACATTCAGCAAACTATGCTGGCTCAGTTGGGCCTGAGGCCGGAAATCCAAATCCATCAACACTGACGGCGCTTGAAAGTGGCCGTCCTGGCTTGCCCTCCCTGAGTGCCCGTGATGTCCGGTTACGCTACCTGGAGTTCTTTGCGGGTAGGGGGGCTATCAATATGCCAGACAATCTGTGAAAACTTTTTAAAATAAAAACCAACCCAAAAAAATTCTTTGTGGACATTTACTGCTTGTGTTTCTTTTAGCTGACCCTGACAGAAATGTGTTGAGTGCAGAAAATGTCGTGATTGGGTAACCTTATAAAAAACTGTGTTGGCTGGTAATTCCTAAATGCAAAAACACATTTCACTACAAGTGCACTTGCAACTGCACTGAACCTGCACTTGTAGTGCAAAGTGTATTTTCCCTTAGGAAATAACCCCCATTTTTGCATAAAACAACAATTACATCACCCCAAAAGTGTTGTAGTGTTGAGACAATAATCCACACATTCTTGATTAAGCCACTTTTTTATAGCTGCACAATCACATGCGCATTTACGAAAGGTTTTTAAAACAAACCAACATGTTTGTTGTATAACAATGTTTGCAGTAGCATTATGAAAAATCAAAATATCCATTTCAGATAAAACAGGCCTGTGTAAAACCAACAAGAAAGCCAAAAAACTTGAACTTACAAAGTTCACATTAGGTAAAACCTGAAGGCTAGATCAGACATCAGTATTTAGGAACTGGGTTTGATATAGCGTTCAGATGGGGGGAAATCACCCCTGGAAAAGCCAAATTTGGAAGATGCACACAAATTTACGAATGTCAACATGTGCTATCTGCCATCAGGGGGGATCAAGGGACGTGTTTTGGGGGAGCAAGCCCTTCCTCAACGCGACTTTAGAATTGAGGAAGGGTTTGCACCCCCAAAACGCGTTCATTGATCTCCCGTGAGGGCAGATAGCACATGTTGGCACACTGTGTGCATCCTCCAAATTTGGCTTTTCTAAACATTGCAAAAAAATTTGAAAAGATTGGACCACAATAAAACAAGTGATTTTGTGGGGTTTAAATTCGCCCCAAAACATCAATGATGTTATTATTTTTTTTAATAACATCATTGATTTGTTGCTGTATGTTGTGCAATTCGAGATTACATCCCATGATCTCCCCGATCAGGATCTGGGCACTTTCAGAAGTAAAGCGTTCTCTCTCCCTCACATCACGATCACCTAAAAAGAGATAAAGAACCAAAAAAAAGGTCTCAAAAATCTGCCACCAGCCATCTCTTTTACCTGAGCCTGTGGTTGCAGACACTCACCTGTTGTGGTGCCAATCTCCACCACATCTTCTTCTTCCTCCTGCTCTTCTTCTTGTGTTGGTATTTCCCCTTCTTCCAGAGGTGGGGGGTCTCTGGTCTCCTGGGATGAGGGGTGTCCTCCGAGTCTTTTCTCCCCTATGTAAAACAAAAATGGTATAATTAGAACACAGATATTTGATGGCAGAACTAGAACTAGGAAACATTGCTTGGAAGTGGGGTACAATTGTCTATTTTAGCCGAGTTCCAAGATGTATTTTTTTTATTGCCCTTTGTCAAGCTGCAATACTTTACCGGTTTAGTACAAACTTCACAGATGGAGACCCCCCTATAGTATACACTGGAGTACCTGTGTGGCCCCCCTAATAAAAATGGTGTTCTTGTGTCCCACACTAGTGCTCCAGTGTCCAGATGTGAAAACAGCTGCTCAGTGTCCTCTCCTTACACACAATCTAGTTGGCATTTCATTCTAGTAACAAACCCATCTACACAAACAAATATTTGGCATCCAAGTAGGCCCCCAAAAATGTGTGAAAATGCATATGGCCTCAACAATGGTGTTCTAGAGGCCGAAAGAAAAATGTTTGATACGAACGAATAATGTGCCCATGAACATTAAAGTTGACCTTTGGAAACGTTACAACTAATCAAAGCATATGGAGCAGAACGAACGTAATAAAGACATAAAGAATAGGAACACAGCACAACTACTTACTTTTTTGCAGCACTCTCCGGATCTTTCGGTACTGCTCTGGCTCTCTCAACTTCAGGTCCGACCACCGCTTCCTGAGCTGATCTTTAGACCTTCGTACCCCGAAATTCCGCTCTAGACTCCTGACCACTTTCGCCATGATTTTGGCCTTTCGGATGTTGGGGTGGGGGTAAGGCCCATATTTCCCGTCATAGTCGGACTTCCTCATGATGTCGACCATCTCCAACATCTCCCCAAACGACATATTTGTGGCCTTAAAACGTCTCCTTCTGGATCGGGACGTGCCTGGATCCGCCCTTTCCTCCTCCTCCTCGTTGCTACAATTAGCCCGCACCTGCTGTATGTCCGCCATCATGCTCTTCCCCCACTGCGCCGAACGAAAAGGGGCGGGGAATACACTAGAAAGAACGTCAGGGGCGGGCGGAGTTACACGCATGCGCAGTGTATATAAAGCGTAACACACGTGCGTATTACGTTTGATCTGTGAGCGGAGGAAGGAGCATTGAACGCGGCGATCGTAAGAACGAAGGTAAGAGACAAACTTGGGCCTATACTGCTTCTATAGATTGAGGCCTATATTGTAACAAGATTAGGAGAGTTTGGTCTGACATTAGGCTTTGTCTTGTGTTGTGTCTTGCAGTGAACATGGATATGGTACTGAAAGAAGATACTGACTTCATGTCAGTCTTCATTGATATGCTAAGGGAGCTGCCCTGTCTGTGGGAGATTACCCACCCCCATTACAAGAACCAAGCAAAGAGGAAGGCAGCACTGGTGCAATTGTGTGAAATTGTGAAGCAGGTGATCCCCACGGCAGACATCACCTATTTAAAGATCTTCATTGGTGGCCTGAGGAGCACATATCTGAGGGAGCGCAGGAAAGTCCTGGATTCACAGAGATCCGGAGCAGCAGATGACATCTATGTCCCCAGGATGTTGTACTACGACAGGCTGCACTTTCTGGCAGGCCAGACTGAACCCAGGCCATCCCTCTCAAGTCTTCCTTCCACACTTCCTTCCCGTCCGGCTGAGGCTTCTGATGCCCAACCTGGGCCTTCCAGGCCACATGTGGAGGAGCCCAGATTGAGCCAGGTATAGCATTCCTCTAAATATTTCTGCTTGTCCAATCAATGATGTTAACTAGATGTTAGTTTGGAAGTACTAATTTATGATTGTGATTGATGATGCAAAAACTAAAACCATGTCCCTTTTTCATACACAGGGAAGTCTCAGCCAGGAGGTGGCCGGGCCGAGCCGGCTGGCTGATGTGCAGGTCCCTCCACCCCCGGTGAAAACAGAAAGTGGCAGTAGGAGGAGTACCCTGGAGGAGGCGGCTATCAGATTTTTTTGTAGGGCTACTGAGGTCCTGGGAGCACCCCACACCAGGCAGGAGAACATTGGTGCATTCATAGCCTATAAAATGCAGAGGATGGAGGAGGGCCAACAAGCCATGTCTGAGGCCCTCATATCAGAGGCTCTGGAGAAAGGTGTGAGGGCCCAAATTACACCTGACACACACCTTTGTGATGGTCCTCCTCCTCCTCCTGCAGGTCCTCCTCCTCCTCCTCCCTCTCCTCCAGGTCCCCCCAGTCCTCCTCCAGGTCCCCCCAGTCCTCCTCCTCCTCCAGGTCCTACTCCTCCTCCTGCCACATCTACAACTGCACAGCGACAGCCCGGAAGGAAGTGTGAAAGGAAGACTGGAGAGTGAGGACCCTGGATCCAGTCTGGTCGGCCAAAAAATGCAGCCTCTTGTGGTACCACATCCTGGGGACACTGATGTCATCTGCTGCTATCCCGATCTCTGTGAATCCCGGACCAGACTGCCCTCCCTCACATATGGACTCCTCAGGCCACCAATTTTGAGGTTGAAGAATTGTTGTCTGCCGTGGGGGTCCCAGGCTTCACTAATTTCTCATGTTGATCCAGTGTTGCCTTCCTCTTTGTTTGGTTCTGATACCTTAATAAAGGATTTTTGTTTTGAATTATACTCTCCTATGTGTTTTACTTCAAAAATGATGGTTTGTTTGTGAGGATTCAGGTACATTTCTAATATACAATGTGAAATGAACAAGGGACACCAACAACAAACAATCTCATGGAGATTAAATAATAAAAGATATCAATGGTGTTGGGGTAACTTGCCACACAAAACACACACCAATAATATTCTGGAGTAAAAATAAAAATAACATTGAACAAAGATCAGCCTTGGAAAAAATACAAACATTAACCACTTGAGCCCCGGACCATTATGCTGCCTAAGGACCAGAGGTCTTTTTCCAATTTGGCACTGCGTCGCTTTAACTGCTAATTGCGCGGTCATGCAATGCTGTACCCAAACGAAATTTGCGTCCTTTTCTTCCCACAAATAGAGCTTTCTTTTGATGGTATTTGATCACCTCTGCGGTTTTTATTTTTTGCGCTATAAACGGAAAAAGACTGAAAATTTTGAAAAAAAATGATATTTTCTACTTTTTGTTATAAAAAAAATCCAATAAACTAAATTTTAGTCATACATTTAGGCCAAAATGTATTCGGCCACATGTCTTTGGTAAAAAAAATGTCAATAAGCGTATATTTATTGGTTTGCGCAAAAGTTATAGCGTCTACAAACTAGGGTACATTTTCTGTAATTTACACAGCTTTTAGTTTATGACTGCCTATGTCATTTCTTGAGGTGCTAAAATGGCAGGGCAGTACAAAACCCCCCCAAATGACCCCATTTTGGAAAGTAGACACCCCAAGGAAATTGCTGAGAGGCATGTTGAACCCATTGAATATTTATTTTTTTTGTCCCAAGTGATTGAAAAATGACAAAAAAAAAAAAAAATATTTACAAAAAGTTGTCACTAAATGATATATTGCTCACACAGGCCATGGGCCTATGTGGAATTGCACCCCAAAATACATTCAGCTGCTTCTCCTGAGTATGGGGATGCCACATGTGTGGGACTTTTTGGGAGCCTAGCCGCGTACGGGGCCCCGAAAACCAATCACTGCCTTCAGGATTTCTAAGAGTGTAAATTTATGATTTCACTCTTCTCTGCCTATCACAGTTTCGGAGGCCATGGAATGCCCAGGTGGCACAAAACCCCCCAAAATGACCCCATTTTGGAAAGTAGACACCCCAAGCTATTTGCTGAGAGGCATATTGAGTGCATGGAATATTTTATATTTTGACACAAGTTGCGGGAAAGTGACACTTTTTTTTTTTTTTTTTTTTTTTTTTTTCATAAAGTTGTCACTAAATGATATATTGCTCACACAGGCCATGGGCATATGTGGAATTGCACCCCAAAATACATTTATCTGCTTCTCCTGAGTATGGGGATACCACATGTGTGGGACTTTTTGGGAGCCTAGCCGCGTACGGGACCCCGAAAACCAATCGCTGCCTTCAGGATTTCTAAGGGTGAAAATTTTTGATTTCACTCTTTACTGCCTATCACAGGTTCGGAGGCCATGGAATGCCCAGGTGGCACAAACCCCCCCCCCAAATGACCCCATTTTGGAAAGTAGACACCCCAAGCTATTTGCTGAGAGGCATGGTGAGTATTTTGCAGCTCTCATTTGTTTTTGAAAATGAAGAAAGACAAGAAAAAACATTTTTTTTTTTTCTTTTTTCAATTTTCAAAACTTTGTGACAAAAAGTGAGGTCTGCAAAATACTCACTATACCTCTCAGCAAATAGCTTGGGGTGTCTACTTTCCAAAATGGGGTCATTTGGGGGGGGATTTGTGCCACCTGGGCATTCCATGGCCTCCGAAACTGTGATAGGCAGTGAAGAGTGAAATCAAAAATTCACGCCCTTAGAAAGCCTGAAGGCGGTGCTTGGTTTTCGGGGTCCCGTACGCGGCTAGGCTCCCAAAAAGTCTCACACATGTGGTATCCCCGTACTCAGGAGAAGCAGCAGAATGTATTTTGGGGTGTAATTTCACATATTTCCATGGCATGTTTGAGCAATATATCATTTAGTGACAACTTTGTGCAAAAAAAAAAAAAAAAAAAAAATTTGTCTCTTTCCCGCAACTTGTGTCGCAATATAAAATATTCCATGGACTCGACATGACTCTCAGCAAATAGCTTGGGGTGTCTACTTTCCAAAATGGGGTCATTTAGGGGGGTTTTGAACTGTCCTGGCATTTTATGCACAACATTTAGAAGCTTATGTCACACATCACCCACTCTTCTAACCACTTGAAGACAAAGCCCTTTCTGACACTTATTGTTTACATGAAAAAGTTATTTTTTTTTGCAAAAAAATTACTTTGAACCCCCAAACATTATATATTTTTTTAAAGCAAATGCCCTACAGATTAAAATGGTGGGTGTTTCATTTTTTTTTTTCACACAGTAATTGCGCAGCGATTTTTCAAACGCATTTTTTGGGGAAAAAACACACTTTTTTAAATTTTAATGCACTAAAACACACTATATTGCCCAAATGTTTGATGAAATAAAAAAGATGATCTTAGGCGGAGTACATGGATACCAAACATGACATTCTTTAAAATTGCGCACAAACGTGCAGTGGCAACAAAATAAATACATGTTTAAAAGCCTTTAAAAGCCTTTACAGGTTACCACTTTAGATTTACAGAGGAGGTCTACTGGAAAAATTACTGCACTCGATCTGGCCTTCGCGGTGATACCTCACATGCATGGTGCAATTGATGTTTACGTTTGACGACAGACCGCCGCTTGCGTTCGCCTTAGCGCGAGAGCAGGGGGCGACAGGGGTGCTTTTTTTTTTTTTTTTTTTTTCTTAATTATTTTTTTGCTTTTTTAATCTTACTTTTAAACTGTTCCTTTCATATTTTTTTTTTTTAATAATTTTATTGTTATCTCGGGGAATGTAAATATCCCCTATGATAGCAATAGGTAGTGACAGGTACTCTTTTTTGAAAAAATTGGGGTCTATTAGACCCTAGATCTCTCCTCTACCCTCAAAGCATCTGACCACACCAAGATCGGTGTGATAAAATGCTTCCCCAATTTCCCAATGGCGCTATTTACATCCGGCGAAATCTAAGCCATGAAATGCTCGTAGCTTCCGGTTTCTTAGGCCATAGAGATGTTTGGCGCCACTCTGGTCTCTGATCAGCTCTATGGTCAGCTGGCTGAATCACCGGCTGCATTCTCAGGTTCCCTGTTGAGACAGGAGAGCCAGAGAAAAACACGGAAGACGGTGGGGGGGGGGGGCATTCCCTCCCACGGCTTGTAAAAGCAGTCTAGAGGCTAATTAGCCGCTAGGATTGCTTTTACATGAAAGCCGACCGCTGGCTGAAAAGAATGATACCAAGATGATACCTAAACCTGCAGGCATCATTCTGGTATAACCACTCAAAGTCGTGCATGGCGTACCTGAAGACAAAAAAATGGTTAACAATGGTTAACAATAAAGCACAGTAAACAGTAAAGTATAAATAATTACATACCTGAAAAACAAACATGATAAAACATAATAACAATAACAATAACAATAAAACATTGCAGAATAGAATACAGTAAAAAAAAGAGCAGAACAATAGAGAGAGAATAGAGAGAGAGAGAACAATAAAACGACAACTATTTTTTTTTATTTTATATATATTTTTTTTTTTACACATTTTTTGTAACTAACTTTTCTAACTGTAACCGGTTCCAGGTTCAGGTCTCTCAAAATGCGATGGCATCTTGGGAGACCCTGTGAAAGTGCGCCTAGTCTGTGGAATGCTGTACCCTACGCTAATACTCAACTAGTGCATGGTAGCGTTCAAAACATTCACCAATGCAAAGACCAGGATTGTCAGGACAGGAGGGACAATAATAGCGGGTGTCACGTCTATATCCGCGCTTGCTGCAGACACAACATCTTTTTTGGGGGGTTCGCTGGGTAGGGGTACTCGGGAGGACATAAAAATGCCTCTCATGCAGCCGACTGCATTTGGTTGGGGATGTGAATGGGGGAAGTACGGGCGCTGCAGAAGCGGTGGGTTCCCAATTAGGATTGGCGAATGCAGCAGGAACGGCATTATGGGCACGACGGGCCTGTGTTTGTCTTCTTGGTGGCAGCGGGACACTACTTGTGCTTGCCACCTCACCAGCTTGAACTGCACTTATGGGACTCGCCACGTCACCAAGTGTTACTGCAGTGCTGGTTTGACTACGACCGGGGTGTACTACGCCGCTGGCGCTTGCCAGTTCCCCAGAACGCTACCGAAAAAACTGTTAGCGATCGCAGGGATCAGGCCTGACTCTGCGAACGCTGCAGTTATGCGTTTAGAGTTTTGTAAGTGACAGTGATCGATCGATACTGCACTTGGGTGGGCTGGGCCGGGCCGGGCGGAGGGGCAAAACGCAGGTGCTAGCAGGTATCTGGGCTGATCCCGCTAACACTGCGTTTTTGGGAACCCTAAACTGCTGGGGACGCTAGTATAGATCTGATCGGATCAGATATTGATCCGATCAGATACTATACCACTAAGGGAGGTGTACGCTGCGTGCGTGGGTGTTAGCGGTACTGGCGCTAACCTGACGCTGCCTGGGGCTGGTGCTTGCCAGTTCACCAAAACGCTACCAAAAAAACTGTTAGCGATCGCAGGGATCAGGCCTGACTCTGTGAACGCTGCAGTTATGCGTTTAGTGTTCTGTAAGTGACAGTGATCGATCGATACTGCACTTGGGTGGGCTGGGCCGGGCGGAGGGGCAAAACGCAGGTGCTAGCAGGTATCTGGGCTGATCCCGCTAACACTGCGTTTTTGGGAACCCTAAACTGCTGGGGACGCTAGTATAGATCTGATCGGATCAGATATTGATCCGATCAGATACTATACCACTAAGGGAGGTGTACGGTGCGTGCGTGGGTGTTAGCGGTACTGGCGCTAACCTGACGCTGCCTGGGGCTGGTGCTTGCCAGTTCACCAAAATGCTACCAAAAAAACTGTTAGCGATCGCAGGGATCAGGCCTGACTCTGCGAACGCTGCAGTTATGCGGTTAGTGTTTTGTAAGTGTCAGTGATCGATCGATACTGCACTTGGGTGGGCTGGGCTGGGCCGGGCGGAGGCGCAAAACGCAGGTGCTAGCAGGTATCTGGGCTGATCCCGCTAACACTGCGTTTTTGGGAACCCTAAACTGCTGGGGACGCTAGTATAGATCTGATCGGATCAGATATTGATGCGTTCAGATACTATACCACTAAGGGAGGCGTATGCTGCGTGCGTGGGTGTTAGCGGTACTGGCGCTAATCTGACGCTGCCTGGGGCGACGCATATCACCGCCGGGTGATCAGGGGGCTAAACCTTTATTCGGTAATAAACGGCGGGTGCCCTGACACTATAAAAAATAAACAAACTAACCAGCGTCACCCGTAACAGTTATACGGTGATCAGTGGTGAAAGGGTTAACTAGGGGGCAATCAAGGGGTTAAAACATTTATTAGGTAGTATATGGGGGTCCCTGACGCTATAAAATGCTGACGTCGAACCTAAATATTTACCTCACTAACTAGCGTCACCAGCGACACTAATACAGCGATCAGAAAAATGATCGCTTAGTGACACTGGTGACGGGGGGTGATCAAGGGGTTAAAACTTTATTAGGGGGGGTTAGGGGGGTACCCTAGACCTACAGGGGGCTAACCCTAATTGTCCCAACACTGTAACTGTCACAAACTGACACTATGCAGTAATCAGAAAAAAAAAAAAAAAATAAAAAAACTGCTGGTGTCAGTTTGTGACAGGGGGGGGGGGGGTGATTGGGGGGGGGATCGGGGGGCGATCGGGGGGGGATCGGGGTGTAATGTGTGCCTGGCATGTTCTACTGTGTGTGTGTGTGTTGGTGCAGTCACTCACTTGTCGTCTCTCCTCGGGCCGGAACGGAAACTACCGACCCGAGGGGAGATGACATCATTTCCTTTGCTGCTGTTTAGCATACAGCAGCAAAGGAGTGTTCCCATTGGCCGGCGGCGATCGCGAGGGGGGGGCCACGAACGGATGGCCTCCCCCTCGTCTCCGATCGCCGGGGGACAAAACGGGACCGCCTCGGGCGGCGGGGGGGGGGTCCGATCGGACCCCCCACCCGCGGAAGGCAAATCACGTACCCTGTACGTGATTTTGCCTGTCCGTGCCGCCTTGCCGACGTACATCGGCGTGAGGCGGTCGTCAAGTGGTTAAAAAAAAAAAAAGGCTTAAAAAAAAAAAAAAAAAAACATAAAAAATATAAAACTGTCAGATGTGACAACTAATAACAATATATTGAGGGAATCCCACTAAAAAAACACAAATAAAAGTTTGTGAGAAGTGTGTGTGAATATGAGCAGCAAAACTACTTAATTCTTGTCACATTATAAAGAAGAAGAGAGTGCGCTGTATTAAACCATTTTTTACATTGCAGCGTGACGAAAGTGCTGTATCCATTCCGAACGCGAAGTTTACCAGAACGAGCTGTCCCGTGTCGGAATTTCTTCTGAGCATGCTTGGCACTTTGTGCGTCGGAACAGGCCACACACGGTCGGAATTGACGCGATCGGATTTTGTTGTCGGAAAATTTTATCTCCTGCTGTCCAACTTTGTGTGTCGGAAAATCCGATGGAAAATGTCCGATGGAGCCCACACACGGTCGGAATTTCCGACAACACGCTCCGATCGGACATTGTCCATCGGAAAATCCGACCGTGTGTACGGGGCATAACCTGTCTGGCAATACAATCAGATATGGATCACTGGCCATTAAGGCTTGCATCTCTGACACCCTCTTAGCCGATGTTATGGCTATCAGGAATGAGACTTTCAGCGTCAGATCCCATAAGGATATGTTCTCATTAGGAAAAAACGTCTCCTTAGATAAAGCTTCCAGTACGACTGAGAGGTCCCAGACTGGGAAGGAAGGTTTCCTAGGCGGCCTCAGCTTTAGACAGGCCCTTTGGAACTGAACCACAAGGGGATCTTGTGCCCATCTGACTCCTTTCAAGGCGGACAGGGCCGAGACTTGGACCTTTAAGGTACTTGACCTAAGGCCCTTCTCTAGGCCTAACTGAAGAAACTCCAGGACCTGTGACACTGATGGTGAGGATGGGTTCCAACCTTGCTGTTGAGCGAAGAGTGGTAAACCATGGCCTCCTCGGCCAGAAGGGAATCACTGCCACCACCAGTGCCGATGACTCCTTGAGTCTCAGGAGAAACCTCGCTATGAGAGGAGTTGGAGGGAAGATGTATCCCAGCTGGAAGTTCCAGGGGTGCAGGAGACAATCCGTCCCCTCCGCCGAAGGGAATGGTATTCTTGATAGGAATCTCCGGCATTTCGCATTCTCTGGGGTTGCCGCCAGGTCTATCTCTGGTAAACCCCAAGTCCGGGATATGAGGGCGTAGGCCTGTGGGTTCAGAGACCACTCGTGGTTGGAGGTGAAATTCCTGCTCAGCGAGTCGGCCAGCACATTCTGGACTCCCGGAACATAGATTGCCCTTAGGCTTAACAGGTTCACTTGTGCCCACTCTAGGACAGGACGGACCTCCTGCATCATGGACCTGCTTCTAGTGCCCCCCTGCCTGTTGACATAGGCAACCGCAACCTTGTTGTCCATTCTCAGAAGAACATGTCTTCCTCTCAAGAGGGAGCTGAAGGACAGGAGCGCCTGGAGTGCTGCTCTCATTTCTAACACATTTGACACTGTGTCCTGTGCCCTGAATGGCCAGCGGCCTTGAGCCGCAAAGTGCTGATGGTGAGCTCCCCACCCCTGCAGACTGGCATCTGAGGTCACCGTCTCCTGGTGAGGGGTGATAATGTTCTTGCACCTTAAGTTGCGAGGCCGAGTCCACCACAGCAATGATTGCTTCACCTCCTGAGGGATGTGAATCGACTGGGACATTGAAATCCCGTTCCACTGGCGCAGGAAGGAAATCTGGAAAGGCCTCGAGTTCCACTGCGCCCACTGAACCATCGGAATGGTGGATGCCAAAGAGCCCAGGATACTGAGGCATGTTCTGGCTGGTAGCCTCTTGGCTGAGATAGCCTTCTTCACCTTCTGAATCAGGGGAGGAATCTTCTCCTCTGGAAGCTCCACCGTGTTCTCTCTCGTGTCCAGCTCGGCCCCTAAAAAGACCATTCTCTGAGTGGGATGGATACTGCTTTTCTCCCAGTTTATCAGCCACCCTAGAGACTGTAAGGTGGAGACCAGGATTCCCCGATGCTGGATGAGAGATTCCTTGTTGTCCGAGAGAAGCAGGATGTCGTCCAGGTAATGGTGGACTCTTAATCCCCTCTCTCTCAAGTGGGCTATCACGGGCAATAGGACTTTCGTGAACGTCCTGGGTGCGGTGGAAATTCCAAACGGAAGACTTCGGAATTGGAACTGCCAGCTGTTTATCGTAAATCGGAGGAATCTCTGGAACTCTGCGTGAATCGGGATATGTAAGTATGCGTCTCGAAGATCGATTGAGAGCATCCAGTCTCCCCGATTTATCGCCTGGAGAATTGATTGAAGGCTCTCCATCCTGAATGTTTCTACCCGAATTGACCGGTTGAGTTTCTTTAGGTCCAGGACGGGACGAAAGTCCCCTGACTTTTTCCTTACCAGGAAGAGTGGGGAATAGAAACCTTGACCTCTTTGAGATGGTGCGACCTCCACTATTGCTTATTTCCTTAACAGGTCCTGGATATACTGGACCAAGGACAGCCTTTTCTCTCTGGAAGGAGGAAGTTTGGTTGCGCAGAAGTGAACCCTTGGAGGGCGGTTCTTAAACGACCACCTGTGCCCGACCCGGATGGTGGATACTGTCCATGGATCTTTTATCAATTCCGCCCAAACCAACTTGAAACTTGTGAGCCTGGCACCCACTACCGCTGGTTGGGCGGGCGTACCTTCAAAACGGTTTCTGTTCATTGGAGGCCGGGGTCTTGGTTTTTTGGAACTTGAGGAAGGACGTCTGAGGGTTCTTCCAAGTTCTCCTGTACTCCTTCCCAGGTCTATAGGATTTTGCATCCCTGTATCTTTCCGGGAGATTGCGCTTGAAGGGAGGCGCTCTTTGCTGTTTTGGTCTTCTGTCTGAAGGGATAAGACCAGACTTCCCACCTGTCACTTTGGATATTACTGTATCCAGCTTTGCGCCAAAGAGGTTAATTCCATCATATGGAATCCTGAACCAGTTGGACTTTGATGCCGGGTCGGCTGACCAGGGTTTAAGCCACAACGCCCTCCTGGCCATTACCGTGGCTAACATAGATCTCGAAGCGGACCTAATGGTATCCACCGAGGCTTCCGCCACAAAGTCTCCTGCGAGACTGAGTTCCTGTAGGGCTTTAACGATCTGGTCTTGATCTGCGCCTTCAGCCACGAGTTTCGCGGTGTTTGCAGACCACCCGGAAATAGCTTTCCCGACGGCGGCCAGTGCCACTGCTGGTCTGCAGGCACCCCCTGCGAAAACGTAAGCCCTTTTAAGGTCCGTATCCACCTTTCTGTCCAGGACATCCCTGAACGTCACTGCGTCCTCAATGGGAAGCGTCACATGCCTGGCTAGGCGCATCAAAGAGGCATCCACCACTGGAGGGGAAAGGAGGGGAGATACCCTGGGTTCTTTTAGAGGATGCAACTTGGTAAGCCTGTTAGAGAGACTAACTTTCTTCTCTGGATTCTGCCATTCATCTTTAATAAGCTCATCCAGTTCCTCTATGAATGGAAAGGCTTCAGGTACTTTCTTGAGATTTGGAAAATACTTCCTTTGTTTCTGTTGTACCTCTTCAGGTTCTTCCCAGTTAATCGCTTCCTTGACCGATTTCACAAAGGGGCCTATGAGCGAAAAATCAAAGCCTGCTGCCGCCTCCAGTTCTTCCTCATCTGACGGGAATTCTTGTTCCCTAGATGTACTGGGATGGGATGGGGAGGTGCTTAGGGCTGTAACCTCCACGTCTGGAGTTGAGATATGCGTAGCAGGGACTTCGGTAGGCTCTACAGTGACCAGTTCTTTCTCTCTGGTGGCTTCGTCCATGCATTTGCGGCAGGCTAATCTGTCAGGTAGGGCTGTGGCCCCGCATACCCAGCAAGCATTCCCTGCCGGCCGGGAGGGATGTGCAGGAGACTGACGTCTACGTGCAGGGGATCTCCTGTGATAGGAACGCCTATGTCTGGAGTAGGAACGACTCCTCCTACGGCTTCCTCTGTGGGCTGAGCGACTTCTGCCGCGTGAGCGGCTTCGCCTATGGCTGGAGCGGCTTCTCCTGCGAGAGGTCTCTCTTCGTCTTGATTTTGACGACCTTGATGACCTGGTAGGGCTGACCAATTAGGCAGCATTAGTACGATCCTGCTCTCTTTTTCAATCTTCACTACTTACCATGGAAATCCCCCCCTTACCTATTGGGCTGATGGTGATCTGCTGGGGCAGCGGTCTCCATGGAAAGGAAACTGTGATAGACCTGGCAGAGATATAGGCAGGTATAAACATGCAGTCAGCCAAACACAGGTACCAGATAGACCTGGCAGAGATATAGGCAGGTATAAACATGCAGTCAGCCAAACACAGGTACCAGAAGAAAGGAGAAACCACTTACCCCAAGGGGGAACGCCAGAAGGAAAAACAGAGCTGATAAAGCAGTCAGGGTGTCTTCAGGAACCAGAGGCATCATATAATGACAGATTGAGGCTTTTAAAAGAACCACCATGGGCGCAGAGGTCACGACCCGCCCGCACATGCTCAGTAGCGGTGCGCCCCGCTCGGCGCCATCTTGGAACCTGGCGAACCGACCAGGCCGCCCTGAGAGTGTGCACCGCACACACAGAAGGAATGAAAAGTGTAATGGAGACCGCTGCACACAACTAAGCCTATTTAAGGCTTATACTGGAGCCACAACATACCCCTGAGATCACCAGAGTGGGGTTCCTTCCATCTAGCTCATTTAGAGGCTGTACAGGCAAGGACTTCCACCCAGTAGAGGCTAGAACCTGGCTGGGGCGAATTCGGTAAGGGGGTGCTTCTGACATCTTCAGTCCTTCAGGTGAGGAAAAATAAGAGAATACTGGGGCGGGGGCCATCTTTACAACTTATAGCTATGTGGTCCTATCAGGTTGTGAGGGGCGGAGTCACAACCCAAAGTGTATGCTGCCATGATGCAACAGGAAATGATATATTGCTCACACAGGCCATGGGCATATGTGGAATTGCACCCCAAAATACATTTAGCTGCTTCTCCTGAGTATGGGGATACCACATGTGTGGGACTTTTTGGGAGCCTAGCCGTGCACGGGACCCCGAAAACCAATCACCGCCTTCAGGATTTCTAAGGGTGAAAATTTTTGATTTCACTCTTCACTGCCTATCACAGTTTCGGAGGCCATGGAATGCCCAGGTGGCACAAAACCCCCCCAAATGACCCCATTTTGGAAAGTAGACACCCCAAGCTATTTGCTGAGAGGCATGGTGAGTATTTTGCAGCTCTCATTTGTTTTTGAAAATGAAGAAAGACAAGAAAAAAATTGTTTTTTTCTTTTTTCAATTTTCAAAACTTTGTGACAAAAAGTGAGGTCTGCAAAATACTCACTATACCTCTCAGCAAATAGCTTTGGGTGTCTACTTTCCAAAATGGGGTCATTTGGGGGGGGGGGGGGTTTGTGCCACCTGGGCATTCCATGGCCTCCGAAACTGTGATAGGCAGTGAAGAGTGAAATCAAAAATTCACGCCCTTAGAAAGCCTGAAGGCGGTGCTTGGTTTTCGGGGTCCCGTGCGTGGCTAGGCTCCCAAAAAGTCTCACACATGTGGTATCCCCGTACTCAGGAGAAGCAGCAGAATGTATTTTGGGGTGTGATTTCACATATTCCCATGGCATGTTTGAGCAATATATCATTTAGTGACAATTTTGTGCAAAAAAAAAAAAAAAAAAAATTGTCTCTTTCCTGCAACTTGTGTCGCAATATAAAATATTCCATGGACTCGACATGCCTCTCAGCAAATAGCTTGGGGTGTCTACTTTCCAAAATGGGGTCATTTGGGGGGGTTTTGAAATGTCCTGGCATTTTATGCACAACATTTAGAAGCTTATGTCACACATCACCCACTCTTCTAACCACTTGAAGACAAAGCCCTTTCTGACACTTATTGTTTACATGAAAAAGTTATTTTTTTTTGCATGAAAATTACTTTGAACCCCCAAACATTATATATTTTTTTAAAGCAAATGCCCTACAGATTAAAATGGTGGGTGTTTCATTTTTTTTTTTCACACAGTATTTGCGCAGCGATTTTTCAAACGCATTTTTTGGGGAAAAAACACACTTTTTTAAATTTTAATGCACTAAAACACACTATATTGCCCAAATGTTTGATGAAATAAAAAAGATGATCTTAGGCCGAGTACATGGATACCAAACATGACATGCTTTACAATTGCACACAAACGTGCAGTGGCAACAAAATAAATACATTTTTAAAAGCCTTTAAAAGCCTTTACAGGTTACCACTTTAGATTTACAGAGGAGGTCTACTGCAAAAATTACTGCCCTCGATCTGACCTTCGCGGTGATACCTCACATGCATGGTGCAATTGCTGTTTACGTTTGACGACAGACCGCCGCTTGCGTTCGCCTTAGCGCGAGAGCAGGGGGCAACAGGGTTGCCTTTTTTTTTTTCTTTATTATTTTTTTGCTTTTTTTATCTTATTTTTAAACTGTTCCTTTCATTTTTTTTTTAATCATTTTTATTGTTATCTCGGGGAATGTAAATATCCCCTATGATAGCAATAGGTAGTGACAGGTACTCTTTTTTGAAAAAATTGGGGTCTATTAGACCCTAGATCTCTCCTCTGCCCTCAAAGCATCTGACCACACCAAGATCGGTGTGATAAAATGCTTTCCCAATTTCCCAATGGCGCTGTTTACATCCGGCGAAATCTAAGTCATAAAATGCTTGTAGCTTCCGGTTTCTTAGGCCATAGAGATGTTTGGAGCCACTCTGGTCTCTTATCAGCTCTATGGTCAGCTGGCTGAATCACCGGCTGCATTCTCAGGTTCCCTGTTGAGACAGGAGAGCCAGAGAAAAACACGGAAGACGGTGGGGGGGGGGGGTCATTCCCTCCCACGGCTTGTAAAAGCAGTATAGAGGCTAATTAGCCGCTAGGATTGCTTTTACATGAAAGCCGACCGCTGGCTGAAAAGAATGATACCAAGATGATACCTAAATCTGCAGGCATCATTCTGGTATAACCACTCAAAGTTGTGAATGGCGTACCTGAAGACAAAAAAATGGTTAACAATAAAGCACAGTAAACAGTAAAGTATAAAAAATTGCATACCTGAAAAGCAAACATGGTAAAACATAATAACAATAAAACATTGCAGAATAGAATACAGTAAAAAAGAGCAGAACAATAGAGAGAGAGAATAGAGAGAGAGAGAACAATAAAACGACAACTATTTTTTTTTATTTTATATATATATTTTTTTTTTTTACACTTTTTTTGTAACTAACTTTTATAACTGCAACCGGTTCCAGGTTCGGGTCTCTCAAAATGTGATGGCATCTTGGAAGACCCTGTGAAAGTGTGCCTAGTCTGTGGAATGCTGTACCCTACGCTAATACTCAACTAGTGTATGGTAGCGTTCAAAACATTCACCAATGCAAAAACCAGGATTGTCAGGACAGGAGGGACAATAATAGCGGGTGTCACGCCTATATCCGCGCTTGCTGCAGACACAACATCTTTTTTGGGGGGTTCGTTGGGTAGGGGTACTCGGGAGGACATAAAGAAAATGCCTCTCATGCAGCCGACTGCACTTGGTTGGGGATGTGAATGGGGGAAGTACGGGCGCTGCAGAAGTGGTGGGTTCCCAATTAGGATTGGCGAATGCAGCAGGAAGGGCACTATGGGCACGACGGGCCTGTGTTTGTCTTTTTGGTGGCAGCGGGACACTACTTGTGCTTGCCACCTCACCAGCTTGAACTGCACTTATGGGATTCGCCACGTCACCAAGTGTTACTGTAGTGCTGGTTTGACTACGACCGGGGTGTACTAGGCCACTGGTGCTTGCCAGTTCACCAAAACGCTACAAAAAAAACTGTTAGCGATCGCAGGGATCAGGCCTGACTCTGCGAACGCTACAGTTATGCGTTTAGTGTTTTGTAAGTGACAGTGATCGATCGATACTGCACTTGGGTGGGCTGGGCTGGGCCGGGCAGAGGGGTAAAACGCAGGTGCTAGCAGGTATCTGGGCTGATCCCGCTAACACTGCGTTTTTGGGAACCCTAAACTGCTGGGGACGCTAGTATAGATCTGATCGGATCAGATATTGATCCGTTCAGATACTATACCACTAAGGGAGGTGTACGGTGCGTGCGTGGGTGTTAGCGGTACTGGCGCTAACCTGACGCTGCCTGGGGCTGGTGCTTACCAGTTCACCAAAATGCTACCAAAAAAACTGTTAGCGATCGCAGGGATCAGGCCTGACTCTGCGAACGCTGCAGTTATGCGTTTAGTGTTTTGTAAGTGACAGTGATCGATCGATACTGCACTTGGGTGGGGCTGGGCGGAGGGGCAAAACGCAGGTACTAGCAGGTATCTGGGCTGATCCCGCTAACACTGCGTTTTTGGGAACCCTAAACTGCTGGGGACGCTAGTATAGATCTGATTGGATCAGATATTGATCCGTACAGATACTATACCACTAAGGGAGGCGTATGCTGCGTGCGTGGGTGTTAGCGCTACTGGCGCTAATCTGTCGCTGCCTGGGGCGACGCATATCACCGCCGGGCGATCAGGGGGCTAAACCTTTATTCGGTAATAAACGGCGGGTGCCCTGACACTATAAAAAATAAACAAACTAATCAGCGTCACCCGTAACGGTTATACGGTGATCAGTGGTGAAAGGGTTAACTAGGGGGCAATCAAGGGGTTAAAACATTTATTGGGTAGTATATGGGGGTCCCTGACGCTATAAAACGCTGACGGCGAACCTAAATATTTACCTCCCTAACTAGCGTCACCAGCGACACTAATACAGCGATCAGAAAAATGATCGCTTAGTGACACTGGTGACGGGGGGTGATCAAGGAGTTAAAACTTTATTAGGGGGGGTTAGGGGGGTACCCTAGACCTAAAGGGGGCTAACAGTAACTGTCCTAACACTGTAACTGTCACAAACTGACACCATGCAGTAATCAGAAAAAAAAACAAAAAAAACTGCTGGTGTCAGTTTGTGACAGGGGGGGGGGGGGGGATTGGGGGGGATCGGGGGGCGATCGGGGGGGGGGATCGGGGTGTTTTGTGTGCCTGGCATGTTCTACTGTGTGTGTGTTTTCACTCACATACCTGTCTTCTCCCCTCGGCGCCGGAGTGGAAAATACCAAGCCGAGGAGAGATGACATCATTTCCTTTGCTGCTGTTTAGCATACAGCAGCAAAGGAAATGATCTGATTGACCGGCGGCGATCGCGAGGGGGGGGGCCACGAACGGATGGCCTCCCCCTCACCTCCGATCGCCGGGGTACCTAACAGGACCGCCTCGGGCACCGGGGGGGGGGTCCGATCGGACCCCCCACCCACGGGAGGCAAATCACGTACATGTACGTGATTTTGCCTGCCCGTGCCGCCTTGCCAACGTACATCGGCGTGAGGCGGTCCTTAAGTGGTTAACTACTGCAATGTGAGTTTACCTATGTTTTATTAAAAGTATTTTTACCTATAAAAACGACTGCACCCAGAGGCGCCTCTCCACTTGTTGAGTGTATGGGGCATGCATGGAGTGCGCCATGGGGTATAGGAAGAGTACCCAACAACATGCAAGGGACATAAGGAACACAGCATTTTTCCTTGCATAGGATTGGAGGATGGAAGTCATCAGAGCTTCACCTAATTCACTAAACTCTGGGGAATATTCCTTTCCAACTTTTTTTGCAAAGCGAAGAGCCTATTCACCTTTAGTAAATCAACTCCCATAGTATAGCATTGCCACTGCCCACATTATGATCTCATAAATCAATGGATTACAAATTGCAGAAACCACAGTGCAAGTGCAGCAGTTCTATGTTGTACGCATACTGCGAAAAGGAATTATTATTAGCAAGTCAGCAAATCTGTCAAGGGAATATATATATATATTCCCGCTCGTGTGGCGGGGCTGTGTTGTCCTCTCCTGGAGTGCGGGCAGCGGTGGCTCCTCAGGCTTGTGGCTCCTCTTCCGCCAAGGCGCTAGGTATCCAATAGGATCACCTGACGCTTTGGCCGTTCGGGAAACAGGTTTAACGACCTGCTTTCTGATCGGCGGGGAGGAACTTTAGTGTGAAAATTGCGAAAATTAATTCACTATCGTCAGACAACGGGGTGGGATCGGAGTGCAATGCTCTTCGCTTAAGGGCCACCCTTTTTTTGAAGCCTATAAAAGCCTCTGGTTCTAATCAGGTGCTTCAAAAAAACCACCCACCCCGCATTGGAATCCATGGTCCGGCACCCTGATAAGTAAATCAGGGGGCCGGACGCCTGGATAGGGGAGGCAGCGCCCCTGGGCCCTCTATGGCCACTGATTTTCAGTCTAACATAGAAAACCTTCAATTTTGAGTTCTGGTCCACTTTAGGGAGAAAACCAAAGCACCCTCCTATGCCTTGCTCCTACAACAATAATTGAGAGCACATTTAAAAGGACAGCATGGACAATACCAGTAAATCGTATTCTTCATGTCTCAAATCCCCTGCCGTCATGCCATCAGCCCTTGCTAGTAAAGAATGCCTTGTTATCAGATCAGTCACTTACCTTAAACAAGTCTACATTCTTCCCTACGTCTTCCACCACCCCAGCAGCATCAGTGCCCGGGGTGTACGGTAGTTGAGGTTTCAGGGAGTGAACGCCAGCTCGAATATAAGTCTCAATGCCATTAATTCCACACGCGTGAACACGGATCAAAATCTGTGAAAGATAAAAACAACAACAACGATAACAGCAAAACAAAATACAACAACCAATTCCAAAAAAGTTGGGACGCTGTGTAAAATCTACATAAAAAAGAATGCAATGATTTTCCAAATCTCATACATCCATATTTTATTCACAAAAGAGCATAGAAAACAGATCAAATGTTAAAAAAAAAAAAAAAAAAATTTAAAAGAAAAAATAAAAAATAAAATAAAAGGTAAATTTTAAATTGATGGCAACAACACGTTGGAATAGGGCAACAATAAGCTGACAAAGTAAGTGGTACTAACAAGGAAGAGCTGGAAGAACACAACTAATTATGTTTATGGCAACAGATCAGTAACACACCCTAATCACTAAGTTCGGTGCCGATTTCCCCTACTACCAGGGCCCCCCCCCCCCCCCCGGGTTGTTCCCCCATCCCGTAGTGCTGCTGGTTTCACTCCTCCCCCCTGTCCGCTGTGGTGGATGTTTCAGGATCGAGAGCAGGGGAAGGGCCTAGTAAATATGTTATTTACCAGCCCCTTCCTTTTCTAAACGAACACAGTGAACACACTCACTCACTGTGTCCATTCACAATGGAAGCATAGTAAGCTTTGTTTATATGCTTTAGTTTGTGAATGAACAGGAAGCTGCTCAGCACAGAGCACTTCCCATTTATTCACTGTCCAGTGCACCTGAGGCTGCAGAGAAAGGCTTGTGTGTTTGAGCTTTGGGGTGCACACCCTAATGCAATAGACTGCACACACCTATGGACCTGGGCCTAAGCCCATCCTACGTGCAGAACCACTGGCAGATGTGTGTGCACTAGGGATGGGCTGAGGCGTGTTTGGATCCTAGTCCCAACCCACCTGAACAATCCCGCCAGGAAGCCGTCACTGCACACCGCCAATCATGAGCAGCCTAGTCAGGGCGTGTCTATGCATACCTCCCAACTCTGTGAGATGGGAATGAGGGACACCTATTAGCAAACATATGCAGGCATAAGACACACCCCCACCACACCCCCATTAAAGGGGAATTGCACAAATAAATGATTGGTAAAACCCACAAGTGCTTTTTTTTTTTTACCACTACTGTTCCTTTATATTGGCTTTTAAAAATTTACAAATGCAGCAATTCAGAAATTTGATGAAAGGTTTAGCTCTGGGAAATACTTTTTGATAGATAAGTAGTGCATTTTATATACATCTATACAGATCGGACCAAAATGAGGGACAAATGAGGAGGAATGAGGGACAGAGGGACATTGCGCCAAATCAGGGACAGTCCCTCGAAATCATGGAAAGTTGGGAGGTATGTGTATGTGCGGACTGGGAAATGCCTCGCTGCCTATGATTGGCGGTGTACAGTTATGGTTTCCTGGCAGGATTACATAGGTCCCAACTGTCCCTGATTTGGAACAATGTCACTCATTCCTCCTAATTTGTCCCTCATTTTGGTTTGATCTATATAGTTGGATATAAAATGCACTTTTCATCTATCAAAAAGTGTTTTCCAGCACTAAACCTTTCATCTGATTTCTAAATTGCTGCATTTGTAAATTCCAAAAGCCAATATAAAAGAATAGTAGTGGTAAAAAAAAAGCACTTGTGGGTTTAACCAATCTTCTTTTTTTTTGTACAATTCTCCTTTAAGGGGGCGTGGCAAGGGGTGTGTCCTATGCCTGCATACTTTTGCTGATAGGTGTCCCTCATTCCCATCTCAAAAAGTTGGGAGGCATGTTTTTACATGTTGCTATACGCATGGTACAGAATTTGTCTTTGGCTCTGAAATACTGTAGTTTCAATACAGACAGCAGTGTGATCAGTACACAGTACATACTTGTCTGCTATTTTATTTCAATGCACATAACCAAACTATTGTATGCCACCAATAGCTCCCTTGCCTACCCATTTATAAAGTAAATCTAGACCTTGGATACAGATTTGATGTGTATTGCATCCTGGTCAGCACTAGAATGGATCTAAGTTTAAGAAGAACTGAGAGAGAGAGTCTTTGCTACAGTGCACTTAAGGACCAGCCTCGTTTTGGATTTTAGGTGTTTACATGTTTAAAACAGTTTTTTTTTCTAGAAAATTACTTAGAACCCCCAAACATTATATATTGTTTTTTTTCTAACACCCTAGAGAATAAAATGGCGGTCATTGCAATACTTTTTTTTGCACCGTATTTGCGCAGCGGTCTTATAAGCGCACTTTTTTTGGAAAAAATTCACTTTTTTGAATAAAAAAATAAGACAACAGTAAAGTTAGCCCAATTTTTTTTTGTTATATTGTGAAATATAATGTTACGCCAAGTAAATTGATACCCAACATGTCACGCTTAAAAATTGCGCCCGCTCCTGGAATGGCGTCAAACTTTTACCCTTAAAAATCTCCATAGGCGAGGTTTAAAAAACTCTACAGATTGCATGTTTTGCGTTATAGAGGAGGTCTAGGGCTAGAATTATTGCTCTCACTCTACCGGTCACGGCGACACCTCACATGTGTGGTTTGACCACCGTTTTCATATGCGGGCGCTACTTACGTATGCGTTCGCTTCTGCGCGCAAGCTCGTCAGGACAGGGCGCTTTAAAAAAAAATTTTTTTTTTTTATTATTTATTTTACTTTATTTTATTTATTTTTTCACTGTTTTTAAAAACAAAAAAAAATTGGATCACTTTTATTCCTATTACAAGGAATGTAAACATCCCTTGTAATAGAAAAAAGCACGACAGGTCCTCTTAAATATGAGATCTGGGGTCAAAAAGTCCTCAGATCTCATATTTAGACTTTAATGCAAAAAAAAAAGTCGTTTAAAAAAATGACACAAAAAAAAATGTGCCTTTAAGAGAAGTGGGTGGAGCTGACGTAATGACGTCGCTCCGGCCGTCCTATGGTATAGAGACGGGTGGGCACCATCTTAGCCTCACTCGTCTCTATACTGAGGAAGAGAAAGGACCCGATCGCCTCCGCCGCTACCGACGGCTCCGGTAAGCGGCGGAGGGCGCGGGAGAGCGGCGGGAGGGGGGGAGGCACCTCTCCCGCCGCCGATAACGGTGATCTCGCGATGAACCCGCCGCAGAGACCACCATTATCGTGTACAGAAACGCCGGCCCTAAAGATGGATACCTCGGTTGTGGCAGCAGCTGCTGCCGTTGCCGAGATATCCATCTTTAAAGTAATGACGTATATATACAGTGGCCAGTCGTTAAGTGGTTAATACACTGCAATAGAGGGTAATAGGCTGTGTGGCAAAGCACTTATGATCCTTAGTGAACAAACAGCAAGGCCAAGGAACACACCAGACAGGTCAGGGACAAAGCTGTGGAGAAGTTTAAAGCAGGCTAAGGTTTTAAAAAAATATCCCAAGCTTTGAGTACTATTCAATCCATCATCCGAAAATGGAAAGAGTATGGCACAACTGCAAACCTACCAAGACATGGCCGTCCACCTAAACTGACAGGCCGGGCAAGGAGAGCACTAATCAGAAAAGCAACCAAGAGGCCCATGGTAACTCTGGAGGATCTGCCGCAGGACAACTATCTGGCAAAGAAGAAAGCCATGGTGGAAAGAAAGCCATACAAGTACCGTTTGCAGTTTGCGAGAAGCCATGTGGGGGACACAGCAAACATGTGGAAGAAGGTGCTCTGGTCAGATGGGAGTAAAATTTAACTTTTTTGCCTAAAAGCAAAATGCTATGTGTGGCGGAAAACTAACACTGCACATCACCCTGAACACACCATCCCCAATGTGAAACATGGTGGCAGCATCATGTTGTGGAGATGCTTTTCTTCAGCAGGGACAAGGAAGCTGGTCAGAATTGATGGGAAGCTTGATGCAGCCAAATACAGGGCAATCTTAGAAGAAAACCTGTTAGAGTTTGCAAAAGACTTGAGACTGGGGCGGAGGTTCACCTTCCAGCAGGACAATGACCCTAAACATACAGCCAGAGGTACAATGGAATGGTTTAGATCAAAGTATATTCATGTGTTAGAATGGCCCAGTCAAAGTCCAGACCTAAATCCAATTCAGAATCTGTGGAAAGACTTGAAAATTGCTGTTCACAAACGCTCTCCATCTAATCTGACAGAGCTTAAGCCATTTTTCAAAGAAAAATGGGCAAAAATTTCACTCACCAGATGTGCAAAGCTGGTGGAGACATACCCAAAAAGACTTGCAGCTGTAATTGCAGCAAAACGTGATTCTACAAAGTATTGACTCAGGGGGGCTGAATACAAATGCACGCCACACTTTTCAAATATATATGTAACACCCTCCAGTGTTCTAGAAGAGTAGTACATTTTTTTGAGAACAGGCAAATTTCCAGGTTTGGCTGGCAGCCAAGCCTGGGTGTGTTTTTGTGATCTGATAAGGGAGTGATTCAGAATAGAGCTGGGTGACTCACAGGTGGTGTCAGTAGGACCTCCTTTTTTCCAGAATCTTCTGGTGTTTTCTGGAAAGAGAGGTGGAGAGGGGAGGTGGAGCTGCCTGGGGTGTTCTGAGGAGTCCTGACCAATCCCCCATCTGGATTGGCAGGGGGCAGGCCTCCTTAAATACCCAGGGTCAGCCCAGTTGGGGAGGAGTTGATCGAGTGGAAGAGGGAGATGGAGCGTTGGGCTGTCTGGGCCTTTGTGGGAGCTCCTCAGTCTGGGGGGGGGGGTGACCTTGGGCCTGGGCTCTGGTGCAGACGGGACCCTCTTACAACCCACATAGGTGTCCTGACCAGGAGGCACCAGAGGAGCAAGAGAGGACAGTGGGAGAGCACTGCCGAACAAGTCTGCAGGAGTTCCACAGAGGCAGCCAAGAGGGCTGGTGAGTGTTCACACAATTGGGAGGACTGGGAGGCACGCCTGAGAGATGTAGCAGTCTGGGATGGGTGCAGAGCCAGTCTGCAGGATTGTGGTGGCATGGGCAGTAGAAAGGGGCAGCTGCAGCTGGGAGGGCTGGCAGTGTCTAAAGAGGTGGTGCTGGGAGCAATAGCCACAAGGACAGCTAGCACTGGAATGTTCTATTTTCTTTGCTACACCATAGGGGCCCACAGTCTCTGCCTGCAAAGGGCATCTGCTTTAGGCCTGGCTGAGCCAGTATCAGGCCTACAGTGCTAGCTAGTCCAGGATGTGCAAGCAAGTGATGTGCTTGAGGAGTGATAGTCTGCAAGCAAGGAAGTGCAGGAGGAGAAGACATGATTGTATATACCGTGGTGTATAGAGTTGGTCCCAATATTGACTGTTGATCACCTGGGCATCTCATAAGTTTCCCATCCCTATCCAAGTTAAATTCCCCTCATAAAACATAAAAAAACAAGAGAAAGGACTGCATTCATGTCTCTGAATGATTGAAAAGTGTGTGCGTGGCTGGACAGGGTGACAGACGGACTCTTACATTCAGCAGCCCCTACGGGGGTACCGCTATATATATTTGTAAAACATTTTGAAAACCATTTATCATTTTCCTTCCACTTCACATATATGTGCCGCTTTGTGTTTGTCTATCACATAAAATCCCAATAAAATACATGTTTTTGGTTGTAACATGACAAAATGTGGAAAATTTCAAGGGGTATGAATACTTTTTCAAGGCACTGTAAACACACTTAGTGCTTCAATTTGAAATAAATAAAAAGTCTTCTGTTAAATAAGCTCATATAAAATCCTTGTGTGATGGCGCACACCCTGAAAGTGTTCTAAAAAGATACTAAAAACTAATTTCTTAAAGTCTATATTAGTGACTTGATCCTCTTCACACTTCAAATGTCTTATTCTTCAAACTGTATATCAAACACGTGTGACTATAACATTACATAGTAGGTGAGGTCGAAAAAAGACACAAGTCTATCAAATCCAACCTGTGAAGTGAGCTCAGCCATCTACCATGAATTGGACTTGGTGTCATCTACCTCCAGTTGTGTCCAGGGTTATTGATGATGTTACATGCTGCTACCACATGGTCTACCTGGCCCTTCTTCTCTTGGCTTGTGTAGACATTTTTGCATGAGGTATGGATATGGATTATTTTCCACCTTGCTCTTCTTTGTGATCGCGACCTGCAATGCACTTCTAGGCCTGCAGCTGGTAAATCAACCCTACTCTAGGGTACAGGGTGGGTGGACATCCTGGAGGAGCAGCTATGCTTTGCAGTGTTTTAATATGGGGAGGGTGCTGTGTGGCTAAGTAAATCAGTAGCAGTAGACACCAGTAGCACTTTATAACATTGCTATACTGAATTTGATTGTGACCGGAGAGCACTCTGCTGGCAGCCACCTCTTAATGAAGCCTGGAACATAACCTATTTCATGAGCATGTTGGTTGTTGCCTGTGCAGGGAAACCATAGGGTTGCTGGAGGGGTGACCTGCTCCACCTGATGCCACAGACTTCTCCCTGTTTTTCATTTATCTGGTGCCTTCTACAGCTGCATAGGTGCTACCATTGGAGATGAGGGGATCGTACTCACTAGCAGTTGGTGAACTGTGGGGACTTACCAGCAATCCCATGTCAAGGTCCAGTAAGTACAATTCTAAGAGGGGGTAGTTTGCGCTGGAGGTAGTTTTGTCACAGGGAGGTGGGAGATTGTATTGGGAGGAGGGATAAATTTTTGTTTGGGAGACACTCTGGGCTTTACTTATTTTGGCCTTTACATGCTACTATTTGCTGCTATTATCCCCACCCCCTGCACTGCTCTGCCCCCCACCCCCCTCCAATTAAAGTTGCTATGGACAGTACATTGTCCGCGGATTTGATTTTTAAAATCTGGTAATGGTAATCAACAAGATTTTAGCACAGAAAATGCTTACTAAACAGCACACTGGCATGTCAACGTGTTATGAAAAGTATGGTGGAAGTAGTGAGGGAACTGTACTGCAGTTTTAAGAACAAACACTGGTTGGGTAGCCCTTGTGTAAAAGGTTTCAGCATTCGGAAAAAAGTCAAACAGTCCCAGCGGAAAGTACAGCCTCTGAATAATGCTGGTAGTGAAAGGGTTAACTTCATCCAAAAGAATAATAATAAATAATACCAAATAGCCTGCGGATGTTAATGTAATGGTAAAGGAGTTAAATCTCATCCATTTGAGAGGTAATAGGCAAGGGAAATGGCAGTGATAGAGTTACAGTAAATCCATGGCAACTGTGGTAAAGACCTGAGCTCATGGATCTATTTCAGTTTTTGCAGTGGGGAGAAGTTCAAGGGAAAGTCAACAATGGTACCATCCGAAGCCTGGAGGCATACTGTCAGCAGAGCGGCATGGCACTCCTACGAACTATGGTTCCAGAGATACAGGACTCCTTGTGCAGCCTGTCAGAAGCTACATTCAGAGCAGCCAGTTTAACCACTTCAGCCCCGGAAGGAATTGTCCCCGTCCTGACCAAGCCATTTTTTGCGATACAGCACTGCGTCGCTTTAACTGACAATTGCGCGGTCGTGCGACATTGTACCCAAACAAAATTTTTTGTGCTATAAACAAAAGAAGAGCGAAAATTTTGAAAAAAAAAAAACATATTTTTTACTTTTTGCTATAAAAAATATGCCAAAATTAAAAAAAACAAAAACAAATTTCTTCATCAGTTTAGGCCGATAGCTATTCTTCTACATCAGGGATATGCAATTAGCGGACCCCAGCTGTTGCAGAACTACAAGTCCCATGAGGCATAGCAAGACTCTGACAGCCACAAGCATGACACCCAGAGGCAGAGGCATGATGGGACTTGTAGTTTTGCAACAGCTGGAGGTCCGCTAATTGCATATTCCTATTCTAGAACAGGAAAAGTTATAGCGTCTACAAAAAAGGGGATAGATTTATGTCATTTTTATTTATTTATTTATTTTTTTACTAGTAATGGCGGCAATCTGTGATTTTTATCGGGTCTACAGCGGACAGATTGGACACTTTTGACACATTTTTGGGACCATTGACATTTATACAGCGATCAGTGCTATAAAATTGTACTGATTACTGTATAAATGTCACTAGCAGGCAAGGGTCTAACCCCAGACCGGTGAAGCGGCGACCCGGTGTGCCAGTGCGGGTGATCGCCACGCTTCAAATCAGTGGGACCTGGGGGGATGAGGAGAGGGTCCTGTGTAAGTTCACCTTACAGATTTTTCTGTAAAGGTGAACTTACCCTTTAAGTACCACATCTCCGCTCCAGTCATTGGTTGCTGCCTCTTATTTTATGTTAGGGGGCACTCTGATTTTATGTTAAAATGTGACCATCAGAGTGCCCCTTGACATAAAATAAGGGGCATGTTAATGAGCACATTTTATGTTTAGGGGGCACACTGATGGGAACATATTATGTTAGTGGGGGCACGCTGATGGGCACATATTATGGTAAGGGGGCACGCTGATGGGGACACCTGATGTAAGGTGGCACTGTGATGGGGACACCTGATGTAAGGTGGCACTGTGATGGGGACACAATGTAAAGGAGCACTCTGATAGGCACACCTAATGTGATGGGGACACCTGATGTAAAGGGGCACACTAATGACAACACCTTATGTAAGGTGGCGCTCTAATGGGGACAACTGATGTAAGGGGGCACACTGATGGGAGACACCAGATGTAAGGGGGTACCCTGACAGTGGAAAATGATTTATGTGGGCACCCAATGTAATGAATTACTCTGGTAGAGGCACCTGATGTAAGGGGGAACACTATTGGGGAGATTCACAGTTACAGAGAATTATCAGAGTGTGTGAAGGGAACGGTAATAAAAGCGCCAGAGAGCATTGCTGCGCCAAAAAAAGTAGATGCGTACTATCTTTCATGGCATAGACTTGTGATTTGGACCTCAGCTGGAAGAAAATGTTAGTGATTGGACCTCCGTGAATTTTAATTCACTACCCCTGCTCTACATTTTTAGAGCTCAGTTCCTACACACAGGCTCCCTCATGAGTATGAGAGAAATCGCCTTCTTTTTATCCCCCATTAGATGGCAGCATTGCACCTCCATAATGAAATAATGATTACAAGGGATAGGCTTCTACCATGCATAGATGACTAACAGAAAGTATAATGGCTCCAGTGTTTTGCCCACTGCTCTCACCCAGTGCTTTACTACTTATTTTTACATGTTGCTATACGCATGGTACAGAATTTGTCTTTGGCTCTGATATACTGTAGTTTCAATACAGACAGCAGTGTGATCAGTACACAGTACATACTTGTCTGCTATTTTATTTCAAAGCACATAACTAAACTATTGTATGCCAACAATAGCTCCCTTGCCTACCCATTTATAAAGTAAATCTAGACCTTGGATACAGATTTGATGTGTATTGCATCCTGGTCAGCACTAGAATGGATCTAAGTTTAAGAAGAACTGAGAGAGAGAGTCTTTGCTACAGTGCGCTTACATTAACACACTGCAATAGAGGGTAATAGGCTGTGTGGCAAAGCACTTATGATCCTTAGTGAACAAACAGCAAGGCCAAGGAACACACCAGACAGGTCAGGGACAAAGCTGTGGAGAAGTTTAAAGCAGGCTAAGGTTTTAAAAAAATATCCCAAGCTTTGAGTACTATTCAATCTATCATCCGAAAATGGAAAGAGTATGGCACAACTGCAAACCTACCAAGACATGGCCGTCCACCTAAACTGACAGGCCGGGCAAGGAGAGCACTAATCAGAAAAGCAACCAAGAGGCCCATGGTAACTCTGGAGGATCTGCCGCAAGACAACTATCTGGCAAAGAAGAAAGCCATGGTGGAAAGAAAGCCATAAGAAGTACCGTTTGCAGTTTGCGAGAAGCCATGTGGGGGACACAGCAAACATGTGGAAGAAGGTGCTCTGGTCAGATGAGAGCAAAATTGAACTTTTTTGCCTAAAAGCAAAATGCTATGTGTGGCGGAAAACTAACACTGTACATCACCCCGAACACACCATCCCCACTGTGAAACATGGTGGCAGCATCATGTTGTGGGGATGCTTTTCTTCAGCAGGGACAAGGAAGCTGGTCAGAATTGATGGGAAGCTCGATGGAGCCAAATACAGGGCAATCTTAGAAGAAAACCTGTTAGAGTTTGCAAAGACTTGAGACTGGGGCGGAGGTTCACCTTCCAGCAGGACAATGACCCTAAACATACAGCCAGAGGTACAATGGAATGGTTTAGATCAAAGTATATTCATGTGTTAGAATGGCCCAGTCAAAGTCCAGACCTAAATCCAATTCAGAATCTGTGGAAAGACTTGAAAATTGCTGTTCACAGATGCTCTCCATCCAATCTGACAGAGCTTAAGCCATTTTTCAAAGAAGAATGGGCAAAAATTTCACTCACCAGATGTGCAAAGCTGGTGGAGACATACCCAAAAAGACTTGCAGCTGTAATTGCAGCAAAACGTGATTCTACAAACTATTGACTCAGGGGGGCTGAATACAAATGCACGCCACACTTTACAAATATATATGTAACACCCTCTAGTATTCTAGAAGAGTAGTACATTTTTTTTGAGAACAGGTAAATTTCCAGGTTTGGCTGGCAGCCAAGCCTGGGTGTGTTTTTGTGATCTGATAAGGGAGTGATTCAGAATAGAGCTGGGTGACTCACAGGTGGTGTCAGTAGGACCTCCTTCTTCTTTCCAGAATCTTCTGGTGTTTTCTGGAAAGAGAGGTGTAGAGGGGAGGTGGAGCTGCCTGGGGTGTTCTGAGGAGCCCTGACCAATCCCCCATCTGGATTGGCAGGGGGCAGGCCTCCTTAAATACCCAGGGTCAGCCCAGTTGGGGAGGAGTTGATCGAGTGGAAGAGGGAGATGGAGCATTGGGCTGTCTTTGCCTTTGTGGGAGCTCCTCAGTCTGGGGGGGGGGGGTGACCTTGGGCCTGGGCTCTGGTGCAGACGGGACCCTCTTACAACCCACATAGGTATCCTGACCAGGAGGCACCAGAGGAGCAAGAGAGGACAGTGGGAGAGCACTGCCGAACAAGTCTCCAGGAGTTCCACAGAGACAGCCAAGAGGGCTGGTGAGTCTTCACACAATTGGGAGGACTGGGAGGCACGCCTGAGAGATGTAGCAGTCTGGGATGGGTGCAGAGCCAGTCTGCAGGATTGTGGTGGCATGGGCAGTAGAAAGGGGCAGCTGCAGCTGGGAGGGCTGGCAGTGTCTAAAGAGGTGGTGCTGGGAGCAATAGCCACAAGGACAGCTAGCACTGGAATTTTCTATTTTCTTTGCTACACCATAGGGGCCCACAGTCTCTGCCTGCAAAGGGCATCTGCTTTAGGCCTGGCTGAGCCAGTATCAGGCCTACAGTGCTAGCTAGTCCAGGATGTGCAAGCAAGTGATGTGCTTGAGGAGTGATAGTCTGCAAGCAAGGAAGTGCAGGAGGAGAAGACAAGATTGTATATACCGTGGTGTATAGAGTTGGTCCCAATATTGACTGTTGATCACCTGGGCATCTCATAAGTTTCCCATCCCTATCCAAGTTAAATTCCCCTCATAAAACATAAAAAAACAAGAGAAAGAACTGCGTTCATGTCTCTGAATGATTGAAAAGTGTGTGCGTGGCTGGGCAGGGTGACAGACGGACTATTACATTCAGCAGCCCCTACGGGGGTACCGCTACATATATTTGTAAAAAATTTTGAAAACCATTTATCATTTTCCGTCCACTTCACAATTATGTGCCGCTTTGTGTTTGTCTATCACATAAAATCCCAATAAAAGACATGTTTTTGGTTGTAACATGACAAAATGTGGAAAATTTCAAGGGGTATGAATACTTTTTCAAGGCACTGTAAACACACTTAGTGCTTCAATTTGAAATAAATAAAAAGTCTTCTGTTAAATAAGCGCATATAAAATCCTTGTGTGATGGCGCACATCCTGAAAGTGTTCTAAAAAGATACTAAAAACTAATTTCTTAAAGTCTATATATAGTGACTTGATCCTCTTCACACTTCAAATGTCATATTCTTCAAACTGTATATCAAACACGTGTGACTATAACATTACATAGTAGGTGAGGTCAAAAAAAGACACAAGTCTATCAAATCCAGCCTGTGAAATGAGTTCAGCCATCTACCATGAATTGGACTTGGTGTCATCTACCTCCAGTTGTGTCCAGGGTTATTGATAATGTTACATGCTGCTACCACATGGTCTACCTGGCCCTTCTTCTCTTGGCTTGTGTAGACATTTTTGCATGAGGTATGGATATGGATTATTTTCCACCTTGCTTTTCTTTGTGATCGCGACCTGCAATGCACTTCTAGGCCTGCAGCTGGTAAATCAACCCTACTCTAGGGTACAGGGTGGGTGGACATCCTGGAGGAGCAGCTATGCTTTGCAGTGTTTTAATATGGGGAGGGTGCTGTGTGGCTAAGTAAATCAGTAGCAGTAGACACCAGTAGCACTTTATAACATTGCTATACTGAATTTGATTGTGACCGGAGAGCACTCTGCTGGCAGCCACCTCTTAATGAAGCCTGGAACATAACCTATTTCACGAGCATGTTGGTTGTTGCCTGTGCAGGGAAACCATAGGGTTGCTGGAGGGGTGACCTGCTCCACCTGATGCCACAGTCTTCTCCCTGTTTTTCATTTATCTGGTGCCTTCTACAGCTGCATAGGTGCTACCATTGGAGATGAGGGGATGGTACTCACTAGCAGTTGGTGAACTGTGGGGACTTACCAGCAATCCCATGTCAAGGTCCAGTAAGTACAATTCTAAGAGGGGGTAGTTTGCGCTGGAGGTAGTTTTGTCACAGGGAGGTGGGAGATTGTATTGGGAGGAGGGATACATTTTTGTTTGGGAGACACTCTGGGCTTTACTTATTTTGGCCTTTACATGCTACTATTTGCTGCTATTATCCCCACCCCCTGCACTGCTCTGCCCTCCACCCCCCTACAATTAAAGTTGCTATGGACAGTACATTGTCCCCGGATTTGATTTTTAAAATCTGGTAATGGTAATTAACAAGGTTTTAGCACATAAAATGCTTACTAAACAGCACACTGGCATGTCAACGTGTTATGAAAAGTATGGTGGAAGTAGTGTGGGAACTGTACTGCAGTTTTAAGAAAAAACACTGGTTGGGTAGCCCTTGTGTAAAAGGTTTCAGCATTCGGAAAAAAGTCAAACAGTCCCAGCGGAAAGTACAGCCTCTGAATAATGCTGGTAGTGAAAGGGTTAACTTCATCCAAAAGAATAATAATAAATAATACCAAATAGCCTGGGGATGTTAATGTAATGGTAAAGGAGTTAAATCTCATCCATTTGAGAGGTAATAAGCAAGGGAAATGGCAGTGATAGAGTTACAGTAAATCCATGGCAGCTGTGGTAAAGACCTGAGCTCATGGATCTATTTCAGTTTTTGCAGTGGGGAGAAGTTCAAGGGAAAGCCGACAATGGTACCATCCGAAGCCTGGAGGCATACTGTCAGCAGAGCGGCATGGCACTCCTACGAACTATGGTTCCAGAGATACAGGACTCCTTGTGCAGCCTGTCAGAAGCTACATTCAGAGCAGCCAGTTTAACCACTTCAGCCCCGGAAGGAATTATCCCCTTCCTGACCAAGCCATTTTTTGCGATACAGCACTGCGTCGCTTTAACTGACAATTGCGCGGTCGTGCGACATTGTACCCAAACAAAATTTTTTGCGCTATAAACAAAAGAAGAGCAAAAATTTTGAAAAAAAACAAACATATTTTTTACTTTTTGCTATAAAAAATATGCCAAAATTAAAAAAAAAACAAAAACAAATTTCTTCATCAGTTTAGGCCGATAGCTATTCTTCTACATCAGGGATATGCAATTAGCGGACCCCAGCTGTTGCAGAGCTACAAGTCCCATGAGGCATAGCAAGACTCTGACAGCCACAAGCATGAAACCCAGAGGCAGAGGCATGATGGGACTTGTAGTTTTGCAACAGCTGGAGGTCCGCTAATTGCATATTCCTATTCTAGAACAGGAAAAGTTATAGCGTCTACAAAAAAGGGGATAGATTTATGTCATTTTTATTTATTTATTTATTTTTTACTAGTAATGGCGGCGATCTGCGATTTTTATCAGGTCTACAACGGACAGATTGGACACTTTTGACACATTTTTGGGACCATTGACATTTATACAGCGATCAGTGCTATAAAATTGTACTGATTACTGTATAAATGTCACTAAGGGGCGATCAGTCGGCAAGTGGTTAAATACAAGCTGGCACACTCTGTTTGCAGCAGACTGAGAGGATGAGCTCACAGTGCCTCTCACTTCTTGTCAGAGGCACTGGGCTCAATGGACAGCTTGGAGTTTGGACCAATGGTAAACTACCATTGGTCCCAGCTGTCCAATAAAAATGCTGTAGTGGAGGCACGCCTCTCACTGCAGTGTCATAGAAGGGGGCATGTGTCTAAAAGACACATGCTTCCTTCCAGCCCAGCCCTCTTAACTGCAAGGAAAAAAAATGGATTTATGGGTATAAGATTTACCCACAATCCCATGTTTTTCTCACACAGTTAGGGAGAATGAGAATCTGCTGCTGAAAAGGTACTGTTTTAATCAAGCTAAATCATATATTTATATGCTATATGTTATAACAGATAAATAATAAATTATTATATTTGCTGTGAAATTACTGGTTGGAAGTTATAACTTCAAACTTCAGTAATTTGTCCGTTAAGCCACCTGCGTGAGTGCAGTTAAAAAAATAAAAATAAAAATTAAAAATAATAATATATATACATTTAGCAGACACCCTAGAGAATAAAATAGTGGTTATTGCAACTTTTTATGTCACACGGTATTTGCACAGCAATTTTTTAAGCGCGTTTTTCTTTTAAAGAAACTGTTTCATGAATAAAAAAAAAACACTAAAGCTAGCCCAATTCTTTTGTATAATGTGAAAGATGATGTTACGCCGAGTAAATAGATACCTAACATGTCATGCTTTAAAATTGCACACACTTGTGGAATGGGGCCAAACTTCAGTACTTGTAAATCTTCATAGGAGACGCTTTAAATTTTGGTATAGTGCTAGAATTATTGTTCTCACTCTAACGATCGCGGCATATGTAACCTGTGTGTATCTGGCTCTGATACTAGCCAGTGTCTCACCAGCCACTGACCTCACCGCACGTCCCCGATAGGATCTGTAGAAGGTGGGAGGGCATCACTGGTTGTTATGACGACACGTTTTGAAGCAATTTCACCTTTGTCAAGTCTTGACAAATACGATGTGTTTCTGAGCATTTCTCCTGTGTCAAGTTTCTGAAAGCACGCCAAAACCTAATAATCTATATGTCTATGGCAAAGCATTGCTAACCCGCAGCAAATCTGTGGGTACACTGCACTGTGGCCAAAGCACAGTGAAGCAATGTAAACCCACCATTAATGTTATAGGAAACCTGGACTTCAGCTTTTAATATTTATGAAGCTTTCTTGTCACATCTACCGATCAATGATTAACGACACCAATTATATCACTACATATACTAGACATCTCATCTCAGTCACCAAAAGCCATCAACATAGATCACTTAAACAACATAAAACTATTAGAAAATCATACAAACAGGACTTTAAATGAGGTCAGTCACTATATAGAGTAAGCATAGTATTGCTTATATGGGTTCCGACAAAAAAAAAGGGGGGGGGGAGTTTTTAGGGACTGTGACTGAGAGATGTATACCAAAAAGCAGTCTTAGAAAAGAACATTTTAATACATCTTGTGAGATCATGTACAGCATACTGAATGACACAAAAAAAGAAGCATACACAGAATAGCATAAATGCAGGACATGCTAAAAACCACATATAAATATTGACGCCATGGTTCTTGGCATATCGTGGACACCATGGGCCGCTGGAAGAGCTGGATGGTGTTGGAAAATCTATAGTAAAACAATATAAAAAACATAAAATCATCTGTATGGACATCATGCATCTATGTAAGCCTGATGCGTTTCGTTGGGGTGTACCAACTCTTCAGGGGCGAATGCAATGGTGATCTATAAAGAAACATAACCATATGGTATAATATTGTAGCTGAATATAGGAATAAGTAATGGGTGTAAGGGACAAGATCGACATCCCTATAAGTACTCATGTCAACTGCATAGATGTGAACAGAGGACCAGAGCTGTTAGAAATGTCCTGAAAGGGAGCTGAGGTAGAGACACGTGGACAAGCAGGGAGCACTGTGGATTCCCCATTTTGGGTGGAACTTAGACACTCCCAGTCATTCAGTGGTCTGGTGCACCATATACCAATTGCTGCCACATGGCACATAAAGGGGAACCAGGGGCATATTTTCATATGCCTCAGGAGCACACTTGCGTTAGGCATAGATGGCACTACCCCCTCCCTCCCAGTAATTCCCAGTTTTTAATTTCCTTTGTTCCCATATAGGAGTGGAATAGCATGGGTGCATGCGTTTTATGCTAAGCTCTAAACTGTTCTTAATATAATTATATACGGATGGAGAGGTGTAAGTTACCATTCAGCAGTCTGCAAAGCCCCTTTTCAATTGAATTTTTGCAATCCATGATAGACCCAATCATGGCTTTATTATACTTTATACTCTCTTGATTCTCATGACCTACCCATATAAATATTTTTTTTTATTTCAATCCACCATATCTTGTTCCTAGTACTCTGTTCCACATGATAGGGTTTGTTTAGTGTGTGCGTGGATCTTTGGGCTGTTTGCTCGTCTGTCTCCTGGCAGTTTCGATGCGATATTGGCTCCCCCTCCCTCTCCCACCTGTTCCCTTCCTCCCCGTTTGCGGTGGATGGAGGTGGTGGTTTGGGCGGGTGCTCTCTACCGCATCGGCGCCACGTTTCTGCTCTGTGCATGCGACACCTTTTTGATGTCGCGCCACATGAGCAGGCTTTTCTTTCCAATTAGGCTGACATGGGGGAAGCACCTGAGCCTGTAAGGGAGTTTTTTTTTCCGCTCTGGCATGGATGCCTCCCCTTTCGTGATGCTGGGCGGGACACGCTTTATCAGCTGGGAGCATTTAAATTCGCCTCACTTGGTGTCTATGTGTCTCTTTGGCAACACCTTATATGCAAGCATTCACTTGTGATTTTGGTTCCCAAGTTCCATGAGAACCAAGAAGGTAAATCACCACAGGTTTCACCTATACTTTTAGCACTTTGTTCATCTTTCTCTCTGGTTCCTTTACTATCTCACCCAGGATATAATTTTCTTTTCTTTCTTCCACTTTCATACTTGGTGTTTTTTTTGAGTATCTGTTTTTTCACCTATGCTCAGTTATTCCCTTCATCTGACCTGGTGTATGGGCTTTTTACACTTCTCATTAATAATATTATACATTCAATACATACTACTGATCTTAATCCACAGAAGTGTTGGCTCACTGTCACCTACATTTGCACATTGGCCCTGGGGAATCCACAGTGCTCCCTGCTTGTCCACGTGTCTCTACCTCAGCTCCCATGCCGGACATTTCTAACAGCTCTGGTCCTCTGTTCACATCTATGTAGTTGACGTGAGTATATATAGGGATGTCCATCCTGTCCCTTACACCCATTACTTATTCCTATATTCAGCTACAATTTAATACCATATGGTTATGTTTCTTTTTCGATCACTATTGCATTCGCCCCTACAGAGTTGGTACACCCCAACGAAACGCGTCGGGTTTACAAAGATGCATAATGTCCATATAGATGATTTTATGTTTTTTATATTGTTTTACTCTAGATTTTACATCACCTTCCAGCCCTTCCAGTGGCCCATGTTGTGCAGGACTCGTCCTTACCCCATGATATGCCAAGTACCATGGTGTCAATATTTATATGTGGTTTTTAGCATGCCCTGCGTTCATGCGATTCTGTGTATGCTTCTTTTTTTGTGTCATTCAGTATGCTGTACATGATCTCACAAGGTGTATTAAAATGTTCTTTGCTAAGACTGCTTTTTGGTATACATCTCTCATTCACAGTCCCCAAAAACTCCCTCCTTTTTTTTCGGAACCCATATAAGCAATAACTGTTTTATATCCCACATGCTTACTCTATATAGTGATTGACATCATTTAAAGTCCCGCCAACCAAACCTTCTCTCTTTCTATACTCAGGAGAGGGGCATATCTCCTCAACGGGAATGCAGGCAGCAAAAAAACCTGACAGAGGTCACATGTCTTCATCACTCCTCAAAGACTTTAACATTATATAGCTTTAACTGTAAGGGTTGGGCTCAGCCCTTTCTTCTCTAAACTGGCCGCTCAGGTGTTGAATAATTGCCAGCTCCTATCTCTCCACAGTGACTCACATGTTGATGATATCCTGCTTGTCAGTCTTGCCTACTAAAGCCGTCCAGCCCAGATGATCTCTGCCTTGGTCACATCTCTAGAGACGCTCTCCTGTGTTCCTGTTAAAGACTTGCTTGGCTGACATTCCTCCTGGCTCCAGATCCTGCTTGCTGTTCTACTACGCTCATCTCTGGCTCCCTGACGTTTTGGCTTGTCTGACTATCTGTTCCGGTTCCTGAACTCTGGCTATGTTTTGACTACGTTTACTCTGTTTACCTTTTTTTTTATTAATAAACAAGTGAGATTTAACTGTACTTCTGTCTCAGTCGAATTCATGGTTTCTGACATTTAACTTATATGACCCATTTTGCCACTATTAAAATTTCCTAATAAAAGCTACACTTATCACAAGGGTTTATGGGGTTTTTCTATAGTCATAATTTATGATTAACTAGAACATATTGCCCTTCACTGGTCAATCGAGTGAAGCTGATGAGAAAAAAAGTTTTATAGGAAAATTATAGGTGCATATAGTATGATCCTCACTGGATTCTGTCTAATCCTATCTACCCCTGCACTGAACTCAATAACCAAGAGCATAGCACGGTAAAGGTACTCAAATGGTCCTGTTGGTGTGTGCTCGCTTCCATATATAAAGCCATGGTTGGGTTTCATATACTGTAAGAATAAGGTACACAAAATGGAATTCAAAGATCATGCAATCCGAATGGTTCTAATGCAATCATTTGTCAATGTGACAACGTATGGAGAGAAAGCAGTCTCACCAGATGAGTACCATCTGTAGAACAGCATTCAGACAGGTTGGAATAAGGGCTGTTTGTCTTTCATCTCTGTTGATTAAACATAGATACATTTGTGCTACACATAGTGCTTTATGGGAGAAAGGCTGCATCATGCACTGTTCTTTGGATGTACAGGATGACTGAAAAAGTGACCTACTGATGGAATGATCAGATCAGTGGTGGCCAAAATTCAATATATATAGTAGATAGATTAAATAGCCTTGCAATACCTTTAAACAGCCGTTCTCAACCTTTTTAATATGGAGGAACCCTCAAAATAATTTTCAAGTCCCAGCCAAACCGTGCTAATAATTACTATATCTACAACTCGCTGCACATCAGTATGAACAAAAGGCTGACATATAAGAATAAAAAACGAATAAGGAACGCGTTGCACTTAATATATTTTGACGAGGGCGACTCGATAAAACGTTATTTTCAATAATAATATAAATTATTATATTAAGTGTAAAAGAGATATAAAAGGTGAAAATTGTAGTGTTTACTTATATGGGTGGTCAGTGGTAAAATGCTAAAAACCAGTTGGTCTGAGTGTTTGGATAAAGGGACTGCAACACACAAATATTGGAATACACAATATCAACAAATAGATCTCCATTAAAAGGGCGTTGTTCCTTTAAATATTATGTGTTATGAAAGTGGTCAAAAATTCTTATATAACAATTCCTAAAAAATAAATAAATAATAATTAAAAGCGAAATTCATACATCAAAAATTCATATAAAGTATCAAATTAAAAAAGTGCAATAATTCATTGATTAAAATTCCACGTGTAAAGTGCAAATGCTAAAATTTAAAACAAGCATAAAGTCCAAATGTGAAATCCTCCACAGTCACACCTAAGGTGATGATAAGGATCAAATACAAGGCATCCAGTGGAGAGTCCGACCGCCAATATATACGCTGCTCATCAGATTGATTAGACCTCTTAAGGGCCATACACACGATCTGACTTTTTGACAACAAACATGCAAATGAGCTGTTTTGGAGCAACATCCGACCGTGTGTACGCTCCATCGGACAAACTTTTTCAGTTTCCATCGGACTTTTGTTGGCTGTGCGAACGGACAAACTTTCCGGCATCAAAAGTCTGATGGAGCAAAGTCCGATCGTGTGTACACAAAGCCATCGGACTTTTGTACAAACTACAGTACGCAGCCGCGAGAATGTTTCCAGCGCGATCGGATCGCGCTGGTTCTCGGCGGCAGGGTACTGTACATCTCGCGCTAGCTGCAATAGGAAAAATACATTTTCCTACTGCGGTGAGCGCGAGAGGGAATTCCCCTCTGGGGAATACCAAGCCCTTTGGTCTGGTATGGATTGTAAGGGGAACCCCCTACGCCGAAAAAACGGCGTGGGGGTCCCCCCAAAAATCCATACCAGACCCTTATCCGAGCACACAGCCTGGCCGGTCAGAAAAGGGAGTGGGGATGAGCGAGCGCCCCCCCCCTCCTGAGCCGTACCAGGCCGCATGCCCTCAACATGGGGGTGGGTGCTTTGGGGGAGGGGGCGCCTTATTAAAGGGGACTCCCGGATTCCGATAAGCGTTCCGCCCGTAGACCCCGACAACCAACGGCCAGGGTTGTCGGGAAGAGGCCCTTGTCCTCATCAACATGGGGGTGGGTGCTTTGGGGGAGGGGGCGCCCCACCCCAAAGCACCTTGTCCCCATGTTGATGAGGACAAGGGCCTCTTACCGACAACCCTGGCCGTTGGTTGTCGGGGTCTGCGGGCGGAACGCTTATCGGAATCCGGGAGTCCCCTTTAATAAGGGGGCCCCCAGGTCCTGGCCCCCCCTATGTGAATGAGTATGGGGTACATCGTACCCCTACCCATTCACCTAGGGAAAAAAGTGTCAATAAAAAAACACACTACACAGGTTTTTTAAGTAATTTATTAGGCAGCTCCAGGATCTTCTTCCGACTTCGGGGGTCCTCTTCCAAATTCGGGGTCTTCTTCCAACTTCAGGGGTCTTCTTCCGACTTCTGGGGTCTTCTTCCGACTTCTGGGGTCTTCTTCCGACTTCGGGGGTCCTCTTCGGACTTCGGGGGTCTCTCCGGCATCTTCTGCCGGTGTCCGCATCTTCTGCCGGCTCCACCGCTATCTTCTGGCGCTCTTTTGCCAGCGCCAGAAGATAGCGGTGGAGCCGGCAGAAGATGCGGACACCGGGAGAAGACGCCGGAGAGACCCCCGAAGTCCGAAGAGGACCCCTGAAGTCGGAAGAAGACCCCGGAGCTGCCTAATAAATTACTTTAAAAACCTGTGTACTGTGTTTTTTTTTTTTTTTCCAAATAACATTTTATTGTAATATTTGTATTACAAGCATACATAATATGTTGAGAATGACAAGAGAAAAGAAGGAACATATAGCGGTGTACATATATACAGCAAGTTCTCTCATTTTTCCCTGTTAAGTTACTCAAAATTGTGCGAGTCAATAGAATACTTGGGGTGTAGAAAAATAGAAAGAAAGAAAAGAAAATGAAGGAAGGGGAGGGGGGAGGGAGGGGGGAGGGGATTGTTGATGGTAGGGACTTATGTACTTATCATGGTGGATCCTCTCGAAGATGCCACAGCTCCCATACTTTGTCATGTGCTTCCAGCCTGTCCTGGATCCTGGCCGTCATCTTCTCCATCAACTCCACATCCTTGATTCTGGCGTATAAAGCTTCAGAAGTGGGGGGGAGGGTTTTTTTCCAGTGCAGGGCGATGAGACATCGTGCTGCTGTGAGTATGTGGCGCATTAATTTTTTGCTGGGTGTGGGGATTTTTAGTCGCTGGACTCCCAAGAGGAATGACTTGGGGGTCATGGGGATCTGTACCTCTAAAAGACTTGCCAGCAGCTGCTGGACCTCAGCCCAGAAAGGGGTAATCAGTGGGCAGTTCCAAAAAAGGTGAAGGAGGGTCCCTCTTTCTTTTTGACACCGCCAACAGCGATCAGAGCTAGAAGGGTATATGGTGTGAAGGATGTCTGGAGTCATATACCAGTAGAGGAGGAGTTTATAGGCGTTTTCCTTGTAAAGAGTACATAGGGAACTTTTGGCTGCCTGCGTCCATATCGTCTGCCATTCCTCCAAAGGGAGTTCCTCTTCGAGGGCTTTTTCCCATTTGATCATATATGCATGTTTACCTTTAGTTTCCAGGGGATAGGCATTTATTATTTTGTACATATCGGAGATTAAGCCCTTTTGGGCCGTGCCTCCCAGGATTATGTTTTCAAAAGATGTTGGTGTGGAGAATTGTAGGTCAGGCGATATGGACAAGGCGTAGTGGCGTATCTGCAGGTAACTGTAGAAAACTTGATGTGGCAGGCCATGTTTAGTCTGAAGATCAGCGAAGGACAGTAGCCTACGGGATCTAGGATCTACTAAGTGTCCATAGTGAAAAAGGTTCCTTGACGACCATGGGTGAGACATCTGGTGGGTGAGGCTATCTGGAATTTTGGGGTTGCATATGAAGGACGTTAGTACTGATTTTTCTGAGGACAATTCATGTAAGCGGGATAGTTTAATCCATAATTGACGAAGCTGGGACATAGTTCCCAGTAAGCGCTCCGGAGGGACGTCTGCCCTCGTGTTCCATAGTAAGCTATTTGGGTGGATGGGGGCTAGCCATATCTTTTCAATTTCCGTCCATCTGTTGTAGGACTTTTGAGTGAACCACGAGGTTATTGCTCGTAGTTGGGCGGCTTGGTGATATTTAATAAGGTTGGGGAAGGCTAGGCCTCCATCTGAGCGCGCTGACATCATTACCGACTGGGGGATTCTATGACGTTTATAATTCCAGGTGAATTTAAAGAGGTCCGATTGGAGTTTTTTCAGATGATTGCGGGGGACTGGGATTGGTAATGTTTGGAAAAGGTAGAGTAATTTCGGGAGGATTGTCATCTTAATCGATGCAATCCGGCCTAAGAGGGAGATATGGTGTTTCTTCCAGGTTGCGAGCAGGGTTCTGATGGAACGGAAAAGGGGAGGAAAGTTTTCCTGGTATAGAGTGTTAAATTGTGTGGTGATGTGTACCCCCAAGTACTTCAATGATGTGGCTTTCCACTGGTATGTGAAATTTGTCTTTAGATGTGCTATTTCCGTTTCCGAAATATTAATTGGAAGGGCCTCTGACTTGGAGGTATTAATTTTATAGCCCGATAGGGCTCCGTATTTGTCGAGTTCTGCGTGTAAATTTGGAAGGGAAATTCTGGGTTGGGTCAGGGTGAGAATCACGTCATCAGCGAATAATGAGATCTTAAACTCCCGGCCCCTGACTGAGATTCCACGAATATCCCGGTTGCCTCGAATAGAGGCCGCCAGGGGTTCGACACAAAGTGCGAATAGTAGGGGTGATAGTGGGCAACCTTGACGGGTTCCGTTTGTTATGGAGAAGGTGGGGGAAAGGGCAAAAGGAGTCCTAACCTGTGATGAGGGGTTGGAATAGAGGTGTTTTATGGCTCTCAGGAATGGTCCCTGGAAGCCTATATGTTGTAATGTGGCGAACAGGAAGGGCCACCCAAGTCGGTCAAAGGCCTTTTCGGCGTCCAGGCTAAGTAGCAAAGACGCCGTTTTCTCCCTGTTCGCCACATCAACCAGGTCGATCACCTTCCTGGTATTATCCCCTGCCTGCCTAAGGGGGACAAAGCCTACCTGGTCTTTATGAATTAGAGATGGGAGGATCATGTTCAGTCGGATAGATAGTAGTTTAGTAAAGATTTTTAGGTCTGAGTTCAGTAGGGCGATGGGTCTATAGTTAGCACATAGGGTAGGGTCTTTGTCTGGTTTGGGGATTAGAGTGATAAACGATCGTTGCATATCTAATGGGATGGGAGAGTCTCGGAAAAAGGCGTTGAAAAGTTTACACATATGTGGTAGGAGAATGGGAAGGTAGGCCTTATAATATTCATAAGGTAATCCGTCCGGTCCTGGGGCTTTGTGGGACGGGAGGGTCTTGATGGTCTGTTCTATCTCCTCCTCGGTGATCGGCATGTTTAGGGTTGTCAAGTCAGGGGTTTGGAGCTGTGAGACTCCACTCTGCGTAAGATAAAGTTGCATGCACTGGAGAAGGTCTGGGGAAGTGGGGTTGCTGGGAATATTAGGGTTATTGTAGAGGTCCTGGTAGTAGTCTGCGAAAGTATCTGCAATGTCTTTGGGGTGAGTCAATAGGGATCCTAGTTTATTCTTGATTTGGTGTGGTGTGGACATGTGGGTATTGTCTCTTAGTTTCTTCGCTAGTAGGGAATGTGCCTTGTTGCCTTTGTCATAATACATTTGTCTTAGTCTAAGGATGGCTTTTTCTACCCGCCCCATGGCTAGGTCACTCAGAGTAGTTCGCAGGTGTATAATTTTTTTGAGAAGGGTTAGGGTGGGGGACCTTTGCAGTTGGGCCTCTAGGGCTCTGAGCTCTTTTTCAGTTTGAAGTTTAGTGGCCAGGGCATCTTTTTTCATAGCTGATGATAGTGCCATGCATCTGCCTCGTATTACGGCCTTGTGGGCTTCCCACAGTGTGGGGGGGGACACATCAGGGGTGTTATTTTCGGCAAAGTAGTATTTTAAAGTAGTTGTTAATTCCGTTGTCGATGGGAGGTGTTGGAGGAGGAATGTGTTCATTTTCCAGTTGTAGGGCTTACGGTTGTTGGAACCTAGTTCCAGCTTGAGTAAAATGGGTGCATGGTCAGACCATGAGATTGGTAGTATCTGTGCTTCTCGTGTAATTCTGAGTGTGGAGTTGTTTACAAAAAAATAATCGATGCGCGAATGTGTTTGGTGGGGGGCTGAATAAAACGTATACTGTCGATCGCCAGGGTGGAGCGCCCTCCAGGCATCGAAGAGAGCATATCGTCTGGTGAGCTTGCGGAAGAGCTTCGAGTCTCGTAGGGCTCGAGCTGGGGTCGCCCTGGGGCTCACCACCTGACGATCCACAGTTGTTGAGTGTGTTAGATTAAAGTCGCCCCCCACCACCAAGAACTCGTGCTCAGATTTAAAGAGGCGAGTCAGTACTTTAGATAGAAAGTTATACTGTTTAATATTGGGAGCATAGAGGGTGCAGAGGGTAATTACCTGGTTTTGCCACTGTCCACGAAGGATGAGAAAGTGGCCGTGTGGGTCGCTGTATTGGGCCGTGTACTTAAAGGGAGACCCTTTTTTGATGAGAATAGCAACCCCTGCTCGTTTATGTGGACCTGAGGAGTGATATATTTGGGGGAAGTATTTGGAAGCGAATGTAAATGAGCCCCCCTTGTCAAAGTGTGTTTCCTGGACAAAGATAATGTCTGCTCCCGATTGTCTGAACTCTTTGTGTCAGATGTCTCTTTTTATTGGAGTTTAGGCCGTGAACGTTTAGAGATAGAATCTTAGCCATGGTGTCAAATTAGGGGAGAAAAACGCCTTACCTGATGTGGAGAAGATTTTCTGAAGATTATGGGGTGGCTGTGTGCATGCATCGAGAGAAGAGCCGGGCAGGTTCTGTAGAATACACGGTGGGTTCCCTGGTGATGGGTGGGCAGGGGAGGGGAAGAAAGATGAGAGGGGGGATAAGAGAAGAAGAGGAAGGAAAAGACTGTAGTTAGTGCATATTAAACATGTGCATAATCGATCAACTGTTAACATATGACCTTGGGAGGCTAAGAAGCCTAGGTCGAAACGGGATTCCCGGGATCCCCCCAACAAAGGTCCGGAAGGGCCGGTCGGGTGGATGCAGGGGAGCCCTAATTTGGTCATAAAGAACATAAATTGTAAAATGGTTATAACTGCTAACATTTAACCAGGAGGGGGTGAATAGAGGTGATACCTCCTACTCTCTCTAGTCTCCTCAGAGACATGCCCGTATAGTAAACTAGAATGCAAAGCTGGGGCGCAAAATGAGGGGGGACTAAATATACTATACTGTCCAGGGCTGAGTCACCAGCAGCGTCTGGTGATCGAGTGAACTTTCCACAGGTGTCTTGAGTGCCTCGTCAGTGCAGCTGGAGTCAGCCATTTCTGTGTTTGGTGCTCTTGCGGGGCGCCTCTTTGTTTCGGGGTCTGTTAGATGAAGAGACCTTCTGCCAGGTTGTAGGTGGCGTGGGTGGTGTGGTGACTAAATCCCATTCTGGAAGACGGGGGACGGATATTCCCACTGTGTCGCAGAAGGCTTGTAGGTCTTCTGGGTATCTCAGGATGGCAGTTTTGCCTTGGTTTTTAGCTGTGAGGCTGAAGGGGAATCCCCAGCGGTAGGGGATATCTTCCTCTTGTAGCGTGCGCAGTAGTGGTTGAAGGAGTCTTCGTTTTTGAAGTGTGATCCATGAGAGATCCGGATACAACTGTACCTGAGCATCTTTGTAGGTCACTTTGCGCGCTAGGCGTGCCTGCCGCATAATGTCCTCTTTCAGGGGGTAGGAGTTAATCCTACATATAATGTCTCTCGGTTGTGAAGTGGCGTTTTTGGGGCGTAGGGCTCGGTGGGCTCTGTCCATTTCTATGAACTTAGTAGTGGGCTCTCCCAGAAGGTTGTTAAACACATCTTGTAGGGTATGTTGTATATCTTCTGGCCCGTCAACTTCTGGGATTCCTCTCACTCGTATGTTGTTCCTGCGTCCTCTATTGTCCAGATCTTCCACGTGTCGTTGCATATCTCTTAACATAGTATGGTGGTCTGCTCCCTGGAGTTGTGTTCTGTGGACTGCTAGCTTGGTCTCTTGAATTTCTTCTTCAGCCATTTCCACTCTATCGGCTAAGTGTTTAAGGCCCGATTGGAGCACTTGTATTTCCGAGCGACACGTGGACTTCACATCTTCTATCAATTGTCTAAAGTCCTCTTTAGTGGGGATCGCCTGCAAGTATGCTTGCCACTGTGGGGGTGCTTGTTGGGGGTAATCTGGTGGTGCCGGCCGTTGAGCTGGAGGTGTGCGGGGAGGCAGAGGTTGAGGGCCGGGGATATTAAGGCCTAGATTCTGATGCGCTGTTCCCGGTGGAAAGTCCCAGGGATCACTCCAAGATGGGGTCTGAGAAGTTGGGGTAGTCCCTATTGCGGGCCTCCTCTGGGCATGGGGGTCAGGTAAGCTCACTTTTTGAGCGTAGGTGGCCTGAGGCGCTGATCTTTCTCTGGGTGGATTGAGTGTCTGTGAGAGGGCCAGTCTTTGGGTCTTCAATGGCGGTGAGTTAAGCCCTGCGTGATTGGGGGATGTTGGTCTCATTGCAGGCTCTGGCGTGGTCTGTGTAGCTGGATGCACGGGATCCGGTAGGGCCGGGAAGTCCATAGAAAAGTCTGAGGAGGTAGGGGAATCTGGCTCAGTGCCATGGATGCAGGGATCCGATGCCGTTCTCAGCAAGCGGGGGAACGCTTCTGAGCACTGTGTGTATTGCTGAGTGGGAGGGCCCGTCATGGCGCCCTGCAGGCCTTGTGGAACTGCGTCCTGGGAGGGGGATCTGGAGGGAGGACTCACCGCTCCTGGAGTAAGGGATCCAGTGTTACTGCCCCTCGGAGCCGGACCGACATCCGCGGGTTTTCTCTGCGGTGGATGGGGCGATGGAGGGGTCCGGGCGGGACTCCTGGAGTAAGCCGCGGGAGTGTCCGGCGCCATTTTGGCCGCTCCTGTCTGTGGCATGTCCGTCGGCGGGAAGTAGGACCGGAGGTCTACGGAGGATCCTGGCGGGGGTAAGGATGATCCCCTGGCTGCTGTGGATCTGGTGGTTCGGGATCTGCCCATGAAAAAGCGGTGTGATGTCCCCTTTGCGCTGTTTTATCTCGGGCTTAGAGAGAGCAGGTGAATCAGGCTGCCATCCAGAGCGGCTTCCGGTCACGCCCCCCGTACTGTGTTTTTTTATTGACACTTTTTTCCCTAGGTGAATGGGTAAGGGTACGATGTACCCCATACTCATTCACATAGGGTGGGGGGCCGGGATCTGGGGGCCCCCTTATTAAAGGGGGCTCCCGGGTTCCGATAAGCTCCCCGCCCGCAGACCCCGACAACCAACAACCAGGGTTGTCGGGAAGAGGCCCTTGTCCTCATCAACATGGGGACAAGGTGCTTTGGGGTGGGGGGGCCACAGGGCGCCCCCTTCCCCCAAAGCACCCACCCCCCATGTTGAGGGCATGCGGCCTGGTACGGCTCAGGAGGGGGGGACGCTCGCTCGTCCCCACCCCCTTTCCTGACCGGCCGGGCTGCGTGCTCGGATAAGGGTCTGGTATGGAGTGGGGGGGACCCCCACGCCATTTTTTCGGCGTAGGGGTTTCCTCTTAATATCCATACCAGACCTAAGGGACTGGTATGCCCCTGGAGGGGAAACCATGCCGGTTTTTTATTTAAAATTTGGCGTGGAGTTCCCCCTCAAGATTGATACCAAACACAGTGCCTGGCATTGGCGGGGATCCAAGTCGGATCCCCGCACCAGTGTCAACCCGGCTCGCAAGGTGTCAATCTCGCCAATAAAAGTGGCGAGATTGACACAATATCAGACAACAATACAGAAGTTGACCAAAGGGTGGTGGTAAAGAGCTGAAAAACCACGTGATATGGTGAACGTTGGCTGGAAAAGTCCCGTCGTCTGTATTCAAGACAAACTTCTGGCCAACTCCCTTTGTACAAAAATCCAAGGGAAAGTTTGTACAAAGTCCTATCGTGTGTATGGGGCTTTAGTTATAGGAGATAGATCTAGTGTGGATATATAACAAGGCAACTGGAGGCTGGAATCAATCACATAGCTCCAACTCTAAACTATGTCCCTTTCTAACCAATGAAACCACAAAGCTCCTAATTCACTCCCTGGTTATCTCTCGCCTTGACTACTGCAACTCCCTCCTCATTGGCTTCCCTTCAAATAGACTATCCCCCCTTCAGTCCATCATGAATGCTGCTGCCAGACTCATCCACCGTACAAACCGCTCAGTGTTTGCTACCCCTCTCTGCCAATCCCTCCATTGGCTACCACTCACCCAACAAATTAAATTCAAAATACTAACAATAAGTTACAAAGCCATCCACAACTTTGCCCCCAGCTACATCACTAACCTAGTCTCAAAATACCAACCTAATTGCCATCTCCGTTCCTCCCAAGACCTCCTGCTCTCTAGCTCCTTCATCACCTCCTCCCATATCTGCCTCCAGGACTTCTTCCGAGCCTCACCCATCCTCTGGAATTCCCTACCCCAATCTGTCAGACTGTTTCCAGTCACACAGGTGTGAATGGGGCTTAAATGCTTGTTTTTATTTAGAGCCATGATGGTGAACCTTGGCACCCCAGATGTTTTGGAACTACATTTCCCATGATGCTCAACTACACTGCAGAGTGCATGAGTATCATGGGAAATGTAGTCCCAAAACATCTGGGATGCCAAGGTTCGCCATCACTGATCTAGAGGGTAAAAAAAATAGGTAAAATACCTTTTATTGCTCACTCTGTGTACAACCGCCCCCTGAAGCCTCTCCTATTTTATGCTCAACTAGTTACAGCTATCTAACATCATCACATAAAATACAGGCCCACCCGTGTCCCATGAGCATTGAAAAGCGGAGAAGAACACCAGCTGCTGGAGAAGCAAGGAACAGTGTAAGCATAGAGCTTAACTCTAATTCCCCTTAACAAAATGAGCATTTAACCTTTGCAGTGTGTGTGTGTGTGTGTGTGTGTGTGTGTGGGGGGGGGGGGGTAGTTTAGCTTTAAAACAAAGTTAGTATAGCCTTGAAGGCCTTAAATGTTTTTTCTATATGTCTAGTCACTAATATTGCTTGTAGCTTGTAGCTTACTATTTACTATTTCTTGTTCTGTGTGTAGGTGACAATCTTGATAGAGGAGTAGGCTTTGCTCCCACATGTCAGAGCTGCCCCTGATGACTGGTGTCTTGTGGGGTAATATTTAAAAGAGTAACTCCCCTTTTATTGAGAAAAAAAAACATTTCCCTCTGGGTGATCTGTGTACATTGCAAGGATTTTAACAAACTTGGTTGCAGATTCCTAACTTTAGTTATTCTGAAAAAAATAGCTGTTTGTGTCCATGTGCAAAATGAATGTGAATGGGAGTGATTTTAAAATGATCAATCAACTGCTGCACTGGCAGAGTTCTAATAAGGAAAGTTGCAGGATCTGCATTCCTTGATTTGCATGATTTCCCTTTGGGAGTTTCTCACCAAATGCCTTTTTTATTGCAGGGGATGCCCAAAATCTGACTTGTATCTTACTGCAGACTTCTGGAAAAATCAATAAGCCAGTCACAGAAGCATAAAATTACATTGCTAGGGGCATTCTGTATACCATCTGTATACAGAATGCCTCCAGGTAGCCATATTGCATTTTACAGAAAAATACAGTGCTAATTTTTAATATAAATTAAAGTGGTTGTAAACTCTCTCCTTTACCCAGTGAAGTGAACAGCCTCAGATGATACACAGGGGTGAAACAAATCCCCCTACATATGTTTTACATGCATATCTGCTGTCTTCAGCTTTCTATATACTTTAGAATTCTTACATTGTGTTAGAATTTTTACTTCCTCATTCTGCAGTAGGAGATTTGTCTGGGCTTACACTGTGTAACAGCTGATTGGAGGAAAGGCACACCCCCTCCACATAGGCAGAAGAATGAAGATACTTTCAGAGCTCTGCGGTGAGGGGACAAGCTCTCTGCTAATCTATTTAAAGCACCCACCCCGACACAAATCTCAGGTTGGTTTTATCTCGGTTGTCAGAAAACTTGTCAGAAGTTATCATGCTGATAACATTAGAACAAAACAGCAGAAAGACACGGGACTATGGAGAGAGATAAGTAAACACTACAGATATATGTGCCTAGGTCAAATTTCATGAATCAGGTTTACATCCACTTTATTTATTATTTTTAATAATATTCTATTACATCATGACTTGTGTCACAATTGTATATGCTATATTTATTTATTTGCTATCTTTTTTTTCTCTACGAAAGTCTAGTTACCCTTCAACCACTTCCAGACTGCCTGCCGTGCGTTATACGTCGGTACTTTGACGTTGAATACCGTTGTTAAGGCAGCAAATATCTGCCATAACCCGGTATTTTCTGAAATGGTGGGCTGTTTGGTTCAAAATAAAAGTGGTCTCTGCGGCGGATTCACTGCGTGATCACTTTTATCAGCGGCGGGAGAGGTGCCCACCCCTCTCCTGCCGCGTTAGTTGTCTCTGCCGCTTACTGGAGCCGTCAGTAGCAGCGGAGACGATCTGATCCTTTCCCCTCAGAGGCACCAAGTCAAGTGAGGGATTGATGGCCCCCCACTCTACTCAATGCCATTGGATGACGGAAGCGACGTTGAACGTCACTTCCGCCCCACTAGCCTTAAAAGGACATTTTTTTTTAATTGAAAAAAAAGACATTGTTTGTGTGAATTTTTTTTTTGCATTTAAGCGTAAACATGAGATCTGAGGTCTTTTTGACCCCAGATACCACATTAAAGAGGTCCTGTCATGCTTTTTTTCTGTTACAAGGGATGTTTACATTCCTTGTAATAGGAATAAAAGTGATCCAATTTTTTTCTTAAAGGGACAGTGTAAAAATAAAAAGTAAAATAAATAAGAAAAAAAATGTAAAGCGCCTGATCCCGCCGTGCTTGTGCGCAGAAGCGGACGCATACGTAAGTCGTGCCCGCATATGTAAAAGGTGTGTAAACCACACATGTGAATGTATCGTCGCGATCGCTAGAGCGAGAGCAATAGTTCTTACGAAAGACCTCCTCTGTAACTCAAAACTGGTAACTTGTAGAAATTTTTAAACATCGCCCATTGAGATTTTTAAGTGTCAAAGTTTGTCACCATTTCACGAGCGGGTGCAATTTTTGAAGCATGACATGTTGGGTATCAATTTTTCTCGGCGTAATATCTTTCACAATATAAAAAAAATTGGGTTAACTTTACTGTTTTCTTATTATTTAATTCAAAAAAGTGTATTTTTTCCCAAAAAAATTACATTTGTAAGACCGCTGTGCAAATATGGTGTGACCTAAAGTATTGCCACGATCACCATTTTATTCTCTAGGGTGTCTGAAAAAAAAATACTGTTTGGGGGTTCTAAATAATTTTCTAGCCCAAAAAAATTATTTGAATTTGTAAACAACAAGTTTGAAAAATAGGCTTGGTCCTTAAGTGGTTAAAGTTAACAGTAACTAAAGGCAAGACCCCTTTTTTTCTTTTTTAGTTTCAGGTAGAGTCGAGAGGGATTAAAATATCTGTCAGGCCTTTATTGTTGTCTGTGCCTCCGTTAGGGAGATTGACAGCGGTTATAGCCTTCCCTTAAGCTATCCAAAATGACTACTACCACTTGCTGACCACCTAACTGGAAATATATGTCATGATTTTACAGTAAAATACCGGGATTATGGCTGCAGTTAGATGCCATAACCCCAGGATTAAAATTTTCAGCAGCAGCCAATCTTTCGTCTAAAAGTGATCTGAGCTGCTGATTAGCTGCTGGATCACCTTTAGATGTGGCGGGAGGGGTTGCTGCTTTTCACTGGTTCTCTGGCTTACCTGGCTGATCGGGAAGCCTGGGAACCATCTGATGGTTGCGGCAGCTGGCCAAGGAGATTGGCAGAGGAAAGATGGCCTCCGCTCATCTCTATGACCTAGGGGGCCCGGAGTGAAATAACTTCCGGTTCACAGCCGATGTAAACAAGGCCATTTTTTTTTTTTGGAAAGCATTAGATCAATCTTTTTTATTTTTTTTATTTGATGCTTTCCACCGTAGAGGCGAGATGTGGGGTTTTATTGACCCCACATCTCTCCATAAAGAGGCCATGCTTTATTGTTATCACAAGTTTACATTTCTTGTTTACATTTCTTTTTGAAGGGACAGTGTAAAAAGAAAAAAGGAAAAAAATAAATAATAACATTTTTTAATGCACCCCAAGCCCCCCTGGATAACGTGCAGTGGTGGAGTCACACCCGCATATGTAAACAGTGTTCATATCACGCAACATAAACTGGTAACCTGTAAAAGTGTTTAAAGCATCACCTCTGGAGATTTTTAAGTACTGTAGTTAGGCGCCATTCTTTGAGCGTGTGCAATTTTAAAGCATGACATGTTAGGTATCTATTTACATCATCTTTCATGTTTTACAAAAAAAAGTGGGTTATATATTGGTTTTTTTTGTATTACTTCTAAAAAAAATTGCCTTTGAAAAGCTGCTATGCAAATACTGTGTGACATAAATTATTGCGAGAACCGCCATTTTATTTTCTAGTGCCTCCCAAATAATGTTTGGGGGTTCTAAGTCATTTTCTAGCAAAAAAATACAGATTTTTAAACAAAAAGTGTCAGAATAAGCCTGGTCCTTAAGTGGTTAAGAAGCAGTAAGTAAGGTGGAAGAAGCACAGACCTACAGTATGATTGAAGCAGAAGCATCAAGATGCTTCCACTGCAGATCTTTGGATACAGTTTTCTCTCCAGCAAGGAGAACCGTGAATAACACAATAGTAATATCACCAAATTTTACTCTAAATCTTGTGAGACTAGAAAAGGCTTAAGGCATAAGGGTGCCACTCAAGGCCCTTGTAGGTCCTAATACGCTGTCAGTCGCTAGGGGTGGGAGAGCAGGGAAAGAGCTCATCTCAGCTCCGTGAATATCAGTGAAAAAAAGAAGAAAATCCAAAATGCTGCACATCACACAGAACCCATGTATCAGAGGTAAGAGCAGCCTCAGTTCAGATTGAGAAGCCTGGGAACTGGGCAAGAATTTTCTTAACTTTAGTAACCTCTTAATTTTCAATATGGAGATTACCATGCAAAAAAAAAAAACGGATGACCATTCGTCCGATAACCTCATTGTGTGTACTAGGCTTTCGTTTCTATATGGGTTCAGTAGACGTCAGAGGCACAGATGCTCTCACACTGCAGATGTACAGATAAGAGGCTGAAGGCAGAAGAGTGCCTAGGCATATGAAGTGCACTGCTATTTTTCAGGAGGAATTTTAAAAAGCAGCCGACATGTTCATGTTAAAGCTTAGGCACAATTAACTCCATAAATAATTCCAGATGTTCCCTATAAGAACTTTGAGTTCAGAGTTACTATAAGTAGTGATGCCTCTGGTTTTCTTTAAAGTCTGTTCTTTGAAAACTCGCTGGGGTTTACACAATGGTTAGAGACCTTTGCAATCATAGTACATGCAGGTTTCCCTGTTATCCTCTATTTAGGAAAAGGCTACTAAATATTGTTTGCTCTATTTAAATCAACAGGCATGTCCTATATTTTGTAAGAAGGACAAAAGAACAGCACCCTCTAAGTGCAGCAAGTAAACAGTTTAATTCTTAACAATAGATATGAATACACTCACAAGGGATCAGTGGGTACAGGCATAAAGTACGTTTCATCCGCTCTGGCTTCCGAGTGAATGTTGGTGTCAATGGCTTGGGTGTTTGGTCCGTGATCTGGCCATCCTCCGGCCGCACTGTTGGTTCACAGCGCTTACGGATGGCTGGAACAACGATCAGCGGTGCACACAGGCGGCGTCACTTCCGGCTCAGGTCAGCGGGCGGTGCTTTGCGTTCGGAGCATGCGTGCTCCTTCCTGAGGCTTCAGTCCTATATTTTGGTTTGTTCAGGACAAAAACAAGCTCATGGTTTCCAACTTTATGCCTTAATTGAGAATGGGCAGCATATACCACAACATCTTTGCATTGATTTAGCAGACTGAATAAGGTTTTCCAAATCTCTTCTTGTCTACGGTACCTACAGATAATCTTTATTTACATTTACAGACTCTAAAACATAGATTATAGCCTTGGCACCCAACCTGTGGCCATTTGGTATTTGCTGTGTGGCCCTTTGCACATCTAAGAAGTGGAAAAACAGATTTGCAAATGGGCTGTGATAGCAGTGATCTCTAGCAGTCCTATTTATTATGCCCTCAGCTTCCTACTGTCTCCTGCAGCAGGATTCCAGTCTCCAACAATAATTGTAGCACGTCTGCAGTCTATGAGTACGTGAGCCCAGGTAAGTCTATGGTAATGCATGAAAATGCATGTATGACATGTTTTACATGAGTTTTTATGTGTATTCAGCCTCTTGTAATAAGCCTAAATAGTATATCACCTGCCAACATGATGCATTAAAATGCTATAAAAAAATCTGCATTAACACATGTGCAAAATGTGCATCAATATGCATTGAAAAATGCATTAATTGCATGCAAAATGAAAAGCAAAGGTGTGAAACTTGCCTAATAGTTCTGCTCTGATGGCAGGATGGTAAAAGGGAACAACAGGACATATACCTATTCCTGTGAGTTTTTTTCTATACATTCATTAATGATTTTGTGGATGTGAAGCATATCGCAGACAGATCTAGAAAAAAATGACAAACGTGCCCAGTTCCTGTTGAGAATGTATAGTTATTCACCCATTAAGGACACCATAGCAAGTTAAGTGAAATATGTTTTGAGCAAAAGGAAGCTAGAAAAGGTCTTATGCCGCGTACACACGGTCGGACTTTTCAGGACTTTTCAGACAGACTTTCGACGGACTTTGGGCGGACTTTCAACGGACTTTCTAACGACCGGACTTGCCTACACACGATCACACAAAAGTCAGACGGATTCGTACGTGATAACGTACACCGGACTAAAATAAGGAAGTTGATAGCCAGTAGCCAATAGCTGCCCTAGCGTGGGTTTTTGTCTGTCGGACTAGCATACAGACGAGCAGAATTCTGGGTCCGGCGGAGTTACGACGTAAAGATTTGAAGCATGTTCCAAATCTAAAGTCCGTCAGATTTGCGACTGAAAAAGTCCGCTGAAGGTCCGGTGAAGCCCACACACAATCGGATTGTTCGCCGGATTTGGTCCGTCTGCATCCATCAGACAAGTCCGGCCGAAAAGTCCTACCGTGTGTACGCGGCATTAGAAATACTGATTAACAAGCTTAGCGGCACCAGGTTAGTTTAGTTTAAAAACAAGTGTTTGAAGTGGTTACATTTTGAAATATAATTAAACCTGTATAATCTTACAAATTAATTATTTTTTTAATCCAAATGATGACTTTTCAAAGAGCAAGCAGCATCAATTTCTTCTGTAGAAATCAATTTTTTCCCATTAGTTTAGGAAGGGGTTCTTTACAGTAAAAGGAGTTATGCAAAACACAGTACTGTAATGTAAAAAAAATATTTTCTTGCATCTAATAAAATCCAAGAATATGCACATACTCATAAACATGCCAGTAGTCCTTTAACTGTTGACATACAAAGCACAAATCCAGCTATATATCTGATATCCTTGATGTTCTATGAATAAGACTTCAGTGTCTGAGGATCGACATAGCAGATATTGTGTATAACATAGGAACTAAACAAAAATCACACCATTAGGGCCAATAGCAACATAATGTACATAATATACAGTAGGTGAAAGATAACGTACAATAAAAGACACTCAACTCCTAATGTGTTTCCACGCCCACCTAAAAAAAAAATAAAACATATTAGAACAGGCAGACTCCAGCAATAAGGGGAACTGCATGGATGTGGTCTGAATGCTGTAATTGCATCTTTTACAGCCCTTGCCACTTTCTTCTGGAGGGCACTGTGTGGTAAGTGTTTGGATAGAGCAGAAACACTCCTACCCCCTTCTCTCCACCTCCATATGGGCAATATCAATGTGTGCCATGGAGCAACAGAAGCCCCAGCAATCTGTTATTGGGTCTCCTGTGCAAGTCCAAATTGTGCCTTTTTAAACAGAATAGAATAAACATGTAAAAGTAAAATGCTATGCTTGTTATAATGCAGGGGAGTCTTCTGTATAACATAAGATGAAATCTGATAGTGATTTGTACTCATGTTCTGTACAATATCCCAGGGCATATTGGCATCAACAGACAAACACAAGTAAACCATTGAAAACATGTATTGCTTTCTCTCTATGGCATAACATTTAAGTATGCAGTAAATAACCATAATAATAGTTAACTTACAATATTATTATTGAGTTTGTCATTAATCAGTGTCTTGAAAAATACCCATGAATGACAATTTTAAATAGTTCACAACCTAGCTTTTATAGTACATTTACAGCTATGGTAATTAACTTAAAGGATGTGTGTATTTTCACACATAACATACATATACTTCTTACAACTCTCCCAACCTTACACAGTACATACACATAGCACCCCCTTTGACCCTAGAGGCAGTTGGAGACCCCCAGCAATCTGACATTTCACCTCAGGGTGGGATTCTTTACTATTTGTGGAGTATGAAGAATTAGGTGGCAGTCACCTTTCAAAGGGTTAACAGAGTTTGTTTAATCTGGAAAAACCCTGTAAGTGATCGATCAGGGTGCAGGATATCCATAAAGAACTACACCATTACTGTCAAATTCTGTATTCTGTAATCTGTATTCTTCTAACTGTAGAGACGTTGCAGCACATGTACCCCTTGGATGAGCCACTAGACTTTCTGCCATGTCCTACCAACTTCTCTGGACACATTTCCAGCAGATGGAGTTCCTGCTTGGTGCTGTATTCCAAGTTGCAGCTTCACTCATCTGGGTAAGTCCCTCCAGGAAAGCAGTGCAAGCTTACAGGCCCTGCATTCAGGCCTTCCTTCTTGAAACACATGTCCTCCTCAGTCAGCAAGCCTGAGAGGTTAAAAAGACATCTGAACACACCTCCTACATAGTTGCCAACTGTCCCGGATTTCCCGGGACATTCCCGGGATTTAGACTCCATTCCCAAATTTGTTGTGTCCCGGTAAATGTCCCAAGAAATCCGGTTCTTCACGGATTTTCGCCGCCGCCACTAGAGGTCCGCGGCCGGCGCAGACATTGTCTGCGCCGGCCGCCATTTTAAAGAAGATCAGGAAGATGGCTGGGGGGGCTAGACGGAGCTCCTGCGTCACCGCCCACCCTCCGCCCCGCTCCACCTACCCTCCGCCCCGCTGCCAGACTGTTATGGAAAGGGGCAGGGGTTCTAGCCATGCGGCCGGCGGAGGGAGACAGTATACACTGTCTACTACACTAGGACACCTGAGGTAGGGGGGGGCGCACCGCTGTGGGAATCTGATGTAAGGGGGGCTCCACTGGGGACACCTGATGTGAGGAGGGGCTCCACTGGGGACACCTGATGTGAGGGGGGCTCCGCCGGGGACACCTGATGTGAGGGGGGGCTCCACTGGGGACACCTAATGTGAGGGGGGCTCCACTGGGGACACCTGATGTGAGGGGGGGCTCTGCCAAGGACTCCTGATGTGAGGGGGGGCTCCGCTGGAAACACCTGATGTGAGGGGGGCTCCGCCGGGGACACCTGATGTGAGGGGGGCTCCGCCGGGGACTCCTGATGTGAAGGGGCTCCGCTGGGGACTCCTGATGTGAGGGGGGGCTCCGCTGGGGACACCTGATGTGAGGGGGGCTCCGCTGGGGACACCTGATGTGAGGGGGGCTCCGCTGGGGACTCCTGATGTGAGGGGGGATCCGCTGGGGACTCCTGATGTGAGGGGGGGCTCCGCTGGGGACTCCTGATGTGAGGCGGGGCTCCGCTGGGGACTCCTGATGTGAGGGGGGCCTCCGCCATGGACTCCTGATGTGAGGGGGGGCTCCGCCGGGGACACCTGATGTGAGGGGGGGCTCTGCCGGTGACACCTGCTGTGAGGGGGCTCCGCTGGGGACTCCTGATGTGAGGGGGGCTCCGCTGTGGAATCCTGATGTGAGGGGGGCTCCGCTGGGGACACCTGATGTGAGGGGGGGCTCCTGATGTGAGGGGGGCTCCGCTGGGGACTCCTGATGTGAGGGGGGCTCCGCTGGGGACTCCTGATGTGAGGGGGGCCTCCGCCGGGGACTCCTGATGTGACGGGGGGCTCCGCTGGGGACACCTGATGTGAGGGGGGGCTCCGCTGGGGGCTCCTGATGTGAGGGGGGCTCCGCTGGGGACTCCTAATGTGAGGGGGGCTCCGCTGGGGACTCCTGATGTGAGGGGGGGCTCCGCTGGGGACTCCTGGTGTGAGGGGGGCTCCGCTGGGGACTCCTGGTGTGAGGGGGGGCTCCGCTGAGGACTCCTGGTGTGAGGGGGGCTCCTGATGTGAGGGGGGCCTCCGCCGGTGACTCCTGATGTGACGGGGGGCTCCGCTAGGGACACCTGATGTGAGGGGGGGCTCCGCTGGGGGCTCCTGATGTGAGGGGGGCTCCGCTGGGGACTCCTAATGTGAGGGGGGCTCCGCTGGGGACTCCTGATGTGAGGGGGGGCTCCGCTGGGGACTCCTGGTGTGAGGGGGGCTCCGCTGGGGACTCCTGGTGTGAGGGGGGGCTCCGCTGAGGACACCTGGTGTGAGGGGGGGCTCCGCTGGGGACTCCTGGTGTGAGGGGGGCTCCACTGGGGACTCCTGGTGTGAGGGGGGCTCCGCTGGGGACATCTGGTGGCAGGCGACGTGGCTAGTGACACGCTCAGGGATCCCACTGATTCCGCATTATGGTGAGTTGAATGATTTAATTTTATATTATAATGTAATAATAGAAATAATGCACTTCAATCATCCTGACACCATAACAACCATGGTGCCGGGGTGATTGAAGTGCTAACACCAGGTGTTTGGAGTATCTTTATCTGCTGATTGGTAAACTTTCTAGAATACACATATTTCCATTGTTGTGTAGGATCTGGGGCTGCTGTCCCTCCATCCCTCTCCCCCCCTTTCCCTCTCCATCCCTCATTCATCTCAGACTCTAACCACACCCCTTTTGAGACACGCCCATTTAAGACACGTCCACTATTTCGCGTAAACCACGCTCATATTTCGCCGCGGCTCGCTTTGCGCGCCGCATTTTTACTTTTTCCCTTTGTCACACCCACAAATGCATGCCCCGCCCCCTAATTAAAACAAGACTCCGCCTACGGCCAAAAAAGTGTCCCTAAAATTTTTTTTTCAATGTTGGCAACTATGCTCCTACATAGGCAAAGCCTGGAAGGCAAGAGTGTATCCGGGAAGATTCCCCCAAATATGTATACCTATCCCCAGCATGCACAATTGGCAAAAAATTTCTTAGTGGTTGGCTAGGAAGATATAAATATTCATAAATTATTCACGTAAGTAAAAAAAGTCCTTAGTCCATATAAACCAAGTTCCAATATTCAAAGCAGCTCTCCAATCAAATAAATGAAATATGACCAGCATTCACATGAAAAGACATTTGAGAAATCAATAGTATGTTGATAGGTGATGAGACAGTTCAATTGGTGAAGGATTCTACTTAATCATTGATAGGCGTATACCATCCATCAGAATCCACACCACGTGAAACACACTCCCCTAGGGGTTTACACTCACCAAAGGGATGTAATTCAAAAGCCTTGAACACACCAGGTGTCTTCCGTTTGGTTCGGTTATCTCAGATCATCGCCCAGTGTCAGAGAGGTTCTCGGTTCAGGACACTTGCTGGGCACTCTAGAGGGCGCCGGTTGCCTATTTAAGCTGATGGGATGCTGTGCTCGGTGCTGTCCGATCATCAGCTTCCTGTTTCCGAACTTCCTGTTTCCTGTGTATTGCTCTGATCTCCCTGTGACCCGGCTTGTTTACTGGACTCTCTCTCTCTGCTATCTGCCTGCAAATTGACCCCGGCCTGCCTCTGACGTTGAACCTGCCTGACCCCTTGTACCGTGCTGATTGCCTGTTGCCAAAACCTGCCTGTGACCTGGACCTTGTATCTGCCTGCTCCCTTTGTACCGTGCTGACCGCCTGCTGCCAACTTTGCTAGTGACCGGATCTGCCTGCTCTGCACCTGTTAGCTGATCTCCAGCCTACCTATTACCACCTGCCAGCTTGTGTCAGGATCCTGGGCCTTATTCCTGCAAACCACCCGCCAGGCTCTCATACCATTCTGTGCTCCTGTGCCTTCTGTGTACTCTATCAGGGGCCGGGAACCAGATACGTACGGGAGGCCATCCTCTGCTACATCGGGTTTGTCAGTCTGGTACGGGTAAGTCTGACAGTATCGGACAGCCATGTCCGAGCCCGAGCAGGGGACCTCTCCCATGGATGAATTATGCAGACACCTGGCGGGTCTCACACAGGCGGTAAAAAGCCTTCAAGAGGGCTATACCAGACTGGAGGAACAAGTTCAGGTGTTGTCCTCACCTGCGAACCCACAAGTTGCTTCCTCTGCTGGACTCTCACCTGCACCCTCAGTGGTTATGTTACCCCCTGAACCCAGGGTCCCTACTCCCGAAAGATTTACCGGTGAGCGCAATAAGTATCGAGCGTTTCGCAACGCTTGCGAATTGTACTTCGCATTGCAACCACGCACCTTTTCTTTGGAAGCAACCAAGGTGGGTTTTGTCATCTCCCTGCTATCTGGAGAACCACAGTCCTGGGCCCACCGCCTTTTGGAGCAAAAATCAATCTGTCTGGATAACCTGGATAATTTTTTTACCGCCATGTCTCAGTTATATGAGGACCCTCAGTTAAAAGCCACCGCTGAATCCGCCTTACACGCCCTACAACAAGGGCGCAGGCCCGCGGAAGACTACGTTCTGGAATTTAGGCGGTGGAGTTCAGACACGGAATGGAATGACGCGGCCCTCCGTTACCAATTCCGTTTGGGGTTATCCGATGCACTCAAGGACGAACTAAAGTCAAAGGAAAAGAAATTGCGCTAGGTGCGTAAAAAATTGTGATAAGATGAAAAAAGTTCCTGCTGCTGTGCACTGTAACCCCGATATAAGGGCACAAAAAACAAAATATAATACAGAAAGTGCAGTCCACTCAAGGACGAACTAGCACGGGTTGGCATACCCCAAACCCTGGAAGATCTCATTAACCTGTCGGTGCAGATTGATCGGCGCTTGAGAGAGCGCCGTTCCGAGAGGTCTGTTAGCCAGTTCCGTCCCACTTGGGTCCTCCCCAAGGTCCCAAGTGCTACCAGCCCTGTAAGCCAAAGTCTTCATGCACCAGCTGCCTCAGCCCTTGATACTTCTGAACCGATGCAACTGGGGGTTCTCCGCCCATCCCTCACTTCTGAAGAACGACAGCACCGACGAGTCAATAACTTATGTATGTATTGCGGAGAACCAGGTCATTACATGAGGTCTTGCCCAAATAAGACACGTAAGTCTCATTCAGCTACTTCTAAGTTTGCACCTGCCTTGCCTAACCTTGCTAACCATCTGGCTCTCTCCGTTATCCTCCAGCTTCCAGGACAGGATCTGCTTACCTCGGCCATCATTGACTCAGGAGCCTGCAGTTGCTTCATTGATCTCGCCTTTGCGGCCCCTCATCGCATCCCTCTTCAATCAAAGTCGCAGGGACTTGCTGTCCACCTCGCTGATGGGTCCACCCTTAGCTCTGGTCCGGTCACTCAGGAAACCATCCCACTGCTGGCTATCCTGAACACCTGTCATCGGGAGTTTCTCCGGCTGGACGCCATTTCTTCACCACTCTTCCCTATTATTCTCGGAATGCCTTGGTTGCAGGCTCATAACCCCAGCATTGATTGGGTTTCTGGAAAAATCAAGTTCCCGTCCAGTTACTGCCAGCAGCACTGTTTATACAGAACTCTTGCGGAACCCAGTCAACTCTTGTGTCTGAACACCGACATGGAATCGCAGCAGGCGATTCCTGACGCTTACCGAGACTTCTCCGATGTTTTTAGTAAGAAAGGGGCAGAAACCCTTCCGCCCCATAGACCCTACGACTGTCCCATAGAGCTGTTGCCGGGATCTGAAGTTCCCTTTGGGAGAATATTCCCTTTAACTGAGCAGGAGTTGGTTACCCTCAAAAAGTATATCGATGAAAATCTTGAGAGAGGCTTTATCCGCCCTTCTACCTCACCAGCCGGAGCCGGCATCTTTTTTGTTGAAAAAAAAGACCACTCGCTACGACCCTGCATCGATTATAGGGAACTCAATAAAGTGACCATCAAAAATCGCTATCCCTTACCTCTCGTGCCAGAGCTGTTTCAAAGATTGGGTTCAGCCAAAATCTTTACCAAACTCGATCTCCGTGGGGCCTACAACTTAATTCGCATCAGAGAGGGAGACGAGTGGAAAACAGCCTTCCGTACCAGGTTCGGACATTTCGAATACCTCGTCATGCCCTTCGGCCTGTGCAACGCACCGGCGACTTTTCAACATTTTGTCAATGACATTTTTCGTGACCTTCTAGATTTATACGTTATAGTATACCTGGACGACATCCTGATCTTCTCCCCCTCAGTTGATGAACACCGCAGGCATGTCAGGAATGTGTTAACCCGGCTCAGGCAGCATGGACTTTATGCCAAATTGGAGAAATGTGAATTTGAGCTCCAGAGCATTCAGTTCCTCGGCTTAATCATCTCTACCGATGGTGTTAAGATGGACCCTCAAAAGGTTGCAGCTATCCTGGACTGGCCCGCTCCCTCCGATAGAAAAGGGGTCCAACGCTTTATCGGCTTCGCCAATTTTTATCGGAAATTTATAAGGGGCTTTTCTGCTATAATCGCCCCCATCACGGAACTGACGAAACAGGGAAATCAATTCTGTTGGTCCCCTCAGGCACAATCGGCCTTTGGAAGGCTCAAGGAACTCTTTACGTCCGCTTCTATCCTGAAGCACCCAGACCCTGCTTTACCGTTTGTCCTTGAAGTGGACGCATCGGAGGGCGCGGTGGGGGCAGTGCTTTCTCAGCGGCAAGGTGCCAAGGCTCTTCTTCACCCCGTGGCCTTCTTCTCGCGAAAACTCTCCGATGCAGAGAAAAATTATGATGTAGGAGATCGGGAGTTGCTGGCCATTAAAGCCGCACTTGAAGAGTGGCGCTACTTATTGGAGGGGGCTGCTCACCCCATTTTAGTCTACACGGACCATAAGAATCTAGAGTACTTGAGGTCGGCCAAGAGATTGAGACCACGGCAGGCAAGGTGGGCTCTGTTCTTCTCTAGATTCCAATTCCACATAACGCACAGACCAGGTACCAAAAACACCAAACCAGATGCATTATCTCGTATGTTCCATGACTCCAGGGAACCTTTGCCTCCAGACACCATTCTTCCGGCTGGAAACTTCCTGCTTCTTCAAGGAGATCTCATATCACAAATTAAACAGGCCTCAAGGAATTGGTCCCCTCCCGTGGAAGTTGATGTAAGCTCGCAAGACGGCCTGTTCCGATACAAGGACAAAATCATGGTTCCAGAGGATCTGAGGATTGCTGTACTAGAACTCTGTCACGACCACAAATTGGCTGGGCATTTCGGTGTGTTGAAGACAACAGAGCTGGTACAACGTACCTTTTGGTGGCCCCAGCTGGTAAGCGACTGCAAGAGTTTTGTGGAGTCTTGTATCACCTGTGCTCGGAGCAAGAGCAGTCGAGCGAAGGCCTGGGGTCTATTAAGACCCTTACCCGTGCCAGAAAGGCCATGGAAAATGATCGCGATGGACTTCATCGTTGAGCTCCCGCCGGCAGAAGGCTACTCTACCATCTTTGTCATTGTAGACAGACTCTCCAAAATGGCCCACTTCCTACCCATGAAGGGTACCCCATCAGCTTTGGAAACTGCAAAAATATTCATTAAGGAAATTGTACGTCTACACGGAGTCCCCTCAAGTATAGTATCTGATCGGGGGGGTACAGTTTACTTCCAGGTTTTGGAAAGCTCTCTGCAGATCTCTTGAGATAGAATTGGCATTCTCATCGGCCTACCACCCCCAGACAAATGGGCAGACGGAGAGAACTAATCAGACTCTAGAACAGTATCTCCGATGTTTTTCTGCTTTCTCACAAAATGACTGGGTCTCTCTTCTGCCTATTGCCGAGTTTGCCTACAATAACTCTGTGCATTCGGCCATCAAGCAAACACCATTTTTTGCAAACTATGGTTTTCACCCATCCTTTTTAACCAGCTCCTTACCTGAATGTGCGATTCCTGCAGTCTCTGAAACTATGAACTTCTTCAGCAGTAACAACAAATTATTGCAGAAAACCATGGCTAAAACCCAAGAGTACAATAAGAAGATGTATGACAAGAAGAAGCGAGGACAATTGTTGTTGGAACCTGGCAACCAGGTCTGGCTGTCTACCAGTAATGTAAGGATGGCCTGTCCCTCGAGGAAGTTAGGTCCCAGGTTCATGGGTCCCTTTTCAGTCAAGAGGAAGATCAATGATGTGACCTATGAGCTGGACTTACCTAACTCACTGAAGATCCATCCGGTCTTTCATGTGTCTCTACTTAAACCCGTTACCCCCAATTCCTTCTTGGGTCGCAATACTGGTCCACCTGAACCCGTAATTATCGACAACGAGGAAGAGTTTGAGGTGGAGGCAATTTTGGATTGCAGGAAGAGACAAAACCAAATCCAATATTTAATCAAGTGGAGGGGGTACGGACCAGAAGATAATTCTTGGGAGCCGGAGGGTAACTTACACGCTGAAGAACTCTTGAGGGATTTTTGGAACACCCATGCGGATAGACTGGCCCGGCTGGGCATCCGAAGGCTGCCCTTAAGGAAGGGGCATTGTCAGAGAGGTTCTCGGTTCAGGACACTTGCTGGGCACTCTAGAGGGCGCCGGTTGCCTATTTAAGCTGATGGGATGCTGTGCTCGGTGCTGTCCGATCATCAGCTTCCTGTTTCCGAACTTCCTGTTTCCTGTGTATTGCTCTGATCTCCCTGTGACCCGGCTTGTTTACTGGACTCTCTCTCTCTGCTATCCGCCTGCAAATTGACCCCGGCCTGCCTCTGACGTTGAACCTGCCTGACCCCTTGTACCGTGCTGATTGCCTGTTGCCAAAACCTGCCTGTGACCTGGACCTTGTATCTGCCTGCTCCCTTTGTACCGTGCTGACCGCCTGCTGCCAACTTTGCTAGTGACCGGATCTGCCTGCTCTGCACCTGTTAGCTGATCTCCAGCCTACCTATTACCACCTGCCAGCTTGTGTCAGGATCCTGGGCCTTATTCCTGCAAACCACCCGCCAGGCTCTCATACCATTCTGTGCTCCTGTGCCTTCTGTGTACTCTATCAGGGGCCGGGAACCAGATACGTACGGGAGGCCATCCTCTGCTACATCGGGTTCGTCAGTCTGGTACGGGTAAGTCTGACACCCAGGGTGGTTTAGTCATGTAAAAAAGGCTCCACATAACGTGATACCGTTTTAAACGTTTATTCAAGACGACCACCCCCTTAAAAAAACATACTTACACAACATAAATTGTACCAGGCATTTTGTTGAAAAACAAACTGTGTGTTATAACCAATCAGTATGATATGCCGTCTGCTATTCACCGCATCCACTGCCTCAATAGTATCTGCCTCGATAGAGTGGTGCAATAAGGCCTTTTTAGACACTGAGATTATTACTAAAAGAAATATTCATAACTCTGGCTATTGGATATTCTTACCCGATTGCCACTCCCCAACATCAGGCAGAAGCAAACAATAACCTAAACATAGGGGAAACTCCACAAATGTCAGAGTTAGCAGTTCAGGCCTAGGATGGCTACAGCCCATCAGTGCTAAATTTAGAATAGGGAAACTCCTGCTTAGGGCAGGGTCCCTACACATACTTTCAAACAAAGTATACTTACGCTCTTTTTCCCTCTGACCTTAACTAATGCCCATTCTACAGCTTCATACTTACTGAGCTCTTGAAGCCCTGACCTACTGTTTACATCCTGCTGGCCTGGATCCTTTTCCCATGGTTGGCCTTTGTACAGTAGAACCACACTGACTTCTACAGGGCTGTCTCCTGCGTTGGAAGAAAGAATATTGCAGTGGCTTGCAACTGGAAGAACTTGGTAGCTATACAGTATAGCTGTGAAGGGGAAAGCTGGGCTTGTTAAGGTTGAGGTGTGCCAAAGAGGATAAGTATAATTTGTTTTAACGCATTCTTACCCTTAAACTAGCTCACCCTTCCACACCCTTGCTGCATACTCACCAAATTCTAGCAGCCATGGCTTGCTGCAGTGTTTGCATCCTGGTAGCTTGGATCTTCTTTCTGCTATCCTCGCCTGCACATTAAAAAATAAATATTCCTTCTTGTAAGCTAATTGCTATCATGCTTCTTTTCTATCATTTTGTAATCCCACATTTGCTTTCAGGAGTCTGCCAACAATCATGTATGCCTTGATAAACATAATACTTGTATTGGTACAACATCATCTGTTTCTACTTAACAGTTTCACAGGATATAAAGTAGGCAGAATTAACAACCAGCTTAAGGCCTCTTCTTAATGAATGTCATATTATTATTATTATTATTATATTACAGGATTTATATAGCGCTAACAGTTTAAGCAGCACTTTACAATATAAAAGGGAGACAATACAGTTATAATACAATAAAATACAATATAATACAAGAGGATTAAGAGGGCCCTGCTCAGAAGAGCTTACAATATAATAGGGTGGGGTAGGTGGTACAAAAGGTTGCAACTGTGGGGAGTGAGCTGATGGAAGTGGTAAAAGATTAGTTAGAGACATGATAGGCTTTCCTGAAGAGATGAGTTTTCAGGGATCGCCTGAAGGGGATAGCCGGACAGGTGGAGGTAGCGAGTTCCAGAGGATGGCAGAGGCTCTGGAGAAATCCTGGAGACGAGCATGAGAGGAGGAGACAAGAGAGCTTGAGAGTAGGAGGTCTTGAGAAAAGCAGAGAGGACAATTTGGGTGATATTTGGAGACAAGATTGGTGATGTAGCTCGGAGCAGAGTTGTGAATGACTTTGTATGCTGTGGTTAGTATTTTGAATTTAATTCGCTGGTTGATTGGGAGCCAGTGTAGGGATTGGAGGAGAGGGTTGGCAGATACTGAGCAATTGGTAAGGTGTATAAGTCTGGCAGCAGCCTTCATGATAGACTGAAGATGGATTTGCCTATAGAGAGGCAGGCCAATGAGAAGGGAGTTGCAATAGTCAAGGCGAGAGATAACGAGGGAGTGAATGAGGAGCTTGGTGGTTTCATTTTTTAAAAAGGGGTGAATTTTAGAGATGTCACATAAGTAAGCTAAAAATAGAGAAGTGAAAAGCCAGTGATATGCATGTCCAGTCAATGCTACGTAGATTCAACTATGCTGAATGAAGTATTTGAAATAATTCCTAACAAGATTCAGATTTTTTTTTACTCAAAAAAAAAAAAACTTTAATGAATTGATATCACCATACTACACTAATTAATAGTACTGTTACAGTACAGCAAACGCATACGTAAGAGACAACTTTTTCATCACAGAATGATTCAAAGAAAAATGGCAGAAGTCCAAACTTAACAGAATCACATTTTAACTATGTAAGACTAAGTTTGTGGTATAAAGGAGCAGAATGTGATAACAGGACACATACATTACTGCATAAAGTTATTATTATTGTGCATTAATGCTGAATTATATAACGCTTAATCATGGAACTGAACTAAATTTTAGATAAATTAAACATAAAGAAGGGAAACCTGTACTGTGTGTTTTTTCTTTTTTTATTCATTTGTATGACAACCAGGAACTAACGTAATGTTAAGTGACTTAAGTCACAGCCCCGCTGCCTACAGTTAAAATGCTGGCGCCTGGACCTGAAGACAGGCTGATGAGCACATCGCTGGATCCTGGGACAGGTGTGTTTAAAAGTCAGCAGCTGCAGTATTTGTAGCTGCTGACGTTTACATGACAATGGTAGCTAAGAGCTTACCCTACAGTACCCTTACCCATTTGAACTTTAACTTAAATTTACTATGCTTTAGAATAAACACTCAACACCTAAGGTGGGTTAAATAGCCAACATGGCCTTTTATTAATAAAACAACTTTTGTTACAATACACACTGTAAGAACCCACCTAACTATACTATTTCACTAAACTGTATATATATAAAACTATCTATCTTTTTAAGATCCAAGGCGGTACCAATGTAACCATTACCCTCTTACTTTGTGTCAGAGGCACGTCTAACTGAGTTGCCACCCCAGCCGCTATATATGAAGACTCAGGGCCTAAACCCAGCTAACCTCAGCCACCCCAGGGTCCTTAAGCTGCACGGTCACTAGCCAGTGAACCGTTCCCACTCGAGGATACCATACCTGATGGTTCCCCACCGTTTACCCAGAATGCACCACATTCTACCACCGCCAAGGATCCTAACATGCCACAGCGCACAGGTATGACTCCTTATACCTGAGCGCTCCGCCACACACGAAGAGCCCTGTGTACTCCATCCTCCAGGCCCAAAAACCACATGTCCGTCCCTACTGCGTTAAGGTGAACACCATCGCCCCTGAGGTAACGCCACGTCTCGGACTCCAAATCCTGATGCCTAATTACCAGGCCCCCATTCCTGACAAAGAACCGCCCCACCTCTTTATTGACTTTAATCCGGGCCTTATTGATTTGGTCCACAGATCTGGCTTCTCTCCAAACCGTGCGAGCCACGATCTCGGACCAAACCAAAACAGTGCCCGGGAAGTCACAGTGAAGCCTGAGGAAATCGAACCGAATGTCTTTGATCAGTTCTCTGGAACGCCTGACACCCAAATCATTCCCCCCAGCGTGAATTATCATAATATCCGGGGCCCTGTCCCAGCGTGCAAATCTATGCACCTCGGGAACCACTCTGTTCCACAACATGCCCCTAACCCCTATCCAGCGGACACTACCTTCTTCCCATGAAAGACCTAACTGCCTGGCATCGGGTCTAACTTCAGCCCTCCTGGCCCCCCAGTAAACAAATGAATGCCCGAGGATCCAAACTAGGCATCTGCGACCTGAAAACAAAATAGAGAAAAAACATTGCCCCACCAACCTGGACATATGAAAAAACTGAAACAATAAGACCAACACATAGAAAAGAGTGAGCATGAGAGTCAACACAAACTTGACGACAAAGACCCCCCCCCACCTTCTCATCTTCCCATTAAATGAGGTCTAACATACAACCTGAAACGATTCGACTCCCACCTACCGATGCGTTTTATCACCTCAGCTCCCAACCCCCATCTTGATGCCTCCGTAGCGGCTCCGATTCGGAAAGAGTGAGATCCGAATTGCCTGGGATCCAGACCTGCCGCTTTCAGACATTTACGAAAAACCGCAATGAACTGAAAGCGCGATAAATACGAGCCATTCCTGTGCATCAAGAAAGGTCCCGCACTGGCAGGCCTGACCGCAATAAATTGTGACACCGCTGAAACCGGGCACAGCCCGGCCACCTCACCCCGCAACAACTCCAGTACTACACCTCTTCCAGCTTGATCCGTTTTAGACTTACGAATCACTAAGCTTACTGACACTTCTGTTACAGTCACCTCGTCTCTGAAAAGTCCCCCCGCGACGTGTTTGGCAGGGCTGACCAATTCCCCTATGCGTAAAGCCCCAAAAAAGGCCAACTGAAAAGCCGCCCGAAACAAGAGTTGCTCATACCCATCCTCACATACCACCGGAATGTGAGCCATAATCGACCATAAAGTGGGGAATGAAACCGGGCGCCGCAGATCTCTGGACTTGCTCCCCCTACGATATCCCTTCATAGCCTGCCTTATGATAAAAGATTTTGTGACATCCACGCCTCCCTGTAGTTTAAACCAAAAGGCCAGACCCGCTAATTTACGATCCACTGACGATACCGATGCCCCTTTCAGAAAGTTTTGAACAATGAAATACAGAACCAATGCTGACACGTCGTCTCGGGGCTCAAGCCCCCCTACCTCCTCCAGCAACGCATTCCATTCCCTCCACGCACCAGCGTATGCGCCCCATGTCGCCTCACTCAGGGATTTCCGGATCAGTCCAGCGGCGACTCCAATGCGATCGTCCATAACCCTGGAGGACAGGGGGTGCCGCGCTGCTCCGCGTCCGGTGCCAATCTCCGAAACTCCTTCCACTGCGAACGAGACAAGGCATCCGCAATCCTATTAGAAACCCCCGGAATGTGTACTGCGTAGACAAAAGCATTCAGGCGAAGACATAACAACACCAAGTGCCGTAACAAGCGCACCACCGGAAGGGAGGAGGCCGACAGGGTGTTAATGGCAGAGACAACTCCCAAGTTGTTGCAATGGAAACGCACCTTTGTGTTCCGAAACGCCTCGCCCCAAATTTCCACCGCCATCACAATTGGAAACAATTCCAACAGCGCTAAGTTACGCAACCACCCGGCCTCCCTCCAAGTATCAGGCCAACCACCGGCGCTCCACTTACCCTGGAAGAATGCTCCGTATCCACGGACCCGGCCGCATCCGTAAACAACGCCATGTCCGCATTGCTAACAGGGCCCGACATCCACATTGACCTCCCATTGTAAGTTCCCAAAAATTCATCCCAAACCCTGAGATCAGCTTGGTGATCCCGAGTCAAACGAACAAAATGTCTGGGGTTACTGACCCCCGCCATGGCTAACGAAAGCTGGCGGCAGAATATCCTTCCCATTGGAATGATTCTGCAGGCAAAGTTTAATTTTCCCAAAAGGGACTGCAGCTCCCTGACCCGAACCTTGCGTCTGCCCCCCATGTCCCTGACTTCTTGCCTTAAAGCCGCAAGCTTTGCTTCCGGCAAACGGCATTCCATGGCTACTGAATCGATCGTGATCCCCAAGAAAACCAATTCTGTCGTGGGACCAACCGTTTTTTCCGGAGCTAAGGGGATGCCAAAACGATCCGCTACATGCTGTAACGTGCCCAGCAGTACCGCGCATGCGTTAGAACCCGCAGGGCCTATGCACAAAAAATCATCCAAGTAATGGATGACAGAATTAAGCCCGGACACCTCCCGCACTACCCATTCCACAAAGGAACTGAAGGTCTCAAAAAGCGCGCACGAGATGGAGCACCCCATTGGTAGACAACGATCGACAAAATACGACCCTTGCCACCTGCAACCCAAGAGGTGCATGCTATCCGGGTGGACCGGAAGTAGACGAAAAGCCGACTCCACGTCAACTTTCGCCAACAAAGTTCCCCGTCCATACCTGCGCACCCATACTACTGCGGCATCGAACGATGTGTATGTGACCGCACAGGCCTGCGGATCAATACCATCGTTTACAGACGACCCTTTCGGATGCGAAAGGTGGTGAATTAAACGGAACTTACCGGGTTCCTTTTTGGGCACCACCCCCAGGGGAGACACAATTAAGCCCTCAATGGGCGGGGAAGAAAATGGACCGCCCATCCTGCCCAAAGAAACTTCTTTTTGCAGTTTCTCCGTTACAACCCCCGGAAAAAGCCTAGCCGACTGCAAATTATCGGAAATCGGCGGAACCGTAGTCAAAGAGCACGGGATTCGGAAACCCACCGAGAATCCCTCCCACAGGAGTCTAGCCGACTCCTGGTCCGGGTACCTATTTAGGAAAGGCAACATCCTTCCCGCCCTCACTGGAGTCTTCCCTTTTCCCAGATCCATCAGCCCCGCCCTGTTTTTTCCTGCCTTGAAACACCTACTGAAGGAATGACTGCCCCCGCATCCTGAGCATTCATGCTTGAAGCGACAGGACCCCCCAAATCGGCATGAGCTGTCATTGAACTGCCAGCAAACCCCCTTTTTCTTAACGGCCGACGAGCCTGAGGTGGAAGCACCGCCAGCCCCTCCTGGAAAAAACTGACTCCCGCTCCTAGCCGGGGTCATCAGCTTCATCCAAAGCCCTATGTCCTTGTGATCCCATCGAATAGCCGGCCTGACCGCCTTCCGCTGACGAAACTGTTCGTCGTAGCGTAACCATGCCATGCCGCCATAGACCCTATATGCCTCCCCAATTGCGTCCAAATAGCAAAACAAAGCCGAGCAGCTCGCCGGCTCCTTTTCACCAACAACGCTAGCTAAGATTGCGAAAGCCTGCAACCAATTATTGAATGTGCGAGGAATAAGGCGATACCGCCGTTTCTCCTCATCCTCTTTCTTACTCTCGTCAGGTTTTACGCGGTCCAAGTTAAATTTCTCAAGGGGGAGCAGGGAAAATATTTCCACGTACTCCCCTTTCCAAATACGTTCCCTCACTTCCTGTTTCAGGTGCGCCCCCAAATGACCTTCAAAGCACACGTACACCTCGCACTTTGCCGCATCCGCCAATCTTACCTTATCCCAGAGCCGGTACAAGGCAGGGGCGGAAGGGGCGGATGCCCTGGGCGATAGAATTTGCTGAAGGGAGGGGGGCGCAGATGAAGTGCTGGCAGTGTGCTTCATCATAGTAGTACATACACACCAGCCGGCGCTAATAGCTGTACTGTAACTATGTGCCGAGTGCACTCCTGCACCCGGCACAAGCCTAAACAGACTGCACAAGCCCCTTCCCTGTCAGCGCTTCTCTCCCTCTATGAAGGCGATTCGTAGTCCCGTCCCGGCGGCGTGACATCACTGATGGCCAGAGGCGGGATGGGAGGAGATAGAGAGCTGCTGCAGAAGCTGCAACCTAGAGGAGCCACCGAGGAGGAACCAACAAAGTGTGTATATCACACAACGGACACAAGACAAGACACAAAAGTAAGCACTAAACAGATAATAACAAATGCAATGCCATCTGCAGATATTAAAATAAAGTGTCTGAATCCGATGAGGGGAGGGGAGGAGGCTGAGGAGAGGTTAATTACCAATGCTACCTATTTTTTAATTTCTGTAATATGCAGCATGGGAGGGGGGGGGGGGGGGTTAATGTACTGCCACTGGTCACTGATGCATCAGTGACCAATGGCAATACATTACCCCCCCCCCCATGCTGCATATTACAGAAATTAAAAAATAGGTAGCATTGGTAATTAACCTCCCCTCAGCCTCCCCCCCTCCCCCAATCGTATTCAGACAGTTCATTTATTAATCTGCAGCAGAATAATACATGAATGGGGGAGGGGGGGAGGCTGAGGGGAGGTTAATTAGCAATGCTAGTTTTAATTTCTGTAATATGCAGCATGGGGGGGGGTTAATGTATTGCCATTGTTCACTGATGCATTTGTGACCAGTCACAGTTAATTAAGCCCTTTGTGCATTAGTTGCACCAGGCTCTACATTAAAAACCTTAAGCCCCCTTTCACACTGGGGCAGGGGCGGCATCGGTGGTAAAACTGAGCTATTTTTAGCGCTGCTTTACCATCATTACACACCACTCCTTCACTCCAAAGATGCTGCTAGCAGGACTTTTTTTACCGTCCTGCCAGCGCACCGCTCCAGTGTGAAAGTTCTCGGGGCTTTCACATTGGAGACACAGTAGCGGCTCTTTCAGGGCGTTTTGCAGGTGCTGTTTTTAGCGCAGTAGCGCCTGCAAAGTGCCCCAATGTGAAAGGGGTATAAGTGTAAACATCTAAGATAAAAGTTTTTGTCCTCCTATTTAATTCCTCCCCGCGCGCCGCCGCAGGTGCACATCGGGGAAAATCTGTGAAAAACAGGGGTCGGGGGGGGGGGGGGGCGCAGTTTGCCATCTCCGCCCTGGGCACCAAATGACCTTGTCCCAGCACTGCCTTATCCACCTCCTTGTCACTTTTGTCCGGCGGCTTCTCCCCCGAGGTCTCTCCACTTGGTCCTTGAGGCAAATCTGACGCTACTACCACAGCCTGAGGAGCGGAGGGGACTTCCGTTGGTAGCACCTGTCTCCCTGAACTGTCCCCCACCACAGCCGTCCCCCCAGGTGCCCCCCCACTGCTTAGCTTTTGCAGCAGCTCTCTCAAACCCAGCAATACCTCCCTCGTGAGCCCCTCTGACCCCACACTCCCAGGAGCCCCCCCAACCTGACCTTGGGCCCCCACACCTGACCACACAGAAGGAGAAAATAGAGGAAGCAAAACAGGAGTGCACTCACCAGGCTGCATGGGGCCGTGGACCCCCCCAGCCGCCGGACCGACTTCCACCACGGCGTCACCGACGTCCTCTTCCACTTCTCCATCCTCCATGCTGCTGGCATCTTCTCTCTGCCTCTCCGCTGGCGTCACGGGAACCGAAAGCCGCCTGTGATCCGGCCGTCCTCTCTCTCCCACAGCCGCCGCCGTTCCTCTGGATATAGACAGGCTCGCCGGCCTGCGCCGCTCCGAGCGTCCGACCGCTCTGACGTCATCGGCCTGCGCCCCGGCCTTACCCGGGCTCGCAGGCGCCACCTGTGGTCCGGAGGTGCGCGCCGTCGTATCCCTTCCTCGGGCAGACGTGCCCCTCTCGCAGCGCCGCTCCTCCCTTCGGCTGACGGAGCCACCGGCCGCCTCCCGATCCTTGCCGATGCCCGCTCCAGCTTCTCTTCCCCGCCGGGCTGGCGTGACGACCGGAACATCGCCATCCACGCCAGCCGCACGCTCCGGAATCCGGTCCGAGGAGGATGGGTGAGTCGCCATCTGGCTTGTGGGTCCCATCCCCCTCAGGCTCCGCCTAGGATGGGGATTCCTCCCAGGCTCTCCCCTGGCCAACGCAGGCAATCGTTTAGCAGGGGGGCCTGAAGGTTCCGCAAGCGGGCTCCCATTGCGGCGCTGAGCCTGAGGAGTCCTGTCAGGGGTGAACCGCTCAGGGGGCTTAGACCTCCTAGCGTGCTGTGGGGCAGGTCCTGCTTGTGAAGGACCCTGCTGGACTCCTTGCAATGACTCTGTCACTTGTCTCTGTATCCACTCAGCTCCATGTATCCCAGCAGCAGCCCTCAGCTGGGATAAAAGTTGTTCAAGTTCACTCATCATGTAAAGTAGCACTCCACTGCAAAGATGATGTTCTCAACAGGTTCCACTCGAACTGTTACAGCCCCACCCCATTTACATTACTTTATTAACTATTAGCTCCCCCCCTTTGCACCAAATTCCGGCCAATAATGACCACTTAATTACAGCCATATGCCACACCTTTATGACCACACCTTTAACCCTGACCTTGCTGGTTTGCCTTATCACCCTGTCATGTCTCCCCTGCGCTGACTGCGTCCCTTCTCAGCTGCGGGCTTCTCTTTTTTGCTTACAGGGTGAAGATCCTAATTAACTGCTTCCCACCCAGCCTATTGTAATATGAGGGCCGAGCAGGAGCCCTGTCATCCTTGGAGGACAACATATGATGTCCTCCCAGGAAAAAAATGATAAAAATTTCATATGAGTACAATGTTGCATGACAGCTCAATTGTCATTCAAAGTGTGACAGCACTGAAAGCAGAAAATTGGCCTGGGCAGGAAGGAGGTAAAAGTGTCTAGTATTGAAGTAGTTAACCAAAACATAACTATTCATTTACTAGCCTGAGAATTTGGATTTTTTTTTATGTATTTGACTATTGAAGGGTATAATAGGATAGTAAGTATGTCTTTAGTTCTAGGGTAACCTGGAACCCTGAACCGTGTCTTCATGCAGAAATTTGATTGTTTAATAAAGTTTTTTATTTTTACTACTATTTACAACACAATTAACTGCAATTTAGCTTAGGAGATGGCCTGCTTTATGATTGTGTTCTGGCAATGTAAGTGTATTTTTATAGACTATCTGGGAGGTGTTTATTCTACCCTGAATGGTGTTTGAGAATTAAAATGGCTAACCTGTTCAAAGGAAGCAAACTCCCTAAATACATGCCTTGTCTTGGTATGAATTGGCATTTCCCAGTACACACCCATTGAGAGGCTAATGCAGCTGAATCAAGTAAGCCTCTCTGAACTGACACGATTGCTGAATGTCTGTCTATACTGTGCCAGAAATAATTAAACAGTATTTCACAAAGAAACCAGGGTAAGTGTAGGGTGAGAGGTAGAACGTCCTCTAGGCTTTTAGTAAGTACGTTTGTGGCCTATTGTGAAAAAAGATATTGCTTTTGTTGCAGCCTGCACAGGTTGTGCAATATTTTTAGACAACCCTCCAAAGACAGCACCTACCAATGCCAGTTCCCGAATGTCATATTTTGATCCAAACACAGCGCACAGAGTTCTCTAGTATGACTTATTTATGTTTTTCGGGTAGTGCCACCTCTGGCCAAAGGTATCTTTTAGGAAATTGTTCATCTCCATTGCCTTCCACCACACATGCGGGGTGTATGTAGTTCATTTTTCTCTTTTGCAAACATTAGGCACAATTCACTAAGAAATATTTTACTGCATCGGAGTATGCGGTAAAATAACACACAACATTCCCGAAAAAAAACTGTGCAATCTGTGAAGAAACTCTCCTTAAAATCTTGCATGCGTTATCTTTCTGAAGTAAGCCTTAAATACTGCATGAAACAGTGTGGTAAGTTATCGCAAGCATCTCATATGATGCTTTGCCAAAAAAGTGTAAGGCAGCCAGCAATTTAGTCATGGCTGGTATGGCATGGCTTCTCTGGGGTGAGAGTTCAAGGTACCCTATGAGTGCGGTATAAAGCTCCATGATAGGTTTCTAGGATAACTGGAACTTTTGCAGGGTATCAGCATCCATAAACTGATCCAGCAGTGTGCGCAATTCTTTCCTTTAAAAGGAGCACTTGAGATCTTCTCCTCCTCCTCTTCTGCATTGCTTTAAATTCCAGAAGACTGGATTCAAAGGGCTCCATCCTCTTTGCTATGCCATCTGCCAGCCTCCAGAGGCAATTCCTGAGTAAAATCTAGCTGACACCTGCTCCAGCTTGCACTTTCCAGCCTATTTTTTCAACCAATCACTGGGGGGTCTGACATTGCCATAGTTATCGCATAGTTATCACAAGCTTGCACCAGTACTTAATCATCACATGCATTTATTTATTTTTTTCCTTCTGTGAATTGACTTTAATGTTTTTTTATGTAGTATTTAACAAGTGTTTTTGGTGTTTGTGCTAAATACCGCATACAAGCAATAGTGAATTTACATTTTCATTGTCGCATGCATTATGTGGTCACGTGACCATCATAATGCATGCGATAACCTTTAGTGAATTGAGCCCTTTGTGTTAGTTAAAATTTCTCTTTGGCATATCACTCTGAGTACAGTATACTGGAAACAACAAGTGGATGAAACAGGTATTCAAGCAATTCTTGTGCATTTATTTTATTACTTAATGAATAAAGGCTTCTTCCTGTATTACAGTCTAAACAAGTACCAAATCCAGTTACTATGTGATGCACAAGCCTCATAAAGTAAACAAAAAACTACCTATACTTTGTCTCACCCACCCCCATCTCTAAACACTTATCTGGCTCCTGGAACTGCTCCAGCGCTGTCTCCAGCTCCAGCACCGCTCCTGACTCCTGCTTCTAAAGGAGAAACTGAGGGCAGCAGGGCCAGAGGCTCCTGCTGTTGTCAGTCAAACTCCAGTGGTGTGGGGGTGTGGCTTACTGGCGATGTATGCAAGTCTATGGTCGCACACCAGCCAACTCAAGAGTACACATACGCCTCCTTAGCTTGCTAAGGAGGCACCCAGAGTAGGGAGGAACTGACCGCGCCAGTGGGGGACTTGCAGAAGAGTAGATAAGGGACTTTTCTGTGCAATATCATTGCACAGAGGAGGTAACTATTACCTCTTTTTATTTTAAACCAAAAAAAACCCAAGACAGATGCTCCATAGTGCCTCCAAGACAAGACAGATGCTCCATAGTGCCTTACCGTAAAAAACTGTGGTTGTCAACTTATGAGCTAAAGGGGGCCTCAAATGTGGCCCCTGACATCACCAAAGGGCCGCACATAATGTTCATAATATGTAATGCTTGAAAAGACTTTCAGAAACTGTAGACCTATTAGAGGAAATGAGGTTCAGATGGTATGGGCAATGCTACATTTGTTGCTGAGAATTGCTGCAGAAGACAATATGAAATTGGGGACATGTTACATGAGGCTAGTAGAGATTAAAAGAGAAGTATGGGTTTGGGTTTTTTTCCCCCATCATACTTACGTAGGTGGATGCAGCATTGGTCCGATGCTACATCTGTCCCCTGGCGCCTCTACACTGAGAACCAAGCGATCGAACATCGCTGATGGCTCAGTTCTCACAGCTGCCCGAGCAGAGAGCTGCAGACTGTCAATCGGCTTCTCTCCGCTCTGCTCCTCCATGCTTACTGGAGCACTGAGCTGTGGAGGGGCGGGGAGCGGCAGTCTCAGGCTCTCAACGGCCGATGAGAGGCTGAGATGAGTGTCAGTCCAGGCACCTAGCGGATCCCAACTTCCATTGTTGCGATGACTGATTTATGTGACGTCAGCAGAGAGCGGACTTCAGTCTGCTTTCTGCTGAAAATGGGTCACAGGAGTGCAAAATAAATTGCACTCCTCTGACCCATAGGAGAAGCCCAGCCAGACAAGCTTAGGCTGGACTTCTCCTTTAACCACTTGCCGACCGCCTCACGCCTATATACGTGAGCAGAGCGGCACGGGCAGGCAAAATCACGTACCTGAAACGTGATTGCCTTCCCGTGGGTGGGGGGTCCGATTGGACCCCCCCCCCGGTGCCAGCTGCGGTCGGCATTTGGTTGGAAGCGATGAGAGACGAGGGGGAGGCCATCCGATCGTGGCCCCCCCCTCGCGATCGCTCCCAGCCAATGAGAAACATCCCCTGCCTCTGTATAGTACACAGAGGCAGAGGATGTGATGTCATCTCTCCTCGGCTGGCCAGTTTCCGTGCCAGCGCCGAGGAGAGATGACATGTAAGTGCACCAACACACACACACAGTAGAACATGCCAGGCATACATTACACCCCCGATCCCCCCCCGATCGCCCCCCGATCCCCCCCCAATCACCCCCCCCTGTCACAAACTGACACCAAGCAGGTTTTTTTTTTTTTTTTTCCTGATTACTGCATAGTGTCAGTTTGTGACAGTTAGCAGTGTTAGGGTAGTGAGTGTTACCCCCCTGTAGGTCTAGGGTACCCCCCTTACCCCCCCTAATAAAGTTTTAACCCCTTGATCACCCCCCCTCACCAGTGTCGCTAAGCGATCATTTTTCTGATCGCTGTATTAGTGTCGCTGGTGACGCTAGTTAGGGACGTAAATATTTAGGTTCGCCGTCAGTGTTTTATAGTGACAGGGACCCCCATATACTACCTAATAAATGTTTTAACCCCTTGATTGCCCCCTAGTTAACCCTTTCACCACTGATCACCATATAACCGTTACGGGTGACGCTGGTTAGTTCGTTTATTTTTTATAGTGTCAGGGCACCCGCCGTTTATTACCGAATAAAGGTTTAGCCCCCTGTAGGTCTAGGGTACCCCCCTTACCCCCCCTAATAAAGTTTTAACCCCTTGATCACCCCCTGTCGCCAGTGTCGCTAAGCGATCATTTTTCTGATCGCTGTATTAGTGTCGCTGGTGACGCTAGTTAGGGACGTAAATATTTAGGTTCGCCGTCAGTGTTTTATAGCGACAGGGACCCCCATATACTATCTAATAAATGTTTTAACCCCTTGATGGCCCCCTAGTTAACCCTTTTACCACTGATCACCGTATAACCGTTACGGGTGACGCTGGTTAGTTCGTTTATTTTTTATAGTGTCAGGGCACCCGCCGTTTATTACCGAAAAAAGGTTTAGCCCCCTGATCGCCCGGTGGTGATATGCGTCGCCCTAGGCAGCGTCAGATTAGCGCCAGTACCGCGAACACCCACGCACGCACCGTACACGCACCGTACACCTCCCTTAGTGGTATAGTATCTGAACGCATCAATATCTGATCCGATCAGATCTATACTAGCGTCCCCAGCAGTTTAGGGTTCCCAAAAACGCAGTGTTAGTGGGATCAGCCCAGATACCTGCTAGCACCTGCGTTTTGCCCCTCCGCCCGGCCCAGCCCAGTCCAGCCCACCCAAGTGCAGTATCGATCGATCACTGTCACTTTTTTTGTAGCGTTTTGGTGAACTGGCAAGCACCAGCGGCCTAGTACACCCCGGTCGTAGTCAAACCAGCACTGCAGTAACACTTGGTGACGTGGCGAGTCCCATAAGTGCAGTTCAAGCTGGTGAGGTGGCAAGCACAAGTAGTGTCCCGCTGCCACCAAAAAGACAAACACAGGCCCGTCGTGCCCATAGTGCCCTTCCTGCTGCATTCGCCAATCCTAATTGGGAACCCACCGCTTCTGCAGCGCCCGTACTTCCCCCATTCACATCCCCAACCAAATGCAGTCGGCTGCATGAGAGGCATTTATATATCCTCCCAAGTACCCCTACCCAACGAACCCCCCCAAAAAAGATGTTGTGTCTGCAGCAAGTGCGCATATAGACGTGACGCCCACTATTATTGTCCCTCCTGTCCTGACAATCCTGGTCTTTGCATTGGTGAATGTTTTGAACGCTACCATTCACTAGTTGAGTAATAGCGTAGGGTACAGCATTGCACAGACTAGGCACACTTTCACAGGGTCTCCCAAGATGCCATCGCATTTTGAGAGACCCGAACCTGGAACCGGTTACAGTTATAAAAGTTACAGTTACAAAAAAAAAGTGTAAAAAAAAAAAAAAAACACAAACAAAAATAAAAAAAAATAGTTGTCGTTTTATTGTTCTCTCTCTCTATTCTCTCTCTCTCTATTCTCTCTCTATTGTTCTGCTCTTTTTTACTGTATTCTATTCTGCAATGTTTTATTGTTATTATGTTTTATCATGTTTGCTTTTCAGGTATGCAATTTTTTATACTTTACCGTTTACTGTGCTTTATTGTTAACCATTTTTTTGTCTTCAGGTACGCCATTCACGACTTTGAGTGGTTATACCAGAATGATGCCTGCAGGTTTAGGTATCATCTTGGTATCATTCTTTTTGGCCAGCGGTCGGCTTTCATGTAAAAGCAATCCTAGCGGCTAATTAGCCTCTAGACTGCTTTTACAAGCAGTGGGAGGGAATGCCCCCCCCCACCGTCTTCCGTGTTTTTCTCTGGCTCTCCTGTCTCAACAGGGAACCTGAGAATGCAGCCGGTGATTCAGCCAGCTGACCATAGAGCTGATCAGAGACCAGAGTGGCTCCAAACATCTCTATGGCCTAAGAAACCGGAAGCTACGAGCATTTTATGACTTAGATTTCGCCGGATGTAAATAGCGCCATTGGGAAATTGGGGAAGCATTTTATCACACCGATCTTGGTGTGGTCAGATGCTTTGAGGGCAGAGGAGAGATCTAGGGTCTAATAGACCCCAATTTTTTTCAAAAAAGAGTACCTGTCACTACCTATTGCTATCATAGGGGATATTTACATTCCCTGAGATAACAATAAAAAGGATTTAAAAAAAAAAAAATGAAAGGAACAGTTTAAAAATAAGATAAAAAAGCAAAAAAATAATAAAGAAAAAAAATAAATAAATAAAAAGCACCCCTGTCCCCCCTGCTCTCGCACTAAGGCGAACGCAAGCGGCGGTCTGGCGTCAAATGTAAACAGCAATTGCACCATGCATGTGAGGTATCACCGCGAAGGTCAGATCGAGGGCAGTAATTTTAGCAGTAGACCTCCTCTGTAAATCTAAAGTGGTAACCTGTAAAGGCTTTTAAATGCTTTTAAAAATGTATTAATTTTGTTGCCACTGCACGTTTGTGCGCAATTTTAAAGCATGTCATGTTTGGTATCCATGTACTCGGCCTAAGATCATCTTTTTTATTTCATCAAACATTTGGGCAATATAGTGTGTTTTAGTGCATTAAAATTTAAAAAAGTGTGTTTTTTCCCCAAAAAATGCGTTTGAAAATCGCTGCGCAAATACTGTGTGAAAAAAAAAAAATGAAACACCCACCATTTTATTCTGTAGGGCATTTGCTTTAAAATAATATATAATGTTTGGGGGTTCAAAGTAATTTTCTTGCAAAAAAAATAATTTTTTCATGTAATCAAAAAGTGTCAGAAAGGGCTTTGTCTTCAAGTGGTTAGAAGAGTGGGTGATGTGTGACATAAGCTTCTAAATGTTGTGCATAAAATGCCAGGACAGTTCAAACCCCCCCCAAATGACCCCATTTTGGAAAGTAGACACCCCAAGCTATTTGCTGAGAGGCATGTCGAGTCCATGGAATATTTTATATTGTGACACAAGTAGCGGGAAAGAGACACATTTTTTTTTTTTTTTTGCACAAAGTTGTCACTAAATGTTATATTGCTCAAACATGCCATGGGAATATGTGAAATTACACCCCAAAATAAATTCTGTTGCTTCTCCTGAGTACGGGGACACCACATGTGTGGGACTTTTTGGGAGCCTAGCCGCGCACGGGACCCCGAAAACCAAGCACCGCCTTCAGGCTTTCTAAGGCCGTAAATTTTTGATTTCACTCTTCACTGCCTATCACAGTTTCGGAGGCCATGGAATGCCCAGGTGGCACAACCCCCCCCCCCCCCCCAAATTACCCCATTTTGGAAAGTAGACACCCCAAGCTATTTGCTGAGAGGTATAGTGAGTATTTTGCAGACCTCACTTTTTGTCACAAAGTTTTGAAAATTGAAAAAAGAAAAAAAAAAAATTTTTTCTGGTCTTTCTTCATTTTTAAAAACAAATGAGAGCTGCAAAATACTCACCATGCCTCTCAGCAAATAGCTTGGGGTGTCTACTTTCCAAAATGGGGTCATTTGGGGGGGGTTTGTGCCATCTTGGCATTTTATGGCCTTCAAAACTGTGATAGGTAGTGAGGAGTAAAATCAAAAATGTATGCCCTTAGAAATCCTGAAGGTGGTGCTGGGTTTTCGGGGCCCCGTACGCGGCTAGGCTCCCAAAAAGTGCCACACATGTGGTATCCCCGTACTCAGGAGAAGCAGCTGAATGTATTTTGGGGTGCAATTCCACATATGCCCATGGCCTGTGTGAGCAATATATCATTTAGTGACAACTTTTTGTAAATTTTTTGCTCTTTGAACGAAAAAATGGTATCATCACCACTGTCCAATAACCAGGTGACCCAGAAAGCACAAAAGGTAAACAGGGAATGTAGAATGGTCTTTCTGGCTGTACAGTATGGCAGAAGTATATGAGCCACAAGACTAATGCCGCGTACACAAGAGCGGACTTTCCGGCAGACTTGGTCCGGCGGACCGGACTCCGTCAGACAATTTGCTCGTGTGTGGGCTCCAGCGGACTTTTTTTTTTCCAAAAGTCCAACGGACCTAGAAATAAAACTTTCCGACGGACTCGAGTCGAAAAATCTGCTAGTCTGTATGCTAGTCCGACCGACTAAAACTGACGCTAGGGAAGCTATTGGCTACTGGCTATCAACTTCCTTATTTTAGTCCGGTCGTACGTCGTACAAATCCGTCGGACTTTGGTGTGATCGTGTGTGTCCAAATCCATTCGTTTGAAAGTCTGCGGACCTACGCTGCAAAGTCTGTCGGAAAGACTGTCGGACCTAGTCTGTTGAAAAGTCCGCTCGTGTGTACGCGGCATTGCTCAACAGAATTAGAACTAGAAGATAAAGCATATCAAAGAGTTGGACAGTATTTTGACAATAAATTTAACAGTTTGCCTGGAGTAACATTTTAATAATTTAGTTAATATGCTGCACTTGTACCAGCCAAAAGATTTGTATTACCTCATAGAACCTGGAAATATTTAGCACATTGACCTCTGAAAGCAATTGTGACTTTACCTTGGGTTCTTATTGTGACATCTACCTCTGGGTCATGTTAAGTAACCTAATGTACGTGTTCACACTGTCACATGTCTGTGTTTGGATAGCAGGACACAAAATACATTGATTCGTTTTTGTAGATTCTTTATTTAGTATTCACTTAAAATGTAGGTCCAACCAAACCTTTTTTTTTTTTTTTGTTTTGGATTGAGTGTGGTAGGAAAGGAGCTCCTGTTGAATTTTTACTGCTATCCAGGCCTGCATTAGAGAGATTTCCCCTCACTTCCTGACATATCAGCAATATTTTTAACAGTAAGTAAATGAGAAAAACTTGCAAGAGGGGAACAGACAGCAATACAAAGCTGACAATAGTTCCCCTGCACATTTTATTGTTGTCTATGTCCCTGTTGCAAATCTTCCCTTACTTGCTGCACAGCATACTACACTTTATAAATATACTATATTGAATGTTTTATCTAGCCACCATGATATATGCAAACCCAGTGGTCATCAACCCTGTCCTCAGGGCCCACTAACAGGCCAGGTTTTATGTATTACCCTGGGGTGATGCAGACTAGAATATTGCAATGACTGAGCAGCAAATGATATCACCTGTGATGTATTTCAGTTATCTTGCAAACCTGCCTGTTAGTGGGCCATAAAGAAAGGGTTGATGACCACTGTGCAAACCCATATTACACAGAATTTTTTTATAGGGTCTAAAGATATGGGGAAGAAATAGGAGGATCAATCCATACAAATGAGACGCAGTTGGGAACCATTGGATGTGTTGCTTTTAGTAATCAATGAGATTGAAGTTTACCTATCCGCAGAAATGACTATAGCATGAAAACTAAGGCCGGCTATCGTTGGAGCAAATTTCTTGCAGGAAATAAATTTGCTTGATTCCCCCATCAACACAGACAGCGTTGATGCGGGAATCCCTCCTGCAGAGCCATTCTGTTCTCCTGGAAGGAGAAGCCATCCCTGCCAGGAGAACACAGTAATTAATGCTAGTGGCTATAACAGCCGCTAACAATAATTGCATGTAAAATCCAGCAGGCTGGTTGTACCTAAGTTGATCGATCAATCAACTTGGGTACATTTAGCCTGCCCATACATGGATCAAATTGCCTATGGCCAGCTTTAGCTGATCGTTTTCTTGCTGTAGTTTTCACAAACTGGCCAGATAAGATTTATTAATGAAAAAATATAGAATTTGGAACTGAACAAAAATAGTCAAATTTTTTTTCCCCCTTTTTTATCAAGGAGAAAAAACAATATAATGGTCAATGCCTTCACTTTTTCCTATACATTCAGATTTACAGTCATGAACATGCATATGTGTGACCTTTTAAGCTATCTGGGAAAAAAAAAGATCAAACAAACATAACATGCTTCCATATGTACATGAACACATGTCTTTAAATTAGAACCAGTTGTATAGGTAGACCTTTAAAAACAAATACATCCTTAAGAGTGCTTTGAGAAATGTAATGAAACACTACAATTATGATCTATCATAGGTTCATTATAAACATCAGATATTAAATATGTACATAGTTATTCATTTGGCCAGAATAAAGACTTTGTTGCACTGATTTCCGGTCTGGGTGGGTTACTCTGTGCCTGTCAGCTCACTGTTGATTTTCGTGCAACCTTAGTGAATGTGCCCAAAAGGGTATCACACTTTTATCTCAGTCTTCGGTCATGAGCAGAAACAAAATATTGCTCAACCAGCAAACTGGTTACGACTGTTGACGTACAGAGAGGATAACTTAAAGTGGTAGCTCGGTTGTTGCTCTCAGGTGTCCTGACTTTTTCAGGTCAGACCTAACAGACCATCAGAATGCTTATTTTCCCAGAATTACAAATTAACAGAACAGCTGACACTGGCCAGATACATGTTATTTTTGGCAAATCTATTTTTTATTCCAAATCTCAATCAGATTTGCAAATTCATCCATTTAATATGTTTTACTGTTAGATTAAAAACTAGCAAATCCACTGGCTAGATGCAAAGTGGAAAACAAGTACATGCCCATGTTTCTCTGATTCCATTTTCCACTTACAGCTTCCAGACTTTTCCTGCAGTACCCACCAGTGCCCAGGGTTATCTTTGTGCCTGTGTGCCCCATACTCCAGGATACCATGCACTGTACAAATCTCCAGAGGAACCAGCCAAAATCCACAAAGCAGGTGACCCTGTCAGGTGCCCCTCACCCAACAACCCTTGGCTGAAAATTGTCAACCAAAACCAGAACCAAGCAGAAAGGCTTGTGTTTCCTGTGTAGTGACGGTCACCTGTGAGGCATATAGGTCAGCATAATATGATCTAAAGGCGGCCGCCACCGACGGGGGATCTGTGATGGGTTTGTTCAGTGGGTCTAACAGGGATACCACCACTGGTGGCCTAGTGTCTTGGTGTGCTAGGTAATCCAAAAGCTTTCCCGCCCGCTCTCCCTGCTTCAACCCCCTTTGCCTCGAAAGAAAGTGCTTTTGTCTAGCCTTTTCATAGTGCATTTGGTCGACTAAGCGCGTGTGGAATTTAAGTGCCGTGGCATTGTCCGGTGTGGGTTCTGACACAAATTTGTCACAAATTTGTCTGTTACAGTTACTAGTTTCTCTGATGCTTGTTGAAGCAGTATATTGTAGGAAGCTTTCAGTCTGTTTATGCGTCTAGATAAGATGAAGCGGACATGCAGTTTAAATGCTTCCCATACTAGGCCTATGGACTCCGTACCCCTGTTTGTGTTGAAAAAAAATTGCCATTCCCTCTGTATTTAATCTTGAGCAGTTAGAGCCGATAACCAGAATGGATGGAGGCGCCATATACGGGGTCCCACTTGAGGAGCAAGGCGTAGAGAAGCCCAGCAAGGGGCATGGTCCGATGGAGACCTGGTGTGATAACCTGAGTCCTCAAGCAGGGGGAGTAGAACATCTGAGACCATTATATAGTCTATACGTGACATGGTGGAGTGTGTTGAAATCCCCAAGCCATATGGCTGGGATTGTGGGATATTGGGCCATATATAAAAAACCCTCATTAACCACCGTGGAATTGTAAGGCAGAGGGACATAATAAGCCAGAATAAGGTACGGCGTACTATATAGAGTACAGTGCAAAAAGATGAACCTGCCCTGGGGATCCACCCGCACCAAGATAATCCCAAATTGGGTTGTTTTGGCAATTAAAATGGACACTCCACGAGAGTAGGGAGTGTGGGTGGCGTGATACGTCCACCCTACCCACGGGCGTTTAAGTGCAAGTTGAAGTTGACCAGTTACATGCGTTTCCACCAGTACCACTATGTCCGCACGATAGGATTTGAGGCAGCCAAACACAGCTGTGCACTTGAACTTGTCCCGAATACCACAGACATTCCAGACTAGAAATTTTATGATGGCCATAAGTGTTTGGGATAAGTGTCATCTGAGGGAGGTATTAAGTTATTCCCCAGAGCAGAACCATCTACGGAACACATTAGTGTGTGCAGCTCATAAGACCTTGGTTGCATAGTGTACCTTGCGTGAAACACGTTGCATTACAAATAGTTAACCACAAACAAAACTTACAATTACCCCTTTCCCCCCTCCCCGCCCTCAGCTTCCCCAACTTAGCTGGAGCATGATTCCCAGAACTTGTGCGGGTCTGCCATAACAACAAAAAAAAAAGCAAGAAGGGCAGACAATTCCGCAACATCCACATCGTCACCCACATGCATCTTCTGAGCATCGTGGGTTACAATCTGACTAGCCGGGGGGCGACCATTCACTGGTTGCGGAGCCAGCAGTAGGACTTGTGTCATATAAAACCTACCAACAGGTAGGTGTTTGTACAATGGTCATATGCTCTTTTACGGTAAGTAGTAGAGATAAAGTGAAAAAATAATGTCAAATAAAATGTTGAAATACAAGTAGAAAGAAGAAGAAAAAAAAAAATGTAAAAAAAGGGGGGGGGGGGGGAAGAAATGGAAAACCCATAATCAGGGACCGTGGTGGTGACAAACAAAAATATGGAGGGGGGAAGGGAAAAAAGAAAAATGTAATCGATGTTGGGTTTCAGCATAGCGTCCCAAGTAGGAATATCAGTAAAGGGTTCCCCAAAATAAGTCTGGGTCTTCGAGTGGTGACATCATATGTTCATGGTGCCCAGGTTAACGATATTTGGCATGCGGCCAGCGGTCCAGACGGACAGCGACTAGAAAAGAGAGGTAGGGCATGGGTCTCCTTATATTCAGGCATAATACATATTACTGTGGTATTCCAGATGAGGCCATGTCACACATGTGCAGTATTTCGGTAGAAGAACTAAAATAGCAAAGAACTAGTGCGCAAAACCACACTCACAGAGACCATGGACAATGGTACCAAAATTAGAGCAGCTGCCAACATAAGAGGTGTCCTCACCCACCCTGATGAACAACGTAATAATGGTAAAAGGTATGTGGCGCTAATCTAAGTGTACCACTCACAATGATGGACAAAACTTCAAAGTAGCAAAAAGCTCAGTACTACCTTAATATACAATGCACGTGTTGCCTATAAATGATAAGGCAACCAATAAACACCTGCAAAGGGTGAATATGAACCAGTGTGCATGTTATGTTCACATGAACACTGCACTTCAGTAAATACTCCTATCTTCTCTCGTTGAGGAGCAGCCAAACTATACTAGAGTGTTAAATGCTAGTGGTCATTCCTGATAAAAAAAATCATCCAATGTGCATAATGTTCCTAAAACACACTATGTGAAAATGTGATCATAAATTTAAAATGGGTATTGATAGTGAAAAAACATTACATAAATAAATAGCAATTCCTAAAATAAATCATACAGTGTACATAATAATCCACAACAATAAGTAATTAAGTGCAAAACAAAGTGACAACCGTGCAAATACATGCATTTAGGAATGCGATTCTGAAAAAATGGTTCCAAAATTCAACACCCCTCCCACCTGAAAAAATTATTATTATGAAATAGAAAAAATGTAAAAAATAAAAAACTGTGACATATATTGTGATCAAGTCCAAATAAATATTGCTTCATGCAGTGCGACTCTTGATATCCATACAAATAGTCAATAGTAACGTGCCAGTAAGGTGACTTTGTGCTGAATTCATTTACTTCAAAACTGGTGCGACACACAAGTGTTTCCCCCAGCCTCTCACCTCAATTGGCGGCCCCCAATGGGCCAAGTCAAGCAGATGGTTAATGCTTACATGCAAGGTCCAGAAGCTGTTCACCTCCTCCAGAGGGTGTGCGTGGGTCAGGCTTTCTATAGTAGTCACCACCGCTCACACAGACCCCAAAATGACAATAAGGAAGAAGGAGATGCTCCCATAGTGAAGTATTTCAATCAAAGTTTAATAAGACATAAGTAGTAACTTACAGTTACTACTTATGTCTTATTAAACTTTGATTGAAATACTTCACTATGGGAGCATCTCCTTCTTCCTTATTGTCATTTTGGGGTCTGTGTGAGCGGTGGTGACTACTATAGAAAGCCTGACCCACGCACACCCTCTGGAGGAGGTGAACAGCTTCTGGACCTTGCATATAAGCATTAACCATCTGCTTGACTTGGCCCATTGGGGGCCGCCAATTGAGGTGAGAGGCTGGGGGAAACACTTGTGTGTTGCACCAGTTTTGAAGTGAATGAATTCAGCACAAAGTCACCTTACTGGCACGTTACTATTGACTATTTGTATGGATATCAAGAGTCGCACTGCATGAAGCAATATTTATTTGGACTTGATCACAATATATGTCACAGTTTTTTATTTTTTACATTTTTTCTATTTCATAATAATAATTTTTTCAGGTGGGAGGGGTGTTGAATTTTGGAACCATTTTTTCAGAATCACATTCCTATATGCATGTATTTGCACGATTGTCACTTTGTTTTGCACTTGATCACTTATTGTTGTGGATTATTATGTACACTGTATGATTTATTTTAGGAATTGCTATTTATTTATGTAATGTTTTTTCACTATCAATACCCATTTTAAATTTATGATCACATTTTCACATAGTGTGTTTTAGGAACATTATGCACATTGGATGATTTTTTTATCAGGAATGACCACTAGCATTTAACACTCTAGTATAGTTTGGCTGCTCCTCAACGAGAGAAGATAGGAGTGTTTACTGAAGTGCAGTGTTCATGTGAACATAACATGCACACTGGTTCATATTCACCCTTTGCAGGTGTTTATTGGTTGCCTTATCATTTATAGGCAACACGTGCATTGTATATTAAGGTAGTACTGAGCTTTTTGCTACTTTGAAGTTTTGTCCATCATTGTGAGTGGTACACTTAGATTAGCGCCACATACCTTTTACCATTATTTCGGTAGAAGAGCTTTGGGCATAATTCCAGAACATGTGACTGTATGTAAGTCAGGCTTCTGTAATATTGCCTGAAATGTAGGAGCTTACTCACATTAGAAAGCTGGTGTACGTCTCTCTCAGGCAGGCAGATTCCTCTCCGCGTCTTGTCGATCTAGCCAGGCCGAGGCAAGCGTAGGATCTTCAAAAAAATATGCTTGGTCATCTCCCACGACTCGAAGGCAGGCTGGAAATAACATAGCGTATTTCAAGTGGTATGCCCTAAGGCGCCGCTTGACATCCGTAAAACGTGATCTTTGTTTCTGGACCTCCGCCGAAAAGTCAGGAAAGGAGAGGATGTGGTCATTCTGAAAAGGAATGTTCCCCTTTTCCCGGGTCAGGCGAAGAATGGCATCCCGATCTCTGTAGTTGAGGAACTTAGCTTTGAAAGTGCATGGTGGAGCGCCATCGGGAGGGCGGCGTGCAGGCATGCGGTGGGCGCGTTCCACCACAAATGTTGTCGAGAAGGCCTCCCTGCCATACGTTGAAGTTAGAAGCTTTTCCAGGAAAGTGGCCGAGTCCAGGCCCTCCGAGCCCTCCGGTAGCCCGATGAAGCGGAGGTTTGACCTGCGAGCACGGTTTTCAAGATCGTCATGTTTTTGGGCCAATTGCTGTATCTGACGTTGCATATCCTCGTGTGAATTTTGAAGAGGATGTATAATGTCTTCTGCCTGGCTAATTCTAGTCTCAGTCTCTCTGACCAGGTCCTTGAGCTTAGTCATGTCCTGTCTGATCAGGGAGATATCCACTTTTATCTCCTCTATTTTGGTTGTCAGAGTGGACTGACATGTGGAAATAGCCTCCAGAACCCTGGCTGTATCAGCCGCCGCATGTTCTGTAGAGGAGGCTGCCAGATCGCCATCTTGCTCCTCGTGGTCTTTGTCCTGGCGCCGATATTTGTCCAGTGATGAGGAGGCAGTGGCAGTTCTCTTCGGCGGAGACATGATGGGTGAAGTGCAGGGCACGTTAGCCTTCCAGGGAGTATAGCAATACGAAGCTGTGGGCACTCAGGATACCGGTGTCAGGATTTACTGAGAGCTTAGCTCACACGCGTCCTACACCATCGCCGTCCAGGCCATGCCCCCCTTGGGACATGAATTTAGTTCTGTTGGCATTACAGAAACAGCCTTTGAGCCGATACGACATGTTCCTTTTGTCCTTTTGACAAGGAAACTAGTTTTTCTGGTAGGCATTTCTTCTGCAAGAAGGGTATGAGAGCTGGTGGCTCTTTCTTGTAAAGAGCCATATTAAATCGTTCACAAGGATAGAGTGGTATTGCGTCCTCATCCTAGCTTTCTGCCAAAGGTGGTTTCAGGTTTTCACCTAAACCAGGATATTGTTTTACCTTCATTTTTTCCAGAACCCTGTTCTAAGGAAGAAAAGTCACTACACTGTTGTGATGTAGTGAGAGCGGTCAAGATCTATTTGAAGGCGACTGCTGAGATTCGGAAAACAGATGTTTTGTTTGTGTTGTCCGGAAGGTCCTAGGAGGTAATTATTCAAGATTGTGGCTTGAAGAGGAAGGTTCCACCGTTTCAGGTCAAAGCGCACTCCAACAGGGATGTTAGTGCTTTGTGGGCAGTGCATCACCAATCCTCCATGGCTCAAATCTGCAAGGCTGCAACCTGGTCTTTAGTCCATACATTCACCAGATTCTATCAGGTGGATGTAAGAAGGCATGAGAATGTCGCCTTTGGGCGCAGTGTGCTTCAGGCTGCAGTATAGGTCCTCGGGTCTGATTGCACCCTACTTTTGTTGTGTCCCCGCCCCTCAGGTGGCATTTCTCTGGGACATCCCAGACAGTAATTACTGTTGCTCTGTGTCCCGTGATGTACGATAAAGAAAATAGGATTTTTATAACAGCTTACCTGTAAAAATCCTTTTCTTGGAGTACATCACGGGACACAGAGGTCCCTCCCCTCCTTCTGGTTACACGTGTATTGCTTTGCTACAAAACCGAGGTACTCCTGGTAAGGGGAGGGGTTATATGGGGAATTTAACTTCCCGTTTAGGGTGTGCCAGTGTCCATCACCTAAAGGTGCCATATAACCCAGACAGTAATTACTGTGGCTCTGTGTCCCGTGATGTACTCCAAGAAAAGGATTTTACAGGTAAGCTGTTATCAAAATCCTATCCTATTTTTTAACATATTCATTAAACTGCCCTTCTTTACAGCAGCCTTTTTTTTATATTACTTAAATCTAGACAGAGTCCATATGGTGTGCAACTGAGGAATTTACTACATTGATATTTTTGCAAAGCTTCAGACTGGTTGAGTATTTAGTCATTCAAGAGGGTGAAAAAGTTCCAGTAATTGATCGGCTTACAGAATTATATTAAATCTGGCTTTAACCAAGCACATGCATGTAAATATTTATTATCATTTTTGTTTTAATACATTTTAAAGAATTGTTATTTGTATATGAAAGTATTGAAATTTATATTTGTGAAATACATTTGTAGCCTAAAAAGCCTATTGGTCTTTATCTGCATATCTATCTTCCTATCTATCTATCTATCTATCTATCTATCTATCTATCTATCTATCTATCTATCTATCTAGTTCTCGGGTCTGCCTAACTGCAATAGGGGGCCAAACTTTCCATATTATGTTGAATAAAAATTAAGTAGAAGCGTTTGGTTCCAGTAAAGTTTATTCATACATACACATGTACATACAGTACAGAGACATTGGACACAAACATTTGCTGGTCTTGTCAAATGTCCAACCCTCTAGTCTAGCTAATAACTATATTAAAAAAATAAAATAATCTAAATTGCCCAAATACTTGCTTATATCCATAGTCATGTGATCTGCCAGGTCCTCTACCCTGCAAAGGGGAAAGTCCTTTTATGGGTGTCAATGTTGCTGCCTGGTGATGAGTTTTCTTGCCATTGGCTGTCCATCGGCAATGTCCTCACAGGCATTCAAAGCTCCAGGGGTGCATGACATAAATATGATCTTTGTTTTCTGAGAGGGAAGCACATGGTGAAGGCCACCATGGAAGACTTCATAGTACCATAAATATGTATGAATAAAAAATCCACTCAAACTCCTCCTAAGGAACCATTTGCCCACAGCAAGAAAACATGTTTCTGCATAGAATCATAGTCAAATTTCTTCTTAATAAAATTACCTATCTTTATGTTGTATATGGCTCAAAAAACGTTGAATGTACTGTATATCAATTTTATTTGATTTAGTGAAGATTTCAGCGCTTCACATATTTGTGAGACCAATATATTAGTAAAGATCTGGATATAAAGATATTCAACTCAAAATATGATATTTGACATAGGTGCTGTCATTATCTTCATTATTTAGCTTTGATCCTTGTATAAGTAATTTGCATTTCTGATCACGAAGCCATAGTTATCCGTTTTGTAAGAGGAGAATATGCGATCATGACTTGTTCAAGAAAAATTAAGGCCTAATTCTGGGTCCTAATTTATAATCCTCTTTGCAGTCACAGCATATGGTCCTGTATGGTGAAGTAATAGAGTGGGCAGTCACCCAAATACTCCCTCAGTACAAACAAGCAAGTAGTAAAGCAGTCCTTAAAGGGTTACAAAACCCTATTTTTTTTTAAAAAAATGTCATACTTACCTCCTCTGTGCAGTTGGTTTTGCACAGAGTGGCCCCAATCCTCCTCTTCTGGGATCCCTCAGCAGCACTCGTGGCTCCTCCTCTTCTCAAGTGCCTCGCCAGAAAAGCGCTCTCCTTCGGGACACCCGTGCGGGCAGCCGCACCCGTGTCCTGCTGCTGCATCTATTGACACAGACAGCAAGACTCGGCCCCACCCCCTGGCGCCCGCGTCATTGGATTTGATTGACAGCAGTGGAAGCCAATGGCTCCGCTGCTATCAATCTATCCAATCAGGACACGAGACACCAGCTAGAGCTGAGTTGCTCGTCCCCGGGGCGAGAAAGAACAGGTTCAGGTAAGTAAAACGAGGGGGGTTTGGGGGATGCTGCATGACTGAAGGTTTTTCACCTTAATGCATCCTAAAAACACGAGGGTTTACAACCCCTTTAACTCATTTACTGAGAAAATTTCTTTAAAAAAACCTGGAGACTGCCCTTGTTGACTTTTTTTTTTGCACATACTAGTTACCTAACTGTCAAGCTGACTCTCTGACTAGTGCCAGTGCATGCTCAGTGTGTCAGAGAAGAAGCATGAGCAGCACACTGTACACTAGGACTAGGCAACCTTAAAGAGGTGGAGATCTACCTGAACAACATGGGAGAAGTCAAATATCACCGGGCACAGTGTTGCCTCCTCACACCTGATTTAAACCTCTAATTGCCATACTACCGTGTCGCAATTGTGTGCATTGCACGGCAATCATGGGTTTAAATCAGCTGATGAGGAGGCAACATATCACCTCCTCACTATCTGTCAAACACACTCAGATCGCTTTTCAGAGGAGCAGAAGTGCCTGCTGGACTTGTGAATGAGCCCTTAGTTGCATTCGGCAGCAACACCTTTAGGACTCGTTCACGCGTAACGTTGGGGGTGGTAAAACCCTATGGTTGAATCACGTTTTTGCCTCCCCAAATCCCTACCCACTTTAGCTGCTGAGGCATGTCGCAGCAGGATTTAAGCCCCCTGTTGCTTTTGGTGCGTGCTACTGGCTGCCAATCATGACCCGTTTAAGTAAATGGGGCCACTCTGCAATTCTCTCGCAACTTCATGCTTCTGCCGGGTCCAAGGAGGTAAAGCAGGTGGTGAGAAAGAAATACAACGCTGGTTGCTTACGTCAAAAAGTTCCCCACTGGGTTTTTAAGCAGCAAAATACACAAAGTATATGTTTGTAAATAATTGATTACTTTATTTCGTAAAAAAATTAAAATGTTACAAAGAGTTTAAAATATGAGCTTTGGTTGATGACATAAAATCAAGGTAAACAAAATTGATGGTAACATTGTACATCATGGGCACAGTTATTGCAAATTACATTACATCATGGAATGCACAGGAATACCCCAATGCATTTCGACCCCTACATTCGTGGTCTTCTTCAGGGTTTTTTTATTGTTCTAAAATATACATCAAACAAGTTATTTACTATTTACATTTTATATTATTCGCAACATACAATAGAGACAAAAAATACCTTGTATGCATTACTCTATATAAATCATGCATTGTTTCCTATTCAAAATGATATATTTACCCATCAAATAATGAACCTTGTGTAACCAGAGATATAAAAGTGATTGCGGCCAGGGATCCCGGACAGTTACTTGCCACCTCAATGTCCCCTCCAGGGGGGCCCCCCTTCCACAGGGCTTGCAAGGAGCCACATGTTTATGCCCTAGGTGGGGAAGGGGTGGGGGGAAGCCCTGTGGAAGGGGGGCCCCCCCTGGAGGGGACATTGAGGTGGCATGTGACTGTTCGGGATCCCTTGCACGCAATTACTTTTAAATCTCTGGTTATGCAAGCTTCATTATTTGAAGGATAAATATATCATTTTGAATAAGAAACAATGCTTGATTTTTATAGAGTAATGCATACAAGATATTTTTTTTGTCTCTATATTGTATGTTGCGAATAATGTAAAATGTAAATAGTAAATAACTTGTTTGATGTATTTTTTAGAACAATAAAAAAACCCTGAAGAAGACCACGAATGTAGGGGTCGAAATGCATTGGGGTATTTCTGTGCATCCCATGATGTAATGTAATTTGCAATAACTGTTCCCATGGTACACGGTTACCATCAATTTAGTTTAGCTTGATTTTATGTCATCAACCAGAGCTCATGTTTTAAACTATTTGTAACATTTGAATTTTTCTACAAAATAAAGTAATCAATTTTTTACAAACATATACTTTGTGCATTTTACTGTTTAAAAACCCTGTGGGGAACTTTTCCATGTTTTCATTTTTTTGGGGTGTGCAGCTCCTTTGACACTTATATATGTGTTTTTGTCTATGATATACAATGCTGCCTGCTTTACCCCTTGTTTGCTGTACTGCACAAGGATGCAGGGCACTTGCAGAGTGTCCTCATTCATTGAATAGGTCATGCTTGGCAGGTGCTACACACACCAACCATGACAGTTGCGTGTAACTCCAACTGTGGCTGCGGGTGATAAAAACACATCTTAACTATGGTGTTTTACCACCTCCCAAACTGCAAATGTAAATGAATGCTTACTGTTCTGAGCCCCCTATAAAGCAGTGTGACAGGAAAAGGATACCTGGGAAGTATTACAAGAGGGGGGCAGTGTAATGAGGGAGCACTGTGAAAGGAGGGGGACTGTTTAACAAGAGGGGGGTAGTGTGACAGGAGGGGGGTAAATATGACAGAAGGGGGCAGTGTGACGAGGGGGCAGAATGATGGAGGGGCAGTGTTACAGGAGGGGGCAGTATGACAGGAATGTATTGTGCCAAGGGGGCAGTGTGACAGGGGACAGTGAGACAGGTGGGGGCAGTATGATGGGGAAATAGTATGACGTGGGCAGTGTGATAAAAGAGGGGCTATGTGGCAGGTGGGTGGCCAGTGTGAGAGGGGACAGGTGGGGGGGCAGTGTGAGAGGGGACAGGTGGGGGGGCAGTGTGAGAGGGGACAGGTGGGGGGGCAGTGTGAGAGGGGACAGGTGGGGGGGGGCAGTGTGAGAGAGGACAGGTGGGGGGGGGCAGTGTGAGAGGGGACAGATGGGGGGGCAGTGTGAGAGGGGACAGGTAGAGGGGGCAGTGAGAGGGGACAGGTGGGGGGGCAGTGTGAGAGGGGACAGGTGGGGGGCAGTGTGAGAGGGGACAGGTGGGGGGGCAGTGTGAGAGGGGACAGGTGGGGGGGCAGTGTGAGAGGGGACAGGTGGGGGGGCAGTGTGAGAGGGGACAGGTGGGTGGCCAGTGTTGTGCTTTACTTACATGAGAAGCAGCATGCTTCCTTGTGGTGTCCGCAGGATGTCCCTCCAGGCAGCACAGTTCACTTCCCGAGTATCATTGTATCCAATGGAGAGGGGAGGGGCCTCTGACCCGAGCGTGTATCAGCAAGACTCAGAGTGTACAAGCAGAGGGACAAACTTGTGCACTGAATCTGGTGCCTGCTCGGGTCAGAGGCCCCCCCCCTCTCCATTGTACTCACTGATACTCGTGTGCTGCCTGGAGGGACATCCCGCAGAGCGCAGACATCACATAGCTGCCGATTGCCCCCTCCCGCCCCCCTCTCCTGTATAGTTAGATGCCAGCCAGGGGAGGTGCAGCGTCTTGGGGCCCCCCCACAATGGCAGAATTCCAGGGCCCAGTCGCAAGTGCGACTGTTGCAACCCTGGAAATTCCGCCACTGAGTCCCTCTGCATTGCACTCTGCTTGATGCTCTGGAATATTGTTGTGTGCGAGTGTGTGTGTGTGTGTGTGGGTGATTTGTATTTGCAAGCTTGAATGGTTGTGTAAGGAGACTGTGTGCTGTGTGTATGTGTAAGTAACTGTATGTTGTGTAATAAGTATATGAGAAATAGAAATGTATGAATTGTGATTTTTACCTTTGTATGGGACCAAGACACATGTCCCCATAAGTGTAAAAATATTTTTAAAGGGTTTGGTTTTAAGTTGAAAAGCCTGTCTCATTTCCAAGCGACCATGCATTGTTGGGACATCACAATAGGAGCTGGTTACACCTTGTGGGGGGTCTCAGGCTTCTAGGTAATAGCAGGGGGGAGTTCTGTTGACTTTCTAACTCTCAGAGTCAAATATTGTGTTGTATTTGGGACAAGAGTGTATTGTTTAAGACGTTAGGCCAACTGGCCTCCATCCAAAAAGCAGTGTATTGTTTAAGACTAGGGATGAGCTTCATGTTCGAGTCGAACCCATGTTCGACTCGAACATCGGCTGTTCGATCATTCGCCGAATTGTGAACGATATGGGCCGTTCGCGCCAAATTCGTGTGGCGCGTCACGGCCCATAATTCACTGCGCCATCGCAGTGCATTGCTGGCTGAAGGATTGGCCAAGCATGCACTATGACCCGCATGCTTGGCCAATCACAGCGCTGTCGGTAGAGAGAGCTGTAATTGTCCAAAGCCAGGGTGGCTTTGGCCAAGTATGGCTCAGGGGGTTTAGAACACACCCCACACTATATAAGGCCGCCTACACGGCGGCCCTGTGTAGTGTGTTCCGGCGTGCTGAGAGATAGACAGAGAGACAGTGTCATTTCATTTGAGTTAGCTAGATTAGGCAGGACAGTCAGTGAGTTAGCTGCACTTACAGTGTATTGTGTATATATATGCATCCCAGGTATTGCATATATATATATATATATATATATACACTGTATTCAGTTTAGCTAGATCCGTTCCTGTTATCTTCCTACTGACAGGCAGGCTTGTCTTGTTACAGTATTTACAGCTACCTGAAGAAAATTGCTGGTGTTCTTTTGATCCTATTAGTACCACAGTCAGGCAGCTAGACTATTTACAGTTAGTGTAGTGCGTCCTGCTCACAGTGTTCAGCTAAAACTACAAGTTAGTGTAGTGAGACCTCTACACAGTGTTCATCTAAAGCTACAAGTTAGTGTAGTGCGTCCTGCTCACAGTGTTCAGCTAAAACTACAAGTTAGTGTAGTGAGACCTCTGCACAGTGTTCAGCTAAAGCTACAAGTTAGTGTAGTGCGTCCTGCTCACAGTGTTCAGCTAAAACTACAACTTAGTGTAGTGCGTCCTCCTCACAGTGTTCAGCTAAACCTACAAGTTATTTTTTTGCGAGCTCTGCACAATGTTCACCTAAAGCTACCTGTAGAAGGTTGGTGGTGTTCTCATACTACAGGCAGGCAGTTGATTTTGCTAGCTGCAGTATCAGTGTATATATATATATATATATATATATATATATATATATATATATATATATATATATATATATATATACTGTTTATATATATATATATATATATATATATATATATATATCCCAGCTTAGTGCAGCTACAGGCCATTAGTATGTCTGGAAGGCCAACAAGGAGAGGCAGACAGTCACAAGCCAATAAAAGAGGGCAAGCAGGCTCTGTGTCTTGTGCTGGTCGTGGAGACGGTGCATCCTCATCAGCACGTGGCTGTGGGACACGCTTGGCCTTTTTTTCGGCAGCTGGCCATGTTGAGCCGCAACATGCGGAAGACTTGGTCGAGTGGATGACCAAGCCGTCCTCATCCTCTCTCACCCATGCTCAGGGTACTTTGTCTGGCAAAGCAGCGGCCTCTTCCCTCGGCTCAATGTCATCAGTGACTCCTTCCCTAGCCCCACCATGTCCTCCTGAGGAGTCCCTCGAACTGTTTGACCACAGTGTTGGGTACATGCTCCAGGAAGATGCCCAGCATTTGGAAGACTCTGATGATGATACTGAGCTAGATGAAGGCAGTAACGTGAGCACGGACAGAGGGGGTGCCCAAGAAGGACAGCAATCTGGCAGTCATGCTCCCCCTGCTGCAGCATACTGCCAGGTTTGCTCCAGTGATGAGGAGGGAGGGGATGATGAGGTCACTGATTCAACGTGGGTGCCTGATAGGAGAGAGATGGAGGAGGAGGAGGCGGCACATCACCAACGAGGCAGGATGCCCTCCAGGGGCCAGCCTAAGGGCAGCACACTGACTGCATCACACCCCAAAGCTCCGCATGTGCAGGGCGCTGCAGTCTCTGCACGTTATTCAAAAAGTTCTTTGGTGTGGGCCTTTTTTGAGACGAGTGCATCAGATCGCACCGCTGCTATTTGCAACATATGTCTCAAGCGTATCTCGCGTGGCCAAAACATCTCCCGCTTGGGTACCACATGCTTGACCAGACATATGTTGACCTGCCATGCAGTTCGTTGGCAAGCGTATCTAAAAGACCCACACCAAAGAACAAAGAGGACCTCTCCTTGCTCCTCATCAGCTGAGATCTCCAACCCCACTATACCTTCAGTCCTCTCTGAGACCTGCACTGAGAGGAATGAAGGTGTAGAATTAGGTGTGTCACAGCCAAGTACTTGTGGGCAATCTGCTTTTGGTACACCGACGTCAGATTGTACCAGGCAAATTTCCCTGCCCCAGCTGCTGCACCGCCGAAAGAAGTTTGCTCCCATCCACATGCCCAGCGGTTGAATGCTAGCTTGGCAAAAGTTCTAGCACTTCAACTGCTGCCTTTTCAGTTGGTAGACTCTGCCCCCTTCCGGGAGTTTGTGGAATGTGTGGTTCCTCAGTGGCAGGTACCCAAACGCCACTTTTTCTCACGGAAGGCGATTCCGGCTCTCTACCGGCATGTGGAAGGCAATGTCCATGCCTCGCTGGACAGGGCGGTCAGCAGTAAGGTGCATATTACCGCTGACTCATGGTCCAGCAGGCATAGACAGGGACGTTACCTAAGTTTCACGGTGCATTGGGTGACTCTGCTGGCAGCTAGGAAGGATGCAGGACAAGGTGCAGTAGTGTTGGAGGTTGTTCCGCCATCACGCCTCCAAAATGCCACTACTAATGATTGTGACACACCTCTCTCCTCCACCCCCTCCTCTTCTTCTTCCTCCATGGCCTCTTCCTGTGCTTTGTCCTCAGAACCAGCGGTGCTCCGTAGGCGTTCAAGGGGCTACGCATGTACGCAGGCCAAAAGATGCCATGCGGTGCTTGAGCTGGTGTGCTTGGGGGACAGGAGCCACACTGGGGCAGAGGTTCTGTCAGCTCTGCAGGGGCAGGTTCAGAGGTGGTTGATGCCACGCCAGCTTCAGGCAGGAATTGTGGTTTGCGACAATGGCACCAACCTCCTCTCTGCCCTCCGACAGGGACAAATGACCCATGTGCCCTGTTTGGCTCACGTCCTTAACTTGGTGGTGCAGCGGTTCTTGGCCAGGTACCCGGGCTTACAGGATCTCCTGAGGCAGGCCCGGAAAGTCTGTGTGCATTTCCGCCAGTCATATAATGCCAGTGCTCGGTTGGCGGACCTCCAAAAGGAGTTTAACCTGCCCAAGAACCGCCTAATCTGTGACATGCCCACCAGGTGGAACTCAACGTTGGCCATGCTGCAGCAACTGCACATGCAGCAGAGGGCCATCAATGAATACCTGTGCGACTATGGCACCAGGACAGGGTCAGGGAAGCTTGTTTTTTTTTCCCCACGCCAGTGGGCCATGATCTGGGATGCATGCGCTGTCCTGTCACCATTTGAGGAGGCCACGAGGATGGTGAGCAGTGACAGTGCATGCATCAGTGACACTGTCCCCCTTGTCCACCTGTTGGAGCACACGCTGCGTGGAATAATGGACAGGGCACTTGAGGCAGAACAGAGGCAGGAAGAGGAGGACTTCCTTAGCTCTCAAGGCCCCCTTTATCCAGACAGTGTTCCTGCGTGCCCGCCGATCACACAGGAAGAGGACGAGGAGGAGGAGGATTGTGTCAGTATGGAGGTGGAGCCTGGCACTCAGCATCAGCAGCAGTCTTTAAGGGATCAGTCCCAAGAAACACATGGACTTGTACGTGGCTGGGAGGAGGTGGCTGCGGACATTTCATCCTTAGTGACCCAGAGTACTCCGGACCGAATGCCTCAGCAAACCTACGCTGCATGGCCTCCCTGATCCTGCAAAGCCTGCGTAAGGATCCTCGTATTCGTGGTATCAAGGAGAAGGACCAATACTGGCTGGCAACCCTCCTTGATCCACGTTACAAGGGTAAGGTTGCGGACCTTATCTTGCCGTCGCAGAGGGAGCAGAGGATGAAACATCTTCGGGAGGCCTTGCAGAAAGGTTTGTGCAACGCGTTCCCAGAGACTGGGAGGTTACAAACTCCTGTCTCTGGACAACGTGTTGCTGAGGCTTCGGTCAGTCAAAGAAGTAGCGGTGGAGAAGGTGGCCATCTGACCGATGCGTTCAGAAAATTTTTTAGTCCGCAACCCCAAGGTATGATTGGTTCCAGCAACCATCGCCAGCGTCTGTTTTACATGGTACAGGAATACCTAGGGGCAAGATCTGACTTGTTATAAAATAGTTATAATTTTAACAATAGCTCTGGTTCTTGCCAGCTTTGGTATTGGGATAACTAGGTAGCCCACAAGTGTGCTTCAACTGTAGTTTGGTATTAATGCGGATCTACAGCTTATAAGGTAATTCCCCTAAGGCAAGAGGTTCATGTGTGCTGGTAAAACTCGTCCTAGCATCTTAGGTGGCGGCCGATCGTGAGGATCTGATGGCGCGAGAGAAGGTAAGAATGGCAGGGACAGCTGGAAGGGAATTGCTTGTACACGGTGGGGGCTTGAGCTTATGAAACGCTTGAACAATTTCTCATCCATTGAGGATGGGATGTTTTCATGTAACTGTTGAAGCTGCAAGGAAGTTCCCACAGTCCAAGGGGGGGATTCTGGGAATTCATAAGTAAAGAGTGTTATACCTGGATCGGGGATAGTAGTGACAAAGTTTAGGTCCATATGGATAAGGCTTAGATCCCTACAAGACAAAGCCAGAGCTATAGCTAGTGAAGGTTGGAATCCTTTTTAAGGGTTTGGGAATCGTTGGGGATTTAATTTTTTTATTTTGCAGCGGATCATAGTGAAGGAAGTAGGGATATATATACTCATGTTATTTTTGTTTCTATTCCTTCTATATGCCGTGATGAGGTGCTCCTGTTGCCTGATTGGACTCGTGACCAGAGCCTGAGCAGATGACCACATCTTCCCTGATGAGATGCCCCGAAGCCCAACCCACGTACAAGACACATAGGATCCCAGACCGAAAGGCGACTACTACAGCCCACCATGTCATCTCTCCTGAACAGCAGAGTCTACATGTCAAGCCGTGTTCTCCTTTTTATGGACTAAGAAGAAGATCAGGATTCATCAAAGGACACATGGGATCATATGACAAGAGGAGGGACTGTTATGGACAATTTTATGAAGATGTATTTTAATGTATTGTCATAAGTCTTCCAGTGTTCGTTCTCTCGCAGCCCACTCTAAAGAGCTGACTGGGGAAGACTGACGCTGGTTGAGTTCCCGTTTGGTAGTGGAAAGCTCCTTGGGGAGGTATAGAAGTGTTTGCGGAGTGGGGACATGTCTGCCAGCTAAGGGCCCCTGTGCGATGCACAGAACGATCGTCTGGTGGAGGTGTGTTCGCTCTGCAAAGACATTATCGGTTAACGAGTGTGCGCTCGTGTTGACCCTGTGTGCCTGGTCAACATATTTGTGGCCCCATGAGTGTACGCCTGCCGATAATCTCACGTCCACAAAAACAGTAGAATAATCCAGGTATACATTGTTCTCTGGAACAATGTATAATAAGGATTCCTACCAGCGTAAATACGGGAGTCTTTTGGGTTGTTATGGTTGGAGACAGAGTCAATGTTTGAAAGCCATGTGGCGTCTAAAAACATGCATGACACACCCATAAGACTCCTGTAGTCATTGTTCATTGGTTGTTGTATTTTCCTGTGTTGTTAAATCCTTATATGGTCATATCCTGAGATGTCACTTGCCATGTAAGAAGTGATTGGCTGTTGGAACCATCACTTCCTGTTTGTGAAAGCTTTTGTGTTAATAAAAGAGCCTGCTAGCTAGGGAGAGGTCAGAGATGCTGACCGAGGCTGGGCTGGTAACGTGAGGAATGGTGGTGATGTTTGATTACTTGGATGCGTGGGATTTTACGTAAGATGCATTTATATCATTAGACGAAAATGTTATTATTATTAGAGACAGGAGATTTGGCTATGTGCTCTGTGTACAGCCTAATTTCGCTGACACCAGAAACCCAGACATATTATTCAGACAGCATACTAGCCAGATGTCTCCAGTGTCTGCCACCAATGTATCTTCCCCTCATCTCTGCCCCCAGTCCAGACTCCAGTGACCACACACTGTCTGCACTTCTCTGTTTACTACTGCTGGCGTCTGTCCCCCTCACTGATGTTCAGAGTTTACACATCATAGCTTTAATTGTCAACAACAGCAGGCACCCTTTAGAACAGACCCCCAGCAGCTAAAGGACCCCTCTTCTCCCTGTCTGTGTGTCTCCTGGGCTGACGCAGGAACTTTAAAGGAGTCCAACAAAAGGAGCAGTGCAGCTGAGCAACCAACAGTTTACAGAATGGAACAGCAGAAGACAAGTATGCAGTCCGCCCCGCTGCCTGCCTGTCCACCCCACTGCCCATCTGTCCATCCCATTGCCCATCTGTCTATCCCGCTGCCCCCTGACATCCTGCTGCCCACCTGTCCATCCCACCTGTCCATCCTACTGTCTGCCTGTCAATCCTGCTGTCTCCCAGTCCACCCTGCTGCCCCCAAGTCCACCCAGCTAACCCAAACCATCTCGCTGCTGTAGGGTTCTTTGGGGTGCTGTGGTTAGGGTTGTCCGCTTTGGGGTGCCTTGGATAGGATGGACTGATTTGTGTTGTTGTATATAGAATGGGCTACTTTGGTGTGGTGTGGACAGAGTGGGCTTGTAAGTAAAGCAGTGGAAATTGCCTGGTGCGCAAGTGCAAATGCCCATACACGCTTATGCGCATGCGCGACGGCCAGCGTGCACGCGCAGGAGTGCGTCCCTAATGCTAATTGGCGCCACGTAAAGGGTGCCTCAACCATTGATCAGTGCTGACTGGTCTTCAGCTGTGCTTCTTATATACTAAACCCTGTGATTATCCTGTCTGATACCCGTTGCTGACCTTGGCTCCTATTTGACTCAGCTACTGGATTCTGTTATACCTGATCTCTGGCTCCTGATCCTGGCTCTTCATTTAACTCTGCTTCTGGACTCTGTTATACCTGATCCCTGGCTCCTGATCCTGGCTCTTCATTTAACTCTGCTTCTGGACTCTGTTATACCTGATCCCTGGCTCCTGATCCCGGCTTCCCATCTGACTTTGCCTCTGCCTGATGTCCTGGTACCCTGCTGCCCATCTGTAACCGAACCCGGCTATCCTTGTGACCTTACTCCTGTGTCCTGCTTGGCTCAGCACTGTCATCCGAGTGTCTGCAACTACAGTCCTGTGACCAGCTGCGACTTTCTGCTACAAGCTTCCGGGGTCTACATCTGCAGGCACTCATGTTCCTCCTGTCCCTCGGCTCCTTCTATTCCACCCTCAGCGGGACCTGGGCTGGGAGATACAAGAAAGGCCGACCTCATCATTTCAGTCTCCCTTCTGGTACGTGACAGGGTTGCTATAGGTAGGGTGGGCTATTTTGGACTGTCAGTGGAAGGTTGGGCTTCTTTGGGGTGCAGTGTATAGTAAGGGGTGCTGTAGGTAGGGTGGGTTTCTTTAGGCCCCTCCCACTGTTAATGCAAATTGACCACACCCACTGTTCGCCACGGCATGTCAAAGTGTCCAAGGTCTTTTACAATCCTATTGTCTATAGTGTATAGTATACTACAAAAAAAAATTTGCTATGTGTCAGTAAAGTGTTTGGGTTTGGCTTGAAGAAAAGGTGGCAACCCTATAGGGAACTATGATCTCCTTGGGCATTATTTGAGCACACTAAAGCCGAGTACACACAATTAGTTTCTTTTTTTGTTCAGCTCCGGTCAGAGCCACTGTACTAACCATACAAGCTATTGTGCTCTGACAAGGGGACACCCCCCCTCACCACCAGAACACCCCGATCAGCGCTCTGCTGGTTTTCCAGCATGCTCGTCTGACAGACCGACATACACACGGGCCGAATGTCAGTCTTTTTTAAGTCTGGCGTAAGTATATATTTGTTTTCATGAAAAGAGTGAGAGACTTTACTTTAAAGAACAGCTAAACTCTGAAAGCTGTGCCTAAAAATGTCAAGCAGAAGATAAAGATTAAAGATTATTGCCTTTGATCTTTGTGAAACTGATAATTTCCCCCTTACTGACTCCCTTTCATATTTACCTACCACCCAACTCCTCCGAGAATTCAGCTACATGCCATTGCTAGTACGCTTATTCTTATGCATGTTTGCTACTTCTATGAAATCCTTTCACATGGAATTTGTTGGCAAAAGTCACCTATTTCATTCCAAAGACAATAGCGATTTCAGACTTTATCTTAAGGTAAAAACATACAACTGTTTATTGCTATTGTAACTTGGTTTAATATGAAATCAAGTAGTAAAATAAGGAAAATCTGATGAATCATTGACACTTTATTTCAATGTGCTCTAAGATAACAGATTTACCATAGGTTTACATTGAAGTCCAGTGTTTGCCTGCTAGTCTTAACTCTTGCAGTAAAAATCTGTTTTTTCCAGTCTAGTCAGGTTTCTTTTTACATCTAAAACAAACTGCAGTAATTACATTGGGCAGAGAGTTCAAGTACTTGTTTTTGTCTCAGAGTGTGCACGCAATGAGATAAATCATTATTCAATAAATAATATCATTCAAAATGTTTATATCTGTTCCAGTAATTTTCTTGAGGCTACATCATCCAAACCTGGTCTTTCATCAGTTCACTGGGTACATCAGCAGAGACTTGATTATCAAGTTTTAGCTCAATGCCATATAATTTGATCATAATAACAATTTATTTTAATATACTGTGTAATTGCTGTAGGCATCAGGGCGTTCTCAGGAGTAAGTAGCATGTTGCCTTCAACCAGTGTTTCCATCCACCTCCAGTTAATGCAAGCCATCCAAATGCAGGCCAGATACCCACCTCATGCAAGGAAATTGCTGCTCTTTTTCAAACATGTTATCGAAGCCATATGATAGATTTGAGTTTCTTGTTTTCAAAATGAATGTTGGATAACATTGTACTGACTGTAACGTGAGGTTGCAATAAGCATAATTTACGATACAGGCAAGAGGTTCAAGGTTAAAAATTACTAAATATCTCTACAACTGCTGCTAATGAAAACAGTAGGTTAAGAAAAAAAACCTCTAGCATACTGGCGTTAGGGGACAGTGGAGACCATTCAGACATCAAGGATTGCTTTTCTCTTGAATATATTAGAGGGGGATTGGATTTTAAAAGATAGAAAAACAGCGAAGGCCTTTTCTCCTCCAACACTTTTTTAAAGTGTGCACATTTGAATCCTGCTAGCAGTAATTCCTATTGTTCATATGTGATGCAGAGACAACATGGTACCATATTGCACAGAATAATGGTTAAATGTATGAAGATTATAAATGGTTCTCTGGGGGTCTGAACCAACCTTTCTAAAACTTTTTACCCCAGAGGTTAAAGGCCTCAGGGAACCATTACTGAATTAAATTCATCTGCAGGCATTGGGAAAAAAAGCCTTATACAGTAAGAAGAATACAATTCTTACAGTGGTGGTCAGAATGTCACCATTGCAGAAAATTAAAAGATCACTGGTGTCATGTTGCTGGATTTGCCAAGTAGTGTTGGCCCTGGAACAATGCAGGCATCATCAAATGTGAGGTCAATCAGCTATGGGTCAAGGAAGCCCTAGCAACCTCTGGGGCAACCCTAGGGTTCAATTGAACCCTGGTTGAGAAAGCCTGGTCTGAATACTTGAAATGGAACAGAAGCTCTCACAAATGTCACCTTATTACATCATGTGAAAGCAAAATAATGGATATGCTCAGACATCAGCATCCTTTTGAGGTTCATCAAATGTATTCTTGCTTAAACCACTGCATTTTGACAGTGTTTCAAAATGTTTAAACATTATATCAGGTGTGTGTCACATGTGATTTGGGTGATCATAATTCCTTGTGTACCCTTGAACAAAGATTGGCGTTTCTCTACCAGGGAAGGCCATCCCTTCCCTGGTTTGGGAGGAACATGCATGGAGCTGTGAGGGAGGAAGGTGGACACCTGTCAGCCAGATAAGTTGAATGAACACTAGCGATCAATGGGATGACAGATGTCACAGCCAGATTGACCTCATGTCTGAGTGCTTTCTTATTTGCTTTGTTAATAAAATACAAATAGGGGTGATATGGGCTGGAGGATATTTACCCCTTAGGCCAGTACAAATAAATCTGTTGGGCTGCAATAGATACTTCCCCATTTAGACTTCAAACAGAGTTTAGCACTTCCTTTGTTTTATTATTTGTTGGGATAGCATTTTATATATATATGTATATATATATATATATATATATATATATATATATATATATATATATATATATATGTAGCGCTGGTAGATTTGCGATCTACCATCTGATAGGTAAATTTAGTAACTTGTTCGTTAAGGAAGTTAGATTTGCCTCTGTTCCAGCTTGGCTGACGTTGCGTGTGTTTCCATACTGAGCCGGTGGGTGTCGCTGTTACTACTGGCTAGTGTTGGAAAGGCAACGTGTCAAAGCGTATGGGTGCTCCTCTGTCCCGGAGACGACTCGGTGGAGGTGGTCCTCCGAGTTGCATTTTGGGAGAGGGTATTTATGGGACAGACGCCATATTTTGGGGTTCGTTTTACAGCCACCTGCTGGCTCTCCTGGCCGACAGGTATGCGTTAGAGTGCTACCTCGTGGTCCTCCGTTCTGGAGGCCCGTGTCGCTGCGGCGCATGGGTGGGCCCAGAAGCTTGTCTGGGGCCTACTACAGCAGCCGAGGAATGGTCCTGAGCTGTCTATCCAGAGTGAAGAAGCTGGACAACCGAGGAGATCCCAGGGGAGGACCCGTCATGGAAGGATCACGCAGAGTGCTGGTCTGGAGAGGGGCCTGGTGACTCGGTTGGAGGACGTATCCTAAAATAACTTCACAGCATAGTGTTGCCGGGTTTGGCTTAAAGGTTCAAGCACTGTGACTGACATTCACCACAAAACCAATACATCCTGTGGCAGAGGATCGTACGGGTTCATCCCAAACAAGTCTGTGGCAGAGACTTTTGTTCGTGCTACGTGCTGGCTGCTAGGCAAGTGAGAGTGGCCTATCCAGGCGAGCAGAGAGTGTGTCCCACGAGGGGAGCGCATTCCATTGTAATATTCAACTCTAAAGGACATTTGTCAAGAATACTACAGAAAGGTATTTGAGCTTTCCCTGCAGTTTCCCTTCTGCCTCTTTCCTGCTACTTCCTTCGTTAATTGTTCAATAAAGCAATGAAACGTACTCAAGTGTTGGTGCTTGTATCGTCCGGAGGTAAACTCAATGGAACCCTAGACCCGGTGCTGGTGAAACAGAGGGAAGGAGAGTGAAGGTAACAAGCCCGCTTTAAATCAGCAGCTCCACCGAAAGTAATGCCGCGTACACACGAGCGGACATTACGGCGGACTTTGCCCGGCGGACTTTTCGACGTACTTTCCGACGGACTTTGTGAATGAACGGACTTGCCTACACACAATCCACCAAAGTCCGTCGAATTCGTACGTGATGACGTACGACCGGACTAAAACAAGGAAGTTCATAGCCAGTAGCCAATAGCTGCCCTAGCGTGGCTTTTTGTCCGTCGAACTAGCATACAGACGGCGGACTTTTCGACCGGACTCGATTTCAACGGATAAATTTAAAACAAGTTTTAAATCTAATTCCGTCCAACTTTTGAGAAAACAAAGTCCGCTGGAGCCCACACACATCGAATTGTCCGACGAAATCCAGTCCGCCGGGCAAAGTCCGCCGTAATGTCCGCTCGTGTGTACGCGGCATTATTGCTATATATATATATATATATATATATATATATATATATATATATAGGTGCAGGAACTCCCCCTGTCTGAGTCACCCCTTGTCTCTGCCCCCTACCCACCTCTGACCACCATTCCTTGATTCCACCCCCTACTCACCTACCAGTACTGCCCCTTTTAGAGAATACAGAACCAAGTATTATTTTGTGGTGCTAAATCATTTGTATGGAACATGTTAATGATGAAAAGAAAAGCAGTAAAATAGATCCCCTGCAGTCAGCAATAATAGAATCCCGGGAATAGATCCCCACTCAATAGATTCCCCCAGCAACAATGGACTCCACCCCAACAACAATAGATTCCTTGCAACAACAGTGAACCACCCACAACAAAATATCACACCCAGTAACAAAATATCCACCCAAGCAACATTAGATACCCCCCAGCAGCAACAACAGATCTCCCAGCAGCCAGCATCAATAGATCATCCAGCAGCCAGTAAAAATAGACTTTTCCCTCAACAGTAGATTCCTTCCAGCAGCATAAGACCCCCCCCCCCAGCAACAAAAGATTCCACATCAGCAACAATAGACCTTCACACAAAATCAGATCCCCACCAGTGACAATAGATTCCCCAGCAGCCAACATCAATAGACCCTCCAGCACACCCCACACCCCATGCTATTACATACATTCAGTGCTGGAGGTTCCGGAACTGCGTTCCCCCGCGTTCCCACTGAAAAAAAGCCCTATATATTAAAATTAATGTTCTTTAAGTCAAACACTCATCTTTCAATATGACATTTTAGTTGAACACTGGCACTTTTCCCCCAGTTGGAATGAGAATCTCATTTGAAGTCTGCATCAAACAAAAATGTTGGCAATCAGTTTATTGCAAAACTGAAATGTAATTCAGGTAAGAGGTGAAGTTAAGGCTGGTTTAAAATATTAACTGATAATAAATAATTGCTTCATTATTTCAACAAACATAAAAGCAATGGTTGATATCTGGATGGGACATGTTCAACTGAACACATTTCATATAAACAGATCTAGGCTGAGATTAGCAGAAGGAATGATGGTCACATGGAACTAAATTTAAACAAATGCAGCCTTAATGGAAACGTCCACTCAAGGGCTGATGGGCAGGCATAGGCATCATGTATAAAAGCCTGCGCCAGAAGCCTGTGCTCTTCATATGAACAAGTCAGAATGTTTTTTCAGTTTTTTGACTTGCATTAAAAGCATTAAAGAGGAAATAAACTCTGTCAGTTGTACCCCTAAAAAGGCAGGCAGATGGCAACTAGCTAGTTACCTGTGGTCTCCCCCCAGCTGATTTTTCCCCCCTAACTTATTTGTATTGCCTTGGTCTGCACTGTGTCTCTGTAAGAAGAGGGCCATCTTGGTGGAGTCAGGGCTTTGCTTACTCATGTCAGAGCCTCCAGAAAGGGGAACAGTGAATAGCACAGTTGTGACATGACCAAATCTCACTCCACATCTTCTGAAACCAGTGGTCAAAGGCAGCATAAACTTAAGCCGGCCATAGACAGGTCAAAATATTAATCTGGTTTGATCCAGCTATAAGCAGGCTGGTTGTACAACCAGCCTGTTGTTTTTTTTTACGTCCGATCTCTGCTATAGCCGCCAATAGTGATCATTGTATTCCGACGCCTGGGAAACCCTCTGCTGTCAGAAAACAGTAGTGCAAAGGGAGGGATTCCCCCATCAACGCTGACTGTATTGATGGGGGAATTGAGCAATGTATGGCCTGCCTTAGATATCACACTTCAAATATATAGCTATGACCCTGTAGCCACAAAAGTGCCTAGGCATCTTCATGTATTAGGAAGTTCACTGCTTTTTATTTTTCAGGGTACTGCTTAGGCAAAAATTAACATTTCTAAGTGGTCCCTTTAACACAGCAAATCTTCACCTTTTAGTTATTGCTATCACTTTGCCATATAAAGTATGCCAGAATAGGCAGGTTTGTATGTGATGCTCTAAAGTTGGATCTAAACCCTAACTAGATGACATTTAGTTTGCTAAAGCACCGTGTATCAAAACAACTGCCATGTTTCTGTTTTCATAGAATTCTGTTTTCACCTTTTTTTCCTTCCACTTCCTGTTTACATGAACTGACTTCATTGCCAGCTGCACATCATTACCCAGGACTGTCTTCCAGATGGTACTCATTTGGCATAGCCACTTGTAGTCTTCCCCAGGGGTGCATGTGACAAGGTGACAACACAAGAGCAGAAGTGGGAGAAGCAGGCAGGAGGAGCTAAAACATGCAAAGGTGGACAAGAACAAAGTTAAGAATTGTAACAGATCTCATTGTTGAAGTGACCAAGATACAAGAAACTAGGATATGACTCAATCAACCAAGTGCCATGTTTACCTATTATATCACCTCTGAGTTTATTGATCTTTTAAGCATTCTTTATTTAAAGAGTTTCAAAAAATACAACAGTTAGAAAATGCTACAAATCCATAGTGCAACCCCCGCAGAAGCCGCTGGTATTTTTATTGGGTCCCTTCTGCCCTGCACCTGTGATGACTCGCCCCTTTTCTGGACCCGAGAACACTGACATACCGTGAAGGTTTAAATAGGCTTTATTTAATGGCAAAGCCCTAGAAAGGAATGGGTTAATTAATGACAATTTACAATATAGCAATGTAGGCACCTTGTTAAGTGACACAATTCACAGGGGGTCACTGTTCGTTCACCACATCCGCCTGGGAAGCAACTGGTGCAGAAACGTACACTAGGCAGGTGCTAGGGAGCGATACTGGCTTGTAATTGCAGATAAATGACAATCCAACACAGTACAGCAGTACAAATGGCATTTTCAAAGGCAATACAGCATACCTACTACCTAATGCAGAGTTGCACTGCCTAACCACTGGCCAGTGGGACTATGTAGAGAGTTTGACGGCAATGGGGCCCTTGCCAGGGAGTACTAAGTAAAGTAAACAATATGGTGGCTAGAAGCCTCTCACTGATGACTGATTCTAGTCCTGAAGAAACAAATGATCCAAAGTCTGGTGTTACCCCAACATCACCTCCATCCCTAATTCAATACATATATACAAGGGGTTCACCCTGGGACTTTGAGTGAGGTGAATATAGTTAGTCAAAAAACATGTCATGGAGGTAAAATAATGTAGATTTATTACAATTGTTGCGCATCTGAAAAGCAATAACTACAGGCCAATTAAAATATGCATATAATGTGAACATGATACAATCCACATACATGGTGAAACAATATATACCAATATACAAACATCAGAAAAATTTGCAAGCATGAGTAGTACCCGACGACGTTTCGCGGAACCACGCTCGTTCTTCAGGGGTAAATGCTTTGCCAAGTTTGTAATACAAGTAGTAGATCAAATGAATGAGTGTATGTTGCATCAAATAGGCAGGTAGGTGAGTAATCATCGGGGTGAGGCTAGGGACCCCATACTCACCAATGGGCTGGACAAGGCCATCAATCGCTGATTCCACTGGCAGTGGCAGCAACAAACATCCAGTATGGAAGCTGAGGGAGCAGAGCAAAAGGTAACCCCAACGGGGGAACAGTAGGAGCCATGACATGACCTTGGTAGATACAATATAAGTGTCCCTGGAAGTCTCCCCTTGTCCATGATCATGAAACGGTGGAATCAGCGATTGATGGCCTGGTCCAGCCCATTGGTGAGTATGGGGTCCCTAGCTGGAACAAGTGGTCACTGAGAGCAACTTGAACGCACTGGAATCGAAGCTCCTCCCTCAGTACATTATGTAGTGTTCAGCATAGCAGCAGCCCACAGCCTGATCCCTGCACACAGTTTTGCATGTAATTCAGGTTCAGCACACTTTTCCTGGCAGAACAGATCCTCTGGCAACAGCAGCAGGTCAGCAGGTCACAACAACAGTCCTGTGGCTTCTTGCAGCCCTAAGCCCTGTAAGACAAGCTTCCAGACTAACACTCTCTGGGCACACACAGCACAGTTCAGCTCCCAGGCTCTGTAATAGCAGTCACAGAAAGTTCTGTTTCTTTACTCACTGAACACTTCCCAGAGATATACTGTATTGGCCAGGCACTCCTGTTCTCCAAGTGGTTCCTGGGCTCTCTAAATGGGTCTCAAAGCCCTCTCATCAGATGCCACATAGATCTCCTGCTTCTTTCAGTGGTGATGGGGCTGACAAAATGTTCCACAGCCAATTCGGAACCAGCCTGGCTTAGGCAGCTAATCAGAAGTCCTCCTTCCCCAGGGTTGCTAGGGGCAGGTCCTCTTCAGCTGTAGCAACAGCCAGTCAGGGCACAGTCCAGTCCCCTCTCTCCCTGCAGCTGTCCATCACAGGAGAGAAAAAAAATACCTTTCTGTGTTTATTTTGTCATCACTGCTGTGAAATTTTTTTAAAGAGCCCAGCACTACATTCTCCCCAAAGAACAAATGTTTTCGTTTAACAATAACTAAACCATGAACCTGAACCAAATAACGTGTTCACATAGGAGGCAAAGGAACTTCCCATCATTTACCTGGAGTTAAAAGTTAAAAGTGATGCAGGGGAAATCTCTGGATTGAAGGAGAATAGTGCAGCAAAAACAGATTTTGTTATTTTATCGTCTAATCGACTATTCATTTTTATCTTTGGTATTTTTAGCTTGAGGTGTCTTTTAATATTATGATATAAATAACTAAATTCTATATAAATTTAATGTTATTACTTGATAACATTGATGGAGGTGCTAGTGATAAGCTACATGGATGTAGCGTTCTATATAGGGTAAATGTTGGCTTGGTAGTGGAATCAGAAGCTGGGAGACTATTTATCAACCCCTTCATGTGATCACTATGGGGTATAATAATAAAGACTGTAGCAATACTAATGCATCACAGAGTGTACCCTTGTGGCTTACAGAAGCTGGTGTCCCAATAGAATTTAAAAAACTTAATGCAAATAAATCACCAGGACCAGATGGCTTACACCCGGGAGTACTCAAAGAACTCCGTCAGGTTATAGCCAGACCCCTATTCCTAACTTTTATGGACAGCATACTGACAGGAATGGTACCAGCTGATTGGCGAAGGGCAACATTGTACCAATTTTTAAAAAAGGGCCAAAACATATACCTGGGAACTACAGACCAGTCAGTCTAACATCGATAGTATGTAAACTATTATAGGGGGTGATAAGGGACTAAATCCAAGAATTTGCTGATGAAAACAGTATCATTAGTAGCAGCAATCAGCATGGATTTATGAGAGGTCATTCTTGCCAAACCAAGCTGTTAACATTGTATGAGGAAGTGAGCTGTCATACAGATAAGGGAAGGCCTATGGATGTGGTGTATCTGGATTTTGCAAAAGCATTTGATACAGTCCCCCACAAATACTTAATTTTTAAACTGAGGCCTGTAAGCTTAGACAATAGGGGTTGTACATGGATAGAAAATTGGTTACAGGAACACATCCAAAGGGTGGTTATAAATGGTGTATACTCGGAATGGTCTGGAGGTGCAAGTTAGATACCCCAAGCTTCTGTTTAATTTACAGTGCCTTGCAAAAGTATTCACCCCCTTGGCATTTTTCGTGTTTTGTTGCCTCACAATCTAGAATTAACATGGATTGTTTGAGGATTTGCATCATTTAATTTACAGAACATGCCCACAACTTTGAAGATGTTTTTTTTTTATTGTGAAGCAAACAACAAATAGAACAAAATAACAGAAAAAGTCAATGTGCATAACTATTCACCCCCTAAAGTCAATACTTTGTAGAGTCACCTTTTGCGGCTATCACAGCTCCAATTCGCTTTGCATAAGTCTCTATGAGCTTGCCACATCTTACCACTGGGATTTTTGCCCATTCCTCCTTGCAAAACTGCTCCAGCTCCTTCAAGTTGGATGGTTTGCGCTTGTGAACAGCAATCTTTAAATCTGACCACAGATTTTCTATTGGATTGAGTTCTGGGCATTGACTAGGCCATTCGAACACATTTACATGTTTCCCCTTAAACCACTCAATTGTTGCTTTAGCAGTGTGTTTGGGGTCTTTGTCCTGCTGGAAGGTGAACCTCCGTCCTAGCCTCAAATCACAGAGTGGTACAGGTTTTGATCAAGAATATTCCTGTATTTAGCACCATCTATCTTTCCCTCAACTCTGACCAGTTTCCCAGTCCCAACTGCTGAAAAACATCCGCACAGCATGGTGTTGCCACCACCATGTTTCACTGTGGGGGTGGTGTTCTTTGGGTGATGGGATGTGCTGGGTTTGCGCCAGACATAGCATTTTCTTTGATGGCCAAAAAGTTAAATTTTAGTCTTATCAGACCAGAGCACCTTCCTCCATACATTTTGGGAGTCTCCCACATGCCTTTTCGCAAACTCAAAGCGTTTTTGTTTGTTTGTTTTTGCTGAAAGTAATGGCTTTCTTCTGGTCACTCTGCCATTAAGCCCAACTCCATGGAGCGTACGGCTTAGTGTCGTCCTATGTACAGATACTCCAGTCTCTGCTGTGGAACTCTGCAGCTCCTCCAAGGTTTACTTAGGTCTCTGTGCTGCCTCCCTGATTAATGCCCTCCGTGAGTTTTGGTGTGCGGCCGTCTCTTGGCAGGTTTGCTGTTGTGCCATGTTCTTTCCATTTGGTTATGATAGATCTGATGGTGCTCCTAGGGATCATCAAAGATTTGGATATTTTTTTGTAACCTAACCTAACCTAACCTGACTTGTACTTCTCAACAACATTGTCCCTTACTTGTTTGGAGAGTTCCTTGGTCTTCATGGCAGTGTTTGGTTAGTGGTGCCTCTTACTTAGGTGTTGCAGCCTCTGGGGCCTTTCAAAAAGGTGTGTATATGTAATAACAGATCATGTGACATTTAGTTTGCACACATGTGGACATCATTTCACTAATCATGTGACTTTTGAAGATAATTGGTTGCGTCAGAGCTTTTTATGGGCTTCATAACAAAGGGGGTGAGTACATATGCACATGCCAATCATCAGTTTTTTATTTCTGAAAAATAGTTTTATGTATATATTTTTCTAATTTTACTTCACCAACTTAGACCATTTTGTTCTGATTCATCACATATAATTCAGACTAAAAAAACATTGAACTAAAGACTGTAATGTAATAAAATAGGTAAAAAGCCAGGGGGGTGAATACTTTTGCAAGGCACTGTATTAATAAATGATATGGAGGATGTAATAAGTAGCTCAATCGCAGTGTTTGATCATGATACAAAGCTAAGCAGGGCAATAACTTTACAACAGGATATAGAAACTTTACAAGAAGACCTCAATAAAATAATAGGGTGGGCAACTACGTGACAAATGAGATTTATTGTTGAAAAATGTAAAATAATGCACTTGGGGGCTAAGAATATGAGCATAAGTTACTCAATAGGTGGAGAACCTCTGGGGTTTTCCAGGATGGAAAAAGATCTGGGAGTCCTAGTAGATGACAGACTGAGCAATGGCATACAATGCCAAGCTGCAGCAAGCAAAGCCAGCAGAATATTGGCATGCATAAAAAGGGAATTTACTCCAGAGATAAAACAATAATCCTGCCACTTTATAAAACTCTGGTTAGACCACATCTGGAGTATTCCATCAAGTTCTGGTCACCAATCCTCATAAAAGAGGACCTGGAGCTGGAGAGAGTCTAGAGAAGGGCAACAAAATTAATAAGGGGACTGGAGGACCTCAATTATGAGGAAAGACTACAAACATTAAACATATTCTCCTTGGAGAGGAGACGCTTGAGAGGAGATATGATAGTGATATACAAATACATCAATGGTGATTCCAGCATAGGGAGGAATCTATTCAGTTCCAGGGAGTATAAGAAAACATATGGTCACTCAATTAAATTGGAGGAGAAGCGGTTTAACCTTTAACTGCATAGGGGGTTGTTCAATATCAGGATGGTAAGGATGTGGAACTCACTTCCACAATCAGTGGTGTCATTGGGAAGTATTGATCACTTTAAGAAACTCCTAGATGGGCATCTTAGCGAGCACATTATACAGGAATATGGGATATGATTTTTGACATGAGCATACACACCCACACCAGTTGGACTGGAGGGATTGGTGTCTTTATTCAACCTTACCAACTATATAACTGTGATTGGCTGTCACAGTGGTCCATTGATTGGGAGCCCTACTATCTGTGGACACTGCCCTGTGTGGGCGTTATTACCCACTAGTCTTTGCCACCACACACGAGTTACACGATCAGCAAGAGGTTATCTGTATATTTCCTTATTGTATATGATTTGACAAATGATGTTCTAATGGAAATGATTTACGTAATAGTATAAGATTGTAAAAAAATCAGGTTATGTTCTGAATATGTATTCTTCACTTACTGCTACCACTGTCACACTGACATAAGTCATTCCTGAACTAATAACTAGTAAGAAATGTTATATGCCTTATCAAAGTAATTTGTCATTAGCCAGAAAATTGAAAAAAAGTTGAAATTGGACATACCGCAATAATTGGTGTGCCTTTCTTACAAAACTCTTTAATTCCCCTAATGGATACCACAAACATTTTAATCTGTAATATTTTTTCAATCAAATCTAAGAAATTGGGGCCTTTTGTTTTAAAGAAATCAGTTTTTTATGATAAAAAAAACAAATGGCCAGGTCGGAAAATTTTGTTTGTTTTCAATGGCCTTTCTTGAACTAATTTTTTAAAACATATATATATATACAGGGGATGGACAAAAATATGGAAACACCAGGTAAAAGAACGAAATTGTTACCTAATAAGGTGTTATTTGGCATCCAATACAGCCTAAATTCTCCTGGAAATTGACAAATATAAGTCTTGGATGGTGGATAATGTAATCCGATACCACTCTTCATGCAAAAATGGTTCCAGTTCTTTCAGAGATGCCGAACCTTGTTCTCAAAAATTGACCATAGTGGCTCTATGATATTTGTCTGCAGCTGTGTGAATCGGAGCATTATCGTCTTGGTAATTAGTGATGTCTTCGGGAAACAATGTTTGTACCATGGGGTGCACTTGGAGTGTGTGAGCAAGAATGTGAGCAAAGTGGGGATAGCCTGTTTTAAGGCCCCTTTTACCTCATGGGATGATTGCGGTAGGAGTTTCAAGCCTCCATTTGATTGATTTCAGTAGGGCGTTTTGTGACAGGTCAAAAAAAGTCAGCTGATTGGGAATGTCCTGGAAGTTCTGCAAGGTCCTTTTGGATAGGACATTTAAGGTCACCTGACCCCCCTGAACATTCCAGAAATTCTCAGGACCCATATTTAAGTAGGAGATTGAGGGGGGTCTTTGCCAGTCTCAAGAGGGATATTTGAAGAGCGTCCCACTGATTGTGGTTGATTTTGTTTACAGTATTTATTGATTATATTTGTGAAAACCAATAAACAAGGTTGCGGCTGTTATTAATCCAGTTTGGTGTGTCTAGTGTTCTTTGTATATTTGGAGTTTATGCCGCATAGCTTTCCATGTTACATCACTTCTTCTTTCAACTTGCAACGGGTCATCACTTTCATAACTGCAAATCATGTAGTGTTTCCATATTTTTGTCCTACCTATACAGTATATATATATATTCGTTTTAGTTTTGAACAGTGTTAGGCCCATTACAAGTTTCTACTCCTGCCTACTTACAGACTAGGTAGTTTCCCCACCTCTTTCTGTCTATACTATCTTAAAATGCTCGGTCAGTAAATTTAATTTGGGAAAAAAAAATACCTATAGCAGAAGAGAGTGAATACTTACCTTTCCAGATGAATGCCTCTCTGTTCAAAATAAATCTGCCAACAAAATTTGCTGAGACATTAAGGAGGACATTTCTAGGAATGTGGATCTCCTGTGTCCCCCGTTGTGCTCAATGGTTCCTCCTGCCAGCCTTACATCACTGCTGGGTTCTGTAGTCATGTAGTGGTTGGCGGGAATAACCACTTGGCATCCCCCATGAAGATAAAGAAGATCAACACTGCCGGAGGTGTCAGTGTCTCAGCTGACTTTAAAAAAGAATTCCTCTTGAGAGGAGCAGCATTTGACAACACAGACCGTGGGAAAGGTAAGCATCCTGTTTTTTACATGTATTCTTTTTGCCTAAATTGATTTTACTGACCGGGTTGTTTTAAATGCATTTTCAGTTTATTCCTAATTGGTATTAACCAGGGTCTGCTCACAGAACGCACTCTACAGAGGGGAAGCAAAAAGTTCAGCACATAGCAATACCCATGCTCTCACCAGGACAGGAAGTGAGGAGAAAAATTCCCAATGGGAACACAGCTACTAAAACATGACAAATGATTTACCCCGTTACAGTCAATAAAAATGTTTTGGATGTAATTTTACTGAGTATATGTAAAGCCCAATTTTTTTTGTTTTGGATAAAATGGGTAAGGGATAAAATCCCTGTCAGTTTATTTGTTGCCATTTGTGTCCTACTGGGAAATTTGCCCTTCCTGTCCCAGACATGCAATAGCAGGTTAAAAGAAATCTAAAATGAGGGGAATTTGCTTTTAAGACGGCTGTCCCCAGGATTTTCCCACATTGTCCCCACATTGGAAGATTTCCCCTCACCTCTTGTTCTGGGGACAACTCAAAAACTTTGGATCTCCACTCACACTTTGTCTTGCTGAATATGATCACTGGTACAATTAGAGGGGTGGACCTCTCTGATGGGGACATAGAAAGTCTAACCCCTCAACATTCAAGAACTAAAAGAAGGTTTGGCCCAGAGATAAACTCTACTCCAAATGTAAACCATTAAGCAATTCAATAAATAAGATAAAATTTGATAGACAATTGTATTTACGTTTTGCGGGGAAAAAATGATAATGATAATCTCGTGGTTACATATATAAAAAAATCTGTGACCAGCATAAAAAGTCATACAAAAGACATTATTGTGATTTGTTTAACCTACAAATTAGTAAATGTACATGTGTTTTTTTAGTTGCATTTTGATGCATTTATATGCATTGCGCATTTATGTTTTTTTTTACAAGTTATCTTGAATAAATATTGGCTGCATCAAGTTATTTTCAACTATTAAATAGAGTTGTAAATAGAAAGCAAACATCTGTTATCTATGATGGAACCAAAAATATAGATAAAACACGTTGTGCGTGAATATTTTATGAGGCATGCGGCTCCATTGGTGCACTTAATTGCCTCTTTTTTTGCTTTGAAACATTGCTGGGATATTTGCCAAAATCTGAAAGCTGTTTTCAAAAGCTTTTGAATATACTCAGTATGTGTTATTCAGCAATTATTGTTCATTCAAATTCAAATGATCCTCCTAAAAATGTTTTAAAGAACACCTACAGGTCAGAAATAAGTTCAGTTGGGAAAATGTTGGTATTATCCAAAAACATTAACATAGAGAACATGCAACTAGTGTATTAGGAGCCGCCCCCTTGGACTTTTAAGGCAGAAAGAAGTATAAAGGTACAGAAGTATATAAAAGGCAACTGTGTGACACTTTATTTAGATACAAAACGGTGGGTATTGCCAACAGACAACAATCATTAAAAGTTTTTTTACACATAAAGTACATCAACAGAACTCATAATACATGAATATACATATATATTAAACCCAAGGCTAATAATCAAGGCACTGCCAGAGTCAAACTGAGGTCAGTCCATAGAGATTTGTAGCATGTATCCCAACATGTTTCGGAAATTTATATTGGTACATATTTTCCTTCATCAGCGGAGATTTACTTGGGGTGACTTTATCTTTATCTGCAACATAAATATGATACATAATATATGTGCAGTGACTTGTGAAAAACAATAATGTCATATAAATAATTTATACAATGTTTTGAGTCAAAAGGTACTTACATATGGAAAAAGACCTCTCCTGCGCTCAGGTGTCCATGAACTGGATATGTGCTGCAGTTTGTGGTGATGATTAATTGAAAAAATATAAATAGATATAAAAAAATATAAAAAAAATATATAAAATGTATATATAGAAACACTGGACCAGTAGGTTAATTCCACTCTCACCATATGCTATGTGCAACAGGGCAGGGGAAGAGGGATTGGGTGTGCCAAAGCGAAGACACCTCACCTCCTTCATGCAGCTCTAATTGTGTCCCCATGCCTCCGATCTGCTGGGGTGGATGATGCCGGGCTCCTCCGGCTCCCAGGAGCCATAATGGTGCCGTATGCCATGTGTGGAACGCACGCTATTCAACAGGCCAGGAAGTGCGGGCGTACCTGCGTTCTACCCGCCACTTTCGGCCGATCGTGGCGTCATTTCCCCCTCCTCCACAGGCGTCAGAGGTCACTGTGCACCAGGAACACAGTCTGAAGAAAGGGGTGCTCCCCCAAAACGCGTAAGCCATCAGCCATTTACGCTGGTCTTATCCTCTCGGCAACAGGTCCTGGTGTGTCGATCCACAGAAACAGCGCTTTTGCGCCCTTTTGAAAGCTATTTATACAAATTGGGTAAGTATGACCTTGGTGGTATGGATGTGTCATTGCCATCATCCCATGTAAATCTATGGAAAATTATATAATACCTCTAGCGGGATTTTTAAGGCAATGAATACAAAAAATATATGTAAAATCAGTTTATTTCGTATTATTCAACATTAAAAGTGTATAATTTTTTTTTAAATTTTTACAAATGATCATGTGGATCAGTGAACGTGGAACAAAGAATAAAATAATTTCCAAAACATGTAATGATTCTACAAATACATCCAATACAAAAATGAATATATAGAGTTACATAAGGAAAATAACTTGAGGAAGAATGTGATGTATCACACTACCCAGTGCGGTCACCCTAGATGGCCACCCTGATGTGAGGTAGTGGAATTCCAACGCGTTTCAACGTTTAAATCTTAAAAGATACAAGTCTTCTTCAGGGAAAATACATCACAGTCTAAAAAATCAGAAAAACAAAACTATTATGAACTGTACATGTATACATCATACATATCCCCTGCAAAGGTTGTATTCTCATGTGACTTACGCTCTCCCAGGACAACTCGGTAAGGGGCTGCATGCCAGAGGCCGGGAACATCCCACATCAGAAAAGCCCGGACTGTCCTAATACTCTACAAGGCGGCTGGATATAATGGATGATCCAAAAATTTGGCGTCCTTAGCCTCAAAGAAAAATTGATGGCTATCTGTGATGGGGCAAGATAATAAAAATGAGTGATGTATGTGGGCAAGCTCCACAACAAGTCTCATATAAAGAGAGGTACCCCCTAGGTCCTATGTGTGGGACGCCCATACCTCCCATGGAGTGAGGGGTCCCAAGTATGCAGAGTAAAACGCACTTACTTCTGAGAGGATGGCTGGTCACTGAGTGAGGAACCGGGGGGAGTTTCCGTAATGCCAGAGGTTTGAAGCCTGCCCCATGTACCTGGATGAATGTCCAGGGAAGAATGGCGCCATTTGCCGTCTCTGGCGTCCTATTTGTGGTGTAGGCCGGTTGGTGGGCGGAGACCCGACGCCGCGCTGGCCAATGGCGCGGCTTGCGGAGGTCGTTGCTGTCAGGAGCATTCAGCGTAAGGACGCCGAATGCTGCCTGGGCAACCAACTCCGCTAGACGGGTCTGCGCATGCGCGACGTGTCGGCGCGCCTTACGCAGGGCTGGAAAGGTCAGAGATGATGCTGTGAGCACCAGCGGCCATCTTAACGGCGGGCTGTGCCCATACTGGAACGATATATCGCTGCAGCTGAAGGCTCAGGAGTAGAGCTGCATCGAAAGTGGATGCAGCCAATCCCAAAGGTCCCCTGATGGTTCCCCAGTAGCATGTCCCCCCATGGTCTGAAAGACCGAGGGGGGAAAAAGAGCCAGAGGGGGAGGAGGGGAAAAGGGAGGTTGATAATAGTAAGGATAATGATAATAATGGTGAAAGTAATAATGCTGAAGAAATAAATCGCTCAAAGGCTTTGAGATAGATACCACAAAGGTTCCCCCCCCAAACGTGTTGTTCTGGGGAGGGAAGGGAGGACTGATAACCACCGACACAGGGATTCCCGCCTAGCAAGTATGCACGGCAGGGCAAAAAGGCCCCACAGCTAGCTAGAGCAGTGGGGCCCCCCTGTGTCGGGTAGGTATAGGACTGCTCAGGTGTATCTGAGAGGTAGGTGGTAGGTCCCCGGTCTCCGCATAGCCAGCCCCCCCGAGCAACGCCCATGGGAGCGACTCATCACAGGAGATAAACCAAAATTAATTGCAGTGATATTGAGTGAAAATCATGAAGGAACAATGAGATCAAATATATACAAACATAATAGAAATATATAAGCAATACATTAATAAACAAGTAATTCCACTGGGTGGGGGTTGTGGTATATCCAGGCCCCAACCCAGCCGTAATAGATTTGTCAACTTAGTGAGCTATGCAGAGCTGACCTTTATATAATAATAAATTAATAAATTATTAGAAACCCCCAAAAGGCTAAACAATCTTCAGATAATGTCCAAACACTATCTCAGGGGTCAAAGATGTAAAAAAGGAGGGAGAGAAAGAGGGAGGGGGGGAGAAAGAGAGAGTCCAGGGGGGAGAGAGGAGACGAAGGTAACGGGATAAATAATTTAAATTCAATGTACGTAGCATAGAGGAGAGGAGATGCCTCTAATCGGTTTTACCTGATCTAAAGCCCTCTAGGAAGGGCCTATAGCTCTCTGTTTCGTTGAGCCCTGGGGGAGTGGTGGCCCTGAGGCGCCTGATCCAGCGCATCTCGCGCTGGAGCAGGGCCTTGTTCCAGTCACCCCCCCTGGTGGGTATGTGTAATCTATCTACCACAGTGAAGTTGACCTTAGGCATCCTGTACCCATGCTGTTTTGCTACATGCCTGCCCAGTGGTAAATACAGGTTGCCGATACTCATGCTATGGATATGCTTCTCAACCCTCTTAGTGAGTTCCTGTCGGGTTTTCCCTACATAAAAGGCCCCGCACTGACACTGCATCAGGTAGACGACTCCCCGCGTTTTGCAATTCGCGAAGTGTCGTAGTTGAAAGTCCTCCCCATTTGGTAATGTGATCATGGTTCTCCTACCTATAACTCCACACTGGGCACATGCTCCACAAGGATAGGTGCCCCAGGTTTTGCAGGGGTCCGTTCTTGCACTTCCTTTATACTCACTCTGAGTGAGCATATTTCCTATAGACCCTGATTTTGTGTAGGTAATTTGAGGTCTAGGGGTGACCAGGCCGTTTAAGATGGGATCTTCTGTAAGAATGGACCAGTGTTTAGAAATAATTTTTCTTATTTGTTGATGTTCGTTGGAAAATTTCATAATAATTCTAGTTGAATTATCCTCCTTTACCGGGTTTTTCTTTTTAAAGATTAGGTTTCGTCTGTCCATATTCTTAACGCGGTTAAACGCTTTTTTGAGAGCTGTTTTAGTGTATCCTCTCTCTCTTAGTCTGGCAGTCAGTTTGTTAGATTCTTGCTGGAAGTTTTCGTATGTACTGCAATTTCTCTTGAGTCTTAGAAATTGACTGAACGGAATCGATCTCTTCAATGGCTCAGGATGGAAACTATCCGCATGTAGCAGAGTGTTCCCCGCTGTCTCTTTTCTATAAAGATTGCTATGAAGTACTCCTGTTTGGTCTTTGGAGATAGTGATATCCAGGAAGTTAACCTCCCTGGAATCATAAATCATAGTAAAGAAAAGGTTGAAACTATTAATGTTCATAGAGCTCAGGCATTCCCTGAGTCTGTCTTCTGAGCCGTCCCAAATGATGAAGATATCGTCTATGTACCTCTGCCACATAAGTATGTGGTCAGAGTACACAGACGATCCCTCTCCCAGCAGGAAGGTCTTATCCCACTCCCCCAGGTACAGGTTGGCGTATGAGGGAGCCACCCCCTGCACCTGGAGGTAGTGGGAGCCCTCAAATAAAAACACATTGTGTTTCAAGATGAATTCAAGCATTGTGAGTATGAAGGTGTTGAACTTCCAATCAGTGGTTGCTCTTTGCCTCAACACTCGTTCGACAGCTGCTACTCCTGCATCATGTGGAATGCTGTTATACAGACATTCCACATCGATAGTAACTAGGAGAGCAGAGTCGGGGATAGTCAAATTATCAATGATCTGTAACAGGTGGATCGTGTCCTTGGTGTAGGACGGTAGATCCATGACGTGGGGTCTAAGATGGTAGTCTATTACCTGGCTGATACCTTCCGTGATTGACCCGTTGCCTGAAATGATGGGTCTCCCTGGTGGATCTTCTAGTCTTTTATGCACCTTGAGCAGGGCGTAGAAGGTGGGTACCCTTGGATGTTGTGTTCGTATAAACTCCCACGTTTCTTTGTTGATGGCCCCTTCATTGAGCGATTCATCCACCAGACAGTAGAATTCCTGATTGTATCTCTCAACTATTGCTGGGGATATTCTTTTGTAGCATTCGGTGTTGTTAAGAACTTTAAGACACATTTTTACGTAATTTTCATTGTCCATCAGGACAATATTTCCCCCCTTGTCCGATGCTTTGATTGTGATGTTCATGTCGCTCTTCAAGGTGTTAAGTGCATGTCGCAATTCTGGATTAAGGTTGTTTTTAGTTCTTCGTCTGTCTAGATTTTCAATTTCTTTGGTTGTCTGTTTGACGAAAAGCGCTATCGCTGGGTTGAGATTGAGCGGAGGAAGTTTTTTTAGTTGCATTTTGATGCATTTATATGCATTGCGCATTTATGTTTTTTTTTACAAGTTATCTTGAATAAATATTGGCTGCATCAAGTTATTTTCAACTATTAAATAGAGTTGTAAATAGAAAGCAAACATCTGTTATCTATGATGGAACCAAAAATATAGATAAAACACGTTGTGCGTGAATATTTTATGAGGCATGCGGCTCCATTGGTGCACTTAATTGCCTCTTTTTTTGCTTTGAAACATTGCTGGGATATTTGCCAAAATCTGAAAGCTGTTTTCAAAAGCTTTTGAATATACTCAGTATGTGTTATTCAGCAATTATTGTTCATTCAAATTCAAATGATCCTCCTAAAAATGTTTTAAAGAACACCTACAGGTCAGAAATAAGTTCAGTTGGGAAAATGTTGGTATTATCCAAAAACATTAACATAGAGAACATGCAACTAGTGTATTAGGAGCCGCCCCCTTGGACTTTTAAGGCAGAAAGAAGTATAAAGGTACAGAAGTATATAAAAGGCAACTGTGTGACACTTTATTTAGATACAAAACGGTGGGTATTGCCAACAGACAACAATCATTAAAAGTTTTTTTACACATAAAGTACATCAACAGAACTCATAATACATGAATATACATATATATTAAACCCAAGGCTAATAATCAAGGCACTGCCAGAGTCAAACTGAGGTCAGTCCATAGAGATTTGTAGCATGTATCCCAACATGTTTCGGAAATTTATATTGGTACATATTTTCCTTCATCAGCGGAGATTTACTTGGGGTGACTTTATCTTTATCTGCAACATAAATATGATACATAATATATGTGCAGTGACTTGTGAAAAACAATAATGTCATATAAATAATTTATACAATGTTTTGAGTCAAAAGGTACTTACATATGGAAAAAGACCTCTCCTGCGCTCAGGTGTCCATGAACTGGATATGTGCTGCAGTTTGTGGTGATGATTAATTGAAAAAATATAAATAGATATAAAAAAATATAAAAAAAATATATAAAATGTATATATAGAAACACTGGACCAGTAGGTTAATTCCACTCTCACCATATGCTATGTGCAACAGGGCAGGGGAAGAGGGATTGGGTGTGCCAAAGCGAAGACACCTCACCTCCTTCATGCAGCTCTAATTGTGTCCCCATGCCTCCGATCTGCTGGGGTGGATGATGCCGGGCTCCTCCGGCTCCCAGGAGCCATAATGGTGCCGTATGCCATGTGTGGAACGCACGCTATTCAACAGGCCAGGAAGTGCGGGCGTACCTGCGTTCTACCCGCCACTTTCGGCCGATCGTGGCGTCATTTCCCCCTCCTCCACAGGCGTCAGAGGTCACTGTGCACCAGGAACACAGTCTGAAGAAAGGGGTGCTCCCCCAAAACGCGTAAGCCATCAGCCATTTACGCTGGTCTTATCCTCTCGGCAACAGGTCCTGGTGTGTCGATCCACAGAAACAGCGCTTTTGCGCCCTTTTGAAAGCTATTTATACAAATTGGGTAAGTATGACCTTGGTGGTATGGATGTGTCATTGCCATCATCCCATGTAAATCTATGGAAAATTATATAATACCTCTAGCGGGATTTTTAAGGCAATGAATACAAAAAATATATGTAAAATCAGTTTATTTCGTATTATTCAACATTAAAAGTGTATAATTTTTTTTTAAATTTTTACAAATGATCATGTGGATCAGTGAACGTGGAACAAAGAATAAAATAATTTCCAAAACATGTAATGATTCTACAAATACATCCAATACAAAAATGAATATATAGAGTTACATAAGGAAAATAACTTGAGGAAGAATGTGATGTATCACACTACCCAGTGCGGTCACCCTAGATGGCCACCCTGATGTGAGGTAGTGGAATTCCAACGCGTTTCAACGTTTAAATCTTAAAAGATACAAGTCTTCTTCAGGGAAAATACATCACAGTCTAAAAAATCAGAAAAACAAAACTATTATGAACTGTACATGTATACATCATACATATCCCCTGCAAAGGTTGTATTCTCATGTGACTTACGCTCTCCCAGGACAACTCGGTAAGGGGCTGCATGCCAGAGGCCGGGAACATCCCACATCAGAAAAGCCCGGACTGTCCTAATACTCTACAAGGCGGCTGGATATAATGGATGATCCAAAAATTTGGCGTCCTTAGCCTCAAAGAAAAATTGATGGCTATCTGTGATGGGGCAAGATAATAAAAATGAGTGATGTATGTGGGCAAGCTCCACAACAAGTCTCATATAAAGAGAGGTACCCCCTAGGTCCTATGTGTGGGACGCCCATACCTCCCATGGAGTGAGGGGTCCCAAGTATGCAGAGTAAAACGCACTTACTTCTGAGAGGATGGCTGGTCACTGAGTGAGGAACCGGGGGGAGTTTCCGTAATGCCAGAGGTTTGAAGCCTGCCCCATGTACCTGGATGAATGTCCAGGGAAGAATGGCGCCATTTGCCGTCTCTGGCGTCCTATTTGTGGTGTAGGCCGGTTGGTGGGCGGAGACCCGACGCCGCGCTGGCCAATGGCGCGGCTTGCGGAGGTCGTTGCTGTCAGGAGCATTCAGCGTAAGGACGCCGAATGCTGCCTGGGCAACCAACTCCGCTAGACGGGTCTGCGCATGCGCGACGTGTCGGCGCGCCTTACGCAGGGCTGGAAAGGTCAGAGATGATGCTGTGAGCACCAGCGGCCATCTTAACGGCGGGCTGTGCCCATACTGGAACGATATATCGCTGCAGCTGAAGGCTCAGGAGTAGAGCTGCATCGAAAGTGGATGCAGCCAATCCCAAAGGTCCCCTGATGGTTCCCCAGTAGCATGTCCCCCCATGGTCTGAAAGACCGAGGGGGGAAAAAGAGCCAGAGGGGGAGGAGGGGAAAAGGGAGGTTGATAATAGTAAGGATAATGATAATAATGGTGAAAGTAATAATGCTGAAGAAATAAATCGCTCAAAGGCTTTGAGATAGATACCACAAAGGTTCCCCCCCCAAACGTGTTGTTCTGGGGAGGGAAGGGAGGACTGATAACCACCGACACAGGGATTCCCGCCTAGCAAGTATGCACGGCAGGGCAAAAAGGCCCCACAGCTAGCTAGAGCAGTGGGGCCCCCCTGTGTCGGGTAGGTATAGGACTGCTCAGGTGTATCTGAGAGGTAGGTGGTAGGTCCCCGGTCTCCGCATAGCCAGCCCCCCCGAGCAACGCCCATGGGAGCGACTCATCACAGGAGATAAACCAAAATTAATTGCAGTGATATTGAGTGAAAATCATGAAGGAACAATGAGATCAAATATATACAAACATAATAGAAATATATAAGCAATACATTAATAAACAAGTAATTCCACTGGGTGGGGGTTGTGGTATATCCAGGCCCCAACCCAGCCGTAATAGATTTGTCAACTTAGTGAGCTATGCAGAGCTGACCTTTATATAATAATAAATTAATAAATTATTAGAAACCCCCAAAAGGCTAAACAATCTTCAGATAATGTCCAAACACTATCTCAGGGGTCAAAGATGTAAAAAAGGAGGGAGAGAAAGAGGGAGGGGGGGAGAAAGAGAGAGTCCAGGGGGGAGAGAGGAGACGAAGGTAACGGGATAAATAATTTAAATTCAATGTACGTAGCATAGAGGAGAGGAGATGCCTCTAATCGGTTTTACCTGATCTAAAGCCCTCTAGGAAGGGCCTATAGCTCTCTGTTTCGTTGAGCCCTGGGGGAGTGGTGGCCCTGAGGCGCCTGATCCAGCGCATCTCGCGCTGGAGCAGGGCCTTGTTCCAGTCACCCCCCCTGGTGGGTATGTGTAATCTATCTACCACAGTGAAGTTGACCTTAGGCATCCTGTACCCATGCTGTTTTGCTACATGCCTGCCCAGTGGTAAATACAGGTTGCCGATACTCATGCTATGGATATGCTTCTCAACCCTCTTAGTGAGTTCCTGTCGGGTTTTCCCTACATAAAAGGCCCCGCACTGACACTGCATCAGGTAGACGACTCCCCGCGTTTTGCAATTCGCGAAGTGTCGTAGTTGAAAGTCCTCCCCATTTGGTAATGTGATCATGGTTCTCCTACCTATAACTCCACACTGGGCACATGCTCCACAAGGATAGGTGCCCCAGGTTTTGCAGGGGTCCGTTCTTGCACTTCCTTTATACTCACTCTGAGTGAGCATATTTCCTATAGACCCTGATTTTGTGTAGGTAATTTGAGGTCTAGGGGTGACCAGGCCGTTTAAGATGGGATCTTCTGTAAGAATGGACCAGTGTTTAGAAATAATTTTTCTTATTTGTTGATGTTCGTTGGAAAATTTCATAATAATTCTAGTTGAATTATCCTCCTTTACCGGGTTTTTCTTTTTAAAGATTAGGTTTCGTCTGTCCATATTCTTAACGCGGTTAAACGCTTTTTTGAGAGCTGTTTTAGTGTATCCTCTCTCTCTTAGTCTGGCAGTCAGTTTGTTAGATTCTTGCTGGAAGTTTTCGTATGTACTGCAATTTCTCTTGAGTCTTAGAAATTGACTGAACGGAATCGATCTCTTCAATGGCTCAGGATGGAAACTATCCGCATGTAGCAGAGTGTTCCCCGCTGTCTCTTTTCTATAAAGATTGCTATGAAGTACTCCTGTTTGGTCTTTGGAGATAGTGATATCCAGGAAGTTAACCTCCCTGGAATCATAAATCATAGTAAAGAAAAGGTTGAAACTATTAATGTTCATAGAGCTCAGGCATTCCCTGAGTCTGTCTTCTGAGCCGTCCCAAATGATGAAGATATCGTCTATGTACCTCTGCCACATAAGTATGTGGTCAGAGTACACAGACGATCCCTCTCCCAGCAGGAAGGTCTTATCCCACTCCCCCAGGTACAGGTTGGCGTATGAGGGAGCCACCCCCTGCACCTGGAGGTAGTGGGAGCCCTCAAATAAAAACACATTGTGTTTCAAGATGAATTCAAGCATTGTGAGTATGAAGGTGTTGAACTTCCAATCAGTGGTTGCTCTTTGCCTCAACACTCGTTCGACAGCTGCTACTCCTGCATCATGTGGAATGCTGTTATACAGACATTCCACATCGATAGTAACTAGGAGAGCAGAGTCGGGGATAGTCAAATTATCAATGATCTGTAACAGGTGGATCGTGTCCTTGGTGTAGGACGGTAGATCCATGACGTGGGGTCTAAGATGGTAGTCTATTACCTGGCTGATACCTTCCGTGATTGACCCGTTGCCTGAAATGATGGGTCTCCCTGGTGGATCTTCTAGTCTTTTATGCACCTTGAGCAGGGCGTAGAAGGTGGGTACCCTTGGATGTTGTGTTCGTATAAACTCCCACGTTTCTTTGTTGATGGCCCCTTCATTGAGCGATTCATCCACCAGACAGTAGAATTCCTGATTGTATCTCTCAACTATTGCTGGGGATATTCTTTTGTAGCATTCGGTGTTGTTAAGAACTTTAAGACACATTTTTACGTAATTTTCATTGTCCATCAGGACAATATTTCCCCCCTTGTCCGATGCTTTGATTGTGATGTTCATGTCGCTCTTCAAGGTGTTAAGTGCATGTCGCAATTCTGGATTAAGGTTGTTTTTAGTTCTTCGTCTGTCTAGATTTTCAATTTCTTTGGTTGTCTGTTTGACGAAAAGCGCTATCGCTGGGTTGAGATTGAGCGGAGGAAATTTATGTGATTTTCTTTTGAACTTTTTATCGTTTTTCGTGTTACATTTGGTGGCTTCATCTTCAGACTCTTCTTCATTGCCCTCTCCTTCTCCCAATTCTTCCCAGAAATTTTCTGCTGCATTACTCTCTTGCAGCAGGAGGTTTAAATCTCTGAGAGCCTTGAAATCGGCTGTTTTTAGATTTGGTGCTATTTCCGATTGTGTAGCTTTTTGTTTTGTATATAAGCTTTTCAATAGCAATTTCCGGGCAAATAGGTGAATATCCTTTGTTGTTTCGAAGGTATCCATGCTTTGGTTGGGACAGAAGGAGAGGCCTAAAGATAACACTTTCTGCTCCTCATCGGTTAATTTATGCGAGGAGAGGTTGATGATATTTAGCTCTTTGGAGTCGGTGGATCCGTGGCTATCATCAGGAGTTGCGTGAGAGGCATGGGGCTTGGTAGTGGTGTTGTGTTTCTGTCTAAAAAACTATCAAGTTGGGTTTGTTGTGTTTTAGGGATAGCCCCTTGATCTTTCCGATTTCCTTTTCCGAGATTGGGTAAAGGGCCTCGTGTATTCCCCTGCATTGTGCCTTTATGCGTATTTGATTTATTACTCGGTTGTAGCTCCCTTGTTTCCTGCTCTACGGTACGTTTTTTATAGGATTGTTTAATTTCTCCTTCAGTTTCATACTGTCTTCCCAAGGGTCCTTTTCTATTGCCTCTAAACTGGCCGGTATGTGACGATGCTGATGAGGAGGAGTTTGATGGTGTGTCCGATGAGTAATCATTAGATTGATTGACATTTTCTTGATATGGAGTTCTTCTTTTTCTATTTCTTTTGTTGTTGGTATTAGCTGTGTTCCATCTATAGGCCCTGCCCTCCCTAAATGCATTTTTGTCTCTCCAGTACTTTTTCTCCTTTTTAATTAGGATAGTTTTGCCGAAGTTTTCCAGATGTTCTTTGAGTTTTTTCTCATAAGATGCATATTCCTCATGCGTCTTTAGTGGAGTAAGTCGGTCATATAGTGTTTTGATTTCCATATTCATGCTATCCAGTTGTTGTCTATATTCATTCTGGAGTAGTAGCATCAGGTTCATTGAGCAGTCATTGAGTTTACTTTCCCAGTTCCTTTTAAGTTCTTTTGAGATGTTTTCTAGGATGGGGAATATTTGTATTCGGAGACCAATCGGATTTATTCCTTCTCTAATATATCTGCCCAGAGATTCAATGTGCCAGTGTAGGGCTGATTTTTTCTCCAAAATTTTGGTTAGGCTTGAGAAAAGTGAAGACAGATCCGAAGAGACTTGTTCCTTCCCTTCATAGCTCCTTTGAATATTGGCCATAAACTCCTCCCATTCTCCTCCCTGAAGATCCCCCATGGTGACCCCTATATAAGTACGGGCAAATCTGAGAGATTGAAAAGTAGATAGGATCAGAGAACAATTAGCTCTCTTAACCGTAGGAACACTAGTCTCCCTTTAAAGATATATAGGGAGTAAAAAAGTAAATTCCTGTTTAACACTTTAATAACTAAATGGTATGCCTTTTAAGTGGGGGTCCACATCCAGCCACCTTGGTCATATTCGAGGTATGGGTGTATTGTCCACCCTAGTTAACAAATTGGGTAAGTATGACCTTGGTGGTATGGATGTGTCATTGCCATCATCCCATGTAAATCTATGGAAAATTATATAATACCTCTAGCGGGATTTTTAAGGCAATGAATACAAAAAATATATGTAAAATCAGTTTATTTCGTATTATTCAACATTAAAAGTGTATAAATTTTTTTTTAAATTTTTACAAATGATCATGTGGATCAGTGAACGTGGAACAAAGAATAAAATAATTTCCAAAACATGTAATGATTCTACAAATACATCCAATACAAAAATGAATATATAGAGTTACATAAGGAAAATAACTTGAGGAAGAATGTGATGTATCACACTACCCAGTGCGGTCACCCTAGATGGCCACCCTGATGTGAGGTAGTGGAATTCCAACGCGTTTCAACGTTTAAATCTTAAAAGATACAAGTCTTCTTCAGGGAAAATACATCACAGTCTAAAAAATCAGAAAAACAAAACTATTATGAACTGTACATGTATACATCATACATATCCCCTGCAAAGGTTGTATTCTCATGTGACTTACGCTCTCCCAGGACAACTCGGTAAGGGGCTGCATGCCAGAGGCCGGGAACATCCCACATCAGAAAAGCCCGGACTGTCCTAATACTCTACAAGGCGGCTGGATATAATGGATGATCCAAAAATTTGGCGTCCTTAGCCTCAAAGAAAAATTGATGGCTATCTGTGATGGGGCAAGATAATAAAAATGAGTGATGTATGTGGGCAAGCTCCACAACAAGTCTCATATAAAGAGAGGTACCCCCTAGGTCCTATGTGTGGGACGCCCATACCTCCCATACCTGGACGGGTCTGCGCATGCGCGACATGTCGGCGCGCCTTACGCAGGGCTGGAAAGGTCAGAGATGATGCTGTGAGCACCAGCGGCCATCTTAACGGCGGGCTGTGCCCATACTGGAACGATATATCGCTGCAGCTGAAGGCTCAGGAGTAGAGCTGCATCGAAAGTGGATGCAGCCAATCCCAAAGGTCCCCTGATGGTTCCCCAGTAGCATGTCCCCCCATGGTCTGAAAGACCGAGGGGGGAAAAAGAGCCAGAGGGGGAGGAGGGGAAAAGGGAGGTTGATAATAGTAAGGATAATGATAATAATGGTGAAAGTAATAATGCTGAAGAAATAAATCACTCAAAGGCTTTGAGATAGATACCACAAAGGTTCCCCCCCCAAACGTGTTGTTCTGGGGAGGGAAGGGAGGACTGATAACCACCGACACAGGGATTCCCGCCTAGCAAGTATGCACGGCAGGGCAAAAAGGCCCCACAGCTAGCTAGAGCAGTGGGGCCCCCCTGTGTCGGGTAGGTATAGGACTGCTCAGGTGTATCTGAGAGGTAGGTGGTAGGTCCCCGGTCTCCGCATAGCCAGCCCCCCCGAGCAACGCCCATGGGAGCGACTCATCACAGGAGATAAACCAAAATTAATTGCAGTGATATTGAGTGAAAATCATGAAGGAACAATGAGATCAAATATATACAAACATAATAGAAATATATAAGCAATACATTAATAAACAAGTAATTCCACTGGGTGGGGGTTGTGGTATATCCAGGCCCCAACCCAGCCGTAATAGATTTGTCAACTTAGTGAGCTATGCAGAGCTGACCTTTATATAATAATAAATTAATAAATTATTAGAAACCCCCAAAAGGCTAAACAATCTTCAGATAATGTCCAAACACTATCTCAGGGGTCAAAGATGTAAAAAACTCCTCCTCATCAGCATCGTCACATACCGGCCAGTTTAGAGGCAAGAGAAAAGGACCCTTGGGAAGACAGTATGAAACTGAAGGAGAAATTAAACAATCCTATAAAAAACGTACCGTAGAGCAGGAAACAAGGGAGCTACAACCGAGTAATAAATCAAATACGCATAAAGGCACAATGCAGGGGAATACACGAGGCCCTTTACCCAATCTCGGAAAAGGAAATCGGAAAGATCAAGGGGCTATCCCTAAAACACAACAAACCCAACTTGATAGTTTTTTAGACAGAAACACAACACCACTACCAAGCCCCATGCCTCTCACGCAACTCCTGATGATAGCCACGGATCCACCGACTCCAAAGAGCTAAATATCATCAACCTCTCCTCGCATAAATTAACCGATGAGGAGCAGAAAGTGTTATCTTTAGGCCTCTCCTTCTGTCCCAACCAAAGCATGGATACCTTCGAAACAACAAAGGATATTCACCTATTTGCCCGGAAATTGCTATTGAAAAGCTTATATACAAAACAAAAAGCTACACAATCGGAAATAGCACCAAATCTAAAAACAGCCGATTTCAAGGCTCTCAGAGATTTAAACCTCCTGCTGCAAGAGAGTAATGCAGCAGAAAATTTCTGGGAAGAATTGGGAGAAGGAGAGGGCAATGAAGAAGAGTCTGAAGATGAAGCCACCAAATGTAACACGAAAAACGATAAAAAGTTCAAAAGAAAATCACATAAATTTCCTCCGCTCAATCTCAACCCAGCGATAGCGCTTTTCGTCAAACAGACAACCAAAGAAATTGAAAATCTAGACAGACGAAGAACTAAAAACAACCTTAATCCAGAATTGCGACATGCACTTAACACCTTGAAGAGCGACATGAACATCACAATCAAAGCATCGGACAAGGGGGGAAATATTGTCCTGATGGACAACGAAAATTACGTAAAAATGTGTCTTAAAGTTCTTAACAACACCGAATGCTACAAAAGAATATCCCCAGCAATAGTTGAGAGATACAATCAGGAATTCTACTGTCTGGTGGATGAATCGCTCAATGAAGGGGCCATCAACAAAGAAACGTGGGAGTTTATACGAACACAACATCCAAGGGTACCCACCTTCTACGCCCTGCCCAAGGTGCATAAAAGACTAGAAGATCCACCAGGGAGACCCATCATTTCAGGCAACGGGTCAATCACGGAAGGTATCAGCCAGGTAATAGACTACCATCTTAGACCCCACGTCATGGATCTACCGTCCTACACCAAGGACACGATCCACCTGTTACAGATCATTGATAATTTGACTATCCCCGACTCTGCTCTCCTAGTTACTATCGATGTGGAATGTCTGTATAACAGCATTCCACATGATGCAGGAGTAGCAGCTGTCGAACGAGTGTTGAGGCAAAGAGCAACCACTGATTGGAAGTTCAACACCTTCATACTCACAATGCTTGAATTCATCTTGAAACACAATGTGTTTTTATTTGAGGGCTCCCACTACCTCCAGGTGCAGGGGGTGGCTATGGGGACATGCTGTGCTCCCTCATACGCCAACCTGTACCTGGGGGAGTGGGAGAAGACCTTCCTGCTGGGAGAGGGATCGTCTGTGTACTCTGACCACATACTTATGTGGCAGAGGTACATAGACGATATCTTCATCATTTGGGACGGCTCAGAAGACAGACTCAGGGAATGCCTGAGCTCTATGAACATTAATAGTTTCAACCTTTTCTTTACTATGATTTATGATTCCAGGGAGGTTAACTTCCTGGATATCACTATCTCCAAAGACCAAACAGGAGTATTTCATAGCAATCTTTATAGAAAAGAGACAGCGGGGAACACTCTGCTACATGCGGATAGTTTCCATCCTGAGCCATTGAAGAGATCGATTCCGTTCAGTCAATTTCTAAGACTCAAGAGAAATTGCAGTACATACGAAAACTTCCAGCAAGAATCTAACAAACTGACTGCCAGACTAAGAGAGAGAGGATACACTAAAACAGCTCTCAAAAAAGCGTTTAACCGCGTTAAGAATATGGACAGACGAAACCTAATCTTTAAAAAGAAAAACCCGGTAAAGGAGGATAATTCAACTAGAATTATTATGAAATTTTCCAACGAACATCAACAAATAAGAAAAATTATTTCTAAACACTGGTCCATTCTTACAGAAGATCCCATCTTAAACGGCCTGGTCACCCCTAGACCTCAAATTACCTACACAAAATCAGGGTCTATAGGAAATATGCTCACTCAGAGTGAGTATAAAGGAAGTGCAAGAACGGACCCCTGCAAAACCTGGGGCACCTATCCTTGTGGAGCATGTGCCCAGTGTGGAGTTATAGGTAGGAGAACCATGATCACATTACCAAATGGGGAGGACTTTCAACTACGACACTTCGCGAATTGCAAAACGCGGGGAGTCGTCTACCTGATGCAGTGTCAGTGCGGGGCCTTTTATGTAGGGAAAACCCGACAGGAACTCACTAAGAGGGTTGAGAAGCATATCCATAGCATGAGTATCGGCAACCTGTATTTACCACTGGGCAGGCATGTAGCAAAACAGCATGGGTACAGGATGCCTAAGGTCAACTTCACTGTGGTAGATAGATTACACATACCCACCAGGGGGGGTGACTGGAACAAGGCCCTGCTCCAGCGCGAGATGCGCTGGATCAGGCGCCTCAGGGCCACCACTCCCCCAGGGCTCAACGAAACAGAGAGCTATAGGCCCTTTCTAGAGGGCTTTAGATCAGGTAAAACCGATTAGAGGCATCTCCTCTCCTCTATGCTACATACATTGAATTTAAATTATTTATCCCGTTACCTTCGTCTCCTCTCTCCCCCCTGGACTCTCTCTTTCTCCCCCCCTCCCTCTTTCTCTCCCTCCCTTTTTTACATCTTTGACCCCTGAGATAGTGTTTGGACATTATCTGAAGATTGTTTAGCCTTTTGGGGGTTTCTAATAATTTATTAATTTATTATTATATAAAGGTCAGCTCTGCATAGCTCACTAAGTTGACAAATCTATTACGGCTGGGTTGGGGCCTGGATATACCACAACCCCCACCCAGTGGAATTACTTGTTTATTAATGTATTGCTTATATATTTCTATTATGTTTGTATATATTTGATCTCATTGTTCCTTCATGATTTTCACTCAATATCACTGCAATTAATTTTGGTTTATCTCCTGTGATGAGTCGCTCCCATGGGCGTTGCTCGGGGGGGCTGGCTATGCGGAGACCGGGGACCTACCACCTACCTCTCAGATACACCTGAGCAGTCCTATACCTACCCGACACAGGGGGGCCCCACTGCTCTAGCTAGCTGTGGGGCCTTTTTGCCCTGCCGTGCATACTTGCTAGGCGGGAATCCCTGTGTCGGTGGTTATCAGTCCTCCCTTCCCTCCCCAGAACAACACGTTTGGGGGGGGAACCTTTGTGGTATCTATCTCAAAGCCTTTGAGCGATTTATTTCTTCAGAATTATTACTTTCACCATTATTATCATTATCCTTACTATTATCAACCTCCCTTTTCCCCTCCTCCCCCTCTGGCTCTTTTTCCCCCCTCGGTCTTTCAGACCATGGGGGGACATGCTACTGGGGAACCATCAGGGGACCTTTGGGATTGGCTGCATCCACTTTCGATGCAGCTCTACTCCTGAGCCTTCAGCTGCAGCGATATATCGTTCCAGTATGGGCACAGCCCGCCGTTAAGATGGCCGCTGGTGCTCACAGCATCATCTCTGACCTTTCCAGCCCTGCGTAAGGCGCGCCGACACGTCGCGCATGCGCAGACCCGTCCAGCGGAGTTGGTTGCCCAGGCAGCATTTGGCGTCCTTACGCTGAATGCTCCTGACAGCAACGACCTCCGCAAGCCGCGCCATTGGCCAGCGCGGCGTCGGGTCTCCGCCCACCAACCGGCCTACACCACAAATAGGACGCCAGAGACGGCAAATGGCGCCATTCTTCCCTGGACATTCATCCAGGTACATGGGGCAGGCTTCAAACCTCTGGCATTACGGAAACTCCCCCCGGTTCCTCACTCAGTGACCAGCCATCCTCTCAGAAGTAAGTGCGTTTTACTCTGCATACTTGGGACACCTCACTCCATGGGAGGTATGGGCGTCCCACACATAGGACCTAGGGGGTACCTCTCTTTATATGAGACTTGTTGTGGAGCTTGCCCACATACATCACTCATTTTTATTATCTTGCCCCATCACAGATAGCCATCAATTTTTCTTTGAGGCTAAGGACGCCAAATTTTTGGATCATCCATTATATCCAGCCGCCTTGTAGAGTATTAGGACAGTCCGGGCTTTTCTGATGTGGGATGTTCCCGGCCTCTGGCATGCAGCCCCTTACCGAGTTGTCCTGGGAGAGCGTAAGTCACATGAGAATACAACCTTTGCAGGGGATATGTATGATGTATACATGTACAGTTCATAATAGTTTTGTTTTTCTGATTTTTTAGACTGTGATATATTTTCCCTGAAGAAGACTTGTATCTTTTAAGATTTAAACGTTGAAACGCGTTGGAATTCCACTACCTCACATCAGGGTGGCCATCTAGGGTGACCGCACTGGGTAGTGTGATACATCACATTCTTCCTCAAGTTATTTTCCTTATGTAACTCTATATATTCATTTTTGTATTGGATGTATTTGTAGAATCATTACATGTTTTGGAAATTATTTTATTCTTTGTTCCACGTTCACTGATCCACATGATCATTTGTAAAAATTTAAAAAAAATTTATACACTTTTAATGTTGAATAATACGAAATAAACTGATTTTACATATATTTTTTGTATTCATTGCCTTAAAAATCCCGCTAGAGGTATTATATAATTTTCCATAGATTTACATGGGATGATGGCAATGACACATCCATACCACCAAGGTCATACTTACCCAATTTGTATAAATAGCTTTCAAAAGGGCGCAAAAGCGCTGTTTCTGTGGATCGACACACCAGGACCTGTTGCCGAGAGGATAAGACCAGCGTAAATGGCTGATGGCTTACGCGTTTTGGGGGAGCACCCCTTTCTTCAGACTGTGTTCCTGGTGCACAGTGACCTCTGACGCCTGTGGAGGAGGGGGAAATGACGCCACGATCGGCCGAAAGTGGCGGGTGGAACGCAGGTACGCCCGCACTTCCTGGCCTGTTGAATAGCGTGCGTTCCACACATGGCATACGGCACCATTATGGCTCCTGGGAGCCGGAGGAACCCGGCATCATCCACCCCAGCAGATCGGAGGCATGGGGACACAATTAGAGCTGCATGAAGGAGGTGAGGTGTCTTCGCTTTGGCGCACCCAATCCCTCTTCCCCTGCCCTGTTGCACATAGCATATGGTGAGAGTGGAATTAACCTACTGGTCCAGTGTTTCTATATATACATTTTATATATATTTTTTATATTTTTTTATATCTATTTATATTTTTTCAATTAATCAATTTCTTTTTATATTAGTATTACTACTACCATTATCTCTTTAGCAGAACACATAGAGTGATGTTTGCCCTCTATATTTTGGCTACAAATGGGGAACCACACTCAGAGGGATGGGATAGAGAGGGTTAACCCGAATGGGTGGGTGGTGCCTAATATCTGTGGGAGGGGGCGTCGTCACTAATTGGGTGGGGTAGACACAGGCACATACATTTATAGAGAGAGCAATTCGAGAGACCAACCATTGCCCGCTTAGGCTCTGAAGAAAGGGGTGCTCCCCCGAAACGCGTAAGCCATCAGCCATTTACGCTGGTCTTATCCTCTCGGCAACAGGTCCTGGGGTGTCGATCCACAGAAACAGCGCTTTTGCGCCCTTTTGAAAGCTATTTATACTAGCTCGTTTGTGAGTATAATTTTTACTGTTTTTATGCTGCATTAAAGTTTACCAGTGGTAATGCACTAGGTTGGTGCGCCCTCTTTCTTTTCTGTTACTTACATATGGATTTCATAGAAATAACATGGAAGGAACATAAAAGCAATGGCATATAAACCACGTTGGCTGGAAGAGCTCAGACAGGGACCTGCCGACGTGCAACTGCGTAATCAGGGAGCGGCCAGGTGCTTCACACATACAAGAGACTCCCTGGTATGTACAAAGCAGAAAGCACTATCTGGAAAGTCATAAAAGGGGGAACCCCTGATTAGTTTAAACAGTGGGTGTGGTTTTTTGATGCTATTAAATACTGATTTAGCAAGCTAGGCATAACGTGTGCCCTACATTGCCTAGTCAGAAATTAAAGTACATTTTACCTTTCACTGGAGATGGAACATGTGTGGTGCAAACAGCCAGGCAGCAGTCCTCAGACTGAGAGAACGCTGGATGTGAGTAAGCACCTTAAATAGTATAGAGCTGTACAAAGGGCCAATCAAGGCCACCTGTTTATGTGTTGCTGGTAGTTCCACTTAATCAGCTGCAAATAAATGCAGCTGAGATGGGAACTTAGGGTGTCTCCCTGAGGCCGAGGCGTGCGGCGCAGCCATACCCCAAAGGGTGTGGCGGCGTCACGTGTCACCACGTCACCGGCGGAAAAGGAAGCCTCCATCAGCGCAATGCATTGTGCTCAATGGGGACATGCTAAGTCTCCCCCCTGCACAATGGCATAGGCGTGAATCTCAGAGACCTCCACAACCCATTAGTCATGCGCATGATGAGCCCACCCGCCAGGCATGCGCAAAGCATGGCACGGCCCCGAGCACGCGTCACGCACCATCTAGTGGCCGAGTGGAGCAATGGCAGCCAACATGTTTACAGAGACAGAAAAGTTGTACACAACACAGACACAAACAGAAACATAAAAAATAAATAAAATGAAAATAAATGAATATGGACATGGCAGCGAATGGTGGCAAGTATATAGTTACCCAGTAGCTAGATGTACACTGGAGTTAATAATCACAACCCCATATATCAATAAAGGATTATTTTAGTCATGAACAAGTAATACAACTATATATGGTATCAGAAGGGGGAAAAGGAGGAAAAGGAGAAAAATATTAACAAGAAGATTGATTGTAAGTTGCCTTGTTGAAATTTGATGTTAACAAATTTTCAGCGTTGGCATGGTTAATGTATGGCAAAATGTAATAGTGAATCCACGCAACGGGAATGAGTGAATAGAAGTAGGTGAATAGATGAATAGAAATAAAGTACCTAGATAATGTATTGGACTGCTGCCTCCACAGAAGCAATCCCCACCAAAAGTGGTGAAAACTAAAAGTGAATAAGGAGTTAATATGTGGGTGTGGCGCTGTCCTCATTAACATGTACCAAATATTTAAAGAATAATAATAAAATAAAATGAAATAAAATAAAATTCAATCTTCTAATGTGATAAATCACCTAAGACCAGTTATACACATGAACTATTACCATATGAAAAGTGATCCACTCTATGTGGTGAGTAGGGATGAGCTTCGTGTTCGAGTCGAACCCATGTTCGACTCGAACATCGACTGTTCGACCGTCCGTCGAATTGCGAACGATATGGGCCGTTCGCGCCAAATTCGTGTGGCGCGTCACGGCCCATAATTCACTGCGGCATCGCAGTGCATTGCTGGCTGATGATTGGCCAAGCATGCACTATGACCCGCATGCTTGGCCAATCACAGCGCCGTCAGTAGAGAGAGCTGTAATTGGCCAAAGCCAGGGTGGCTTTGGCCAATTATGGCTCAGGGGATTTAGTACACGCCCCACACTATATAAGGCTGCCTGCACGGCGGCCCTGTGTAGTGTGTGTTCCGGTGTGCTGAGAGATAGAGAGAGAGACAGACAGTGTCATTTGATTTGAGTTAGATAGATTAGGCAGAACAGTCAGTCAGTTAGCTGCACTTACAGTGTATTGTGTATATATATGCATCCCTGGTGTTGCATATATATATATACACTGTATTCAGTTTAGCTAGATCCGTTCCTGTTATCTTCTATCTAGACTATTTACATTTGGTGCAGTGCGTCCTGCTCACAGTGTTCAGCTAGATCCGTTCCTGCTATTTACATTTAGTGCAGTGCGTCCTGCTCACAGTGTTCAGCTAGATCTGTTCCTGCTATTTACATTTAGTGCAGTCAGTGCGTCCTGCTCACAGTGTTCAGCTAGATCCGTTCCTGCTATTTACATTTAGTGCAGTGCGTCCTGCTCACAGTGTTCAGCTAGATCCGTTCCTGCTATTTACATTTAGTGCAGTGCGTCCTGCTCACAGTGTTCAGCTAGATCCGTTCCTGCTATTTACATTTAGTGCAGTGCGTCCAGGGGCGGACTGATAACTCATGGGGCCCCCGGGCAATAGGAGATTATGGGGCCCCCGGGCAATAGGAGATTATGGGGCCCCCAGGCAATCAGAGAGTATGGGGCCACACAGTATACACACACACAGTATACAATCACACAGTATACACATACATGTACACACAGTATACACAGACAGATGTAAAAAAAACACAGATTTATACATACTGTCCCTGGTTTTACTGAGGCTGGCAAGCCTGATGGGGCCCCCTAGTGGCCCAGGGCCCTCGGGCAGTGCCCTAATCGCTCAATGGTCAGTCCGCCCCTGAGTGCGTCCTGCTCACAGTGTTCAGCTAGATCCGTTCCTGCTATTTACATTTAGTGCAGTGCGTCCTGCTCACAGTGTTCAGCTAGATCCGTTCCTGCTATTTACATTTAGTGCAGTGCGTCCTGCTCACAGTGTTCAGCTAGATCCGTTCCTGCTATTTACATTTAGTGCAGTGCGTCCTGCTCACAGTGTTCAGCTAGATCCGTTCCTGCTATTTACATTTAGTGCAGTGCGTCCTGCTCACAGTGTTCAGCTAGATCCGTTCCTGCTATTTACATTTAGTGCAGTGCGTCCTGCTCACAGTGTTCAGCTAGATCCGTTCCTGCTATTTACATTTAGTGCAGTGCGTCCTGCTCACAGTGTTCAGCTAGATCCGTTCCTGTTATCTTCCTACTGACAGGCAGGCTTGTCTGGTTACAGTATATAAAGCTACCTGAAGAAAATTACAGGTGTTCTATCCCAGCTTAGTGCAGCTACAGGCCATTAGTATGTCTGGAAGGCCAAGAAGGAGAGGCAGACAGTCACAAGCCAATAAGAGAGGGCAAGCAGGCTCTGTGTCTAGTGCTGGTCGTGGAGACGGTGCATCCTCATCAGCACGTGGCCATGGGACACGCTTGGCCTTTTTTTCGGCAGCTGGCCGTGTTGAGCCGCAACATGCGGAAGACTTGGTCGAGTGGATGACCAAGCCGTCCTCATCCTCCTCATCCTCTCTCACCCATGCCCAGGGTGCTTTGTCTGGCAAAGCAGCGGCCTCTTCCCTCAGCTCAATGTCATCAGTGACTCCTTCCCTAGCTCCACCATGTCCTCCTGAGGATTCCCTCGAACTGTTTGACCACAGTGTTGGGTACATGCTCCAGGAGGATGCCCAGCGTTTGGAAGGCTCTGATGATGATACTGAGCTCGATGAAGGCAGTAACATGAGCACGGACAGAGGGGGTGCCCAAGAAGGACAGCAATCTGGCAGTCATGCTCCCCCTGCTGCAGCATATTGCCAGGTTTGCTCCAGTGATGAGGAGGGAGGGGATGATGAGGTCACTGACTCAACGTGGGTGCCTGATAGGAGAGAGGAGGAGGAGGAGGAGGAGGAGGAGGCGGCACATCACCAACGAGGCAGGATGCCCTCCAGGGGCCAGCCTAAGGGCAGCACATTGACTGCATCACACCCCAAAGCTCCACATGTGCAGGGCGCTGCAGTCTCTGCGCGTTATTCAAAAAGTTCTTTGGTGTGGGCCTTTTTTGAGACGAGTGCATCAGATCGCACCGCTGCTATTTGCAACATATGTCTCAAGCGTATCTCGCGTGGCCAAAACATCTCCCGCTTGGGTACCACATGCTTGACCAGACATATGTTGACCTGCCATGCAGTTCGTTGGCAAGCGTATCTAAAAGACCCACACCAAAGAACAAAGAGGATCTCTCCTTGCTCCTCATCAGCTGAGATTTCCAACCCCACTAGACCTTCAGTCCTCTCTGAGACCTGCACTGAGAGGAATGAAGGTGTAGAATTAGGTGTGTCACAGCCAAGTACTTGTGGGCAATCTGCTTTTGGTACACCGACGTCAGATTGTACCAGGCAAATTTCCCTGCCCCAGCTGCTGCACCGCCGAAAGAAGTTTGCTCCCAGCCATCCACATGCCCAGCGGTTGAATGCTAGCTTGGCAAAATTGCTAGCACTTCAACTGCTGCCTTTTCAGTTGGTAGACTCTGCCCCCTTCCGTGAGTTTGTGGAATGTGCGGTTCCTCAGTGGCAGGTACCCAAACGCCACTTTTTCTCACGGAAGGCGATTCCGGCTCTCTACCGGCATGTGGAAGGCAATGTCCATGCCTCGCTGGACAGGGCGGTCAGCGGTAAGGTGCATATTACCGCTGACTCATGGTCCAGCAGGCATGGACAGGGACGTTACCTAAGTTTCACGGCGCATTGGGTGACTCTGCTGGCAGCTGGGAAGGATGCAGGACAAGGTGCAGTAGTGTTGGAGGTTGTTCCGCCACCACGCCTCCAAAATGCTGATTGTGACACACCTCTCTCCTCCACCCCCTCCTCTTCTTCTTCCTCCATGGCCTCTTCCTCGGAACCAGCGGTGCTCCGTAGGCGTTCAAGGGGCCACGCAAGTACGCAGGCCAAAAGATGCCATGCGGTGCTTGAGCTGGTGTGCTTGGGGGACAGGAGCCACACTGGGGCAGAGGTTCTGTCAGCTCTGCAGGGGCAGGTTCAGAGGTGGTTGACGCCACGCCAACTTAAGGCAGGAATGGTGGTTTGCGACAATGGCACCAACCTCCTCTCTGCCCTCCGACAGGGACAACTGACCCATGTGCCCTGTTTGGCTCACGTCCTTAACTTGGTGGTGCAGCGGTTCTTGGGCAGGTACCCGGGCTTACAGGATGTCCTGAGGCAGGCCAGGAAAGTCTGTGTGCATTTCCGCCGGTCATATAATGCCAGTGCTCGGCTGACGGACCTCCAAAAGGAGTTTAACCTGCCCAAGAACCGCCTAATCTGTGACATGCCCACCAGGTGGAACTCAACGTTGGCCATGCTGCAGCGGCTGCACACGCAGCAGAGGGCCATCAATGAGTACCTGTGCGACTATGGCACCAGGACAGGGTCAGGGGAGCTTGGTTTTTTTTCCCCACGCCAGTGGGCCATGATCAGGGATGCATGCACTGTCCTGTCACCATTCGAGGAGGCCACGAGGATGGTGACACTGACAGTGCATGCATCAGTGACACTGTCCCCCTTGTCCACCTGTTGGAGCACACGCTGCGTGGAATAATGGACAGGGCACTTGAGGCAGAACAGAGGCAGGAAGAGGAGGACTTCCTTAGCTCTCAAGGCCCCCTTTATCCAGACAGTGTTCCTGCGTGCCCGCTGATCACACAGGAAGAGGACGAGGAGGAGGAGGAGGAAGATTGTGTCAGTATGGAGATGGAGCCTGGCACTCAGCATCAGCAGCAGTCTTTAAGGGATCAGTCCCAAGGAACACATGGACTTGTACGTGGCTGGGAGGAGGTGGCTGCGGACGTTGTTGTCCTTAGTGACCCAGAGGACTCCGGACCGAATGCCTCAGCAAACTTACGCTGCATGGCCTCCCTGATCCTGCAAAGCCTGCGTAAGGATCCTCGTATTCGTGGTATCAAGGAGAAGGACCAATACTGGCTGGCAACCCTCCTTGATCCACGTTACAAGGGTAAGGTTGCGGACCTTATCTTGCCATCGCAGAGGGAGCAGAGGATGAAACATCTTCGGGAGGCCTTGCAGAAAGGTCTGTGCAACGCGTTCCCAGAGACTGGGAGGTTACAAACTCCTGTTTCTGGACAACGTGTTGCTGAGGCTTCAGTCAGTCAAAGAAGGAGCGGTGGAGAAGGTGGCCGTCTGACCGATGCGTTCAGACAATTTTTTGGTCCGCAGTCCCAAGGTATGATCGGTTCCAGCAACCATCGCCAGCGTCTGTTTTACATGGTGCAGGAATACCTAGGGGCAAGATCAGACTTGGACACCTTTCCCACCGAAAATCCTCTGGGTTACTGGGTCTTGAGCATGGTTCACTGGCCAGAGCTTGCGCAGTATGCAATTGAGCTACTGGCCTGTCCTGCATCCAGCGTTCTTTCGGAACGCACATTCAGTGCTGCTGGAGGCGTGGTAACCGATCACAGGGTGCGTCTGTCCACCGACTCGGTCGATCGGCTGACCTTCATAAAAATGAATCAGTCTTGGATCACCACCAGCTACCAAGCACCTGATGCTGATGTAACCGAATAATTTTTTTTGAAATCTCAGATCCCTTCAAAGACTGCCTATGCTGATGCTGAGTGACTATCCCTGAGTAATTATCCTCTTCCTCCTCAATCATCACGCTGATAGCTTGTAAGAACATTTTTGGTTCTGGGCGCCACCACCAGTGCCTAAGGCACAATTTTTCAGCCCCTCTTTAACAGGGGCGTGTAATTACAATTTTTGATGTAATACTTTGCAGCAGGGCTCGTTCCTGCATTCCAACTAGAGTGTCTGTGAGGGGTTGCAGTGTTGTGGCACCAGCACCAGTGCCTAAGGCCCAATTTTTCTGCCCCTGTCTAACAGGGGCGTGTAATTACAATTTTTGAAGCAATACTTTGCAGCAGGGCTCGTTCCTGCGTTCCAACTAGAGTGTCTGTGAGGGGTTGCAGTGTTGTGGCACCAGCACCAGTGCCTAAGGCCCAATTTTTCAGCTCCTGTTCAACAGGGGCATGTAATTACAATTCTTGATCTAATATTTCACAGCAGGGCCCTGTGAGGGCTTACAGTGTTGTGGCCACAGCAACACCTAAGGCCCAAATTTCTGCTGAGTATATAGGGCAGGACCCTACTTTCAAACATCTAACTTACAAACGACTCCTACTTGCAAACGGAAGGAGACAACAGGAAGTGAGATGAAATCTACCCCTAGGAAGGGAAATTCTCTCCTGTAAGAGTTAATATGGGAAAACAATTTCTCCTTTCCACTGATGCTTTCCAATCCTTGTTCCACAAAAAAACCCAAATTTTCAAAAAACATTTTTCATTGGGACAAAAAAGTGAGGTGAAATCTTCTGAAGAGGAGGAAAGACAGCAAAACAAATGTCACAGGGGTGATAACCCTTCCCTATGTTTTCCAAAAAGCTTAAAAAAGATTTTTTGGCTGGAGCTAAACACGTTAAAAATGTACCCGTTCAAAATTACAAAGAGATTCTACTTAACAACAAACCTACAGTCCCTGTCTTGTTTGCACCGCCTGTATACTGCTGTTCAGAGTATATAGGGCCTTTCCTTATTTTAATTTGGGTGCGGGGTTCCCCTTAATATCCATACAGGACCCAAAGGGCCTGGTAATGGACTGGGGGGTACCCATGCCGTTTGTCTCACTGATTTTCATCCATATTGCCATGACCCGACATGACATTAAACCCGCAAGCAGTTTTAAATGAGATTTTTTCCTTTAAAAATGACATTTGGTGCAGGGACTGTTCTAAACATGGGAAACACGCGTCACTTTACAGGCATACTATAGACACCCCCCAGGTACGATATTTAAAGGAATATTTCACTTTTTTTTTTTTACTTTAAGCATCATTAAAATCACTGCTCCCGAAAAAACGGCATTTTTAAAAAGTTTTTTTTGCATTGATACATGTCCCCTGGGGTAGGACCCGGGTCCCCAAACCCTTTTTAGGACAATACCATGCAAATTAGCCTTTAAAATGAGCACTTTTGATTTCGAACGTTCGAGTCCCATAGACGTCAATGGGGTTCTAACGTTCGTGCGAACTTTCGGTCCGTTCGCGGGTTCTGGTGCGAACCGAACCGGGGGGTGTTCGGCTCATCCCTAGTGGTGAGGAAGAGGGGGGGGGGGGAGGAGAAGGGATGTGAACTGGGGAGTGGTATAATACAATTAGTAACTAAATGAAGTGCATATGTTAAAGTGACTTGTGCTCCATGCAACAATATGATATCAAACACATATGATTGGCTTATTAAGGTAAAACGTGACTTGTGCTCAGTGCAACGTTGTTGATTTTAAACAGTCCTTATAGATTTCTTGACGTTTAAAATAGGCAGGTATATCCAAAACACATCTGCTACTTGTATTTCTGTGGTGCTCGGGTGTTTGTGTCTCATGCAGACACTCACCAGCTTTCTTAACCCCTGCAGGGGTGACACGCAGTCACAGTGTATGCCACTGTGCGGCAGTCCTTAGCGCTTTCAGGGTCAGGATGGCTATCCTGACCCTGACCCGTGAGCGGCTTCGTTCCAGCCTCCTAATCGTAAACACGGAAGCAAGGTCATGACGTCACTTGCCGTTTACTCGGCTGCCAATGGTTTAAAAAAAATATACAGTATTCAGAATGGCCGTTTTCGGCGATCTGAATACTTTGAAGTGCAAAGGAGGGATCGCTGGTCTTTTAGACCCCCGATCCCTCCATAAAGAGTACCTGTCACCACCTATTACTGTCACAAGGGATGTTTACATTCCTTGTGACAGCAATAAAAGTGATCAAAAAAATATTTTTTTAAAAACACAATTTATAAATATAAAAATAAATAAAATAAATAAGAAAAACATTTTTTTTAAAGTGCCCCCGTACCCGCGAGTTCGCACAGCAAAGAAAGCGCATACGGAAATCGCGCCCACATATGTAAACGGTGTTCAAATCACACATGTGAGGTATCGCAACGATCGGCACTAACCTGGTAATCGTAAAAAAAATTTAAAGCGGCGCCTATGGATATTTTTAGGTACCGTCGTTTGTTGCCATTCCACGAGTGCGTGCAACTATAAAGCGTGACATATTTGGTATCTAATTACTCGGCGTAACCTCATCTTTCACATTATATAAAAAAATTGGGGTAACTTTATTGTTTGTTTTTTTTTTAATTCATGAAAGTGTCCCTTTTCCCAAAAAGTTGCGTTTAAAACACAGCTGCACAAATACCGTGTGACATAAAATATTGCAACAATCACCATTATATTCTCTAGATTCTCTGCTAAAAAAATATATATAATGTTTGGGGGCTCTAAGTAATTTTCTAGCAAAAAATACGGATTTTAACTTGTAAACACCAAATTTCAAAAATAGGCTTAGTCATGAAAGGGTTAAATATTAATTTGAATATTATCTATTACAATTAGTAGCGGCTGGTGCTCCAAATTTTTGGGGGGCTCAAAAACGCTGCCACTGTGCCATCAAACGCTGCGACTGTGCCATCAAAAGATGCCACTGTGCCCATCAAACGCTGCCGCTGTGCCATCAAATGCTGCCACTGTGCACATCAAACGCTGCCACTGTGCCATCAAACGCTGCCACTGTGCCCATCAAACGCTGCCACTGTGCCATCAAACGCTGCCACTGTGCCATCAAACGCTGCCAGTGTGCCCTCAAACGCTGCCAGTGTGCCCATCAAACATCACTGTGCCATCAAACGCCGCCACTGTGCCCATCACACACTGACACTGTGCTATCAAACGTTGCCACTGTGTCATCAAACGCTGCCAGTATGCCCATCAAACGCTGCCACTGTGCCATCAAACGCCGCCACTGTGCCATCAAACGCCGTCACTGTGCCATGAAATGCCGCCACTGTGCCCATTAAACGCTGCCACTTACAATTAGTAGCGGCTGGTGCTCCAAATTTTTGGGGGGCTCAAAAACGCTGCCACTGTGCCATCAAACGCTGCCACTGTGCCATCAAAAGATGCCACTGTGCCCATCAAACGCTGCCACTGTGCCATCAAATGCTGCCACTGTGCACATCAAACGCTGCCACTGTGCCATCAAACGCTGCCACTGTGCCATCAAACGCTGCCACTGTGCCCATCAAACGCTGCCACTGTGCCATCAAATGCTACCACTGTGCCCATCAAACACTGCCATTGTGCCCATCAAACGCTGCCACTGTGCCATCAAACGCTGCCAGTGTGCCCTCAAACGCTGCCAGTGTGCCCATCAAACATCACTGTGCCATCAAACGCCGCCACTGTGCCCATCAAACACTGACACTGTGCTATCAAACGCTGCCACTGTGTCATCAAACGCTGCCAGTATGCCCATCAAATGCTGCCACTGTGCCATCAAACGCCGCCACTGTGCCATCAAACGCCGTCACTGTGCCATGAAATGCCGCCACTGTGCCCATTAAACGCTGCCACTGTGCTATCAAACGCTGCCAGTGTGCCCATCAAACTCTGCCAGTGTGCCCGTCAAATGCTGCCAGTGAGCCCAACAAACGCCGCCACTGTACCCATCAAATGCTGCCACTGTGCCATCAAACGCTGCCACTGTGCCCATTAAACGCTGCCACTGTGCCCAAACGCTGCCACTGTGCCATCAAATGCTGCCAGTGTGCCCATCATATGCTGTCAGTGTGCCCATCACATGCTGTCATTGTCCCTCCTGGGACACCCTGCTCACAACCCCCCCCGCAGATGGATCGCGGGGACAACGGCTCACAACCCTCGCCCCACAACCCACCCCCCCCACGGATGGATTGAGGGACACCCTTCACCCCCCTGCGGATGGTTCGCGGGACACCCGCTCACTCCCCCCCGCAGATAGATCACGGGACACACAACTCACAAACCCCACTCCCCCGCGTGGATGGATTGCGGGAAACCCCGTGCAGGAGGACCAGTGTCCTCTTCTCCAGCATCTCCTCTCCAGCCAGCTTCCTCCGCTTTGTCCCACTTCCGCCAAAGCAGTGAGCATCCAATAGGGACGCCTGGCGCTTAAGCCAATCAGGAAACAGGTCTCACTGACCTGCCTCCAGATTGGCGGGGAGGCATTGCGGTGTGAAAATAGCGAATATTCATTTGCTATGGTCACACAATTGGGTGGGATCAGGGCGCACTCTCTGCGCCCCGAGGTAACCCTTTTTTGAAGCATATTAGAGCCCTTGGCTCTAATCAGGTGCTTAAAAAAAAAAAATAAACCCCCTCCTGCCCCCGCCATAGGGGTCCATGCGTCCGGAGTCCTGAAAGGGGCCGGGCACATGGATAGGGAGGTGGCAGCACTGATGAGGTGCGGCACCCATGCACCCACAATGCACGGCCGCCACTGATTACAATCGTATTGCATATCTTTTTTACATACTTCTGTTTTGTCACATGATTCTGAGCTGTACAACCTCTCACTCGGAGAATATAAGGAATCCTGCTCACAGTAAGGCCTTGTTCACATGGGCATACTTTTGCATACACCTGTGTGAGGGCCATTTTTGCCCACAGAGGATGTACAGGTTTTCCATGCATCCGGGTGCAGGTAGTCTCATTAATCACTTACGGACTGTCTGCCGTCGTTTTACGTCTCTACTTTGAAGAGGAATATCGTTGCTATGGTAGCAGCTAGCTACGATAGATGACTTTTATCGGCGGCTGAAGAGGGCCCCCCTCTCGCCGCTTACCGGAGCCGTCATTAGCGGCGGAGGCGATCGGGTTCTTCTCCCTGTTAGGCATCGCCCCCACCCGTCTCCATATCATTGCAGGCATAGCATAGCTATTAAAGGGACTTTTTTTTTTCAAATGACATTTAATTATTTTTTTATTGCATTTTAGAGTAAATATGAGATCTGAGGTCTTTTTGACCCCAGATCTCATATTTAAGAGGTCCTGTCATGCTTTTTTTCTATTACAAGGGATGTTTACATTGGGGGGAGATGGAGATGAAAAAGGAAACATGAATAGTAAGATGTTTTTGACATATAATATAAGAGGTTTAAATACCCCAGAAAGGAGACATATGGTACTAAGGCAGGGCTTGACAAATTTGCTTGGAATCTAGGAGCCAGCTAAAAAAGTTAGGAGCCAGGTTTTTTTTAAACGACCGACAAAGCTTTATTTTCAATATAAAAAATAACTAATCTTAAATTTACACAGAAAAAATCCGCCCCGCTAGAGGCCCGAATAGCGTCACTAAAACGACGGTAAAGCAGCGCTAAAAATATCGCCGCTTTACCGCCGACGCCCCCGCGGCTCGTGTGAAAGGGCTCTAAGGGTCCGATCAGGTCCGCCTGAAAAACAGACAGGCGAACCTGATCAGACAGCCCGTGTGAAAGGGGTCAAGCAGGGAGATAACAAATAAATTCATTTTAATTAGGAAAAAAATAAATAACAGTTTTTATATAAATATAAATAAATAAAAATAAAAGCTATTACGAAAAAAAAAAAAAAAGGCTATCCCCACATTCACTTCCTTCTCTTCTACACTTTGGGAAGGAGATGGGCGGGCAGTGAAAACAGGCAGGTATTTCCCATTAGCATTGCATTAGCATTGCTGGTTGTAATACCAATGGCCACCACAAGATGGCGCCAGATTCCAGAAGGACTCCAGAAGGACCGAAGAAGGCCGCAAAGCTGCGGCCTCAATTACCGGCCGGCGCGGCCCGACACGATCGCACGGGGGGGGGGGGGTCGGAGTCCGCACAGAGACAGGATACCCCCAGCTGTGCCGCCCCAGGCGCCAGGTCGCTAATTCTAGTCGCAAATGCGACCTGGCGCCCGGGGTTTGTCGAGCCCTGTACTAAGGGAACTGGAAAGATATGCTGCAAAAATAATTTTTCTACAAGAGACACATTATTGCACAGGATTCAAACATTAAATTATACTCAAAGGCCATCCCAGTATGGTATTATGGAGACTCTCCAAGTAGAAGGGCAAAAGGTGTAGCAATAGGATTAGGGAAAAAGGTCAGTTTCATCTTAGAGAAAAAAAAAGTAGACCCAGAAGGTCGCTTCCTTTTTTTGAAGGGGACCTTACAGGGGATGAAGTACACACTTGAAAATCTACATTTAACCAATAAATACCCCAAAATATTTGAAAGAAATTTTAAATGATTTGATGGAATTTATGTAGGGGTACCTAGTATTGGCCAGAGACTTTAACTTTTCCATGGACCATAAACTGGATAGTATGTCTGGTGCACTGGATAAGGAAAATAATCAACTAAGATTGGTAAAGAAAAAAATATATAACCATTAATTGGTTGATGTTTGGAGAATTCATGATCTGAGCATAAAAGATTATACATACCACTCGGCAGTGCACAACATGTACTCCAGGCTGGATTATATATTGGTGAAGCATAGAGTTCTGGATGCTGTAATAGAAACCTCAATTGGACCATGCCCCAGTAATGATGAAGATGATATTGAAAGGGGAAGAACAGGGTAAAGGCCCATGGAGGTTAAAGGAAGACTTAATAGAAGATGTAGAAGTAGAAAAGATTGTAATAAGTTAAATTGAACAATATTTCTTGCTGAATGAGACACCCGAATCAACAAAGGCAACTATATCATAAGACCATAAAGCTTTTATTAGGGGGAAGTTGATCTCTATTGGGGCAAGAAAAAAGAAGGAGAGAACAAATACTATGGTAAAAATGGGAAAAGAAATATATGAATTGGAACAAAGGCATAAAAAGCAAGCGGAAGCCGAAATCCATCGGGCTTTAATTATAAAAAGAGACCAACTAAAAGATTTGATGGAACAGGAAACAAGAAAGGTATTTAACAGAGTAGTAAAGGAGAGATACAAATGGGGAAATAAACCAGGGAAACACCTTGCAAAAATGTTAAGAAATAAGATTTTAAATTATATAGAAAGGATATAAAAAACGAGAGAGGAGAGATGTTATATAAAACAACTGATATCACAAAGGCCTTTCAAACATACTATAGTGCATTATACTCGATCAGACACAAAGAGACACAAAAGGAAGAAGAAAAAAGAAGAATAAAAACACAAGAATATCTAATAGATGCCAAATTACCAAAAATTCCAGCAGAAAGACTGAAGGAACTAGATGGACCAATTACACAAGATGAAATCAGAAAGGCATTGAAAGAAACACCTATAGGGAAAAGCCCAGGACCGGATGGGTTTAAGATGAAATGCTATAAAAAAATGTCAAAATCAATTAATACCAAAAATGTGCGACTACCTGAATAAAATAGGGGAAAATTAACAAATAAGAAGAGAGTCATTACTAGCCCATATTACAATAATACCCAAAGAGGGAAAGGATAAATCTATCTGTTCTAATTATAGGCCCATAGGGTTGCTGAACGCTGATACAAAATTATATGCAAAAATTCTGGCATCGAGACTAAAAAATTTGATGCCAGAATGGGTAAACACAGACCAAACAGGGTTTATACCAGGTAGAGAGGGCAGGGATAATAGTAAAAGAACAATGTTAATGCAGCGAAAGGGAAAAAACAGGGATCCCCCAACGCTACTCCTGTCAATTGACGCAGAGAAAGCATTTGACAGGATAGACTGGGGATTCATGATGGACATGCTCCAACATCTAGGATTGGGACCTAAAATCATGTGCTAGATTAAAAATCTATACAGTCGCCCTATGGTGATGGTAAGGGTTGTCGCCACCTTTTGAAATGTTCAACGAAACAAGACAGGGGTGCCCGCTCTCACCACTCCTGTATGTACTGTCACTAGAACCACTCCTGGCAACTTTGCAGAACAGTGTTGATATAGGAGGGGCAAGAGTGGGAGAGGAGGAACATAAGGTGGCGGCATACGCAGATGATATCTTACTGTATGTAACTAAACCAAGAATGACATTGCCAAATACAATGAGAGAACTAAAAAATTAAAGTTTGGAGGAATAGAAAGAAAAAGGGGAAGAGAAAAAAAAGGGGAAGTTTATACCACGATGATGTGAGACCGTGCTGGAGACAGTGAATGAACGTCAGGCTGAATAGTCTCTCGATAGAGTTCTCTGAAGTGGTAAAAAAAAACCCAAAACATTGTTAGGTCTTTAGGTCTAGCTAGGACTTAAAATGAAGGTATTGCTCTAAACTTCATTGACCACCCTCTCCTCCAGTACAGACATTGGTAACTCCAATATCCCATGTTACCCCCCCCCCCGCTGTGCTCCATTATCGGGGAGTCATATACGAATTTTAAAGCAGTTAACAGGTGGGAAAGGACTGCTCTGTTGCCACCGTAAGAAAGTAAATGTGCTCATAGATTTTAATCTATGGGCAACAGCAGACAAGCTGGCCAAGACTTTTTAAGGGTTGTGGATACGGAATGGATTGGATTGCTTGCCTTCATTGATATTGTTTTCTGCCTGATAAACCAATGATGGGGATTTCTGAAACACGCTTACCATGCCTCTCTATGTAGCACCCTCTTAGTTAGCCAAAAAATACATTGTAATCAGAGGAGCAATAATTGTTTACTCTGGTCTGTTCAGGGTTTCACAAGCTGGGTGTTTGATTGCTTCCCCCTAGAAGACATTTCTAGAGCTTAGAGAAGAACAATTCAGATAATCAGTCTGAATATTTAACATGGCTTGGCCAGTTCCTAGGGTGGTGTGCCCAGATGGTGGCTGATGGTTTCTGGAGCCCTGAGGAGATTGTCTTGTTTCCACCCGTAGGGATGGATATGTAGGCAAAGAGGGAACTGATCTGCAAGCTTCAGGGGGGTGTCTGCCCCTGGAATACCTCTGGACTGGCTGCTGGACTACACTCCTATGGGCAGAGCCCTTGGTCTTGTTCTCTACCGTCAGGATCTGTTAGTAGAGTTTAATTCCTGTGCTGCAGCTTATCCATGGTCTCCAGTTGGGGATGCTTGAACTGTTCCAGCCTGCTTATTTGTGCTGCAAACAGTCTTATGGTCCTCAGCTCTGCACCCATAGACTGTCCTTGTCTACAACTACTCATGTGATATTTTTCTGTATGGTCTTCAGCTGTGCACCCATAGACTGCCCTAGTCTACAACTACTCGTGCTTTATGTTTCTGCATGGTCTTCAGCTGTGCACCCATAGACTGTCCTAGTCTACAACTACTTGTGCATGTTTCTGCATGGTCTTCAGCTGTGCACCCATAGGCTGTCTTAGTCTACAACTACTTGTGCTATATGTTTCTACATGGTCTTCAGCTGTGCCCCCATAAACTGTCCTAGTCTACAACTACTTATGCTATATGTTTCTGCATGGTCTTCAGCTGTGCACCTACAGACTGTACTAGTCAAACTGTCTTTGTGCTACTGCCACTGATAGAGAAGTGTCATCTTCAAGTTGTGCTTGACGCTTTGGAGTATCACACACCCATCTACCCTCTTCTGTTACAAGTTTCTTCAGCAATAAATTACAAAAAGACATCCCCTAGACTGATTTCCGAGCCAGAGTGAATGGACTGCTGCTGTGTGTCTGGCTGCCTTTTGCACTGTTTTGGGAAAGAACCTGTCTATTCTACAAAAGCTCCTACAAGGCTAGCGCTACATATAGTAAACACACAAATGGTTGCACTACAGATGCCTGGGGGGGTGGTTGAATCTTGCCTGCACATCAGACTGCCCTTTAATATCTGTGACCAACTTAACAGATTGCATTAAGCTGATCAGCTCAAGAAAGTAAAAGAGCCTTTCCATTGCTTGCAGAGTCTCTCCGCCTCAGATGATAGGGAAGGATTTGGTATGGAGACGGAGGAGATATCAATAGTCTACAAGCGTGGTGGCATTATCACACTTGTGCTTCATTGAGAACTACTAGTCACTCTGCTGTGAGTGAAGATGGGACTTGTAGTCTTCCATTTACAGATCCCTGTGAATGAATGATGAAGTTGAGCAAGCGGGACCATGCACATCCATGCTGAATTCAAATACAACAAGAGCCAGCAGGGAGCAAAATCCTTTGATTCTGTAAGGAGGAGGGTTTGAGGTTGGGGCTGTAGACTCTGACCATGTCTCTTGGTATACCCTAAATATGGGTGTGACATGAAACATGGTCAGAAATATGGACTTAGTATTTAAAGTGTATGTGTTGTCAAAATAGGAGTATATAGTCGTAGTATAGTCAAAGCTTTTAGTTTTTAATTGGTATGGAAGGATTAGAACTCTGCTGCTTGTGTTCCCACCGTGTTTTTAGGCATTGTGTTTTGATGACATAACTCCAATTTGATTCATATAGTTGCTTCAATACAGGAGTGAATTAAAATATTATTCCTTTCAGGAAGCCATATATTGAACATTGCCTTCACTACTCTTCATAAGATTTACTGTCTATACCCAGCATTTTTTTCCTTGTCAAAAAGGTTTATTGATTGCACAATAAAATGAAAGTCCATTGGTTACATGTACAAGGATGTATAAACATAAGCTCTTTGTTAAACAAAGTAACATAGTATGTTATTGTTTGCACTAAACTTCATCACATACATTTAACTAATTAATTAATGAACTGCTCTATGTTACTTTATCTGATAAGTATGAAAGTTGTAACTATAAATATCTAACTAAAGATATCTTAAAAAAACTTACATATATTGGTCTAGTATGTATTAATATAGAGCAGATATGGATGAACAAACATTGTACCATAACATAAAATGAGATAAAAAAAAGAGAAGAGAAAAGGAAGGAGAAGATAGAATAGATAAAGAGTAATGCCGCGTACACACGAGCGGACTTTACGGCAGACTTTGCTCGGCGCACTTTTCGACGGACTTTATGACGGATTTCCGAATGAACGGACTTGCCTACACACAATCCACCAAGGTCGAGCGGACTTTTCGACCGGACTCGAGTTCGACGGATAGATTTAAAACATGTTTCAAATCTAAATAGGTAACAAGAAAAGGCAAATCACCGCGCTATACCATAAATGAATTAGTGCATAAAGGCATACTGAAAAAACAAAAATTGAAAACAGTAAAAGGTGGCAAATCAATGATCAAAAATCAACATAAGAGCAGCCGCTAAAAAGTGAGATACACACATAACATAATAAATACAAAAAGAGCAGCGCTGTGATAAAAAAAGTTATATATGATATAACCAAAAAAAATGTGAAATATTAAGCCCAAATTTGGGATAGGCTCCAAGTTCATAAAGGTGCATAAACAAGGTGAACCGTCCTATCCAAAATCAATCATAGATGGTGGATAAAAGGAAACGTAGATAGGTGGAAATCAATAAGTCCTTCACCGCACCACTGTGATATTGTTAAAATGCGCGCTTACCAAACGGCAAGCTTGGAAGAGCTTGCGACCTTAACCCGGTCGGGGCCTTTCAGGATGGAACCATCAAGGAGAAAACACGCCACCTTAGCTTGGATTAAGCACGCTGTTCTTCCAATTATCACTCTATGTGGAGATGTGACCCCTGGCTAGGGATAAACCTTGCTGCAGATTACTTGTCAAGACTCCTCTGCCGAGGCCATACATGATGAGGCAGAGGAGTCTTGACAAGTAATCTGCAGCAAGGTTTATCCCTAGCCATGGGTCACATCTCCACATAGAGTGATAATTGGAAGAACAGCGTGCTTAATCCAAGCTAAGGTGGCGTGTTTTCTCCTTGATGGTTCCATCCTGAAAGGCCCCGACCGGGTTAAGGTCGCAAGCTCTTCCAAGCTTGCCGTTTGGTAAGCGCGCATTTTAACAATATCACAGTGGTGCGGTGAAGGACTTATTGATTTCCACCTATCTACGTTTCCTTTTATCCACCATCTATGATTGATTTTGGATAGGACGGTTCACCTTGTTTATGCACCTTTATGAACTTGGAGCCTATCCCAAATTTGGGCTTAATATTTCACATTTTTTTTGGTTATATCATATATAACTTTTTTTATCACAGCGCTGCTCTTTTTGTATTTATTATGTTTCAAATCTAAGTCCGTCCAACTTTGGAGAAAACAAAGTCCGCTGGAGCCCACACACGATTGAATTGTCCGAGGAAATCCCGTCCGCCGGGCAAAGTCTGCCGTAAAGTCCGCTCGTGTGTACGCGGCATTAGTTCACAAGGTCGGTCCAGGTACCAGAGCATGGTTCTGCGTATTTATTCCATGTATGAATAAAAATGTGGTTACACGGTTTTGTTAAGTAATCAGGTAAACAGTTAAATAATCAATTACCATGGCTGAAGGTCCGAATCATTGAAATTTGGCGGTAAATGAGTCTTTATCCATAGATTCCATATTTTCTTGAATTTTGGAATTTGGTTGCCTTCAATAGCAGACATTTTAGCACGAGACATTGCAGAATTCATTCTGTTCTTGGTTTCAGCCAATAAAAGTTTTGGTGATTTCCATGCTTTTGGAGGCTAGTTCAAATATTTTCCCCCAATAAGATTTCGCTATTGGACATGTCCACCATATATGTAGGTGTGTACCTGGATCTGTACAACCCCTGAAACAGAGGGCTAAATGATTGGGAGTGTATTTAGCCATTCTGGCAGGTACAAGGTACCAGCGGTTAGAACTTTATAATTTGCTTCCATCGCAGTAACATTGGGCGAGGAAGATTTAGTAATTAACCATATTTCAGACCATTCTGCATCGTCCAGTTTTCGTCCAAAATCTTCCTCCCACTTTTGGACATAGGTTAATTTATCAGATTTTGATTTAGTCAAAAGTTGTATGTAAAACGATGATATCATTCCTTTAGCAAGTGGGTCGTTTTTGCACATTGATTCAAAAGTGGAAAGGCGAGGTAAGGGTGATTCAGCATTTGTAAGGGGTGCAAAATTTTTTTTTGATTTGTAGATACCTGAATAGTTCAGACTGCGGTAAACCATAGCTTTTCCTAAGTTCTGGAAATGATCGGAAGGAATTAGGAGTAATGAATTCATGGTGCATTAAGAGGTTGGAATTTGACCAGGCTTTAAATGATTTCGGATATATCCATGCCGGGTAGAAGGCAGGATTTTTGAAAAAGGATAATAGAGGGTTATGTATTGACTGTAGTTGACTTTTAGTTTTCAGACTGCCCCAGAGAGATACATAATATTTAGTTATAGGGTTACTTAGTGTACTACGGTCTTTAGGTTGGAGCCATAATAAATTAGAGATTGAAAGTAGATCACATTCCGAGGCTTCTATTAGTACTCATAATGGGATTTCCTTTATTGTATGGTACTTGGTGATACTGGTCAGGTGGGCGGCTTTGTAGTATCTGGCAAAATTGGGGAGACCAAGCCCTCCATTAGTTCTAGGGGCAAATAATGTACATGCTGGTATGCGTGGTTTGATAGGGCCCCAAACAAATTTTGATACCCTTTGTTGTACCAGTCTTAGATAATAAGATGGGATAGAAATTTGTAATACTTGAACCAGGTATAATAACTTGGGCAAGATGATCATTTTAGTTAAATTTATTCTTCCTATCCAGGATAATGGGAGTTGTGACCATTGTTTTAATAATGTAATTATTTGTTTTAATAAGAGGGGGTAATTGGCTGTGAATAGATCTGTATAGGAGGCTGTTAGGTGGATTCCTAAATGTGGGATAGACTTATCTGCCCATATAAAGGGGAGTGCAGCTTTTGCTGGAATAAATTCTGCATCAGTTAGGGAGATATCAAGAGCTAGGCATTTCTTAGGGTTAATGGCCAGGCCCGATATTGACGCAAATCTACTTAAAATGGGCAAAAGATTAGGGCCTGAAATTTGTGGGGATGACAGGAAAAGAAGGATATCATCCGCAAATACGGGCCAAATCCCCATTTTTGTAAAGAGTATTTCAAGTAGGGCCACGAAACCGTGTTGAATGCTCTCTTGATGTCCAAAGAAAGAAAGCAAGAAGGGATACGACGTTTTTTGGCGATATGTGCCATAAGTACCGCCCTGCGCACATTATCACCCGCTTGTCTATGCGGCATGAAACCTGCTTGATCTTTATGTATTAAATTACAAATTATTTGGTTAAGGTGTTTTGCTAAAACTTTTGCTAACAGCTTAATATCTAGATTAAGCAGAGAGATGGGGCGATAACGTGCGCAGGTGGCAGCATCGGAAAGGGGTATCGGGATCATGCATACTATTGCCGTCAATGATTCTTGCTTGAAAGAATGGTCATTCAACAGTACATTAAATGTGTTGGCTAAAATGGGGGATAGAAGTTCTGTGAATATACGGTAATATAGAGCCGAATAACCATCCGGGCCTGGTCTTTTATTTGTCTTTAGTTCTTTAATAGAGGCAGCCACTTCCTCCGTTGATATAGGTTTTTCTAAAAGTGCTTTTTGATCATGGGATAAGTCTGGTAAAGCGATGTTAGAAAAGAAGGAATGAGCTTTGGTATCATTAAAATTTTGGGTTGATTTGTATAAAGATGCTAGATGTGTTTTGAATTCATGCACAATTTTGACTGGGTTGCTAGTGTAATTGTCTTTAGACACCTTCAAGCGAATTGGTTTAAATGATTTATTTATTGAATTTAGTGCTCGTGCTAGATAAGTGCCTGGTTTGTTGGTTTTTGTATAAAAATTAAAGGTTTTATCTGCCGTTTCCGTAAGAAATAAGTCATATTCTATATGCGTTTTTTCTAATCGGGATTTCGTGTTGGGTGACGGATTGTTTTGAAATGAAATAGACGCAGCATTAAAGTCGTTTTCTAGTTTTCGGGCAAGAATTTTACGTTCCCTTTTGAATAATGCCATTAGTCTCTGTATATTGCCTCGCAATACCGGTTTGTGGGCTTCCCAGAGTGTAAGGGGGGGATATATCTGATTTGTTATTGTGCATCAAATATTCTTTTAAAGCCTGCTCAACTTTCTGGCATTGTGATGGATTTTTTAGCATTATGTCCGGTATATACCAAGTAGGATCATGTGCCTTTGGCATAGTGGAAGCTATGGTTGTAATTACAGAATTGTGGTCTGACCATGGAATGGGGAGTATATCAGATGTGGGTATCTCAGGTATCATACCAATAGTTAAGAAAATATGGTCAATGTGGGAGAAGGATTGATGAGGGTGTGAAAAGTAGGTGTATCTTTTTTTAATTGGTTTGTTTTCTCTCCAGGTATCAATCAAGTTGTATTTGGAGAGGAGTTGAAAGAACGATAATTTGGTTGAGGTATTGTGAGGTGTGTAGGGCGATTTGTCAAGGAATGGGAGGATAACCTGATTAGAATCATTGCCTATAATCACCGTTCCAATTTTGTGTGTATTTACCACTTGCAAAAGATGTGAGAGGAAAGGGGAGGGATTATTGTTAGGAGCAAAGTATGAGACAATAGTGACTGCCATATCGATCTATACCCAGCATTTTTACTAATGGACTAAAAGCTATTGTATATTAAATATAGTTATTTGTTCATTCAAACTTAATTTCCTATGCTGTTGTTTTACAACTATCAAAGCTTTTAACGATTATTATTATTTGCAGGATTGCTTTAAATACTGAATTCACTAGCCATACAAAATTAGTAATTTCAAAAATCTTCATATTTTGTGGTGATATGATAGTATGAAGCCAGATCGCTTCACAGCACTGAAAGAGAGAACAAGCGGACAATACAATCTTGCATGAAAAGATCCAATCCATTGCCACCTGCCTTGTCCATTGCAGATGGGGACTTTTTAAAGCAATATATGTTCATGTCTGGTCTTATTATGTGAGTGGACTGGCTTGCTATTTTTGTTTTGTTTTTATAAAATAACAGTGAGAACTTTATAGGTTCTTACTGTCTTTTAACATGTAAATACACACTGAATACTCCATCCATCCACCCGAGCTGCTAAGGTTCTCCAAGAGTCAGAGTCCTTGCTGATTCAGAAGGAAAGGAGTCCATCTGGGCCTGAAGGGCATATTGACCTTTGTTCTGGGGGTCAATATAGAGAGGTGAGACTTTGCCCATAAGGGATTCACAGTGGTGAAGGTGTTTTTACTTGCACATCTTTGCAGCACCTACTCAGGAGTGATATATATCACAAAGATATATGGGACTGTTACATTCACGATTAGGGTTGCCACCTGTTCGGGATTCACCCGGACAGTCCGGGTTTTGAATTATGAAGTTCGCCTGAAACCCGGACACAATATTCAGACAGGAATGTGACTCGGAGCACAGTCTGATAGGAGGGTGAGGGAGCACAATGCACGCTACATGACTATTCTCTTTGGAGCGCCCAAAGGTGTCCCAGATCTGTTACAATCCTATACTGTACGCTAAAAGAAAAAAATTGCTGTGCACAACTAAAGTGTTCGGGTTTGGCTTGAAGGAAAAGTGGCAACTCTATTCACGATTATATGAACTTTTGCTCTTTTATTGGTTATGATTGGTTTGATAGTTTTTTTTTTGAAGATTGCTGTACATATTTTTTTCACTTTTATACTGTGCATTGTCCACTTCTGTCTTTGATAAGTAATGTAGAGGCATGATCACAGAAAAAGCAATGGGCAATTTGAGGTTTACTGAATGAATGCAGGATAAATTGACAATGCAAACAAAATTGTAACGGGAGCATGCAATATTCACAGAACAAATAATAACAGGCAATGAAGCTACTGCAAAAACAGGATCTGCCTATCAGCAGTTTCCTGAAGAGGGCACTAGATGCTGGCACAGTGCATACAAATACAAATTCAGAAAAACTCTATAAAAACAGTAAATTACAAATGGCTACTTGGTTTTCCCTTGGGGCAACACTTCTCTCAGAAGGGGTAGACTGTTTTGATCGTCTAGATGGCTGACCAGAGGGTCCTCTGAACCTGTTCCACAAGCAAATGACATTAAGAGACTATGGTCTAGACACCTGAATGACTGCATGAACAGTGGGGAAAATAATTATTTTATCCCCTGCAGATTTTGTAAGTTTGCCCACTTACAGAAATGAAGGGTCTATAGTTTTTATCAGAGGCATATTTTAAATGATAAAGACAGAATATCAACCAAAAATCCAGAAAAAACACATAAAACTAATGTTATAAGCTAAGTTGCAATTCAGTGAGTAAAATAAGTTTTGATCCCCAAGCAAAACATGACTTAGTACTAGGTGGAGAAACCCTTGTTGGCAAGCACAGAGGTAGGACGTTTCTTGTAGTCGGTTACCAGGTTTGCAAGGAGAGATTTTGGTCCACTCTTTACAGATTTTCTCTAAATCTGCTGTCTCTTGGCGACTCGAAGTTTCAGCTCCCTCCATACATTTTCTATGGGATTAAGGTCTGGAGATTGACTAGGCCACTCCATGACCTTAATGTGCTTCTTCTTGAGCCACTCCTTTGTTGCCTTGGAGGTATGTTTTGGGTCATTGTCATGACTCAAAACATACTGTGACCCACCCACGACCCATCTTCAGTGTTCTGGCTGAGGGAAGAAGGTTCTCATCCAGGATTTTACAGTACATGGCCTCATCCATTGGCCCCTGAATTAGGCAAAGTTGGCCTGTACCTGTAGCAGAGAGAAAGCCCCCAAACATCATGTTTCCAAGTCTGTGCTTGACTGTCGGGATGGAGTTCTTAGGGTCATAGTCAACATTTTTCTTTCTCCAAACACGGCGAGTCCCCCTCCTCAAGAAGGCACATGTATAGTCATGCCAATGAACATCTAAATGATTCAGAGAAGGATTGGGAGAAAGTGCTGTGGTCAGGTGAGACCAAAATTAAGCTCCTTGGCATTAACTCGATTCGCCGTGTTAGCTGAAGAAAAATGCTGACTATGACCCTAAGAACACCATCTCTACAGTTAAGCATGGAGGTGGAAACATGATGCTTTGGGGCTGTTTCTCTGCTAAAGGTACATGCCGACTTTGCCGCATTGAGGGGCCAATGAACAGGGCCATGTATTGTAAAATCTTGGATGAGAACCTTCTTCCCTCAGCCAGAACACTGAAGATGGGTCATGGATGGGCCTTCCAGCATGACAATGACCCAAAACATACCGCCATGGCAACAAAGGAGTAGCTTAAGAAGAAGCACATTGAGGTCATGGAGTGGCCTAGCCAGTCTCCATACCTAAATCCTATAGAAAATTTATGGAGGGAGCTGAAACTTCGAGTTGCCAAAAGACAGCCAAGAAACCTTAAGGGTTTAGAGAAGATCAGTAAAGAAGAGTGGACTAAAATCCCTCCTGAGATGTGTACAAACCTGGCAGCCAACTACAAGAAATGTCTTCTCAATTTATAACATTTGTTTTATTTGTTTTTTCTGGATTTTTGGTTGATATTAATTTAAAATACACCTATGATAAAAATTATAGACCCTTAATTTCTTTGTAAGTGAGCAAACTTAAAAAATCTGCAGGGGATCAAATAATTATTTTCCCCACTGTATCAGTAGGAACGCCCCACTGGAAACTCAGTACCCACAGTTGAAGCCATAGTTGTCATCTAAAGTGATCAGGTCCTCTTCTGAAGTTGAGTGCTATTGTGCCCTAAAAATGGTTGTCTACATGCTAGATAAAACAGTAGGGGACCAGACACCTGGCAACGGATCTCATGCCCAGTCATCTCTGTCTGAATGGGCATGGTCTCTCTGGGCTCATGAGAGAGGTAATCAGAAAAACGCATATTCAATGGTAACGTCCAAAAGCTCAAGGGCTTGTGAAACCCCACTAGATAAGGGCTTAGGGAAGCCTGCACCCACTGCTGGGTTAAAAGGGACTCCACTACAGGTAGGCCACAAATGTTCCCCTATGGTCAAAAGTGAGACCCAACTTAAGGTGCGTTTACTAAGGAGACCCTTAAAGATGAACTTCAGCCTTTACCCCCCCTTAATATTTTTTCCCCCCTCCTTACCTGATGCTGTGTTCAGCACAGTAAGAATACTCACCTAGCCAGCGGATCCAGCATTGTCCTGCTGGGATCCTCCTCTCTGCAGCTGCTGCATTGGTCAGGCGCAGCCATGTGTGCTTGTGACAGCTGCCGGTTGTCCCATGTGCAGGCACCGCTAGGCCTGCCCCACCCTTCTTTACTGCAAAGAACTAATGCAGTGCCTCCTGGGATATGCATGTCAAGAGGCGCTGGGGGCACTGATGTCATTCACCTAGGCGAATGTCAGAGGATGAGGAGCTGGCCAAGACCTTTTATAGAAAAAAAAGTACATAATAAAAAAAAATAAAAAAAAATAAAAAAGGACTGACATTTGTTTTATGGAGGGTGGGCAGAATGGAAAAATATTCATACCCCTTGAAATTTTTCACATTTTGTCATGTTACAGCCAAAAACTTAAATGTATTTTATTGGGATTTTACGTGATAGACCAACACAAAGTGGAAGGAAAATGATACATGTTTTTCAATTTTTTTTACAAATAAATATTTGAAAAGTCTGGCATGCATTTGTATTCAGCCCCCTTAACTCTGATACCCCTAACTAAAATCTAGTAGAACCAATTGTCTTCAGAAGTCACCTAATTAGTAAATAGAGTCCACCTGTGTGTAATTTAATCTCAGTATAAATACAGCTGTTCTGTGTAGCCCTCAGAGGTAGTTTTAGAGTACCTTAGTGAACAAACAGCATTATGAAGGCCAAGGAAAACACCAGACAGGTCAGGGATAGAGTTGTGGAGAAGTTTAAAGCAGAGTTAGGTTTTAAAAAAAATATCCCAAGCTTTTAACATCTCACGGAGCACTGTTTAATACATCATGTGAAAACGGAAAGAGTATGGTGCAACTGCAAACTATCAGGGCTGGGCTCAGCCCTTTCTTCTCAGAGCTCTGTGCTCAGCTGTCGGTTAATTGCCAGTGCTCTTCATTCCACAGTGACTCACCTGGTGAATTTCCTGCTCATCAGCTAGCACTGCTGGCTATTTAAACTGTCTGGATCAGTTCTCCTGTGCCTTCGCCTAGTCAACATATCCGGATGCTCTCTGCTGTGTTTTCCTTTTAAAGACTTTTGCCTGACTGACTTACCTTCTGGTTACTGATCCTGTTTACTGACCCTACTATGCTGATCTCTGAATTCCTGTTTCACTGGCTTGTTCCGACTACCTGCTCTGGTTACCAAACCCTGGCTATGTTTTTGACTTTGATTGGTCTGTTTGTACAATTTTACCATTTTATTAAAAAGTGTGATTTTAACTGCACTTCTGTCTCAGTCTGATTCATGGTTCCTGACAGTAGGCAAATTCCATGAATTCAGAGGATGCAGGCAATCCACTTACAGTGGGGCAAAAAAGTATTTAGTCAGCCACCAATTGTGCAAGTTCTCCCACTTAAAAAGATGAGAGAGGCCTGTAATTGTCATCATAGGTATACCTCAACTATGAGAGACAAAATGTGGAAACAAATCCAGACAATCACATTGATTTTTGAAAGAATTTATTTGCAAATTATGGTGGAAAATAAGTATTTGGTCAATATCAAAAGTTCATCTCAATACTTTGTTATATATCCTTTGTTGGCAATGACAGAGGTCAAACGTTTTCTGTAAGTCTTGACAAGGTTGTCACACACTGTTGCTGGTATGTTGGCCCATTCCTCCATGCAGATCTCCTCTAGAGCAGTGATGTTTTGGGGCTGTCGCTGGGCAACACAGACTTTCAACTCCCTCCAAAGGTTTTCTATGGGGTTGAGATCTGGAGACTGGCTAGGCCACTCCAGGACCTTGAAATACTTCTTATGAAGCCACTCCTTCGTTGCCCGGGCGGTGTGTTTGGGATCATTGTCATTCTGAAAGACCCAGCCACGTTTCATCTTCAATGCCCTTGCTGATGGGAGGAGGTTTGCACTCAAAATCTCACGATACATGGCCCCATTCATTCTTTCATGTACACGGATCAGTCATCCTGTTCCCTTTGCAGAGAAACAGCCCCAAAGCATGATGTTGCCACCCCCATGCTTCACAGTAGGTATGGTGATCTTTGGTTGCAACTCAGCATTCTCTCTCCTCCAAACATGACGAGTTGTGTTTCTACCAAACAGTTTTACTTTGGTTTCATCTGACTATATGACATTCTCCCAATCCTCTTCTGGATCATCCAAATGCTCTGTAGCAAACCTCAGACGGGCCCGGATATGTACTGGCTTAAGCAGGGGGACACGTCTGGCACTGCAGGATCTGAGTCCCTGGCGGCGTAGTGTGTTACTGATGGTAGCCTTTGTTACGCTGGTCCCAGCTCTCTGCAAGTCATTCACTAGGTCCCCCGTGTGGTTCTGGGATTATTGCTCACCGTTCTTGTGATCATTTTGACCCCACGAGGTGAGATCTTGCGTGGAGCCCCAGATCGAGGGAGATTATCAGTGGTCTTGTATGTCTTCCATTTTCTAATTATTGCTCCCACAGTTGATTTCTTCACACCAAGCTGCTTGCCTATTGCAGATTCAGTCTTCCAAGCCTGGTGCAGGTCTACAATTTTGTTTCTGGTGTCCTTCGACAGCTCTTTGGTCTTCACCATAGTGGAGTTTGAAGTGTGACTGTTTGAGGTTGTGGACAGCAGTGGCGTCTCCAGCTTTCATATTTAGGGGGGGCACATGGGGGGACAGGGACAAAAATAGGGGGGCAATATAAAATGCATATATATATATATATATATATATATATATATATATATATATATATATATATATATATATATAGACAGATATATCTATCTATATATATTTTATCTATCCTGGGGCCCTTTACCCCTTTACTATGATCCCACAATGGCCCTTTCACATGTTCTGCAGTGAGCTCCCTTCCTACTGGGGCCCCCCCAGGGTGACAGAGAACAAGAGATATATGTCACCAGCATACCAAGAAAATATAAGGATCCAAAGCAGTGGGAGAACTATCAGGGTTGCAAAGGTTGTCTTGCCACCGGGCCCTGGTGTTCTATCACTGTGGGGTCCTGCCCTCCTCTTGCTGTCCTGCCCCTGCTATTGACAGCTCTGGTCTGGCATTTCTTGGAATTTACAGGCTGGTTCTCCTGTCCTAAGGACGGGAGAAATCAGTCTGTTTTTTCAGTAACTGAGAGTCCTGGTGGAGTCCTTCCTGCAACTCGCTCTTCTCCCTGCCAATGAGGATGCAGGGGAAGGAGCAGATTGGGCGGCCGTGGTTGTGTGAGCGCTTGCATTATGCAGTGTCAGCGAGCAGAGGGAGGGGGGAGGAATCACCTGCAGGAGCTGACTGGGGACGTTCTCCCTCTCAATAGAGACTGTGTTACCCCAGCGGTGGCCCGAGTAAGATGCGGCACATCCAATATGAATACAAACAAAAAGAAATTGCCTTTTTGTAAATGGTGGGGCCCAGCATAATGTTGGGGGGGGGTCAGGGCCCCCTCTGGCCCCCCCTAGGGTCGCCATTGGTGGACAGGTGTCTTTTATACTGATAACAAGTTCAAACAGGTGCCATTAATACAGGTAATGAGTAGAGGACAGAAAAGCCTCTTAAAGAAGAAGATACAGGTCTGTGAGAGCCAGAAATATTGCTTGTTTGTAGGTAACCAAATACTTATTTTCCACCATAATTTGCAAATAAATTCTTTCAAAAATCAGACAATGTGATTGTCTGGATTTGTTTCCACATTTTGTCTCTCATAGTTGAGGTATACCTATGATGGCAATTACAGGCCTCTCTCATCTTTTTAAGTGGGAGAACTTGCACAATTGGTGGCTGACTAAATACTTTTTTGCCCCACTGTATTGGTAATATTTTTTCCAGACTGGATGAGCAGGATCACCGTATGAATCAGTTTGCCATAGCGTTACGAATGGTACTGATTCAAACTGCTCACCTGGATCCCCCCACTGAGGCTGTTCCGGTACAACCTGTGTTGTAGGCCATCCCTGCTGCTACTCCAGTCTCTGTGCAGGCACCCGCCTCGAATATTTCCTCTATAAGAGGTATGTCTGGTTCCACTCCGCTTCCCAAGCAAATTGGGGGTGATCCAGTTCAATGCAGAGGGTTTCTCAACCAGGTTGGGATATACTTTGACATGCCCCAGGCATTTCCCACGGATAGAAGCAAAGTAGGCTTCGTGTTTTATTTGCTTTCTGAGAGAGCCTTTGCCAGGGCAAGCCCTCTATGGGAGACACAAAACCCTGTTGTCCTGAGTTACCCAGAGTTTGTGGCTTCCTTTAAAAGGGTATTTGATGTTCCCACACGCTCCACTTCTGCTGCCAAGTGCCTCATGTCCATCAAACAGAGTACGAGAACTTTTGCCGATTACGCCATTGAATTCCTTACTCTGACAGCAGAGGTTGCTTTAAACAATGAGGCCCTCGTGGCTTTTTCTCATGGTCTCTCAGATACCATCAAAGATGAGATAGCAGCCCCAAACATACCCACTGAGCTGGAGAAGTTGATCACGTTTACAATTCTCATTGTCTCCAGACTCCGAAAGACCTTCCTTTAAGGAGCGCTTGCAGAAGCCTCCTGTATGTTTGGCTCAGAGTTTTGTAGTCCCACCCTTGCCTCCCTCACCTCCCATGCCTCCTGGCACCGAGTCTGCCAGTGAAGTAGAACCCATGCAGTTGGGCTTCACACGTCTCTTTGCGGTGGAGAGGGCCTTTAGAAGGAGGGAGAGATTGTGCCTTTATTGTGGCCAGGCAGGTCACTTCCTGAAGTCTTGTCCTACCCATCCGGGAGAACACTTGCACCTGAGGTCCTATAGAGGACAGACCTTAGGTGGCTTTGTTATGTCCCCAGTTATCCAGAAGGATAAGCCCCTGGTTACCCTTTCTTGGTCTGAGTCGTCCATCGAGATACAGGCTCTAATCGACTCTGGGGCTGCAGGCCTGTTCAAAGGTGGTGCCTTTGTGTCTAAGCACTCGATTCCGCTGCAGCTTCGTGGCACTCCACTTGCCATTGAGGCTATTGATGGGAGACCTCTACAACTTGCCCATGTGACTCATGAGACTGCTCCATTGGCCATGGCTGTGGCTTCACCATGAGATAATCCAATTCCAAGTAATTTCCTCACCTTATTTCTCGACGGTTATTGGTTATCCTTGGTTACAGAGGCACAACCCCTCTTTTGATTGGCTTCATGCTGAGGTTCTTTCCTGGTCGCCACAATGCAGGAAGACATGTTTTCAGAAAGTGGCTAAGGTCTTATGCACCTCTTCACTCTCCTCCCTGTCGAAGGAGTACCTTGAATTTAGCGTTGTCTTTAACAAAGGTCAAGCTGGTAGTTTGCCTCCACACCGGTCGTATGATTGCGCAATTGACCTTCAACCTGGTGCCATACCCCCTCATGGCCAGCTTTACCACTTGTCTGTCTCGGAGGACAAAGACATGGAGGAGTATGTTGTACTTTCTCGAGGATTCATCCGTAAACCCTCGTCTCCTGCTGGTGCTGGTTTCTTCTTTGTGAAAAAGAAAGAGTGGTTAACTGAGACCTTGTATTGATTATAGGGGTCTCAATCGCTGTCAGAAACCATGAATCAGACTGAGACAGAAGTACAGTTAAATCTCACTTTAATGTTTTATTTTTATTAATAATTGTTTAATAATAATAAAAAAAGGTAAACAGAGTAAACATAGTCAAAACATAGCCAGAGTTCAGGAACCAGAACGTATACTCAGACAAGCCAAAACGTCAGGGAGCCAGAGCTGAACGTAGTAGAACAGCAAGCCGGATCTGGAGCCAGAAGGAATGTCAGCCAAGCAAGTCTTTAACAGGAACACAGGAGAGCGTCTCTAGAGATTTGACCAAGGTGAAGGCAGAGATCATCTGGGCTGGACGGCTTAAGTAGGCAGCACCGACAAGCAGGATATCATCAACAGGTGAGCCACTGTGGAGAGCTAGGAGCTGGCAATTAGCTGACAGCTCAGCGGCAAGCCCTGAGAAGGAAGGGCTGTGCCCAGCCCTGACAATCACTTAACGATTAAGAATGCTTATCTGATTCCGTTGATTACGGGGTTATTTGACCGCCTCAAGGGAGCAAAGGTTTTCACAAATCTTGATCTGAGAGGGGCATACAATCTTGTGAGGATCAAGGAGGGCGACGAATAGAAAACTGAGTTTAATACCAGAACAGGCCATTACAAATACCTTCTAATGCCGTTTGGTCTTTGCAACACCCCGGCTGTTTTCCTGGAATTTATCAACGATGTCCTCTGAGATTTGTTGCAGCTACAGTATGTGTGGTGGTTTATCTCGACGATATCCTCATATTTTCCAAGACCCTAGAGAGCCACCACACAAATGTCTGCCGTGTGCTTCAGAGGCTGAGAGATAATACCCTGTATTTTAAATTGGAGAAGTGTGAGTTTCATCATGTACAGGTTAAATTCCTGGGTTATGTCATTTCCACTGCTGGCTTTTCGATGGATCTAAAGAAACGTTCGGCAGTTCTACAGTGGCCCGACCCACTGTACATCCATTGCAACATTTTCTTGGCTTTGCCAGTTATTATCGGAAGTTTATTCGTAACTTCTTGTCTCTGGTAAAACCCCTGACTGATATGACTAGAAAGGACAGCAACCCACAGAATTGGTCACCGGATTCCATTAATGCCTTTGAGAGTCTCTGGGCTGCCTTTGTTTCTGCTCCTATCTTGGTATATCCTGATCCTACAGTACCTTTCATCCTTGAGGTTGATGCATCCAAGACTGGAGTTGGTGCCCTTCTGTCTCAATGTCCTACCTCTGAGAGCGCTATGCATCCTAGTGGCTACTTTTCCAATAAATTGTCTCCTGCGGAATGCAATTATGAGATTGGGGACAGAGAGTTGTTAGCGATCATTTTAGCCCTTAAAGAATGGAGGGATCTCCTCGAAGGTACCACTGTGCTAGTTCTGATTCTGACTGACTATAAGAATCTCACATTCTTGTCTTAGGCTAAACGCCTCTCTTGCAGAAGGGCACAATGGGCTCTTTTCTTGTCAAGCTTCAATTACATAGTCTCATTCTTACCCGGTACTAAGAATATAAGGGCTGATGCATTGTCGCAACAGTTTTCCTCCGCTTCCAAGATGAAGTCGGTTCCTGTTCCTGTGATACCTCCCGATCGTATTCTGGCTACGGTTTGTACTAGTCTCACTTCACCTTTGGGTGACAGAATTCTTGCCGCTCAGATCTATTCTCCTCCTGAGAAACCTTGTGACCGCTGCTTTGTCCCTGAGAGTCTCTGCACTGCCGTGCTCCAGACTTACCATTCTCCCAAGGCTGCTGGTCACCCAGGGAAAAATTAGCTAATTTGGGCTATTTGCCAACAATTCTGGTGGCCTAGGCTATGCGCTGATGTAGCCGCCTTCGTAGCTGCTTGTTCCGTGTGTACACCTTCCAGTGGGCCTCCTACAACCAATACTCAATGGAAAGAGGCCTTAGACCCACCTGTCTATGTATTTTATTGTGGAGTTACCCAACCCTCAGGGCAACACAGTTATCCTTATGGTGGTTGACCGGTTCTCGAAAATGTCTCATTGTATTCAACTTAAGAAGTTGCCCACATCCAAAGAACTGGCTTCCATTTTTGCTCGGAAGATCTTTCGCTTACATGGGCTACCCAAGGTTATAATCTCGGACAGGGGTAGCCAGTTTGTGTCCAGGTTTTGGTGAGCCTTTTGTGCACAGTTGGGAATTCAGCTTTCCTTCTCCTCTGCATATCATCCCAGTCCAATGGGGCCACAGAACGAGCCAACCAGTCCTTGGAGCAGTTTTTACATTGCTACATTTTTGAACATTTCTGGGGGGGTTGGGCCAACGGTGAGCCGCATGCCCCCTTTGGGTTTGACATGACCACATGTTCACAAATACGCCACTAAGGATTTCTTGGTTGAGAATCTGAAAGTATGCTGTGCTCTTGCATGTTTTTAAAAAAACAATATATTGAAATGTTAACTATACCGTCATATTGTATGTAAGTAAATTTCGACATTTTATTCAAATTATCTATAGACTTTAATGTAAATGCTGTGTACTCATTTATTTATTACTCTATTCTAGAACACAAATTCTTCTTGCTAACATATATTCCCCTAAAGAAGGAGACAATTTGTACTCTGAAACGCATCGGGTGCAAGAAATATAGATTGTAAATTATATTTAATGATGGTAATAATGTTTTAGACATGTCAAGCATTCCCTGTTTTTATATGTTTTCTATATACTTTTCTAAATAAATATTTTTGAAACTTTCAAATTAACAAAATCTTTTCTAATATATTGTGCCTTAAAAGTCCACCACAATGGGATTTTTCTCTTTTCTCCTCTAATACCGGCTGTGGCACTAATCTTTGCCCAACACTGCTGGCAAAAGAATTCCATTTCTGACCACCATAACAACTGGTCAGACCTCTTACCTTGGGCGAAGTTTGCTCACAATAGTGCCATCAATACTGCTTCCCAATTGTCTCCATTTGTGGCGAATTATGGTTTCCAACCATCCATGTTGCCTGACTCATTTGTTCCTCAGAGTATTCCTGCGTTGGAGGAGCATCTCCGCTTGGGTACAGGTCCAAGAGTCCTTGCAATGTGCCAATGATAGGTACAGACTCCATACTGACCGTGGACGCCTGCCTGCGCCTTCCTACCAAGTTGGGGACAGGGTCTGGCTGTCATCTCGCAACCTCCGACTCCATGTTCCCTCACTGAAACTGGCACCAAGGTTTATTGGGCCTTTTTTCTCCGTAGGATCAACCCAGTGGCTTACGCTTTAGACCTTCCTTCTAATATACGTATTTCTAAAGTATTTCATGTCTCCTTATTTAAACCTTTGGTATGCAACTGCTTCACCACCTCGGTACCACATCCTCACCCAGTTCAGGTTGAGAACCATGAGAAGTATGAAATACAATCTATCATTGATTCCTGTAGGTTCCGTGGGGGCATACAGTACCTGGTTCATTGGAAAGGGTAGTTTGGAGGAGCGCTCTTGGGTCTCATCCTCGGATGTACATGCTCCTGTCCTCCTCCGTGCTTTCCATAGATGTTTCCCCCTCAAACCTGGTGCTCCTCCGAGGGGGAGGGGTCGTTTAGGAGTAGGTACTGTCAGGGCTGGGCTCGGCGCTTCCTTCTCAGAGCTCCGTGCTCAGCTGTCGGTTAACTGCCAGTACTCTTCATTCCACAGTGACTCACCTGGTCTTAATTTCCTGCTCATCAGCTAGCCCTGCTGGCTATTTAAATTGCCTGGATCAGATCTTCTGTGCCTTCCCCTGGTCAACATATCCAGATACTCTCTGCTGTGTTTTCCTGTTAAATACTTTTGCCTGGCTGACTTATCTTCTGGTTCCTGATCCTGTTTACTGCCTCTACTATGCTGATCTCTGGATTCCTGTTTCACTGGCTTGTTCTGACTACCTGCTCTGGTTACCGAACCCTGGCTATGTTTTGACTACAATTGCTCTGTTTGTACTGTTTTACCATTTTATTTAAAAAGTGTGATTTTTACTGCACTTCTGTCTCAGTCTGATTCATGCTTCCTGACACAAACCTACCAAGACATGGCCGTCCACCTAAAGTGATAGGCCAGGCAAGGAGAGCATTAATCAGAGAAGCAGCCAATAGGCCCATAGTAACTCTGGAGGAGCTGCGAAGATCCGCAGCTCAGGTGGGAGAATCTGTCCGCAGGACAGCTATTAGTCGTGCACTCCACAAATCTGGCCTTTATGGAAGAATGACAAGAAGAAAACCATTGCTAAAAGAAACCCATAAGAAGTCTCGTTTGAAGTTTGCGAAAAACCATGTGGGGGACACAGCAAACATTAAGAAGGTGCTTAAGAAGATGAGACCAAAATCAAACTTTTTGGCGAAAAGGCTATGCGTGGTGGAAAACTAAAATTGCACATCACTCTGAACACAGCATCTCCGCAGTAAAACATGGTGGTGGCAGCATCATGTTGTGGGGATACTTTTCTTCAGCAGGGACAGGGAAGCTGGTCAGAGTTGATTGGAAAATGGATGGAGCCATATACAGGGAAATCTTAGAAGAAAACCTGTTTGAGTCTGCAAAAGACTTGAGACTGGGGCGGAGGTTTACCTTCCAGCAGGTCAATGACCCTAAACATACAGCCAGAGCTACAATGGAATGGTTTAGATCAAAGCACATTCATGTGTTAGAAATGGCCCAGTCAAAATTCAGACCTAAATTCAATTGAGGATCTGTGGCAAGACATGAAAATTGATGCTCACAGACGCTCTCCATCCAATCTGACAGAGCTTGAGCTATTTTGCAAAGAAGAATGGGCAAATATTCACTCTCTAGATGTACAAAGCTGGTAGAGACATACCCAAAAAGACTTGATTGCTGTAATTGGGGCGAAAGGCAGTTCTACAAAGTATTGACTCAGGGGGGCTGAATACAAATGCACCCCACACTTTTCAGATATTTATTTGTAAAAAAAACTGAAAACCATTTATCATTTTCCTTCCACTTTACAATTATGTGCCATTTTGTGTTGGTCTATCACATAAAATCCCAATAAAATACATTTACGTTTTTGGTTATAACATGATAAAATGTGGAAAATTTCAAGGGGTGTGAATACTTTTTCAAGGCGCTGTACATGATATTTTTATCTCCCTTTTTCACACGCCAAGATTTTTATTTGCTTTGGCTCCACATTAAGTGCTGCAGATTGGTTAACTTTTAACCAGAATCCCCAGTACCTTCTCCAGATCTGTTTTCTCCATGCTGAATTCAGGAGATATGTTGTTGGAGGAATTTAGGAAATGCCAATTAAGGCCTGATTCCTGTTGTGCCAGACTTCCTCTCCACATGTAAATAGCATGTATCCAAGATAGTTTTATAGAGTTGGAACAGTGTGCCATACTGTCACTTTGTGCCACTCAGTTAAAGACTACCACTATGGTTGGGCAAGAGTGGCTGTGGTTTGTGTAACTCTAGAAACTGTTCTGTCATCACATTTCTCCCTTTTTCCTCCACAACTATTCCTCTTTTAGACATGTAGAACACATGATTTTAAAACTGAACTCCACAGGAAATGTTGTTACCCTTTCAATGGGGCTCTTCCTGAACGGTAAGGGTTAAAGTGGTATCAACATTTTTTTTCCAAATCAGAAAAGAAACCATAACTCACATGCATTTGCATATTTTTTTAAATACCTCCTCAGAGCTTCCTCTTTTTAGTAGTCCCCTGCCTGCGTTGCTGTATTCCATTTTCTCTTTGTGCCCTCAGTGCCTCCAGGACCAATAGAGTTCTGCGTGAGTCTCTGCAATGTGCGTGCTCCCACTCTGTACTTCAACTCTATGTGCAGTCGTTTACAGCTCTAAACGGTTGCATGTACACTTGTACTACAGAGCAGGAATGCACACATTGTAGAGACTCATGCAGCACTCCATAGGTTCCGGAAGCACTGGGGGGCACAAAAAGAGTGAAATATAGCACAGTAGCTAGGGGACTGAAAGGAGCATTGAAAAAGGGGGCTCCAAAGAGGAAATTTAAAATAAAAATACAAAAAAATTGAGTTATATTATTTTTGTATGATTTGGGAAAAAAATTATTTAATACCACTTTGAATGCTAATTTTTGTCTAGGGTACCATTAAAATAATGCTTTACCCTCCATGTTTCCCCAGTTGCTGGCACTTTCCTCTTCCTTCCTTTTGAAAATTAGGGCTTGTCTTCACTTGTGGTTGGGGGTAAAAACCATGTGGTCGAGCAATGTTTTTACCCCCCCCCCCCAACTGCTCATCCTTAAGTTACAAAGATAGTGGTTGGGGGTGTACACATGCTGCAGGCATCCGCAAAACTTTGCTTCATGCCAAGAATTATCCCTACTGTCGCATTCAGTGGGAAGTACCATAAAAATGAAACGACATGTTGCTTTCAGCAGACTGTACATGACCCATTCAAGTTAATAGGGTCACGTCGCAACCACGTGGACGTGGCAAGGTGGCACAGGTTTGTAGGGGTTACAACAGGCTGTGAGGGTATAGGTAGGTGCCTATTTGGGGTGAATACTTGGCTATGTGTTATTTAATTTTGTTGTCACTGTACAATTAGGAAGAGGCTAATGTTGTTGGCTCCTGGGTATTCATAGCACTGCCCCTTGTGGTGGGCTATAAATTCAAGGGGAGTGATGTATGGAAAGAATTTTTGAGAGACTCTTCGGGGCAGACATGTACTTGAAATTTTCTAGCAAAATTTCTTAAGTTCCAATATGGTGCCTGATCTGAAGATACCTAAAGGGGGTACATGCATGTAGTACCAAACAACTAGGGCTTGAAACAGGGAACAAGAAGAGTGGAGGAAGAAGCTGTATTCATGTCTAATAGGGGGGAAGCTATCCAAGGGAAGCTACAGAACCATTGCTAATGACAACCAGAACAGCACATAAGCAGCCAGCCAGGCAGGAAGCGTGTGACATAGCCTGGGTGCCCCACACACTGGGTCTGATATCATAGCACAGGGCACCCTAGGGACGTGGCCTGAAAATCACAGATTGAGTAAGAAGTGAGGCCTCAGGGGTTAACAGAAGCTCGTATATAAAGTAAGAACGGCTTCCCGGTTTCCACAATACTGGTGGGCCAAATATACTGGGAGGGAGGTGAGTGGAACTTGTACTGGTGGGGTTTGGTGCAAGCTCTGAGGCACCAACCCAAATATATTGCATCAATCAAGGGAAAATCTGTGTGGAAGTTTATAGCATAGGAAGAACATCTATAAAAAAAAAAAAAAACAGAAAACAGCATAACCATCAAAACAGTTAAAAAAAAGTTAGTTAAAAAGCAGGCAGTAGGATTTTCACCACTGATCTGTAAATGTGAACATTTCTGTATGTGAGATGAGGCAGAAAAAGAGGAAGAAGAAGCAAAAAATAGTATTTTAGCAACGAAAAGGCTGTGCTTGGAAACCAGTAAGATCCAGTTAGAATCAGCCTGGAGACATGCTCCCTCATCATAAATTCAGGAAGGAAAGAAAAGCACAGTCTAGTCTAAGTTCCAGGGAAGTGAAATTCTACAGTTAAACAGTTTGACCAGAGTGTTGAGCAAACATCAAACTAATAGAATGTAAAACATGTATGTTATACTGTATATATCATATAGTAATTATACATTAAAAATAGACACAAATAGTGTTCACATTTTACTTATAAAAAGGCTAAGACTGAGTTCACATACAGTATCTCACAAAAGTGAGTACACCCCTCACATTTTTGTAAATATTTTATTATATCTTTTCATGTGACAACACTGAAGAAATTACACTTTGCTACAATGTAAAGTAGTGAGTGTACAGCTTGTATAACAGTGTAAATTTGCTGTCCCCTCAAAATAACTCAGCACACGGCCATTAATGTCTAAACTGCTGGCAACAAAAGTGGGTACACCTCTAAGTGAAAATGTCCAAAATTAAGCCCAAAGTGTCAATATTTTGTGTGGCCACCATTATTTTCCAGCACTGCCTTAACCCTCTTGAGCATGGAGTTCACCAGAGCTTCACAGATTGCCACTGGAGTCCTCCATGATGACATCACGGAGCTGGTGGATGTTAGAGACCTTTGCGCTCCTCCACCTTCTGTTTGAGGATGCCCTACAGATGCTCAATAGGGTTTAGATCTGAAGACATTCTTGGCCAGTCCATCACCTTTACCCCCAGCTTCTTTAGCAAGGCAGCAGTCGTCATGGAGGTGTGTTTGGGGTCGTTATCATGTTGGAATACTGCCCTGTGGCCCAGTCTCTGAAGGGAGGGGATCATGCTCTGCTTTAGTATGTCACAGTACATGTTGGCATTCATGGTTCCCTCAATGAAATGTAGCTCCCCAGTTCCGGCAGCACTCATGCAGCCCCAGATCATGACACTCCCACCACCATGCTTGACTGTAGGCAAGACGCACTTATTTTTGTAATCCTCACCTGGTCGCCACCACACACGCTTGACACCATCTGAACCAAATAAGTTTATCTTGGTCTCATCAGACCACAGGACGTGGTTCCAGTAATCCATGTCCTTAGTCTGCTTGTCTTCAGCAAACTGTTTGTGGGCTTTCTTGTGCATCATCTTTAGAAGAGGCTTCCTTCTGGGACAACAGCCATGCAGACCAATTTGATGCAGTGTGGGGAGTATGGTCTGAGCACTAACAGGCTGACCCCCCACCTCTTCTCCCTCTGCAGTAATGTTGGCAGCACTCATACGTCTATTTCCCAAAGACAACCTCTGGATATGACGCTGAGCATGAGCACTCAATTTCTTTGGTGGCCATGGCAAGGCCTGTTCTGAGTGGAACCTGTCCTGTTAAACCGCTGTCTTGGCCACCGTGCTGCAGCTCAGTTTCAGGGTCTTGGCAATCTTCTTGTAGCCTAGACCATCTTAATGTAGAGCAACAATTCTTTTTTTTCAGATTCTCAGAGAGTTCTTTGCCATGAGGTGCCATGTTGAACTTCCAGTGACCAGTATGAGAGAGTGAGAGCAATAACACCAAATTTCACACACCTGCTCTCCATTCACACCTGAGACCTTGTATCACTAACGAGTCATTTGGCATCGGGGAGGGAAAATGGCAAATTTTGCCCAAATTGGAAATTTTCACTTAGGGGTGTTGTAAGAAAGGTCCGGTTAACAAACGCGCATTGGCGCGCAGGCACACCAGTATGTGCACAAGAGGAAACATGTATTGGCGCATGCGTGAGCGCGAGCAGGTGCGTGCGCACACACATGTGCACGCACTGGCGCCAGACAGCCTATTTAATCCGAGCAATGACACATACACATTTCTGAGTGGTCTTTCAGCTTGTTCCTGTAGACCTGTGCCCTGATCTGTTCCAGTTTACCTGTGTTTGACCCGGCTTCACCTGTACCTTCCTTTGGACTTCCGCCTGCCTATCTGTGACCTTGGCTTGTATTTGACTCTGCTCCTGTCTCATGCTCCTGTGCCTTGCTGCCCTATTGTGTACCGAACCCGGCTTGTATCCTGTTTTAGCTTCAGTCTCACATTCTGTTACCTGCTCTGCCGGGCTGTCGATGACCCCCTGGTTTATGTTCCGGCAACGCTTCTGTCCAGTGACACGGAGTTCCAGTTCCCAGTGCCTGTCTGGTGATCTGCGGCCATCGGGTTCCTGTCAAGTCTCAGCTGGTGCCACCTGTTATACCGGCCCCTGTGCCACTCTATGTCCTTCACTCCTTGTCATCTCTATCAGGGGTGTTGGACAGGAGTTGCAAGAGAAGCCCTCTCTACAGTGCGATCTCCACCAGGTACGTGACAGGTGTACTCACTTTTGTTGCCAGCGGTTTAGACATTAATGGATGTGTGTTGAGTTACTTTGAGGGGACAGCAAATTTACACTGTTATGCAAGTTGTACACTCACTACTTTACATTGTAGCAAAGTGTAATTTCTTTAGTGTTGTCACATGAAAAGATATAATAAAATATTTTTAAAAATATGAGGGGTGTACTCACTTTTGTGAGATACTGTTAATGTGAATTGGATTTGGTTTAAACTGCATCCAATTTGCATGACATGTGAATGTGACTGACTCCCAATAGACACTTGTTCTCAAGCTCTAAATTCACACATGTCTGGGGCGGTGTGTTTTTGGGTCCGGTTCAGGTGCAAATTCAGGCAAAAATTTTGCACCTAAATCGCACCTGAGCCAGTGAACAGGAACGTACTGCACCCCGGACTGCAAACCGCAGCCGCACATGTGTGAACCCAGCCTAAAGGCGCATAAAACAAATTGCTGGGCCTGAGCAAGACACAATCAAATACTATTTACTGTGTGTCACACCATCTAAAAAAATCTAAAACAGGAAAAAAATGAAAACTACTCCCAATTTTAAAAAGTTTTACTAAAATGTAAACTTACAAGATGATTTAAGCCGGCCATAGATGAATAAAATCTTGGCCAGTTCAGCGTAGACCAGCTGAGATTCAATCTATGGGCAGGCTGATTGAACCCAAGTTAGTCCATCAATCGACTAGGGCACAAGCAGCATGTTGGGTTTTTGGCTTGCGATTATTGCCATCAGTAATCACTGTGTTCCCCTGGCAGGGACAGCACCCTCTGGCTGAGCATGCGCAATGAGATTGGAAACGCAACAACCAGAGAATCAGCTTCTGTTGTGTTGCCATTGACAATAGGTAAGTGCCCTGAATTGGCAGGAGCAAACAGGTAATTACTAATACTAAAAATATTTTCCTGTTTGAAAGTCTAGGTGCCCAGATAGGGAGCACACTTTTAAGGATAATGACCCAATGACACTTTTAAATGTTTGAGGATACTGAGCAAAAATCTCCTGCCGGAGGGTAGGGGACCACCGTTTGCTGGGGGGAGTGGAGGATCAGGTAAGTAAAAGTGCTAGGCAGAAAGGAGCAGTCAATCCTTGCAGCATGGGCACAGCCGCACTGCAAGGGAGGACTTTTATTTTTCCTAGTGTTGGGCTTTAAACTTAGATTTGTTCCTTATTATCTAAATGCAACAGTCTTGGGGATTTAAATCTTGGTGTGCTTTGTGTAGTTCTTCCAGATCTGTGCAGTAATCCAGTGTGAAATTTTGTCTCTGTGCAGGAGCTTAAAGACCGGCCACAGCTGCTCTCTCTACTTGTGCAGGCTGGTCATGTCCTTACCCCTACTGTAATTTTCTGTAGGCAGCCTGTAGTGGGTGGAGCCTGCTGGGCCCCTCCCACATCTCTGCTCTCAGCACAGACTATGTTTAGCATAGGGATGATGTCACTGCTAGGAAAGAGCGCAGCAGAGACTGGTCAGTATTACAAGAAGCTCCTTCACAGAGACAACGTTTCACAAGGTAATATCTGGGTTTGCATAGTAATTTGGTGCACACAAAGTACACTATATTGTCAAAAGTATTGGGACACCTGCTTTTACAAACACATGAAATTTAATGCCATCCCTGTCTTAATTCGTAGGGTTCAATATTGAGTTGGCCCACCCTTTGCAGCCATAACGGCTTCAACTCTTCTGGGAAGGCTGTCCACAAGGTTTAGAAGTGTGTCTATGGGAATGTTTGACCATTCTTCCAAAAGCACATTTGTGAGGTCAGGCACTGATGTTGGATGAGAAGGCCTGGCTCGCAGTCTCCGCACTTATTCATCCCAAAGGTATTCAATTGGGTTGAGGTCAGGACTCTGTGCAGGCCAGTCAAGTTCCTCAACCCCAAACTCACTCATCCATGTCTTTATGGACCTTGCTTTGTGGACTGGTACGCAGTCATGTTGGAACAGGAAGGGCCATCCCCAAACTGTTCTCACAAAGTTGGGAGCATAAAATTGTCCAAAATGTCTTGGTATGCTGACGTCATAAGAGTTCCCTTCACTGGAACTAAGGGGCCAAGCCCAACCCCTGAAAAACAACCCCACATCATAATCCCCCTCCACCAAATGATTTGGACCAGTGCACAAAGCATTAAGAGTGCACAAAGCATTATAGAATGCATTAAGGTGAAAAACCTTGAGACTTTACAACTCAGTTAAATCAATCAAATAAACAAATAGCCATAACTTCCCTTCCAATTGATTTAGACTCACTATAGAACAGTCGATTGGCCGCGACACAAAATTAGTATTTTGCATTGATTGTCAGCACTGAAATACACTTGTATTTTGATCAATCAGATTATAAGATTTAATTGTGGGAAACAGAAATCTGATCGATAACAACTTACGATCATATCTTAACTATCAGTCGCAATCAACTTCCCCACGTGTGGCCTATCGATTGAATGGCTTGTTGACTATAGATCGATTATTCTTTGTGGAAGAGATCGATCAGAAAATAAATCATTTATTGAATTGTGTATGGCCACCATAAGATACTGCATGGTAATAATTTCCAAAAACAACTGAGCATGGAATCCTAAGCTACCGTACACAGCTACCAAGCTTATAGCATAAACCACCTTTACCAACACAAGGCCATATTTACTGATAAGGAATCATTTTGTTGAAAGAAACGCAGTGCAGTATAGTTTTTGTGTAAGACTGCACACGTATTTCTGTGTCAGCTAAACGACAACTATCAGGCATCCTGTTTGTGTTTTTTTTACTTACATGTATTTCAACTTTGCACTGTGGGTGTTGGTTGCTGCCAGCCAATCCTGGCCAAGGCTAAGGTCCTCTCCTTCTGGTGCTCATGGATGGCCTATCACTGTAAAGTAGGTGTGTAAGAGAAGATGAGAAGTCACATGAGACAAATTAGCAGTGTATGCAGGATAGATTCTTTATGGAGTTTACTTGTCTGTACTGCAACCACAGGTCAAGGGTTACAAAATTAAACGCTCCCTAGAAGGTTTGCCAGAAATTTGGCGGTCTAAAGAAGAGAATGTAACCTCTGCTTGTTTATTCTGTATTATAGAACATATGATCATTGCATCTTCTTATAATAATGACATAATAATATAATAATAAAAAGGAAATAATAATAATACTGCATGACTTGGAAAATAATATTACTGGTAACTCTTTTTAAAAATAATAATAATACATGTATTGGAAATCTTAATACTGCAAAATATTTTTTTTTAATAATAATAATAAGACATATTGAGTTTTGTGTTTTGTAACCCTTTGCTAAAACAAATAAAAATAATTTAAAAACAAAATAATAATAATAATAATAATAATAATAAAAAAACTGCATAAAATGAATACTGCATGTATTGGAAATAATAATAGTGGTAACAGTGCTAAATACAGTGCAGCCCTACTAAGCTATATATATATATATATATATATATATATATATATATATATATATATATACACACATATACATTAGGGCTGTTACTGATTAAAATTTTCGTGTTAGATTAATCGATTTTTTTTAAATCGATTAATCGACTAATTTCGATTAATTATAACGCACATACAGATCCAACTACTTTTAGCTGATTTAGCACCGTTGTTATGGCAATGGAAGAAGCCGGACATATCGGGGCATGTCTAGGACGTCACACGTCATAAACTCAGCCTCACCGTGCCCATTATCTCAGCCTTACCATGCCCATAATCGCAGCCTCACCGTGCCCATAATCGCAGCCTTACCGTGCCCATAATGTAGTCCCACCGTGCCCATAATCTCAGACTTACCGTGCCCATAATCACAGCCTCACCGTTCCCATAATGCAGTCTCACCGTGCCCATAATCGCGGCCTCACCATGCCCATAATCGCAGCCTCACCGTGCCCATAATGCTGTCTTACCGTGCCCATAATCGCGGCCTCACCATGCCCATAATCGCAGCCTCACCGTGCCCATAATGCAGTCTCACCGTGCCCATAATCGCGGCCTCACCATGCCCATAATCGCAGCCTCACCGTGCCCATAATGCAGTCTCACCGTGCCCATAATCGCGGCCTCACCATGCCCATAATCGCAGCCTCACTGTGCCCATAATGCTGTCTTACCGTGCCCATAATCGCAGCCTTGCCGTGCCTATAATCGCAGCCTCACCGTGCCCATAATGCTGTCTCACCATGTCCATAATGTTGTCTCACCATGCCCTTAATGCTGTCTCACCGTGCCCATAATCGCAGCCTCGCTGTGCCTATAATGGCAGCCTCATTGTGCCCATAATGCGGTCTCACCGTGCCCATAATGCAGTCTCACTGTGCCCATAATAGCAGCCTCACTGTAGTCAGTGCCTGTGCCTAGATTACACAGTCTGCGGGCATCTCCCGCTGTGTGTCTTGGAGCTGAGTGTGAAAACTTTGGCCGCGCTGTGAGAAAAGTCCCGCCCTCCTACTAGATCAGCTCGTGTGATAGACAGAACACTGCGTCTATCATACGAGCTGATCTAGGAGGAGGGCGGGACTTTTCTCACAGCACGGCCAAAGTTTTCACGCTCAGCTCGGAGACACACAGCGGGAGATGCCCGCAGACTGTGTATGACAGTGTATAGTGGAGGAGGAGGGAGTGTAACGCTGCGCTGCAGCCACAGCTTGGCCCAAAGCGGCCCCAGGGCAGGCAGCCTACTAATCAAAAAAATTTTGATCGATCAAAAAAATTAACGATTAATCGAGGAATTATTCTTTAATTTCCACAGCCCTAATATACATATATATATGATTTGAATAGAAACACATAGGTAGCGCTGATTGTACACATAGTATAATAATATTGGTAAGTCTCTTTCAATATAATTAAAAAATGACTGCGTGTTTTTAAATATTAAAAGAAATATTAATACTGGTAAATCTCTTTTAACATAATAATAATAATCATAATAACTGCATATTAATAATAATACTGTATGCATTGAGGATATTAACATAAATAATAATTCTGGTAAAACTCTCAAATTCCAGTATAACAAATATCTATAAATATATCTGTAAACTTTCAGGTTTACATACAGTATATTGCCTTGCATTGCTTGTAGTATTACAGGTTTTTTTTTGTTTTTTTTTGCTACATCCCCCACACATGCAGTTATTCAAGGCTCTAACCTTCACCACATTCCAACTGCCTAAAGCATAATAGTATATGCAGACAGGGGTTAAAAGGCAACATAGCGACGTGCTGAAACCAGTGCTTTCCCTACTACAGTCAAATATCAACAACACAAGCAAAAAATAAGACGTGTCAGATTTGAGGCACATACAGTAGGTGCAGTGACAACTTTTGCTTTAGCATTGTCGATTTTTATACTGTCATATAAAACCTCTAGTTTTGAATAATGAATGCACAAATGTATAGGTTGAAACATGCATTCCTAAAGTGGTAGTAAACTAGTACTAGTGCAGTACCACTTGTACCTACAGGTAAGCCTATAATAAGGCTTACCTGTAGGTACTGTGAATATCTCCTAAACCTGCACAACAGGCTGTTGGCGGACAATCCAACCGTGTGTATGCTCCATCGGACAATTGTTGTCGGACTTTCCGCCAACAAATGTTGGCTAGCAGGTTTTCAAATTTTCCGCCAACAAATGTGTGTTGTCGGATTTTCCGATCATGTGTACACAAGTCCGTTGGCCCGTTCTTTCAGAGCCCTGTGCCAAAGACCCTCCCCCTATTCTATCAACCTCCGCAGCAGCGGGTGGGGGGTGGTGTATTAGAGGACGAAAGATTTAAATTAAAACAGGAGTAATCAACACAAGGGACACATCATACTAACTGTAATTTTTTTTTTTTTTTTTTAAACAATTTTGACAAGATGTAAGCTTTAAAGTTATGCAGGCTTTTCCTGTTTGATTCTCTCCTTCTTATGTGACTTGTACTTCCATGTTCATATTATTTTACGCTGTACAACATTGTACAATGAAAACCTCTAGCAAACAAAGAATATGCATACAGGATTATCCCAACAGTCGGAACAGACCTCTTCTTCAGCTATCTCCTTCTTATTTTCCTCCACGGTAGCCCAAGATAAAATATGTAGGACTATAGTGTACTCTATAACAATAATTATTTTATTAAAAAGGTTAAAAGCACTCACATTTATTTGTGCACTCCAGCGTGCACCCACTGACCAGCATACAAAATAAGCAGTGGCGGAGCTGTGGGTGACGTCATTATTTCATTATGCCGGATTACATGAGACCAGGCGGCAGACGTAATCTGGCTCCTAATGCAGATTGTCTGTGCTGCTTATTTTGTATGCCTGCAAGTGGGTGCACACTGGAGTGCACAATTAAATGTGAGTGCTTTTAATATTTTTAATATAGCAATTATTTTAATAGTGTACAATATGGCCCTATACGTTTAATAATGAGCTAATGTGGAGGAAAATAAGAGATAGAACCTTTATTTTTTTCAGTTAAAACAAGGCATTCTCTGATTATGCTCAGACTCTATTAAGGCACTTCACAATGGTTACTACTGAAACCACTTTTGCCTACTTTATTGTCTCATTCTTTGGCACTTTTTTTTATGCCTGGCTGGTTATGTTATGGTTATTGGTAGGAACAAAGTAGTACTGATGTGCCGATTCAAGTGCATTCTTTTTTTCCGTTTTTTTAACATGAACTTGCAAAAGTGAGGGCGGAACTGCACTGGAATTGTTGCCCAGCGCATTGCTATTGCACCTGGTGCGATAGCAATGTTGTCGCACATGTTTCTGTAATGTCAAAAAAATTTAACCTTATATTTCTTATATTTCCATCTTTTAGTGAAAAAAAACTGGTGATCCAGCAAGGTGTTTCCACAGGTATTTCCTTCTCTAGGATTACTCAATTCAGTTGCAGCATCGTTACCCTTACTGGTGGACTTATGAGTTGGACTACATGCACTACATGCACCTGCAGTTGTAGTCATTACAGTAAAACTGTGGTGGCTAAGCCACCTTTTCAGTACGCCCAAGTCCATGGTAAAGTTTAAAAAGAGTCAGGATATGCAGAATGTAAGGGAAAAACTTTATTTTAACAAAAAAAAAGTGATCCTGTTTAGGATACTATCTTTGGTTGGGTTGGCCATACATGGGACTTGCCCCTGTCAGAATACACTGATCGGCGGCTACAGCTGATAAACTGCAGTCACTGATCGACAGAAGTTTTATAGCATATTCCTTCAGCAGAAGGGATCAAACAATCGACTTCTGTCGGGCAGGGATGGACAAACGCTAATCAAAATTTGGCTGGTGCTTGCTGAACCGGCCAAATTTCTATCGGTCTATGGCCAGCTTTACTGTATTTGTGCTGTTACAGTATTATCCCCCACTGAGTCAGGCTCTGCTCTGTCTGTGCGGCACCACCTGCCATTTCCTGGTGGACAGAGCACATGCCACATGCCATTTCCTGGTGGACAGAGCACATGCCAAAAGTTGCCCGGTTCCCGTCGAACAAAAAAAAACAACCCCTGTCTATAGCATTACTGTAAAGGAGGTCCCGGAGCAGAGGACTGAAGGGGATCAGCGCAGGGACAGCATGACATGTGCGGACTGCACAGTCACGCTGTCATACGCTGTTTCCCCTTTAAGAAAAAGGGGGGAGTGGCTGTAACAGAATAGGAAGTCTTGAGAGGATTAGGAGGAAGAAGGGGGAAGTGACGTCAGTGGAGAGCGACGGGGAAAAGATTCCCACCCACCCTCCCTTGTGTGCTTATTTTATTTTAAACATGAGAATATGGAGTCAGCTTGGGCAGTGGTTTGGGTCTGTGAGGAGGAGGAGATTCATGTTATGGTGTTCTTACATGGTTGGTACCCATATGTAATATGGGCTTTGTTATGTACCTTCCGGTTACGAGGTGTTAACCCGGAAGGGGTAAAGTTAGGTCACTGGGGAAGGTTGTTTACTGTCTCACAGTCTGGGGTTTGCGACTGGAGACCAAAAAGTTTTTACAAAGTTTTTACAGTGACCTGTGGGTGGGTTCCCCTCCTAGACCCTAATAAGTACTGAGAAAGTTTATTAGTAAAAAGTTATTTAAAAAGTTATTTAAAATGTTATTTATTTAATTTTATATTTTGTTAATAAAAGGCCGTCAAGGCCATTTACTCCAGCACCTTGTCACGTCTTTTGTGGGGTGAAGTGGAGGGGTTTTGATCATGTCTAAGGGGGTGGTTAAGGGGACTGGGGGTTTAAGTCCTTCACAGGTCAAGGGTTAGAACCTCTGACAATGTTTTAATGTTGTTTGAGCTTTCTTGTCCCAATGACAATGGTAAGCCCATTTCTTGTACAATGGGGTCAAAGACTAATGAAAACATAACAGAAATTTTAATTATTCCTTTTTCTATCAAAGAAAAAAAGAACCAATTTGACCCATAACCATTATGCTTGCTGTTTATTCAAAATTGTATTGTTAGTGTTAGCACAGATGACTATTTGGCTTGGTCTAAGAGAAAAGTATTTGTTGAGGTTATTGTAACAAATGTGGACCTAAGAGAACTGAACCATTACAAGGTCATCAATGTACAGCTTCAGCGTGTGTGAAGGCTGTGAAATGGCTAAGTCAAAGGTGAAAATCAATTGTACCTTAATAATAACAACAGGCACCATGCACCTGATTTACCTGTCAATCTTCTTTGGAAAAAACAAACCTATTCATTAGAATACAATAGATTAGTGGGGGAGATCGCCACAATAACCTCATTTGTGTTAGTACGGCAACTTGTACACTTTTTCCCTTTAGCCCGCTGGGTTGAACGAAAAAAAAAAACCTGTTATATTGTGTACCCCGCATTAGACAGCTGTCACTAGAACAGGTGTATTCAATAGAAGATTAACCCTCACCTCTTTCTGGGATCAACTGTAAAATTTGTGATTTCCCATCACGTTTAGTTCCAGTTACAGTAGTACCTAGGACATATAAAAAGAGTAAAACTGACCAAAGATGAATCAAAATTCAGCAGGTTCAGCAGGGACCGATCTAATGATTGACTTCTCACGAACGGGATTGTTGTAAAATTTTTGTTGAATCAGCACTGCAGCCAATTGACCAGTTGGAGTTCCCGCTCTTAGAATACAATAACACAACAGGTAAAAATCAATCAGCTTCAGCAAACTTTCAGTAGAATAGGCCCCCAGCTAACCTAGCTGGGACCTCGATAAACAGCAGACACATAAGCTGTGATCTCCTCCTCAGGGACAAGACACTTCCGCTCCAAGTCCTAGAGTATTTATATACCCTTCCAGCCACCACCTGGGCACCTCTAGCCAGAGATTGGCCAGGGCTGCATAAATATTCAGCTGCTGAATAGACTCTTCCAGGCCACTATCTGCCAGAACCTTTCCAGACAGGCAGGGGGAAGCAGTCAACCCTGCAGCCAGTGAAACACAGGACAGACCAAAATAATCACACGCAGGTACACTGATTACAGTGAGCCAAGAACTAAATTTACCTAACCTACCACTTACAGTGCCTTGAAAAAGTATTTATACCCCTTGAAATTTTCCACATTTTGTCATGTTACAACCAAAAACGTACATGTATTTTATTCGGATTTTATGTGATAGATCAACACAAAGTGGCACATAATTGTGAAGTGGAAGAAAAATGATAAGTGGTTTTTCATTTTTTTTTTTACAAATATAGATCGGAAAAGCGTGGCATGCATTTGTATTCAGCCCCCTTTACTCTGTTATCCCTAACTAAAATCTAGTGGAACCAATTGCCTTCAGAAGTCACCTAATTAGTAAATAGAGTCCGTCCACCTGTGTGTAATTTAAAGTGGAGTTCCACCCCCCAAAAAAAAAAAAAATTAGTCATTTGCTTAAAAAAAAAAAAATTTGGAGAAAATTTTTTTTTAAACTCACCTCTAAATGCCTGTTGCTAGGGGGTCCCTCATAGTCTGCCTCCTTCGGTGCCTGGGCTCCTGACCTCACTTCCCATGGCGCAGGAAGGGAGATCGCCTCTCCCCCCTCCCTCTTGTCAATCATCTGGGACAAGTGACCGGTCCCAGATGATTGCGCGGCCAGTGACGATGCGCGGCTCGCGCATGTGCAGTGGGTGCCCGGCTGTGAAGCCACAGCCGGGCGCCCACAGTTAAAATGCCGGTGCCACTGAGCACAGGGGGGGGGGGGCGAGCAGGGCTTCGATCCCCCGCATCGCTGGACCCTGGGTCAGGTAAGTGTCCGATTATTAAAAGTCAGCAGCTGCAGTATTTGTAGCTGCTGACTTTTCTTTTTTTTTTGGGAACACCACTTTAATCTCAGTATAAATAGAGCTGTTATGTGAAGCCTTCAGAGGTTTGTTAGAGAACCTTAGTGAACAAACAGCTTCATGAAGGCCAAGGAACACACCAGACAGTTCGTGAATAAGGTTGTGGAGAAGTTTAAAGCAGGGTTAGGTTATAAATATCCCAAGCTTTGAACATCTCATGGAGCACTGTTCAATCCATCATCGGAAAATGGAAACAGTATGGCACAACTGCAAACCTACCAAGACATGGCTGTCCACCTAAACTGACAGGCTGGGCAAGCAGAGCATTAATCAGTGAATTAGCCAAGAGACCCCATGGTAACTCTGGAGGAGCTGCAGAGATCCACAGCTTAGGTGGGAGAATCTGCCCACAGGACAATTATTAGTTGTGCACTCCACAAATCTGGCCTTTATGGAAGAGTGGCAAGAAGGAAGCCATTGTTGAAAAAAATACATAAGAAGTCCCATTTGCAGTTTGCGAGAAGCCATGGGTTGGACACAGCAAACATGTGGAAGAAGGTGCTCTAGTCAGATGAGACCAAAATTGAACTTTTTGGCCTAAAAGCAAAACACTGTGTTTTGCGGAAAACTGACACTGCACATCACCCTGAACACATCATTCCCACCGTGAAACATGGTGGTGGCAGCATCATGTTGTGGGGATGCTTTTCTATAGCAGGGACAGGGAAGCTGGTCAGAGTTCATGGGAATATGGATGGAGCCAAATATAGGGCAATCCTAGAAGCAAACCTATTAGAGTCTGCAAAAGACTTATGACTGGGGCGAAGGTTTACCTTCCAGCAGGACAACGACCATAAACATACAGCCAGAGCTACAATGGAATGGTTTAGATCAGGGGTCTCCAAACTTTTTAAACAAAGGGCTAGTTTATTGCACTTCAGATTTTAGGGGGCCGGACTGTGACCAGCGGGAGGGGAAATTTTCTAGGCATCAGTTGGAGGAAACATTTGATATTAGCAGGGGGAATGGTGCCCTTTTGTTGGTATCATTGGGAGGAATAATGCCCCATTGTTGCCAGTCGGCAGAATAGTGTCTTGTATTAGTGGGAGGAATTGTGCCACAAGGGCCGGATAAAGACAAGCAAAGGGCAACAGTTTGGAGACCACTGGTTTAGATCAAAGCATATTCATGTGTTAGAATGGCCCAGTCAAAGTCCAGACCTAAATCCAATTGAGAATCTGTGGCAAGACTTGAAAATTGCTGTTCACAGACATTCTCCATCCAATCTGACAGGGCTTGAGCTATTTGCAAGGAAGAATGGGCAAAGATGTCACTCTCTAGATGTTCAAAGCTGGCAGAGACATCCCCAAAAAGACTTGCAGCTGTAATTGCAGCAAAAGGTGGTTCTACAAAGTATTGACTCAGGGGGGCTGAATACAAATGCACGCCACACTTTTCACATATTTATTTGTAAAAAATGTTGAAAACCATTTATAATTTTTCTTCCACTGCACAATTATCTGCCACTTTGTGTTGGTCTATCACATAAAATCCCAATAAAATACACTTACGTTTTTGGTTGTAACATGACAAAATGTGGAAAATTTCAAGGGGTATAAATACTTTTTCAAGGCACTGTATCTAGGAGGGAGCTACACTGAAATACACTGTGCAAAACTGTGCAAGCTTAGGAACTGCTCATAAATGTAGAGAATGATGGAAATGTCTGCGAACAATAAAAATTGATCCTCATAGGATTTGTAACAATCTACACTGAGCAAAATTATAAACACAACACTTTTGTATTTGCCCCTTTTATCCTGAGCTGAACGCAAAGATCTATGACTTTTTCTATGTACACAAAAGGCCTGTTTCTGTAAAATATTCTTGACAAATCTGTCTAAATCTGTGTTAGTGAGCACTGCTCCTTTGCCGAGATAATCCATCCACCTCACAAGTGTGGCATATCAAGATGCTGATTAGACAGCATGATTATTGCACAGGCGTGCCTTAGGCTGACCAGAATAAAAGGCCACTCTACAATGTGCAGTTTTATCACACAGCACAATGCCACAGATGTCGCAAGTTTTGAGGGAGCATGCAATTGGCATGCTGGCTGAAGAAATGTCCAGCAGAGCTGTTGCCCTTGAAATGAATGCTCATTTGTCTACCATAAGCCATCTCCAAAGGTGTTTCAGAGAATTTGGCAGTACATCCAACCGGCCTCACAACCGCAGACTCCATGTAACCACACCAGCCCAGGGCCTTCACATCCAGCATCTTCACCTCCAAGATCGTCTGAGACCAGCCACCCGGACAGCTGCTGCAACAATCGGTTTGCATAACCAAAGAATTTCTGCACAAACTGTCAGAAACCGTCTCAGGGAAGCTCATCTTCATGCTTGTCGTCCTCATCGGGGTCTCGACCTGACTGCAGGTCATCGTAACTGACTTGAGTGGGCAAATGCTCACATTCAATGGCGTCTGGCACTTTGGAGAGGTGTTTTCTACACAGAAGAATCCTGGTTTTCACTGTACAGGGCAGATGGCAGACAGCGTGTATGGCATTGTGTGGGTGAGCGGTTTGCTGATGTCAACGTTGTGGATCGAGTGGCCCATCGTGGTGGTGGGGTTATGGTATGGACAAGAGTATGTTATGGACAACGAACACAGATGCATTTTATTGATGGTATTTTGAATGCACAGAGATACCGTGACGAGATCCTGAGGCCCATTGTTGTACCATTCACCCACGACCATCACCTCATGTTGCAGCATGATAATGCACGGCCCCATGTTACAAGGATCTGTGCACAATTCCTGGAAGCTGAAAACATTCCAGTTCATGCATGGCCAGCATACTCACCGTACATGTCACCTATTGAGCATGTTTGGGATGCTCTGGATCGGCGTATACGACAGCATGTTCCAGTTCCTGCCAATATCCAGTAACTTCGCACAGCCATTGAAGAGGATGCGACCAACATTCCACAGGCCACAATCAACAACCTGATCAACTCTATGCAAAGGAGATGTGCTGCACTGCGTGAGGCAAATGGTGGTCACACCAGATACTGACTGGTTTTTGGACACCCCCCTGACCCCCCCAATACAGTAAAAATGCATATTTTAGAGTGGCCTTTTATTGTGGCCAGCCTAAGGCACACCTGTGCAATAATCATGCTGTCTACTCGGGATCTTAATATGCCACACCTGTGAGGTGGATGGATTATCTCGGCAAAGGAGAAGTGCTCACTAACACAGATTTAGACAGATTTGTGAACAAGATTTAAGAGAAATAGGCCTTTTTGTACATAGAAAAATTTGTAGATCTTTGCGTTCAGCTAGATAAATTGGGGCAAACACAAAAGTGTTGCGTTTACAAATTTGCTCAGTGTATTAAGGGTCTTCCAAAGGCAAAACCCTTCGTTTTCAATAGAGTGGGAAAGGATTAAGACCCATGTCAGTTTTTTTATCGCTGGCTGGGGAGTATTCCTTATCTATTTGTTTTAGTGACCATTGTAACCAAGACTGAAAATGAGGGAAAATCACACATTTTGGGTTATGACTAGAACAAGAATAAAGAGAAAATCTTTTAACAGGGACACTTGTTTCAGTGACATTTTTTTAATAGGGGATTCCCTTTTTTGTGGAGAGATTTTGGCTTAATATACTTTGTGTGTATATGTCTTAGCCAATTGTAACCTCAGTAAGGCTCAGTTCACACCACTGTGTGCTAAAAGTTGTGTGACTTATGGTGAAACTTTGCCAGACGACTTCTAGGCAATTTTCTGGTGACTTGATGCGACTTGAGTACTACTTTGATACGAATTGATGTGACTTTGAAATGAGGTAGGGGCTACACGGGGAATGCCTGAGTAATCTTCCTGCAATGTCAAATCCAAATCACATCAATATAGATGAGGATCTGACTGAGGCGACTTCTATTAAAGTCTATGGGCACAAGTCTCCTTAAAGTAGCACAGGAACCTTTTTTAAAGTCGGAGCGACTAAGTAATGCTAATTAAGACAACTCTCATTGACTAACATGGGATTTCACATGTAAGGTGATTTGGGGTCCCACAAGTCGGATCCCAAGTCACAGCGGTGTGAATCGAGCCTAAGGGAGAAAAATTAGAGCAAGTCTTCTAGGTTTTAGGAGTAGGATAGGTAAATAACTTGTCAAAACTGGTCCTGATGAGAGACCTGCTTTAAAGCATCTGTGATCTGCTGCCACCTCTCACCGAGCTTGCCAGAGGCTCCTCCGATCTTCTTCATGCTCAGAGATTAAATAGAATACTCAAACACTTCTATAAAGGAGAAAATCTGCCATCTTAGCTACTCACATTATCCTGGCCCGAGGCCCACCACAAATAATAAAGGAATTTCCACACAAGCAGCCTTTTCACAATTTTACTGTGGTAGCAACTTATCTCGGATCTTTACACTGCATTCTCCAACTCTATAGCTCCATATGCAGTACACAATTCAAAATCAAATACAAGTACTTTGAACATAGAATGTCTGGCCAGCTCTCCCACACGCCTCAGTTTAGGTCCTCCACTAGTGAGTTCTCTTTCAGAGTCTCTATGGGCCACCCCAAAGGGTACTCTCCTTCTCAGGCTACAGACTAACATATTGTTTATCAGGGGTAGACTGTTCCCATTACTCCTCTGCCCAAGACTCTTCCCACTCCAGTTTATATAGGGGTATCATACTCCGTTTTTTTTCAATGTCGCCAGTTGGAGTTACTGGTATTACTGGCCATAGTATGAAATTTCATACACAAGACAGACTTATGAATATTTATATTTCCTTCAGCCAATCCAGAAGGAGGCTTAGGCCACTGGTAAATGCTTGGGGAGGATATATTTGGAACAGGCCATGTGCTCATTCTCTCTTACCCTGGGCTGAGGTCTGGGGAGGTGCTGCTGGATGGAGCTCTGCTGTTAGGCCCAATAGCCTTTTTGGGGCCTAACGTGTGCTGAAGTGGTCCTGAATTTGTCATGCCTGGTGTAGAGGAAGTTGTGCCAGGGAGGAGATGCAAGGGAGGCCCCCTGCTGGAAAGGGCCAGAATTAAGGCTAGTCTCTCAGAAGGGCCTGGGGACTCGCAACTGAAATTTGGGAACGTGCTTACAGTGTTGTCGGGTTGGCGTAAAGGTTCTGACACTGTAAAGCTGGACATTAATCTGGATATGGAGAGTCCATAAGTGATCTTCATAGTATCTGAGACCCTTAACCCCTAACTCCTTAAACATTTTACAGAAAAACTCTAGTAAGACAAAAGTGACTGGTGTCCAATATTCTTTTTCTGTCCCTGATTTTAGGATTTAAGACTCAGCCTGGGGTGAAATGCAGGCCTGCCCACTGCCTCTGGAGGTACCATCCTGCCTTTGGAGTGTCGGGGGGTGGCTACCATTTGGTGCCCAACGTGGGACCTGGCAAAATGTGTTTGTTGTTGCCCCTAGCAACCAACTTTTATCATGGCACCGTGGGGATTGTGAACTGTAACACCAGATGAAGCCTTAGAGACTATTTTCACTGTGCTGTACCATTCCATTGGGGAAGAACCTGAAGTTTTGTACCAGGAGTGAGGTTTCCTGGACTTTGTCACTTTCTCAAGGAGTAACTGCAGATCACAGGGTTGAACAAGTGAGCTTGGGGGCAGGTACACAGAGCCCAGGAGCTACATGATTGGGAGAGCAAGTGGGAGAAGCTGCCATTTGCTGCTGCTCCAGAGAGTGGCTGCATGTGTCTGGCGCTAGAGAGAGACAGAGTGTCATGGACATACTACTTCCAGACCTGCAACAGGGCTCAGGCGCATCCCCACCAACAGGTTCCCAGTAACGAACAGGCGTGCGCCAATGCGCATGTGACGATCGCAGAGATCGCACGCAGAGTGATTCGGCTTTGGCGCCCAGTGGCCTTTAAGAGGGGCTTCCACAATTCAGCACTTGCTGTTTGATCTGCAGCTTCACCTGTGACCTGTTCCTGTAATCAGCATCCGATCACCTGACCTGGCTCTCTGACCACGCTGCTGTCTCCAATCCTGAACCTTGGCTTTCCCTGACTCTGATTCTGTTTACCTGCCTGTCTGATCTCCTGTTACCAGAAACCAGCCCGAACTTGACTATTCCTTGCCTGCCGAATCTGTTGAACTGATCCACTGTGTATGACCCGGCTTGTCTGACCTTGCTTCTGCCTGCTGTGTGCACCCTGCTGACCTGCATCCAGCTTACCTGCAGCCTGCTGACCTGCATCCAGCTCACCTGCATCCTGCTGACCTGCATCCGGCTTATCTGCTGACTTGTATCCAGCTTACCTGCACCCGGCACTCCAGTCAGTTCCAGTGTCTCCCAGTGGACATCATCTCCAGTTCCAGAGAATCCACCAGGCACTCATACCCCACTGTGCTCCTACGGTCACTGTCCTCAACTCCAGTGATCTGGGAACCAGGGCTGTACGAGAGGTCTCCCTCTGCACGTCAGGCTCACATACAAGGTACGTGTCAGTATCAAACAGCCATGCCTGAGCCTGCAAGAGGGACCTCTGCTACTGATGAAATCTGCCAATTACTCTCCGTCCTCACTCAAGAGGTGAAATCTCTTCAGGACAGCTATGAACACCTGGTGAGACAAGTGCAGTCCCGGACGAGTATTACAAACCCTTCTTCCAGTGGGTTGTCATCAGAGGCTTCCCCCGCACTCCCTGTAATGATGTTATCTCCAGAACCCAGGGTCCCAATTCCGGAGAAGTTTTCTGGGGATCGAAGCAAGTTTCGGACTTTCCGTAATGCATGTGAGCTGTACTTTTCCTTACTACCCTTAACCTTTTCGCGGGAAAACACCGAGGTGGGGTTTGTTGTCTCACTTCTGCTGGGAGATCCACAAGCCTGGGCTCATCACCTGCTGGAAGAACACCATGTTTCTCTGGACTCTTTGTCATCCTTCTTTGACGCAATGTCACTCTTATATGATGACCCCCAACAAACTTCCACTGCCGAAGCTGCTCTTAGCACGCTCCAGCAGGGCCGCAGAGTGGTCGAAGATTATATAATGGACTTTAGACGCTGGAGCGCGGATACCCAGTGGAACCATGCAGCTTTACGGCACCAGTTTCGCCTAGGCTTGTCAGAAGGACTAAAGGATGAACTGGCTCGGGTCGTTGTACCAAATTCCCTGGAATCCTTGATGACCCTAACTATTCAGATAGACCGTCGTCTTCGGGAACGCAGGATGGAGAGGGTGACCCAGCAGACTCAACCAACTTGGATGTTACCCCAAGTGCCTACGACCTCTCGTCCTGTTCCCCTTAGACCGGTCCCAGTTAATTCTGCACCAACCAAACTAAAACCGGACTTTCAGAAATCTGGGCAGGTCGGACTAATGAGACCCGCATTGTCTGCCGAGGAACGTCTACGTCGGCAACAGCTCAACCTGTGCTTGTACTGCGGGGGACCCGGCCATTATGTACATTCGTGTCCTGCCAAGTACCGTAGATCTTCATCCATCCCACCACACAGTCACCCAGCTCTCTCTACTCACCTGGCTATTCCCATCACCCTTCAGTTTTCTGGAAAGACTGTGTCTGTTACTGCAATAATAGACTCTGGTGCATGCAGTTGTTTTATTGATTTGAACTTTGCCAACCAACAACGCATTCCACTCCAGCACAGGGCTCAAGGACTGTCTGTTTTCTTGGCAGATGGATCCCGTATTAAATCTGGCCAGGTGACTCAAGAGACTCCCCCACTGCCTGTAATTACTGTCTCAAACCACAAGGAACTGCTTAAGTTTGATGCTATTGCTTCCCCTCTGTTCCCGATCATCTTGGGTCTACCGTGGCTTCAGGCCCACAACCCGCAAATTGACTGGGGCTCCGGAGAAATCAGGTTTCAGTCCCTCTACTGTCAAGAACATTGTCTGCCCTTACCTTCCAAGATATCTGGTCCTTTGCTGTGCCTGGAAGCTGACTCAGAATTACGCTCAGCAGTACCTGAACAGCATCACGAGTTCTTAGACGTTTTTAGTAAACGAGGGGCAGAGACACTTCCTCCTCATCGTTCCTACGATTGCCCGATTGAGTTACTGCCCGGAGCTGAAATCCCCTTTGGGCGAATTTTCCCTCTGTCTTAGCGGGAGTTGGAGGTTTTAAAGGAATATGTTGACGAAAACCTTAAGAGGGGGTTCATCCGGCCATCCACCTCTCCAGCTGGGGCAGGGATCTTTTTTGTGGAGAAGAAGGACCACTCATTGCGTCCCTGTGTGGACTACCGGGAGCGGAACAAGGTCATGGTCAAGAACTGGTATCCCTTACCCCTGGTACCTGAGCTTTTTCAAAGATTAAGAACTACTGTTGTGTTCACCAAACTCGATCTTTGTGGGGCCTACAATTTGGTTCGCATTCGTGCAGGGGACGAGTGGAAAACGGCCTTCCGTACCAGGTTTGGCCATTATGAATATCTGGTGATGCCCTTCGGCCTGTGTAATGCCCCTGCTACCTTCCAGCACCTGATAAATGATATCTTCAGAGATTATCTGGACATTTTCGTCATAGCCTACTTAGACGATATCCTGATCTTTTCCTCATCCTTGGATCAGCACCGGAAACACGTCAAGATGGTACTCTGCCGACTCCGTCAGCATGGCTTATATGCCAAACCAGAAAAATGCGAATTTGAGCGGCAGAGTATCCAATTTCTGGGCCTGGTAATTTCCACAGAAGGGTTCAAGATGGACCCACAAAAAGTCACAGCTGTTCTGGACTGGCCTGCACCCTCAGATAAAAAGGGGGTGCAACGTTTTGTTGGCTTCGCCAATTTTTACAGAAGGTTCATCAAAGGATTTTCTGCAATTATCTCTCCGATCACCCAGCTAACAAGACAAAACGTCCGATTCCAGTGGAATCCCCAGGCTCAAGCTGCCTTCTCTACCCTAAAGGGACTCTTTACCTCTGCCCCCATCTTGAGCCATCCGGATCCCTCTCTTCCTTACCTACTCGAGGTTGATGCCTCAGAAACAGCTGTGGGGGCAGTTATTTCTCAGCGCCAAGGACTCAAGGATCTCATGCACCCCATAGCATTCTTCTCTCGGAAGCTTTCGCCTGCAGAGAAGAATTATGATGTGGGGGACCGTGAACTTTTGGCCATTAAAGCCGCACTCGAAGAATGGCGATACCTGCTAGAGGGAGCGGCACATCCCATACTTATTTACACGGATCATAAAAATCTGGAATATTTACGAACTGCCAAACGTTTGAAGCCGCGTCAGGCACGATGGGCGTTATTCTTTTCCAGATTTTCATTTCACATCACCTACCGGCCAGGATCAAAGAACATCAAGCCTGACGCTCTCTCTCGGATGTACGATGACCCCAAAGAAACTTCAGTTCCGGACACCATCTTATCTGAGGGCAACTTTCTGCTTTTCCAGACAGACCTGATGTCCGGTCTAAAACAAGCCTCAGAGGGGGTGTCCGGTCCTCCAGGATCAATCTTGATACCCAGGGATGGGATGCTTTGGAAGGACAGCAAAATTTTTGTGCCAGAAAGTTGCCGGACAGAAGTGTTGAGCCTGTGTCACGACCACCCGCTGGCCGGACATTTTGGGGTTCACAAGACTCGTGAACTAATCCAGCGCATGTTTTTGTGGCCGAAGCTTGAGGAAGATTGCAAGGACTATGTTAAGTCATGTGTCATCTGTACCCAAAGCAAGTCTGCCAGGACCAAGTCCTGGGGCCTCCTCAGACCACTACCAATTCCTGACAGACCCTGGAGCATGATTGCCATGGACTTTGTAGTGGAACTACCCCCTTCTGAAGGACATACAGCTATCTTTGTAGTGGTTGACCGTCTGTCTAAGATGGCCCACTTCATACCCCTAAAGAGTACGCCGTCTGCTTTGGAAACCGCCCGGGTGTTCATCAGGGAGATCGTAAGGCTGCACGGGGTACCAACCAACATTGTATCTGACAGGGGAGTCCAGTTCACCTCCCGCTTCTGGAGGTCACTATGCCAAATTCTGAAAATTGAACTTTCCATGTCATCTGCTTTCCACCCCCAGACTAACGGACAAACTGAAAGGACGAACCAAACCCTGGAACAGTACATCCGTTGCTTTACCTCATTTGTCCAAGATGATTGGGTAGCACTGTTGCCTTTAGCGGAATTTGCTTTCAACAATGCCAGCCATTCAGCCACAGGTCAGTCACCGTTCTTTGCGAACTATGGGTTCCATCCTGTCTTCCTGCCTAACATTATTCCAGAATCTCCTGTTCCAGCAGTACAAAGCACTGTTGAGTTCCTGGGTCGCAACAACAAGTTGTTGCAAGAAGCTATGGCCAAGGCGCAGGCAACCAACAAGAGGCTTTATGACAGGAAGAGAAGAGGTGAATTACGTCTCCAACCAGGTGATCAGGTGTGGTTATCTACCACCAACCTCAAGATGGCTTGCCCTTCAAAGAAGCTGGCACCCAGATTCATTGGCCCTTTCCCAATTAAAAGGAAATTGAATGAGGTCTCCTATGAACTTACCCTGCCTGAGTCGCTCAAAGTGCACCCGGTGTTTCACGTGTCTCTGCTTAAACCCACAGTACCCGACCCTTTCCCGGACAGAGGAACGGGGCCACCCGGACCCGTTATTATTAATGAGGATGAGGAGTATGAGGTGGAGGCTGTCGTAGACTGCAGGAGAAGAGGTAACCAACTTCAATTTTTAATCAAATGGAAGGGCTATGGACCAGAGGAGAACTCATGGGAACCTAAGCAAAATGTGCATGCCCAAGAACTGATCCAGGCCTTCTTCCGCAGACATCCTCAGAAAAGAGCTCATTTGGGCACCCGGAGGTTGCCCTTAAGGGGGGGGCAATGTCATGGACATACTACTTCCAGACCTGCAACAGGGCTCAGGCGCATCCCCACCAACAGGTTCCCAGTAACGAACAGGCGTGCGCCAATGCGCATGTGACGATCGCAGAGATCGCACGCAGAGTGATTCGGCTTTGGCGCCCAGTGGCCTTTAAGAGGGGCTTCCACAATTCAGCACTTGCTGTTTGATCTGCAGCTTCACCTGTGACCTGTTCCTGTAATCAGCATCCGATCACCTGACCTGGCTCTCTGACCACGCTGCTGTCTCCAATCCTGAACCTTGGCTTTCCCTGACTCTGATTCTGTTTACCTGCCTGTCTGATCTCCTGTTACCAGAAACCAGCCCGAACTTGACTATTCCTTGCCTGCCGAATCTGTTGAACTGATCCACTGTGTATGACCCGGCTTGTCTGACCTTGCTTCTGCCTGCTGTGTGCACCCTGCTGACCTGCATCCAGCTTACCTGCAGCCTGCTGACCTGCATCCAGCTCACCTGCATCCTGCTGACCTGCATCCGGCTTATCTGCTGACTTGTATCCAGCTTACCTGCACCCGGCACTCCAGTCAGTTCCAGTGTCTCCCAGTGGACATCATCTCCAGTTCCAGAGAATCCACCAGGCACTCATACCCCACTGTGCTCCTACGGTCACTGTCCTCAACTCCAGTGATCTGGGAACCAGGGCTGTACGAGAGGTCTCCCTCTGCACGTCAGGCTCACATACAAGGTACGTGTCAGTATCAAACAGCCATGCCTGAGCCTGCAAGAGGGACCTCTGCTACTGATGAAATCTGCCAATTACTCTCCGTCCTCACTCAAGAGGTGAAATCTCTTCAGGACAGCTATGAACACCTGGTGAGACAAGTGCAGTCCCGGACGAGTATTACAAACCCTTCTTCCAGTGGGTTGTCATCAGAGGCTTCCCCCGCACTCCCTGTAATGATGTTATCTCCAGAACCCAGGGTCCCAATTCCGGAGAAGTTTTCTGGGGATCGAAGCAAGTTTCGGACTTTCCGTAATGCATGTGAGCTGTACTTTTCCTTACTACCCTTAACCTTTTCGCGGGAAAACACCAAGGTGGGGTTTGTTGTCTAACTTCTGCTGGGAGATCCACAAGCCTGGGCTCATCACCTGCTGGAAGAACACCATGTTTCTCTGGACTCTTTGTCATCCTTCTTTGACGCAATGTCACTCTTATATGATGACCCCCAACGAACTTCCACTGCCGAAGCTGCTCTTAGCACGCTCCAGCAGGGCCGCAGAGTGGTCGAAGATTATATAATGGACTTTAGACGCTGGAGCGCGGATACCCAGTGGAACCATGCAGCTTTACGGCACCAGTTTCGCCTAGGCTTGTCAGAAGGACTAAAGGATGAACTGGCTCGGGTCGGTGTACCAAATTCCCTGGAATCCTTGATGACCCTAACTATTCAGATAGACCGTCGTCTTCGGGAACGCAGGATGGAGAGGGTGACCCAGCAGACTAAACCAACTTGGATGTTACCCCAAGTGCCTACGACCTCTCGTCCTGTTCCCCTTAGACCGGTCCCAGTTAATTCTGCACCAACCAAACTAAAACCGGACTTTCAGAAATCTGGGCAGGTCGGACTAATGAGACCCGCATTGTCTGCCGAGGAACGTCTACGTCGGCAACAGCTCAACCTGTGCTTGTACTGCGGGGGACCCGGCCATTATGTACATTCGTGTCCTGCCAAGTACCGTAGATCTTCATCCATCCCACCACACAGTCACCCAGCTCTCTCTACTCACCTGGCTATTCCCATCACCCTTCAGTTTTCTGGAAAGACTGTGTCTGTTACTGCAATAATAGACTCTGGTGCATGCAGTTGTTTTATTGATTTGAACTTTGCCAACCAACAACGCATTCCACTCCAGCACAGGGCTGAAGGACTGTCTGTTTTCTTGGCAGATGGATCCCATATTAAATCTGGCCAGGTGACTCAAGAGACTCCCCCACTGCCTGTAATTACTGTCTCAAACCACAAGGAACTGCTTAAGTTTGATGCTATTGCTTCCCCTCTGTTCCCGATCATCTTGGGTCTACCGTGGCTTCAGGCCCACAACCCGCAAATTGACTGGGGCTCCGGAGAAATCAGGTTTCAGTCCCTCTACTGTCAAGAACATTGTCTGCCCTTACCTTCCAAGATATCTGGTCCTTTGCTGTGCCTGGAAGCTGACTCAGAATTACGCTCAGCAGTACCTGAACAGTATCACGAGTTCTTAGACGTTTTTAGTAAACGAGGGGCAGAGACACTTCCTCCTCATCGTTCCTACGATTGCCCGATTGAGTTACTGCCCGGAGCTGAAATCCCCTTTGGGCGAATTTTCCCTCTGTCTGAGCGGGAGTTGGAGGTTTTAAAGGAATATGTTGACGAAAACCTTAAGAGGGGGTTCATCCGGCCATCCACCTCTCCAGCTGGGGCAGGGATCTTTTTTGTGGAGAAGAAGGACCACTCATTGCGTCCCTGTATGGACTACCGGGAGCTGAACAAGGTCATGGTCAAGAACCGGTATCCCTTACCCCTGGTGCCTGAGCTTTTTCAAAGATTAAGAACTACTGTTGTGTTCACCAAACTTGATCTTTGTGGGGCCTACAATTTGGTTCGCATTCGTGCAGGGGACGAGTGGAAAACGGCCTTCCGTACCAGGTTTGGCCATTATGAATATCTGGTGATGCCCTTCGGCCTGTGTAATGCCCCTGCTACCTTCCAGCACCTGATAAATGATATCTTCAGAGATTATCTGGACATTTTCGTCATAGCCTACTTAGACGATATCCTGATCTTTTCCTCATCCTTGGATCAGCACCGGAAACACGTCAAGATGGTACTCTGCCGACTCCGTCAGCATGGCTTATATGCCAAACCAGAAAAATGCGAATTTGAGCGGCAGAGTATCCAATTTCTGGGCCTGGTAATTTCCACAGAAGGGTTCAATATGGACCCACAAAAAGTCACAGCTGTTCTGGACTGGCCTGCACCCTCAGATAAAAAGGGGGTGCAACGTTTTGTTGGCTTCGCCAATTTTTTCAGAAGGTTCATCAAAGGATTTTCTGCAATTATCTCTCTGATCACCCAGCTAACAAGACAAAACGTCCGATTCCAGTGGAATCCCCAGGCTCAAGCTGCCTTCTCTACCCTAAAGGGACTCTTTACCTCTGCCCCCATCTTGAGCCATCCGGATCCCTCTCTTCCTTACCTACTCGAGGTTGATGCCTCAGAAACAGCTGTGGGGGCAGTTATTTCTCAGCGCCAAGGACTCAAGGATCTCATGCACCCCATAGCATTCTTCTCTCGGAAGCTTTCGCCTGCAGAGAAGAATTATGATGTGGGGCACCGTGAACTTTTGGCCATTAAAGCCGCACTCGAAGAATGGCGATACCTGCTAGAGGGAGCGGCACATCCCATACTTATTTACACGGATCATAAAAATCTGGAATATTTACGAACTGCCAAACGTTTGAAGCCGCGTCAGGCACGATGGGCGTTATTCTTTTCCAGATTTTCATTTCACATCACCTACCGGCCAGGATCAAAGAACATCAAGCCTGACGCTCTCTCTCGGATGTACGATGACCCCAAAGAAACTTCAGTTCCGGACACCATCTTATCTGAGGGCAACTTTCTGCTTTTCCAGACAGACCTGATGTCCGGTCTAAAACAAGCCTCAGAGGGGGTGTCCGGTCCTCCAGGATCAATCTTGATACCCAGGGATGGGATGCTTTGGAAGGACAGCAAAATTTTTGTGCCAGAAAGTTGCCGGACAGAAGTGTTGAGCCTGTGTCACGACCACCCGCTGGCCGGACATTTTGGGGTTCACAAGACTCGTGAACTAATCCAGCGCATGTTTTGGTGGCCGAAGCTTGAGGAAGATTGCAAGGACTATGTTAAGTCATGTGTCATCTGTACCCAAAGCAAGTCTGCCAGGACCAAGTCCTGGGGCCTCCTCAGACCACTACCAATTCCTGACAGACCCTGGAGCATGATTGCCATGGACTTTGTAGTGGAACTACCCCCTTCTGAAGGACATACAGCTATCTTTGTAGTGGTTGACCGTCTGTCTAAGATGGCCCACTTCACACCCCTAAAGAGTACGCCGTCTGCTTTGGAAACCGCCCGGGTGTTCATCAGGGAGATCGTAAGGCTGCACGGGGTACCAACCAACATTGTATCTGACAGGGGAGTCCAGTTCACCTCCCGCTTCTGGAGGTCACTATGCCAAATTCTGAAAATTGAACTTTCCATGTCATCTGCTTTCCACCCCCAGACTAACGGACAAACTGAAAGGACGAACCAAACCCTGGAACAGTACATCCGTTGCTTTACCTCATTTGTCCAAGATGATTGGGTAGCACTGTTGCCTTTAGCGGAATTTGCTTTCAACAATGCCAGCCATTCAGCCACAGGTCAGTCACTTTGCGAACTATGGGTTCCATCCTGTCTTCCTGCCTAACATTATTCCAGAATCTCCTGTTCCAGCAGTACAAAGCACTGTCGAGTTCCTGGGTCGCAACAACAAGTTGTTGCAAGAAGCTATGGCCAAGGCGCAGGCAACCAACAAGAGGCTTTATGACAGGAAGAGAAGAGGTGAATTACGTCTCCAACCAGGTGATCAGGTGTGGTTATCTACCACCAACCTCAAGATGGCTTGCCCTTCAAAGAAGCTGGCACCCAGATTCATTGGCCCTTTCCCAGTTAAAAGGAAATTGAATGAGGTCTCCTATGAACTTACCCTGCCTGAGTCGCTCAAAGTGCACCCGGTGTTTCACGTGTCTCTGCTTAAACCCACAGTACCCGACCCTTTCCCGGACAGAGGAACGGGGCCACCCGGACCCGTTATTATTAATGAGGATGAGGAGTATGAGGTGGAGGCTGTCGTAGACTGCAGGAGAAGAGGTAACCAACTTCAATTTTTAATCAAATGGAAGGGCTATGGACCAGAGGAGAACTCATGGGAACCTAAGCAAAATGTGCATGCCCAAGAACTGATCCAGGCCTTCTTCCGCAGACATCCTCAGAAAAGAGCTCTTTTGGGCACCCGGAGGTTGCCCTTAAGGGGGGGGCAATGTCATGGACATACTACTTCCAGACCTGCAACAGGGCTCAGTAACGAACAGGCGTGCGCCAATGCGCATGTGACGATCGCAGAGATCGCACGCAGAGTGATTCGGCTTTGGCGCCCAGTGGCCTTTAAGAGGGGCTTCCACAATTCAGCACTTGCTGTTTGATCTGCAGCTTCACCTGTGACCTGTTCCTGTAATCAGCATCCGATCACCTGACCTAGCTCTCTGACCACGCTGCTGTCTCCAATCCTGAACCTTGGCTTTCCCTGACTCTGATTCTGTTTACCTGCCTGTCTGATCTCCTGTTACCAGAAACCAGCCCGAACTTGACTATTCCTTGCCTGCCGAATCTGTTGAACTGATCCACTGTGTATGACCCGGCTTGTCTGACCTTGCTTCTGCCTGCTGTGTGCACCCTGCTGACCTGCATCCAGCTTACCTGCAGCCTGCTGACCTGCATCCAGCTCACCTGCATCCTGCTGACCTGCATCCGGCTTATCTGCTGACTTGTATCCAGCTTACCTGCACCCGGCACTCCAGTCAGTTCCAGTGTCTCCCAGTGGACATCATCTCCAGTTCCAGAGAATCCACCAGGCACTCATACCCCACTGTGCTCCTACGGTCACTGTCCTCAACTCCAGTGATCTGGGAACCAGGGCTGTACGAGAGGTCTCCCTCTGCACGTCAGGCTCACATACAAGGTAAATGTAACAGAGCCTGCTGCTGCAAGGAGAAATGTCTCCCTGTGTCGGCCGCTGTGGGGCCCAAGATGTATGCTGTCAGTACTGCTACAAGTGCCATGCTGCCCTGTTAACAGACACCGGAATCCGGCTGAAGCTATGTGGTTGCTTTTTGCTGTACAGTATATCACTAGAGAAGTATAAGAAAGTATAAGGGTTAAGGGTTAACTGGGCCACAGTCATCGCCACAGAGAAGGCCATTGGTCCTGGTCCTGCTCCTGCAGATAAGACCGCACCTGCCACTGTGAGTGTCCCCCCTGGAGATGTCATGGCGACCGCTATGGAAATACATCTGCAGACACCACCTCTGCTATCTTAACTGCTGCACCTGTACCTGCATTTGTCTAGAAGAGGATGGACTATGTAAAGGCTTCCTGCGGCAGCGGTCAAGGCCTACGATGGAGACTACCTTAGCTGGAGTCAGAGAGAGGCATCACCTCTAGGAGAGCAACGCTAGGTGCAGGTGAGAAATCTGCAGCAAAGGGGGCAGACAGTAGTGGGATAAAGGCAATGAGGCCAGTATCTAATTACCTGAATGGAAAAAAGTTGGGGAACTCTGAGCTAGATTCTTTGACTGATCTATCAAATAAGGAGTCTTTTGAGTCACAAGAGATGCTCTGCGCTAGTAGAGAAGATGTTGCATTCACCTTCACATTTTCAGATTGGGCAGCTATGGACTTTAGGGAGACACCAGTTAGCACAGTGTGAAGCCAAGTGCTACTAGTGAGCCTCTGCCTAAAGTTGTCAGTTCAGTTGGAATCAAGAAGTTGTCTGGGGAGGCCATGGCACAAAAGTCTTTAAATCCTTGTGTGATGCCTGGAGCTGGGAGTACCAGTGCACTTCCAAAGCTTTCCTATTTGCAAAGGGTGCTTAACAAGACAGTTGCTAAAGAATATGGCCTGCAATACCCATATGTTACTTCAGATATCATGAAAGATATCATGCAAGAAACACACCCACTAGTTTTACCTAAAGGAGGGACCTTACTAAAAGGGGTAATAACTGCTTACATGCTTGTTTATGAGCAACTTCAACCCAACTACAGTATATAGGACACTGATTATCAGACAATGTCACACAGAAGCAAAATCTGATGTAATTGCCAAAATCCAAAAGCTAGATATTCTGGGCTATCTTCCACCATGAGCCTTACTATTAACATACTAAAGCCTTGATATTTTCAGGGAGCAAATATTAAAGTGGTTGTAAAGGCATAAAGTTTTTTTTTACCTTACTGCAGCTTTCCCCACAGCCCCCCCCCCTTAATACTTACTGGAACACAATCTCGATCCAGAAATGTGCACAAGAGCCGAGGCTCTCTTGGATTTCTTGCTCCTGATTGGCTCCAAAACAGCAGTGGGAGGCAAAAAGCCCATCCAGTAGTTCTGCTTTAACAAGTTGCAAATGGTAAAACATAAAGAACAGTGGGTTCTATTCACAAAAGCATCCCCTATTCCGTTGTAGCACCCTCCTAGGTAGGTGCTACAACTTTCTCATATGGTCTCCCGAATAAATGTATTAGTGACTACTTCCTTACACATACAACTTCCTGTGGGAGTGATTATAGGAAGGGCTGATTAGTCACCCCTGTGTGTTAGGGAAATCAGGGAATATATAAACAGCAGCTGTACGTCTCTAGCTTTACCCCTACTGAAGAAGTCAATGCTTTGACGATACGTGTCTAGGAGACGGAGCCTGCATATTGACATTACATCACGGCCATCTTGAGACCTATTGTGTCTGAAATGTGGTTTCAGCTTGCACAGCTTACAGTGCCATATTTGTGAGTTGTATACCTTATCTTTTTTATATATTATAAAACATTTTAAATGGAGAGCACTAGATTCTGCCTTCCTTCTTTTGCATATCCATTATATTTGGTGAGATGATCGGGGTTTTTATCCCATGGGAATAGGCGATTTGGAGGAGGAAAGTGATTACCAGCACCATGCCAGCCTTCTCTATTATTCCCAGAGGGGAACACTGCTGATTTTATTCAGATGTGAGGTGAGCAGCCTGTGAGACTGGTGGAGGAGAGCACAAGCACTTTCGATTTTTGCACCGTTCATATATAGATTTTTTTTAAATTCACTTCAATCAGTCACAGATTTAATATATGAACTTTATATATGAACTTTCAGCAATATATGTTTATTGATTACCATTTTTAGTTACACTTGTACCATTATTGATTGTTTTTGATTTATAGTGCAGCACTGTTTATTGATTGGGTGCTAGGAAGTGTATATAGTTAAATCGTTTTTGGCTTTTCTGCTTATCAGAGAAGTAGACAGACAAATTTAGGTGCAGACTGCTGTCTGCTTAATAGAGAGCCGTGATTGATGAGTGAGGTCTGCTCAGTGTGCGACTCATGCTGGCTTGATGTTTTACACTGATCCACTGGCAAGAGGGCATATTGGACAGTGGGAGGAAACCTAGCAGATGAGAGAATGGATGCAAATACAGCCCTGGCTAATTAGAAGGAGATGTGCCTTATGGAATACTGGGTGCCTGTATTTAAGTCAGAGGAGCACATGGACTCGGGGTTCCAGTCCAGCCCACCTCTGAGGAGAGAGGTTCAGGTGAGGAGGAGGCGGCTCCCCTGCCCCTCCCCAGCGTGGAAGGCCATGCGGCCTCAGATGCCAGATCTGAGGGCCTGAAGCCTGCAAGCTTTGACCCAGGATTCCTGCAAGCTGACTGAGGAAAAAAGTCTATGGATCTGGTCATGTGTCACTGGTATAGAGTGTCGCTTGGAAGGAGGCTACCAGCTGTCCCTGGACATTTTGTGAGTACAGACCCTGAAGGGATCCTTGAGACGGTGTGTGTTGCTGAAATCTCCCTCTGGTCCTAGAAGTCAGCATACTGGGTGTGTGAGCTAAAGGAGATACTGGCTAGTATTTTGAAGACTTGAGTCTAATGACAAAGTCCACTGAGTCTTTTCTGCTATAGAGGAACTTATTCTTCCATACAGACACTGTATGGTTCAGCAGATCATCTGCTTCCACAATTCTACAGAGAGAGTTGTCCTCACCTGTGAATAGTTAATTTAGCGTATCCTACTAATTCTCTTCTCCTATCCAAGTTCTCCAAATAAAACCTAAAAACAAATCCCCTAGACTGGTCATTGGAGACAACGAGCAGAAGAGTGAGTGCACCTGGCTTTGTGAAATACCATGTAACTGCCTGCAGTATAATCAGTGGGAAACCCAGGGGACAAGTATTCCAGCAGTTCCTGTGGGAGCAGTGCTACATTGGGGGCGTCGAGGAGATAAAATTCCCCTGAAATATCGCAGCAACCATCAAGTAAAATGTCTAAGAAGTTGTCATGTTTTGCTGTGTGGATTGCAGGACCGCAATCGAAGAGAAACTTTGTTGTGTCATGGAAGGGAATATCTGCTCTACAGTGATCAGTGCATGTGCATTTCCAAGTGATGGCATGGAGAGATTTAGAAGCTGCCTGGGAAGAGGCAGGAGAGCATGTTACTGTCTGCATTTCAACATGGCTTGCAAATGGCAGAAAAGGTATTACAGCACGGCTAATTAATACCGAAATAACTGGTGGTCAAGGAAAAGTTAACTCAGGGTGCAAGATGGCGGATGCCAAGGGCCACATCAGCACGTGCACTACAAAATGTCTGCTACATAGTCATTAGTAACGGGACATTTCTAAGCAGTGCCAGTGAAGAAAGTAATGTCTGCTTCACAGTAATTGGTGCAAGTGTGCTTTCAAGTCAAGAAAGCAGTAACCCGGGACACAGGGATCGGCGCGTTAGGGGTTGTGTCAGTACATGTTCTATATGAGAAAATGTCTGCTGTGCAGTCGGTAACAGCACAACATTTTCAAGCAATAGCAGTGAAGGAGTCCAGTCAGCGCACTGAAACAGGAGTGTGACTGAGACTTGTGCAGGGACAGGTGAAGTTGCTGTCCATGTGTTTGCTGTCTGCTCCGCAGTAAAGTTCTGCCGAGCAGTTTTCAAGCAACAGCTGTGAAGGAGTTAACATGCAGCGTGGGTCCGCCAATCCGGCGAGTGGGGGGGAACAGTGATGTCAATTCCACCACTGGGTGTAGCTGAGAGAGTGGCACGTGTAAGGAGCAGCAATATGGCAGAGGCTGGAGGGAGCCGAAGTGCTGGGGCTGTTACATGTGTTGGCGGAAAGCGTGGAGAGCGGACTGACTTGCAGAGCCGGACGCTGACCGACACTGGAGTTTGATTAGTACCCCGCGGAAGTCTTGTGCTGTGCAGCAAGGAGAATACAGCGCACATCAGATTGGTATGTGGCAGATGCCAGCGTGTGACTGTGAGGCTGCGCGCCTGGGGTCAGTGTGGGCATTGCGGAGAGATGCTGCTGAAGATAGAGCCAAGTGATTCTCATCCCAAGTGTCAGAAGAAGCCTTCGTTCCGGTCCGGTCGTTTTTCACGTATTCCCGGCGGAGCACTGGTGCACACCCAACGTGATTCCCTGGGCAGCCTATAAAAGGCGCTCAGAGGATCAAACAAATTGCTGGTTTGTCTCAGCTTCCTGTAGTACCTGAACCTGTATCCTGTATCTCTGCCTGACTACCTGTTGTGACCCGGATTTGCCTTTGGACTTCTCTTGCCTCTCTCCTGGACCTGACCTCTGCCTGTTTATCGGATTCCCACCAATCTCCTGTGTTTGACCCTCGGCCTGTTACCTGGACTGTCTCCTGTCTCCTAGCCTGACCCCCTGCTTGTACCTGGACTCTCTTGATCTTGTCACCTTACCTTGCAGATCCTGCAGTGCCATAGCACCATCCCGGTGTTTGCTCCTCTGCCCAGCTCTGGACCTCCTGCCTGCTGTCTCTGTCTGCACCTGCCTACCAGTACCTGCACAGCGGCTCCTCTCTATCAAGACCTCACCAGCAAGCCACCTACGGTCCATTGGGGAGCTTGTGCCTCTTTGTGCCGTTCACCCCCTGTCCCAACTCCAGGGGGCGGACTGCGCTTAGTCGCAAAGGCGAAACCGCTCTCGGCATCTCGGCCTCGGTGAGTACTATCCCTGACAGTACAAACCAGCCATGTCTGAGGCCGACAGAGCGCGTTCCCCATTGGAGATCCTGTGTCAGCAGGTCTCGGCCCTCACTGAGGCCGTCCAGAAATTGCAAGACGGCTACGCCCAAATTGATGGCCGCCTTCAGCAGCTTTCCGGACCATCTCCAGCTCCTGCCGCGGCTTCTGTACCTCCCAGTGGAGCTTCCTCTCCTCAGATGCCAACTAATCCCACTGTGGTCATGGCCGCTCCAGAACCTAGGGTTCCCACACCAGAGCGCTTCTCCGGCAATCACAAGAAGTTCAGGGCCTTTAAAAACGCTTGCTCTCTGTATTTGGCTCTGCAACCCAGGACCTTTTCGTCAGAGGTGGTAAAAGTTGGGTTCATCATTTCTCTCTTGGCCGATGAACCACAAGCTTGGGCTCATAGCCTAATGGAACAGAGGAACCCTATCCTGAATTCAGTAGATGCCTTCTTCAAAGGTATGGCACAACTTTACGACGACCCCCAGCGCACGGCCACGGCCGAAACCTTATTGCATAACCTGAGCCAAGGACGAAGGCCTGTACAGGACTATATCGTAGAGTTCCGGAAAAGTTCAGCTGATACTAGCTGGAATGAACCTGCCCTTAAATACCAGTTCCGTCAAGGGCTGTCTGAAGCACTGAAGGATGAGCTGGCCAGGATTGAGACCCCTGATTCTTTGGAAGACCTCATCCAAATTACCACTAAATTGGATCGTCGCATGCGTGAGCGACGCACAGAGCGCTTTCAGACTCCTCGCCCTACCTGGATGATGCCTAAACCGACTCCTGTCCATCCACCTTACACAGCTCCACCGGTTCCTACCACTCCTGAAGCTGAACCAATGCAGCTTGGCCTAGTCCGTGCCCCACTCACTTCGGAGGAAAGACTACGTAGACGCCAGGGCAATCTGTGCCTTTACTGTGGGGGTTCTGGACACTTTCTTCGTTCTTGCCCCGTGAGACCCAGTAAGTCCTACTTACGGCCTGCTATTAATCAACAAGTTACCGGGTCTTCTCAACCTTATGTTACTCTTTTTGTCTCCTTACAGCTCCCGGAAAAGAAGGTTCACCTACCCGCTATAATTGACTCCGGAGCGTGTAGCTGTTTTTTGGATGCCTCATTAGCCGCAAGCCTGCATGTTCCTTTGACCACGAAGAACCAAAGTCTACGGATCCACCTAGCCGATGGGTCTCTTCCCCGCTCTGGGCCCATCACGCAGGAAACCAGACCCATCCTTACCACCACTGATACTGGCCACCAGGAATACCTCCGCTTCGATATTATCTCTTCTCCAATGTTCCCCATAATCCTGGGACTCCCATGGCTTCAAGCCCACAAACCACAGATCAACTGGAATAAGAGAGAAGTCTCTTTCTCATCTCAATATTGCTCCAGACATTGCCTTCTCCCGGCCCCAGCTTCCGTTTCTACCATTGCAACCACGTCCGATAGTCTGCAACATGTACCCGAGAGCTACCTGGAATTCAGAGATGTATTTGATAAACAACAGGCAGACTGTCTACCACCTCATCGGCCTTACGACTGCCCCATAGACCTGTTGCCGGGTGCTGAAATTCCTTTTGGTCGCATTTTCCCTCTGTCCGAAACAGAATTAAAGGCTCTTAAAACATACATTAACGAAAATCTTGAGAAAGGGTTCATTCGCTCCTCCTCATCACCGGCTGGAGCTGGTATTTTCTTTGTAGAAAAAAAAGATGGATCCCTCCGACCTTGCATCGATTACAGGGAATTAAATAAAATTACCGTCAAGAATCGGTACCCGCTTCCTCTCATCCCGGAATTATTCCAATGCTTCAGATCCGCCCGCATCTTTTCCAAACTAGACTTGCGTGGCGCCTACAATCTCATCCGGATCCGAGCAGGCGATGAATGGAAGACCGCCTTTAGATCCAGGTTTGGACACTATGAGTACCTGGTAATGCCGTTTGGACTCTGTAATGCCCCGGCCACGTTCCAACACTTAGTGAACGATATCTTTCGTGAATATCTTGACAACTTTCTACTAGTCTACCTTGACGACATTCTCATTTTTTCAACCACCCTGGAACTCCATCGGGTGCATGTCAAACTGGTTCTCTCGATTCTCAGAAAACACAAATTATACCTCAAGGCAGAGAAATGTGAATTTGAGAAAACTACAGTGCAATTCTTAGGATTCATAATTTCAATTGACGGCGTTGCAATGGACCCCCAGAAGGTCAAAGCAATCCAGGAATGGCCAGCTCCTGTAGACAGAAAAGGGGTACAACGCTTCTTAGGTTTCTCCAACTTCTACCGGAGATTCATTGTAGGGTTTTCAACTATCGTGGCTCCCATTACTCAACTGACACGCCAGCATAGTCGTTTTCAATGGTCCTTGGAGGCTCAGGAAGCATTTCTAAAATTGAAAGCACTATTCTCGTCTGCACCAGTCTTACGACACCCGGATCCAGCCCTGCCTTTTATTCTGGAAGTTGATGCCTCAGAGACCGCTACTGGTGCCATCCTCTCACAGAGACAAGGGCTCAAGGCTCTATTACATCCCGTGGCTTTTGCGTCCCGGAAATTAAGCATTCCCGAGAGAAACTATGATGTAGGCGATAGAGAGTTACTGGCCATCAAATTTGCCTTAGAGGAGTGGAAATATCTGCTGGAAGGAGCGTCCAATCCTATCATGATCTTTACTGACCACAAAAACCTGGAGTACCTGCGAACTGCTAAACGTCTAAGACCCAGGCAGGCCCGATGGGCTCTCTTCTTTTCCCGATTTAATTTTCACATATCTTATAGACCAGGTTCAAAGAACGGAAAAGCGGACGCACTTTCAAGGATGTTCCATGAAACTTCCCAGGTAACAGAGCCAAGTACCATTTTGTCTCCGCAAAATTTCCTTCTAGTTACTCAAGGAGACCTAATGTCCGCAATCAAATCCACATCTGCTCAATGCTCTGAACCCCAAGTATCTTCTATGGAGAAACGCAATGATTTATTTTGGTCTCATGGAAAAATCTTCGTCCCGCTGGAATCTAGGCTCCTAACCCTACAGTCCTTTCATGACCACAAGCTAGCAGGCCATTTTGGGTCACAAAAGACCATGGAATTGATCTCACGTTTCTTTTGGTGGCCAGGCTGGAGACAAGACTGCAAAGACTATGTTTCATCCTGCATCCCGTGCCAGCGCAGCAAGGGCTCAAATAATAAGTCATGGTGTCTGCTCAAACCCTTGTCTATCCCTGAACGCCCATGGGCAGAAATTTCCATGGACTTTATTGTGGATTTACCTCCATCAGGGGGATTCACGACTATCTTTGTCGTAATTGATCGACTCTCAAAAATGGCACACTTTCTGCCTATGGCGGGTACTCCCTCTGCCTCTGCTACTGCTAGCATGTTTTTTAAAGAAATTATCAGGCTTCATGGTACCCCAGTGAGCATCACCTCTGACAGAGGGGTTCAATTTACTTCAAAGTTTTGGAAGGAATTATGCAAGACCTTGGAAATAAAAATTTGCTTGTCTTCTGCTTATCATCCTCAAAGTAACGGCCAGACGGAGAGGACAAATCAAACCCTGGAACAATACCTCCGATGCTTCTGTTCCGATTCCCAGGATGAATGGTCCTCCCTCCTGCCATATGCAGAATTTGCATACAACAACTCCATCCATTCCGCTACCAACCAGACACCTTTCTGGTCCAATTTTGGATTTCACCCTTCCTTTCTTCCAGTTTCCATCCCTGAATTATCCGTCCCTGCAGTGCAGGACCGAGTAAACTCTATCCAGTTAAATTTTCAAAAGATCAAAGCAGCGATGCAAAAAGCTCAGGATGACTACCGAAAGTACTACAACAAGGGAAGGAAGGAGAACCCGGCCTTTAAAGTAGGCGAAGAAGTGTGGCTATCAACTATCCATCTCAGACTGCCAATTCCCTCTCGGAAACTGGGGCCAAAATTTATAGGTCCTTTTAAAGTAAAAAAGGGTAATCAACCCAGTCGCTTTTGAATTAGCTCTTCCTGATGCTTACAAGGTACACCCAGTCTTCCATGCATCCCTCTTAAAACCTATGGCTCCCAGCCCTTTTCCTGACAGAGAAAAGCCTCCACCACCACCGGTTCTAATCGACGGAGAAGACGAGTTTGAGGTAGAAAAAATTCTAAATTGCAGGAAAAATAGCAGACAGCTGCAGTATCTAATCAAATGGAAGGGGTATCCTTCTGAGGATAACTCCTGGGAACCAGCCAGGAATCTACATGCTCCTCAACTTCTCCAGGCTTTTCACCGAGAACATCCAGAACTAATGTCAACCTTGGGTGTCCAATTTAGCGTATCCTACTAATTCTCTTCTCCTATCCAAGTTCTCCAAATAAAACCTAAAAACAAATCCCCTAGACTGGTCATTTGAGACAACGAGCAGAAGAGTGAGTGCACCTGGCTTTGTGAAATACCATGTAACTGGCTGCAGTATAATCAGTGGGAAACCCAGGGGACAAGTATTCCAGCAGTTCCTGTGGGAGCAGTGCTACATTGGGGGCGTCGTCTGAGATAAAATTCCCCTGAAATATCGCAGCAACCATCAAGTAAAATGTCTATCGGCAACCATCAAGTAAAATGTCTAAGAAGTTGTCATGTTTTGCTGTGTGGATTGCAGGACCGCAATCAAAGAGAAACTTTGTTGTGTCATGGAAGGGAATGTCTGCTCTACAGTGATCAGTGCATGTGCATTTCCACGTGATGGCATGGAGAGCTTTAGAAGCTGCCTGGGAAGAGGCAGGAGAGCATGTTACTGTCTGCATTTCAGCATGGCTTGCAAATGGCAGAAAAGGTATTACAGCACGGCTAATTAATACCGAAATAACTGGTGGTCAAGGAAAAGTTAACTCAGGGTGCAAGATGGCGGATGCCAAGGGCCACATCAGCACGTGCACTACAAAATGTCTGCTACATAGTCATTAGTAACGGGACATTTCTAAGCAGTGCCAGTGAAGAAAGTAATGTCTGCTTCACAGTAATTGGTGCAAGTGTGCTTTCAAGTCAAGAAAGCAGTAACCCGGGACGCAGGGATCGGCGCGTTAGGGGTTGTGTCAGTACATGTTCTATATGAGAAAATGTCTGCTGTGTAGTTGGTAACAGCACAACATTTTCAAGCAATAGCAGTGAAGGAGTCCAGTCAGCGCACTGAAACAGGAGTGTGACTGAGACTTGTGCAGGGACAGGTGAAGTTGCTGTCCATGTGTTTGCTGTCTGCTCCGCAGTAAAGTTCTGCCGAGCAGTTTTCAAGCAACAGCCGTGAAGGAGTTAACATGCAGCGTGGGTCCGCCAATCCGGCGAGTGGGGGGGAACAGTGATGTCAATTCCACCACTGGGTGTAGCTGAGAGAGTGGCACGTGTAAGGAGCAGCAATATGGCAGAGGCTGGAGGGAGCCGAAGTGCTGGGGCTGTTACATGTGTTGGCGGAAAGCTGACTTGCAGAGCCGAACGCTGACCAACACTGGAGTTTGATTAGTACCCCGCAGAAGTCTTGTGCTGTGCAGCAAGGAAAATACAGCGCACATCAGATTGGTATGTGGCAGATGCCAGCGTGTGACTGTGAGGCTGCGTGCCTGGGGTCAGTGTGGGCATTGCGGAGAGATGCTGCTGAAGATAGAGCCAAGTGATTGTCATCCCAAGTGTCAGAAGAAGCCTTCGTTCCGGTCCGGTCGTTTTTCACATATTCCCGGCGGAACGGCGTTTTGGCGCATGCGCGTTCGCGGCTCGGCTTTACGGCGCTCGCGCACACGCACTGGTGCACACCCAACGTGATTCCCTGGGCAGCCTATAAAAGGCGCTCAGAGGATCAAACAAATTGCTGGTTTGTCTCAGCTTCCTGTAGTACCTGAACCTGTATCCTGTATCTCTGCCTGACTACCTGTTGTGACCCGGATTTGCCTTTGGACTTCTCTTGCCTCTCTCCTGGACCTGACCTCTGCCTGTTTATCAGATTCCCACCAATCTCCTGTGTTTGACCCTCGGCCTGTTACCTGGACTGTCTCCTGTCTCCTAGCCTGACCCCCTGCTTGTACCTGGACTCTCTTGATCTTGTCACCTTACCTTGCAGATCCTGCAGTGCCATAGCACCATCCCGGTGTTTGATCCTCTGCCCAGCTTTGGACCTCCTGCCTGTTGTCTCTGTCTGCACCTGCCTACCAGTACCTGCACAGCGGCTCCTCTCTTTTAAGACCTCACCAGCAAGCCACCTACGGTCCATTGGGGAGCTTGTGCCTCTTTGTGCTGTTCACCCCCTGTCCCAACTCCAGGGGGCGGACTGCGCTTAGTCGCAAAGGCGAAACCGCTCTCGGCATCTCGGCCTCGGTGAGTACTATCCCTGACACCAAGATTCTGCCAGTGAACTGGGAGACAGGTTTCTCTTCTGAGATGTTGGCGCCTACTGTTGCTACCATTCCTGGGGGAGACAGACATGCGCTGAGCGTGCACCACTGGGGCCGGGATTAGCGGTCTACATCCACACCATTGTCTATCAGACCAGGGAGACACACATCTCAGACATACAGAGTACCCAAGCTGGTCAGGGCTGGGTCTCAGCAGCAGCATGCATTGGCTGTAGTCGCAGCAAGTTGGAGTCCGGCTCCTAAAGGGGCAGAGGGTATCCAGAAGATCCAGAGGCCAAAGTCTGCAAGTTCCTCAGGTGAGGAGGGGCCAGGTATCATTGATGTGGGGTTGTCCAGCTTTCTATACCGCTTTCGGTCTTTAGAGGAAGGGATTGCAGAGTGGGGGTCAGAAGTAGACACAAAATGGGACTGTGAGGCTACAGAGAGAGAAGATTCTCTGTGCTCTGACCTGCGCAATGAGAATGGTGAGCAAAATGCCATTCTCATACAGTGCGCAAAGAATTTAGGATTCTGTGAGGCCTACGCTAACAGAGTTCCTGATCTCTCCCCTCCCCATAATTATGCTTGAGCTCATAACAAGGCCTTTACCCATCTCATCAAAAAAGTAGAGACACCGTATGCTCCGCCTGAAAGATGTGACTGGTGGAAGCTACCCAAGTTCTCTCAGTTTCAAAGGTTCTTTCAACTGAAGGTGGCCATGGACTATGGGTACGACTACCGCTATCCTCCTAGGGAGATTATTGAAGAGATAGAGGCTAAGAGGGTTTCCTGGTGTGAGGAAGCAGTTTGGGTTTTTATGTTTATCCCCAAGCCCTATCACAACCAGTCCAACACTCAGCTTTGGGAAGAATTCCAGTCGGTGAGGAGAAACTGGAACCTAGGAAGGTCTATATACATTGATCGCGTGGAGGTGAATTGTCCGAAAAGAAAAGGCCGAGCTTGGGCTCCCAATATCCTGGGACCTGGAGGAAAGCTAGTCCAGATACCATACCCAGATTCTATTATTGAGATGTGCAAAAGTGTTACCGCCCATTGTAGCTGGATAACCTAAAGTTCCGTGTGTTTAAAGGCTACTGTGCTGGAAGCTTCAGAAGGAATGAAGAATATCCATTCTTTCATTGTTGCTGTGCCTGAACGACTGTTGGAGAAATAAAAATCATCTGTTGAAGTGTTGTGACTGGGGCAATCCCAAATTCCAAAACCCCCTTTCCTCTCTATCCTTGCACATGAAGGAGGGGCCACTGAAGCTGCTAATGCTTTACCACCTAGGAGAAAAGAACTTCTGCCACAGAGGACTTCTCCTGGTAAAGCCGGGGGCTGCTACCCAGAGGGGGTAAACCCCTAGTTGCTACAAATGCACACTTTGCGAAGGCCTTGTATCTACAAATGGACACTTTGCTAAGATCTTTTGGCCAGTGGGTCACTATCTGTCACAAAGTCAAGCTGTGAGAGTTGCTGCTATGTCAGAGGGCAGTTGCTCATTACTTTTCTTCAAGTAAAAATGCCGGAGGAAGGACTTTTGCTAAAATGCTCCTTCAGTTGTTCTAAAAGTGAAGTGCTGGGGAAAAGGACTTCCACTGAAAACGTCTCCAGATTCAATTGACTCTTTGATTGTCTGCATTCAGGTGAGTCATTGCTGTAGGCTCAGGCAATGGCTTGCCACATGAAGAAGATGTGTTGCACCTGATGCTGCAGAGGTGATGGCACTGCAGGTACCAGTTGAGTGGACTTCACACTTTCTTCATGCTGGTTCCTGGGGTTAACTGGTAAATGTCAGAACCCTGGCACCTAAAGGGACTTTACATGTTTCAGTCTTATTGCTAAACATGCCTAGCCAGGTAGATTGGTAGAATGTTTGTTTTGTCTCTTGCAGGGATACAAGGAGACAACGTGTCAAAAGGTGCCCTTAGGGGGCAGGATTCAAAGAGATGCTTCTACGCGAATGTTAGAGGTAGATGCATGTCAGGTGGGAAAGTTGCCTCTGTGGAGAGGACGTCCCACTGTTAGTTGATCAGAATGTGTACTTTCTCTTTCCCTCTGCAGGACTGCAAAGAGATTCAACGCCTTGGCTGAGGCATACATAATGAAACACTCTAAATATGTGACTGAACTATGTTGTGTAGCATAGTCAGTCAGGTTGTGTTTGGTTGTTTTACCCCCCCCCCCCCCCCCCCCCTTCCAACCATTCTATGTTTGGCGGTGGGTGCACTACTAAAGTGCACTTTGTAGAGTTCTACCTTAATGTGTAAATACATTGTACAACATATGTCACATATTTTTCCACCTTAAAGGAGTCGTGAAGGCAGAAGGTTTTTTTAATCTTAATGCATTCTATGCATTAAGATAAAAAAAATTCTGTGTGTAGCAGCCACCCCAGCACCCCCCCTAATTACTTACCTGAGCCCCATCTCTCTCCAGCGATGTCCACGAATGTCTAAGCCGTCCGGGACACTCCTCCTGATTGGCTGAGACACAGCAGCAGCGCCATTGACTCCCGCGACTGTAAATCAAAGTCAGCCAACCAATCAGGGGAGAGAGGGGTGGGGCCAGGTCAGGGCTTCATGTCTGAATGGACAGACAGCTGTAAATCAGCTCCAGGGGCACTCGATGGGAGGGATCCGGGCTGCTCTGTGCAAAACCAACTGCACATAGGAGGTAAGTATAACTTGTTTGTTATTTTATTTTATTTTTTTAAATGAGCCTTTACAGTCATTTTAACTTATTTTTGTACATACTGGCCACATATGGGGTATGCCCCATGGCCCTGTTCATTTGTTATTTCCCTTTTTTCCCCCTTTCCAAGTTTGTGGGATACTCTGCTTAGATTTTTGTAAATATTTTGTAAGGGTGGCTGCCCAGACCCAATGAGGACATGGCTCATTTTTGGTGGGGGTGAATGTAGCACCCTCCTAGGTAGGTAGGAAGTGTACATAGTTTTTGGCTTGTCTGCTTATCAGGGAAGTAGATAGGCAAATTTAGGTGCTGTCTGCTTAACAGAGAGCAGTGATTGATGAGTGAGAGCTGCTCAGTGTGCTCTGGGTGCGGCTCATGCTGGCTTGATGTTTTACACTGATCCAATAGCAAGAGGGCATATTGGACAGTGGGAAGAAACCTAGCAGATGAGAGCATGGATGCAAATACAGCCCTGGCCAATTAGAAGGGGATGTGGCCCATGGAATGCTGGGTGTCTGTATTTAAGTCCAAGGAACACATGGGCTTGGGGTTCCAGTCCAGCCCACCTCTGAGGAGAAACGTTCAGGTGGGGAGGAGGTGGCTGCCTCTCCCCACCGTGGAAGGACATGCGGCCTCAGATGCCAGATCTGAGGGCCTGAAGCCTACAAGCTACAACCCAGGGTTCCTGTGCAAGCTGACTGAGGGAGAAAGTCTATGGATCTGGTCATGTGTCACTAATATAGAGTGTCGCTTGGAAGTTGGAAGGAGGCTACCAGCTGTCCCTGGACATTTTGTGAGTACAGACCCTGAAGGGATCCTTAAGACTGTATGTGTTGCTGAAATCTCCCTCTGGTCCTAGAAGTCAACATACTGGGTGTGTGAGCTAAAGGAGACATTGGGTAGTGTTTTGATGACTTGAGTCTAATGACAAAGTCTTTTCTGCTATAGAGAGACTTATTCTTCCATACGGCCCCTGTATGGTTCAGCAGATCCATAGTTGCCAACATTGTAAAAAAATGTATACGCACTTTTTTTTGTCTGTAGGCAAGGTCTTATTATAATTAGGGGCGGGGCATACGTTTTAAGGCAAAGTGCTCTGCGGCAAAAAATGGGAGCAGTTTTAATGGAATAGTGGGCGTGGCTTAAAGGGGTGTGGTCCGAGCCTGAGATGTACGAGGGATGGAGGTAGAAAGAAAGAAAAAGGGAGGGAAGGAGAAAGAAGGAAAGAAAGAGGGATGGAGGGACAGCAGGCACAGATCCTACACCACAATAGAAATGCGTATTCCATAAAGTTTAACAATCAGCAGATAAAGATACTCCAAACACCTGGTAGCGCTTCAATCATCCCAGCACTATGGTTGTTATGGTGTCTGGATGATTGAAGCCCATTATTACTATTATTACATTGTAATATAAAATGGAATAGTTCAACTCACCATAATGCAGAATCAGTGGTAACCCTGAGTGTGTGTCCCCTGCCACGTTGCCTGCCACCAGATGCCATCAGACATCCCCAACAGAGTCCCTCCTTGCATCAGGTGTCCCCAGCAGAGTCCCTCCATGCATAAGGCGTCCCCAGCGGAGTCTGCCTCTCACAGATCGGCGTTCTGTCAAAAGCCCCAAACTGTCAAAAACTCCAACCACGGCAGCAGACCATGGGACGGAGGGTTGGCGGCAGCTCCATGTCTTTGTTTCATTCCCCTGTGTTCAGTGGAGAGGGTCCGATCCATGCAGCTAAACCCAGCTTTAGTGTGCAAGAGAATTGTGAAGAGAGAAGCTAATTCATTGGCTGCACGGATTGGAGGCCCCTCCCCTCTTCACTAAACACAAGGGGAAAGAACCCGCTAGCCCGGAAAGAGATGTCGCGGCGGCGCCGGCGGCCTTTTTTTGGAGCCAGAAGCAGCTGCGGTGCCAAAAACTTTCCCGGAACAAAAGCAAAATCCCGGGATTTTAATCTAGATGGCCTCCGATCGGGACGAAGGCCCCAAAATCTGGACTGTTTCTTGGAAAATCTGGACTTTTGGCAAGTATGCAGATTATCTGCTTCCACAGTTATACAGAGAGAGTTGTCCTCACCTGTGCATAGTTCATTTGGAGTATCCTACTATTTCCCTTCTCCTTTCCAAGTTCTCCAAATAAAACATAAAAACAAATCCCCTAGACTGTTCATTGGAGACAATGAGCGAAAGAGTGTGTGCACCTGGCTGTGTGAAATACTGTGTAACTGGCTGCAGGATAATTAGTGGAAAGCCCAGGGGACAATTATTCCAGCAGTTCCTGTGGCAGCAGTGCTATGCTGTATTTACGTGTCACATGCGATCCTTAAATTGTCAATTCACTATACTATTTTCTTAAAACTGTAAGTAAATACTGCATGGAAAAGGGGTTAAAGTCAATTCACATAAGGAAATAAATAATTAAATGCATGTGGTAATTAAGTAGTGGTCCAGGCATGCAGTATTTAAGGAATGTAAAAATATAGCCAATTTTGAGTTGTCTCTGCCTTTTTTGGATCAGTTCTCTCAACAGTAATGCATAGAAACTTAAATATGGAAATCATTGGGGTTGATTTATCGAAAGTATAACTAAAGGAAAACCTTTTTTTAGTTTTGGATAGAGTGGAGGTGGATTAGAACTCTCACGTTTTTATTGCTGTCTGTGCCATTAGGGAGATTTACCCTCTCTATTTGTCCTGTTTACCATTATCAATGAAAGCCAAAGAAAATCCCAAATTTTGGATTATCACCAGAAAAGTAATAGAAAATAAATCTTACAATGACACAGATGGCAAAGAAAAACTGACAGGGTCTATAACCCTCCCTTACTCTATCCAAAATGCAAAACAAAAGTTGTGCCTATAGGCAGATAGACTGTGCAATTTGCAAGTTGCTCCAGAGCCTAGTAAATGAGGTAAAACTTCACTTTAAAAAGAATACCCAATCACATGCAAGGAAAATGTTAAAATATTTTTTTCTTGCACATGATTGGATGGTGAAAGTCAGCAGAGCTCCCCCTCATTTACTCAGCTTTGGAGCAACTGCTCTTGCAAGGTCCTCAGTCTATGTGCCTTTGGTAAATCCACCCCATTACATGTAGTGAAAAAAATCTATTTCTCTGGTTATTTCGCAAGATTTTTGGTGACTTTTTTTCTTTGTGTATATACAAGCATATCCATCATTTGTTGCATAAAAACCTCCAATCACTCTAAACATAATACAATGTACATGCATATCACAATGGTCTAATCTCTTGTTAGAACATACTGTATGTCATATGTAGTGGGAATACTTTACTTATTCACAATTATTTTTAGCAATATCTTTGGCTCAAATATTCGCAAGACAGAATGGGATTATGAATAGAGAAGTATTGTCACAAAGGTGTGGAACTTGAGCTGTTAGGAGAGGGGTGTCATCAATTTGAAGGTTTGACAGATGGATATCAGAGTGACACTTTCAAGAACATCAGAGAATGACAATGGCTATTCTCTAATATTAATATGAAAACAGACTTTACCAAATATCACAGCAAAAATGACTTTAAAGCAGGGTTTCTCAACAAGGGCTCCTCCAGAGGACTTTGTATTTTTTATTGGTGGAAGAAGGATATTTATATATGTGTAATTTTTTATACTACAGTAGTACCTTGGCTTTCGAGCATAATTCATTTCAGAAGCATGCTTGTAATCCAAAGCACTCGTATATCAAAGTGAGTGTCACTGCTAGTGTATGCAGTACCGCATGTGGCCAGAGGTGGGGGGGCAGCGGAGACACTCAGACGCTCAGGAACCGAGTGGTCTCTGAGTGGTCTCCGAGTGTCTCTGAGCATCTCCGAGTGGTCTCCGAGTGTTTCCGGGGCCCCCCACTTCTGGCCAAATGCGGTACTGCACACCCCAGAGGCTTGAATCCTGCTTGTCTTGCGAGACAAGGCTCGCAAATCGAGTCAGCTTTTAAAAAAAAAAAACAGCTCATATTGCAAAACGCTTGTAAACCGTGTTACTCGCAATCCAAGGTTTTACTGTATTTTCATTCAATATTTGAAATTTTTAAAGCTATTTTGTATTTACTTAATTGAATTTAGTTGTTTTTGGTACACTACGTGTGCTGTGAAAGCAGCTTCCCTTTGACTGGTATTCTAGTCACTTTTTTTTTCTTTTTTATTAATACATATACTGCAGGGATCGCACTGACATAATGAGTTGGCATATTTCTATGCTTTAAACCATTTTACCTCTTTATTAGCATTAAAAACTGTCAGGGGTTCCAATACTTCTCCACTGTATGCATCCCACTAGATATTGCATGAGATAAAATACTGCATGGTTTTGTGAGATAAATACTGCATATTTCGGTGAAATACTGCATGCAATATTTTAGTAGCGTTTTTTTTGTGACTTGCAAAACATTTTTGAAAAATTCTATGAGCTATTTTACTGCAAATTCTAAAGAGGAGAATACCGCTTCATGAAGGAAGCACAATATTGACGCTGCCACAAAAAAACGCAATCTGTTTACATGATAAATACTACCTTTTTAAAAATATATATTTTTATTAAATTTTTTTAATTAATCTTTCTTGCTGTGTAAATGGAGCCATAAAGGATATTCTAGAGGCATTTTGTACAGGAGAAAAAACAAAACCACATGAACACTTAACAAGTGCAGCAGTTTGACCTGTTCCTGGGAGCAAAGTGTAAACTGTGCCTCATTGATAACATTGATATGATTACATTTAGTGATTCATTAGGTAAAGTGTTGAGAATTAGAGTAAACAATATCAGAGTTTTAAAACAGCTCAACAAGCAAATGTTATAGGGCTAATGTTTGGTCATCTTGATCTTGGTGTTTCAAATAAGGCGGTCTGCCTTGTCTCCCGTTCCAGCTCTGGTGACGAATGTTCCACTCACCTCCTCACCAAACAGTGAGATCACACGGGCACCTGTACCTCAGTGGCGTCGCTAGGCAGGGGGTGCAGTACGCACCGGGTGCCACCCGCTGCAGTGTTGATACCATCCTCAGGGTGATGAAAGCCTGCTCCCTTTTGGCAGTTTTTTTTTCTTCGGCCGGGACACACCTCCAGTGCCGCAGCTGTGCCTGCCATGTGTTCTCCTCCTCCGCTCTCACTCCTGCTCAAGCCTGTCTAGATCTGCTCTCCACACGGGCGGCGCAGCTGCACACTGTCCTCTCCTCTCCAGCTGCGTACCTGAGCCACCCAAGCTGGTGAGGTAATGGGCGGGGGGATGTCGGCTTGAGATTGGGGGGATGTCCTCCGCCACCCGAGGTGAGGTGTTGTGAGGGGGGGTGCTTACTGATAAGGTTGGTTTATGCTGCTGGGCACAGCTATATCATATAGAGGGGGGGTGGTTTGTTCTGGGGGGGGGCTGTAGTAATGGAGGGGGGTGGTTTGTTCTGGGGGGGGAGTCTGTACTAATGGAGGGGGGAGGATATGGCAGAAATATCCCAGGATTATTAACAAATAGAAGGTATATCGGTGACATTTTTCTTATCTGGGAGTGCAATGAGAATACTTTAAAAAAATGATTACAACACATTAATAAATACAATATTTCCTTCACAGCAAGTTACAGTATAGAGAAGGTTAATTATTTGGATTTAGAAATATTCAAACAAGGCAATAGCATATATACCCGCACATTCTTTAAAAATACAGATAGGAACAGCTACATTCCCACCTGTAGCGGCCATCATCCAAAATGGATTTCAGGTAAACCTTAAGGCCAGTTCATGAGGGTAAAACGCAGGGCCGATCCCAGACGGGGTGCACGGGGTGCAGTGCACCCCAGCGCCAGAGAGGTGGGGGCGCTGAAGCGCCAGAGTGCTCCCTTCCCTCCATCTCCTCCTCTTGTTTGTGTCCTGCTGCGGTGCCTCTCCGCTGGTGTTCTCAGAAGAAAGCGCCGCTGTATTCACTGCTCAAGCCCCTCCCTCCTTCAGCCAGCCGAAGATGAGAAGGGAGGAAGAGCGGTTGGTCTCTGTGTGGAGAGAGACCAGCCGTGCAGTGAGTGATGTCGCACGGGGGGGGGAGCGGAGCGGTCCGTGCTGTGCTGACACATTCTCCTCCTCTCTGTGTCTCTCACTCCTGCTGCCTGCTGTGTACTCTTCTGTTCTCCACCCGGGCGGCGTGGCTGCACACTGTCCTCTCCTCTCCAGCTGCCGCCCGGGTGTTTTTTGTACTGTACCCTAATAGAGGGGGGGGGGTCTGTACTAATGGAGGAGGGGGGCTCTGTCCTGGGGGGTCTGTACTAATAGAGGGGGGCTCTGTCCTGGGGGGTCTGTACTAATAGAGGGGGGCTCTGTCCTGGGGGTTCTGTAGTAATGGAGGGGGGGCTCCGTCCTGGGGGGGTCTGTACCATTGGAGGGGGGTCTGTAGTAATGGAGGGGGGCTCTGTAGTAATGGAGGGGGGGGGGCTCTGTCCTGGGGGGGTCTGTACTAATGGAGGGGGGTCTGTACTAATGAAGGGGGGGTCTTGCCCTGGGGGGTCTGTACTATTGGAGAGGGGTCTGTCCTGAGGGGTCTGTAGTAATGGAGGGGTGGTCTGTCCTGGGGGGTCTGTACTAATGGAGAGGTCTCTGTCCTGGGGGGTCTGTAGTAATGGAGGGGGGGCTCTGTCCTGGGGGGTCTGTACTATTGGTGGGGGGTCTGTAGTAAGGGAGGGGGGCTCTGTCCTGGGGGGTCTGTATTAATGGAGGGGGGGGCTCTGTCCTGGGGGGGTCTGTACTAATGGAGGGGGGTCTGTCCTGGGGAGTCTGTACTAATGGAGCGGTCTCTGTCCTTGGGGTCTGTAGTAATGGAGGGGGGGGGGCTCTGTCCTGGGGGGGTCTGTACTATTGGAGGGGGGTCTGTCCTGGGGGGTCTGTAGTAATGGAGGGGGGCTCTGTCCTGGGGGGTCTGTACTAATGGAGGGGGGCTCTGTCCTGGCAGGTCTGTACTAATGGAGGGGGGTCTGTCCTGGGGGGGTCTATACTAATGGAGGGGAGTCCTGTCCTGGGGGGTCTGTACTAATTGAGGGGGTCTGTCCTGGGGGTCTGTACTAACAGAGGGGGGGTCTTTCCTGGGGGGATCTGTACTAATGAAGGAGGGGTCTGTCCTGGGGGGTCTGTACTAATGAAGGAGGGGTCTGTCCTGGGGGTCTATACTAATGGAGGGGGGGTCCTGTCCTGGGGGGTCTGTACTAATTGAGGGGGTCTGTCCTGGGGGTCTGTACTAACAGAGGGGGGTCTTTCCTGGGGGGTCCTGTACTAATGAAGGAGGGGTCTGTCCTGGGGGGTCTGTACTAATGGAGGGGGGGGTCTGTCCTGGGGGGGTCTGTACTAACAGAGGGGGGTTTTCCTGGCGGGGGGTCTGTACTGAGTAAGGTCTGTACTGAGGGAGGGGTTTATACTTAGTGCGGTTTCTGCACTGATGGAGGGGGGTCTATACTTAGTGGAGGGGGTTCTGTACTGAGGGGCGACTATAGTTGGTGGAAGGGGGGGTGACCCCAATGCAGCTGCAGGCTCTTCTTTCCCCCCTCCCTCTCCCCCCTCCCTCTCCCTCTTGCGCACGCTGCTGTACTAGTGAGCAGCGCTTGCCAGCACAGCTGCCCACTATGTATCTTCCCCCGCCTTCATATACCCAGGGAAGAAACAGAATAGAAAAAGGAGCAGAGAAGAGGATTGTGGGACATGTAGTCCCGAGGACTGGCAGCCCCACTGTAACACGGAAACTGCAACCCACACAGCATGCTCAGCTAAATGGGAGAGAGAGAGAGAGAGACAGGAGCCTGGGAAAGCTTTCAGGGAAGTACACCCAGGACTCCAGAGGGAGAGGACAGTGCTGAGAGAACACCATCAGAGAGAGAACCCCGCTGACCTGCGCCACCAGAGGGAAAGCCACACAGCCTAGCGCCATCCCTGGCAGAGAAAGGAATGGAGTCATTGCCGGAATATAGATCTGGGCTCTACCCAGCGGAGTCGCCATGGGCAATTCAGAGTGAGCAGACTCTTGATCAAAGGAACCGTTGCTGTATCGCTGGGTCAGGTGAGAGGGCCGATCGGCCATTATCTACTAACGTTCATAGGAAATGCAGTCTCTGATCATCTCCTGTATTATGTCTGCAGTCTCTGATCATCTCTTGTACTATGTCTGCAGTCTCTGATCATCTCCTGCAGTATGTTTGCAGTCTCTGATCATCTCCTGTATTGTGTCTGTAGTCTCTGATCATCTCCTGTACTATGTTTGCAGTCTCTGACCGTATCCTGTATTATGTCTGCAGTCTCTGATCATCTCCTGTACTATGTCTGCAGTCTCTGATCATCTCCTGTACTATGTCTGCAGTCTCTGATCATCTCCTGTACTATGTCTGCAGCCTCTGATCATCTCCTGTACTATGTCTGCAGTCTCTGATCATCTCCTGTAGTATGTCTGCAGTCTATGACCATCTCCTGTAGTATGTCTGCAGTCTCTGACCATCTCCTGTACTATGTCTGCAGTCTCTGACCATCTCCTGTACTATGTCTGCAGTCTCTGACCATCTCCTGTACTATGTCTGCAGTCTCTGATCATCTCTTATATCCTGTCTGCAGTCTCTGACCATCTCTTGTAGTATGTCTGCAGTCTCTGACCATCTTCTGTAGTATGTCTGCAGTCTCTGATCATCTCCTGTAGTATGTCTGCAGTCTCTGATCATCTCCTGTATTATGTCTGCAGTCTCTGATCATCTCCTGTACTATGTCTGCAGTCTCTGATCATCTCCTGTACTATGTCTGCAGTCTCTGATCATCTCCTGTACTATGTCTGCAGTCTCTGATCATCTCTTATATTCTGTCTGCAGTCTCTGACCATCTCCTGTAGCATGTCTGCAGTCTCTGATCATCTCCTGTACTATGTCTGCAGTCTCTGATCATCTCCTGTACTATGTCTGCAGTCTCTGACCATCTCCTGTACTATGTCTGCAGTCTCTGACCATCTCCTGTACTATGTCTGCAGTCTCTGATCATCTCTTATATCCTGTCTGCAGTCTCTGACCATCTCCTGTAGTATGTCTGCAGTCTCTGACCATCTTCTGTAGTATGTCTGCAGTCTCTGATCATCTCCTGTAGTATGTCTGCAGTCTCTGATCATCTCCTGTATTATGTCTGCAGTCTCTGATCATCTCCTGTACTATGTCTGCAGTCTCTGATCATCTCCTGTACTATGTCTGCAGTCTCTGATCATCTCCTGTACTATGTCTGCAGTCTCTGATCATCTCTTGTACTATGTCTGCAGTCTCTGATCATCTCTTATATTCTGTCTGCAGTCTCTGACCATCTCCTGTAGCATGTCTGCAGTCTCTGATCATCTCCTGTAGCATGTCTGCAGTCTCTGATCATCTCCTGTACTATGTCTGCAGTCTCTGATCATCTCCTGTACTATGTCTGCAGTCTCTGATCATCTCCTGTACTATGTCTGCAGTCTCTGATCATCTCCTGTACTATGTCTGCAGTCTCTGATCATCTCCTGTACTATGTCCGCAGTCTCTGATCATCTCCTGTACTATGTCTGGGGGCTCTTTCTAACAGACTCTCTAACAGAAGCCCTCTCTGTGTGCATCAGAGAGACTCCCCTCCAGGTCTCATTAGTGTACCCTCTTCCTGTATTTTCTTTATTAAAAGATCACAGGAGGATCCCAGGGTAACAAACACTTCTTAGGGGAGCATCTCTGTGTTTGAGTCGTTGCCATAGAAACATTTGTAAAGGGGAGGAGTTGGTAGGATGAACACGCCCATGTGGGGGCGCCAGAAATATTTCTGCACCCAGGTGCCGGTGACCCTAGGATCGCCCCTGGTAAAACGAAATTGTGATCTTCCAGAGGACTATAAAATACAATCCAATATGTTGCTGGACAGGTTTGAACAAAAGGGATTTAAACGCCCACAGCTTATTAGTACACAAAGAGAAGTAGGATTGATGGATAGGAAACTATTACTCACCCCAAAACCAAAAAAAGATGAAAAGTATGATCTTACCTTCTGTACTGAATTCAATAGGCAACATAAACAAATAGAAAAAAATTATAAAAACTCATTGGCCCATTTTGCTCAGAGATCCGACATTGGCTAAAACAATACCAACACGCCCCAAGTTTATTTACAGACACCCACCAATATTGAGGGATAGACTTTTTAAAAGTATTCTGGACCCTCCTAAAAAGATGGTGACTTTCCCTGATCAAATAGTTTTTTTCAAGTGTGGCAAACGTTTAACATGCAGAACATGCAAAGGAGGTAAAAGAACAATAACACACTTTAAATCAAAAACTACAGGACAAATACTTGAAATATCCAAATCTATCACTTGTGGCACCACACATGTCACATACCTATTAGAATGTGGTCTCCAATACGTGGGTCGGACCATGAGAGAACTTAAAGTGAGACTACGAGAACACATTAATAATATCAAAAAGGGCTTCCGAAAACACAGCTTATAATACCACTTCAGAAGATTTCATAATAGGGATTCATCCAACTTAATTTTTTGTGGTATTGATAGAGTGGAGAGACATTGGAGGGGTACTAATTTAAAACAGGCCATTTCTCAAAATGAAACCCAATGGATATATCAATTACAGTCTTTGGTGCCTAAAAGGTTAACCACTTGCCGACCAGCTGCCTCAGTTTTACTGCGGCAGAATGGCACGGCTGGGAGAAACGACGTTATGTAACGTCGCTTTGCCCTGTGCCCACTAGGGGCACGCGCTGCTCTCCCTGATGCGAGTGCCCGGCAGTCGCGATCACCGCCGGGTTCCCGCGATCGCTGCGGAGACACCGAGAACCGGGATCTGTGTGTGTAAACACACAGTTTCTGGTTCTCTAAGGGGAGAAATGACTGATCGTCTATTCATACAAAGTATGAACAGCAATCTGTCATCTCCCCTAGACAGTCCCCTCCCAGCTTCAGTTAGAGCACAGAGTAGGAACACAATTAACCCCTTGATCGCCCCCTAGTGGTTAACCCCTTCCCTGCCAGTGACATTTTTACAGTAATCAGTGCATTTTTATAGCACTGATCGCTGTATAAATGCCAATGGTCCCAAAAATGTGTCAAAAGTGTCCGATGTGTCTGCCATAATGTCGCAGTCCCAATAAAAATCGCAGATTGCCGCCTTTACTAGTAAAATAAAAAATTATAATAAAATGCCATAAAAACTATCCCCTATTTTGTAGACTCTATAAGTTTTGCGCAAACCAATCAATATATGCTTATTGCGATTTATTTATTTATTTTTTTATTTTTTTATTTTTTAACATAAATATGTAGAAGAATACATATCGTCCTAAACTGAGGAAAAAAAATTTTTTAAATATATTTTGGGGGATATTTATTATAGCAAAAAGTAAAAAATGTTGCGTTTTGTTTCAAAATTGTCGCTCTTTTTTTGTTTATAGTGCAAAAAATAAAAACCGCAGAGGTGATCAAATACCACCAAAAGAAGGCTCTATTTGGGGGAAACAAAAGGACGTCAATTTCATTTTGGTGCAAAGTCGCACGACCGCGCAATTGTCAGTTAAATCGACACAGTGCCAAATCGCAAAAAGTGCTCTGGTCAGGAAGGGGGTAAAGTCTTCCAGGGCTGAAGCGGTTAAACATGGACTTAGACATTAATAATTTTATTAATAATTTTTAAATTGATTTTGCTTTTAATAATAGTTTTTTCATTTATGTATTTTAATTTTTTTTTAATTTATGTTGTACAATTTGATTTGGATTGGCTATTGGCTGCCATTAGAAATATTTATAATTATTTGATAATAAGACACTATTATGTTGAGTGGACTAGACCATCCAGTTATCACATAATTTTCAATATTAGAAAACAATGTAGTAGTATGTTGAGTCTAACTCCACATTGGGGAGGATTTAGCTTCCTATGTATAATATCCCATTTTAGGTACTAACAGGGTGTTTTGAATGCTTCCTGTGTACACAGGAAGTGATTCTATACTGATCTTACATGTGGGAAGATGGTGATTGTGTTACTTCCGGCTTTGGCAGAAACGTCATGTCTTGTTCCAGTAAAAACGTTACTCCCAGTTCCGGCAAAAACTGGAAGGGGTTATAATTATTACTGCGCCATCAATGGGGGTAGTGGGTGTAGTGGGCGAGACTTAATATATATGACAGCCAGTCACGGGCCCCAGAAGCTTCTGATGACGCCCAGTGCGAGGGGCGAAACGCGTCAAGCTGAGGAGACCTAGTGACCATTGTTTGTATGCCAAGGCGGCGTTTCTCTGCACGTTTTAAATTTTTTTTGATGTAAGTGTAATTTTTTTTATTTTACGAATGACCCTCGCAGTATTACACTATATATCCTCTTTTTCCTTCATTGCCATATATCCTTATGGGTGCCTGATTACTGAGTAAGATGGGAAGGATCCAGGATGTCCATATATTTTCATCATACCGGTGAAAGATAGGAGTTATCCCTATGTATATGTGTATATATATATATATATATATATATATATATATATATATATATATATATATATATATATTGCACATTGCACTTTATATCATGTTGTTAAGCCATATCATGATATTGCATATATGGATATAGATTTGCCTGATACTATACTGGTTGGAGCTATAGGAGCAGCGCTGAGTTTAATTTTTAATCTTTTCAATTCATTGGGGTCTTTCACCTTTCAATTTAGCAGCAGCCCTATTATATTATTACATATTCCTTATTTCCATAGCGCGTGTTCTTTCTTTCTTTTGCAGACAGCAATGGTGCGATCTGCTGCACACGTGTCGAAAAAGGTCCACACCAAGGAACTTTTCAAAGTCAGCGGGGAGTCAGCAGCGCCCTGCACCTGCGGAGCTTTGCGGTGTGATGCAATAGGGTGGCTGCCCTTAAACTGCCCCCTAGAGGACATCCTGCCTCATTGGAGTTGTGCCTCATCCTCCTCTCTTCTATCAGGCACCTTAGTAGAGTCAGTGACCTCATCATCCCCTCCCTCCTTGTCACTGGAGCAAACTTGGCAGTATGCTGCAGCTAGGGGAACATGACTGCCAGTTTCTTGTCCTTCTTGGTCACCCCCTCTCTTTAGGCTCACGTTACTCCCTTTCTCAACCTGGGAACCAACATTGAAGCCTTCAAATGGCTGCGCATTCTCCAGCAGCATGTACCCGACATTGTGGTCGAATAGTTCTGGGGACTCTTCCGCGCATGATGGTGGGGCTATGGAAGGAGTGACTGTGAACAAGGAGCCGGTGGAATAGGCCACTTTGGCAGCTGCATTGGAGGGCAAACTACTCTGAGCCTGGGTGATAGAGGATGAGGACGGCTTTGTTATCCACTCTACCAACTCTTCTGCATGTTCTGGCTCAATAACACGGCCAGCAGAAGAAAAAAAGGACAAGCATGCCCCACGGCCACCTGCAGAGGATGCACCATGTCCACGACCAGCACTGTAAGACTGTAGACGCCTGTGAGCATCTGCCTCTGCTTGGTGGCCTTCTGGACATGATGTAGATTTTGTTTTGCAACACCCCACTACACTGTATTAGACACTGAGTACACCACCAGAAGTGTAGTAGCAACTGTACTATGGCTGCACTGTATTGTGTACTAGGGATGAGCCGAACACCCACCGGTTTGGTTCGCATCCAGATGCAAAAAGACGGAAAGTTTGCGCAAACTTTCGAACACTGTTAAAGTCTATGGGACTCGAATGTGAGAAATCAAAAGTGCGAATTTTCAAGGGGAACCCCACACCCAAATTAAAAAAAGAAAAGGCGTGGGGCCCCCAGGTCCTATATACTCAGAACAGCGGTATACAGGTGGTCCCAAGAGAGACAGGGACTGTAGGTTTGTTCCTAAGTTGAATCTCTTTGTAATTTGGAACAGGTACATTTTGTAAGTGTAGCTCCAGCCAAAAAATCTATTTTTAAGCTTTTTGGAAAACATAGGGAAGGGTTATTGTCACGGAACGTCCCTCACTTCGCTTGAGTGCTTCCGTCAGTATACCGCTTCCTAAGTTCTGGAAAACGAGTCCAAGGGATCTGGCTATAGGAACCCCCAAGAACTAGACAACACCAGTCTTGGAGTACATCAGAACTAACTCTTTATTTGAGATCTCACACACATTTATACAGCAGGCTGACTCAAAGCTAACCTAATTAAAGCTGGCCATACACCTATAGATTATCTGCAGATTTTCTATGGTTAGATGGAAAAAGTGCAACAGATTTCTCCATGTTCGCTAAACTGTGTGGATGGAGGAATCTCCCACTTTTTCCATCTAACCATAGAAAATCTGCAGATAATCTATAGGTGTATGGCCAGCTTTACATGAGCTAATTTACTAAAAAATTTACCCAGACCAGATGACAGACTTGTGGGCACCGAGCTTCACACAGTAGTATAAACACAATAGCTGGAGCTAATTACAGTTAACAATACAAACAACAATCTCCCCCCTCCTCAGCCTAGACCATTCGTCTCCTAGCCAGTGCTGGTGGCTAATGTGATCAGCTCATTCAATTAACATAAACACAGGTAGTTGGAGTTGATGACACCAGCATCTCCTCACAGGATGTGTCCCAACAGTATAATTCAGTCTTATCATTCTAATATGGCATATAAAGGGTTCCCAGAGTCTGTGTGTTTTGGGGGGACATGGAGCTGAATCCAAAGTAACACCAACCCCAGGGTCCCCAGGCATACAGCTCACAGAGAGCACCATTCCCCCAAATGCTAGGGCCCATAATCGGTGGGCAAGAGGCTTGCGTTCAGTCCCCTCCAATAGCCTCTGTTCCGGGTGAGTCTGTCACATCTCTCCCCCATCAAAGGTTGACTAACAAGGTCCCAGACCTCCACCTGGTCTGGACATGCATTAGTCAGGCAGAGTGAACTCACATAGTCTTCCCGCATGATCTCCTTTCTTGGCTGCAAGGAATAGTTGACCTCAGTAGGTGTGGGGCAGAGGTCATTTACTCTCTGTATGGCTGCCAGGGCTTCAGCTGGATTGTTTTTAACATTCCTGGGCTCGGTCTGCTGCTGGGCAGAGGGGCCGATCACCCCAGCTTCCTGAAGCTGTAGAGAGACACTCGGTGCTAGGCAGAGGCCAGCGGCGCTCTGCCCTGTTGCCAGCGATTCAGCTGAGAGTAGCAGCTCCACTACATCAGCTTGTCGTCGGAGAGAGGGGCCAACTGCCCCGGCTCCCTGGAACTCCACAGTTGTTGCCGGTGCTGGGAAGAGGTTGGTAGCACCCTGCTCTGTTGCCAGCACTTCTGCTGGGGACTCCGCATCCTCCGCTCCAGCTAACCGTTGGGGCAGGAGGCTGGCTTCCTCCACTCCCAAACTGTGTAGTTGCCATTGGAAAAGGGAGCCGGCTGCTTCCTTTTCTATTCCCTCATCTGGCTGCTGGGACGACATGTCTGTGGTACTGTCTCCCAGGTGCACGGATCTTTGTTGGGGAGGAAAGTCCGCTTCCTCCACCCTGGCCAACTGTTGGGGAGGGACAACGCACACCTCCTCTCCCTTCCCCCCTGTATCTGCTGCTGGGAAGTGATTGCCACCTTCTCACCCTGAGCCTCCGAAACTGCCACAGGTGTGGGGCAGAGGTCTTGGACCCTCTGTCCGGTTGCCAGTACTTCTGCTGGGTGTTTGCTAGGTGGTTCCTCCTCTACAGAAATCCCCAGTCTCTGGAATTGGTAAAAATGTGAGACAGAGGTCTTGGACCCTCTGTTCAGTTACCAGATCTTCAGCTGGAGAAGTTTGTTTTAACTCCATAGATGCAGCTGGCAGAAAATCACATGTCCCTGTCAGTGTTGTGGGAGAAAGGCCGACTACCTCTTCTCTCAAGAAGGCCGAAGCCACTGTTGGTGCTGGGCAGAGCACAGTGAACTTTGGCCCTGATAGCAGCTCTTCTGCTGGAGGCTCATCAGGTTGTTCTTCCTCAGCAGAAAAGTCTATCAAATCCCCTGTCTCTGCAACTGATGTCTGGGGATAGAGGTTCACCATCTCCTGTCCATGGAACCCAGAAGATGTTATCTGTGCTGGACAGAGGTTAGCAGAGCTCTGCCCTGTTGTCAGCACTTCAGGTTTGGGGATGGCAATCTCCGGATTTTCCACTGCCGATTCTCTGGCATGCTGCTGAACTTGTTCTAGCAGGTTCCTGTATGCCCTTTCCAGATGCTGTTCCTTCCTTAGCAAATGGTCCAGATCAGGTTTGAGCTCTGAGACCCCTGCAAGACCGAGCATAGCCTCTCTATATTCTCTCAGGTCCTCAAGGTCAGGTTTCCCTTCATCGCCAAACATAAAATGATCTGTAAGGCTCTCCCACAGCAATCCAGGGCCTCCAAAGTCATATCCCTCCGGAGAGCATTCTGTTGTCTCCCCTAAATATCCCTGCTCTGCGTGCCATTGCAGAGCCCGATAATGATTGTCCAGCTCTATCTCCTGCTGGACCAGCCTGTCCAACTCAGTCACCCATTGCTCCTGGGGCCGCTCTCCCAGGAATGTCATCCGCAATGCCCGTTGGTCACTGGCCCGTTGCTCTTGGGTTGGAAAGCACTTGTCCTGTTTTATACCAGCGAGCTGGAGGGCTCCAATCCAGAGCTCCACCCGAATTTGCTGCCTAAGCTCCAGGTATTCATCCTCAGACACAGTCCTGGTGTATGTTGAAAGGATGATCCGCAGCAGCCCCGGGAACTCTGATGCCAGATCCATATCTCTGCTGGGGTGACTGAAGTCTGCTATCCTGATCTTGGATCCAGGTGGAGGTTTCGATTTCCCAGACTGCAGGAAGCTTCCCCGCTGCTTGCGACCAATGTCACGGAACGTCCCTCACTTCGCTTAAATGCTTCCGTTAGTATACCGCTTCCTAAGTTCTGGAACACGAGTCCAATGGATCTGGCTATAGGAACCCCCAAGAACTAGACAACACCAGTCTTGGAGTACATCAGAACTAACTCTTTATTTGAGATCTCACACACATTTATACAGCAGGCTGACTCAAAGCTAACCTAATTAACATGAGCTAATTTACTAAAAAATTTACCCAGACCAGATGACAGACTTGTGGGCACCGAGCTTCACACAGTAGTATAAACACAATAGCTGGAGCTAATTACAATTAACAATACAAACAACAATCTCCCCCCTCCTCAGCCTAGACCATTCGTCTCCTAGCCAGTGCTGGTGGCTAATGTGATCAGCTCATTCAATTAACATAAACACAGGTAGTTGGAGTTGATGACACCAGCATCTCCTCACAGGATGTGTCCCAACAGTATAATTCAGTCTTATCATTCTAATATGGCATATAAAGGGTTCCCAGAGACTGTGTGTTTTGGTGGGGCATGGAGCTGAATCCAAAGTAACACTAACCCCAGGGTCCCCAGGCATACAGCTCACAGAGAGCACCATTCCCCCAAATGCTAGGGTCCATAATCGGTGGGCAAGAGGCTTGCGTTCAGTCCCCTCCAATAGCCTCTGTCCCGGGTGAGTCTGTCACAGTTATCATCACCCCTGTAACATTTGTTTTGCTGTCTGTGCCCCTATTCAGAAGATTTCACCTCAATTTCTGTCCCAATGACAATTGGATTTTGAAAATTTGGGGTTTTTAGGGAAACAATGATTGGCGATAAAGCATCAATGGAGGAGACACCTTTTTCCCATATTAACTGTTACAGGAGACAATTTCCTTTCCTAGGGGTAGATTTCCTCTCACTTCCTGTTGTCTCCCTCCGTTTGTAAGTAGGAGTCATTTGTAAGTCGGATGTTTTAAAGTAGGGGCCTGCCCTATATACTCTGCAGAAATTTGGGCCTTAGGTGTTGGTGGTACCAGAACACTGTAAGCCCTCACAGTTACTCTTGGTGGGCTCTGGAATGGGCCTTGCTGTGAAATATTATATCAAGAATTGTAATTACATGCCCCTGTTGAACAGGGTCAGAAAAATTGGGCCTTTGGTGGTGGTGTGGTGGTGTTGCCACAACAGTAGATAAAACGTATGTCAAGGGCGCTCAGAATGTCAGGACCAGGCAGTTAGTGTCTTTGTTGGATGAAGTGGTCTTCAAACACTTAGGGCTGCACTCAAAGAGGGAAGCAATCTCTAATAGAAAACAAATAAAAAAAAAAGGCGCCTCTAAGTGCAGAATTAAACTTTTAATATCCCAAAATAAGATTAAAAACACAGAATCAAGGATAAGAAGAGGCATAACATGGATGTATGAAGCAGGTGATCCAGCATCAGGAGGTCCCAGTGTATCACAGCTTTCCAGGGATAACGATATGCAGCAGCCTGAGCCTGGGGTGTTCACCTGCTGGTTATACTGGGACCTTCTGCTGCTGCATATCGTTATCCCTGGAAAGCTGTGATACACTGGGACCTCCTGATGCCGGATCACCTGCTTCATACATCCATGTTATGCCTCTCCTTATCCTTGATTCTGTAAGTGTTTTTAATCTTGTTTGGGGATATTAAAAGTTTTAATTCTGCACTTAGAAGGCACCTTTTTTTCTTTTATTTGCCACAACACTGTAAGCCCTCACAGTTACTCTTGGTGGGCGCAGGGACGGGCCCTTCTGTGAAATATTACATCAAAAATTGCAATTATACGCCCCTGTTGAACAGGGGCATAAAAATTGGGCTTTAGGCACTGGTGCTGGTGCCACAGCACTGCAACCCCTCACAGATACTCTAGTTGAGCGCAGGAACAAGCCCTGCTGCAAAATATTACAGCAAAAATTGTAATTACATGCCCCTGTTGAACAGGGGCAGAAAAATTGGGCTTTAGGCACTGGTGCTGGTGCCACAACACTGCAACCCCTCACAGATACTCTAGTTGAGCGCAGGAACAAGCCCTGCTGCAAAATATTACAGAAAAAATTGTAATTACACGCCCCTGTTGAACAGGGGCAGAAAAATTGGGACTTAGCCACTGTCGGTGGTGCCCAGAACCAAAAATGTTCTTACAAGCTATCAACATAAACTTTGAGGAAGAATAGGATAGTCACTCAACATAACAGGATAGTCACTCAGCATCAGCATAGGCAGTCTTGAAGGGATCCCACATTCATAAAAAAAATATTCGGTTACATTAGCATCAGGTGCTTGGTAGCTGGTCATCCAAGACTGATTAATTTTATGAAGGTGAGCCGATCAACCGAGTCAGTGGACAAGCACATTCTGTGATCGGTTACAAAGCCTCCAGCAGCACTGAATGTGCGTTCCGAAAGAACGCTGGATGCAGGACAAGCCAGTAGCTCAATTGCATACTTTGCAAGCTCTGGCCAGTGATCCATTCTCAAGACCCAGTAAACCAGAGGATTTTCGGAAAGGTCTCCAAGTCTGATCTTGCCCCTAGGTATTCCTGCACCATGCAAATCAGACGCTGGCGATGGTTGCTGGAACCAATCAGACCTTGGGGCTGCGGACTAAAAAATTGTCTGAACGCATCTGTCAGACGGCCACCTTCTCCACCGCTCCTTTTGTGACTGACCGAAGCCTCAGCAACACGTTGTCCAGGACCAGGAATTTGTAACCTCCCAGGCTCTGGAAATGCGTTGCACAAACCTTTCTGCAAGGCCTTCCGAAGATGTTTTATCCTCTGCTCCCTCTGCGACAGCTGGATAAGTTTTGCATCCTTACCCTTGTAACATGGATCAAGAAGAGTTGCCAGCCAGTACTGATCCCTCTCCTTGATACCATGAATCCGAGGGTCCTTTCGCAGGCTTTGCAGGATCAGGGAGGCCATGCAGCGTAGGTTTCCTGAGGCATTTGGTCTGGAGTCCTCTCAGTCACTAAGGACCACCTGAACCGCAGCCACCTCCTCCCAGCCATGTACAAGTCCATGGGTTTCTGGGGATTGTAAACGATCCCTTGAAGACTGCTGCTGATGCTGAGTGCTAGGCTCCACCTCCATGCTGACACAAGCCTCCTCCGTTTCCTGTGTGATCGGTGGGCCGCAGGAACACTGTCTGGATAAAGGGGGCCTTGAGAGGTAAGGAAGTCCTCCTCTTCCTCCCTTTGTTCTCCCTTAAGTGCCCTGTCCATTATTCCACGCAGCGTGTGCTCCAACAGGTAGACAAGAGGGACAGTATCACTGATGCATGCACTATCACTGCTCACCATCCTTGTGGCCTCCTCAAATGGTGACAGGACAGTGCATGCATACTTGATCATGAGCCACTGGCGTGGCAAAAAAAAGCCAAGCTCCTCTCACACTGTCCTGGTGCCATAGTTGCACAGGTTCTCATTGATGACCCTCTGGTGTGTGTGCAGCCGCTGCAGCATGGCCAACGTTGAATTCCATCTGGTGAGCATGTCACAGATTAGGCGGTTCCTGGGCAAGTTGTATTCCTTTTGGAGGTCATCCAGCCGAGCACTGGCATTATATGACTGGCGGAAATGCACACAGACTTTCCGGGCCTGCCTCAGGAGATCCTGTAAGCCCGGGTACCTGCACAAGAACCGCTGCACCTTAAAATTAAGGACGTGAGCCAAACAGGGAACATGGGTGAAGTGTCCCTATTGGAGGGTGGAGAGGAGGTTGGTGCCATTGTCGCAAACCACAATTCCTGCCTGAAGCTGGCGTGGCATCAACCACCTCTGAGCCTGCCCCTCCAGAGCTGACAGAATCTCTGCCCCAGTGTGGCTCCTGTCCCCTAAGCACACCAGCTCAAGCACCGCATGGCATCTTTTTGCCTGAGTGCTTGTATAGCCCCTTGAACGCCTACGGAGCACCGCTGGTTCCGAGGACAAATCTATAGAGGAAGAGGCCATGGAGGAAGAAGAAAAGGAGTGGGTGGAGGAGAGAGGTGTGTTAGAATCATCACTAGTAGCATTTTGGAGGGGTGGTGGCGGAACAAGCTCCAACAATACTGCACCCTGTCCTGCATCCTTCCTAGCTGCCAGCAGGGTCACCCAGTGCTCCGTGAAAGATAGGTAAAGGCCCTGTCCTTGCCTACTGGACCATGAGTCAGCGGTAATATGCACCTTACTGATGACCGCCCTGTCCAGCGAGGCCAAGACATTGCCTTCCACATGCTGCTAGAGAGCCGGAATCGCCTTCCATGAAAAAAGTGGCGTTTGGGAACCTGCCACTGAGGTACCGCACATTCCACAAATTCACGAAAGGGGGCAGAGTCTACCAGCTGAAAAGGCAGCAGTTGGAGTGCTAGCAATTTAGCCAAGCTAGCATTCAGCCACTGGGCATGTGGATGGCTGGGACCGAATTTCTTTCAACGGTTTAGAAACTGGGGTAGGGAAATTTGCCTGCTACAATCGGACGTTGGTGTAGCGATAGCAGATTGCCCGGAAGTACTTGACACAACAAATTCGACATCATCATTCCTCTCAATGCAGGTTTCTGAGAGAACTGAAGGTATAGTGGGGTTGGAGATCCCCGCTGATGAGGAGCAAGGAGAGGTCCGCCTTTTTCTTTGGTGTGGGTCTTTTAAGTACGCTTGCCAACAGACTGCATGGGAGTTCGACATATGTCTGGTCAAGCATGTGATGCCCAAGCGGCTGCTGTTTTGGCCACACTTGATACGCTTCAGACATATGTTGCAAACAGCAATGGTGCGATCTGCTGCACACGTCTCAAAAAAGACCCACACCAAAGAACTTTTGGAAAAACACACGGAGTCAGCAGCGCCCTGTGCCCTGCACATGTGGAGCTCTGCGGTGTGATGCAGTCGCTTGGCTGCCCTTAATTTGGCCCCTGGAGGGCATCCTGCCTCATTGGAGATGTGCCTCCTCCTCATCCTCCTCCTCATCCTCCTCCTCCTCCTCCTCTCTCCTATCAGGTACCCACGTAGAGTCAGTGAACTCATCATCCCCTCCCTCCTCGTCACTGGAGCAAACCTGGTAGTAATATATTGCAGCTGGGGGGAACATGACTGCCAGTTTGTTGTCCTTCTTGGGCACCCCCTCTTTCTGGGCTCACGTTACTGCCTTCCTCAATCTGGGTACTATCATCGGAGCCTTCAAAACGCTGTGCATTCTCCTGCAGCATGTACCCAACCCTTTGGTCGAACAGTTCAGGGGACTCCTCAGGGCATGATGGTGGGGCTAGGGAAGGAGTGACTGATGACATTGAGCCGATGGAAGAGGCCGCTTTTGCAGCTGCATTGGCAGCCAAAGTACTCTGAGCCTGGGTGACAGAGGATGAGGACGGCTTGGTCATCCACTTTACCAACTCTTTTGCATGTTGTGGCTCAATACGGCCCGCTGCCGAAAAAAAAGACAAGCGTGACCCACGGCCACATGCTGAGGATGCACCATGTCCATGACCAGCAATGTTGGCTGCAGACACAGAGCTTGCTTGCCCTCTTTTAGTGGCCTGTGAGCGTCTGCCTCTCCTTGTTGGCCTTCCAGGCATACTGTATTTGATTTATTTGTAATGTATTGGAATAGGTACACCAGGAATGGCCTGCAGTTAGATGTAGCTGCACAAAGCTGGGATGTATATATATATATATATACTGATTCTGAAATACTGCAGCTAACTGAATCAACTGCCTGCCTGTAGTATATTAGGAAAAGAACAACAGGAACGGTCTGCAGTGAGATCTAGCTGCACAGGATACAGTACTGAATATACTGCAGTTAACTGAATGAACTGCCTGCCTGTAGTATATTAGGAACAGAACAGGAATGGTCTGCAGCGAGATCTAGCTGCACAGGATACAGTACTGAATATACTGCAGCTAACTGAATGAACTGCCTACCTGTAGTATATTAGGAACAGAACAACAGGAACGGTCTGCAGTGAGATCTAGCTGCACAGGATACAGTACTGAATATACAGCAGCTAACTGAATTAACTGCCTGCCTGTAGTATATTAAGAACAGAACTACTGTGTACACCACCAGAAAAGTAGTAGCAACTGTACTACGGCTGCATTATATTGTGGACTGTGTACACCACCAAAAAAGTAGTAGCAACTGTACTATGGCTGCACTGTATTGTGTACATCACCAGAAATGTAGTAGAAACAGTACACCAAAGAATGTACTGTAGATATAGGCTACATTGGATGCAGAGTGTGTGTGTGTGTGTGTATATATATATATATATATATATATATATATATATATATATATATATATATATATATATATATATATATATAACCTGCCTGCTTAATTTAAATCAAGCTATTTCTCTGTCCACACCAACAACACAGGGCCGCCGTGTAGGCAGCCTTATATAGTGTGGGGCGTGGACTTAGTCCCCCTGAGCCATGATTGGCCAAAGGCACCCTGCCTTTGTCCAATTATGGCTCTCTTAGCAGAGTGCACTGGGAGATCAGATCAGGTGCATGCTTTGGCCAATCATCATACAGCAATGCACTGCAATCTCGCAGTGCATTATGGGGCGTTCTGCTGCGCTCGAATTTCCCATGAATGCTCCATAATGTTTGCTGTTCTGCGAATGGGTGAACACCAGATGTACGACCTGAACATCGAGCTCATCCCTACCCTGTGGTCACACAATATCCCATTGATTGGGCATCTACTGAAATCAATCAGGATTGTTCGGCTTTTTTGACTAACCTAGGTCCAAGTTTATCTTAGTTTCTGTATCGGTTTATGAATTGAACAAGTGATATAACAAGGAATTTTTTATCAATTTTTTGTTATAATAAAATTTTATTGAATTTTATCAATTGTAATCAATCTATTTTTTTCTTTTAAGCGGTCAACGAGTTCCGCGCACCCCAACTTGCTGTTCCCCCACTGCGCTCCTGTGTATACTACAAAAAGTCCCTAAAGCTGCCAGCTTAAATGAAGTTAAAATGAAAAAAGTATTTTATCTGAAAAAATAGTGGCGCTGTGTTCACCTCAATATAGTGACATCCAATCTATTATATGAATAGTTTGCAAATACGTGTTTCCTTAATGAGTCCAAATAAATGGGCATTATAACTTAAATAGATAAAATAAAATAGTGATATGAAGAAGTAGGATAAATTTATAAACAAAATAAAAATCATAAAAGTCCATGCAAGGTGAAATATTCCACAAAGTGTTCAGTGAATAATCTTCTTATGCACTTAAAATTTCCTTCCACCACACCGATTGTGACTGTGAATCACTCCTTTGAAACCGCACTCACCACAAAGATTTGCCTTGCACTCTCATGCTCGGCATGTAAGCTGTTTTAACAACTCACCAGGGTTATTCAGGGTAAGTTAAATTCCTCGATCTCCAGCAGTGTTCAACAAAAGGATGCGTTTCCAATTTTAGACATGAAATGATAAAAGTGCCTCCAATAGCGTGATACCGTAAAATCATTAATTAAAACAAATGCACATAATCATTAACCATTGCACTCACATAAATTCCAATATAAAGAAAACATTTCAGGGTATCTCCTGTAACTGAGCATTGGTGGTATATTATGGTCACAGCAGACCCAGGATGCAGCTGATAACCTCACCCTCCACTCATTAGCTAGTCAGCAGCACAGACCCGTCACAGCCGAACACCACAGAGCGTCACACATCACACGTTGAACTAAGTTGCCGTATAGCCACGCCCCGACATGTTTCGTCACATTGACTTATTCATGGGATCCCATTTTTCAGATAAAATATTTTTTTAATTTTTTTATTTGGCACCTTAAAAGTTCCATGGATTGTTCCTCCTCTTTTTACAATTTCCAAGATTGTTCTCATCTCACGATCAAAGAATTGTTTAGTAAAAGGTAGTGGGTCGTATAGGCTAGTCACCATATCAGGTCACCTGAGACCAGGTGACAGATGCACTCCATGGAAGTCAGGAGTGCACCGTTAAGGTAGTGGACCCTAGGACTGACTGCTGCAGATTGAACCCTGGGAGGTTCAGAAAGCAGGTCTACTGGAACACTAAAACGGATCCCACTGGGAGCTGCTCCCGAAAAAAACGTCCTTTTTAAAAAAAAAAACTTTTGCATTGATAAAATGCCTGGTAATGGACTGGGGGGGGATCCCATGCTCTTTTTTTCAATGAGTTTTATCTATATTGCCGAGACCCGACAATTCATTACAGCCGCAATCAGCTTTAAATGACAATTTTTCCTTTAGAAATGTCATTTTTCTGCGGTACTGTTCTAAACACGGGAAAATGCACCACTTTACAGGCATACTATGGACACCCCCCCAGGCACAATATTTAAAGGAATATTTCATTTTTATTGTTTCACTTTAAGCCTTAAAAAAAATCACTGCTCCCGAAAAAACGTCCGTTTTTAAAATTAATTTTTGCATTGATACATGTCCCCTGAGACAGGACCCAGGATCCCAAACACTTTTTATGACAATAACTTGCATATAAGCCTTTAAAATTAGCACTGTTGATTTTTCATGTTAATGTCCCATTGACTTTAACGGTGTTCCGGCAGCTTTCGAATTTGCCACGAACACTGCATATTGTTCGCTGTTCGGCGAACACCCGATGTGCACTTTAGGCTCGTCCCTACTCTGGAGCCCTGGACATGGGTTTCCTGGAGAACAATCACATGTGGATTATGTCGTGCCAAATACTCAAACATTAATGATCTTTTCACCTTGAAGTTAAGCCCCTTAACGTTCCAAGATATTAAGCATAAACATAATCAGTAAAGAATAGTTCCCACAGTGCATCAGAGTGGACCATATCACAAAAATCTGAAATCCCTGGAATGTATAAGGTAACAGACAGCATGTGCATGAAAAGGAATAGTACGTTTATTGCAAATAAACGCAGAAAAAAAGGGCAAAAAAGTAAAAAGGAGCCCAAAAACAGTTAAAACAACCCTAACCCTCCCGGCTCTCAAACCCAAACACTTGAGAGCTTTGTTCCCAGAACCAAAACTGCAAATCAGGGGGGACATGGTACACTCCCGCAACCAACAAACCATGGCGGGTGAATAAGAGTCTGCAGCAATAGGAGTCCATCCGTGTCCGCAATAGGAGTCCATCCGTGTTACCTTATGTAAGGTAATCCGGGCCCTAGAAAGGATAGTCCGAGGACATCAGTAGAATAGGACCTTTAAAGTGGTGTTAACAGTAATCCAGGATAAGTGGTGTCTAGATGGTAGATATCCAGGTGTGGGAAAGTCTCACCAAACTCTTGGGTGAGGATTATTGGAAAGAGAGCTAGAAGAAACTTTTTCCCCACTTCTACTAACCAAGTGGAGTGTCGCACTGGAGAAGCAGAAAACTTGTGAGCAGGAAATTTACATTAAGTGAGGAGGTGATCTTGCGGATCCTGAGGGCCCAGGGTGTCCACCCAGTGGGCCGCATCCTTCGGATCTGTGAAGAAGTAGGCTTTGCCTGCTGTAAGGTAGTTGAAGATCCTTCAGCCTTCTTTTGATGGCCAGGAATGAAGCCCTCTGTTTTTGTGTAGCCACTGAGAAATCCGGAAAAATGGTGATTCCATTGCATTAAAGGATACAGCCTTTTTCTCGAGCAGCCTTGAGAATCGCTTCCTGGTCCCTGAAGTGTAGCAATGTAATAAGCATGGCACGTGGCGGATCCAAGAGGGTAGGGGACACAGAGGAACTCTATGCGCTCGTTCTATGGGCTCGTTCTATGGCGAGCAATGGAGAAAAGGTAGAGGCGCCAAAGGTAGATGTCAGCCACCACTCCATGAAGGCCTCAGGACTCTGAACCCTCCAGAAACCCAAGGTAACAGATTATTATGACTCAGGCGATTCTCCATATCTGTTAGCTCATCAGTAGTATAATCCTGGGTTTGACACAGTTCCCTAACAGAGGCCTGTAATGGACGTGCCTCATCCTGCAAATCTCCTATGCGTTGCTCAGCATTGGTCACATTGATTGTGTACATCTTGTTTCAGGAAGAATAAGTCTGTTTTAATTAGTCAATTTGTGTGGTGAGGGAAGCATGGCTGTGCTGAATAGCCTCCATTATCTGTGTCAGGGTGGGCTCTGCAGGGCCTGCATCAGCATTGGCAGCGCTGGGGGAACCAGGATCAGTGTCCTCAGGAGGGGAGAACAACGTCTTCAGGGCTAGAAACAGGGGGATTTTGTGACTCACCCTTCCCTGGAATCTGTTGCGCTGATGAGGAAGAAGAGGATGGCTGGTTGCATCCCTGACCATAATGCTGGCTGGCGCCAATTTACTGTGGCATGCCTGGCAAAGAAGGCGGTATGAAACCCGCTATATCCTCCATATCATATTTGACCTTCTCCAGGTAGGCTCCGGGGTCCCAAGAGGCTGGTGAGGCTGAAAGGACTTTAGAAAAGCAATCGGGCTGGCAGGATCAAGGGAATATTCGTGCGGTGTGGACGGAGCTCAGGTGATCCGCGTCCTCCCATCCCGTTAGTTGGCCACGCCCCCCTGAGCTCATTTTTAACTGTCCTGGGCCCCCCTTTACTGTTCCCAGCTCCCCCCATTACTGTCCTCAGTCCCCTCCATAACTGTCATCAGCCCCCCATTACTGTCTTCAGTCCCCCCTTAACTGTTCTGAGCCCCCCATTACTGTCCCTATCCCCCATTACTGTCCCTATCCCCCATTACTGTCTTGAGCCTCTCCAATTACTGCTCTGCACCCCCCATTACTTTCCTCAGCCCCCCATTACTGTCCTGAGCTCCCTCTGAACTGTCACAAGTTTCCCCCCATTACAGTTTTCAGTGACCCCATTAAAGTCCTCAGCCCCTCATTACTCTTTTAAGCCCCGCCATTACTCTCTTCAGCTCCCCCCCTTACTGTCCTGAGCTCCCCCCATTACTGTCCTGAGCCCCCCCTTTACTTTCCTGAGCTCCCCCCATTACTGTCCTCAGTCTCCCCCATTACTGTCTTCAGCCCCCCCATCCTGAGCACCCCTTTAACTGTCCTGAGCCCCTCCATTACAGCTTCCTGTCCTACCTTACACAGACAGGTAGGATGACGGGAGGCACAGCAAGTTTGACCAGAGGGTGGGAGCTGCAAGCTGGTGTCTTTAGTTCCCCTATTACTGTCCTGAGCCCCCTCCCCCCTTACCTGTCCTCAGTCCTCCCATTACTGTCCAGAACTCCCCCCTTACTGTCATGAGCTCATCCTTAACTGTAATGAGCCCCCCACAACGGTCCTCAGTCCCCTCCATAACTGGTCCTCAGTCCACTCCATAACTTTTCTTAGTCCCCTCCATTACTGTTCTGAGCCCCCCATTACTGTCCCCAGCTCCCCCTAACTGTCCTAACCCCCTTCATTACTGTCCTCACCCTCCCATTACTGTCCTAAGCCTCTCCCATTACTGTCCTTAGCTTCCCCTGATTACTGTCCTGAGTTTCCCCCCTTAACGTCCTGAGCACCCCTTAACTGTCCTGAGTTCCCCCCCTTAACTGTCCTGAACCCCTCCATTACAGTTTTCAGTGACCCCATTAATGACCTCAGCCTCTCATTACTCCCCTCAGTTTCCCCTATTACTGTCCTGAGCTCTCCCCCTTTACTGTCCTGAGCCCCCTTACTGTGCTCAGTCCCACCATTACTGTCTTCAGCCCCTCCATTACAGCTTCCTGTCCTACCTTACACAGACAGGTAGGACGACGGGATACACAGCAAGTTTGGCCAGAGGCTGGGAGCTGCAAGCTGGTGATTAGCTGCATCCTAACAACTAATCACCTGCTTGTTAATTCAGGAAGCCCCAGCCCTCCATCCAGAGAAGTCCCACCTCCCACTGTCGGCTCTGTGAGAATGAGAATGACAGCAGCGGTGACAACTCTGGGCAGAACTGCCGCTAAATGGCGGTACAGCAGTGTTCCAGTCTTCCAGATAGGACATTGACTGGGTCTGAACCCGGGCCGCAGTCCGCCATTTAGTGATGCCTAATATAGAAAAACCATGAAATCTATCTAGAATCAGGCCCAAATTGCTTATATTTATGGCTAGTAGGATTGTTACTGGAACTAATGAAGCACAATACATTTTTAAAATATTAAAATCAATTGCTTGAACCTGAGATCATTCGAAGAAGGAGCGTTGGATGAACAAGTTACTGACTAGTTTAAAAGTCAAGTTTACACATGAAAATCATGAGTGCAAAGTTTATCAATGTATAAAGCACACAGATTCTATAAAAGCTTTTCCAAAGTAAATTACCTATCAGAACTAGATTGCTCCATCTATTCTATCTACCACAAGGCACAGTCAAAGAGATAACATGTAGATAACAGGTACTTGCTAAGCACATTATAGCCACAGCTCACAGACATTGGACAATTATGACCTTGTTTAGATTATTAGATCTTTTTCTTAATATTTAAAGTGCAGTAACCCACTTCAAAAATCAGAGTTGGCTCTGCTGATGTCAGGCCAGTACAAAATAGATTCACATTGGTTGCTAAAGTATAAATCATTTAAAGAAAATTGCCAGTAAAAATAAGAACTATGTCAGAAATAATGTCAATAATACTTTAAACACAATTCTACACACAAATCCTCAAAAAGGGCAAAGAGAGCCGCTCGCCATAAAAACCAATGTAAGTTTTTTTTAAATCAAAAGGATGCAGTTACAAAGTTTACCTGGTGCAATAGTTACGAACACATTTAATTTGCCCAAAGGAGCCTAATCATAGAGTTTCTATATGTAGCACCCTCCAGTGTGCTACTAGTGGTTGCTACTGGTGGAAGAGTAGGTAAACCATATGCTGGCTCATGTTTTAATCCTGTGAGTCTTAATCTGGGTCAGGGTTATTAAAGTTCAGGGCAACATGACTCATGCAGACAAGTCTCTGGTGCCTCCCCCTGGGTCTTGGAGAAACTTCTGGAGGGCAGGGGCCAGGAGGATTGTTCTGCATATTTAGGGGTGCTTGGCCAATCACCAGATGGTGGTAGGGTGACCACATTTCCAAACTGCCATTCAGGGACACCCCCCCCCCCCCCCCCCGCGCCCGCCCAAAAAAAGATGGTTTTTGATACTTTTTTTTGCCAATTTTTGGGGAAAACGGAGGGGGACAGCAGCAGATTGGAGGGGGACAGCAGGACGGAGGGGGACAGCAGCAGGATGGAGGGGGACATGGAGGAAGAACGGAGGGGGACAGCAGTAGAACGGAGGGGGACAGCAGTAGAATGGAGGGGGACACGGAGGAAGAACGGAGGGGGACAGCAGGACGGAGGGGGACAGCAGCAGGATGGAGGGGGACACGGAGGAAGAACGGAGGGGGACAGCAGTAGAACGGAGGGGGACACAGAGGAAGAACGGAGGGGGACAGCAGCAGGACGGAGGGGGACAGCAGCAGAACGAAGGGGGACATGGAGGAAGAACGGAGGGGGGCAGCAGAATGGAGGGGGACACGGAGGAAGAATGGAGGGGGACAGCAGCAGAACGGAGGGGGACACGGAGGAAGAACGGAGGGGGACAGCAGCATAACGGAGGGAGACACGGAGGAAGAACGGAGGGGGACAGCAGCAGAACGGAGGGGGACACGGAGGAACAACGGAGGGGGACAGCAGCAGAATGGAGGGGGACACGGAGGAAGAACGGAGGGGGACAGCAGAACAGAGGGGGACAGCAGAACAGAGGGGGACAGCAGAACGGAGGGGGAAAGCAGAACAGAGGGGGACACGGAGGAAGAACGGAGGGGGACAGCAGCAGAACAGAGGGGGTCACAGAGGAAGAACGGAGGGGGACAGCAGAACGGAGGGGGACACGGAGGAAGAACGGAGGGGGAAAGCCGCAGAACGGAGGGGGACACGGAAGAAAGATGGAGGGGGAGAGCAGCAGATCTGAGGGGGAGTGGGGGGGACATCAGCAGATCTGAGGGGGGTGGAGGACAGCAGCAGATCTCAGGGGGGTGGGGGACAGCAGCAGATCTCAGGGGGGTGGGGGACAGCAGCAGATCTCAGGGGGGTGGGGGACAGCAGCAGATCTCAGGGGGGTGGGGGACAGCAGAGGATCTCAGGGGGGTGGGGGACAGTAGCAGATCTCAGGGGGGTGGGGGACAGCAGCAGATCTCAGGGGGGTGGGGAAAAGCAGCAGAACGGACGGGGAGCATGCATTGCTCACTTTAACAAAGAAGTGTGAGTTACACTAACCTGGAAGTTGGTCTGGCGGGCGGCAAACTCACGGACCTCGTGGGCGGGAGGGAGGACTCGGACGAGGATCAGGAGAGAAGTTGAAGTCGGGCAGCTCGGAGTTAGGCTGTGCTGCTGGCAATGTGCACTGGCTGGCGGCTGCTGAAGTAGTCGGCGGCCCCGGGACTGGCACTGACTGGGCACAGCTGAGCTGACTGGGCAGGGCACAGGCTAGTAAGTCAGTGTGGCTGCATGGGCCAGGCTGGCGGCTGCTCTCTCTGTCTCTCGGAGGCGCGCTGCTCAGCCGTAGCCCGTAGGGTGCTGACTGCCCACGTGACAGGCGGTGTCAGCTGATGTCATGCTAGATGCGGGGCGGGCGGCCCTAGCCTAGCAACCAGTTAGGCATATGATGTGTGTCATATGTTACTCACTAATGATTATAAGGGTGGCCAGTCGGACTGGTGCCGGCGGTGTGTTTTTTTTTCATTCCGGGACACTGTATTGTCCCGGAATGAAGGTGCCCGGGACACGGGACAAAAATCTAAAATAAGGGACAATCCCGGGCAATCCGGGACACGTGGGCACCCTAGATGGTGGGCCTGGCAAGGGACTAAGTGAGCCCTTAAATAGGAATGAGTCATGCTGGGAGGAAAGTCGGGTGAAAGATGGAAATGGAGTGCCGAAGGGACTGTCGGTGGCCCTTGAGGTAAACCCCTTAGTCTGGGGGGGGTACTCTGCGTCGGGCCAGGGCTCAGGTGCTGGCCTGGGAGGATCCTGACAACAGGAGAAGCTTGGAAGGAGTCTTCCTGGAGAGGCAGCTGGAACAAGGAGGACAGTGAGTACTACAGCACGATGCAGGGACTTACAAGGAGAGAGACTGCCACATGTAACTGGTCTCTCTGGAAGTTAGTGGTGTGCTTAAATCTTTCCTTATCTCGCCCTGGGAGATCTCTGGAGGAGTCAGTCAGGTAGACTGGCGAAGAGAGTCAGTCAATTAGACTGGTGAAGAAGCAGCCAGGTGGGCTAGTGTTTCCTGCAGTGGTAAAGCTGGGACAAGTGTCTACAAGGGAGTTGGAGGTGCTCCAGGATGCAGTTCACAACACATTTTGCTACCTTCTTAACCACTAGCCGACCAGAGCACGATGATGTACGTCGGCACAATGGCACGGCTGGACAAATGGGCGTACAGGTACGTCCCCTTTAAATCACAGCATTGTGCACACTTAGTGACCATGCCTGCGGGTCCCGCAGACTCGATGTCCACCGGGGGCCCGCGATCGTGTCACGGAGCGAAAGAACGGGGAGATGCCTTTGTAAACAAGGCAATTCCCTGTTCTGCCTAGTGACATGACAGGGATGTACTGCTCCTGTGATCGGGAGCAGTGATCGCTGTCATGTCAGTGGCAGCCCATCCCCCCACAGTTAGAACACCTCCCTAGGACACACTTAACCCCTTGATCGCCCCCTAATGTTTAGCCCCTTCCCTATCAGTGTCATTTACACAGTAATCAGTGCATTTTTATAGCACTGATCGCTGTATAAACGACAATGGTCCCAAAATAGTGTGAAAAGTGTCCGATGTGTCTGTCATAATGTCGCAGTCACGATAAAAAAAATCCCAGATCGCCACCATTACTAATAAAAATAAATAAATAAATAATAAAAATGCCATAAATCTATTCCCTATTCTGTAGACGCTATAACTTTTGTGCAAACCAATCAATATATGCTTATTGCAATTTTTTTTTCAAAAAATATGTAGAAGAATACATATTGGCCTAAACTGAGAAAGAAATTTGTCTTTTTATATATTTTTTGTGGATATTTATTATAGCAAAAAGTTAAAAAAAATTGCTTTTTTTTTCAAAATTGTAGGTTTTTTTTTTGTTTATAGCGCAAAAAATAAAAACCGCAGAGGTGATCAAATACCACCAAAAGAAAGCTCTATTTGTTGTAAAAAAAGGATGTCAATTTTATTTGGATGCAACGTCGCATGACCACGCAATTTTCAGTTAAAGCAATGCAGTGCCGTATCGCAAAAAGTACTTTGGTCAGGCAGGGGGTAAATCCTTCCGAGGCTAAAGTGGTTAAGGGACTGAGATTTCCTAGTCCGTAAGGGGCTATTGCTTTTCTAACAGAGACTGTTAGCTACTAGAGATGGGACAAACACCCCCCCCCCCCCCCCCTTCAGTTTGCACCAGAACATTGCAAAAATTCATAGCCGAATACGAACCCCATTGAAGTCTATACTGGGAAAATCAAAAGTGCCCATTTTGAAAGCTTAGATGCAAGTTATTTGGCATACAAGGGGTATGGGGGTCCGGGTACTGCCCTTGGAAATTTTTTTTTATAAAAAAACATTTTTAAATGAGCAGTAATTTACTGATGCTTAAAGTGAAATAAAAATGAAAAATTCCTTTAAATATAATGCCTTGGGGGTCCCTTAGTCTGCCTGTAAAATGGCACACCTGTACCATGTATAGAACCTGCTGCAGCAAAAATGTCATTTATAAAGGCAAAAAAATGAAATTTTCCCTGCAAGCTTTCTTTATTTTATAAAAAAACAGCTTTGGGAGCCAGTCTGTATGATGAGGCCACAATATAGTGCCCTCGGAACAAGATTAGAGTTTTTGGATAAATTCTGGTGTCTGTTTTACAGACTTTGGATAGAAGTAACAGATGTGGAAAAATTGGGCTTCTAGTGTTGGTGGTCCCTTCACACCGTAACCCTATAGAGGTACTATTGATAAAAGCAAGAATTGGCCTTGCTGTCAAAAATTTTAATTATATGCACCTGTCAAACAGGTACAGAAAAATTGAAACCATGAAACCTATACCAAAAAGTTTCTTTATGATAAAATCAGCACCCACAAAGCTAGGCAGCCTGGACAGTCTTGCACAGATTCCACATCCCAAAAACACTTAATCAGCAACATCTGTATCATAGGTAGGGATGGTCCCAACAGGCCCGGACTGGGACAAAAAATAGGCCCGGGCATTTTGGATTGAGCAGCCCATAGCATGTTAACCGGCCCCTTCCCCACTATCCACCCTTATGTATACCCTGGGGGAGGGAAGGGGGGGACCCAGCAGAGGTGTGGGGGGGAGACGAGGGGGGGCCAGGAAAGAGCATGAGGGGTGTGGAGAGCACAGGGGGGTGGCGGAGAGCATGGGGGGTTTTGGAGAGCACAGGGGGGCTGGCAGAGAGCATGGGGGGAGGTGGAGAGCATGGGGAGATGTGGAGAGCATTGGGGTCAGCATAGAGCAGGGGGGTATGTGGAAAGCACAGGGAGAGGTGTGGCAGAGAGCATGGGGGGAGGTGGAGAGGACAGGGGGAAGCAGAGAGCATAGGTGAGGTGGAGAGCATGGGGGGGCGGAGAGCATGGGGGAATGTGGAGAGCACAGGGAGGGGGGTGGCGGAAAGCATGGGGGAGGTGGAGAGCACAGGGCGGGCAGCAGAGAGCATGGGGGAATGTGGAGAGCACAGGGGGCAGCAGAGAGCATGGGGGAATGTGGAGAGCACAGGGGGGTGGCGGAGAGCATGGGGGGATGTGGAGAGCACGTGGGGGTGGCGGAGAGCATGGGGGAATGTGGAGAGCACAGGGGGTAGCAAAGAGCATGGGGATATGGAGAGAACAGGGGGGGTGGCGGAGAGCATGGGGGAAGGTGGAGAGCACAGGGGGGCAGCAGAGAGCATGGGGGAGGTGGAGAGCACGGGGGGTGGAGAGCACAGGGGGCAGTGGAGAGCACAGGGAGGGGCATGGTGGAGAGTATGGGAGAGGTGGAGAGCACAGGGAGGGGGGTGGCGGAGAGCATGGGAGAGGTGGAGAGCACAGGGGGGAGCAGAGAGCATGGGGGAATGTGGAGAGCACGGGGGGATGGCGGAGAGCATGGGGGAATGTGGAGAGCACAGGAGGCAGAAGAGAGCATGGGGAAATGTGGAGAGCACGGGGGTGGCGGAGAGCATGGGGGAATGTGGCGAGCATGGGGGAATGTGGAAAGCAGGGGGGGTGGCGGAGAGCATGGGGGAATGTGGAGAGCACAGGGGGGTGGCGGAGAGCATAGGGGAAGGTGGAGAGCACAGGGGGCAGCAGAGAGCATGGGGGAATGTGGAGAGCACAGGGGGCAGCAGAGAGCATGGGGGAATGTGGAGAGCACGGGGGGGGTGGTGGAGAGCATGGGGGGTGGTAAAGAGCACACGTGGCAGCAGAGAGCATGGAGGGAGGTGGAGAGCACGAGGGGGTGGAGAGCACAGGGGGCAGCGGAGAGCACAGGGGGCAGCGGAGAGCATGGGGAAATGTGGAGAGCACAGGGAGGTGGGTGGCGGAGAGCATGGGAGAGGTAGAGAGCACAGGCAGGGCAGCAAAAAGCATGGGGGAATGTGGAGAGCACGGGGGGCTCCTCCCCCCTTCGCAGTCACGCCCCCCAGCCCCGACCGCTGACCTATCCGGCAGTGGAGAGCACAGGGAGGGGGGTGGCGGAGAGCATGGGAGAGGTAGAGAGCACAGGCAGGGCAGCAAAAAGCATGGGAGAGGTGGAGAGCACAGGGAGGGGGGTGGCGGAGAGCATGGGAGAGGTGGAGAGCACAGGGGGGAGCAGAGAGCATGGGGGAATGTGGAGAGCACGGGGGGATGGCGGAGAGCATGGGGGAATGTGGAGAGCACAGGAGGCAGAAGAGAGCATGGGGGAATGTGGAGAGCACGGGGGGTGGCGGAGAGCATGGGGGAATGTGGCGAGCATGATGGAATGTGGAAAGCACGGGGGGTGGCGGAGAGCATGGGGGAATGTGGAGAGCACAGGGGGGTGGCGGAGAGCATAGGGGAAGGTGGAGAGCACAGGGGGCAGCAGAGAGCATGGGGGAATGTGGAGAGCACAGGGGGCAGCAGAGAGCATGGGGGGAATGTGGAGAGCACGGGGGGGGGGGTGGAGAGCATGGGGGGTGGTGGAGAGCACAAGTGGCAGCAGAGAGCATGGGGGGAGGTGGAGAGCACGAGGGGGTGGAGAGCACATGGGGCAGCGGAGAGCACAGGGGGCAGCGGAGAGCATGGGGAAATGTGGAGAGCACAGGGAGGGGGGTGGCGGAGAGCATGGGAGAGGTAGAGAGCACAGGCAGGGCAGCAAAAAGCATGGGGGAATGTGGAGAGCACGGGGGGCTCCTCCCCCCCTTCGCAGTCACGCCCCCCAGCCCCGACCGCTGCCCTATCCGGCAGTGGAGAGCACAGGGAGGGGGGTGGCGGAGAGCATGGGAGAGGTAGAGAGCACAGGCAGGGCAGCAAAAAGCATGGGAGAGGTGGAGAGCACAGGGAGGGGGGTGGCGGAGAGCATGGGAGAGGTGGAGAGCACAGGGGGGAGCAGAGAGCATGGGGGAATGTGGAGAGCACGGGGGGATGGTGGAGAGCATGGGGGAATGTGGAGAGCACAGGAGGCAGAAGAGAGCATGGGGGAATGTGGAGAGCACGGGGGGTGGCGGAGAGCATGGGGGAATGTGGCGAGCATGATGGAATGTGGAAAGCACGGGGGGTGGCGGAGAGCATGGGGGAATGTGGAGAGAACAGGGGGGTGGCGGAGAGCATAGGGGAAGGTGGAGAGCACAGGGGGCAGCAGAGAGCATGGGGGAATGTGGAGAGCACAGGGGGCAGCAGAGAGCATGGGGGGAATGTGGAGAGCACAGGGGGGGGGGTGGTGGAGAGCATGGGGGGTGGTGGAGAGCACAAGTGGCAGCAGAGAGCATGGGGGGAGGTGGAGAGCACGAGGGGGTGGAGAGCACATGGGGCAGCGGAGAGCACAGGGGGCAGCGGAGAGCATGGGGAAATGTGGAGAGCACAGGGAGGGGGGTGGCGGAGAGCATGGGAGAGGTAGAGAGCACAGGCAGGGAAGCAAAAAGCATGGGGGAATGTGGAGAGCACGGGGGGGCTCCTCCCCCCTTCGCAGTCACGCCCCCCAGCCCCGACCGCTGACCTATCCGGCGAGGCCATAGGTGTCTCATCTGGCTCCTCTCCCTTCATGTTTCCGTCCCCCCGGCGCCGATGGCTGAGCTTAACTGGCATCCGCAGGGAAGCTGGGGGAGCGGCGCGGGCTCAAACAGCAGCCCAGCTGCCTTGGGCCCCGCAATGACTGGTGGCCCCGGCCCACCAGGCAAGTGCCCGATTTGGCCTATGGCCAATCCGGGCCTGGTCCCGATGTTCGAGTTGAACCCAAGTTCGACTTGAACATCGGGTGTTTGTTCGTAGAACAAATGAACATATGGGGCGCTCATGGGAAGTTCGCCCGCTGCGGAGCTTCCCATATTGCACTGCAAGATCGCACTGCATTGACAGCTGCTGATTGGCCAAAGCATGCACCTGACCTGTATGCTTTGGCCAATCACAGCACAATGTGCTGTGAGAGCCGATTGGCCAAAGGCAGGGTGCCTTTGGCCAATCGTGGCTCCAGGGCTAAATTTACGCCCCACACTATATAAGGCTACTGCTTACACTTGCGGCCATATATAGTGAATTAATAGATTAGGCAGGTAGTTAGTGTAGTGTGCAGTCAGTCAGTGTAGTGTATATATAATACAGTTCAGAATATATAGCGTAGTATATATATAATACAGTGTTGAGAATATAGTGCAGTCCGTGTAGTATATATACAGTTCAGTGTATATATTGCAGTCAGTGTAGTGTATATATAATACAGTGCAGAGAATATATTGCAGTCATTGTAGTATATATAATACAGTGCAGAGTATATAGTGCCTTCAGTATAGTATGTATAATACATTGCATGCAGAGTATATAGTGCAGTCATTGTAGTATATATAATACAGTGCAGGGTATATAGTTCAGTGCAGAGTATGTAATACAGTGCATTGAAGTGGTTAAGGAGAACCCTATGACAGAATTAAGTAAAGAAAAACAGCGTGGGGTACCCCCAAAATCAATACCAGGCCCTTTGGGTCTGGTATAGATTTTAAGGGGAACTCCACACCAAAATGTAAAAAAAAAAAAAAAAAATCAGCGTGGGGTCCCCCCCAAAAGCCATACCAGACCATTATCCAAGCATGCAGCCTGGCAGGCCAGGAAAGGGAAGGGAGGAGCGAGCCCCTCCTGAACCATACCAGGCAACTTGCCCTCAACATGAGGAGGGTGCTTGTGCATGTTGATGGCGACAAGGGCCTCTTTCCGACAACCCTGGCTGGTGGTTTCGGGCAGGGGGCTTATCGGAATCTGGACGCCCCTTTAACCACTTCCCAACTAGCGCACGCCGATGTACGTCGGCAGAATGGCACGGCTGGGCAAATGGACGTACCTGTAAGTCCCATTTGAATTTCCCGCCGTGCCATTGCGTGCACGCCGCCGGCGGCGTGCGCCGGCCGGGAGCTCTGTGAGTCGGGTCGCGGGTCCCGCGGACTCGATCGCCGCGGGGATACCCGCAATCGCCTCATGGAGAGGTAAACAAGCATCTCCCCGTTCTGCCTAGTGACAGTGTCACTGACCTCTGCACCCTGTCATCGGGAGCAGAGATCAGTGAAGTATCACAGCTAGCCCATCCCCCCTACAGTTACAACACAACCCTAGTACTGACTTAACTCCTCCCCGCCCCCTAGTGGTTAACCCCTTCACTGCCAGTGTCATTTACACAGGAATCAGTGCATTTTTATAGCACTGATTGCAGTATAAATGACAATGGTCCCAAAAATGTGTCAAAAATGTCCGATGTGTCTGCCATAATGTCGCAGTCACAATAAAAATTGCCGATCGCCGCCATTGCTAGTAAAAAAAAAAAATGAATAAAAATGCCATAAACTATCCCCTATTTTGTAATCGCTATAACTTTTGCGCAAACCAATCAATAATCGCTTATTGTGATTTTTTTTACCAAAAATATGTAGAAGAATACGTATCGGCCTAAACTGAGGAAAAAAAAATGTTTTTTTAATTATTTTTTGGGGATATTTATTATAGCAAAAAGTAAAAAATAATGTGTTTTTTTCAAAATTGTCGCTATTTTTTTGTTTATAGCGCAAAAAATAAAAACCGCAGAGGTGATCAAATACCACCAAAAGAAAGCTCTATTTGTGGGAAAAAAAGGATGTCAATTTTGTTTGGGAGCCATGTCGCACGACCGCGCAATTGTCAGTTAAAGCGACGCAGTGCCGAATCGCAAAAAGTGCTCTGGTCAGGAAGGGGGTAAATTCTTCCGGGGCTGAAGCGGTTAACAAGGGGTCCCCCAGACCCCGGCCCCCCCTATGTGAATGGTTATCGGGTTCATTGTACCCCTACCCATTCGCCAAAAAAAGTGTCAAAAACCACAAGAGACAGTTTTTGACAATTCCTTTATTAAAAAAAAAAGTGTCCCGTGATGTACATCTTCAATTACGCTGCCCGACGGACGCAAAAAATAGAAAAAATTAAAGCTCAGCCTCAACGGGAGGCCTCCTGGTGACTGCTGTCTCTTGGCTTTGACAGCTGTTATATAGGCGAGGGTGGGGCCACCCGGTGACGTAACCGAGTGACCCTGCCCCCTTTTGACATCATGAGACGTCAGAGGGGGCGGGGTCATCCAGTTTCTTCAATGGGTGGCCCTGCCCTTGCCTATATAAGAGCTGTCAAAGCGAAAAGACAGCAGTTGCTGGGAGGCCTCCCATGAAGGTGGAGTTTTTCCCGTTTTTTCTATTTTTCAGGTCCGCCAGGCGGCGTGATTGATGGTGGATTTACATTGCGGACACTTTTTTTTTCTTCTATAATAAAGGAATTGTCAAAAACTGCCTCTTGTGGTTTTTACTTTTTTGGGCGAATGGGTAGGGGTACAATGTACCCGATACCCATTCACTTGGGGGGGGGGGATCTGGGGGCTCTCTTTTTAAAGGGGGCTTCTAGTGAAGTACATATTGAAATAAATATTAGGTGGTCATGGATTCCCTCTATTTATTCCATATATGTATTAACTTGTCTATTCCTATAGTTAGCTAGTCTATTAAAGCTCTAATAATATTACTGGTGATAGCACAATGATATAAGGTTAGCTATGAAAATAAACACACTGCTTAACCACTTCAGACCCGGAAGAATTTACCCCCTTCCTGACCAGAGCACTTTTTGCGATTCGGCACTGTGTCACTTTAACTGACAATTGCGCGGTCGTGCGACGTGGCTCCCAAACAAAATTGACGTCCTTTTTCCCCCACAAATAAAGATATCTTTTGGTGGTATTTGATCGCTTCTGCGGTTTTTATCTTTTGCACTATGAACAAAAAAATAGCGTCAATTTTGAAAAAAACACATTATTTTTTACTTTTTGCTATAATAAATATTCCCAAAAATATTTCAAAAAAACATTTTTTTTCCTCAGTTTAGGCCGATACGTAGTCTTCTACATATTTTTGGTAAAAAAAAGCATTTACAAAATAGGGGATAGTTTTATGGCATTATTATTATTAATTTTTTTTTTTACTAGTAATCGCGGCAATCAGCGATTTTTATCATGACTGCGACATTATTGCGGACACATCGGACATTTTTGACACATTTTTGGGACCATTGTCATTTATACAGCAATCAGTGCTATACAAATGCATTGATTCCTGTGTAAATGACACTGGCAGTGAAGGGGTTAACCACTAGGGGGCTAGGGAGGGGTTAAGTATGTCCTGGGGAGTGTTTCTAACTGTGGGGGGCGTGGCTACGCGTGACACATCACTAATCTATGCTCCCGATCACAGGGAGCAGAGATCAGTGACGCTATCACTGTCACTAGGCAGAACGGGGAGATGCTTGTTTACATTAGCATCTCCCCGTTCGTCCTCTCCCTGCGGCGATCGAGTCTGCGGGACCCGCGACCCGACTCACGGAGCTCCCGGCTGGCATGCGCTGCCGCCAGCGCGCACGCAATGGCACGGCGGGAAATTTAAAGGGATGTATGGGTACGCCCATTTGCCCGGCCGTGCCATTCTGCCGACGTACATCAGCGTGTGCCGGTCGGGAACCGGTTAATAAAACGTCTTATTTATTTCCTAAGGAAATGCTAACATAAAAACATTAAAGGAAAATATTACAGAGCATATGAAAAACAAAAACATCAATGATACGTTAAGAAAGGTCATCCTCTAGATATTGTCTCTTAAGCTGGGCTCAAAATGGCAAGAGAGAGTTTTTCCTCTCAGTCAACTCCATTCATACACTATCCAGACCCAACCCCATTGCCAGCCCATCTAGGTTTCTGACGAATCAAAGTAGTTAAGAGGCAGTCCTTCTTAAAATATTTTTTTCTGTCTGTCCTGCTGTATTGGCCTCTAGGGGCAGCATTCGTCCATGTATCATTACTATGTGACCTGGGTCATCTTCAGTGACTGCTGGTCCTTTGATCTTATGTAGCCCATCTGATCAATCATCTTGGCAGCCCTGGTTCTCTTTGCAGCATGACTGTAGATGTGTTAAACAAGCATTCTAATCTTTATAACACCAGTTGGTCTAGAGCCAAGATTTACCCCCTGCCAGGGGCCTGCTGGGTCAACTTTCAACTTAAAGTAAAACTCCAGAAATATGATATTAAACAATGTTGGCTGCCAACAAAAATACCGCTTTGCGCCTAAAGGCCGCATATCACCCTTCTTCAGACACGGCTCCTATGGAACAGTCCATAACTGTCTTAACGTGTTGCACTTTCCAACATCTGCCGCTTTGGCCTGAGTGACACGCCACCATCATTCGTCAGCGACGGCTTCCATGTCACCATTCTGTGTCTTCTCCTGTCCGGTGTCTTCACAACGGGGTGCATTACAGGCAAGGGGTGTCTATTCACTCACCATTCACCAGCACACACTCATAGCAGCATATAAACCAGCTTTCAGATACAGAACCTCGAGGAGGGCCTTACTCACCCCTATTGCTAACCTAAAATACACATATGTCACACTATACCATCACACAAATCAACCCATTACCATAATATATGCATATTTATGTGACCCACCAAATTAAGCATCCCACTCTGTACCTCCTATAACTCTTTACTGAAGATACGGGTCGGGATAAGGCAGGCTTACTCACAATGGTCTTTCCTACAATTTTGGCATGTCAGCGGTACTTCAGGGCTCTGAATTGGCAGCAAAGCCTCTAACTTGTACCAAAGACCTTACCGTCAATTCGTCCCTCAACTTGCATAGATAAATGCGAGACCTTCCTATATAGATATCAAGTCCAACAACACATAACAACTTGAACCAATGACGAAACTGCAGCAATAATGAGTAATACTACAACAGGATGTATCAAATAATACAAATTACCGTTGGCCTTACTGGAATGTCTGAATATTGCCTTGCACCAATACCCCCCAGCATCATTCTCTAGTTGATGCACTACCTCCTTTATTTTATTCTGATCATGGTAGGTGGCTATAGTAGCATTAGTTCTCTCTTACTGCAGCATCCTCATAAGGCTCTCATCTCTATCCCAATCTGTTAACCATTCTTGTATCTTCCTTCCCATACCAAGGTTCAGGGCTCTCAGACTAACAGGGCAGTTATAGTTGACATCCGCAGACAGATTGGCAATATGCGGTACCACATAATTCCACTCCTGTGTCTGGATTTCAGAGACACTGCCATGGGTACACCATGCTCCTCTAGCTATTGTTAGGTTCACAGAACATCCTAGCTCCATGAGTTCCATGACTAACATTACATTGGTATCCTTTAGGACAAAGAAACAAACTCTCCTATGTCCCAAATAATACACCGATGTTCCCTTCCTGGCAATAATCTCCCCATCCAGAACACAGAGTGAGGCATCTTCCCAACATTTCTTGTTAACCACCGTGTGTTGACCTGGCATACAAAGGACATCATGGTCATGCCTTCAACAGAGGGAAATATCAACCTGCCTCCAGCTTCCATCCTCTCTGATCACATGTGGGTAATTTAGCCTCAGATGCAACAAGGTAGAATCCCCAGTCAGCAAGCCCATTGATACCACCGAATACACAGACCGAGTCTGCACTTCTGTATATGGGATCAATGAGGAAGCATAACATCTCTCATAATCCAAACTAGCACAGCCCATCCAGGCATTCAACCATCACCTTGGATTAGTGTAAAAGATGTGTTTTGGCAAAATCTTGCTGAGCTGTGATGCTAACTCATAAAGGCCACTGCCCCTCATACAGAGATTGTACAATCAGCTTGATGTTGGTTGATAACTCTGCCTGCCCCTGCGTGCACGCCAGAGCCCATTACATATTTTTGCCCTGTACCACCACACTCTCTACTAACCTCTTAAAATGGTGGATAAAATCTTGAGCCACTTTAACCTGGGTATTTATGTGACTTTGTTGAATGTTATCAAGAATGTCATTAATCTCCCACTGAGTAACAAAGCCCCACTTACTGTCTGAAGCTATGGCTGCTGAGAGTTTGTTCCTCAGGAGACCGATGTCCATTCTATTAACAACACCCATCCCAGTTCCTATTCCCCCCAATATAGTGCTGAATACATCCCACCTCTTTCAGTTACTCCTCAGAAATAAGCGTCCTACATGAACCTCATTCTGTGTCTGCACGTCTCTGGGAGTAAGCCACTGGTACAATGACCGCACTCGATTCAGTGTATATTCAGCACATATAGGGTAGTAGGATTTTATCAACCACTGTGAGACGTTGAATTGCCATGTGGTGAAGGCATACTGTACCCTGTTAGCCAGCGTTTGAGAAGAGCTGAGATCTATTTGTAGTGGTTCCCCTTTCTCTAACAGAGCATACCTCTGTGTGTAGTCACTGGCATTACCTGTGCAGGGTTTCAACCTCTCAAGTGAGACATCAAACCAACCAGGCGTATCTCCCCATGTCCAGTTCTGGTGTCCCACATGTCCAGTAACCGAGAGCCTCTCTATAGGACCGATAAGGCTGAGATGCCAGCCCCACAAGGAAATTTTCACACCATTGATGTGTTATCTGGAGCTCCCTAGTTTGGCCAACAGACACCTTACTATGCCTAATGCCGCGTACACACGGTCGGACTTTTCGTCTACAAAAGTCAGACAGCCTGTCCGACAGACTTCCGGCAGACTTTCGGCGGACTTGCGGCGGACTTGCGGCATACTTTCTAACGAACGGACTTGCCTACACACGACCACACAAAAGTCCAACGGATTCGTACGTGATGACGTACACCGGACTAAAATAAGGAAGTTCATAGCCAGTAGCCAATAGGTGCCCTAGCGTGGCTTTTTGTCCGTCGGACTAGCACACAGACGAGCGGATTTCGGGGTCCGTCGTAGTTACGACGTAAAGATTTGAAGCATGTTTCAAATCTAAAGTACGTCGGATTTGAGGCTAAAAAAGTACGTTGAAAGTCCGGAGAAGCCCACACACGATCGGATTACCAGCCAGCTTTAGTCCGTCAGCGTCCGTTGGACTTTTGTAGACGAAAAGTCCGACCGTGTGTACGCGGCATAAGTGTCAGCCTCCTGGGCATCTGCATCATATCAGTTTGTTTATGCCAATATATGCCACACACAAAAACATATTTCCCTTCTTTTAATTCCTCACCAAAAACCCCATATCCCACGTCCCTTGCTTCCAAAGCTTTGGATATATTGGCATTTTTCCAATAACCAATAACCAATAACCCGTTTCATTCATATATATAGTTGCATCCACAAACGACTGGAGGGATTCCGATATGATATTTTGCACATCTCGTTTATACGCAAGTCCTCGAGATGTTGAGTTAAGATTAAATTGTCCAAAAGCAAAAGAAAGTTTGTATTGCAAATTGCCATGGTGACCCCATTGATAATTCTCTGGTAACTTAGGACTCTCTGATATAATCTGAACTTTTCTCCTTCTCTCAACATCCCCCTGCCTCCCCTTCTGGCTTAACAAGTCCAACATTGATGACACAACAGAAGTGGATGCATAGTTTTCCTCAGGATTTTTCCTTTCCACATCATCCCCTGAATGTTCGTCTGAATAAATTTGTTATATGGCTCAGATGGATCCCCAAAATTATGATCCCTTCATCCATTCTCCAGAGACCTTGCCAATCTTTGCTCCACCAGGACTCTGGAAAAACAAGAACAAGAGCGGAATCAATTCTTATCAGCAGTACCTTTTACATTGATTGGCATGAACCCACTTCTCTATCTCCCTCTTTTTCATGCCTTTTGCACCCTTGTTGTCCATGAGGCGCTTCACTTTGATAACCTGATCACTAATGCCCCGTACACACGGTCGGATTTTCCGATGGAAAATGTCCGATCGGAGCGTGTTGTCGGAAATTCCGACCGTGTGTGGACTCCATCGGACATTTTCCATCGGATTTTCCGACACACAAAGTTTGAGAGCAGGATATAAAATTTTCCGACAACAAAATCCGTTGTCGGAAATTCCGATCGTGTGTACACAAATCCGATGGACAAAGTGCTACGCATGGTCAGAATAAATAAAGAGATGAAAGCTATTGGCCACCTCCCCGTTTATAGTCCCGACGTACGTGTTTTACGTCACCGCGTTTAGAACGATCGGATTTTCCGATAACTTTGTGTGACCGTGTGTATGCAAGACAAGTTTGAGCCAACATCCGTCTGAAAAAATCCTAGGATTTTGTTGTCGGAATGTCCGAACAAAGTCCGACCGTGTGTACGGGGCATAAAGGTCATAGTGACTCTGAAGGGTCTGGTACAGTTAGCATTCCGTGAAGACTTGGAAATAAAGTTCTTCACCATAACCCTGTCTCCAATCTTCAAGCTAATGGGAGGCCTTTCAGGCTGCTCCTTCTCTTTAGGTGCCATTTTATTTGCAGCAAATTGCAAATACCCCTGTACCTGTTCTTGCAGCTGGACCAGAAATGTGTCCCTTTCAGTACTCTCTCTCAGGGGGGTACTAAGTATTGGGTCTGCTGGATGGCTGAGGTTCATCATTCTCCCCATCATTAACTGATATGGGGTTAATGATGTACCTTTCGCAGCAGACCCTCGTACGGCCATCAGGATTGAAGGCAGATGGATCAGCCAGTTCTTTCCTGATTGCAGTACCATCTTCTTAAGCCGCTCTTTCAGCGTTCGATTCATTCCCTCATCCATCCCCCGCAGACTGTGGATGGTATGGTACAAGGAATCTCTGTTCTACTCCCAGCAGCTCACAAATATTTTTCATGAAACTGCCGGTAAAGTGAGTCCCCCTATCCGATTCCAGAACTTTGGGGAACCCCTATCTTGAAAATACATCTGTCCACAAAGCTCTAACTGTAGCAGTAGCAGAGTCCTTTCTCAGGGGTAGAGCCTCCACCAACTTTGAAAAGACATCCACAACTACCAGCAGATATCTGTATCCTCCAGGGGCACTTGGTAATGGACCAACAAAGTCAATCTGCAGGTTTTACATAGTTACATAGTTAGTAAGGTTGAATAAAGACACCAGTCCATCCAGTTCAACCTTTGTGAGCACCCACAATTGTCCCCATCCCCGCACATTGCGTCCCATCCAGATGCCCATCCACTATATTATTTTTTATATATTTAAGGTACCCATGTAGCGCCATCAATCTATGTAGTGCTCCACACACACCCACACCGGTCCCCACCCCCAAGGGGTCTGCAATCCAAGGTCCCCAACTCACACCCATACACCAGGGCCAATTTTTTGGACAGAAGCCAATAAACCTGCCAGCATGTCTTTGGAGTGTGGGAGGAAACTGGAGTACCCGGAGGAAACCCACACAGGCACAGGGAGAACATGCAAACTCCAGGCAGGTAGTGTCATGGTTTTTCCACGGTCCATCAGCTGCCTGTACCTTTGCTAATACTGGTTTCTGTCCCTTTGGCCTAGGGTTAATTTGTGCACAGATCAAACATTCCTGCACTACTTGTGAGACTGTTACCCATTGTCTCCCACCAGTATCTAGCTTGCACAAATTTCAAGGTACCCTGAACACCCATGTGGCCTGTCAACCTATGATTTCCACAGGCTAAATCCTTTTGATGCTGGGAGGGCACTACAAACCTTTGTCCTTCTGAAGTCTCTCTTAACAGGAGATTGTCTTGTAATACATAGTTTTGGGGAGCATCTGCCGCTTTTACTCTAAGCTGCTTTTTGATTGAGCTCAAGGCCTCATCCTTATTTTGCTCATCCGCTAAGCACAGGGTAGGCGTCCTTAGCACCGCCAAGAGTTCATGTGAACCTGCTTTCACCTCCTGCTCCTCAAAATTATGCTCCTCTCAGGCCTACCTCCCTTCAGCATCATAGGGTGTCCACTTGACTCCTATCAGAGCCACCTCCTTTGCCAGTTCATCTGCCTTGTTGTTGCCCACGGTAACCTCCTAACCCCCTCTTTGGTGAGCTTTCACCTTAATTATAGCCACTCTGAGGCTCCACACTCGCTCTTTTCCATAGATCTCTGAGCACCAAACTATGTACCAAGTCTTTCCCAAAGGCATCACTGAAGCCCCTTGACTGCCACAAAGGCATGTATTTGGTCAATGATCTTGTGACATAGGCGCTGTCAGAGAATATGGTTATGGGAACTGAACTTAAATGCGTGATGACCTCTCTCTTACTGCCTCCAGTTAAGCTCTTTGGGCAGAAAAGCTTCAAGGGCATTTGGTCATGAATTTCTCATTGGTCTCATTGGTCTGGGGGCACCACAGGGCATACCCTGTGTGAAAACTTCCCAGTACCTTGATCCATCCACCCAGAATTTAAGGTCTTCATTACCTGTTGCTACCCTGAACACCTCCTGTGTTCTGGTCTGATGTACCTCCCCACAGTCATGCTGCTCCCCCTCATACTGCATCAATTGTGGGAGAGTGTAGGTGGCATTGTGGGTCACAGCAGGGCCAGTACTAGCGGTGGGCGGGACGGGCAGCTGCCCTGGGCAGAATAATTTAGTTGGAGGAAGAGGGCGTTGTCTGCCGGGTGTAACGACGCCCAGCACAGAGTTTTCTGCCAAGTGAAAAATCTAACAGGGTAGGAAGAGAGCAGCTTTGTTCCTGCGTGTGGGCTAGATCGCAGCACTACACCAGCCCCCTGCCTGCACAGTGCACTGTACAAGTCCCTGAGCGACAGTAGAGTGGAGTGGGCGGGGCACATGAGGTTGGGAAAGCATATCAATGCTTCTATGATTCCAGATACATACAGCTTTCCTGCTCCTCTGCTTGTCTGGACAGCGGCTTCTCCTTCCCCTATCCATTAATTTCTGTCATTCCTACTTTCAGAGTGTCGTGATGTCTGTGTAACATCACCAGCTCCGCCCCCGAGCCTCCTGTTTTTTTCCTCCCTGCTCTGGACAATGTGAAGGTGTCTCCTCCTCTGTGTTGTGACCCCTCCCCTCCTGTGCCCTTTCCCTCGGGTCCCCTCTTCTCCAGTCCTATAAGTAAGTGGTGTCTCTCTCCTATGTCTCTGTGCTGCTGAGGCTGCCACTACTCAGCTAACAGGTAACCTTCTTTCAGGCATGATATCACAGTTCCAGCTGTTCTTTCTGATTCTGTTTTTATTAAGGACCTTTTAAGATGAGGTGCTGACATGTGGCTCCCATGCAGGGCTGTCATTTATCAGCATGGGGATGCATGAGCATTGTGTGCATCCCTGTGCCAGCACCCCATTCATTTCTACTGGGACATGAGCATAGTTGCCAACATTGTAAAAAAAAATTTCGGGAAAAAATTACTTTTTTGGCTGTAGGCGGAGTCACACTATAATTAGGGGGCGGGGCGTGCGTTTGTAGTCGTAGCACAGGGAAAGGAAAAAATGTGGCGCGCAAAGCCAAAAAATGGGCGTGGTTTATGCGAAATAGTGGACGTGGCTTAAATGGGCGTGGCTCAAAAGGGGGTGTGGTTAGAGTCTGAGATGAATGAGGGATGGAGAGGGAAAGGGGGGTAGAGGGAGAGGGATGGAGGGACAGCAGACCCAGATCCTACACCACAATAGCAATGTGTATTCCAGAGTTTAACATTCAGCAGATAAAGATACTCCAAACAACTGGTGTTAGCGCTTCAATCATCCCGGCACCATTGTTGTTATGGTGTCAGAATGATTGAAGCGCATTATTTCTATTATTACATTGTAATATAGAATGAAATCATTCAACTCGTCATAATGCAGAACCAGTGGGACCCCTGAGCGTGTCACCTGCCACCAGATGCCATCAGGTGCCCCCAGCAGAGTCTGTCCTTACATCAGGTGCCCCCCGCAGAGTCCGTCCTTACATCAGGTGCCCCCCGCAGAGTCCGTCCTTACATCAGGTGCCCCCAGCAGAGTGCCTCCTTCCATCAGGCATTCCCAGCGGAGTGCCTCAATACATCAGGTGTCCCCAGGACAGTACCTCTTACAACAGGTGTCCCCAGTAGAGTACCTCTTACATCAGGTGCCCCCAGCAGAGTACCTCCTTACATCAGGCATCCCCAGCGGAATGCCTCCTTACATCAGGTGTCCCCAGTACAGTGACTCTTACATCAGGTATTCCCAGTACAGTGCCTCTTAGGCTGACTTGGGGAAGAGTGGAGGCATAGTGGTGATTTGGGGGTGCAGGCATGATGGTGACCTGGGGGGTGCAGGCATGGTGGTGACTAGGCCGGAGGGGGTGCAGGCATGGTGGTGACTAGGCCTGGAGGGGGTGCAGGCATGGTGGTGACTAGGCCGGGGGGGGGTGCAGGCATGGTGGTGACATGGGGGGGAGGCGGGTGCAGGCATGGTGTTGACATGGGGAGGAGGGGGTGCAGGTATGGTGGTGACATGGGGGGGAACAGGTATGGTGATGACATGGGGGAGGGGGGCTGTTATGGTGGTGACATGGGAGGAGGGGGCTGCAGGTATGGTGGTGATATGGGGGGAGGGGGTGCAGGTATAGTGGCGACATGGGGGAACAGGTATGGTGATGACATGGAGGAGGGGGGGCAGGTATGGTGGTGATATGGTGGGAAGGGGCTGCAGGTTATGGTGGTTACATGGGGGGAGGGGGGTGCAGGTATGGTGGTTCCACGGGGGGGGCAGGTATGGTGGTGACACAGGGGGGGGAAACAGGTATGGTGGTGCCATGGGGAGAGGGGGGTGCAGGTATAGTGGTGACATGGGGGAGGGGGATGCAGGTATGATGGTGACACAGGGGAAGGGGGGTGCAGGTATGGTGGTGACACAGGGGGGAGGGGGGTGCAGGTATGGTGGTGACACAGGGGGGAGGGGGGTGCAGGTATGGTGGTGACACGGGAAGGAGGGAGGTGCAGGTATGGTGGTGACACGGGGAGGAAGGGGGTGCAGGTATGGTGGTGACACGGGGAGGAGGGGGGTGCAGGTATGGTGGTGACACGGGGGAGGGGGGGAAGCAGGTATGGTGGTGACACACGGGGGAGGGGGAAGCAGGTATGGTGGTGACACAGGGGGGAGGGGGGAAAAAGGTATGGTGGTGACATGGGGGGAGGGGGGTGCAGGTATGGTGGTGACATGGGGGGAGGGGGGTGCAGGTATGGTGGTGACATGGGGGGAGGGGGTGCAGGTATGGTGGTGACATGGGGGGACAGGGTGCAAGGGGGAGCCAAGACCATCAGTGCACTGTCCCCAGCCAGCGGAGCCCCGGTCCTTCCATCAGTGTGACTGTGTCCCCCCCGCTCATCGCAAGGGGGGAGCCAGGACCATCAGTGCACTGTCCCCACCAGCGAGGCCCGGTCCTTGCATCAGTGGCGCTCTTCAGACACACGGGGCGGAGGGTTGGCGGCGGCGTGTGGAGACTGAACATTTCCTTGTGTTCAGTGGAGAGAGGGGAGGGGTCGCCAATCCCTGCAGCCAATAGGCTGCAGTGTACAATAGAATTTTCTATTTGTACACTGAAGAGAGAAGTTGATTGGCTGCCCCTCTCCTCTGCACTGAACACAAGGGGGAACACCACTCGTGGAGGCGAAGGCAGACATTTTTGTGTAGCCATTGCCGTTTTTTGCCAAAAACATTCCTCGATTTTCCCGGGACAAAACTAAAATCCCAGGAAGACAATCGGGACAAGCTTTAATCGGGACGAGGGTCCCAAAATCGGAATTGTCCCAGGAAAATCGGGACTGTTGGCAACTATGCATGAGGTTGCTTGCACACAGCCTCTGTATTCTAATATGACATGCAGGTTTTGGTCCCAAAAGAAATTAATAGAACACTGGCACGGGGATGCACACGATGCACAAGAGAGTCCTGCACAGGACACACATGTCTGAATGGGCCTAAACAACTCATGTACATGGAGGCTTATGGGGCGTACACACGGTCGGACTTTTCAGCTACAAAAGTCCGACAGCCTGTCCGACAGACTTCCGGCGGACTTTCGGCGGACTTGCGGCAGACTTTCTAACGAACGGACTTGCCTACACACGACCACACAAAAGTTCGACAGCCTAGTACGCGGTGACGTACACCAAGTCCGGCGAGACTATAAAACGGAAGTTCAATAGCCCGTACGACACCCTTTGGGCTCCTGCTAATCTCGTGTTTATCTCGTGTTAGTAGAAGTTTGGTGAGAGGCGATTCGCGCTTGTGAGACTCGTATTTTTCAGTTCGTTTTAACTGTTGTTCAGTCTGTGCTTGTGAGGTTTGTATCTGCTTTTCAGTGCGTTTGGTCAGTTGGCATTGAGAAATCTTTGTTTTATTGTCCGCTCGTTCCTGATTTTCAGGTCGCTCGTCACAGGCCTTGCTGTTCTTCAGTGCATTCTGTTTAGTGCGTTCTGACCAGCCGACCGTTTTGAAGCCATGTTACCTGTACGTACTCGTCGTCGAGCTCGTGCATTGTATGTGTTTGGTGCTGTAGTTTATTCTTCAGACCAAGACCAGTCCATGAACAGGGCGAGGAGGAGTTCATGGACCAAGAATTGGTTGCTCCAGCGTGACCAGTTCTGTCACATGCCATTGCTCCGTGAGATCCGTGAGAATAATCCTGAGGATTTCAGGAACTTTCTCCGGATGACGGACCCCGTTTTTGACCGTTTGGTGGCTTTGCTGACCCCCTATATCAGCAGGCAGGATACCTGCATGAGGCAAGCCATCACTCCGGAGCAGAGGCTAGTTGCCACGTTGCGGTACTTGGCGACAGGGAGAAGCCTGCAGGACCTCAAGTTCTTGACAGGCATCTCCCCCCAGGCTCTGGGGATCATTATCCCAGAGACCTGTTCTGCCATCATACAGGTCCTGCAGAAGGACTATATTAAGGTAAGATATTTTTCTTTTATTAGCATCACATGTTCTTTTATGTAATCTTTGATAATGTAATGTATTTCTTGCCTCAAACACTACTTACCATCATTGCAATATAGTGTGAATGTCCCCTTTTTCTCCTCACACATGCTGGATTTTTTTCCTGTTCTTTTTTGTCATGCATGTATATTTGCCTTCAATAACCTCCCCAGCATACAATGCTGGGCACATATCCACCTAGTCTACTCATTTTGAATGTATTTTGTTTGAGTGTATTTAGTGTGCTTATAATTAGCAATTAGCTTGATTTCCCAACCCCCTTCCCCCCATCTAAACTCAATCCAAATAGTGTGCTTATAATTAGCAATTAGCTTGATTTCCCAACCCCCCCCCACCTAAACTCAATCCAAATAGTGTGCTTATAATTAGCAATTAGCTTGATTTCCCAACCCCCCCACCTAAACTCAATCCAAATAGTGTGCTTATAATTAGCAATTAGCTTGATTTCCCAACCCCCCCTCCCCCCCACCTAAACTCAATCCAAATAGTGTGCTTATAATTAGCAATTAGCTTGATTTCCCAACCCCCCTCCCCCCACCTAAACTCAATCCAAATAGTGTGCTTATAATTAGCAATTAGCTTGATTTCCCAACCCCCTCCCCCGTAATAATTTGCTAGAATGTTCTGTGGTGTTGATTTGTAAAAAGCAAATATATGTTGCACTTTGCAAAATGCATGTGCACCCTACAAGTGCATTTGTTCCAGTGCTTTAGTAAATGAGCAGAAGCTCTGCTGATTTCCATCATCAAATCATATGCAAGCCACAAAGTGTTTTCATTAATTGCCCTTGCATGTGATTGTGTACTCCTTGCAACATGACTGCCTTTTTACCTTACCTCATTTACTTTAAGCTGGGGAGCAACTGCACTTGCAGAGTGCGACAACTGCAGTCTTGTAGCCTTTTTAGTCCATAAATCCCTGCGTGTCCTAAAAGTAATATTTTTTTGGGATTTCACAACCCCCTAAAATTTAATCAATGTTCCATCAGAGGGGGTGAGCAATCTGATAAGTGTGCCTTTCCATATTACTTCTTCCTGAAGATTTAAATTATTTAATGTTATACTGATGCTGGGGAATAATGTTTTTAATTGTATAATTTTCTTGCAATGTTATCTTCAAAATTACTGATTTTGGTTTTCTTGTTTGATTCCCCAGTTTCCTTCAACGCCACAGGAATGGCAGACTGTGGCATCCCATTTTGCCACCCGTTGGGACTTTCCCAATTGTGGAGGGGCTATAGATGGGAAACATGTCCACATCGTGCCACCACCCCATTCGGGGTCATACTATTTTAATTATAAGGGGTTCCACAGTATTGTTTTAATGGCGGTGGTGTCGGCACACTATGAATTTTTATATGTGGACGTGGGGAAGAATGGCCGGATGTCGGATGGAGGAGTATTTGCCCAGACGGAGTTCTGCCAGCGTCTCCAGAGTGGTGGCCTGGGATTGCCACCTGATGCGGATAACGTGGAAGGACTCCCCTTTGTCTTCATTGCCGATGAAGCCTTCGCTCTGAGCAAGCACCTCATGAGGCCATTCCCCCAAAGAACCCTCACCCCGGAGAGGAGGGTTTTTAATTTCCGGCTGGCCAGAGCTAGAAGAGTGGTTGAGAATGCGTTTGGGATTCTGGCCAGCCGGTTCTGCCTGTTTCAAACCTCCATTAATTTGGCGGAATACAAACTTAATTTTATCATTTTATCGTGCTGCATCCTGCACAACTTTTTACACAAACATTCTCCAAATTATATGGTACCAGTTGGGCCTGAGGCCGGACTTATCGATGACAATCTTACGGGCCTGGATACTGTCCGTACTGGCTTGGCCCCCCAAAGTGCCCGTCAAGTTAGACAGCAATATGTTAATTATTTTATGGGTAGGGGGCCATTGCAATGGGCCAGGATATCTAAATAATTTAAATAAAAAAAATCTTGATGAAATCTTGAATTATATTTATTGCTTGCCTTTCTTTTGGGCTTTCTCCTAGGTTATGGTCGAGCAGTTGGAGTGCCAACTGTATTTTCCTTTTAAATTTCTAAATAAGCTCCATTGCCACTGTAAACAACTTTTTTCAATTTATAACCAAACTGATACTGAGCATTGAAATAACAAACCACACATTTATTTAATTCCTAAGCAGATGTTTTTAATCGTTGTTATGCATTCAGTTATGCATTTAGTATAAAATGTTCCTAGCCAAAAATATAATGATATATTACTAATTTTCGAATAATATAATTATAGTTAAATATTTTTACATAATCAAAAATAACAATTTTTGGGCATTTTGATTTTAGCAAACAGGCCTTTATTTTTATTTTTTTGTTTTATTAAAATCCTTTTTTGTTTTTTTTTGTTTTTTTTAAATACTTTTTTTTTTTTTGTTAAAATCCTTTTTTTTTTGGTTTTTTAAAAATCCTTTTTTTTGTTTTTTTGTTTTTTTTAAAATCCTTTTTTTTTATTTTTTTTTGGTTTTTTAAAATACTTTTTTTTTTTTTTGGATTTTTTAGGTATTTTCTCAAAACAGGCCTCCTTTTTTTAAATGATGTTAAACAGCCATATAATTTAACAGAAAATAATAAAGAGAAGGCCCAGAATGGGGTCAGCAAACCAGGAAATGAAGGACATGATCGATGTTTTGGGGTTTCAAAAAGGGCATTTAGATTCGACCCAAAACATCAATCATGTCCTTCATTTCCTGCTGCATACGATCCAGCCGATTGCGCATTTGATCGATCTCCCCATTCAAGGCCATTATTTGAGCTATTAGCCGTTGGGCACTGTCTGTGGTGAAATAGTCACTTGTTGGACCTAAAGTGGAATGAAAAAAAAGATGTGTTTAGAAATATGCACACATACATAGTTTACCTTACCATAAAGCTGGTGTCTCAGACACTGACCTGGTGGGGTGCCCATGTCGCATAATTCCTGAACATCCTCGGGGGTGGCGCTGTTGCTTGACTCAAGCACAACCAGATCACCTAAAATACAGTAGAAAAATTACATAAAAGAAAAGGCAGCCATGCATAGATTACCGTAAGCTGGTGTGTCAGACACTCACCTGGTGGGGTGCCCATGTCGCCCACCTCTCCTTCCTCCACATCCTCAGTGGGGCTTGGGCTGATTTCCCAAGTATGTTCTTTTGCTTGGGGGGGACTGTGTTCTTCTTGTTGGCTGAGTGATTTTTCCCCTATGTGAACCAAAAAATTAATATACTTAGCACACAGATATTTTAGTAAATAGTAATCTTCAAACATTTGTAGTGAAGTGGTGTACAAATGGTCTGTTTGTGTAGAGTTCCTAGTTGACATAAATATTTAAATTTCTAAAGACATATCGGATAGATAGATATCTAGATATCAATATCTAAATATAGTTACTAATCTTTTGATCTCTCTCTCTCTATATCTATAACTAAATATAAATATAAACAAAATCAAACTAAAAAAATATATATAATTTAAAATATTAAAAAAGAATTTAATAAATTTCTATATCTATCTATATCTATATATCTACATCTACCTATATCTATCTATATCTATATATCTACATCTACCTATATCTATCTATCTATCTATATATATATATACATATATACATATATACATATATACATACATATATATATATATATATATATATATATATATTGTAAGATTGGGGTATCAGACTCAAACGGTAGGTGCGTTGTCAGTGAGTACTCCAGTACACAACTGTATTTTTAAGGGCTTGGTAGCCCACTTTTATTTAAAAGCACGGAAAAGTTCACAAAGACATCAGTAGCCCACGCAGGGGGTTCCACCATTACTGTATCTTGCACACTCAATACTTTAGCCTCCTGGCGTACATTCTTGCCATACGGCTGATTCCGGCCTTTAGCCTAGGCCTTAGGTCTGCTCCTCAGACCCAAAAGAGTTTCCTAGAGTGAAGCTCTCTCCTAGCTTACTCCTGCTACTTACTACTTGCTGCTCTGTCACCAAGTACGTCTGCCTCCTGCAGACATACATACCCTGGCTGCCTCCTGCAGCCTCTGAATCCTCTCAGAGGAATGGGAGTCCACCTGACTCCCATGCACAGACTTCCTGTCTGTTAGGTGGAACCCTGAGCCATAGCCAGGTCACAATTAAATAGCCCAGCACACAGCTGTGCAATCAGCATGCCTTTCTCTCCAAAATCTGGCGTAAACCAGCAATCTTCCAGGTAGCACAGGGTCCTACTGCCACAATATATATATATATATATAGATAGATATATATATAGATATATATATATATATATATATATATATATAGATCTATATATATATATATAGATATAGATCTATATATATATATATAGATATATATATAGATATATATATAGATCTATATATATATATATATAGATAGATATATAGATATATAGATATATATATAGATATATAGATATATATATATATATATATAGATATATAGATATAGATATAGATATGTAACGAGGTTTATTAAAAGATCGTTTGAAACGATGAGAAAAAAATCGTATAGGAATGAAAAGCACATGGAGCAGTATACAAGGTAATAAACACAAGATAAAAACACAACAAGTACTTACTTTTTTTCAGCACTTTACGGATCCATCTGTACTGATCCGGCTCCCTGATTTTGAGGTCGGACCATCTTTTTCTAATTTGATCCTTGGAGCGCTGTACCCCAAAATAAACCTGCAAAGTCTTCACCACCTTCGACATTATTTTGGCTTTGCGCAAATTTGGCCGGGCGTACGGCCCATACTTCCCATCATAATCCTTTTTTTTAAGAATGGCCACCATTTCCACCATCTCTTTAAAGGACATATTGGAGGCCTTAAATCTAGGCATCACAGATCTTGACGTTCCGGCCTCCAGGCTTTCTTCGCTACCTGAGGTAGTACACACCTGATGTGTCTCCGCCATTATTCACCCCACTACGCGCCGTAAATAAAAATGGGCGGAGAACAGGAGTTAAAATCGAACGTCAGGGGCGGGCGACGCAGGCGGAGTTTCACACATGCGTAGTGTATAAAGAGGGGCCTTGTGCACGTGTCGTACATACGTTCTGTGCGTAGAATTAGGGGGCGGAGAACATGAGTTAAAATTGAACGTCAAGGGCGGACGACGCAGGCGGAGTTTCACACATGCGTAGTGTATAAAGAGGGGCCTTGTGCATGTGTCGTACGTACGTTCTGTGCGTAGAATTAGGGGGCGGAGAACATGAGTTAAAATTGAACGTCAGGGGCGGGCGACGCAGGCGGAGTTTCACACATGCGTAGTGTATAAAGAGGGGCCTTGTGCACGTGTCATACGTACGTTCTGTGCGTAGGTGATAGTGGACCGGGACGCTACTAAACGAAGGTAATTTTAAATTTATATTTTTTGGTCAAGACTTTGTAGCAAGCAGCCTATATGGCTTGACAGATTGATGAGGCCTACATAGGGAGAAGATGATGAGGGTTTAGCAGAAACCTAATAAGTGTTTTTTGTCTTGTGACTTTATCTTTTACAGACATTATGAATCCCCTATTTAAGGATCCAGAGTTCCTTACTGCTTTTATTTCGAAATATAGAGAGATGAGGAATTTGTGGGAGGTGAAACACCCTCAGTATTATGCAAAGCATGTGAGGAAGTCAACGCTGGAGAGACTTCTGTCCTTTGTCCAGGTGACCATCCCGGAAGCAACAATGGAGACATTGCTCAAGAAAATTGGGGTCTTGAGGAATATGTATAAGAGGGAGCATAAGAAGATCCAGGAATCAATGAGATCAGGAGCATCAGCAGATGATGTTTATGTACCCAGTCTGTGGTACTACAATCAACTCCGTTTTCTTGATGACCAGACTGAAGCCAGGGCATCACTTTCAACCCTTCCCTCCACCCTTCCCTCCACCCTTCCCTCCACCCCAGCAGAGGCTGATGAGGAGCAAGCTGGGTCTTCCATCCTGGATGAACCGGATATGACCATCTGGAGTCAGGTAAATTAGTTTAACCAATATTTTCTGTACTAATATTAATTATGTTAACTGGATGTTATAATTGTCTCAAAGAATTTTGCCCTCAAAATTGTGTATACATATCAATTGACAGGAGTGGATAAATATGTTTGGCACCTGATTGAAAAAATTAGGGTGTCTGATTTAGACTCTTTTATTAAAGAGATGTATTCACATTGAATTTGCTAGTCATGAGAAGCAAATTGTGTGTCATTGATGAACCCCAAAAAATATACTAAAACTATGTCCTTTTTTTATACACAGGATGAGTCCATCCAGGAGGAATGTGTGGAAAGTGGCAGGCAGGAGGAGACCGGGCCCATGGACAGCCTGGAGGAGGCCGAATTCTCCATCATCCTGGAGGAGGCTGGGCCCAGTGTCAGGCAGGAGGTGGCTGGTCCCAGTGAGGTGGCTGGGCCAAGTGAGGTGGCTGGTCCCAGTGAGGTGGCTGGGCCCAGTAGGAGCCTGACCCAATCCCAAGTGCCTCCCCTCCGCCTTCCCAAAAAAAGGGCCAGGAAGGGGACGGTCACACAGGAGGCATCCCTGCACCTCATGCAAGAGGCCACCCGTTTTTTGAGGAGCCACCCCGAAGCGGAAGAGTCCTATGGCTGCTACTTAGCCAGCAGGCTTCTTCAAATGGATTGGGAGCAGCGCCTCATTTGCGAGCGACTATTTGGGGAAACAATCCAGAAGGGGCTGCAGGGCACGCTAACACGAAACACCCAACTACATGAGGCAGCCCCCCCCTCCTCCTCCTCCTCCTCCTCCTGCCACAACTGAAACACCAGAGCCACAGCCTCCAAAGAAGGCTACAGGGAAGGCTGCAGGGAAGGCTGCAGGGCAGCGTGGAGGAAAGGCTGCAGGGAAGAGAAGAAAGTGATGACCTGGGTTCAGTCTGGTCTGACAGAAGACGCAGGCTGTTGTAGTACCACAGTCTGGGGACATCTATATCATCTGCTGGTGCTGTTGATCTCTGGGATTCTTGGACCAGATTGTGCTCCCTCTTATATGGACTCCTCAAGATCCCAATTTTCTTGTACACTGACTTTTTCCAGCGTTGACTTCCTCTTTATTTTATTTTGACCATGAATAAATGGATCTTTTTTGAGTTTATGAAAAGACTTTATGTGTTTTCTTTTAAATCATTGATTTTACACACAATGTTAAATTAACAAGGGACAACAATCTCATTGAGTTTGCAAAAACACACCAAAAATACATTAATAATGTTAATAATGTTCGAGTGGTAAGTCTTGAAAAAAAAAAAGATACATAACCAAAAACGGTTCTTTGGGTTAACTTTATATAAAAAAAAATAAAAATTCACTATAAAAACAAAACTATAATAAAGGGTTCTTTGTGGTAACTTTACAAACCTAAAAAAATAAATACAAAAATAAAAAATAAAAATGGGTTCTTTGTGGTAACTTTACAAACACAAAAAAAAACAAAAAAAAAATAGAGATAAACATATAAAAAAGTTCAACAACAATCATAAAATAAATATCTGGATAAAAATTACAAGAAAAGATGACTCCACCAAAAAAAAAAAAAAAAAGTGTAAAAAGTATTATTAGTATGGAAACATTGTTTTTAAAAAGCATACTATATCATTCATGAGATCAAAGAGAAAAAGAATCCAGAAATCAGTTTGGGAGAACTCTGTTTGAATATGAACAGCAAAACACCTTCGTTCTTTATAGCATTCGTAAAGAAGACATTAAATGCACTGCATTCAACGATCACAGATTTTGCAGCGTGAGGAATGTGCTACCTACAATACGAACACTAGTTTTACTAGACCGAGTGCTTCCGTTTAGTTTTTGCTTATGAGCATGCGTAGTTTTTTTGTCCGTCGGACTAGCACACAGACGAGCGGATTTCGGGGTCCGTCGTAGTTACGACGTAAAGATTTGAAGCATGTTTCAAATCTAAAGTACGTCGGATTTGAGGCTAAAAAAGTCCGTTGAAAGTCCGGAGAAGCCCACACACGATCGGATTACCAGCCAGCTTTAGTCCGTCAGCGTCCGTTGGACTTTTGTAGACGAAAAGTCCGACCGTGTGTACGCCCCATTAGTGATTTCCCCAGCTTCCCAGGCATCAGAAAACAACAAGGATTTTACACAGGAGCTACTAAGTCTGGACATGAATGGAAATTCTGCTGGTTCACCAAGGACTGGATGAGTTTCAATCCATCTATGGCCATTCCTGCTAAAGAGAAGTCAATCTAATATGATTATCTTCTCTCAAACCAGCTTGTTGGAATTTTTCCTTTGATCTGCAGCGCTAATCAATGTATTCTAACCACTATCACAATGCAATGTCTCGTGGGGCGGATTCCTCCATCCACCTCGCTTGTGTGGATGAGGAGAGCTGCTCAGTATTTTTCATTCAGACACTAACTGATCAAAAAAACTGATCCATCTATGGCCAGCTTACCATTCACTATACAATCTGATTGTACAATACCTTTTGGATCTACCAACAACTATGTAGTACAAGGGCCTGCCTGATTGGATACTACTAATTGGATAATGAATTGTTTAGGTTTGTCCTCATATTACAAAGTTTTGGTAAATCGAAGGGAGATTGTGCAGAAATTGTACAATCAGATTGTAAAGTGTATGCTCACCTTTACTGTTCATGTGCGGAAGGACTAAGAAGGATAAATGTTTTCCCTGACACATTGTCTAAAGCTGGGTACACACTATTCGTTTTTTTTTTTGTTCAGCCTGCTGGAAGAAAAATTAATAGATCCCTGCATGCACACAAACAAGGTAGATTCAGAAACCCCCCTCTCCCCCCTGTGCTATTGTACTCTGACAGCAGGACTCCTGCACTGATCAGAATACGATGATCAGCGCTACAGCCCGCTGATCAAAAGAGTATTTCCAGCAGGACCATTTGACAAAAGCCGAGGTCAGCTTCAGCTAGTTCTTGAGCTCCATTTACAATCTTCAGAAATCACCCTTGGGCAGCCATTATTGCTATTACTCCTTATTGGCTGTAAACCAAGCCATCATCAAAGCAATCAAATTGGCTCTGTGTATGTGTGTAATACCGATGCACCCCGCACCATTACATATGTTTTGGTGCGCTGCACATGATTCAACTAGCTCCGCCCCATGCTCGGAAGGGGGGGGGGGGGGGGCACATTTTGGCATCTTCGCCCTGGGCACTGAATTACCTTGTCCCACCACTGGGTCACAGTAAGGTTTCTGGGTGTTAAATCTACTAGCCATCTGGCTATCCTTTGGGAGGATACTCCCCTGAGGGTACATTCCAAAAGCATTTTAATCAGAGAATGGGGTGTCTGCAGAATGATTTTGCCAAATTCCACAACATGCTCTTTGGCAGTGCACTGGGCAGTTCTTGCCACAAGGTTTCTGATGCATTCATCGAATCCCCTCTCTACTGGGCTTAGTACCCTGGACCAGTATCCAACAGGTACCTATTTGCCCTGCCTCTCCTGCAGCAACACTGCTTTTATTCTGTCTATTCTGCTATCATACTGAATGATGCATTCTGGCTCAGAAAATGTCTTCATAATGTCCACCATACAGATGTGGAAGTATGTATAGCTGGATTTGAGCCCTTGGGCTAATCGGCAGAATGCATACTGTTTCCCCTGAAACGTAAGGCAAGTTTATATTGGCTATCCTCATGTACGGGAATTCAAAAATAACCATTTGATATGTTAATTGATGAATACACCTTTGCTGAAGGTTTCAGTGCTGTCATCATGTCTGGCATCTTAGCAACTACATTTGTAATAGCTGGGGTGCATCTGTTTAGCGCACAGAAATCTACAGTGCCCCCCCCCCCCCCTTCTTCTTTACTGGCTGCATTCATTTTAGATTGGCACTCTTTATTTATATTTTGTGCCAACAAATTCCTCACTGTTCTCTTGATGTACGGGATAGATTCAGGCGGATTTTGTATTGACGCTGAGGTGGCGGATCAGGGCCCTCAATTTTAACAATCATGTTTGAAACTTTACCACATTGCGCTTTAGACGTTGCCTACACTTTGTTATGTTGCCACAAGATTTTAGCCAATAATTGGTCCTTTGTTTTCAGCAGTGTCTGTGGGTTAAGGATCTCATTGGTTTTAACTGATGTAACCTCACAGCAGTCCATGACCATGTGCACCTTGCCCTATCTAGACCCTTTCCACAGTACCCAATTACAGAGATCAAGAATCAGTCCATGTGCCCCCATGACATCAGAGCCCAAAAAAGTGCTCTCTTGTGTTGGGGAGAAACAGACTGTGTTCCACACATAACCTCTTTATTTCTATGGGTACAGGTATTGACTGCTCAGAAGGTACTAGTTGTCCTTCGAATCCTCTAAGAAAAATTTGTCTCCCAGTAGGATCCTTTTGAAGTTCGATATTCGTTAAGCTGACAGCTGCTCCTGTACCCAAAAGTATATTTGAGCGATGGCCCCCTACCGCCCCTTGCATACGTGGTCTGCCTCCTTTGTCTCTCTCCAGATGACATACTAGGGACAGCACTGGGGCCTGACATCCCTATTGTTTAAAAAAAGGATTGGTTGGGGGTGGGATTTTATATTCCTCCTGGTTTTCTTTAAATCCTTTTACTATCCTCTGTAACTCCCTTAAAAGAGGACCATATAGTGTAGCACCAGGTGCCTTGCTTGGCTCCGTTGCCACCTTATCTGATCCAGGTTTTTGCTGCTCTTTCTTGTGCCAAGGCTTCTTATCACCTGTGCCCCTCCTAGGCAATTAACAGTCCTTCATTAAATGGCCCGTATTCCCACATCTGTAACACCTGCCTGCAAATCTCACTCTTCCTTCGCTTTTAACTATCTCTGAAAATTCTTTTGTGGGCCGTATTGTCTTGATCTGTCTCCCGGACCCAGTCCCTTAATATATTTATAAAAGTCTGGTATGAGGTGGCATTCCTCAGTGCAATTCTGGTATGGTAATCAACACATGTACACTTATTAGCCATAGAACATAGAAACTACTGTCATCAGGAGATATAACAGGACAATTGTATGTGGCTTTATAAATGTCACTCTAGATGTGCAAAGCTGGTAGAGACATACCCAAAAACTCTTGCAGCTGTAATTGCAGCAAAAGGTGGGTCTACAAATTATTGACTCAGGGGGGCTCAATACAAATGCACGCCACACTTTTCACATATTTATTTGTAAAAAATTTTGAAACCCATGGAGAAATATTCACTGCAAAAGAGTATTGGATCAATTCCCCTCCTAAATTTTGTATTCTCTAGGGCGTCTGAACCCCTAGTATCTCTTCCTCCCATTATGTGCTGCATTTCCCTCATTCTATCTGCCCCGTTTCCCCAATTTGAATTTAACTCGGGAGATAGACCTCTGTGACTCACAACTGGTGGTTGCAGTTTTTCACACAGTTGCAATGGAAGCCATGCGCGGAGGAGTGCATGCATCCCTATTGTTTAAAAAGTACTGTGTCGCCACAGCTTCCAGCCTATTTGAGAGACTAATGAGTGAAGCACTAGTGTCAAATTTCCCCAAAATCTGGCACAGACTTGTACAATCTTGTATGGAGAGTGTTGTGGATTGGGTACCCTCCCTTTTTATAATTCCTATTCCTTGCTCACTCCTTTCTGACGCAGAAGTAAAGAGAGAAGAACTCTGATTTGGGACTCTTCAGGATTGTCAGTCGAATATACTGGTTGCTGTTCCACCAGCATCTGGTCTCCCTGCTCCTGTGACGTAAAGGGATGTGTATCCTTGTTAGCACAACAATGAATGTGCACTTTATCCATTGTCTGTGCTTTCAAAGACATGGCATGATCTTTTTGGGCTAGCTGAGTTTTACATTCTTGTAACTCTCTCAAGTATTTCTATCGCAGTTTCATTCCTAGCCTCTGTTCTAAAGATGCGATACACTGTTCCCTCAACATACATGTTTCCTCAAATTCATCCAATCTCTGCTCCAACGAACCATTCTCAGTCACTAGTTGTTCAATGTCATCCCTCGGTTCATCACACTCACAAACACTTGCATCTGCATTCGCAGCTATAGCTGAAATACCTTTATTCACATATTCTATCTTTTCTATTAAATCTGTTCTATCCTTACACCACTCTAATTCTTTTTTTTCAGCGATGTCTTTCATTTTAAACATGCATACAACATTGGCCATTCTCGCTTTCTTGCCTTTCTTCGAAGATGGTTTATGTTTTATCTCATCATTATGAATATTACATTGTTTCAAAAAATCATTAAATTGGTGGGTTAAAGCGTTTTCTGCCATAGTGTTCAATTTAACACAGGCATGTTTTCTAAGAAAATCTTCAATGACTTCAATTGATGTGCTAATTAGTCCACACTGAAGGTTGTTCAACCAGTCTATACACAGCAGCTGCTTACACAATGCACACACAAACACACAGATAAAGCTGTTTAAAAGCTAACATTGACTTGCAGTTCCACACCAGGAGACATGCACACTCTTAATCAATGCCTTACTATTTCCTTATTACCACTGATTTTTAGCCCTCTTATTTCAGATTGTAGGCCATATTAATCTCATATTAGAGTAAAAAGCCATTTCACTTTTACATGGATACAAAACAAAAAATATATGTATATATTTCTCCCACTTTCTCCTCAAAGATGTCTGGTTTATCCTGTCAATCTGCAGGCTACATCAGTTACTCAAGGGTGATCAGCCCCTCACTCGTCGGCACACTTGACCAGCTACGCAGGCCTAAAACTATTTGCATTAGCAATACAATAAACGTTAACACATACACATATACCAGCCAAAAATGTCACCAGATCTGCGCGTCTGTTTCACTGATGAAATATTCATAGAACTTTCAGGAACACTCAAGCAGGGCTTCAGAATTCACGAACCAGTGCAAATCTTGTCCACAGTAGTGAAGGCTTTCAATTCTGGGTCTAGTTGAGTTAAGGATTCCTTATCTTATAGGGGCTCAAGACAAAAATACATAAGGGTTTGGATTCTGTGCAGAAATAAATTCCTCATGCCTTTTGGGGTGCCAATGGAAATAAATATTGAAATAAATATTAGGAGGTTAGGATTTCCCTCTATTTATTCCATATATGTATTAACTTGTCTATTCCTATAGTTAGCTAGTCTATTAAAGCTCTGATAATGTTACTGGTGATAGTACAATGATATAAGGTTAGCTATGAAAATAAACACACTGCTTTGTAAAACAAGGTCTTATTTATTTCCCAAGAAAATAGGAAATGCTAACATAAAAACACTAAAGGAAAATATTACAGAGCATATGAAATACAAAAACATCAATGATACGTTACGAAAGGTCATCCTCTAGATATTGTCTCATCAGCTGGGCTCAAAATGGCAAGAGAGAGTTCTTCCTCTAGTACAATGATATAAGGTTAGCTATGAAAATAAACACACTGCTTTGTAAAACAAGGTCTTATTTATTTCCCAAGAAAATAGGAAATGCTAACATAAAAACACTAAAGGAAAATATTACAGAGCATATGAAATACAAAAACATCAATGATATGTTACGAAAGGTCGTCCTCTAGATATTGTCTCATCAGCTGGGCTCAAAATGGCAAGAGAGAGTTTTTCCTCTCGGTCAACACTTTTAAACACCATTCATACACCGTTCAGCCCAACCCCAATGCCAGCCCATCTATGTTTCTGACGAATCAAAGTAGTTAAGAGGCAGATCTTCTTAAAATATTTTTTTTCTGTCTGTCCTGCTGTATTGGCCTCTAGGGGCAGCATTCATCCATGTATCATCGCTATGTGACCTGGGTCATCTTCAGTGACTGTTGGCCCTTTGATCTTATGTAGCCCACCTCATCAATCATCTTGTCAGCCGTTGTTCTCCTCTAACAGCTTGTCTGTAGATGTGTTAATCAAGCATTCCAATCTTTATCACACCAGTTGGTCTAGAGCCAAGCTTTACCCCCTGCCAGGGGCCTTATTCAACATCCTGCTGGGTCAACTTTCAACTGAAAGTAAAACTCTTTATGCCAATAACTTGCATATAACCCTTTAAAATGAGGACTTTTGATTTTTCATGTTAGTGTCCCATAGACTTTACCCACTTACCCACTGGGCACTTAAATCCCCTTCCTAACCAGACGAATTTTCAGCTTTCAGTGGTCTTTGGATGACAATTACTCAGTCATGCAACACTGTACCCATATGAAATTTTCGTTCTTTTTTTCACACAAATAGAGCTTTCTTTTGGTGGTATTTGATCACCTCTGGGTTTTTATTTTCTGTGCTATTAATGAAAAAAGACCGCAAATTTTGTTAAAAAAATGAATTTTTCTTCATTTCTATTATAAAATTTGGCAAACAAGTAATTTTTCTCCATAAATTTGGGCCAAAATGTATACTGCTACATATCTTTGATAAAAATAACTAAAATTAGTGGATATTATTTAGTCTGTGTGAAAGTTATAGAGTCTACAAGCTATGGTGCCATCTCATGATCTCATTTCTTGAGACCCTAACAGCCAGGAAAGTACAAATTCCCACAAAATGACCCCTTTTTGAAAAGAAGACATTCATATTTAGTAAGAGGCATGGTTAGTTTTTTGAAGTTGTCATTTTTTCCCACAAATCTTTGCAAAATAAAGATTTTTTTTATTTTTATTTTTTTTCACACCAAATTGTCATTACAACAGGTTATTTCTCTCACATGGCATGCACATTCCACAAATGACACCCCAAAATATATTCTGCTACTCCTCCTGGGTATGGCGATATCACATGTGAGACTTTTACACAGCCTGGCCACATACAGAGGCCCAACATTGAAGTAGCACATTCAGGCGTTCTAGGAGCATAAATTACACTTCTAATTTCCTTACAATCTATCACATTTTTGAAGGCCCTTTATTTCTAACACATAGCATGAACATACCAAGAATTACACCTTAAAATACATTCTGCTGAGCAAAGGTAAACAAAAGATTACCTGTGGTTTTAGTAGTGCAGTTGTCCACAGGAGGAGAGCCCTTATCCAGGCAGCAGGCAGGGACGTGGTCAGCGACAGTGAATGGAATTGTCCAGGCAGCAATATTGTTCATAGTCAGTACAGGCAGGGATACTGTCCATATACAGTCCAGGGTCAGTGCGAGTAGAGACATTGCCAGCAGTGACAAAATATTGTTCCTGGTAGTAAGCAGGAACATGGTCCAAGTAGCAGGCCAGGAAAAAATGGGGACAGGGGTAGAGGCTTCTCCCACCCAAATCTCTTTGAAGCCTCCGAGTCTCCAGACCCTAATCTGGGAATGAGAAAACTAAAAAATTAGTTTTCTTCATCCAGAAAAACAATTCTGGAGCCCCTCACATATGTGAGACCCATGTGTTCCCACTAGCAAAGCAGGGTAAATGAACAGTCCAAGAGGCAGGCAAAAAACGTGGTCAAACAGTCCAGAGTCAGTTCCAGAGCAGGCAGAGGTAGGTACAGTTTAGAGTTAGAGTTTAGAGTCCTGGGCAGGAGGGATCTTGATCGGGCAGGCATATCAAGTTTTCTGGATTCTATTCCAGGACTGGGAAATGGCAGTTCTCTTGCGAGTTTTACAGAGGACATCACTGCAGATGAGGTGGTTAAGGCTATTGATAAGCTTGCCATTAAGAAGTCGCCTGGGCCAGATGGGTTGCTCTGGCCCCATATTTGGTGGAGGTTTTTAATGGCTGTCTGAGAGAGGGGTTCACTCTCTCCCTCCCTGCGACAATCTGCGGTGATTCTTCTGTCAAAGGGTAAGGATTCCTCTAAAATTTAGAATTGGCGGCCCATTAGCCTTCTCAGTGTTGATAGGAAGATACTGGCAAAAATAATTTTCTGGCGTTTGTCATCTGTAGCGGGTGATCTACTTTCCAACCACCAGCACTGTTCGGTTCAGGGTAGAAGCACTTTTTCAGCGGTGTTAGCTGTCCGGGAGGCCTTGGACCGGTGCAGGGCTGCAGGCTGTAGGAAGTACTTGCTGGCATTGGATCAGGCTAAAGCTTTTGATCGGGTCAATCATGAGTACCTATGGCTGCTTCTTGGCAAGTATGGCCTGGAGGGGGGCTTTATCGATTAGCTGAAGACCTTGTACAGAGGGGCTGAAAGCTTCATGCTTATGAATGGTTGGATCGGACAGCCCTTTGAGGTGGGCTCGGGTGTGCATCAGGGGTGTCCTTTGAGACCTCTGCTATATGCGTTTGCAATTGATCCCTTCATCCGGAGGTTAGAGAGCTGACCATTGTGCGGAGTGCCTTTGGGCATTCCTGGTGAGCCTCCTCTGAGGGTCGTGGCCTATGCTGATGATGTGTCTGTTTTCATCTCTGGGACAGAGGAGGCGGAGGAGGTGGTCTCAGTGATGGAGCAGTATGCTGAGGCATGTGGCTCGAAGATTAATCAGGATAAAAGTGACGTTTTTTGGATGGGTGAGGAAGGCGACGGCTTCGAGCTTCCGGACATCTTGCCAGAGCCCCAACAGGAAATTCAAGTTTTAGGCATCAAATTTGGTCCCAGCGATTATGGCCTCGTAAATTGGGAAAGCAGGCTACAAGATGCCAATGCCAAGGTTGCCACCTGGAAGGACTGGAAATTCTCTTACAGGGAAAGGATTGACCTGATTAAAACATACCTGATCCCAGTATTTCTGTATGTCAGCTTTGTCTGTGTTTTGCCAGTGTCTCTCTATGCGAGAATCTACAGCTGTTTCTTCCAACTGTTATGGGGGAACAAACTGAATCTCGTTAGGAGGTCTGTAACTTACCTTCCCAGGCGGATGTGTGGCTTAGGTATGGTCAACCCAGTTGGGTTTTTTTTTTTTCTGATGTTTTTGAAACATAATTTTGCTAACATGCTGGCAGAGGAACTGCCAGGGTGGGTTGGCATTTTTCAGTCCTGGTTTAGGCCTTTTTTGCGAAGCTGGGAGAATGGTGGGCCACTGAAAAGCCTGAGGGTCTGACATGGTAAGCTCAGGCTTAAGTTGCCCCTTGCCTGAAAATGCTTCGACAGTGGCGAGTGACGGCGGAGGAAATTAAGTCTCTTCCTAGGAAGGACCTGGAGAAGAGGGTTGTTGAATCTGCCTTTAGCGAGCCACTGGCCTTGAGGGATTGTCCAGGCCCTGTTATAAGGGAGTGTCTGCGTTTGCTCAATCTAAAGAGAATCCCTTTAAAGTTTCGGGATTTGGCATGGCGCTCGTTTCATGGCAGACTCTATGTAAAGGGCAACCTATAGCATCGCTCTGCAGATAACCGTGGTTGTCCAAGAGTGGAATGTGGTGGGGTGGAGGAGACAATGGACCACTTCTTGCTATAGTGCCCCTTCAATATAGAAGTCTACAAGCGGGTGGTTGGGGCTCTGGGTATCCCTTTCCTTTCCCGCTTGAGTTATACAGAGTGGTCATATGGGGCCTTTGAGACACATTGAGATTTTGATTTTGAGACACTTTTTCTAGTTAGCTTAGTAGTCTGTTTCTTCACATGGAATGCACGATGTCAGGTTTCCATTCGGAAAAAAGTCCTTCCTGTGGTGGTGCACGACATTCTGGGTGAGGTTGGGAGGATTCGGGGTCTTGAGAAGGACAAGTGGCCTGGACAAAGACGTGGAACAATGTCAGGTCTCAGTAGCTGCTTTTTGTCAGTCTCTGGGTGTGCTGCCTACTTTCTGTCCATTCACGTCCCCTAGATTTTTATATAAGATTGTATTTTTGGAAAAGGGCTGCATGCATGGGTTAAATGTGTAATGGTTTCTTAGCCTGAGGCTGTTTAGGTGGAGGTTATGGCTTTGTTTAGGTTGGTATATTTAGTTTTCTTTATGTTTTTGCTATGCTGATGTAAGCTATTTTTTATATATATTTTTATTTATATTTTTTTATTTATTTTGTATATATGTAAATATGTTTTTATTATGTTTGTAGGATTTTTAATAAACAAAAATTTACAGTTTAGAGTTAGGCAGAAGCTTGGTCGTATAACAGGCCAGGGTCAGTTCCGGAGAAGGCAGAGGTATGTTTATCGTTAGGCAGAAGCTTGGTCGCATAACAGGCCAGGGTTGGTTTCAGAGAAGGCAGAGGTATGTACAGCTCAGTGAGGTAGGCATAAGGGGTGTGGAGGAAAATGACAGGAAATGAGAATTAAGTTTACCATACTTTCCTTATGTAGAAAAGTATGGTAACGGCGGAAACATTCACCTATACAGAGGTCTGGTTGGGAAGGACATTGGGGACAATAATATGTGGTGTCTCTTCTAACTCCTCCTCTGGAGCACACCCGGCATTTCTTCTGACGCCTGTGGCCTGTTTTACGGGGGGGGGGGATAATTTACTCAGGAAAGTGGTGCTCGTGGAGTCTGCGCACGAAATCAGAGTGAATATTTTCTGGTGGGCTTTCAGGGTACAAAAGGGCAGAGATAACTTGTTCCTGGTAGTGCAGATAAGAAGAATAAGGGGGGGGGGGGGGAGGCCTAAGGCCAAGTGGGACTTTGAGTGAGGCAGTAGACAAGTTGGAGTAGAATAAAAAATGTGTACAAGTTTATTGGTGAGAAATTCCAGATATGCGACACATATAGAGGGTTAAGTGTGCATGTGCACAAACTATAACCTGCAATCAATGCATATGTATACAGGCAATCAAGAGTATATCTAACCATGTATAGTTGTTACAAATGTACACTGTGCAATAAATACATATAAATTGTAACCTGGGGGACAGGTAGCAGGTACAAAGCTCCCTGGGATGAGCAGTCTTTCAGGCACAGATACCAAATCCAGTGAAATAGTGACAAACAGTGCGGTGTTTATTTGTGATATATACAAGTCTACATACAGGTGCTGTACAGTGTTCCAAAGAAAACAAATAGGAACCAAAACTAGCCAAAACAAAACCTAGCCGTGTCTCGGCACTAACTAAACAATATTTACAAATCCTAACTATCAGGCTGAGCAAGCCTACAGCTTGTCAGCTTCCACATACCTTTTTGCTCTCCTACACAGAAGCTTGTCTGAGTATCCCAGGCCAAGAGCAAAGGCTGTCTGCTCAGGTGAGCTTAAATTAGCCTGGGGGAGAGGACCAAGACCTGAACCGGACCATGGATCACAGATCCCTGAACCTGTATGAGAGGAGCCTGGGAGATGTATAAACCCCGAACAGGACTTTTCCTGGCTCTCTCTGGGACGCTCTGCTACATATCCTCCCCCATTGTTTCAACCCCAGGGTTGGAACACCTGTAGCCCAACAGGAGTGAACACGGGACAGGGCATCTACATTCCCCATCTCAACACCTGGCCTGTGTTTTACAGTGAAGGAGTAATCCTGTAGAGCCAAAAACCACCGGTTCACCCGTCTATTAGTCTCCTTCTTTTGGGCCATCCATTTCAGAGGAGCATGGTCAGTTATTAAGTCAAACTGGCGCCCTAACAAATAGTACCTGAGTGCGTCCACGGCCCACTTTATGGCTAAACACTCCTTTTCAATGACTGCATACCTTTGCTCATGGTCATTGAGCTTTCTGCTTAGGTACACCACAGGGTGTTCTTCCCCATTGTGTACCTGTGATAGTACTGCCCCGATACCAACATCAGACGCATCCGTCTGAACCAAAAAATCTTTGGAGAAATCGGGGGAGTACAGTACTGGCTGTGCACAAAGAGCCTTCTTCAGGACTTGAAAAGATTCCTCTGCTACTGCGGACCATTTCACCATTACAGAGTCTTTCCCTTTCGTAAGGTCTGTCAGTGGGGCAGCTATAGTTGTAAAATTTGGGATAAATCTTCTATAATACCCCGCAATGCCAAGAAAGGCCCTGACCTGCTTCTTGTTTGCAGGACGTGGCCATTCCTGGATGGCTTCTATTTTATTCACTTGAGGTTTTATGACCCCACGCCCAATAGTGTAGCCCAAATACTTGGCTTCCTCTAGACCAATGGCACATTTTTTTGGATTTGCTGTAAAACCTTCTTTGAAGAGGGAATCAAGGACAGCCTGGACACGGGGCAAGTGAGACTCCCAGTCAGTGCTATGTACCACTATGTCATCTAGATATGCTGCTGCATATTGTCGGTGGGGTCTTAGAGTCCTGTCCATGGCCCTCTGAAATGTCGCGGGGGCATTTTGTAACCCAAAAGGCATTTTTTTGTATTGAAAGGAACCCTCTGGGGTCACAAATGCGGTCTTCTCTTTGGCGCTACCAGTCAGGGGTATTTGCCAATAACCTTTTGTTAAGTCCAAAGTGGTCAGATAGCGAGCCTTGCCAAGTCGGTCTATAAGTTCGTCCACTCTGGGCATTGGGTACGTGTCAAACTTTGTCACTGCATTAAGCTTCCTGAAGTCATTACAGAACCTCCAAGTGCCATCCGGTTTTGGGACTAACACAATGGGGCTAGACCAGTCACTATTGGATTCCTCAATGACATCTAGCTCCAACATTCTTTTAACTTCCTCGCTGATGTCCTTTCTCCTCGCTTCAGGAATTCGGTATGGTTTGAGCTTGACACGGACCCCAGGTTCAGTAACAATATCATGTTGAACTGCTGAAGTCGTGCCAGGTAACTCTGAAAATCTCTCTCTATTTCTTATCAGGAATTCTCTAGTTTCCTGCTTTTGGGAATATGACAGGGTGTCTGGAATCGTGACCTCTGGGATCAGAAGGGACTCAGTACCCTTAGGCGTTACCGGGAGGGACCTCGCAGTTAACGCCAGTCTATCCTTCCAGGGCTTTAACAGGTTTATATGGTAAATATGTTCGGGCTTCCTTTTCCCTGGTTGATATACCTTGTAATTGACCTCCCCAACTCTTTCAATTACTTCAAAGGGACCCTGCCACTTAGCCAGGAACTTGCTCTCAACAGTGGGAACTAACACCAGGACCCTGTCACCAGGTGAGAAAACACGGAGTTGGGCCCCCCTGTTGTATATCCTCTGTTGAGCTGCTTGGGCCTGCAGTAAGTGTTCTTTTACCATCGGCATGATTGCTGCAATCCTGTCCTGCATTTGAGCGATATGCTCAATGACAGTTTTATGGGGTGTCTGCTCCCCCTCCCAAGTTTCTTTGGCTATGTCTAAGAGTCCCCGAGGGTGTCTCCCATAAAGCAACTCAAAGGGAGAGTACCCCGTGGAGGACTGGGGAACCTCCCTGATGGCAAACATCAAGTATGGTATCAGGAAGTCCCAGTTTTTCCCATCCTTGTCAACAACCTTTTTTAACATGCTCTTTAATGTCTTATTGAAGCGTTCCACCAAGCCATCCGTTTGAGGATGGTACACCGAGGTTCGCAATTGCGACACCTTAAATAACTTGCACAGCTCTCTAGTTATTCATGACATAAATGGGGTGCCCTGGTCTGTAAGGACTTCTTTAGGGATTCCAACTCGACTGAACACCATAAACAGCTCTTTGGCAATGTTTTTAGCAGACGCAGTGCGTAAGGGAATGGCCTCAGGGTAACGAGTAGCATAATCCATGATTACAAGGATATGCTGGTGACCTCGGGCAGACTTGGGGAGTGGACCCACAAGGTCCATGGCAATCCTCTCGAAGGGCACTTCAATAATGGGCAAGGGCACTAAAGGACTTCGGAAGTGTTGTAGTGGGGCTGACATCTGACACACAGGACAGGATTGACAATAATTCGCAATATCCTTCTGTATCCCGGGCCAATAAAACCTGCGCAACACCCTTTCAGTAGTTTTCTCAACCCCTAAATGACCTCCTAGCAAGTGCCCATGGGCAAGTTCCAACACCACCCGTCTGTATGGCTTAGGAACCACCAACTGTTCAACCACTTCATCATTTTTTTTACATACACGATACAGTAAATCCTCATTGCTGCTAAAATAAGGAAAACAGAGCCTGTCCCCTGATTCGACAGGTACATCATTAATCACCATTACATTTTCCCAGGCCCTGGCAAGGGTTGGGTCTTTTCTCTGCTCGGTACCAAAATTTTCCTTGTGTACATTAAGGTCAGCAAACTCCAACGTAGGCTCAGATTCAGCAGATGGCTGTCCAGCTCCACTAGTTGTGGGGACCTCCTCAGGCTCCTCCAGCTCTCCTGCCATAACTGAGAAAGGAAAACCTGGGGAGCCCTGAGAAGAGTCCCCTGAACCCATATTGTCAGCAGCGGCCAGGAGTTCTGGCTCTGTCACTGAGTCAGCCACTGCGACCGGGTCGGGACGATCCCACAGTTCCCAAAACGTAGGGAAGTCCCTACCAACGATGGCCTCGTGCACCAAGTGGGGCACAAGTCCGACCGGATGGGTCACCGTACCTAAGCCAGTTTTAAACTGAACAGTGGCTATAGGATACTCGCGGGTATCCCCATGTACACAGATCACAGCAATTTTTTTAGCATGCAAATTCACAGTTTCAACCATCTCAGCTGTAACCAAAGTCACTAGACTTCCAGAGTCCAGCAAGGCCGTAATAGGCTTATTATTAACAGTCATTTGGCACATGTGTTTTCCCATACTTGGTGCTGCAGCACATGAAACAGCAGCAAACATAGATTGCCTTCTAATAGATAGATCACACTGCATTGGTTCATCTGTCAATGGACAGTTTGCTGCAACATGTCCCAGTTCTTGGCAACGAAAACACCTGATGTTTCCCCAGTTTGGTTTGCTGACAGGCAGTAGCTTCCCTTGTTTGGGACGCCAAACTTCAGTCCTGGCACCAAAAATCCTCCCCCCTATTTCCTTGCCATGCTTACCACCCACTTCCCCTGGAACAGTCTTACCGGTTGCCTGGGGGGACCGTGGCTTTGGGCGGAAAGTCCGTACGGCTGTAGGGGTGGTGACAAGGTTCTCTGCAGCAAAGTACCTTTCAACAAGTTCCACGAGGTTGTCCGCCGAGTTGGGGTCTCCTTGACTCACCCACTTCTGCAGGGGAACTGGTAGTGACCTCAGGAACTGGTCCATGACCACACGCTCCACTATTTGTGGCCCAGACAGGGACTCCGGCTGTAGCCATTTCCTCACCAAGTGAATTAGGTCGAACATCTGCGATCTTGGGGGCCGCTCGTCTTGGAAGAACCAGTTGTGGACCCGCTGTGCTCGAACTGCCAAGGTGACACCAAGTCGCGCCAGGATTTCCCGCTTGACCTTTTCATAGTCTCCTGCTTCTGCTGACTCCAAATCATAGTAGGCCTTCTGCGATTCTCCAGACAGCAAGGGGGCGACCAGTCCTGCCCACTGGGTTTTGGGCCAACCTTCCCTCTCAGCGGTACGTTCAAACGTTAAGAGAAATGCCTCTGGATCATCATCTGCAGTCATCTTAGAAAGAAAGCGACCCACATGGATGGCTGAGGGCTTGTCTCCAACAACATTAACTTTAGCAGGTGACCACTGTGCTAGCGTCTCCACAACCGCAGCCAGAGTTTTCCTATCCTCTTTTGCATCAGTGGCTAGCTGTTCAAACAGCCTCTGCGATAACTCATTTGTTTGTTGCTGTGTAGCGTTTGCTCGTTGCTGTGCAGCATTGGATTGTTGCTGTGCAGCGTTGGATATCACCAATTGTTTTAGGATTTCCTCCATGTTTAGTCACTCTAGGTACTGGCCTTTTAAGTAGTAACTTACTACAGCTGGTCGCAGTCTCCACCATATGTAACCTGGGGGACAGGTAGCAGGTACAAAGCTCCCTGGGATGAGCAGTCTTTCAGGCACAGATACCAAATCCAGTGAAATAGTGACAAACAGTGCGGTGTTTATTTGTGATATATACAAGTCTATATACAGGTGCTGTACAGTGTTCCAAAGAAAACAAATAGGAACCAAAACTAGCCAAAACAAAACCTAGCCGTGTCTCGGCACTAACTAAACAATATTTACAAATCCTAACTATCAGGCTGAGCAAGCCTACAGCTTGTCAGCTTCCACATACCTTTTTGCTCTCCTACACAGAAGCTTGTCTGAGTATCCCAGGCCAAGAGCAAAGGCTGTCTGCTCAGGTGAGCTTAAATTAGCCTGGGGGAGAGGACCAAGACCTGAACCGGACCATGGATCACAGATCCCTGAACCTGTATGAGAGGAGCCTGGGAGATGTATAAACCCCGAACAGGACTTTTCCTGGCTCTCTCTGGGACGCTCTGCTACAAAATATATACTGGGGGGCACAAAACACTTGATGAAAAAAGTGAGTATAAAAAATAAAAAATAATAACGAATATAGGGGTACATCAAAGAGTTGGTAAATGTCAAATCCAATAAAAAGCCCAATGGCTGCATCCTTGGTGCCCAAAATAAAATAAAAGGGTATATCAAATAATTAGTACATGTCGGGTCCAATTGAAAGCCCAGTGGCTGCATCCTTGGTGCCCGACGCGTTTCTGTGAATACACTTCTTCAGGGGCGGATGCTATAGAGTTTCTGAAATTACAAAGGATGGAACCATCAAAAATGAATAAATAAAAATAAATATAAATACAACCAGAAAGGACAGTATGTCAATTTCTGGGTACTCACGATGAAACCAGACTGTGGTACAAGACAAGGACCGGGCAAGGAATATGCTCTCCCCCGGAGCTGGGGTGGCAAGCAATCCAAGGCAGGACGGGCACACAGCGGCATCATCCCCAGAGCACCACCAACCTCTCCAAAACATGGCCAAAAAGGGTGGACAAGGGTCTAAAATGGATAGATAAATCCATCAAAATGGTCACATAATTGACACTTGAGAGTAAAGGAAGTAGGAAGTAGTGGTAAATCATAAAGTATTACCTTGGAGGTGCTTGGCGTCAAGACTGACCAACGCTATGGCGTCTGTACTATTGTGGGAAGGAGAGGAGAGTGTGCGCGGGGCGGCGCCTATTATGCGCTCAGACCACGCTGGTGATTGCCACCGACGTCACGCTGCAGGCCGACGGTAACGTAGGGCGGGACCCCTGCTCAGACAGCAGGGACCCACCCAGGCTGACGTCACTGCGTACAGCTACGTCGGCACCGGATGGAACATAGTGCATCCGCACAACGGCGCCAAATAATGACGCCATATGTGGGAGCAGTGCGTGGCGCCGATGCGGTGTGGGCACCAACCCGATCCCCCACACCCCAAACCAACCCAGAACTGGGGGCGGATGTGGGGGGGATGGGGAAGGCACACAGACCGCATCGCAGCTCCGGGAAACGAACAATCCGGTACTGGTACTGGTAGTGCAGATAGGATACAGGGGTCACTGTAGATTTTTGGTAAATAACATAAGTGTTATACATGGCCAAACTGAAAAAAATAAATGGACACTTTTTATACCAATGACGAGATTTTCATGTGGGAAGGTACGGTTCAATCATCTGATCATTGAAGTCCACTCCCCCCCATAAACAAATTATAGTCATACAGTGGCTTGCGAAAGTATTCGGCCCCCTTAAACTTTTCAACCTTTTGCCACATTTCAGGCTTCAAACATAAAGATATAAAATTTTTATTTTTTGTGAAGAATCACCAACAAGTGGGACACAATTGTGAAGTGGAACGAAATCTTTTGGATTTTTGAAACTTTTTTAACTAATAAAAAAATGAAAAGTGGGGCGTGCAAAATTATTCGGCCCCCTTGCGTTAATACTTTGTAGAGCCACCTTTTGCTGCGATTACAGCTGCAAGTCGCTTGGGGTATGTCTCTATCAGTTTTGCACATCGAGAGACTGAAATTCTTGCCCATTCTTCCTTGCAAAACAGCTCGAGCTCAGTGAGGTTGGATGGAGAGCGTTTGTGAACAGCAGTTTTCAGCTCTTTACACAGATTCTCGATTGGATTCAGGTCTGGACTTTGACTTGGCCATTCTAACACCTGGATACGTTTATTTGTGAACCATTCCTTTGTAGATTTTGCTGTATGTTTGGGATCATTGTCTTGTTGGAAGATAAATCTCCGTCCCAGTTTCAGGTCTTTTGCAGACTCCAACAGGTTTTCATCCAGAATGGTCCTGTATTTGGCTGCATCCATCTTCCTCTCAATTTTAACCATCTTCCCTGTCCCTGCTGAAGAAAAGCAGGCCCAAACCATGATGCTGCCACCACCATGTTTCACGGTGGGGATGGTGTGTTGAGTGTGATGAGCTGTGTTGCTTTTACGCCAAACATATCGTTTTGCATTGTGGCCAAAAAGTTCGATTTTGGTTTAATCGGACCAGAGCACTTTCTTCCACATGTTTGGTGTGTCTCCCAGGTGGCTTGTGGCAAACTTTAGACGAGACTTTTTATGGATATCTTTGAGAAATGGCTTTCTTCTTGCCACTCTTCCATAAAGGCCAGATTTGTGCAGTGTACGACTGATTGTTGTCCTATGGACAGACTCTCCCACCTCAGCTGTAGTTCTCTGCAGTTCATCCAGAGTGATCATCGGCCTCTTGGCTGCATCTCTGATGAGTCTTCTCCTTGTCTGAGCTGAAAGTTTAGAGGGACAGCCAGGTCTTGGTAGATTTGCAGTGGTCTGATACTCCTTCCATTTCAAAATGATCGCTTACACAGTGCTCCTTGGGATGTTTAAAGCTTGGGAAATCTTTTTGTATCCAAATCCGGCTTTAAACTTCTCCACAACAGTATTACGGACCTGCCTGGTGTGTTCCTTGGTCTTCATGATGCTCTCTGCGCTTTCAACACAACCCTGAGACTATCACAGAGCAGGTGTATTTATACAGAGACTTGATTACACACAGGTGGATTCTATTTATCACCATCCGTCATTTAGGACAACATTGGATCATTCAGAGATCCTCGCTGAACTTCTGGAGTGAGTTTTCAGCACTGAAAGTAAAGGGGCCGAATAATTTTGCACGCACCACTTTTCAGTTTTTTAATTGCTAAAAAAGTTTAATATATCCAATAGATTTCGTTCCACTTCACAATTGTCTCCCACTTGTTGGTGATTTTTCACAAAAAATTCAAATTTTATATCTTTATGTTTGAAGCCTGAAATGTGGCAAAAGGTTGAAAAGTTCAAGGGGGCCGAATACTTTCGCAAGCCACTGTAGATACAAGCTGGTTTCTGGATTGGGCCGTTTCTTCTGGAGACTTCCACGTAGGTGTCATTATGGATTGTCGTGAGGATGTGGACGTTTCGTCTGTCCCTCGACTTGACAGCCAATAGCTCCTGGTTCCACAAATACGCTGTCTCCCCTCGTCGTAGCCTTTCATTGATGAGTTTTTGTGGGAAGCCCTTTCTATTGGTTCTTACTGTACCACATGCTGGGGTGTCTCTCCGGTGAAGATTGCGGAAGAGGGGCAAGCTAATATAAAAATTATCCTCATAAAGATGGTATCCCTTTCCAAGGAGTGGATAAACAAGCTCCCAGACAACTTTGCCGCTGGCTCCAATATACTCTGGACATTTAGGGGGATGCAGTTGGGAGTCATTCCCTTCGTACACCCGGGAGACGTAAATGTACCCTGTGGCTCGGTCACAAAGTTTGTACATTTTAACCCCATATCGGGCCCTTTTGCTGGGGATAAACTGTTTGATGCCCAGCCTGCCTAAGAATTTTACAAGGGACTCATCAATGGAGATATTCTGTTCGGGGGTATATAACTGGGGAAATTTTTCAGAGAAATAATTTAGGAGTGGCCGAATTTTAAATAATTTGTCAAAAGCTGGGTCATTTCGGGGAGGGCACTGGGTGTTGTAATTATAGTGGAGGAACCGCAAAATCATAAAGGTATCTTGATCTTGGCATAATCGATGAGAAGAGTGGCATGTGGTGGATGGGGTGGGTAGACCAATTGGAGTACAATTAGTTTTTTTTGTGAGTCCCATATTAAAAGTTAGGCCTAAGAAAATTTTGAATTCCTCTACGCTAAGTTCCCTCCACTCAAATGGATGGGCATAACTAGAGCCAGGGTTGCTTACTATGTACTGCTGTGCATAGAGGTTGCACTGGGCCACAATGGACGATAGTCAGGGCCGTTTGAAGGAATTTGGGGGCCCCAAGCAAAATGGACATGGAGGCCCCCCAACCCCCCCCCCCCCCTCCCGCATGCAAAGCCTACAGGAATCACAGCATAGCGATACAGTTTAAGTTCACCAACACTTTATATAAATAAAAAAGGTTTACAGTACAAATACTGCTGTTGCATATAATGTGCATAAAATTTGAACATTTTCAACAATTGAACATTTGCAAAAAAACACCACTGTACCATAAAATCAAATATACATTAAAAAAGTGCACAATAACTAAATCCAACATACTTAAAACACACACACACATTAACATTTTTCAGTTCTCACAAACATGTGGAAATTATCTAAAACTGCTGTTTGCGAGCCTTGTTTTCTGCAAAGGCAATCACAATGTCCTCCATGTCCAAAGACTGGTGAACATCACGCTCAATTGACGTAAGTGCCAGTCCTGTGAGCCTTTCTTGGCCCATGGTGGACCTCATGTAATTTTTTTTTAGCTTCAAAGCTGAAAAGCTCCTCTCACCAGAGGCCACTGACACAGGGAGAGTCAGGAGTAGAAGCAAAGCAAAGCAAGGCAAAAAAGAAAGATTTACCATAGTTTTACCATAGCTTTCTTTCCATTTTCTTTCTTTACCATTCCATTTCCATCTTATTGCTTCTTTTTTGAATCAGGTAATATGTATTAAAGCTTTTTGCAAAAATTTACAAAGCAGAGAAAAGACTCTACAGTAGAGTGTACTGTAGAGTCTTTTCTCTGCTTTGTAAATTTTTGCAAAAAGCTTTAATAAATATTACCTGATTCAAAAAAGAAGCAATAAGATGGAAATAGAATGGTAAAGAAAGAAGAAAATGGAAAGAAAGCTATGGTAATTGTTTTTATTATGGTCAGCAAGCTACCATATTTTTATTACTAAATGGGTCTTGATGACTGCCTGCCCCCTTTACTACTCCCCCCCTGTGTTCTTTTTAACCCCCCTCCCTACCGCGTACCGCTCGGCAGGAGACTCAGTTTTCTCTTCCTGGCCGGACTGAAAGGAAGTGAGCACTCAGTGTGTGCACTTCCTGTCAGTCCGGCCGGTAACAGGAAACTGAATCTTCTGTATCGCGCGGACTGCAGGAGGAAGGAAGAGGAGCTCGGCCACACTACAGGCTGCAGCTTATAGGAAGTGGCGGCCGGCGGCGCGGCTGGGGCCCCAGGCCAGCTCGGGGCCCCAAGCAATTGCTTGTTTTGCCTGTCCTGTCTCGACAAGCCTGATGATAGTAAGTCTTCAGTGAAAATGAAATTTAAAAAAATCAAGGATGACAAAATCATCGGTGTTCACCTGGACACCTGGCTGGGCAGTAAAAGGGGGGATATTTGCTGCTCCGGAATTAGGGAGAAGCCACAGGGGGTTTTGAAGGGTATAGGGAAGGATGGCACGGCCCCTATCCCTTTGGGGCTGAGATGACACCCTACTGGTGCCTGGCCTTTGTTGCAGTGGCACTGCGCTTGAGGTGGGCGGCACTGCTCTTGAGGTGGAAGGCACTGCGCTCGAGGTGGATGGCACTGCGCTGCTGGTAGTAGGCTGCTGCTCCACGCCAGAACGCCTTCTTTTCATGGGCACACATTTCTATTCCGATTCTGTATCAGACCCACTGCTTGTCACGGGTTCATAGGCCGAATCCGAATCGGACTGAGACTCAGAGCTCCCTGCTGCTCTCATCGGTCATGCTTAGATGCTGGTAGGCCTCCTCGCTAGTAAAATATTTTTTTGCCATACTGGTGGCTGGTGAGGTTGCACTGAAGAGTACTGATGTGCACTATTGAGCACTGTTGTGGCACTGGTGGACACAGGCGGTACTGGTGGGCACAGGCGGCACTGATGTGGCACTGCAGTGGAGCAGATGAGCACTGATGGGCACAGGTAGCACTGATGGGCACTGTAGTGGCACTGGTGTGGCACTGGTGGCACAGAGGTGGCTCTGGTGGGCACAAGCGGCACTGGTGGGCACAGGCGGCACTGCAGTGGCGCAGATGAGCACAGGTGGCACTGATGTGCACAGGTGGCACTGGTGTGGCACTGGTGTGCACTGTAGTGGCACTGGTGTGGCTCTGGTTACACTGGTGTGGCTCTGGTGGCACAGAGGTGGCACAGATGGCACTGTTATATATAAAATTGACTCACTATTAGGCACAAGATAGCTCTCCTCTCCCCCTGCATCGGTGTGAGGAGAGAGATGAACTCCTGATGACCCTGCTTCAAGGCATTGTTTACATTTGTGATCGCTCCGTCATTGGACGGAGCAATCACGTAATAAAGGGCCGCTGTCAGCGGCCATTTACCGCGATCCGTGTTGCGTCGGGTCCCATGAACCCGGTGAGCATGGATGTTCCCATGTGTGTGCCCCAGGGGGACACGCGGGAGCGGTTTTCTGAGAGGACGTCATAGTACGCCCTCCCAGGGTTACCGAACATTTATCATCATTTGGCTACAGGCCGGTGGGTAACTGGTTAATAGGGTTTGCATGTTCGCTAGACCTTTTTGCCTGTTCGAGGTGTTCTGGTGTGAACCGAACCGGGGGGTGATCGGCCCATCCCTAATCATGGGCTTGATAACTGCTGCTAATACAGGAATGATTAATTTTGACAAATGTCAGCCGGTCAATGGAGTCTGTGGACAGAAACATTATCTGTCACAAAACCTCTGGCAGCACTGAATGTCCGTTCGGAAAGCCCACTGTATCAGCAGCTTAACTTGCATAATGGGCAAGTTCTGGCCAGTGGTCTATTCTCATGACCCAGTAGATCGTCAACTGGAAAGCTGCCCCTGGATAATCTCCCACCATATGATGCAGATGCTGCCGATGGTATGTGGAAGCTGACTAATACAATTTTGAAATGCATCACTGAGGCGACCCCCTTCTCCACTGCTCCTCTTTCGACCAACAGAAGGCGTTGCAAGAATGGTGTCTGCATAAAGCGGGCCTTGAGGGTAAAGGGAGTCCTCCTCTTTCTCCCGCTGCTCTGCCGGTAGTGCCCTGTCCATAATGCCATGCAGGGCCTTCAGCCTTGTCAAGCATGTGGTACCTAAATGGCTGGTGTTTTTGCACACGCTTGATCTGCTTGAGGCAATGTTTGTAAATTGCAACAGTGCGATCGGCTGTACATGTGCTAAAAAAGGCACAGACAGCTGAGCTGTGGGACGTGGACTGGGAGATAACAGCTCCACAATGTGATGGAATATGGTGGCTGCTCTCCACTCCTCCATGATTGCTGCCTCGTTGAGGTTGTGCCTCACCATCACTTTCCTCATTTGCTTTATCCGCCACCCAAGTCACGTCAGAGACCTCATCATTATCACCCCCTCCATCCTCACCAATAGAGCCAACTTGGCAATACGCAGCAGCTGGGGGAACATGACTACCAATTTGTTGTTTACCAGTGTTTTCCCCTCTCTGTAGGCTCATGTTCCTACCTTCCTCAACTTCAGAACCAACATCAGAATCAAGTAATGCCTGTGCATCATCAAGGCGCAAGTGGCTGATGGTGTGTTCAAATAACTCAGCTGACTCCTCCATGCATGATGCTGGGGCTCTGGTAGGAGTAGCTGTGGACAAAGAGGCAGAATAAGCTGCTCTGGCAGCTGCGGTGGACTACGCACTAGTCTCTGCTTGGGTGACAGAGGATGAGGAGGATGAGGATTGTTTAGTAAGCCAGTCCACCACTTCCTCTGTATGATGTGGCTGGATAACATGGCATCATTACTAAACAGAGGAAATGGTGCCCTGCCTGAGAACAGACCGCATCCACCTTTGCCTGTGGACACAGACACTGCTGGCCCCCTCACAGTGCCATGGGAACTGCCTCTCCTTGTTGGCCTCCCAGGCATGATGGGGGGGAACAGGGGGCTTATTACCAAAATGTAATAGAGAAGGGGAAATGTTTACTTGGATGCACTTTAATCAGTGGAAAGTGGTGATTGGTGCACTTTAACTAGAGTATTTACTACATTTACTACACAGACACCCTCCATTGACACACTTCAATATACTGCCAAAGGTGCACCAAAGCAGTTCAATATACTGCAGTAAATGTGCACTAATGTGTGTAGGTGAAGGAAAGTGCTGACAATTCAATTGATTAAGTTTGCTGCACCTGAAAAACCCTGACTACCAGAAATGAAAAGTGATTGATAGTGTAAAGGGGCATTGATTCTATGTAAATCAGGGGTCTCAAAGTACCGGCCTGCTGGCCATTTACGGCCTGCGGAGTGGTGCATACTGATACATTTCCTAGTAAGCAACCTGCTTACGATGTTTTTTTTTTCTCTTCCTGGTTTACTCAGAGTAAGTCGGGCCAGCTGACGTCGGTGACATCATGTGACGTCCGCTGCTGTTGCTTCTGGGAGTTGTAGTCCACAGCTGTGCTCTCAAGCTCCCTGCACCCGGCGGGTGGAGTCTGGAGAGCATTGAGCGCAGCCATTGGCGTTGCTATGGGGGGTGCGGGAAGGGCTGGGGGTGTGGCTGCCTCCTGCATTCCTCCCAAAAGACTCCTTCACTATGGATGATGCTGCAGCTGAAGCTGATAGAGGTGAGGACAGACACAGCAGCCCCGCCCACCCGCCCAGGTCTTCATCTGCAGGCATGAGGCATGCTATGTAGGTTACTCTGCACACTGTCACTACATAGAGTTCTAAGATGCCCTGTACCACCCCAACCTGCCCTGTACCACCCCAGGCTGCCCTGTGCCACCCCAACCTGCCCTGTGACACCCCAACCTGCCCTGTGACACCCCAACCTGCCCTGTACCACCCCAACCTGCCCTGTGCCACCCCAGCCTGCTTTGTGCCACCCCAACCTACCCTGTACCACTCCAGCCTGCTCTGTACCACCCAACCTACACTGTGCCACCCCAACCTGCCCCGTGCCACCCCAGCCTGCCCCGTGCTACCCCAACCTACCCTGTGACACCCCAACCTGCCCTGTACCACCTTAACCTGCCCTGTACCACCCCAACCTACCCTGTGCCACCCTAGCCTGCTCTGTGCCACCCCAACCTACCCTGTGCCACCCCAGCCTGCTCTGTACCACCCCAACCTACACTGTGCCACCCCAAACTGCCCCGTGCCACCCCAACCTACCCCGTGCCACCCCAGCCTGCCCTGTACCACCCCAACCTACCCTGTGACACCCCAACCTGCCCTGTACCACCCCAACCTACCCTGTGCCACCCCAACCTGCTCTGTACCACCCCAACCTACCCTGTGCCACCCCAGCCTGCTCTGTACCACCCCAACCTGCCCCGTGCCACCCCAACCTGCCCCGTGCCACCCCAACCTACCCTGTGCCACCCCAACCTACCCCGTGCCAACCCAACATGCTCTGTACCACCCCAACCTACCCTGTACCACCCCAGCCTGCTCTGTACCACCCCAACCTACACTGTGCCACCCCAAACTGCCCCGTGCCACCCCAACCTACCCCGTGCCACCTCAGCCTGCCCTGTACCACCCCAACCTACCCTGTGCCACCTCAACCTACCCTGTGACACCCCAACCTGCCCTGTACCGCCCCAACCTACCCTGTGCCACCCCAGCCTGCTCTGTACCACCCCAACCTACCCTGTGCCACCCCAGCCTGCTCTGTACCACCCCAGCCTACACTGTGCCACCCCAAACTGCCCCGTGCCACCCCAGCCTGCCCTGTGCCACCCCAACCTACCCCGTGCCACCCCAGCCTGCCCTGTACCACCCCAACCTACCCTGTGCCACCTCAACCTACCCTGTGACACCCCAACCTGCCCTTTACCACCCCAACCTACCCTGTGCCACCCCTGCCTACCCTGTGCCACCGCAACCTGCCCTGTGCCACCCCAGCCTGTCCTGTACCACCCTAACCTACCCTGTGCCACCCCAACCTGCCCTGTGCCATCCCCAACATGCCCTTTACCGCTCTAACCTGCCCTATACCACCCCAACCTGCCACTATACCACCCTATACTATCATTTACAGGGGCTGGCTTGGGGTGCGCCCCATGACAGTGCGCTGCCTGCATGGTGCTGTGCAGCCTAGACAGGGGGGTGACACCATGTTTTACCGCACCAGGTGACACCAACCCTAGTGAGGCCACTGACTACAACCAAACTACAATTCCCAGTGGGATCTTCTTGGACACTGTCAATACTGAGTCTGACTCACTGGCTCGGCGTGCAAGGAGGAGGACCTGTCCTGCTGAGTCTGAGCTGGCAGCTGCCATAGTCCCATCGCTGAGGTCACAGTGAGAGACCCTGACACCCCCAGCTGACCCCCACATGATCATCCTATCTATCCCCCTCTATACACCTAATTTACCCTACCCCAGTGCCCATCCAGTAACCTCAAAATAGTCCTCAACACTGGGAGCTGCCCAAGTGCCCATGGCCTGTGGATCCTGCTAGGAGCTGGCTGCGAACCTGTGGGGTCCTGCTGCCCGCTGGCCTGTGGGGTCCTGCTGGCCTCTGGCCATGGGCTATGGGTCCTGCTGACCTGCAGGTCCTGCTGACCATGGCCTACAGGCCAGCAGGACCCACAGGTTCCCAGCCAGCTCCCAGCAGGACCCACAAGCTGTGGGTCCTGCTAGGAGCTGGCTGCTGCAGAGCAAACACTGCCAAGAATCTGGCAGTAAGCAGTGACTGGTAGCAAGCAGTAACTACCACTATATATACTAGTTGAATGTTCTTTTTGAAGCTTGAAAGTTTGCACGCGGCCCCCATGGGATATGAAAACTCGTCCTGTGGCCCTCAGGTAATTTGAGTTTGAGACCCCTGATGTAAAGGGTGGGAAAATCCACAGTGATATAAAATGTAAAGCACAATAATGTTGCCCAATGTGAATACAATGGGTAAATTGGAAACAAGTGTGTGTGGTCTAGATTGACCTGTAACATATGTGAATAGGCAAAATTTCCTAAAACTGTATGTGCATAATCAAAAAATATAAACCATGCAATTCAAACACAACGTGTATATAATCTAAAAAGGAAAAAAAAATCTGACAAGTTAATTTATCAGCAGTCTCTCTCAGGTTCCAAATAGTCTACTCATCCATCCGGGTCTGCTGGGAGCTGTTGTCCAATGTGAATCTCTGAGATTTGGTAGACAGAGAAATGCATGCATCCCTAAGCTGTGGCTCAGCACACACACTTGTGACCTATGTGGGTCTGGTAAGCAGCCAATTTTATTACTTTTGAGCACGGTGGTGTCATCATACTAAAGTGTCCACACACCTTGGGATCTGCATCTGTCGATTTGGGACTCACAAGATAATTGGATGTGTTTTCAATTCAGCCCATTCACTCTGCTGAATTTGATTTGCTTTCACATAGACTATTTGGAACCTGAAAGAGACTGCTGATTTATTTACTATCTTGTCAGTTTTTTTTCCTTTTTAGATTATATACACTTTGGGATTGATTTACTAAAGGCAAATCCACTTTGCACTACAAATGCACTTGGAAGCTTTAGATCTAAGGGGAAGATCTGAAATCAGGGGAAGCTCTGCTGATTTTAGCATCCAATCATATACAAGCAAAAAATGCTGTTTTTTATTTTCCTTGCATGTCCCCCTTAGATCTACAGCGACTGCCCTTCCAAGTGCACTTGTAGTGCAAAGTGGATTTGCCTTTAGTAAATAAACCCCGCTGTGTTTGAATTGCATGTCTATATTTTTTGATTATGCACATACAGTTTAAAGAAATTTTACTTATCCACAGGTCAATCTAGACCACACACTTGTTTCCAATTTACCCATTGTGTTCATATTGGGCAACATTATTGTGCATTATATTTTATATCACTGTGAGTTTTCCCACCCTTTATATGGAATTAGTGCACCTTTACACTATCAAATGTGCACTAATGCACATCAATATACTGCAGTAAAAGTGCACTAATGCAGTTCAATATACTGCAGTAAGTGTGCATTAATGCTCATCAATATACTGCAGTAAACGTGCACTAACTCATGTCAATATACTACAGTAAAGGTGCACTAACGAACGTCAATATACTGCAGTACACGTGCACTAACACACCTCAGTATACTGCAGTAAACGTGCACTAACGCACTTCGATATACTGCAGTAAACATGCACTAACCCACGTCAATATACTGCAGTAAATGTGCACTAATGCACGTCAATATATTGCAGTAAAGGTGCATTAACGTACATCAATATACTGCAATAAAACATGCACTAATGCACCTTTATATACTGCAGTAAAGGTGCACTAACGCACCTCAATATACTGCAGTAAAGGTGCACTAACGTACGTCAATGTCAATATGCTGCTGTAAACATGCACTAACGCACCTCAATATACTGCAGTAAAGATGCACTAACCCACCTCAATATACTGCAGTAAAGGTGCACTAACATACGTCAACATACTGCAGTAAAGGTGCACTAATGCACCTCAATATACTGCAGTAAACGTGTACTAACGTAAGTCAATATATTGCAATAAAGGTGCACTAATGCACCTCAATATACTGCAGTAAAGGTGCACTAACGCACCTCAATATACTGCAGTAAACGTGCACTAACGCACCTCAATATACAGGAAGTCCCCGAGTTACGAACACAATAGGGACTGTAGGTTTGTTCATAAGTCGAAGTTGTCCGTAAGACGCAACACTGCATTTGTAAGTGTAACTTCCGGTTGGAATACTGCATTCGCAAGTGTAACGTCCGCCTGTGCATGGATATGGGATGTTCCCGACGCTTGTTATGTTATCTGGGGCTCTTCTGGCCATGCAGTACATGTAGTACTGCAGTATGGGATGTGTCCGGAGGTATCCAGGACCAGCGTGGAGCACAAGTGGCTGGCATTTGAGGCCATTCATAAGTAGGAGTCGTTTGTAACTCGGGTGTTCGTAACTCGGGGACTGCCTGTACTGCAGTAAACACGCACTAACGTAAGTTAATATACTGCAGGAAAAGTGCACTAATGTACAGTAAGTCAATATACTGCAGTAAACGTGCACTAACTCACCTCAATATACTGCAGTAAACCTGCCCTAAAACACTAAACTGACACTAAAGTAAAAATTAATGGTCGCACTACACTCACACTGCACTTTCACTAGATTCACACTAAGCTGACACTCTATACTCACAATAGAATCACTATAGCACACTAACTCGCTAGTAGCAATGAACAGAGCCCTGTTCTATCTCCACTCCAATATCACACTGCAAATGACTGCTGTGGGAAAGATCCTTTTATAGAGGGGGGTGGGTCTATGAGCAATGAGCCATGATTGGGCACAGTCATCATTACTATCTCCAAGCATGGCTCTGACAGTGTTCTGTGCCCCGATTGGGCAAATCCTTCATTGCTTCAGCCAATCAGGACTTCAAATGCACTGTGCGGCACACAGTGCATTGTGAGGCGCTCGGCGGGCCGATCAAATGGTCGAACGCCCCGATACTTCGGGTGTTCATCGAAGGGGTGAACAGCCAATGTTCGGCCCGAATTGATGCTGGGGCTGAAACGTTCACCCAACACTATTAGCTACCCAAAGAGGTTGTAAAGAGTAAAGGAGAAGAATCAATTGAAGTTGTACATAGGAAGGAAGTTGTCCCTGGTTTTGTTGCTATCAAGCTGGGCATCCCATAATTCCTGTTCTCCACCCAAGTTATTACCCCCTAACAGGGGCGTTGCTAGGTCTACAAAAGATCTGGGGCTAGAGCCCATAGCAACTTAGTAAAGAAAGTCATACACTTGGGCGGGCATACACATGTATCTAATATACGTGTGTGTGTGTATATATATCCCCAGAGCACCCCCCCTTACATCAGGATCCCCAGAGAGCCCCCCCTAAAATCAGGGTCCCCAGAGATCCTCCCCCTAAAATCAGGGTCCCCAGAGAGCCTCCCCCTAAAATCAGGGTCCCCAGAGAGCCTCCCCCTTAAATCAGGGTCCCCAGAGAGCCTCCCCCTGCATCAGGGTGCCCAGAGAGCCCCCCCTTGGGGACCCCTGCAGAGACTTGGGGCTATGGGCTCCAGATTCGGGGCTATAGCCCCAAAAGCCACCCCCTAGTGACGCCACTGCCCCCTAATAAAACATAGCTCAAAGACTGTTCCTTGCCTCTGGAGAAAGTATAGTTACTTGTGGCCTGGCTGTGCAGCAGTGGGGAACCCTGTCATCTCCAACCCCTATGGGGATAGTACTACATATAAATAGTCTCCTTTAGTGGAGTGAAGTGTATTGGGGTAGCTATTGCACCAGGTGGACTTTATAACTGCATCCTTTTGGCTTCAATAAACGTACATCGGCTTTTATGGTGAAAGTCTCTCTACTGATGTTTGGCGACTCACAGTTTTTGAGAGCCTACTCCTACAGCTGGGACAGAAGAGAAATTTATAGCCTGCAGTGGAGTGTAATTTCCCTAGACACATTAAACACGATTCCAACATGTTCATCAGAATGATCATTATTTGATGTTTGGATTGTGCACAAATGTAGTAAAGCTTTTAAAAGAGAAATATGGGTTTTGGGTTTTTTCCCCCTATCATACTTAGTGAGGTAGAAAGAAATCCTGGATAGCCGCACTCTGGGATAAGGACATCTTTATTTCAATAAAATCCAAACATACAGTCAATTGCAGAGACGTACAGGGTGGTAGACTGCTAACTCGTTTCACATCATTTGGATGCTTATTCGTAGCTAGAGAGGGATAGTAATAGTGTGGTATAAATAGAAAAGTGAAAAAGTAAAAGAGGGGGGGCGGGGTATGCATGCCGGTAAAACAACCAATCACCGCGCTGCATAGCAAACCCACCCTCTCAGTGTGATTAAAACAATACTGATCCCATTAAAAAACTGCACCTGCTAAAAGAGGAGAGAAAACATCCATTGTTAACCTAACCAAAATGCATAAAGAAAAATATAAGTAGACAAAACTGTCATGCCAATAAAAATCAGCACAAACTCATAAAAATAACTGAAAAAAAGAGAAAAGAAAAGGTAGGTATTGGATGCGAAAAACCCTCCATAGCAGGTGAAGCCGCAACAATGGAACAAACTTGGGTAGTTGGGAGTGCTAAAAAGGTGTCAAAGTACTCTCACAACCCTAAAACAGCAAATGTGCATAAGCAGTTTAGATGAAATATACACACATTTTCATGAGATCAAAGTACAAGCATATTAGACATGAGATCAGCGTGTATATATATTAAACATGAAATTAGAGATTTATGCACATTACTCCTCCAACTCCTCCAATCATTCTTAACCACTTGTATTTTATAGACGAGAGAGTTGACAAAAATATATGCAGTGAAAAATATATGCATAGATCTGAAAAAGGGGTCGGTCCAACTACCCGAAAGGGTGGTTACAAATGTGTCAAAAGTATCAAACATGTAGCATCGCATCCAAAGCACTGGTGTCAGAGAAGTCTTTACTTTCTGAAAAGAAAAAACAGTAAAAAACAGACAAACAGAAGTATGAAAATGGATAAGACACCAGATGAACCACAAAAAAGTATAGATAAATATCCATTGTTGTTGATATTAAACTCCCATGACAATATCATGTTAGCTATGCGGTCAATAATGAAAAAGTGTATGATCAACCACATAGGGAACATAGAAAAACACAACAAAGGAACCAAAACAAAGAACCGAATGAACTATTAAATGAATGCAGTTTCCACATAGATCAACATGCTGGCAGACTGTGCTACAACAGCAAATGTATAGAGACCATAAGTCTCACTCCATGTGCTGAAATAGGTTGAGTTGAATAATAACACGAAAGAGAGTAACCTCAAACGCACATTTGATAGTTAACTGTGATGTGCTGCAGCACTTCAAGTGAGACCCTTTCGAGTCTCCGAATACATGGCATAATGCAGTTAGGTTTGTTATAGACCATTTTGTTTTTCTCGCCTCTTGGCTTTATTATTATTTTTGTCAATCCCACTCCAGATTTATGGTATTCCTATAGTGGGCCATGGTGTTCTGCAGCACGAGAAGTGAGACTTTGGGTATTTCTAATCACACGGCACTATGTAGCAAGGTTTCCAAATACTCATACATTTTGCATTATTGGTAGATGGGAAACACGATTCCCTAGGCCTAAGTTTTTTTAGGCTTCAGTCTTATGCCATAGCAAGTAGCACTATATATATTTTTTCAGCAGTTTGAGTGAGACTCTTTAAGTGAGACTCTTTTCGAGTCTCCGAATGCATGGCATAATACAGCAAGACTTGTTATGGACTTTTTTGTCCTTTCTGCCTTTTGGTTTTATTTTTGTCAGTCCCACTCTAGATTTGTAGCGTTTTAAAAGCAAGCCGTGGCGTCCTGCAGCACGAGAAGTGAGACTTTGGGAATCTCTAATTGCATGGTATTATGTAGCAAGGCCGCCTTAATAAAATATAATATAAAAAACTAGTTTTATGTAGTCAGATACAATAAGCTATAGTCCCATTGACATCATTTTTTGACAGTCAACTGTGAGATGCTGCAGCACTTCAAGTGAGACTCTCTCAAGTCTCCGAATACATGGCACAATGCTGTTAGGTTTGTTATAGACCATTTTGTTCTTTTTGCCTTTTGGCTTTATTATTTTTGCCAATTCCACTCTAGATTTATGGTATTCTTATAGTGAGCTATGGTGTTTTGCAGCACGAGAAGTGAGACTTTGGGAAATTCTAATCGCATGGTACTATGTAACAAGGCCGCCTTAACAATTCTTAATTTTTCTTTTGGATGCAGGTCTGGGCTCTGTTTGATGCAGATTCTATAGCCACCCTACTATATCTGTGTGCGTTTGAGGTTACTCTCTTTCGTGTTATTATTCAACTCAACCTATTTCAGCACATGGAGTGAGACTTCTGGTCTCTATACATTTGCTGTTGTAGCACAGTCTGCCAGCATGTTGATCTATGTGGAAACTGCATTAATTTAATAGTTCATTCGGTTCTTTGTTTTGGTTCCTTTGTTGTGTTTTTCTATGTTCCCTATGTGGTTGATCATACACTTTTTCATTATTGACCGCATAGCTAACATGATATTGTCATGGGAGTTTAATATCAACAACAATGGATATTTATCTATACTTTTTTGTGGTTCATCTGGTGTCTTATCTATTTTCATGCTTCTGTTTGTCTGTTTTTTACTGTTTTTTCTTTTCAGAAAGTAAAGACTTATCTGACACCAGTGCTTTGGATGCGATGCTACATGTTTGATACTTGTGACACATTTGTAACCACCCTTTCGGGTAGTTGGACCGACCCCTTTTTCAGATCTATGCATATATTTTTCACTGCATATATTTTTGTCAACTCTCTCGTCTATAAAATACAAGTGGTTAAGAATGATTGGAGGAGTAATGTGCATAAATCTCTAATTTCATGTTTAATATATATACACGCTGATCTCATGTCTAATATGCTTGTACTTTGATCTCATGAAAATGTGTGTATATTTCATCTAAACTGCTTATGCACATTTGCTGTTTTAGGGTTGTGAGAGTACTTTGACACCTTTTTAGCACTCCCAACTACCCAAGTTTGTTCCATTGTTGCGGCTTCACCTGCTATGGAGGGTTTTTCGCATCCAATACCTACCTTTTCTTTTCTCTTTTTTTCAGTTATTTTTATGAGTTTGTGCTGATTTTTATTGGCATGACAGTTTTGTCTACTTATATTTTTCATTATGCATTTTGGTTAGGTTAACAATGGATGTTTTCTCTCCTCTTTTAGCAGGTGCAGTTTTTTAATGGGATCAGTATTGTTTTAATCACACTGAGAGGGTGGGTTTGCTATGCAGCGCGGTGATTGGTTGTTTTACCGGCATGCATACCCCGCCCCCCCCTCTTTTACTTTTTCACTTTTCTATTTGTACCACACTACTACTATCCCTCTCTAGCTACGAATAAGCATCCAAATGATGTGAAACGCGTTAGCAGTCTACCACCCTGTACGTCTCTGCAATTGACTGTATGTTTGGATTTTATTGAAATAAAGATGTCCTTATCCCAGAGTGCGGCTATCCAGGATTTCTTTCTACCTCACTGCAAACCAGCAAAGCCAGCACCTGGAACCAGTTCTTACTAGGGCGGTGTCATTCCAGAGCAAGAGTGTTTGTGAGCTGCATCTCCTTTTTTCCTGTCTACTCCCCATCATACTTACCTAGGTGTATGCAGCATTGGTCTGATGCTGCATCTGTCCCCCAGAGCCTCTACACTGAGAACTGAGCGATCAAACATCACCGATCACTCGGTTCTCACAGCTCCCCGAGCAGAGAGATGCTGACTGTTAGTCAGCATCTCTCGCTCTGCTCATCCACGCTCACTGGAGTGCTGAGCTGTGGAGGGGCGGGGATCGGTACTCTCAGACTCTCAGTGGCTCGAGAGGCTGAGACGGGTGTCAGTCCAGGCACCTTGTGGATCCAGACTTCCATTGTCGGGATGACGTGGTGCCTGGACTGATTCCTGTGACTTCAGTCCGCTCTCTGCTGAAAACAAGTTACAGAAGTGCAAAACTAATTGCACTCCTGTGACCCATAGGAGAAGCCCAGCCAAAGAGCTCAGGCTGGACTTCTCCTTTAAGCATTCTGTTGTACTGTATATGCAGGCTCAATGTCTGCTAGATTATTCACTTTTTAGACCTGAGCGTTTGAAATTGAAATAGACAATAGGAATGCCAAGATCTTTTGTAGAAACAGATCTTCTTAAACGTGAATACTTAACTTAAACTGGCAGATGCAGGGGCTGACACGTGGGCCTTGTAGGAGTTAGGAGCACATGTATACTAATGGTAGGTTGGACCCCTCCTGCCATCATGTACACTTGGACATTACTCACCAGGAGGCATTCTTCTTCATGCCCAGGCCGTGCTATTGGTTTATAATGTCCATGTAGGGCAGCTAGAACCTCATTTCCTTCCTGTCTGAAAGTATGATATGCAGAATGTTTCTTTTATTTCCTCTTGAAATCCTTTGGACTGAAACTGGAAGTGGGCATTTTCTTTTCCATGTGATAAACAAAGGGATAGTATTACAAAGGCTACATTTCACCTCCATCTATCAATTTACCTAGATTTCCAGCCACTTGCCTAATTATATGTACACAGTTAATCAAGGTTTACACCAGGGCAGTAGTGAAATGAGGGCCCAAATTTGCTCTTACACAGGCATCTTGGTTTACCACCACTAGATAGGTGGCCTTTGCTTGTTGTATCAGGTTCTTCCACTGGTAATCGTACAAGTTGCATGAATGTCTAAATTAACACACGTGTGGTTATCTCCTCTCATCTTCTTTCTGAGAGGACAATTGAGAAGGTCACAGGTTTAAAAATCTCACAAGTGGTAACAAGTGCTTACAATATTGGAAGTACCCAATACCGTCTTGTAGGATCAGACCAAGAATCCTCCAAGATTAGCCAGATGGTATCAGCAGTCGGATCTGGCTTTACCCACATATGACCAAATCTGTTATAGGTGGCACAGACCAGCCTGTCTAGGTATCGGCTTGTTTACTCAACATTATTCTGAAAAGCATTACGTTTGAAATCTGTGTCCCAGTTAGTTTCCTATCACATGCAGCTGTAATGTTAGCCTTGCATGCTGTAAAACATTGCTGTAGGAGGCACACATTCATTGATTTTAACTCCTTCTGTGAAGTGCACACACCCTTTGGCTTATCACAGTCCCCATTGAAATACTCTGTGCTTCCAAGTTCCATGCAATTATTTGCCCTGGCATAGACACACTCAAAAAGGGAACAGATTGTAGAGAAGCATAGATTTTACTTGACACAAAAGCCCCTGTCACTTGTTCTTCCTCCCTCTAATATAAAATGTATCCTTATGCTGTGCATCCCCCTCTCCAACAGAAAAAACATAACTGCAGCATAAAATGGTGCAAAAAAACAGTTAAAGGACAAGTGTCACTTTCAGTAAAGATGCACAAACTCACCCTTGCTAGCAATCCTGAGCTAGACTATACAGTAGTACAGGGGTATTGAATTAAAATTCACGGAGGTCCAGTCCGTAAAATATTCTTCCAGCACAGGTCCGAATCACATGTTTGTGCGATGACTCGGATCCTTCCCCCCCCTCCCCCCCTCTCTTCTTAGGCTAGGTTCACATCCCTGTGGCTGGGGAACATGTGCGAAATCGCATGCGTTTCCAACCCACAGAGAAATTTGCTGCACTTTAGCAGATGTGTGTGGGTGCCATTAATTCTCAATGGCACCCCCACACATTGGCACCTACAGAACATTTTTGTGCACATTGATCCATATGGTGCTGCAGCACCATGCTGCTTGATGCAGTGCGATTTAAAAAAAAAAAAAAAAAAAGAAGGGTTGGGGCTTTTTCCCCTGCGTTTCTCATGGGTAGGGCAGCCCATTAAAATAAATGGAGCCTCATATCACAATCCTGTTTTTACATCAGCATCATCAGTCCTCCCTTCACACCACAGTCACTCCCCTTCACATCAAAATCCTCCCTTTACATTACTGTCCTCAGGCCCCTCACATTACTGTTCTTAGCCCTCCCCATTAATGTCCTGAGCCCCCCATTAAAGTCCTCAGTGACCCCATTACTCTACTAAGCATTACATTACTGTCCTGAGCTCTCTCCCATTACTGTGCTAAATTCTGCCCCTTTAGGCTCCATGCACACTGGAGCTCATAAATGGCCGTTTTTTGGAGTTTGGGCGTTTTTTTTAACAGCCCATAAACTCCACTCTATGTTATCCTATGTGTCCATGCACACATGGACGTTTTTGAACTTTTATCAGCAGTGGAGTTTATGGGCTGTTTTCTGAACTCCATAAAATTGCATTCAGGAGTCATTTTTCTGACCACAAAAAAATGGCAAATGCTCAAAAACGCTGATAGACGTCGATAAACGCTGAAACACGTGGCTCACCAGCATTTAACGTTTTTAAACCATTGAAAAAAACAAAAAAAATTCAAAGTAACAAAAAAACGCTAAAAAACTGTAGCATGGAAAAACGCTAAAAAACGCGAATAAACGCTATTGCAAAAACGTTGAAAGACTCACTGCAAAGCTACTGGCGTTTTTATAACGTTATTTTAATGTGCAGTGTGCAAGGTGCCTTACTGTTCTGAGCCCCCATTACTGTTCTCAGTGCCTTCATTATAGTCCTGACCCCCCCCCCATTACTTTCCTGTTCCCCCATTACTGTCCTCAGTCCCTTTATTACTGTCCTGAGCCCCCCCCTTTACTGTCCTGCGCCATCCCCCCACAGACTTAATTGTCCTGAGTCCCACCATTACTGCCCTCAGACCCCCCCCCCCCATTACTGTCCTCAACGGTACTGAGCACTTGTTTACATCCTTTTATGTTAATACAGCTGCTTTCCCCATCTCAGTCATCTTCTGCACCAGCCGCATTTGTCAGTTGTAACTTTCCAGCAGTGTTGGACCACACTATGGTTGACCTTAGCTCACTTGGGCTTTCCTTTTAGCACCAGCCTTAAGCCTCGTACACACAGTTTGATTGTTGGATGACTGAGCGTCTGATTTTTGTCAAAAGGGCGTGTGCAGGTTTTTGTCTAGCATACTAACTATTCGCAAATTGTCGTTTGACAATCACAAACGTAGTGACGTACTATGAGAGTATAAAGGGAAAGTTAATTTCTCAAGCGCCACCCTTTTGGGCCCCTTCTGCTAATTTCGTGTTAGTAGAAGTTTGAGCGTTGATTCGCAATTTTCAGATTGTACAAAACAAATGCCTTTTAAAATACGTTTGGCATAACTACATCAGTATCACCAGCAAAACAGCTTCATTATTATCCCATTAAAGAAGATGAGAATGTGCGCTGCATTTCGACATTTCATCAATTGCTGCGTCACAAATGTTAATTCTAGATTACGAACAGTAGTTTACAGGATCGAACTCTTCCCAGTCGTTCCTTGATTCAGAGGATGCGTGTTTGTACTTTCGACTTTTGTGTGACGATTTCTGTACTGACCATCTGAAAATCAGACAAAAAAATGTATAGCCTACACATCCAGCTTTTGTCTGATGTAAAAGTCAAATTGGCTGTCGAAAGCACCATACTAACGATCCGAAAATCCGCCGACAGCTCGTCTTAAGACTTTTCCCTTCTGATTTTCGTACCGTGTACCGTGTGTACGAGGCCTTAGGCCTCGTACAAAAGATACGAAGATCTGAAGGGAAAATTCGTAATATGAGCTGTCGGCGGATTTTCAGATCCTTAGTACAGTGCTTTTGACAGCCGATTTGACTTTTACTTCAGACAAAAGCTGGATGTGCAGGCTATAAAATGTTTTGTCTGCTGTAAATTCAACGTCTGATTTTCAGGTGGTCAGTACAGAAATCGTCACGCGTCGAAAGTACAAACACGCATGCTCTAAATCAAGGAACGACTGGGAAGAGTTAGATCTTGTAAACTATTGTTCATAATCTAGAATATTTGTGACGTGGCAATTGATGAAATGTCAAAATTCTCATCTTCTTTGACCACTTACTCACTGGGCACTTAAACCCCCTTCCTAACCAGACCAATTTTCAGCTTTCGGTGCACACATTTTGAATGACAATTACTCAGTCATGCAACACTGTACCCATATGAGATTTTTGTCCACTTTTTCGCATAAATAGAGCTTTCTTTTGGTGGTATTTAATCACTGCTGGGTTTTTTATTTTTTACTTTATAAAAGAAAGAAGACTGAAAATTATTTTTTTAAAAATGCATTTTTCTTCATTTCTGTTACAAAATTTAGCAAATTAGTAATTTTTCTTCAGAAATTTTGGCCAAAATTTATACTGCTACATATCTTTTGTAAAAATAACCCAAATTAGTATATATTTTTTGGTCTTTGTGAAAGTTATAGAGTCCACAAGCTATGGTGCCAATCTCTGAAAATTGATCACACCTGATGCACTGACGGCCTATCTCATTTCTTGAGAACCTAACAAGCCAAGAAAGTACAAATATCCCCCAAATGACCCCTTTTTTGGAAAGTAGACATTCCAGGGTGTTTAGTAGAGGCATGGTGAGTTTTTTGAAGTTGTAATTTTTTCCCACAATTCTTTACAAAATCAAGATTTTTTTTCACAAAATTGTCATATTAGCAGGTTATTTCTCACACACAGTATATGCATATCACAAATTACACCCCAAAACACAATCTGCTACTCCTGAGTATGGCGATACCACATGTATGAGACTTTAATGCCCCGTACACAAAATGTGTGATAGGACCTCGTTGTCGGAAATTCTGACCGTGTGTGGGCTCCATCACACATTTTCCATCGGATTTTCCGACACACAAAGTTTGAGAGCGGGCTATAAAATTTTCCGACAACAAAATCCGTTGTCGGAATTTCCGATCGTGTGTAGACAAATCCGACGCACAAAGTGCCACGCATGCTCAGAATAAAGAGATGAAAGCTATTGGCTACTGCCCCGTTTATAGTCCCGATGTACGTGTTTTACGTCACCGCATTCAGAATGATCAGATTTTCTGACAACTTTGTGTGACCGTGTGTATGCAAGACAAGTTTGAGCCAACATCCGTCGGAAAATATCCTAGGATTTTGTTGTCGGAATGTCCGATCAATGTCCGACCGTGTGTATGGGACATTACACAGCCTGGCCACATACAGAGGCCCAACATTGAGGGAGCACCTTCAGGCGTTCTAGGAGCATGAATTACACTTCTAATTTCCTTACAATCTACCACATTTTTGAAGGCCCTTTATTTTTAACACATAACATGAACATACCAAGAATTACACCCTAAAATACATTCTGCTGCATTTCTTGACTACCTCTTACATTTTGGATGCCCTGGAGCAACAGGACAATGGAAACACCCCAAAAATGACCCCGTTTTGGAAAGAAAACACCCCAACGTATAATCTATGAGGAATAATGTGTCTTTTGAACATGTCATTTTTTCTAGAGGTTTTTGGAAAATGTGGAAAGAAAATGAAAACACTTTTTTTTTTACACAAAGTCCATTTATACAATACAATATTTCTAACACATAGCATGTACATACCAAAAATTACACCCCAAAATATGTTCTCCTACTCCTGAGTACGGTGATACCACATGTGGGAGACTTTTGCAGAGCCAGGCCACATACAGAGGCCCAACATGCAGGGAGCACAGTCAGGTGTTTTAGGGACATACATTTCAAATCTAATTTGACTACCTATTACACTTTTGTGAGGCACTGTAGTGGCATGGATGAGAACTGATGTGGAATGGATGTGCATAAATGGGGATGGATGAGCCGTGGATTGGGATGGCTGAGCATGGTTGAGCCATAAATGTGGATGGCTGAGCATGATTGAGTATAGCCGAGTATGGATGGGATGGATGGGTACGGCTGAGTATGGCTGGGTACGGCTGAGTACAACTTGGTATGGCTGAGTATGGATGGGGGTGGATGGATGGATAAGTATTACGGAGTATGGATGGATGAGTATTGCTGAGCATGGATGGCTGAGCATGGATGGAAGGAGGAGTAATGCTGAGTATGGCTGGCTGGGTATGACCGAGGGATGGCTGAGCATGGATGGATGGATGAGTATGACAGAGGGATGGCTAAGCATGGATGGCTGGCTGAATGAGTATGACAGAGGGATGGCTGAGCATGGATGGCTGGCTGGATGAGTATGACAGAGGGATGGCTGAGCATGGATGGCTGGATGAGCATGACAGAGGGATGGCTGAGCATGGATGGATGGATGAGGCTGCAATGGGCACTACAGATCCAGCCCACAGCGCTGCTGCACCCGATCTCTCCCCTCTCTGCTCACACTGCACCGATCGGTACAGAGAGGGGAGAGAGGAACCGGACATGACGCCGGTTTGTTTACAAGCGATCGCTCTGTCATTTGACGGAGCAATCACGTGGTCAGCGGCCATTTACGCGTGCGTGCCCCAGGGGGCGCGTGGGATCGCCATTCTGGAAGGACGTCAATTTACACCCTCCCAGAGTTATCGAGCTGCGCTGTAGCTGTCATTCGGCTATGGCCTGGTGGTTAAGTGGTTAATAGAATAATAATGACGCTGCTTAGCATGTAGTTATGCCAAACATATTTTGAAAGGCATTTGTTTTGTACGATCTGAAAATCACGAATCAACACTCACCAAACTTCTAACACGAAATTAGCAGAAGGGGCCCAAAGGGTGGCGCTTGAGAAATAAACTTCCTCTTTATACTCTCATAGTACGTCACTACATTTGTGTTTGTCAAACGACAATTTGCGGATAGTTAGTATGCTAGACAAAATCCTGCACACGCCCTTTTGACAAAAATCAAACGCTCGGTCATTCAACAATCAGACCGTGTGTACAAGGCTTTAATCTTCTCAATGAAAAGAACAAGTGTGCACAACTTTCAACTAGATGAGAAGTCTCAAGCATCTGTGGTAGTGAGCCCTTGTAGATTGCCAAATCAGGGTTCCCCAGGGTGCAGAGTCTAAGCCTGAGCCTACTTCTTCACCAGAGCCCCTGATCATTGGGATGGACTTGCAGCAAGCTGGAACCAGGTCATGACCCCCGGGTACGCCCAGCTGAGGATGTGGAGACAACTCACGCGTTCAGCGAACAAGCAGCCAAACGGCAATCCAGGTGACAAGTCAGGGTCAGGGCAGGTAGCAAAAAAAAAAAAAGCACAGACCATAAACAAAGCCAGGGTTGGTACTCAGGTAGCCAGCCACAGTATAACCACATGCCATGCACTCAGAGTACTGTGCAGTTACTCAGGCAATGTGATTTGCACCGAGCATGTCTTATATAGACAAGCAAACTAGGAGGCGAGCCAGGAAGTGATGGAAGGGAAGGAAATAAAAGCCCACAGACTACCAGACCACACCCATAGGTGAGCACAACCACATGTGAAAGGAATCAGGGTAGAGAAGCACTGCAGCAAGGAGGTAAGAGTACACAAGCAGGAAACTGTAGGCTAACTTGTGTCAAGAAGTAGTGGTGGATCCCAGTACTGCAGGGAATGTTTAGCTGCCCCCCCCCCCCCCTTAAGGTTGTTTTTTAAAGTAAAAACTATAAGCAAGACTTTTTTTTTCATTTTAGATGGAGCAAGGGAGGGTTATAACCCCTGTCTGATTTTGTTTTGCCATCTGTTTCCCATTGTGGAGATTTCCCTCCACACTTTCTGTCCCATAGCCAAACAGGAAGGGAGAGGATATCCCTGCAAATTAAGAGAATTCTTTGGGGATCCCCAGTTCACCAGAACTAGTATCCCCATTGGAAAATTTCTTGGGACCACCCAAAATTTGAGATTTTCTTTTACTTTAACTTTTAACAATAATGGTAAACAGGACAAAGAGAGGGTGAATCCCGGGGCACAGACAGCAATAAAAACTGACAGGTCTTCTAATCCCTTTTTACTCTATTCAAAACTAAAAAAAATTTAACCTTTAGTTATATGTAGCAAGGTCTCTGGTCTTGTCCAGACTAATGAAGACCTCCAAGGCCAAAGATAGCTGACATCCTTCAATATGTGGTGGGTTGTGAGGCATAGTGGGTGCAAAGATGGTGAAAGTCATTGGGCGCCAGACACTTCTTGGATGTAAAAGGGGTTTTATTTCTTTTAACAATCCTTTTTGTATTTTTGGGGGCCAGGACACCCTTAGGTAGTTACAAATTCAATTGGCAGACACCAAGACTTCAATAGACAGCTATGCAGGGAAAGGCCCCAGAAGAAAGCCACATCTGCACTTGCAGGATTGCTGTCTCTTATGGTAACAGTTCCTAACTCAAACGTAACTGTCCTTTTAGCTTCACTACAACTGCCTCTTGTAGTTCTTCAGCACTAAGCTCCCGGTCTCTCACTAGACCCCTTGATTCACTAACTCTGAATCTCTTGAGCTCCTCCAAGGTTTGCGGTGGTATCCCCTCAAGCGTCACCCACGCTTCCCTGCTGGGTCCCTAGCTTGGCACTCCAGATACTTCTCAAGCTTCACCCCTGCTAACCGGCAAGGTCCCTGGCTTGACTCACAACGCTACTCTGCAAGCGTCTCCTCCGCGGGTTGGGTCCCTGACTTGATCACCACCTTAAGTTTCCCGATTCTCCACGGTGCCCTTTCAGGGAGCATGTGGTTCCGGTACTTCAGTTACTCACTGTGGTCCCTGGTAAAGGAGGCTGGTCCCTTTGTGGCAACAGCTTCCCTTCTACCTCCGACTACTGACAGGTTCTCTGGGCGACAGAACCGTCACTTTTGGTTGGTTTACAAGCCGCAATCCCAACCCTGCACTGCCCTCTTACTTCTGGATAGGCCCTCACATAGCCTGGCAGCCAGATGCCCCTAGGATAGGCCCAATCTTCAGCCTAGCAGCATGGGGCGTACGACACAAGTTCACCCAGACAGCTGTCGAGGTGGCACAGAACAGAGATCCCCTGACTTTACCCGAATAGATAGGTTCTCCCAGCAGGCCAAGGGATTCAAGAAAACCCCTGCCCATTGGCTGAGATACCCCATATACCCATAACCTGACCTTGGGCTGCCTTTCTCGTATCTAGTACCACTAAGCACCTTGCCACCTAGTGGTAGAAGAGAAAAGTGCAACAAGGCCAAACTTAGGGAGAAATCAATAGATCTCTATCAATCGACCAAGATAACTCCTTCTGGCAAGTAAATTTGTGAGGAGCTCCCTGAATAAACCCCAGGGTGCTACATATATTTTAGACAGTTTAAAGCGTATGTACATCATAACAGTGAACATCTCATTTGTTCCCTTTTGGTCTGCTTAAAGCAAAGCTCTTGGCACTTTTTGACTGTTTTTAACAGGTACCCGCTCCCACTTCCGGGTAATCTATGACATTTCCAGCCCCTTCTCCTTCCCCCCTGCTGCCTTTTGGGACACACAGGTCCCAAAAAAACAGCCGGACGATTCAGAAAGCGCAGCGCGACTCACTCATACGCAATAGGAAAAAGGCTGTGAAGCCTAAAGGCTTCACTGCTGGTTTCCCTTACTTGCAATGCCGGAGCATGCACCCGAAACCGATTGACAAATCAGCTCGGGTGCCGACATCACAGCATCCCTGGACAGGTAAGTGTCCTTTATATTAAAAGTCAGCAGCTACAGTATTTGTAGCTGCTGACTTTTAATTCTTCGTTTTTTTGTACAGACTGGAGCTCTTCTTTAAAATGTCATTAAAAGTGTTTTGTAATACCTGTTGATCCTGCCAGAATTCTGTCAGCTGATAGCTTCCTGTCCTTTATAACTGCGCTGAATCCCTTACACTGTTCCCAACAATCTGAGGAATGCAAAACCCCTTTTCTATATTGTAAGTAGAGAACAGAAGACATTTGTTGTCCTCTCCTATTGTGACAACTCTCCAGTTCCATAGATGCAGTAAGGTGACTGAGCATTGTCAATCTAGGAGAGAAAGTGGGTTACTTGCAGGAGGAGCATGTGAAATTAAAAGGAAAAAAGTCCTGTAAAAAAAAAAAAACTAATCCAGCAACCACATCTCTAGGGACTGGCAAGCTGCAGTATATTACTTTAGTTGTGTTTAGATAGGCTTCAAGGTGGATGTGGCTACTGCTTTTCATTGTAGAACACAATGGGGGTTATTTACGAAAGGCAAATCCACTTCCCCACTGAAATGAGGGGAAGCTCTGCTGATTTTATCATCCAATCATGTGCAAGCTAAAATCCTGTTTTCTATTTTCCTTGCACGTCCCCCTCAGATCTACAGCGACTGAACTTCCAAGTGCACTTGTAGTGCAAAGTGGAATTGCCTTTCCTAAATATCCCCCAATGTTTCTTATTTTATTGTTAAACCTGTAAGCCCATAAGGTAAGCTTTTAGCAATATCAGGCTTCTGTTGCAGGTCCTATACATACAAGAGTGTAAAAATGAATTGCCCAGCATGGATTCTCTTTGACCACTGAGAGATATCAATGACCTGGTCAAGACTCAAAACCCACAAGCACTTAGTTCAGTTCATTTGTGCTTCCTACTTGGCTATTAGCTTCTGCTTGGTATTGACACTATGGTACTTGGTCAAGCACCTTCCCCACCATTCAAGAATGTGATGACAATTGAGGAGGCCCAGAGGATCAAAAACAGGTATGAAGCATAGAGCATACCCAAGATCTATCCCGAGACAACACAAGTGAGCAATGAGACCAGTGCATCATCTATGTTCAGGGACATAAAACAGAAAATAAAAATTGGGTACATCGATGTTCCTTGTTTAAGTACTTGTTCATATAAATGGTTGCCCCAAGTACCATCCCCACCACTCAAGAGTGTGATGACAGTGGCGGAGGCGCAAAGGTACCAAGCATAGAACATACCTAAGGTCCATGTCTAAGACAGAATACAGTAAATAATAAAACAGAATTGAGTATAATGTTCCTTCAAACTGAAACATCTAGCAGAGATTGTTTGTTGCAGGGAACCTGTTAAAGCTGTACAAGGATTAAGGATTCAAGGATTGCACAACTGGAAAGGTACTCTGCAGAACGCTCCCCAAAAATCTGAAGGGAATATTTCTTAGTCACACACAGTGGGGGCTGGTGGTCGGGTCACAGGTACCCCCCCCCCACCTGTCAGTTGGTCACCCACCAGCTCCGCAGGTACCCCATCTAGGTCGCAGGCAGCGCTTCCTCCAGGTGCCGTCTCCTCCTCCTGGTGCTTCATGGCGGCTTCCCCTACATCTCCTTCCTGCTCCTCTGCAGCCAATAGGATCGCTTCTCCTCTCGGCCAATCAGGTGACAGGTCTCAGGATCCACTTCCTGATTGGCTGGGGGAAGAATCATTAAGACAATAGCAAATATTAATTTGCTATTGTCACACAACTGGGTGGGCTCAAGGCGCAGAGTCCACCCCTTTTGAAGCCTATTAGAGCCTCTGTCTCTAATCACGTGCTTTTTTAAAAAAAAAACAAAACAAAAAATGGAATCCATGTGTCTGGCGCCCGATGTAGATTAGGGGGCCGGTCGCATGTATTTGGGTGGTGGTGCCCCTGTGCCCTGCATTACGGGCTGCCACTGGTCACACAGCTAATTCCTTGAAATCTCTGATCAGAGGCAGAATAAAACAGAACAGCGTTCTAAGCAAAAGTAGCAGCTTTGCCCATCCTGTGATTGACATTGACAGAGAATTTGCCCCGTTTGCTTTGTCTGTACTGGCATGACCCAGCTAATCCGATATCAACTGCCTACAAGTATATTCTCCAATGTGAAGTGTCTGGCAGGCAATTTAGTATCTCCTCGGTTTATTGCAAAAAGGTTGTAGCTGCCCCCCCCCCTTGTGCACTTGCGGGGCCCTAGTCTCCTGCACAGGTTGCATTGTAGATGATCAGCCTCTGTCATTGATGAAGGGATTTCTTTGGTGGCCAGTTATTGACTGGCCTTGCTTACCTTATGTCTATTGCACTCCTTTGAAACTCATATTTAGATACCAGCTGAATAAGAGTTAATGAGAAGGTAAGATCTATCCTTTGGATGACCTAGAATTCTGTCATTACCTGTACAATGCCATCATGTTGGTTAATGATTACTATGATACTCATTTACAAAAGAGTTTCTTCCTACTGGAGACCAATACTACTGTTGTTTTTTATCTGAAAGCGGTCAGAGTCTAAATATGTCAAAGGTTTGTTAAAACGCAAAGCACACCATCAGCAATTTACTCTTTCATATTTTTAATTACTGTCATGGTTTATTAAATAAGCCATTATCGAGTATTTCCAAAACAGAAGCGTTGCTTCTTCCAACTTATCTTCTGAGGTCTAAATCTCGCTTTGAGAAAAAGCGCAAGGTAGACAACGACATTATGGTTTTGGCTTGTAACAAGGAATTTCCAAAAATAATGGACTGACCCAGTTCTCAAGGAGAATTTCAATGGATGAACAAACAGCTCTTTCTACATAGACAAAGTTCTGGGAGGCTTGGACAGCAACTTGAAGAGCAGGAAAACACATTCACTGTGAAAATTCTCAATGAGGCAAAAGCTGTTCAAAGCAATGTATTTAGTTGTGAAGAAAATGTTTGTTTTGAGCCAAGTTCTCAGCACAAAACTTTTATTTTTGTATCTGAGACAGAGCCAGGTTTTACCGGCTTAAATCTGGACATATAGGGTCGTTTTTTTTTGTTAGTCACTTATGATGGAATAGTTGGCAGTGGGATCCTATTAGTGCACCACAGAATTTAAATCACCCTTTTATGTAATGCTGTTATTTCATAAAGATAAAGAACAAAAGTGCAAATTCTGTAGTCAGATAAAGGAGAGTGAATGTGAGAGCTGTCACGATAGTGATAGCTCTGTATTTAGATACATCCTGTTCTCCACTCATGAGAATTACTTCTTCAGGGCATTTAATTTGAGAATCCAGTTTCCCGTACCTATTTAAAGGAAATGTATTGACGTCATAATACGCCACTTCTGATCCTAACATACACATTAGAAAAAACACAGCAACAAAAATCAGAAGCATGTGTACATAATAGCAATAACATACTGTATAGCGCCAAAGAAGGCTATTCAAATAGTATAACTCAGTACGATCTTCTGTGTCTTGCATTTTTTTTTTGCAAAAATAAGTCATCCCTTGCAGTGGGACTGTGCCCACACTGCAAAGGTTGACTGCTTGTTTCTGTCTTGAGGATAGAAAATCAGTTTTACTACATCAGGGTTAGGCAACCTAAAAGAGGTGGAGAGCTACCTGAACAACATGGGACAATTCAAAGTTCAGTGTCACGTCCTCGCACCTGATTTAAACTCTAATTGTTGTACTACCAAGTTGAAATTGCGTGCATTGCACGGAAATCATAGGTTTAAATCAGGTGGTGAGGAGGCAACATATTGCCTCCTCACCACCCATTAAACACACGCCGATCGCTGTTCAGGGGAGCAGCAGTGCCTGCTGCACTTGTGAATGAGCCCTTAGTTGAATTCGGTAGCGACATCCTTGGGGCTCATCCCCATGTAAAGTTGGGGGCTGATTTTACCGCCCCAAATCCCTACCCCCTTTAGCTGCTGGGGCAGCAGCCAAAGGTGTACACATGGCGCAGCAGGAATTAAAGCCCCTGTTGCTTTTAGTGGGTGCTACCACCTGCCAATCACGAACCATTCAAGTAAATGGGGCCACTCTGCAAGTGCCCCGCAACTTCATGCTTCTGCGGGGTCCAAGGGGTTAAAGTAGGTGGTGGGTGCTGTACTGCACAAGGTTGCAGGGCACCCACCCTATTAGATTATAAGCTCTTCTGATCAGGGCCCTCTTAACCCTCTTGTATTTAATTGTATTGTAACTGTAATGTCTGCCTTTTATATTGCAAAGCGCTGCGTAAACTGTTGGTGCTATATAAATCCTGTATAATAAGAATAACTTGCAAAGTGGCCTTATTCAATTGAATGGGTCATGCTTGGCAGGTGCTACACCAACCGACCATGACAGGACATATAACTACTGGCTGTGACATGTGTACACCCCTGGCCACTGCAGCTAAAGGGAGTGCGGTTGGGGTGATAAAAACACGCCTTAACTATGGGGTTTACCACCCTCAAACTGCAAATGTAAATAAGCCCTTATTATTCTGAGCCCACTATAAGGCTCCTTTGACACTGATGTGGTGAGGTTTACCTTGCAGTGCAGCGCAGTGCATCTGCAACTTTCCAGGGTTAGTTGTGCTTTGCCATAGACTTCTATTATATCCCGCAGGTGTGGTGCACTTTCTGAAAGCGCACCAAAACTCCGGCATTCACAAGTTTTGGTGTACTTTCAGAAAGTGCAACAAACCCGCAGGATTTAATAGAAGTCTACGGCTAAGCACAGCAAACCCGCAGGAAAGCTGCAGGTACACTGCACTTCACCCGCGATGTGGGTAAACTACAGCACATCAGTGTGAAAGCAGCCCTATACTATTATGGCCAGTGTATTGCTTCACACTGACCTGAAGATCTCTTCTTTCCTGCTGGCACGACTCTGGAGACTGCTAACCAGGATAAGAGGTGGAGTGCAGTTGCTTTCACCCTGCATGGGACAGGAGCCAGCACTACAGAGGAGGCATCAGCTTATGCGGCTCTTGCTCCCTACTACAGATCCATCCTTACAAGTAGTCCTTCTGCAATGCACTCTGTTTGATGCCCTGGAATGGCAGGTCAGCAAGCCCAGACTGCGATCCACCAGTTGCCTGTCCGCGATCTACTGGTTGCTCACCCACCCTACATCAATCTTGATGACATCAAAGGACCTTAGACCACCAAAGGGCAGGGGAGAAGAGGCTGCAGAGACTGGGTAGCAATGCAGAAGAGCCTGCTAGAGCAGAGATTTGGTAAGAAAGTGATTTTCCCAAGTCCCCTAGACCAGTGGTTGTTAACATTATTGAGACCAGGGTCTGGTAATTTTTTTTGAAAATCTCCCATGCCACAACAGTAAAAAAAAGTTATATTCACACAATAAAAATATGTGAACACAAAATACCGTATGTATTGAAATTCTGGAAGGGCTGGGTATCACTGCAACGGATGATGGTTGTGGATGGGGTCTCTAGAGAAGTGTGAGGGTCTCTACTAGGCCGGTGACTTTGCAGGGGCACTGGTGGAGACTGGAAAGCACTGAGGGGGCTGGTGTGCATTGTGGTACACTGTTGGAGGTTGGGAGCAGCACTATGGGGGGCTGGAGGCTCTGCAGCAAGCTTGGAAGACACTGCAAGGGGTGGGTGGCACTATGGAAAGTTGGGGACTGAGGGCTCTCGTGGGGGCCTGGAGGCACTGTGAGAAGTTGAGGAACACTCCAGCACACTGTGGGAGGCTCTGTGGCACTATGGTAACTGGGGGGCACTGTGGCATGTTAGGGGATCTGGAGGAAGGCTGGTGGGCCACGGCCTAGTGGCTGAGAAACACTGCCCTAGATTGCAGTACAGGTATAGCGCCACTGCAAGGGAGCACATTTAGGCTGGGTTCACACCTATGAGAAATGAATGCAGGTTTCCCCGTATCCAATTTGCATGACAGGAGATTGTGACAGGCTCTCATATCTCTGTTGCGGTGCGTCTTCAGGGCCGAATTCAGGCAACAATTCGTCCCTGATTCGTCCCTGAAACGGAGAACAGGGACGCACCAGACCCCTGCTGCGAGCCGCAGCCGTCGGAGGTGTGAACCCAGCCTTACTTTTACTGGAGCTTGCTATATATAGAAAGGTCAAGCTGCAAAACTCGCTTTGCTTTGGACTCTAGTAGATAACCATTGACTGATGTAAGCCCAGATGATTGGGACAAGCTAGCTGAACTGCTTCCTCCCAGGCTTTAATGGTGGATTTCAAAGACTTCGTAAGGGGAAGATTCGACGTAGTACCTCTATGAATGGCCAATTGTAGAGATTCATACCACCCCAAGTGGGCCGCCTGTAATACCGTAGCTGAGTCTCCATCAGAAACCAACCAGCGGTGAGCAAACACCATCTGGCTTGCTATATAGTATTTCCTCCAATGCAGAAAGGCTAAACCTCCCTGACCCTATGACTCCTGCAGTACCTTCAGACCAATCCTGGGTGGTTTAGGGGACCACAGGAATAAGCTTGTGATGCCATCCTATTTTTTAAAGAATGATTTAGGAATCCATAAGGGTGTGTTTCTTAAATATAAAATAACTGGGAAATTTTTCTTTTTTCCTTTCACTTTCAGTGATAAGGAGAACCAGTAATGGGAAGAGAGAATAATCATAATGGCGGCACAGACTGCAATAAAAACTTACAGGTGTTCTAATCCCCCTCCATTGTATCCCTCCTATCGGATATCACATGAGATATATTACAGAACGGTTTCCATAAATAAATACAACACATTTCGATGAAATAACTCATGTCTTAGCATTTTTTCGTGAATTGCAATAAAATGTTTGAGAAACGCTATTTTATTGCAGATCTTAGAGGAAAATATATTTTTGTGAATGGAGCCCATAGGCAGTAAATGGTGGCTAGCTATGGGGGGTTTTACTATGTAGCAAGAAACACCCCTAAGTGCTACCCACAACGTCACTGCATTACCATTGATTCATACGAATTGTTTTTCACGGATAACCTGCTATCCAAAAAAGTATACATATACTTAGGCCATTTTTTTCTTTTGTTTGTTGTATTTTACTGCCAAAGTATCAAACACAAAATACAGACCATCTGGAATTGCTAGATGTGACAGACTGCAGCGTGCACGTGTGTGTGTGTGTGTGTGTGTGTGTACCCACGCGTGTATGTAATGGGTTTGAGCAATCTGTTATAAAAAAGCATACTTGACATCCTGTAAAACAAGGAGGAATAAAGGTAAAAAAAATCCTGATCCTGTTCCCTTATAGCTGATTAAACAGCACAGTGCTAGCTGTCTAATCTGTCCCTCTAAGCTGTAAAAAAAACCTGGTTGATCCTGCCTGTTCCTGTGTCCCCCTGTGTGTGCCAACCAGGGTAATCATGGCTGCTTATCCATGATTACCGCCATCAGTTTACATGCCTCCATTATCCTGCTGCTCTCCCCTCTCCCCCTCCCTCCCTGCTTGTCAGCTCCTGTGTGTCTCTCCCCTCTCTGCCCCCCCCCCCCCTGCCGCTATTAGCAGCTGGAGTAAAGGTAAAGAAATATTGCTGCCAGTCCCTCTGTTCTACCAATCTATCCTACACTGTGTAAATTTTTTAATAAAACGATGCCTGTGAATACCTTATCTCATATCTTTTATGGCTGGTCACATGATCTCTGGCCGCTCTCCTCCCCATCTAAGGGCTACAGTGGGAGGGGCTGAGCGGCCCCTCCCACCGTAGCCCTTAGATCAGAGGAGAGCGGCTGGAGGTTATGTGACCGGCCAAAAAAAATTAGATTAGGTATTTACAGGCATCGTATCATAAAAAACATTTATACCATGTAGTATAGAGATAGAACAGAGGGCCTGGCAGATATTTTTCTTTATCTTTACAACCACTTTAATGTGACTGAAATGATGTGTCTGTTTATTTAAGCTACAATCTTTGTGGTTTTATGCATTTACAAACATGGAAATGTTTAAAGTATTTTTATTCACAATATTGCTATACAATGTAGCAATACCAGGCAGGATTATTTTTTAATATGCTGACAGAATGTGACTTTGCGGCATTATAAACATAGGTATCAAGGACTCACATTCAGTAGTTGGCACCTTCAGGTGTCTGCATGAAATTTTCTGATATGTAGCAGAAAACCTCTCAACCCCAGAAAAATTGGTAACTCAACATTAAGGTTACATGATACCTAGCTTGGCCCCCACATCACTGCATTGGCTTGGGCGTTTCCTTATCATAGTGATTGGCAATAGAGAGAGTGGGCCTTAGCCAGCATTCATGTCTGCTCATTACTATTCCATCATTAGGCTAGGCACACACCTAACTGTGAGGTGCTTTAAGGCCCCCTTCACACTTGTGCAACTTGGATCCCAAAGTCGCATGACAAGTTGCACCCCATGTTTCCCTATGATAACTGTTCATATCTGTGACTTCAAGTCACAGCGACTTCAAAGTAGTTCCTGCACTACTAAGTAAAAGTCACACCTCTATGATTATAGATGCAATGTGGGTGCGACTTGTGAAAACGAATGCTGGCAATGACCCTTTGGGTCTGGTATAAATTTAATGGGGAACCCCATACCAATATTAAAAAAAAATGGCATGAGGTTCCCCCCAAAATCCATACCAGACCCTTATCCGAGCATGCAGCCTGGCAGGTCAAAAAAAGAGGGGGAGGGCAAGCAAGCGCCCCCCCAAACCATACCAGGCCACATGCCCTGAGGGTGCTTTGGGGAAGGGGGGCTCTGCCCCTAAAGCACCCTGTCCCCATGTTGATGAGGACAAGGGCCTCTTCCCCACAACCCTCTAAGAAGGGGACCCCCAGATCCTCACCCTCCCCATGTGAATAAGTATGGGGTACATAATACCCCTACTCGTTCACCAAAAAAGTGTAGTGTAAAAAATGACAGGCTGTTTTTGACAACGCCTTTACTTAAAAAAAAAAAAAAGCCCCCCCCCCCCCCCCGGCAAGATCCATCGTCAATCACGCCGCCACCGCCGACCCAAAAAAAACAACCTAAAAACCTCTGGCTTTGACAAAGGCTCCTGCAGTCTGCTAGCTCCGCCGTGTGACAGCTCTTAAATAACTAAGGGGCATGGCCCCCTTGTGGCATCACCAACCCAGCATGCCCTCAGTCGATGATGTCACAAGGGGGCAGTACCACCCTGCGACATCACCGGGTGGCCCTGCCCCTTAGCTATTTAAGAGCTGTCAGAGGGCTTTGCTGGCAGACGGTGGGAGTCTTTGTCAGGACTGGAGGGGTTTTTTCGGGTCAGCAGAGGAGGCGGGCGTTGTAATTGACGATGGATCTACACCAGGGGACATTTGATTTTTTTTTTTTAATAAAGGAATTGTCAAAAACTTGTGGTTTTATATACTTTTTACACTTTTTTGGTGAATGAGTAGGGGTACTATGTATTCAATATTCATATGGAGGGGGGGGGAAGAATCTGGGGACCCCTTGTTAAAGGGGGCTTTCAGATTCTGATAAGCCCCCCAGCCTGCAGACCCCCACAAAACACCGGCCAGGGTTGTGGGGAAGAGGCCCTTGTCCCTATCAAAATATATCAAAATAGAAATGAAAGACTTTGTCTTAAACTGACTGGGTTGTTTTGTTTTGTTAAGGGTTCACATAAACTTTAATGCCTGCTTACGATGGCCCACATTTTCACTATAAAAAATGGTTTTGAATCAGTTATTTTTGATTGTTTCAGAGTTTAGAATTTTTTTTTAAACTTTTTTTACCTGTTTTTTAAGTATATGTATATAATATTTGTTTTACAAATAATCCTGTCTGGATCTAGATTGCCTTCTGGTGGCACTGTGCTTTCCAGAGTGGAAGGTTGTAGTTCTGTTGTCCAGCAGTGGGTGTCTCCTAGTAGCCAGCAGACCCCAGGAATCGGTTTACACCTGATGCTGGTTGCTGGGGGGGTATTTAGGTCCTCCTCTACTAGTGCCTCTCGCTCCATTGTTTTGCTCACCTGCTAGAGACTGTGGGGGTCATTTACTATAACTCCAGGAAGTACTGGGCACTATGGCAAATAATAGAGCAAATTTTAGCCAAATGGAAACAAAACGGCGAATTTGCGCATGAAAATCAGCGATACAAGCGGAGAACAAACGTTTGTAAATTCTACATTGCCGCTAATTAGCGCTTCCGCGTATATACAAATGCCAATTCTCATCAAGTTGTTATATAGCACTGTACTGTAGCCATGATCCATGTATGTGAAAGAAACATTTTTTATCAGAGATGAGCTCTAGTTCCCGTGCATCTATTGATTTATATTGCAATTAGTATTCCTATTTTTTTTTCCTTCTTTTGCTAAGAAATGCAGTTCTGAATGATTATTACATAGTAATGTCTGCTATTCTGTAAAGTTACATGTATTAATCATTTAGGTTACCTATTTGTTGTATGTTGTTTTTTTCATGTTTTTGATTTATTATTTAATAATTTAGTTGACTATAACGCAGTAATTATTTATGTTCATTCTTTAATAATACTACACTATTATGCAGGTCTTGTACTTAGCACAATGGCTTAGTGGTCTGCTTTGATATCTCCACACCACTCATGGTATGAGTTCAAACAACAACCTACCATCCACCAGCTCTGTTTATTTTTTCAGTGCGCAAGTGAATTAAAATAAACAAACAAAGAAATGTAAACTGCCCTTTAGCTAGTGTGTGGTGTTTGGAATGTCACATCATAATATAATTGAATACTTACATACCATTGCATGCATTTAAAGAGTTAATACAATAAAAAAACTTTCACATTAAACTGCATTGGCTACTTGGCAATCACCTATTTTCAGTAAATAAATATACACGTATATTTGTGTTGCTTTGGCTAATTGGCTAACAGTAATTCTCCTTTTCTCCACCAATAGTAATCTTTTAGGATTCTTCTGTGGGATTTGAACCCATGAGTCTTTCAATACCTGAATGTTTGAAGGTAGAGGTGCTAACTGCTAGCCTATTGGGCTGAGCACAATTATATATACAAAATACTTTTACTAGTGTTTGATGGTTTATATACCATACAATAAAGTTTATCAAATGTAAACTGCTTGTTAGCTAGTGTACGGTGTTTTGGAGATTCACACCATAATATTAATGAAGACTTATTTATTTTTATTTAAAGCGGGGGTTCACCCACACCGCCAAAAAAAAAAAAATTAAAAGCCAGCAGCTACAAATACTGCAGCTGCTGACTTTTAATACATGGCCACTTACCTGTCCCAGGGTCCAGCGATGTCGGCAGGGGACGCCGAGAACCCGCTCGGTTCTCGGCAGCTGCCGCCGCCATCCTAGGTGAGGGAATCAGGAAGTGAAGCGTTGCGGCTTCACTTCCCGGTTCCCTACGGCGCATGCGCGAGTCGCGCTGCGCGTCCCTAGTGGTCGCTGCTCTCTCCTGGGAGCTGTGTGTTCCCAGCAGACAGCGCGGTCGGGACGGGAAGAGGCATAGACTCCCATGGGAGTCTATGCCTGAAGTGGGTGCAAATACCTGTCTTAGACAGGAATCTGCACCCCCCTTCCCCCTGAAAGGTGCCAAATGTGACACCGGAGGGGGGGAGGGTTCCGAAAAGCGGAAGTTCCATTTTTGTGTGGAACTCCGCTTTAAGGTACTTCTATAGTGCCGTCAATTTACGCAGTGCTTTACATATACATTATACACTAATATGGGCCCCTACCCTCAAGGAGCTTACAATCTAAGGTCCCTAACTCACATTCATATACTAGGGCCAATTTAGACAGAAGCCAATTAACCTACCAGCATGTCTTTGGAGTGTGGGAGGAAACCGGAGTACCCGGAGGAAACCCACGCAGGCACAGGGAGAACATGCAAACTCCAGGCAGGTAGTCTTGTGGTGTGGTTGGGAATACAAACCAGCGACCATTTTAGCCAAATAAAATTTCAACAGGCGAATGTGCAAATGAAAAACTAGCGCTATTAGTGAGAAACACATGTTAGTAAATTTTAAGCTGGCGCTAATTAGCGCTTCCGCGTATATGCAAATGCCAATTCCTACCAAGTTGTTATATAGTACTGCACTGTAATCATGATCCATGTATGTGAAAGAAACATTTTTATGTGAGATGTGCTCTACCTCGTGTGCATCTATTGATGTATGTTGCAATTAGTATTCCTAGTTTTTTCCTTCTTTTGCTAACTAATGCAGTTATGAATGATTATTACATAGTAATGTCTGCTATTCTGTAAAGTTACATGTATTAAACATTTAGGTTATCTATTTGTTGTATGTTGTTTTTTAATTTAGGTGACTATAAAGTGGTAATTATTTATATTCATTCTTTAATCATACTACACTATTATGCAGGTCTCATACTTAGCTTAATGGCTTAGTAGTCTGCTCAGATGTCTCCACAGCACTCATGGTACAAGTTCAAATACCAGCCAACCTACCATCCCCCAGCTGTGTTTATTTTTTCAGTGCACAAGCGAATTAAAATAAACAAACAAAAAAATGTAATCTGCCCATTAGTTAGTGTGTGGTGTTTGGAATTTCACACCATAATAGTATTAAATACTTACATATCATTGCATGCATTTGAAGAGTTAATATAATAGAATCAGCCAAATTTAAAGTGCATTGGCTAATTGGCATTCACCTATTTTCAGCATATGCTGCTTTGGCTAATTGGCTAATAGTCATTTGCTTTTTTTTTCACCAATTCAATCTTTTAGTATTTCTCTGTGGGATTTGAACCCATGAGTTCTCTCAAGGTAGAAGTGCTGACCGCTAGCCTATTGGGTGTAGCACAGTCATACATAGAAAATACATCCACTAGTGTTTGATGTTTCTTCTCCCCGAGCTGTCTCTCCTGCTGCCACCATTTTCTCCCGCTGATGTGTTCTTCAGCGCAGCCGGTTACCCACTAATAAAAAAAAAGCCGCTCTTCTTGTGGCGGTCTTCTGTGGCCATCCGATAATGTCACCCGGAGAGTCCGCTCCATGGCTATGTAAGAGACACTACACAGCGGGTGACAACACAGCGGAGGAAGACCACAATGGAAGAAGAGCAGCTTTTTTTTTTATTAGCGGGTAACCAGCGGTGCGGAAGAACACAGCAGATGGCGGCGGCAGGAGAGACGGCTCTGGGAGAATACAACTCGGGGAGAAGATGGAGGAGGGGGAGACAGCGTCTGGAGAAGATGGCTCAGGGAAGAAGACAGCTCGGAGCTATTCTACAATAAAGGACTTGTCAAAAACCGGCTATTAATTTTTTTACATTTCACTGCTTTTTTTGGTGAATGGGTAAGGGTAAAATGTACCCCATACCTATTCACATAGGGGGCAGGATCTGGGAGCCCCCTTGTTAAAGGGGGCTTCCAGATTCTGATAAACCCCCTGCCTGCAGACCGACAACCACCGACCAGTGTTGTCGGGAAGAGGCCCTTGTCCCCATCAACATGGGGAAAAGGTGCTTTGGGGCATGTGGCCTGGTAAGGTTCAGAAGGGGAGGGTGCTCACTCGTCCCCCCCTATCCTGACCTCCAGGCTGCATGCTCAGGTAAGGGTCTGGTATGGATTTTGGGGGCCCCACATCAAATTTATTTTACATTTTGGTGTGGGGTTCCCCTTAAAGTCCATACTGAAGGGCCTGGTATGTACTGGGGAGACCCTACGACATTTTTTTCCTTGAATTTTGGAATTCCATACCATATTTTTGAATAAGTACATACCATTGCATGCATTTGAAGAGTTAAAATATGGAATAAAGCAAGCTGATGTGCTTTGCCTAATTATGCTTCTGAGTACAATGCACACTTCTGGGAGGTGATGCTGTCAGTGGGATTTGAATTCATGGCTTGAACTTTTGGGGGCAGCAGGGTATACCGCTATGCTACAGAGCTGAGCACTTACCTACAGAGAAAATACATTTACTAATGTTTGATTCAATACAATAATGTTTTGCATTTCAGGCATTAATATTATAGTAACAACCATGCTCGTGCCGATGTGGCATTGGCTAATAGGCATTTGCCTCTTTTCAGCATATGCTGCTGAGTACAATGCAAGCTTTCAGTAGGTGATACCATCTGTGTGATTTTCAGCCATTTGAGCACAATTATATTGAGAACATATGTTTACTAGTGTTTGATGGTGGGACTACTTTATATTCTAGGTATAAAATAGTACTCAGCACAGTGACTTAGGCACCTTTCACACTTGTGCAACCTGAAAGTTGCAAGATTTTAATGCGACTTTAAGCAATGCCTATGTAATCTTGAGGTCTATGGACGCAGGAGTCGCAGGGAAAGACACGCAACTTTCCCATTATTTTGCATCAGCAATTTTGCCGCAATTCCAGGGAATGCCTGTGTAAACTTGAGGTCTATGGATCTCAATTCGCATCAAAGTCAGACCAAAGTAGTACAGGGACTACGTTGAAGTCAGTGTTACTTGAAGTCCACAGATATGAATGGTACACATTAAAAATCATGGGGTATGACTTGTCATACGACTCTGATGTCCAAAGTGTGACTCAGCCCGACTTTGTCAGCGATTTCAGAGACATCAGTGCACTTTCCTGCACAGATGCCTAGTGAAATCACATAGGTCCCAACTGTTCTCCTTTAGGCTGGGTTCACACTGCTGCGGTGCGGGAACGCAGCGAATTTACTGCGGGTTCCCGCATCGCAACAACTCGCACGGCAGTTCACACTGCCATATGCGAACTGCTGGGGAGTGTCATACAATGTTAATGACACCCCCAGTTCAGCCCGCATATCGCAATGCGAACTGACAATTCGGACATTTTCGGATCGCATAGGTGTGAACACCCATGCGATCCGATTTTGGTCCGAACAAAAAAAAGGGTCCTGTGCGAGTTTGGACCGAATGCGGTGCGATATCAGCCATACTATCTGTATGGCTGATATCGCACAGCACAGACATCGCATGTGATGTGAACAGCAGTGCGCTGCGAATCACATGCGATGTCTGCCACCGCAGCAGTGTGAACCCAGCCTAAAGAAGGTGTCCTATGCCTACCTACTTTTGCTAATAGGTGTCCCTTATACCCATCTCAAAAAGTTGGGAGGTAAGAAATCGCCCCCTGAAGTCGCCCAAAGTAGTGCAGGAACTACTTTTGGGAATTGTTGTGGCGTCGCACCAATTCGGACAGTTCCATTGCCATCAATAGGTGCCGATTTGGCCTACAATTTGACATGTCAATTCAGATCTATGTGAACATGGGTGAAGTTGCATAGATATTAGAGCTGCACGGTTCTGGCCAAAATGAGAATCACAATTTTTTTGCTTAGAATAAAAAGATCACGATTCTCGCGACGTAAAATCTTTCACATTATCCCACAAAAAATTGGGCTAACTTTTCTTTTTTTTAATTCATTAAAGTACTTTTTTCCAAAAAAAATTGCATGTGAAAGGCGCAAATACAGTGTGACATAAAATATTGTAACAATCACCATTTTATTCTCTAGGGTCTCTACTAAAAAAAATATATATATAATGTTGGGGGGTTTTAAGTAATTTTCTAGCAAAAAAAAAAATGATTTTAACCTGAAACCAACAAATGTCAGAAAAATGTTTAGTGTTTAAGTGGTTAAACTTTCCTCACTTACACAGAAGTCTATTTAATTGACAAATTGTTACAAGGTTTCTAGTTAAGTTCACTGATAAAGAATGTTCTAATTCTTGGCAGACTTCCTGGTTTTTCGGCTGTGGCTTCAGAAGAGCAGAGAGAGTTCTTTGCATAGCAAGAATTGTGAAACTCTTTTTTCAAGATCGTAAAGGGGAAAAAAATCACGATGACGATTAATCGTGCAGCTCTAATAAATATGCATGGAAATCATGGGGACAACTTTTCATGTGACTGAGGTCCAAAGCTCCATGAAAAGTCACCCAAGTGTGAAAGTAACCTAATGCGATTAATTGATAACACCTTTTGAATAAGGCCCCATTTGCTCTTGTGCGACCTTAAAATTGCACAGCTTTGTCATGACTTGAAGCAATGTCTGTGTAATCTTGTGGTGTATGGACCTCAAATCGCATCAAAGTCAAACCAAGGTAGTGCAGGGACGAATTTGCTACACCTTCAGGATGCACAAGTGACAATAGGGCCAAATTCAAAGGTGTTATCCTTGAATCTCATTCACACTGCTGCGACCTGAAAGTCACACTATTTTGCTGCCACTTTGCCGCTGCAACTTGGCCCCAACTTCTGGGAATGCCTGTGTAATATTGTACCCGATATACCTCAAGTCACACCAAAGTAGTACAGGGACTACTTTGAAGTTGGTGCGACTTAAAGTAGCACAGATATGAATGGTTGTCATCGAGAATCATGGGGTACAACTTGTCATGCAACTCAGAGGTCCAAATTTGCTGGAAAATTCACCCAGCTGTGAAACAAGTCATATATTTTAATAAAAGGAGCTCTCATTTATACTTGCATAGTCCTTACTGATTTACATCAGCAGAACAAATACAGGAAGTGATGTGTGCACATGGGACGGAAGCAAATGTGTGGTGATGCCAAACAAATCAATGAACCCCACCCACACCAAATCTAACTATGACATCCACCCCGCATTGATTAAGTACAAGTACATATCCTACACTTACCCAGCCAATGAGCAGCGCCTCCTCTCTGCTAAAGAGACCTTGTCATGTCCACCTAGATGGAGATCCTGACCAGCACAGGAACTTCCAGGTGCATACAATGAATAATTTCCAGGTCAGAAGGTGAAACCACGCTTTTGATTGCCGCTGCGAATATGTGCTCTCAACCATGATTAGTATTTTTTTATTTTTAGATATGCAAATCTGTATTTCTACATATATTTGAAGGTAAACTTAAGGGAGTTTGCTAAGACATGGTGTCCCTGGGTTAGCAGCAGGTGAATTACAAAGGCAAAAGGCCCACTTTGAGCCCTGGTTCACACTGACAGTGGGAGGAAAGCGTTCAGCTGAACTCACACAATTTCATTCCTGCATGTCAGTCCCAACTGTGGGGGCAACATCAGAGACATCAGTGCAGGTTTCTGCACCAATATCAATACAAATCGCACCAATTAGAACAGTGCAATTGCCACAGATTTGACATGTCAAATCACACCAATGTGAACCAGAGCTGACACATTCAAACACTACCTATCCACCTATCCAATTCATTACCTGCAATTCTCCACAGCTGTTATATATAAAAATTCCACCTTTATCATTAACTTGCAGTTGTGCAGAAGCCTAGGTTTACATTGGAGCGATTGGTCATGCCACTGTTCCAATTGATGCCACTTTTTTTTGTCGCACCGCATCAATTTGCTAAAGTAGTTCCTGCACTACTTTTGCCGATTTCAGGTGCGACTTCTATAGACATTTGTGTATGAAGCCACCTGAAATCACACTGACCTTGCTACTTTGAAATCGTGCTACTTCAAGTGAAGTAGCGCAATTTCAAAGTAGCATGTGAACCAGGGCAAAGAGATTAGTTTTTTTGTGCACAAATACATATTGAAATAAAATATAAAAGAGATATTGCACTTTCCCAAAACCACCACCCACAAAAACTAAAGAAAGAAAAGTAGAAGAAAAAAAAAAAAACACCACACACACACCACAACAAAAGCTCAATGTATTTATTTTACCAGCAGAAAAAAAAAAATTACATTTACTAGCTTCAAAAAAATTTGGACAGGATATATGGTACTACATTTAGCAACGGAATTTTAAGGGCCCTGCTCATAGGAGCTTACAATCTAAAATTAGACAAAACCTTAGAGTGGACACAGCTTTAATTTCAGTGTATAGCGGGAACACATCACATTATTATCTGCAAGATTATAGAAACATACTTAACAGTCATTCTTACAAAGCATTCCAACTGAATATTGCAAAAGACTTACTCAAAACACCCACCACCAGCCCACAATTCACACATACATACATTGGTGACCATGTTCTGCTGGAAGCTGCATTTCGGTGTACACGATTAAACGAGATCAAAAATAGTAGGTCAGCAGATGCTTCCAAACGATGTTTGCATGATCAGACAGGAACAATACACACACAACATTGACAGCATGGCCACATAAACCCACTTTTGATTGAAAAAATGCACAAGAATTTCATCAAATCTCCCAATATCATTCCTTCTCCATCACAACAAAAAACCTGACCTTCTCAGGCCAAACGAACCCCCCTACTGCAGGCCTTTATATAAGAGAGGTTGTATTGTTAGCACACTGACACACCCAATAGAAGTACACGCCCACCAGTATCTTTCAATCTGTCTCTTCATGTATGTCTAAAGTGATTGCACCTGATGAGCAGGAACACATAATAGGATTTGCAACTGTGTTAGCCTTGGCTATGTGCATCAAATCTCCAACTACAGGACAAAGATCAAAGTCCATTTGCATCCACATAAACAAAGCAACAGTTTTCTAAGCATATGTACACATGCAGTGTAAACCCTAAAATTTGAAATGTCCAAGTCCCTGGGCATGATTAGTGCTAATAAACATTAACGTCAGTCCCTGGCTGCAATGAGCTTCCAATATAAAGTCCAAAATTAACAATCTTACATTAGAACCTATTTCGACAGGAGACAAATAAGATGCCAGCATGTCTTTGGATTGTGGTGAGAAACCCACACAGGGAGAACATATAAACTTCAACACAAGCATTAGCACATTGGGGAATTGAACCAACATCCCAGGTGCTGCTAGACGGAACTGCTACCCACTTAGCCACCAGGCAGCCTCACACATGTTCTCTACATCTCTGTGGTGTGAACCAGCCCTAAGTCCATAGCCATGCTCAGTGTCACAAGCAATATACAATATATTGGCCTAAGTATTGGGATGCCTGCCTTTAAACACACATGAACTGTAATGGCATCCCAGTATTAGTATTGGGTTCAAAACTCATTTGGCCCACCCTTTGCAGCTATAACAGCTTCAACTCTTCTTGTCCACAAGGTTTAGGAGTGTGTCTATGGGAATGTTTGACCATTCTTCCAAGTGCATTTGTGAGGTCAGGCACTGATGTTGGACGAGAAGGCTTGACCTACAGTCTCCTCTCTAATTTATCCCCAAGGTGTTCTGTTGTGTTGAGGTCAGGACTCTGTGCAGGCCAGTCAAGTTCCTCCACCCCAAAATCACTCATCCATGTCTTTATGGACCTTGCTTTGTGCACTGGTCCAAATGATTTGGTGGAGGGGGATTATGGTGCAGGGTTGTTTTTCAGGGCTTGGCCTCTTAGTTTCAGAGAAGGGAACTCTTAAGGCGTCAGCATACCAAGACATTTTGGACAATTTCATGCTCCCAACTTTATGGGAACAGTTTGGGGATGGCCCCTTCCTGTTCCAACATGACTGCACACCAGTGCACAAAGCAAGGTCCATAAAGACATGGATGAGCAAGTTTGGGGTGGAGAAACTTGACTGGCCTGCACAGAGTCCTGGCCTCAACCCGATAGAACACCCTTTGGCTGAATTAGAGTAGAGACTGCAAGCCAGGCCTTCTCATCCAACATCAGTGCCTGGCCTCACAAATGCACTTCTGGAAGAATGATCAAACATTCCCATAGGCAGACTAAACCTTGTGGACAGCCTTCACAGAAGCTGTTCTAGCTGCAAAGGGTGAGCCAAATCAAATTTTAACCCTACGGACTAAGACTGGGCTGCCATTAAAGTTCATGTGTGTGTGAAGGCAGGCGTCCCAATACTTTTGGCTATATAGTGTATCTGGAAAAGACTTACAACGGTGGTGGAACCCTCCTACACATAACTACTACAATTAGACATAGTTATAGGACCTGGGAGATGAGACAACTTCTCTACATGAAGTAACATGGTTGAGATTTGAACCCAGACCCTCAGAGATACTAAGTAGAAGTTCTAACCTCAAAGCCACGGAGCTGCCACATGTGAGACCCTCCTACACATAACTACACATAAATACACATAAAAACACATAAATACTGCATTTCTATGGACATACAGGTGATGGAATTACATTACTCAAGAGTTATTCTTCTTGATTTATTCTGTGATATTTGGTGTTTTTTTGTGGGTGAGAGTAGAATATTACCCTCAAATTTTTGGGAATTACATTTTGCTTTCTGATGTTGGTACACATATCACATTTTTTGGGCTCAAATTATGAATATTTGGAAATAATACAAAGCACAAAAAATGTGATTCATTTTAAATTTTCATCAGCAATGGTATTGTTTGTGGATTGTAAAGACTCCTGTGTGAGTTTAGGTTAAAGATTGTTTTGAGATGAAGAGTAACAAGTGAAAGTGACAGAGAAAAATATATTTTACCAAAACATCAAAACATTCCACATTGTAGCATTCTTCAAATCAAAATATTTTAAGTAGAAGCAACAATGTTGCAAAGGAAGATTTATTTCACAGAAAGATACATTTCATCTCAACATTAAAAGGTTTTTTTGTGAAAGTTAGAATTGTTCCATTAGAATCAGTGACTGAAACTTCATTTGGACTAAATTAGAGCAGATTTTAACTTCCAAAAAATGTTCTCTAATTAGCTCTCATTTTGGTATTTACCATAGCTCCAGGTAAAAAAGACACTTGAGTTAAAATTAGAGTTATTTTCAGGTCTGAGCATGCTCAGTTGTGTTGGCACCTAGTTGTCCAAAACGGGGAATTTTTCACTTTTCAGACTTTTAAAGATATTTCAGTGTAGAAATCACTTTTTCACACAGTTTAAAAGCAGATAATCTTTAAATAATATACCGCATATTTCAGTACCATTTAGACAATTATATCATGTTCTAAACATTATTTCCATGTGCAATTCTCTAGGTTTTAGCAGAGTAAGGGTTTGGGCTCTATTTAGTTTCAGGGAGCTATAGTAAATTCGATTTTGGGAGTATTTTCTCACCAGCGCTATAGTGAATACCGTTTTAGCGTGAATTAGCGCTATTAGCGCTAATGCGCGCTAAATTGCCGCGAATTAGCGCTAATTCGCGGCAATTTGCGCGAATTAGCGCCATAGCGCTATAGTAAATTACCCCCTGTGTGCCATTTATTTTGATCCTGAACCTGATCTTGCTCCTGCATCCTGTGCCCTACTGCCTCTTACAGTATCTGTTCCTCTTCTTCCAGATCCCAGTCCTAGTTCCCCCTTCCCATCTGTTTCCTGCATCTTCAGTTTACCCGCTTGATCTGTATCCCCCATTTTGTGTACATTGTATATTGTAAATAATCCGTTTGGTAGGCTTTCTGTTACTCTGTTGGGTTGCCAGGTATATTGTTTTGTCATTGGGGTATAGTTTATTTAAATCTAGAGGAAGAGAAATAAAAGCTCAAACGCCTGTAAAAGCAGCTTTTTTTTTTTAACTGCAGTGCGCATGAGCCCTTAGAGTGAAGGGAAAGTCCCCCTATGGCCGCACATCCATGACATCCCTGAGGTGTGTGTGTGGCAACCTCAGCCTGGACCCTCTACTGTGGCTTGCTACCCTGATTCATTGGGGCTGATTTACTAAAGACGAGAGAATTTTCCCCAAATCTTAGCGAATGTGATGAAATTTCACTTTGCAAAGAACTATTCATGGACAAGGAAAATAAAAAAAGCAGCATTTTCACGTAATATTCCCTTGCAAAGTGCAACTTCCCTCGCAAAGTGAAAAGTCAATTTGCCATTAGTAAATAAACCCCAATGTGCTCTGTATAGCAGCATTTCTCAACCTTTTTTCAGTCATGGCAACCTTTAATAGTATACAAAATCTCAAGGCAACCCAGTCTAAAATGTAAAACATTGAAATGTTACTAATCAAAGGGAAACTTGAGCTTGGGAAAATGCACATAACCGCCTTGATGTAGTTAACTTCACATCAGAATCACTCCTTCACATCAGAGGTTCCTCATCACATCAGAGTCCCCCCCCCCCCTTTACATCAGAGTCCCCTCTTCACATCAGAGGCTTCCCATCATATCAGAAGTCCCTTATCACATTAGAAGCCCCCCCCCCCCCCCCCATCAAGCCTCCATCATGCAGCCCCCCATCACAGAGCCCCCACATTTATGAAGGAGGTCTGGAGGAGGTGGACTTCCATCTTCTGAATGGTGGAGCAGCCCTGCATGTTGCCTACCCTGGCAGGGTCATGCATTGCCATGGTGCAGGCGAGGCAGATGCCAGTATCATAGCAACAAATGATGTCGTACATCCTGGCCATAGAGTGTTATTGAATGTTATGTTTGGTGCTGGTGGGAGGCTCATCTGCTCCATATCAATGCATGACACTGAACCAGAGCAAACTGGGTCATGTGCTGGGAGGAACCCTGGGGGAACCACCCTGATTGAAAAACACTGCTCTATACAATGAGCTTCTTTCATCAAAGAAGCAAAGAGTAAAATGGGAAAGACACCAAAGTTTCACATCTTATCTGAAAATGAATTTGTAGAATATTATTATGCAATATTTCATAAGAGAAATAATGTTATTGTTTTGGGCCTGACCATAACTAAAGAAATAGAGGATGTACAAAATCACTATATATTCCCTTTATAGCTGACCGATCTGTCATGTTCACAGTAGATTATGTATGATGTCATTTTAGCAGGTCATGTCATACATTTGAATAGATCACCCTGTAAGAATGGAATCAAATCACAAGACCTCTGATCATATAGAGTGGCAGGAAGACCCTCAGGAATGGGGACCCGTCTACTGCTGTAACCTATGACCCATATTTCAATGTCATTGTAAGCAAGAGTAATGATATGAGCTGATACTTAATGACTTGAAAACAATGTGATGCTATTATAATCTGAGATGTCTGCATCTTTTTTTAGTATTTATCATTGTAGACAGAAACAGTTGTGTACATTCCAGATCATTTCTGTTTGCCTGCACAAAAAATGAATCTTTTTTCTTCCACAGCTATATATCACATTCATGGGCCATCTGTCCTTTTTTTTTTAAAGCAATATAAGTCAGCAGGGCAGCAGCTGGGACCAGATACAAATGAGCAGGGGGAAGGGAAACAAGTGTATGGGGAGTACATTTGGAATAAGGAGGAGACAGAGGCATGTTCTATATATGTAATGTATCTACAGATGACACGTAAACATACTAATATGCCCAGATCCGCTATTGCAGATTGAAGGTTACATTGGATAGAAATATATTTCTTTTCCTCGCTATCATCAGAGGCAATTAATACTTTTCTATTAAAATATTTTAATCCATGTATAAATTGGTTAAGATGAAAATTTTAGTAAAAATGATTTGCAACCCAGGAGATTTCAGAGAACGGCTATATGAAAGCAGAGGGTATTAGGAGCAGCGTAGAATGAGAAGGACTGCAAATAGAAGTCCAGGATGAGGGACAGGTGACAGGATCTATTGTTGCTGAGGGTCTATTATTGATGTGGGGGGGTCTATAGTTGGCTGCAGGGAATGTATTTTATTGCTTTTCTTGTTAGTATCAAATTACATACAAATTACTGTACTTGGTTCTGTATTCTCTAAAAGGGATAGTAGTGGAAGGTGGGTAGGGGGTGGAACCAAGGGACGGTACTCGAAGGTGGGTGGGGGGATGGAGACGAGGAGTGATTCGGAAGGAGGGAGTACCTGCACCTATTCCCTTAGAAAAAAAGCCATGCCCACAACACATACATGCTGTAAATATGTGTCAGAGAATTATTTGAATGCTTTATCGTTTTATCTTGGTTTTCCTCCCCCTTTTTTTTTCTTTGGGGAGCTATTTACCTCTTATATGACTATTCCAGTTTTACTCTCACGGATATTTTTCTTGCATCAACTCCTGATGAAGTGCACAGGAATCAGCAAAACGTCATACGAGTCATAGAATGTCAAGAAATTCTGGTTGCTACGTTTTATAATCATGCATTTTTATCTGTAAAATTATATTATCTATACAAATACCATGATCATTTATGAATTCATATTATGTCAATCTATGAATCACCTCATTGGAATTTTGATGTGTATTTACTGTACAGTACATGAAATGTATTATAATTCCTATTTAAGACTCGATATGTCCATGTATTTTATCAATAAATTTGGAATCATGTGTACCAATTATATTATGTTTTGGCGGTGATTTGCCTTATATAAAGTCCCATGACCTATGTATCTTGTATTGTTAAGAATTGATCATTTATCGAAGCTTGTATGACCATTAGGGATGAGTCCGCAGTTCGAGTCGAACTTAAGTTCATCTCAAACGTCAGGTGTTCGTTTGTTCTAAAACGAACCGAACATATGGGGCATTTGCAGGAAATTTGAGCGATGCGGAACACCTCATAATGCACTGCAAGATCGCAGTGCATTGCTGTATGACTGGCCAAAGCATGTACCTGACCTGCATGCTTTGGTCAATCACAGCGCGCTCTGCTGAGAGAGCCATAATTGGCCAAAGGCAGGGTGCCCTTGGCCAATCGTGGCTCAGGGGGACTAAGTCCACTCCCCACACTATATAAGGCTGCTTACATAGTGGCCATGTGTAGTGGTGTTGACGTGGACAGAGAGATAGCTTGAGTTATATATACACTGCATTCAGTGTAGCCTATATATACAGTGCATTCGGTGGTGTATAGTATCTAATAGACTTCAGGCTGTGTACACAGTATATAATACAGTGTAGCATGGTGTTGCAAAACAAAAATACATACAGGGGCATGTAATTACAATTTTTGATATAATAATTCACAGCATGGCCCGTTCCTGCGCCCAGCAAGTAGCTGTGAAGGGTTCAACAAAACAGAAAACTTGCCCTGGGACTTTAAATGAGGTGGGCACCACTAAGCCAATAAAAGTAACAGTAAATACAGTATATATTCCAGTAAAAGTGGTACCTGCATTAATATCATGAATAGAAGCCAATTCATACAGAATACATATAAATAGGTAGAGTAAAAAGATGGTACATATATGCAGGGCTTTTTTTCTCAAACAATAGGTGCTGGAACTTAACCACGGCCCCACAAAACCCCTCCAAATCATATGAAATAGTGGGTGTGCTCAGTCAAATTTCACAAAAACAGTAGAAGGGTCTTAAAGGGGCATTGAATACCAGGATTGTATTACATACAGAGTGCAGAGCTGTCACTTATAAACACAGAAGCCAGACTTCCTGTGTTTACAAGTGATTGTGGTGAGCAGGCACCAAAGGGTCTGAGCCAGAGGTGGTGGAACTGAGTTCCACCAAGTTCCCCCTGAAAAAAAGCGCTGCATATATGTGTAAACAATCGCATAACATATAGGTATCAGGTGTACCCGAGGCCCAAAAGGATGTGTAAATGCGAAATGTGTCGGGTACACCTGATACCTGTATGTTATGTGATTGTTTACACATATATGTACCATCTTTTTACTCTACCTATTTATATGTATCCTATATGAATTGGCTTCTATTGATATTAATGCATGTACCACTTTTACTGGAATAAATATATGCTGTATTTACTGTTACTTTTATTGGCTTAGCAGTGCCCACCTCATTTAAAGTCCCAGGGCGAGTTTTCTGTTTTGCATATTTTAGGGATGGAGGTGTATCACTGGTGACACCAGACCTTTCCATTCTTTTAACTGTGAAGGGTTACAGTGTTCTGGCGCCACCAAAGGCCCAATTTTTCTGCCCCTGTTTAACAAGGCCATGTAATTTTTGTTATAATATTTCACAGCAGGGCCCGTTCCTGCGCCCAACAAGAGTAACTGTGAGGTTAGTGTTCCGGCACCATCAACACCTTATGCCCAATTTTTCTGCAGAATATATAGGGCAGGCCGTATAGTATATATACTGCTGTTCAGATTGTATAGTGCCTGAAGGACCCCCACGCTATTTTTTTTTTTTGGTGCGGGGTTCTCCTTAATATCCATACTAGACCTGAAGGGCCTGGTATGTATTTTGGGAGAGTCATCCACGTCATTTTTTTTTGTATCTTTGGCGTGGGATTCCCCTTAATATTCATACCAGACCCAAATGGACTGGGGGGGGGGAGACCCACGCAGTTTTTGTTAATGATTTTTATCTATATTGCCGGGATCCGAAAATTACATTACAGCCATGAGTTTTAAATTAAATTTTTTCCTTTAGAAATGTAATTTTGCTGTGATACTGTTTTATAAACATGGGAAAGATGTGCTACTTTACAGGTAGACTAGGGAACCCCCCCCCCCCCCCCCCGCCCCGGCACGATATTTAAAGAAATATTTCATTTTTATTGTTTCACTTTATGCATTATTAAAATCACTGCTCCCAAATACACTGCTGTTTTTAAAAAAAATGTTTGCATTGATACATATCCCCTGGGGCAGGACCCGGGTCCCCAAACACGTTTTATGGAAATAACTTGCATATAAGCCTTTAAAATGAACACTTTTGATTTTTCACATTTGCGTGAATAGGCTTTAATGGTTTTCGCACAAATTATTTGCCTGTTTGCATGTTCTGCATGAGATTGTAATGGATTACATCAATTTTTTCTGATTTTATTACCTTTTCAAATGCTTTCATAGCATCTGGTAAATGCCAAGCATCCCATGGTGCATACCAGTTTAAAGTGCCTCCAAAGGTCCAGATAGATAGTGCCAGTATCCCAGATTCTTTACTTGATAAACAGGTCCTTACTGGAATATGTTTTTAGAGTTTATTTACACTTGCTTTGACTTTAACCCACACTGAAGTGCTTACTGCTTCAATGTGCTTTTTATTATATGTTTTTGATGCTTCTGTGATACTTCTGGTGTGCTTTTTTGAAGCTTTACTGAAGCTTGGCAGCTGCCCTGTGTGTGTTGATTTCCTATTTGTTTTAAGGGGGCCCAGTAGAACCCTAGTTCAGTAGTACCCCCCCCACTCAGCAGATCCCCAGCTCATTACTACCCTTGTTCATCATATCCCCAGCTCATTAGTGTCAGGTCACCTTGAGGCTAGGTGACAGAGGCACATCGTAGGGATCAGGAGTGCACCTCAAGGAAGTGGACCCTATGGCTGACTGCTGCGGATGGGAGGCAGGGTGGTAAGGAAGGCAGGGCCGCTGGAACACCAGCATGGATCCCACTGGGGTTAGAGCGTAAGATTCCCTGGGGCGCGGAGTCTAAGAGCCAGCAGGTGTTCACCAGGGCCTCTAGTGGTGAGGATGGACTGGGCTGCAACTGGCTCCAGGTTGCGTCCCCCAGCTCACACCCACAGTAGGAAACAGGAGGATAGGGATAGTAAGAGAATAAACCAAGGTTGGGGGCACAAGCAGACAAGGACAACAGAGTTCACACCAAGGTTCAGGGTCACAGGCAAATAGATAGTCAGGGACACACCAAAGGTCAAGGTCACGAGCAGACAGGAATAGTCGAGAACAGGCCAAAGTGGGTAACTGGAATCAGACGCAGGAAACACAGCAAGTACACACGAAAGCTAACACACAATGGTTGATCAGCACCGCTGGCTTGCAGTGCACAGGTTAATATAGGGTTCCCTGATAGGGCCTGGGGTGGGGTAATGCTTAGAGGAGAGGTTATAAAACCAGTCAGGTGAGAGTCAGCTGGTCTTTAGAGATGAACACATGGAGACAGGTAAGCTGACAGACAAAACTCAATTGCATAACCATGACAATTAGTACCCCTATTCAACAGATCCCTAGCTTATAGTTATTGTCATTCAGCTGATGCCCTGCTCAGTAGTACTTCCAGCTCTGCTGATGCCCTGCTCAGTAGTACCTCCAGCTCTGCTGATGCCCCACTCAGTAGTACACCTAGCTTTGCTGATTCCCCCACTCTGTCCCCCAGCCCTGCTGATCCCCCGCTCAGTAGTAACCCCCAGCTCTGCTGACACCCACTCAGTAGTATCCCCCAGCTCTGCTGATCCCCCACTCAATAGCAACCCCCAGCTTTGCTTATCCTCTGGTTTGCTGATCCTCCTCTCTCTATGGTCACGGCTTACCTCCCACTATATTGCTCCAAACCTGGGCACCATGTGTGACATCAGCTATTTTCACCTGTTCCTGTCCCCCAGCTCTGATTATCTGCTGCTCAGTCCTCTCTCTCTCCAGTCCCCATTCACCTTCCGCTATATTGCACACCACATGTGCTGTCTGCTAGTTCCTTGCTCCACTCACCTTCCTGTTGCACCATGCTGCACCCCAGATGTGACGTCTGCACCAGACACTTCCAAAATACAGTATATACACATTACCGGAAGTGACTGCTGGTGACCTCTTTCCTGTTTGTTGGTTTCCCAGTGTATTCTGGTATATCTCATACCTGCAATACCTCCAAAACAAAGTGAAGCTAGCTAAAAGCCCCTCAAAAGCTGCAGGTGCTGTTAGCAAGCCTTGTCAAAGACTTCTATGGAGGCTTTGGAGATGCTTTGAAGCACCAAGAAAGTGACATTGAGTATCATTTTTGAAGCAAAACAAAGCAAACACAACAGTATAAACAGAACTGTAAGCTTACCGTTTTATTTAGTGAGAAGTGCTTTGATTGGCATCTAGAGTGCTTTAAAAAGCATGTCAAATGCCAAGTTCTGAAGCAAGTGAAAAAGGAGCCCTTATTGGATTTATTTTTGGCAGAAGAACCCCTAAGGGGAAGCTTACCAAAGATTGAGAAAGTGTGGGTTGAATCTTGAGAAGAATTAGCTGTACCTCTGTATCCAGGGGATTTCTCCCGTGTCCTGAAAAATCTAGACTTCCCACAGCTATATACTCCTCGCTGCCAGTGCTCCACAAAGCTATTCTTGTTGTCGCCACATAAATTCAAGTCTTTGGCATTTTAAAGTGAGAACTGGACTTATTACACAGGTCATAAAACTATACATTAATGCAGATCCAAGCATTCTGAAAAAATAAGTCATTATGTAACTCTACAGAAATCTAAACCAAATTATGTTATGAGAAACTCACACAACTGTTATGAATTGTTTTATGATGATATCATTTATTTCTGAAAAGGTTTTCATGTTATGTCCTTGATGTGTTTAATCTATATGTGAGAATGTGAAGTTACCTTGACTGTCCTGTGGGAGGTTTGGGACAGTGAATATTTTGTTTGCAGGCTTTCTGATATCTTATTTACATTTTTGTGCTTCACATATATTGTGTTAACAAAATGGAAAGCCTTCTTAAATGTATTGAATTCTATTAATTTAAACCAGGAGCCCATCATATATTTACACAGGTCTCAATATAATGTTCCCCTGGCCATTGGCTATGGACTAAACAGTAGGCTTCAGGAATTTGGAAATATGTTCAAACCAATTAAGCTGATGATAGCGCATGTACATTTGTTCTGTGTGAATAGGGAGAAAAAAGTGAATGTTATTTAGTGGTGGTGGCGGCGGTGGTGGTAGTAGTGGTGGCGGTAGTAGTACTCGTAGTGGTGGTTGTGGCGGTGGTAGCAGTTGTAGTAATAGTCGTAGTAGTATTTGGTGATGATGATGGTGGAGGTAGTAGTAAAAAAACTTCACACTACAAAATCCCTGTGTATCTGCCATACTAGGCTGTGCGGATTAGTCTGTACAGCCGCCGAGTTTCCATTAATTTATATAGGGTGTCCACACACAGCTCCATGTTAGAACAAAAAGATTAACGAATGGCTCTTCGTGCTGTACAGGGCTTTGCGTCTGTTTGAATGAGCCCATTATCATACAAAACTATAGGCCTGGTGCATTAAAACTGAAAGGAAGAAAATTATCACACACTTGCAGTTTTATCCCAAAGCAAGAATTCTTGGTTGTTTTCCCAATATAAGCAGTGAACACTGAACACCCCTCCTCACACACACAACCTGCAGACCTGGTGGCCGCAGAGGGCTTCTGTGTATTTGCAGGACAGTTCTGTGCTGATCAATAAGCCCTCCCCCAGCTCTCAGACGGAACACCTGGGGCTCCATTGCCGTGTCACAGAGCTTGCACAGGCAGGTATCATTGGTGCAGCTATGTACTGATCTAGACATCTGAATCCCAGTAAAAGTGATGCACACCAGGCCCCAGCTTCCATACTAGCAGAGAGCTGGCTGGAAGGAGTCTTGCAACTTTACTTGCATTCCAGTGCAGTGCAGGGCACAGTACCCCTTACAGGTCTCAGCTCAGCAGGTGGGAGGCCAAGGCCTGGCAATGGGCCGCGGCCCACTGGTTGAGAACCACTGGTCTAGGGGGTGATGAACAAATATGCTTGTCTTCCTCCCTCCCCTAGCAGCTACTGCTCATCCCTACTCTACAATGCCCAGGTGTGTGGCAGACTTTATGATGCAATGCATGGGGAACTTTAAAGGTGGCTATACATGTATTGATTAATCATTATTATTATTATTATACAGGATTTATATAGTGCCAACAGTTTGCGCAGCGCTTTACAAAGTTAGGTAGACATTAGTTGCAATGTAATTTGGTACAAGAGGATTCAGAGGATTCACTGGAGCTTACAATCTAAGGCCCCTTTTACACTGGGGCGGTGCGGGCGTTAGCGGTAAAGCGCCGCTAGTTTTATCGCCGCTTTACCACTGTTAGAGGCGCTTATCTTCCCCGCCTGAGGATGAAGAAAGGATTCAGAGGGCCCTGCTCACTGGAGCTTACAATCTAAGGCCCCTTTCACACTGGGGTGGTGCGGGCGTTAGCGGTAAAGCGCCGCTAGTTTTAGAGGCGCTTATCAGCCCCGCTAGAGAATGGAGAAAGAGTTAATAGCGCCCGTGTAGCGCCACTGCCGAAGCTCTTTGCAGGCACTTCGGCAGCACTGCCCATTAATTTTAATGGGCAGGGCGTTTTGGGAGCGCTATATACACCGCTCCCGCACCACCCCAAAGATGCTGCTTGCAAGACTTTTTTTCCCCTGCTGCAAGCGCACCGCCCCAGTGTGAAAGCATTTGGGCTTTCACATTGGGATGGCTTGAGAAGCGCTTTACAGGTGCTATTTTTAGCGCTAAAATGCCTGAAAAGCACCCCAGTGTGAAAGGGGTCTAAGAGGGAGGGTCAAGTGATACAAAAGGTAATAACTTTGGGGGATGAGTTGATGGAGAAAGTAAAAACAGTGTATTAGTTGGAAGTCAGAATAGCCTTCTTCAAAGAGAAGGGTTTTCAGGGATCAACTAAAGATGGATAGATTAGGAGATTGTCGGACAGATTGGGGTAGGGAGTTCCAAAAGATGGGAGAAGCTCGGGAGAAGTCCTGGAGGCGAGCATGGGCCGCGGTGGCAGGGGGGCCAGAGAGCAGGAGGTCTTGGGAGGACGGATTAATGCTCAATCTAGGTATGAATGATCACAAAGTAGCAATTCATCATTGATTAAACTATTGAATGATGCAACACATACAGTATTGATTGAAGATATGATCTATTTGATGAGAAACAACCAATAAAATTCTGTCACGGCCAATCGACTTACTAAATCAATAGGATGGAGGGTGTGTGACTTACGATTTCTGTTAAATTTGATCATTTTAGTCACATCAAATTATTAAACACACTGGCAGCCACTCACAAACATAAATAAACTTTAGATTGTAAGCTCCATGAGCAGGGCCTTCCTAATTCTTCTGTATTAAAACAGTATTATAATTCACCCTTTATATTGTTGGAGCTGTATAAATCCTGTATTATAATAATAATAATAATAATCTACAATGTAATAGAGAAGAATTGACTGCTATTTTATATACACATATCATACTAAATGATTGGCTGTGAAATAGAAAAGCTCAGTAAGTTTGATGTATGTCTTTTATGTTTACTGAGTTCATTCTAAAAGATGTAGTCAATGCCTCGCATCCCCCCCCCCCCTCCGAAAGGGCAAGGCTCATATTACCATTGGTACACTGACAATCACATGACTGTCACACCCCCCTCACTCCTTCCCAGCTGATGTACGGAAAACAATCTGGCAGACGGAGGGAATTTCCCATGTCACTGGAAGGCATCAGAGCCATGGATGAATTCCCGAGCCAGCTGACTGTTTTGTGCAGCGCCATGCTATGTCACCACTGCACATACATGCTCTACACCTATGAATGATGATACATGTACCAGACGTGTCAGATGTTACTATGGTATACTGAAGTATAATTACAAGCATTTCATAAGTTGCAAAGGCTTTTATTAACAATAGCATTAAGTTTATGCAGAGAGTCAATATTTACAGTATTGACCTTCTTTTTCAAGACATCTGCAATTCGCCCTGGCATGCTGTCAATCAACTTCTGGGCCACATCCTGACTGATGGCAGCGCATTCTTGCATAATCAGTGTTTGCAGGTTGTCAGAATTTGTGGGGTTTTTTTGTTCACTGCCTCTTGAGGATTGACCACAAGTTCCTGGCCATGAACCCAAAATCTCGATGTTTTGTTCCCCAAGCCACTTAGTTATCACTTTTGCCTTATGGCAAGGTGCTCCATGCTGGAAAAGGCATTCTTCCTCACCAAACCTTTCTTGGACGGTTGGGAGAAGTTGCTCTCGGAGGATGTTTTTGGACCATTCTTTATTCATGGCTGTGTTCTTAGGCAAATTTGTGAGTGAGCCCTCTCCCTTGGCTGAGAAGCAACCCCACACATGAATAGTCTCAGGATGCTTTACTGTTGGCAAGACACAGGACTGATGGTAGCCCTTACTTTTTCTTCTCCAGACAATTTTTTTTCCGGATGCCCCAAACAATCGGAAAGGGGAGTCATCAGAGAAAATGACTTTACCCCAGTCCTCAGTAGTCCAATCCCTGTACCTTTTGCAGAATATCAGTCTGTCTCTGATGATTTTCCTGGAGAGAAGTGGCTTATTTTCTGCACTTCTTGACACCAGGCCATCCTCCAAAAGTCTTTGCCTCACTGTGCATGCAAATGCACTCACACCTGCCTGCTGCCATTCCCGAGCAAGCTCTGCATGGTGCCCCGATCCCACAGCTGAATCAACTGTAGGCGATGGTCCTGGTGCTTGCTTGACTTTCTTCGGAAGACTTTGTGAATATTAAAGCAGTTGTATTGCCCGCTTGGTGAATTTTACCTCCAGGTAAGCCTATAATAAGGCTTACCTGGAGGTAAAAACTAATATCTCCTAAACCAGCATGGTTTAGGAGGTATTTACCCTGCATGCAGCTGTTGACATCAGCAACGCATGTGCTCTGAAGGTCTGCTGTATCGTGCTGGAACTTCAGAGCTCCTTGCCGGAACAGAGGGCTCTCTGGTTTTACAGGCATGTTATTTCTGGGGAACATAATTTTAAACTTTTTTCTTAGAAACCTGGTGAGACATGAATTAGTCTTAGTATGCTTATCATATAATGGACTTCAAATATAGTAGTGGTTGTGCTCCAAAATGCAGGCAAAAATGGTGATAAAGTTAGTTAAATCTTGTTTTATTAAGGCTTGGTTGACACCAGTGTGATTTCAGATGTGACTTGAGACATGCATGACAAGAGAAATCACATTAATTTTAATGGCGCCCGTTACATCAATAAAATTTTCCTGTGCTACTTTCGTGCAGTTTACGGTGCAAATAGGCACCATAGAATATGCAAAAATAAATCACAATAGCATCAAAGTCGCACTACATAGTCGCACTGCAAATCGCATGAAAATCACATCACAGTAGTGTGAACCAAGCCTAACAGTCATCTTTATTACTTTAAATTGGAACATAACTCCAAAAATGACGTATGTTCCTTTCAAAGCCTCCCCACTTCTGCAATCGCAAATGGTGTTTTTTTTTCCGTGTTTATAATTTTTGTATTATTCTTCTGACCCCACCCCCATTTTAGCCTAGGCCAGAATGACATGTCCCTGGCCCTCCAGGTTCCTAGGATACTCGTGACACATCTCCCAGGAGACTGCAGGACCAGGCAGACAGTGGCTGGCGGATGGTCCTGGTTTCATCGAAGTGGCTGCTTGAACCGAGAAGAGGCAGCCAGCTGAATGACCAAGATGGTGGCATGGAACCTTGACTATGTGTCAGGATCAGGGGTCAAGCTCAAAGACCTGTTGCTATAGCAGCAGTGGGACTACCACTGACCATCAGTATAATTACACAGGCAGTCACCCTGGCGGATGATGCAGGCTCACCTGAGGTGCGGAGTCTAAGTACTAACCAGTGTTTTACAGAGCTCCTGATGGTGGAGATGGATTTGGCTGCGTGTTAGTACCAGGTCGCGGTCCTCAGGATCACCCCACAAGGAGGTGAGCAAGCCGGGGTCCACAAGTGGATCAAATAGTAGTGTAGTCAGTAAAACAAGTTCATAACGAGTAGTTGCAGGTTGGGATCAGGCAGAAGCGTATTCGAGGAACAAGCCAAGGGTCGATAATGAGTGGTAGCAAAATTTGGACAGCAGCAGGGAAGACAAAAGCAAGATACTGGCTAAAGAGCACAATAATCTGGCAAACAGGAAGTGCAAAAGCATGGCTTAAATCAGGAAGTTCATGGGAGGAGCAAAGAGTTCAATGTTCAGAAGTCAAGGCACAAAGCAGAGTTGTCAAATGGATCAGACAGAGTGCTGTCCAGCATCTCGTGTAGCTCAGAAAGAAGAGTCATTGCCAGACACAGCAGAAGTCCCAGGTTCAAGTCCAGGCCCTGTCACTATGTCATCCAAACAGCGGACTATGTTGTCCCCTCACTGGATTTGCCATGTGGGGGGCATGGCCTCTCCTCTCTTGTACATGCTCATCGATTCCCGAGACAAGTTGGGGCTGCAGTCATGTGAAAATCAACAGTAAGGCGGAACCCCAGCTGAGAGATGAGTAGTACACTGTGTGCAAAAATGCAATGTACAGAGTTCCTCTGTAAAACGTTCTGTCCTAGGTTACGAAACACCTCTGCTTGATGAATGTTGCATTAGGAGGGACACCGCTGAGCCTATGACCTATCCACCGGTCCAGCATATCTCTGCCATCTCACTTCCAAGGACAGAATAGGGTCCCACCATACACTAGCACAGACCTGATGCGTGCACTTTATATAACTCCTTTCTCCTGTACCATGCGGCTGGATCCATGGAATCTCTGTACAGTAGGTTCAGTCCTGATTGCTTTGGGGAACAGTAGGTTCAGTCCCAATTGCTTTGGGGAACACACCGCTAGGGAGGGATTCGGGCACCTCACTACAGGACGACCTCTCACCCATGCCTGGTACCACTCCTCGCTGGCTGCTGCTCCTCCCACCAGTTCACGGTTTCCCGTGACAACTATTCTTCTACTCCGATTCTCCTGCTGAGTTAAGCCTTTGTGGTGGCTGTCCTCTTGCACCCCATACGTGTGCTTTACAGACCCTGTTCTTCTGATACGCTATGTACCACCATGAATAACTACAGACCAGGCTCAAAATCATTTAACAAAGCTTTACTTGAATGCTGCAACAGTACAGTCCATGAACATTCGAGTCCCTAACTGACTATTGCTCGGCTGCCCAGGCATACCTTTGCAGGTTGAAGTCCGTTAATGGCAAAGTCATTAGCAGGTGGGTTCCCTTAGGGCAACAGTGATCAAGGATCACTCCAGGTTTACATCTCCTTAAGGGGCCCCCTGCTCCTTTCTCATGCATTCCCGCTAACACCCTTCCCCCTAATTTATATGCAAAACAGGGTGGAGAGCAGAACCCAAAAAGCCTGGGAAACTGGCAAACCCAGTATTAACCCTTCTCCACTCGGGCATCCCAGACTTGAACATCTGTCTTTATAAAATCTTCCAACAATACCCTGCGTAGCAGAGGCAACAGAAATGGATGCAATGTGGGTCAGTCATGTTAAGGTAAGTCTAAATATCCTATGTAAGGATGGACCTCCTATTTTTTTATTAAAACTGTTGAAAAAATAGGCTGTGTAATGCCAGCCAAGCTTATACTGTAAGATGTTTGCACACCTCTCTTTCACTGTTTTCTCCATGCCATTCGTTTTCCTATGATATCTTGCATCAGCAATATGCTTTCAATCAAAGGAATGCAACTGAGCGGACGTTATTCAGTTGTTGCATCACGCTTTGTAAACTCTTTAAGTGCACCTGAATAAACATTCACTCATTCTTGCCTGTGATATATTACTCTGTTCCTCAAAGGGTTTTTAAAAGGTATTTCCACTTTTGCAGTTAAACACCTACTTTATATTATGTTCTCATTCACCAAGCATAAAAAAAAATAAACATATTGCTTACATACAGTGGGGACGGAAAGAATTCAGACCCCCTTAAATTTTTCACTCTTTGTTATTTTGCAGCCATTTGCTAAAATCATTTAAGTCCTAAGTATTCAGACCCTTTGCTGTGACTCATATATTTAACTCAGGTGCTGTCCATTTCATCTGATCATCCTTGAGATGGTTCTACACCTTCATTTGAGTCCAGCTGTTTTTGATTATACTGATTGGACTTGGTTAGGAAAGCCACACACCTGTCTATATAAGACCTTACAGCTCACAGTGCATGTCAGAGCAAATGACAATCATGAGGTCAAAGGAACTGCCTGAAGAGCTCAGAGACAGAATTTTGTCAAGGCACAGATTTGGCCAAGGTTACAAACAAATTTCTGCTGCACTTAAGGTTCCTAAGAGCACAGTGGCCTCCATAATCCTTAAATGGAAGATGTTTGGGACGACCAGAACCCTTCCTAGAGCTGGCCGTCCGGCCAAACTGAGCTATCGGAGGAGAAGAGCCTTGGTGAGAGAGGTAAAGAAGAACCCAAAGATCACTGTGGCTGAACTCCAGAGAGGCAGTTGGGAGATGGGAGAAAGTTGTAAAAAGTCAACCATCACTGCAGCCCTCCACCAGTCGGGGCTTTATGGCAGAGTGACCCGACGGAAGCCTCTCCTCAGTGCAAGACACATGAAAGCCTGCATGGAGTTTGCTTAAAAACACCTGAAGGACTCCAAGATGGTGAGAAATAGGATTCTTTGGTCTGATGAGACCAAGATAGAACTTTTTGGCCTTAAATCTAAGCGGTATGTGTGGAGAAAACCAGGCACTGCTCATCACCTGTCCAATACAGTCCCAACAGTGAAGCATGGTGGTGGCAGCATCATGCTGTGGGGGTGTTTTTCAGCTGCAGGACGACTGGTTGCAATTGAGGGAAAGATGAATGCGGCCAAGCACAGGGATATCCTGGACGAAAACCTTCTCCAGAGTGCTCAGGACCTCAGACTGTTCCAAAGGTTTACCTTCCAACAAGACAATGAACCTAAGCACACAGCTAAAATAACGAAGGACGGGCTTCACAACAACTCCGTGACTGTTCTTGAATGGCCCAGCCAGAGCCCTGACTTAAACCCAATTGAGCATCTCTGGAGAGACCTAAAAATGGCTGTCCACCAACATTTACCATCCAACCTGACAGAACTGGAGAGGATCTGCAAGGAGGAATGGCAGAGGATCCCCAAATCCAGGTGTGAAAAACTTGTTGCATCTTTCCCAAAAAGACTTATGGCTGTATTAGATCAAAGGGTGCTTCTACTAAATACTGAGCAAAGGGTCTGAATACTTAGGACAATGTAATATTTCAGTTTTTCTTTTTTAATAAATCTGCAAAAATGTCAACAATTCTGTGTCTTTCTGTCAATATAGGGGGCTGTGTGTACATTAATGAGGAAAAAAATGAACTTAAATGATTTTAGCAAATGGCTACAATATAACAAAGAGTGAAAAATTTAAGGGGGTCTGAATACTTTCCGTCCCCACTGTACTTTATACTTAATACATGGCATTTCACTTCACAATTATGTGCCACTTTGTTGGTCTATCACATAAAATCCCAATAAAATACATTTTATGTTTTTTGGTTGTAACATGACAAAATGTGGAAAATTTCAAAGGCCAGGAGATAAAAGCAGTGATTTGAAACTGGAAGGGTCTGACCTTATTATAAACCCAGACAATATGGAAGTGTTCACAGCATTTCCCCATTTATGTCAAAGGGGAGTGTCTTTCTTTCGAAATAGACGAAGGGGGGTATAATAGATTCTATGAATGTATCAAAGTTGAATACGTTTATCTCTTGCAGAGATCGCAGTATCAAAATATGATTTAAAGAATTCCTGCCAGCTCTGCTTGGAGATATGTGGGATATCCACTGGCTATTTTTGCTGGACCTTGCAAATAGTCGTAGATTTGGTTCTAATTGGAGTGCTGTAGTAAGAGATCAAACCAGAAAGAAGTGGTCAGAGTAATATGTGTTCTAACTTAGAGTTTTGAAATTGTACCCCTAATACCCCAAACTGAATGGCAGCAGTGTGCCTAGGTTGTAGGTAATGGAAGAACACCAAATGGCTTAAAGGATCCCTGAGTATACAATTAGTGGACATATTTCAGACCCTTTTATGCCCAAATGGAGCCATTCAATGATGAATAAAAATGTGATAGTGTCGGGTTAAACCAGATAGGATGGTCTGGGGATATAGATCGTATAGAATCAGAACAAGGGCATACATTGTGTGTATATTTTCAGGGTGACTTTTAATGTCTACTCCTGAAGGGTTCGTCTATATATGAGATTTGAAAATGTCTCAAAGGAGGAGATAATGGCGGCTTTAGTTGCTGTAGCAGCATTGTTTGAGGCAATAGCAACCAATGTACAGTGCACACACTTGCTGAGATGCACAATAGTGTTTACAAAGGTTTTTTAGGGCACAGCCTCCTTGTAGCAATGGGCGTTGTAATGCCGTTGGAGAGAGTCTAGACTCTAGATAAATCATGCTGATTCTATGCTGTTCACATTTCTTTGTTTATTTTAAAACCTCTAGACTCTAGAGGTCTTAAGATAACAAAGAAATGTGGACAGCATAGAATCAGCATCTGTAAACCGTTTTTTTTTTCCGGTACATATATACAGTAGGGGAGTTAAAAAGTGTGTACAGTAGCTTAGGTAGAAAAATAATTTTAAATAAATTTACTCTGTCAGGTAGTTTTGACTACAGCGTTTGGTTTTCAAAGCTTCAACTCAGGGAAGTAAATTATTTTCAATGTATTTAGTTGTAGGGAGTTGAATCTCAATTCCAAGGTATTTAAAGTGGTCAATGGGTTGCAAAGGGCAGTCTGGGGGTAAATGTGGACCCATGGAGTATATACAGTATGTGATTTATTACCAATCAACCCAGAATCCAGAAAAGGTACCAAACTGTTGTATAATATACAGTATCTCACAAAAGTGAGTACATCCCTCACATTTTTGTAAATGTTTTATTATATCTTTTCATGTGACAACACTGAAGAAATGACACTTTGCTACAATGTAAAGTAGTGGGTATACAGCTTGTATAATTGTGTATATTTGCTGTCCCCTCAAAATAACCTGGTTATATCACCAGGGTGAACAGAAGGGGAATGATAGCGGCTACCCCTGCCTAGTTCTCCATTGAATAGGAAAGGGGTTAGTAAAGCACCTATTGATGTGCCATGGGTTGGGTATATAGAATTTGAATCCAACGCAAATATAAAGTTATTTCCAAAAACAAATTTACAAAGGACAGTGATAACATTCGATGCAATCAAAATCCTTATTTGTATCTAAGGCAATGACAACTCATTGGACAAACTAACTGAATTCAAACGATTGGCCAGGATTTTAGAGGGGATTGGTCTTTAGGATTCATACTGGGTGGGGTTTTATTAGGTTTGTGAATAAGGACTATCAGGGGTTTTCGCATTAAGGGAGGTAATACAGTATCTCATCCCCAAAGATGGCTGTATATAAAGTCAGTACATGAAGTATCAGACTGTCCTTATAAGTAAGGTACCATTCACGCGGAAAGCAGTCAGGGCTGGGCGTTTTATGTTTAGCAAATGTTGACAGTGCATGTTCAATCTCTTCAGATGTGATGGGATCATGGTTAGTCTGAGATTCATATAAGTTAGAATAGAAGTGAAGAAAGGTCCCCATAATATAGTGGGTAGATTGTGGTCATAAATTCTCAATATGGTATGGGGTTCGGGTACAGGTTTAGCTAAATAGGCCAACAGAGGGCATATTTTTGTCTCCGAATGTAAAAAGGTATTGTGCTTGGTAAAGAAGCTTTTTTAAGTGTTTTTTTTTTTCTTTTCTGTTAAAGCCAAATCATAAACCCGCTGTGCTGCTGTCCATTTAAATAAATTAGAGGACGGGCCTAACGTCCAGCTTTCCCCTGAAGCTGGGACGTCAGCGACGGACCCTCCTCTGGATTTCTGGAGCAGCTTACAGCTGCGAAACTTTCTGCGCAGCTGCTTGCGGAAACCAGGCATCTCCCGTCCACTCACTGAACTAGAGCTAATCTGTCATCGCGGGGAGCCAGTGCGGACTGTCTCTCGCTTATCTACTCCTCCCTGACCCAACCAGCGGAAGGGTTTGTTTCCCCGTTTCTCTCTAAATGGGAAGCGGAACTCGGAACCCAATTTACTGACACCCAGAGGAAGAAGATTCTCCACTTTGCCCTGAAATCTTCTATAGCCACCAGAATCCAAGAGACCTGCTACAAAATAACGACTCGCTGGTATAGAGTACCCACCACTCTACACCATTTCTTCCCGCGGGTATCTAACCTCTGTTGGCGCTGTGGCACTGCAGAGGGGACGATGCTACATGCTTTTTGGGCATGTCCCAGACTCACCCCGTTCTGGCTCGAGGTGGCTCGCACAATTGGACACTTGACCAATGTCTCTCTGGAGGGGAACCCTGCAGCCTGCCTGCTCCACCTGTTGGAACGACCCATCAAGAAATACAAGACCTCCCTCACCATTCAGCTACTGAATGCTGCCAAGGCATGTATCCCCCTCTGTTGGAGATCGGGGAATCCGTCGGCAAAGTCCCTGTGGTTTTCTAAAGTGAACGAACTGAGAGACATGGAGGATCTCACTGCCACCTTGCACAATAGAGAGGAGACCTTCTGGGAGATGTGGAGACCCTGGCAACATTTTATATACACAGACGCCTATTTTAAAGAGATGGCACAGACTAACTAACCCAATGGGCCGGTCCTGCCCCCTAGACAGAGGGCATTACACTACCCTACCTTATCCTATTTTACTCCTCCATTTCCTGTCTCTAGTTTTCGAAACCCACCTTGCTTCCCCCTACCCCCCCCTCTCCTTACCTCCTTCTCTTCCGGTCCCTATCCCTTTCCCACTTGTGGGGTTATCTTCCCCTCTCCCCTTGATACACACCCCCTCTTCGTAACCCTTTCCCACTCATGGGTTATCTGATCAGATACTGTGAACATCTTAAAATGTAATACATTTCCACATGTCCCATGTTTGGACCTACCAGTTCTTCGGGTTGCTCAGCTCCCCAAATAACTATAAAATGTACATAATGTCGTTGTGTTGCATAACTTGGTATGTGCTATCACCAGCTCCAGGTCAAGCAAATAACTGTCGGGGTGCCTCCACGGTCTCGTACACTGTTAGTATTGCTATACCGGGGTTCTTCCCTCGTGTGCCTTGCACACGGTGCAAGGTCAGAGAATTTGCTTTGTTGACCTCGCTATGTAATCTTGTCTGAATTTTCTGACTGACTTTTGTTATGTACCTATGCTGGCTATGCTGATTGTTATACACACTTTCTACGAAAATAAAGAATTATAAAAAAAAATTATTATAAAAAAATAAATAAATAAATTAGAGGACGCGGGGTCTGAGATGTACCGTATATACACTCTGCTGTAGCAACCTCCTGGCCCAACTGAAGTATTCTCTCCCCATTGGCTTTTTTTAGGTCTCCTACTCCAGACATGTAAGAGCCCGTCATTTATACAGTACTATAGGATGATGATTATGAGAATCAGAATGGCAAGAGAATTCTCCATGGGTGGGGTGCTTCTACCTTCAAACATCAATGAGAGTATATTTTTCTGCCCATTCTTTCAAAATTGGGGGTGAAGCCTATCAAGTATAGAATGCATAACCATATTGAAATCGCTGCTTAACTTTTACTTTCTCTTTTTGCTGGACTGGAGAATTAATGTTTTCCATAATTAACTGTCTTTACTGTGCTGGCAGATCTTATTATCAGTTGTGAGCTAGATGTACATACTGCATGTAGCAAGGTCCCAGGCCTCCTTTGATCTAATGAGAACCTCCAGGGCCAGGGATATCAGACATCCTTCTGTATGTAGTGGGTTGTGAGGCATGGTGGGTGTAGAGTAGATAAAGTTATTGGGCGCTAGACACTTCTTGAATGCAAAAGAAATTTTATTTCTCTTAACTTGTTTGGGGGAGAGAGAGTTAGGGCCAGGACACCCTTAGGTGGTTGCAAGATTAATTGGCAGACTCCGAGACTTCAATAGGAGGGCAGCCATTCAAGGAAAGGCATCCAGCAAGACGCCACATCTGCATGTGTAGGAATGCTGTCTTCTATGGTAACAATCTTTAACAATTCCAAACACAAAGCTTAACAGTTCCTTCACTTTCACTACAATCGCCCCTTGTAGTTCCTTAGCACAATGGGCTCCTGGTCTCTTACTAGACCAACTGATTCACTGCCACTGAATCCCATGAGCTCCTGCAATCTTCACGGTGGTATCTTCCTCAAGTGTCACCCCCGCTTCTCTGCTGGGTCCCTAACTTGGCACTCTAGATACCTCTCAAGCTTCACCCCCGCTGGCCTGCTCAGTCCCTGGCTTGACACACAAGGCTGCTCTGCAAGCATCACCTCCACTGGCTGGGTCCCTGGCTTGATACCCACTGAAGTTTCCCGACTCTTCACCGTCTCTGCTTGGTGAGAATGCTGCTCCGGTACTTGCTTCAGTTACTCACTGTGGTCCCTGGTAATTAGGCGGATAGTCCCTTACTGGAAACAGCTTCCCCTTTACCTCCGACCACAACAGGTTCTCCGGCCGGCAGAACCGTCACTTTTGGTTGGACTGCAAGTCGCAGTCCCAACCCTACACTGTTCTCTTGCTTCTGGATAGGCCCTCCGACAGCCTAACAGCCAGATGTGCATGGGATAGGCCCCATCTTCGGCCTAGCAACCCGGGCAATACAACACATGTCCACCCAGACAGACATCCAGGTGGCACAGAACATAGATCACCTGACTCCACCCGAATATATAGGCTCTCCCAGCAGGCCAAGGGATTCAAGAAAACCCCTGCCCATTGGCTGAGATACCCCATATACCCATAACCCTACCTTGCGTTGCCCTTCTCGTATCTAGTACCACCAAGTACCCGGTCACCTAGTGGTAGAAGAGAAAAGTGCAACAAGGCCAAACTTAGGGAGAAATCAATAGATATCTACCAATCAACCAGGATAACTACTCCTGGCAAGTAAATTGGTGAGGAGCAACCCTGCCTAAACTCCAGGGTGCTACATGCATATCCTAGCAAAGAAGCTGGACTTCTACACTATATTTCAATGAGGAGAAACGTTGTGTGTTCCTCTTTGTCAGCGGGGACAGATTAATTTTTCTTTTATTTTAAAATAATCAGAGACCTCCTCTAAACAAACACCTAAAATTTTTTATCTATTTTTAAAGTATGCCGTGTAAAAATACCCTTGTAATCATACCGAAGCATAAACTTAGTCTGCCTCAAGTTATTGTTACAGACTAGAAGTGAAAGAATTTTTTTTGAAGTGTAACTAAAGAGAGAACATTTTTTTTTTCATTTTGGATAGAATAAGTTAGGGTTATAGTCCCTGTCAGCTTTTTTTTGTGTCTCATTGGGGAGATTTTCCTTCACTTCTGTCCCAAAGCCAAAACAGGAAGTTAGAGAAAATCCCTCCAAAGTGAAGGAATCCCTGTGGGTCACAAGGTTCATCAGAACTAGTCCTCCATTGGAAGACTTCCCTTCTGTTAGTGTTCATATATCAACCAAACTTTGGGATTCACTTTCAATGATAATGGGAAACAGGACAAATAGAGGGTGAATCTCCCTAATGGGGAGGGCATAGACAGAAATAAAAACTGACAGGTGTTCTAGTCCTTCTCCACTCTACTCAAAAAATAAATAAAAGTTTTGCCTTTAGTTACACTTTCAATGTTATTCTGACATTGTGTATCTATTTTTATCAGACATACCGTTGTATATCATGTGCTTTGACTGATGCATTGGCCTATACTTTGTAGGGCAAAAATGATATAATGCATGTATTATATAACATTGTTTTTTTCAGCTCTTGTTGGCTCTCATTTCTGAAAATTGTAATTCTTTTGGCAATACAAGATATGTATAGCTTAGTTAGCCATTAGTTATGTAGATTCTTTGGGTGTGGGGTATGTCTTTAGTATAGGACATGGCTTGTTACATAAGCAGGGCTTTTTTTCAGGGGGAACTTGGTGGAACTCCGTTATACCACCTCTGCATCAGACCCTTGGGGGGGCGCCTGCTCACCACAATCACTTGTAAACACAGAAGTCCAGTTTCTGTGTTTACAAGTGACAGCTCTGCACTCTGTGTGTGACCCCCCTGAATTCTGCACTCTGTATGTAATGCAATCCTGGTATTTAATGCCCCTTTAAGACCCTTCTATTGTTCGTGAAATTTGACTGACCACACCCACTATTTGATGTGATTTGGAGGGTGTGTGTGGGAGGAGGGGTTTTGGGGGGTCGTGGTTGAGTTCCAGCACCTATTGTTTGAGAAAAAAAGCCCTGTACATAAGTATATAAAATATGTATTCTTTTGTTTAATTAGTGAGGAAACTGAAGAAAGCTGGTTGAAACTGCTGAGCCTACAAGAGGGTCAAAAAGGATATTGTTTCCAAAGTGTTAGCCAGGAACTGCGTGTATGGACAGCCTACATGTAACCACTTTGCATCCGGGCCAACTCTGACACTTCGCTCCTACTTGTAAAAATCTACTATTTTTTTCTAGAAAATTACTTGGAACCCCCAAACATCTATATATTTTTTTAGCAGAGACCCTAGAGAATAAAATGGCGATTGCTGTAATTTTTTATGTCACACAGTATTTGCGCGGCGTTTTTTTAAACGCATTTTTTTGGAAAAAATACATTTTAATGAATTTTTAAAAAAAGCAAAACACAATAGTTACCCCAATTTTTTTGTATAATGTGAAAGATGTTACTCCGAGTAAATAGATACTGAACATGTCACACTTTAAAATGGCGTCTGCCCGTGGAATGGTGGCAAACTTCGGTGCTTAAAATTCTCCATAGGCGTCGTTTTATGCGCCTTTACAGGTTACCAGTTTAGAGTTAACCAGGACGTCTGGTGCTAGAATTATTGCTCTCACTCTGACGTTTGTGGGCAATACCTCACATGTGTGGTGCAATCGCTGTTTACATATGCGTGCGGGAGTAACATATGCGTTCGCGCAAAAGCACAGGGGCAGGGGTGCTTTAAATTTTTTTATTATTATTATTTATTTTATACAAAACTTTATTTTTTAACTCAATTCTGCTACAATGGGAATCACCCAAATTTACATACCAGGATGATGCCTGTAGGTGTGGGCATCTTCCCGGTATAACTACTGCAACCCGAGGACATCCATGGACGTCCTACGAAAAAAGTATATTTTCATAGCTACTTTGATCCAGCTTGGATAAACATAACTATGTATATACCATACCTGGCTGATGTCACCACCCTGCCTCTCCACCCCATCCAATCAGAGAACCCTTTGCAAAGCATTCTCTGAATAGTGCCCGCGCTGAGCTGTCGACTTCCTGCGTTCAAAATGCATCAGGCCAGTCGCTCAGCGTGGGACCCAGAAGATAACTGAAATAGCCAGGGTATGGCCCAGGTATGGTATATACATAGTTACATTGATCCAAGCTGGACCAATGTGGCCATGTAAAAATATAGCATGACTGAAATTCATCTTTAAACTCCGGGGAAATGGTTTAATCCTCTCCAGAGAGGAGGCAGACAAACAGAGAAAAAGTCCAGGAACTCCCCCCCTCTGAGTAGCTGGTCTCTGCCCCCTACCCACCTCCAAGCACAGTCCCTTGGATCCTCCCTCCACCCATCTCCCAGTACTGCCCCTTTAAGAGAATACAGAACTATCATTCGAGGATACAGAAGGATCATTTTGTGTTGCTAAGTAATTTGTATAGAATTTGTTAATGCGAAGAAAAGCAGTAAAATAGATCTCCCGCAGCCAGCAGCAATAGACTCTCCCCAGCAACAGTGGACCCCAAAATAGACCCCTCCCTCAACAGTAGATCCCTTGCAGCAACAATTGACCCTTCAGCAACAGAAGCACAACTAGCAATAGATCTCCCACCAGCATCAGTAGACCTCTCCAACAACAATAGACTGTCACGCAAAAATAGATGCCCTCCAGCAACAATAAACGCTTCCTTCAACAGTAGATCCCTTTCAGCAACAATTGATCCCCCAGCAACATAAGCCCCCTAACAACAATAGATCCCCCACCAGCAACAATAGACCTCCCCAGCAACAATAGACCACCATGTAAAAATAGATCCCCTACAGGAACAATAGATCCCCGGCAGCCAGAATCAATGGACCCTCCAGCACACCCCAGCACCCCTTGCTATTACATACATTCAGTTCTGGAGGTGCCGGAACTGTATTCTGTATTCCTTTCTTTTATTACAGGGGCCTGACATCATGACTATTGCTAAACTCCACCAACTGATATCCTCCAGTTCAGTAAAAATGTTCTGACCACTGGGGTGTGGGCAGGGTCTGGCTGCGTCCATGCATGTGTGGTAACCAGACGGAGGCTGCGATTATGTGAAGAATCAAACATTAAGGCAGTCCCCGACTCAGAAATGAGCCACCTGTGTAATACTCAATGTGCAGTGTTCTTCCTTAAGATGTTCTGTCACTACACACTTGTAGTGATGTATATGTTGCATTTGGAGGGACAGGCAGAGCCCTTGCCCCATTGACCAGTTCAGGGTAACTCTGTTACCTCATTACCAGTAATGGGGTCCCATCTAGCACATAGCGGGCCCAATGCATACTCCTTTTTTTTTTCCTTACCTAGTAATCAGGTCTTAAATCTTCACAACACTTTTTTGCTGCCGGTGACCAGAGGAGACGGAAGAGGAGACGGACAGCTAGGGAGAGAGTCAGAGCACCGACCCCCTCACTACCAGAGGACCTGTCACCTAACCAGGTACCACGTCAAACGACCGTTTATATCTGATACACTTACATTAAACACGGTATTGGCTGACTTGACATTCCATAAAAATTGTGATTAAAAACAGCGACAATGACAAAGTCTGTCTGCCCAGTATGCTCTTGATTCCAAATTGAACAAACATCTATGTGTTGAAGATGATGTAAACAGGTAGAAGTGGGTTTTTGTACTCCACCAAGATTATATATATATGTTGTTCTCTTCAAAAAGAAAAGAAAAGCCCAGGAAATGTGGGCGTAAACTAAATGCTTGAGGCTCCACTGAGGCCGAGAGGCAAATCCTGCAAAAAATGTAATGACATAAATATATAGTAGGAGATCCTATTTTAATATAGTAAGGAAGTTGGTTTGCAAAATAAAGTTCATACCTGAAGGTGGCTCAAAAGTTGATGTTCATAGGTGTATATATTGATAGCTAGAGAGGTAGTAGATAAGATAGGATATTCAATTAGTTGTCTATTTGGATTGCAGGTATTATTTTAAATTATTGTGTCCTTACGCTAAAGGGTTGCTTAAAAAGAAATAATATAGATACTGTGGTGTTAGGTGGCTAGGTGGGAGTAGATTTGCTTGGCAGAGGCACACCTGTCACATGTACAGTTGTTACAGACCCAACCTGATGACGTCGGATATAACAAAACGCCACGTAGGATGGAGTTTTTGGACACGTGGCGTCGCTGTGTATGAGGACCGTGACCATCCTGTCGGTTTTAAACTATCAGGAACTTTTCATATGACATGCCTGTTTATATCTACCATTGTGTGAGTATATAGATGTGGTTTTAATAAATTCAAATAGTTTTGATATACTACACCATGAAGTGGTTTTGTTTTTACACCTTTTAACATGTGGAGTGATGCTTGGATCCATGCTGGAGCAGTCCATGGTGGATTGATGTTTGGGCATTTCGGACCACCTATAATCTAGTGGTCCAGTTGTAAGGGTAAGAGACTTGGCTTACTGTGGTGTTGGTGGAAAATCACTGTTCTTCTTTTTAGTCAAGGTTTATTCACCTATCGGGCACCTCTCGGGATTGATGGATGTTTGCTTTACTTTTATGGACATGAAGTGAATGTGAGAGATGACATCACTAAGGGAGCAAGGGAGGAGGTGGAATCCTTATGGGTAGAGCTGCAAAGGATGAAACTGAGGGGAAAGTAATACTGGGAGTATGCTATAGGCCCCCTTACCAGAGGGAGGAGGCAGACCTCCTATCACAATTTGGATTAGCGGCAAGGATGGGAAGTGTCATCATAATGCGGGACATTAATCATTCAGACATAGATTGGGTGGAAGGAACCACGCATTCATCTAAGGTGTATCAGTTCCAAAATGTCTTGCAGGACAATTTCCTGGCTCAGATGGTAAATGCACCAACTAGAAACAAAGCGTTACTAGACCTACTGATTACCAACAATACAGACCTGATCACGGATGTGGAAATATGGGGCAATTTTGGAAACAGCGATCACAGGTCAATTCGTTTCAGTATAAATCACACTAATAGGAAACATAAGGGGAATACAAAGACACTTAATTTCAAAAGAGCTAACTTCCCTAAACGACGAGCCTTGCTAAAAGATAAAATTGGGAAAAAATTCTTAGGAACAAAAAACACTGAGCAGAAATGGGTGTGCTTTAAGAGCACATTAAATAAGGGCATTAGCCAGTGCATCCCGATGGGAAATTAATTTAACAGAGTTAATAAAAGTCCTGGGTGGCTTAATCCCAACGTAAAAATGCATATAAAAGCAAAGGAGAAGGCCTTTAAAAAATACAAGGCTGAGGGATCATCACCAGCATTCCAACTTTACAAAGAATGCAACAAGAAATGTAAGGGTGCAATCAGGGCGGCTAAGATAGAACACGAAAGGCACATAGCGGAGGAGAGTAAAAGAAAACCCAAGAAATTCTTTAAGTACATAAATAGAAAGAAAGGGAGGTGAAATCATATTGGTCCCATAAAGAATGATGAAGGGAATCTGGTTACTGAGGATGGAGAGATGGTGAAGGTATTGAATTTTTTTATTCTCCTCAGTCTTTACGAGGGAATCAAGGGGGCTTCAGTAACCAAAACTGCAATGTCTAACGGAGGACAAAATTAGAAATAGACTTGAAAAACGTAACATTAATAAGTCACTGGGACCAGATGGCCTGCACCCGAGGGTCCTTAAGGAACTCAGTCAAGTAATTGGCAGACCATTGTTCCTAATTTTTATGAACAGTCTACTGACTGGAATGGTACCTGCTGATTGGAGAAAAGCCAATGTAGCATCAATATTTAAAAAAGGCAGAGATACATCCCTGGGAATTACAGACCAGTTAGCCTAACATCAATTGTCTGCAAGCTCTTGGAGGGGATAAGGGACTATATACAAGATTTTAGTAATGCCAACGGTATCATTGGCATTAATCAGCATGGATTCATGAAGAATCCTTCTTGCCAAACCAATCTATTAACCTTCTATGAGGAGGTGAGCTGCCATCTAGATAAAGGAAGGCCCGTAGACGTGGTATATCTGGATTTTGCAATAAATGAATGAATATCTAAGGGAAAGCTACTAATGGCTGTACACACTATCACTGTTAAAAGAGGACCCCTAGGTGGCATATTATACCTTTAATCCTAATGAGAGACTGGGTATTATAGATATTAGGAGTATGTCCCTTTTAAATAGCAATTAGATAAGTGTCCAGGATGCAAGGCCTTGCAATGATCTTCACCGGCAAGTTGGAGCTCATAGAACAAGGATCCTGAGTATGGCACAGTGAGGTATAATCAAAGCAAGCAGTTGTGCCTAATTGTAATCCTTAGGGTAATTCCAGGCGTAAAGTTTCTGTATACAGTGTTCTGTGAGATAAGGTAAGGCAATTGTGAGGTGTCATATACAGTGTTCTATGAACTAGGATAAGGTAGAGATTGTATTGGTGGGCGGATGCCCTCTCACCAAACTGAAGAACAGCATAGGAACCTCCTGATGAGCAATCCAAGTTGATGCATCCTGCTGCAAAACAGGCAGAGATGCCAGATTGGCTGCGGGAAGCGTGAGTCGCTGGACCTGGCTGGTGACAGTGTCGCTTCAGTGATGCCCCCTGTGTGGCAAACAGCGTGGGACCCACCTGGGTCGGAGCTGGGATCGCCGATTGGCCGCGTGGTAGGCCGCAGTCCTCTCGCACATCAGCGGAGGGGTGTTTACTTAATGAACCCCAGGAAGCAAGAGAGCTTGGGCCTAGTCTGCTGAGCCTTTTAAAGCCTCTCCCAAAGTTCTTTCTCTGTAGCAGATGGCATGCTGGGAAGTGTAGTCCAGAGATAGTTCTGTAGATCCAGGATATCTGTTCAGGAGACTACAGTCCCCACACTGCTCTCTGCTGGGCTCAGGAAGATAATGCAAGTACTTTCAAGCCCCGCACTAGAGGAACGCAGAGACGGTCTAAGAAAGGAGTGTGAGTCTGCAGTGCCAGATACTGTAACTGTAGTCTGCTGTTGGCTACAGACATTTAAGCGCTGCATTTCTTCACTTTAAATTTGTATATTGTTGCCCACAATCTATGCTAGCTGCTTTCGGCTTATTGTCTTTGTAACCTAAGTGCAGTATCATTTATTTTTATATTCTTTAGGAATACGCCATGCACCCCTTGAATAACTTCAGATCAGGCTTAGCACAGTTGAAACAACTTTGCAGTAGAACATATATAACATGCCTAAATGTTCTCAACCTAACTACACCTAACTGAGGCTGCCCCAGGTTACCTGAACAGGTGAAGTATTATCAGGAATAGTCCATTCTTTGGAAAGGCTCAAGTGGAGAAGTCCATGTCCTTGAGATGTCCAGATGAGTCATGTCCAATGCTGAACCACTGGTCCCAGAGGACCCTTGCAGATGTTCCTACTTCTCTTTAGGTCCCGGCTCCCCTGGGATTCAGACCTCATCTCCCCTACAACGCAGGAGGGGGGCTAGACAAAAGCAAAGAAGCCTGCAAACACACACAGGAAAGGCAGTAAGGCATTAACCCCTTCCCCCTTACCTAGGCAGCTGAAGCTGACTAAACATACAGTAGGCCACCTGCCTACAGGGGCACCATGAAATCTAGTAAATGTAGGTCCAAATAAGGCCTTTGTAGCATGTGGGATGGTGTCCATTGTATAGCGACAGCGAGGGAAGGTTCCCTGCATTGTTACACTGCAAAGCACTCTTACGCTTTCTTTTCTCCTAAGGAGGAACTTCACCCTTAACTTTAAAAGTTACAACAAACATCTGTGCATAGTTTTTAGGATCTACAGTACTAGATATTGTGCAGTAAAAAAAATAAAAAATAAAGAAAAGGTTACAACAAGAGCACCTTTATGTTTAGTGTTGGCAGTCTGCAAACAGATATCTATAGATAATTAAAGGCTTGTTATTTCTTGCATACCTTTTTCTCTATTTCTCTCCATTCTTCTCAAAGTGCCCATTTTCATTAAAGCGAGCCATAGATTTTGCATGTTTCTTTCCTTCAACCACAGGTTAAAGGAAAGGTCTCCCAGCCATCAGAATACAATGATCACTGTTGTTGGCTATAGCCGCCGGTAGGGCACGCACAAGAAAAACTCGACAGGCTGGTTGCAATGAAGTAAATTAATACGGTAGTTATAGGGTTATGTAGTAAACAGAACAAAAAGCAATGTGCAGAGTGCACAATCCCATAGCCTACCAGAATTTAGGTCACTAAAGTCAGAATAATACATCCCTCACATTCTTCTAAAGAGTGACACCTTTTATCATTAAATGTTTTGACAATGTACGCATCAATGTCACATGACTCAATCACACATAATATGATGAATAATGCAACAATGGTCACTTAAAGCCACTAGGGCTTTATCTCCTCTCTTTCCTGAGTAGGGCTAAAAAAAAAGAATTAACAAAACAAAAACAATGTAAGAATGGATGAAAAGGTGCAAAAGAAACCTAACATTTATATTTGTACACCAGAAGCTGAAGGAGGGATATTTGAGGAGGGATGACGGACAGAAGGATCTGGTTCCAAAAAAGGGACAGTAGTCCCTTAAAATGGGGGAAGGTTGGAAACTATGGATTTGGATTGCTTGCTGTGCAAACCAATGGCAAAAGGGACGGGAATGCTGCAATTTTTCCCCGTGGGATACGGACCGGAATGCGGCAGCTATCAGAGGCCCCCTTACCTTAGGAAGGAGGCAGATCAGGCAGACATGGATCCGGGCTGCAGCTCCTCGCTTTGGGGCCATCGGTTAACTTCCAGGCCCAACAGGAAGCGGGTCCTGACTGAGACCCAATTGGCCGGGAGTCCTAATGCCACGTAAACACGGTCAGACTTTTCGACCGGACTTGTCCGACGGATGCTGACGGACCAAATCTGGCGGACAATCCGATCGTGTGTGGGCTTCACCGGACCTTCAGCGGACTTTTCCAGTCGCAAATCTGACGGACTTTAGATTTGGAACATGCTTCAAATCTTTACGTCGTAACTCCGCCGGACCCAGAAATCCGCTCGTCTGTATGCTAGTCCGACGGACAAAAACCCACGCTAGGGCAGCTATTGGCTACTGGCTATCAACTTCCTTATTTTAGTCTGGTGTACGTCATCACGTACAAATCCTTCGGACTTTGGTGTGATCGTGTGTAGGCAAGTCCGGTCGTTAGAAACTCTGTTGAAAGTCCGCCAAAAGTCCGTCGAAAGTCTGTCGAAAGTCTGTCGGACGGGCTGTCGGACTTTTGTAGCTGAAAAGTCCGACCATGTGTACGCGGCATAATACTCCCTGGCCAATCTGGTCTCAGGAACTGCTTCCTGATTGGCCAGGAGGAGAATCAGGAAGACAATAGCGAATAATATTTCCCTATTGTCACACAAGTGGGTGGGCTCTGCGCCCCGAGCCCAACCTTTTTTGAAGCCAGTTAGAGCCTCAAGCTCTAACCATGTGCTTCGAAAAAAAAAATCCCCATTGAAATCCACGCGTCTGGCACCCCGCATTTAGATTAGGGGGTGGTTTACATTGCATATAAGCAATGAGGGGTGGTGAGATGTTAAGGCTTATTCAAGTCCATTCACTACAGTGTATTATGATGTGCTTCTGTGACATGCAATGCCATGCGTTGTGGTGCATAAAAATTCTGATATGCTGCATTTTTTTGCTTTGCGCTGCAACTTAACCCAGTGGTATTATGTGAACAGGCTGCATAGATAACAATAGTTTTTTATGTGCCCTTGTTTCCTTTCGGATCCGGGTCACATTCATTATGTTAAAATGATCCATTTTTGGAATTAGTTTTGTATATTCAGGAGACTGTACTGTACTTTGTTTGGGTTGGATGAGGTAGATTCATCAGAATCTTCGAATCATAACATAACGAATGGAACAAAATAAATTTTGGATTCATCCGTAATGTTATGATTTGGAGATTCTGATGGATCCACCTCCATCCAACCCAAACGCAATAAGTAGGAATCATCATAATCTTATTTCACTTTTATACCTTACTGTATTTATTGCAATATGTTTCCATTTCATATGTAGTATTTTTTTTTATAATAAAGAAAAATGTTAATGCAACATAAAAACGAAATAGACCTGAATCAATTTGGATAATTTGTTATGTCTTTACGTTATTTTGGATGCTTCAAACATCTAAAAGGAACAAATGAACACAAATAAATTAGTTTTGTTATAATTTATTTCGGATTTGTTGAAATATTCTAGTATTGTGATTTGGAGATTCAGATACATCCTAATCTCCGCATAACAAAAATGTTGTCCGAATTTAGTTTCATAATCCTGTATAATAATAATAATAATAATGAAACAAATCACACATGTCTAGTGCTAGCCTGTGTTGGTCTACGCAGATTGATATTGATCAGGGGTCTCCAAACTTTTCAAAGGGCCAGTTTACTGTCCTTCAGTGTTTGAGGGGTCCAGATTGTGGCCAGTGGGGGTTAGAAAATGTCCTGATCCCAGCATTAGTTAAAATAAACATGGTCTCAGGCTTGGTGATCAGTAGGAGGAGGAGTAGTGCCCTATCATTGGTATTAGTGGGAGGAATATTACCCATCATTGGTATCAGTGGAGGAAACAATGCCCCATTGGTGCCAGTGGGAGGAATATTGCCCCGTCAATGATATTAGTGGGAGGAATAGTGCCCCATCGTTGGTGTCAGTAGGAGAAATAGTGCAAAAGCGGCCAGTCTGGGCTACACATACTGTTTATACTATAAGCTGCTATTACATTGTATCTCTCCAAGAGACTTTTATCCATCATTAGTCCCAGTAAGGTTTCCTTTTCCACATAGGCTCTGGGGGTTTTCTAGGGGAGGAAGTTACAGAGGGGTTAGATGGGATATAGGTCGGGAGGGAGGGTGAGCCAATATCATTGGGAGGGAATGAGGGAGTGTGGCTTCTTGGGGATTTTTTTTTGTATTGGAACTGTTAAATATTTATGTTAATAAATTAATAAATATTTTTGTAATAGCCTATGGTAGGTGTTGGATTCATATTTATTTTGTTTTGGTTTGCAATTGAGCTTTGGAAACACCTTCCCAAACCAATTTGGGTTCAGGCATGCAATTTTTATTTGGTTATTCCCTGGCATATACACATCCAACATATGGTTGGATGTCGGCAGCCCATGTGACTCTGGTGGCCACCTTGGGGTCAGGCAGAGTCTACTTAGGACCCTGACTGCTGGGTTTGGCGCATGTGTGGATAGTGTAGGGACAGGTCACCCATCTATCAGGGACAGTATTAGCAGCAGGGAAAGGTTCCAAATGAGTAGAAAAAGCGTAGGGATCCGCCACTCTTCTTGGAAACCTTTCCACTTGGGCTCGGACCGGCCAGGCTGCATTCCGCCTCTCAAGACAGACGCTGTCAGGTAAGCTGAGACCTGCTCCGCAACACGCTGCTGTCATCTGTGAGTGTTCCCGGTTGGGCTTCCTTCCACCGGGCTTGTTGTGAACTATTGTACTTTGACTTCAATACTAGGGATGAGCTTCGAGTTCGAGTCGAACTCATGTTCTACTCGAACATTGGCTGTTCGCAAGTTCGCCGAACAGCGAACAATTTGGGGTGTTCGCGGCAAATTCGAATGCCGCGGAACACCCTTTAAAAGTCTATGGGAGAAATCAAAAGTGCTAATTTTAAAGGCTTATATGCAAGTTATTGTCATAAAAAGTGTTTGGGGACCCGGGTCCTGCCCCAGGGGACATGGATCAATGCAAAAAAAGTTTTAAAAACGGACGTTTTTTCAGGAACAGTGATTTTATTAATGCTTAAAGTCAAACAATAAAAGTGTAATATCCCTTTAAATTTCGTACCTGGGGGGTGTCTATAGTATGCCTGTAAAGGGGCGCATGTTTCCTGTGTTTAGAACAGTCTGACAGCAAAATGACATTTGGAAGGAAAAAACTCATTTAAAACTACCCGCGGCTATTGCATTGCCGACAATACACATAGAAGTTCATTGATAAAAACGGCATGGGAATTCCCCACAGGGCAACCCCGAACCAAAATAAAAAAAAAAAAAATGATGTGGGGGTCCCCCTAAATTCCATACAAGGCCCTTCAGGTCTGGTATGGATATTAAGGGGAACCCCAGCCAAAATTTAAAAAAAAAATTGACGTGGGGTTCCCCCTAAATTCCATACCAGACCCTTCAGGTCTGGTATGGATTTTAAGGGGAACCCCGCGCCAAAAAAAAAAAAAAACGGCGTGGGGTCCCCCCAAAAATCCATACCAGACCCTTATCTGAGCACGCAACCTGGCAGGCCACAGGAAAAGAGGGGGGGTCACTTGAGGGACTTCCCTGTGACGTCACGGGGAATGCCACAGGGAAGTCCCGTCATGTCACCGTGCGTCAGAGGGGGGCGGGGTCACCGGGTGGCCCTGCCCCCCGTTATTTAAGAACCGTCAGACGAAGAGACGCCGTCACACAGCGGGAGCCTCCCTCCATGCCACAGCATGGCTGCGGAGCGGCCCGGAGAAGACATGAAGAAGAGAAGAAGAAGAAGAAGATGAAGAAGAAGATGAAGAAGAGAAGAAGATGAAGAGAAGAGCGGGAGCCTCCCCCCCCATGCCATGGGTGCGGAGCGGCCCGAGGAGAAGAAGATAGAAGACGCCGCGGAGAAGATGCTGGACGAGAACGCCGGAGGAAGAACCAGAAGAGCCAGAAGAACCAGAAGAAGAAGAAGATGAAGGAAGAAAGAAGAAGCATTTAAATAAAGGAATTGTCAAAAACTGTCTCTTGTCATTTTTAACATTTTTGACAGTTTTTTAGTGAAATGGTAGGGGTAAGTACCCCCTTACCATTTCACACAGGGGGGGGGCCGGGATCTGGGGGTCCCCTTGTTAAAGGGGGCTTCCAGATTCCGATAAGCCCCCCGCCCGCAGACCCCCACAACCACCGGCCAGGGTTGTGGGGATGAGGCCCTTGTCTTCATCAACATGGGGACAAGGTGTTTTGGGGGGCTACCCCAAAGCACCCTCCCAATGTTGAGGGCATGTGGCCTGGTACGGTTCAGGAGGGGGGGGGGGCGCACTCTCGTCCCCCCCTCTTTTCCTGCGGCCTGCCAGGTTGCGTGCTCGGATAAGGGTCTGGTATGGATTTTTAGGGGGACCCCACGCCGTTTTTTTTTTTTTTTTGGCGCGGGGTTCCCCTTAAAATCCATACCAGACCTGAAGGGTCTGGTATGGAATTTAGGGGGAACCCCACGTCAATTTTTTTTTAAAATTTTGGCTGGGGTTCCCCTTAATATCCATACCAGACCTGAAGGGCCTTGTATGGAATTTAGGGGGACTCCCACATCATTTTTTTTTTTTAATTTTGGTTCGGGGTTGCCCTGTGGGGAATTCCCATGCCGTTTTTATCAATGAACTTCTATGTGTATTGTCGGCAATGCAATAGCCGCGGTAGTTTTAAATGTGTTTTTTCCTTCAAAATGTCACTTTGCTGTCAGACTGTTCTAAACACGGGAAACATGCGCCCCTTTACAGGCATACTATAGACACCCCCCAGGTATGAAATTTAAAGGGATATTACACTTTTATTGTTTGACTTTAAGCATTATTAAAATCACTGCTCCTGAAAAAACGTCCGTTTTTAAAACTTTTTTTTGCATTGATTCATGTCCCCTGGGGGAGGACCCGGGTCCCCAAACACTTTTATTGACAATAACTTGCATATAAGCCTTTAAAATTAGCACTTTTGATTAGTCATGTTCGTGTCCCATAGACTTTAACGGCGTTCGCGTGTTCGAACGAATTTTTTTCCTGTTCGCATGTTCTGGTGCGAACCGAACAGGGGGGTGTTCGGCTCATCCCTATTCAATACAAGTTCTTTCAATTGCATCTGGACTAAGTGTGTGTTATTACCGCCACACCATGCTGCACCCACCCACATACTTGCCTATTTTCATCCCACTCTGGTCCAGTCATGTGACCTGGCTCCCTTCTATAAGTCAGTAGTTGCTGAAGGGGAGAGGAGGGAGCGCCGTCAATGGATGGGCCATGGGAACCTATGAGTGATGTCACCAATCCAGTCTTTACCAGCCATTGTCAAAGCGCAGTCTCCTCTCCCCTGCATCCGCCCTTGGCTGACACAGGGGATCACATGATGAGAATAGGTAAGTATATACATCTTTCTTACATAGGTTAGTCAGCATAGGTGTTAAAAGGGTGAGGAGACAGTTTTAAGACTAGTTAGGTTTAGCCTGGAATTCTACTTTTAGTTGACAGCACAGGAAAATGTGACAGTTGTCATTCACAGCAAGCCTTTAATGTAGCTGTTTTCCGGAAACCGTTAAATCCAAAGTTTTTGATTTGCTTAAATGAGAGGCAGTTGGAAGCTAAACTATGAAGTCAGGGTTCTCCTCAGAGTTCTACGTTCTTTGTAAAAATAACAGCCATGTGGCCCCATCTTTTTTTCATTGTCACCGGACTACCCTGAGAATCCTTGAAATACAATTGGGCTAATTTACAAAAGCCGTGCGCCGTGAGTTGAGGCGCACGGCGAGGCGCAATGCACATTTTCATATTTACGAAACGTGTGCGCCACTAACAGAGCACTAATCCCCATTTACTATTGCGATCTTAGCACACGGGAGAATGAAAACCGTGCGCCACTATGGACATGGCGCACAGCATCTTCAATTCAATAATAACAGAAGATGGAGGTGCCAATATTATGGGATGAAGTGGGGTATGTGAGGAAGTATAATAACAACTGCCCAAGTAACAAATATGCCCAAAATAGAATGAGAAAGTAACTTTTTCAGAGCAAGCCTGCTGTGCCTGCAAGTACGTTTAGAACTGCGTGAAATCAATTTAAGCACTGCGCATACGCAAGCGGCTCTTGCGCTTGTTCAAATGCGTTTGTTCACTGCAGGGCCAAAATCTTAGTAAATCTCAAGCAACGCAAATGCAATTGCGTGGTTTGAACGGGCGCACCTCTAAACTTGACATTTTTTTACGCTGGTTTACCTTTATGTATTTTTTAAGGATATTTGCACACAGGTCATGTTAGCATGGTACGTTGCCAACATGTGACATGCACCTTGTTAAATGTATGTAAAAAGACTCTCGCTCCTCTAGCTCCTCCTAAAAGGGCATTTAACCTTCCCCCGCTAGTGCATAGGATTTCCTTGGGCTAGCTTTTGCTTTTAAAGGGGAACTCCACACTCCACTCCATTCTCAAAAGGCTGTGAGCTGCCTTCACCAATCCAAGCCACCTCCTTTTTCAGAGCATACAACAGGGCCAGCTAGGAAAGGGGCAAGAAGAGCGAACGCCCAACCCCCCTCCTGAACCATACAAGGCCACATGCACTCAACATAGCTGGCTGCCTTTGGGGCATGTTGGGCTCAGCCCAATACCAACCACAAAGCACCTTGTACCCAATAGTTTAAAAGGGCTTTCCACATTCTGTAAAGCCCCCCTGTCTGCAGCCCCCCACAACCCAAGCCTAGGGTTGTGTAGAAGAAGCCCTTGTCCCCCTGAATATGGGAACAAGGTGGTTGACTTTTGGGGTGCCCGAGCACCTCCTGCCCCCAAGCATACACCCCCCTTTCATGGGCTGACTTGCTGTTTGTTTGGCTAGGCGTTTGTTAGTGTGTGGGAAGGGCACAAAATTTATTTATTTTGGGGTGGTATTTTTCACGCAGGGGTTCTCATTTTAAGCCTTTACAGACCCAAATGGCCTTGTACGTATGGGGGGGGCAGGCTATTTATTGTTTTGGGTTAAAATCTTGCAGCTGCAATGTCGATTTGTAAGTTTTCTCTAAAGCTGTACATCTTTGAAGCAGCATTTTGGAAACATGCTACAAATGCACCACTTTACAGGCAGAGTAACCCCCCTCCCCCCCAAGTTACTAGCTTAAGAGCTAGTTCACGCCATAGAAACGCAGTCCAGATGCGTTCCAGATGCTTTTCTGCATGCACGTTTTTGATGCGTTTCAGTGCATTTACAGTGCCTTGCAAAAGTATTCGGCCCCCTTGAACTTTTCAACCTTTTGCCACATTTCAGGCTTCAAACATAAAGATATAAAATTTTAATTTTTGTGAAGAATCACCAACAAGTGGGACACAATTGTGAAGTGGAACGAAATCTATTGGATATTTTAAACTTTTTTAGCAAATAAAAAACTGAAAAGTGGTGCGTGCAAAATTATTCGGCCCCTTTACTTTCAGTGCAGAAAACTCACTCCAGAAGTTCAGCGAGGATCTCTGAATGATCCAATGTTGTCCTAAATGACTGATGGTGATAAATAGAATCCACCTGTGTGTAATCAAGTCTCTGTATAAATGCACCTGCTCTGTGATAGTCTCAGGGTTCTGTTGAAAGCGCAGAGAGCATCATGAAGACCAAGGAACACACCAGGCAAGTCCATAATACTGTTGTGGAGAAGTTTAAAGCCGGATTTGGATACAAAAAGATTTCCCAATCTTTAAACATCCCAAGGAGCACTGTGCAAGCGATCATTTTGAAATGGAAGGAGTATCAGACCACTGCAAATCTACCAAGACCTGGCTGTCCCTCTAAACTTTCAGCTCAGACAAGGAGAAGACTGATCAGAGATGCAGCCAAGAGGCCCATGATCACTCTGGATGAACTGCAGAGAACTACAGCTGAGGTGGGAGAGTCTGTCCATAGGACAACAATCAGTCGTACACTGCACAAATCTGGCCTTTATGGAAGAGTGGCAAGAAGAAAGCCATTTCTCAAAGATATCCATAAAAAGTCTCGTCTAAAGTTTGCCACAAGCCACCTGGGAGACACCAAACATGTGGAAGAAGGTGCTCTGGTCCGATGAAACCAAAATCGAACTTTTTGGCCACAATGCAAAACGATATGTTTGGCGTAAAAGCAGCACAGTTCATCACCCTCAACACACCATCCCCACTGTCAAACATGGTGGTGGCAGCATCATGGTTTGGGCCTGCTTTTCTTCAGCAGGGACAGGGAAGATGGTTAAAATTGAGGGGAAGATGGATGCAGCCAAATACAGGACCATTCTGGATGAAAACCTGTTGGAGTCTGCAAAAGACCTGAAACTGGGACGGAGATTTATCTTCCAACAAGACAATGATCCCAAACATACAGCAAAATCTACAAAGGAATGGTTCACAAATAAACATATCCAGGTGTTAGAATGGCCAAGTCAAAGTCCAGACCTGAATCCAATCGAGAATCTGTGGAAAGAGCTGAAAACTGCTGTTCACAAACGCTCTCCATCCAACCTCACTGAGCGCGAGCTGCTTTGCAAGGAAGAATGGGCAAGAATTTCAGTCTCTCGATGTGCAAAACTGATAGAGACATACCCCAAGCGACTTGCAGCTGTAATCGCAGCAAAAGGTGGCTCTGCAAAGTATTAACGCAAGGGGGCCGAATAATTTTGCACGCCCCACTTTTCATTCTTTTATTAGTTAAAAAAGTTTCAACAATCCAATAAATTTCGTTCCACTTCACAATTGTGTCCCACTTGTTGGTGATTCTTCACAAAAAATAAAAATTTTATATCTTTATGTTTGAAGCCTGAAATGTGGCAAAAGGTTGAAAAGTTCAAGGGGGCCGAATACTTTCGCAAGGCACTGTATGATACGTTTTTGGTGCGTTTTTTTCCTTTTTTCTTACCCTAAATAAGGACATGCTGGACGATGTGCTCAACTGCTTGCTGACCGCCGGCCGTCAATTGATGGCCAGGCGGCGCAGCTCTCGTGGCGGGCGGGCGTCATATGATGTCCTCGGTTTCCTAGGCCACCAGGGGGCACGCGCACCCGCTGTGTCACTAGGCACCCGGTGCGCGTGCCCGGCGGCCGCGATGTCCGCCGGGCACCCGCGATTACCGGTAACACAGCGGGACTGTGGATCTGTGTGTGTAAACACACAGATCCCCGGTCCTGTCAGAGGAGAGGAGACCGATGGTGTGTTCCCAGTACAGAGGAACACCGATCGGTCTCCTCCCCTAGTGAGTCCCCGCCCACTACAGTTAGAATCACTCCCTAGCAACACAGTTAACCCCTCGATCACCACCTAGTGTTAACCCCTTCCCTGTCTGTCACATTTATACAGTAATCAATGCATTTTTATAGCACGGATCGCTGTATAAATGTGAATGGTCCCAAATATGTGTCAAAAGTGTCCGATGTGTCCGCCGCAATATCGCAGTCACGATACAAATCACAGATCGCCGCCATTACTAGTAAAAAAATATAAAAAAATAAAAATGTTATAAATCTGTCCCCTATTTTGTAGACGCTATAACTTTTGCGCAAACCAATCTATACACGCTTATTGCGATTTTATTTTTTTTACCAAAAATATGTACAAGAATACATATCGGCCTAAACTGAGAAAAAATTTGTTTTAAAGAAAAAAAATTGGACATTTATTATCGCAAAAGGTAAAAATGATTGTGTTTTTTTTAAAACTTGTCACTCTTCTTTTGTTTATAGCGCAAAAAATAAAAACCGCAGAGGTGATCAAATACCACTAAAAGAAAGCTCTATTTGTGGGGAAAAAATTATAACAATTTCATTTGGGTACAGTGTTGTATGACCGCGCAATTGTCATTCAAAGTGCGACAGCGCTGAAAGCTGAAAAATGGCTTGGGCAGGAAGGGGGCGAAAATGCACTGTATTGAGGTGGTTAATTTTGGACAGGGGGTGGCTTATTTTGTGCTAGCTGCATTTGGGTTGGTCTGGGCATGGTCAGGGACTTTGTTTTTTCTTTTGTGTGTGAACAGCACTTGGATGTTTCTGAGCATGCCCAGAGAGTGTTTTTTGGGTTAGTAATTTAAGGACATCCTTAACAGGTGTACCCACTTTGAAGTTGAAATTAGCACACAAACCTATGTTATATAAAGCCTGTAGATAGCATTCTTTACCTTGCCCTGAAAAGAGGCAAGAGAGTACATTTGGGTGTCCTTATTGGGTTTGTAATACATGTATTTTTGCTTTGTATTTTGTTTGTAATGTCTTTGCAAAACAGATGTGTTTTCAAGCAAGTTTTTTTTTTTTTTTACTTTGGTTTATAGTATTTTTTGGGTGGGGGAAATTTCCCCCTGAAATATTTTTGATGTTGTCAATGTGTGTTTGTAGGTTGTTCACTTTGATTTAATCATCTGTGCTGCATTATTTTGCAAAATCTTTCTCAAGATGTTGTGACTAATGTTTAAATTCTTAATGGATATCCATTTGTGGGTGCAGTCCTTTTAACTCCTGTTGATGCAAAATGGTCAGGCCTCAAACCATATTCTGTTAGTGTCTCAAATTAACATACATGTATTTTTTGCTTTCCTTGCTCTTTTCCAAGTCCTGTTTTATTGACCAATAAAATTTTGTAGCAAATTTTTGTTTTGTTACTTTTCATGCAACAGATTTCCCAGCTGCAGCTTAAAGAGGGAGTCCACCTAAAAAAAAAAAAATTAAAAGCCAGCAGCTACAAATACTGCAGCTGCTGACTTTTAAAAAATGGACACTTACCTGTCCTGGAGTCCAGCGATGTTGGCAGCCGATCAATCTCTCGACTGCCATCGCCTTTCTCTGTGAGGGAATCGGGAAGTGAAGTGTTGCAGCTTCACTTCTTGGTTCCCTACTGCGCTTGCGCTAGTTGTGCTGTGCGTTCTAAGTGGTCCCCGCTATCTCCTAGGACCTGTGTGTTTCCCAGGAGACAGCGGGGGGTGCGGGAAGGGGCGTGACTCCCGTGGGAGTCTATTCCAGGAAGTGGGTGCAAATACCTGTAGTAGACCGGTATCTGCACCCCCCCCTTCCCCCTGAAAGGTGCCAATTGTGGCACCGGAGGGGGGGAGGAATCAGATGAGCGGAAGTTCCACTTTTGGGTGGAACTCCGCTTTAACTAGGCTAATTGGCACGGCAAAACAAAAGTGTGATTTGTCTACAAGCTACTTTCCTGGTGCCTTCATGGTAGCATACGCGTGAATTGTGCGTATGCTGCCATGGGTAGTCACCAGGAAAGAAAAATTACAGAGCAGTAAGTATTAAATTTTCCATTTTGAGGCAGTGGTTCTCAGCCTCAGTCCAAGTACCCCAGACAGGACATGTTTTGGGAATTTATCTTGGCTAAAATAGCTGCCCAAAATACAAAGCCATTGACTGTGATTTAAAGCATCTGGGCAAGATGAAGGAAAACCTGCAATCATGACCTGTTGGGGGTACTTGAGGACAGGGTTGAAAAGCACTGATTTAGAGCATTAAGCTAAAAATCGAGCTCCAGACAATCCCATTCTAATTGTGGGCATTTGAGGGAAACCAAGTGAGTGTTAGAACCCCTGCTTGTGTTTTTTTAGTGTAGCACTAACTCACTGGAGCTGCTGGTTTAAAGCGGGCTGTTACTGTCACCTTCGTTACCTCAATTTCACCGGAACCAGGTCTAGGGTCTCGTTGAGTTTAATGCCAAACAGTGTAGACGCCAGACACTTGAGTATCTTTTCTAATGCTTTAATAAAGAGTAACTAAATGAAGTAGCAGAAAAGAGGTAGAAGGGAAGTTGCAGGGAAGTTCAAATACCTTTTCTTGATGTAATATTAGGAATTGGAATCTTGTAGATGAATGTACTCTCCTTTTAGAGTTAAATCTTGTCATTTCATTTTAATAAATTTTATTTTATAAATGGAATTACGCTATGGTCCCTTTTTGCTTTCTTTTTTGATAACCCTTCATATCTGAGGACATCTGAGTTTCGGTCCGTTTGCTGTATTACATCCCATGCGATTCTAAATTCATTTTTGGGGGACGCCAGCCTGAGGACATCGATCCAGAGTCCAGTTCCAATATATACAAGCTAGTTTGACACGTGGAGTATATGCTCTTACGTGTTCAAACTCTCTGGTAAGCCTCCCCTTCGTGGTGGTTTTCGTCACAATCTGGTCTATTCACTTATTTACAAGACTGAGTCTCAACTTTACCTACACGGAGAACCTGTTGCAAAAATTGTTTTATGGACACTTTTTGTTGTTTTTTGTTTTGGTTCGTCACAATGTATATCTGATATATAGTTTACAAATTGCAAATGTAATTAGAACATAGTTATATGTCTTACATTTTTATAGAAAATTCAGAATGATTTGTTACATTTAACTTTAAACTCATTTTTTGTTTTCATTACTACTGAAATTCACCTATGCATATCGCACTAGGCATGTCAATTTAGCGCTACACTTTTGCTATATTTGTTTTGTTACCATTAATTTCATATGTGGTGTGTTAGCTGCTATTTAGGGGCAGCGCAGAATTTACTGGTTTTTATTTCTGTCACATAGCCAAACAGGAAGTGAGGGTAAAACCCTACCAATGTCTTTCCTTGGGGACACACAGGTCAATCTAACTAGTGTCCCCATTAGGCACATTGCACTCTAGCACTATGTTGTGTACACCCCACATTATTAGGTATTTTGGGGTTTATTAAAGGCAAATCCACTCTGCAATACAAGTGTACTTGCTATAAATCTGTGGGGAAGCACTGGTGATTTATTTTATCATCCAATCATATTGAAGCAAAGATGCTGTTTTTTTATTTTCCTTGCATGTCCCCCTCGGATCTCCAGCAACTGCATTTCCAAGTGCACTTGTAGTGCAAAGTGGATTGGCATTTAGTAAATAAACCCCAAAGTCCAAGTGCAATTTACCTAATGGGGGAAACTATTTATATTGACGTGTGTCCCCAAGGAAAGACATTGGTAGGGTTTTACCCAAACTTCCTGTTTGGCTATGTGACAGGAAGTGAATAAATTTGAAGTAGCAAAATTTGGGAGGCGTTTTCATCCCATCAGGGGTGCAGACATCCCCAAAAACTGACAAGACTTCTAATCCCTCTGCACTCTATCCCCAAGCAAAAATAAGAAAGGATTTCATTTAGTTTAACTTTGCAAAGACACATTCCTAAGTTCAACTGTGATGCATGTCAATGGCCCATTTAGACCTTGTTTAATAGAAAACACCAGTTGCCTTTCACTAAAAACATTTCTTATTCCAGTCCTGGAAATCTGCATCTGCTTTACAATTTACATCAAAATATGGATTCCTGCAGCTAAATGTACTTAGATGCGTGAGTGCTGTGTGCACATAGGTATGTCCTATGGCACATATCTGTTTCCCGGAAGCGACAGACAGCACACAGGAATGACATGCCCTTACAGGAAGTTGCTTGTACTGCTGCTAATTGATTCCCACCACCATGCCCCACTCACTGTTCTCTGAGGAAGAGATAATCCTTATTTGTAAATTAAGAATTTTTTTTTTTAACATGGGGTGGTGTTTGTGTGGGTCACTAACACACATTCAGACATATTAGGGCAAATTTAGACAGGACCTGATTTACCCACCAGCATGTTTTTAGAGTGTGGGAGGAAACCCGAGTACCCGGAGGAAACCCACACAGGCACAACATGCAAACTCCAGGCAGATGGTGTCGCGGGCGGGATTCGAACCAGCAACCCTTTTTGCTGCTAGGTGAAAGTGCTATCCACTACACCACTGTGCTGCCCAAATATATATCTCTAGATGTAGGTTCTTGTGTCCACCAGCAGAGAGAAGTTGGGTAGATGCCACACTCCCAATTCTGGAGGCATAATAATGGTCTAGCACAGGGGTCTTCAAACTACGGCCCTCCAGTTGTTCAGCAGCTACAATTCCCATCATGCCTGTGAATGTCAGCGTTTTACAATGCCTCATGGTATGTGTAGTTCCGCAACAGCTGGAGAGCCGTAGTTTGAAGATTCCTGACACTCTAGCATGTCTTGAAAAAAGGTGTTTTTTCATGTGCCTTGTATAATGCCCAAGAAATATTGTTAGGAAAATACAAGTGGGTCATGGCACATCTACATTCCAAATTTGGCCCTTAAGATGGTCATGCACTCGATATTTCGGCAAAATAGATAATCGGAAGATGCACTTGAACAATTCAAATTATAGGAAATCAAACAGGCTCGTGCACTAAATCTATTTTTTTTTTTAAGATCTGATTGCGGCGTCGGTCACCTTTCAAGATCGGAAAATATTAATTTATTGGGTTTAGAAAGACTTCTCTCTTCTTTGTAATGTATTGAAAGATTTGGGTAAAAATAGAAAAAAAACACATTTCAAAGTTATATTAGAAGTAATAGGAATGAGATTAGCATCAAAAGGGTTAATTCACTGAGAACACCTACTAAATGCCAACAAGACACATCCAATGAGATGAAATTAATTAAGACGGCTACAGCGCAGATGCCAATTGCCAGGAGGGCGTCCCTGGATGTCCTCCTGTTTACTTGCGTGATGCGCGCTCCCGCGCATCAGGAAAATTCTGTGCTGGCTGTGTCCCTTGGACACAGCCAGTCACATCATCTCTCATCGCCGGCTCTCCCTCCTCACACAGAGACAGCGTGTGAGGAGGGAGAGCTAATGGCAGCATGAGTGTCAGAAAAAAAAAAAAAAAGTGAACACGGTACCCCACTGCCACCTATCAGTGCCACCTGTCGTCAGTGCCACCTGTCGTCAGTGTCACGTGCCATCTATCATCAGTGTCACGTGTCATCAGTGCCACGTATTGGTGCCATCTGTCATCAGTGCCACGTATCAGTGCCATATGTCATCATTGCCATCTGTTATCAGTGCCACGTATCGGTGTCACGTGTCATCAGTGCCACCTGTCATCAGTGCCATCTGTCATCAGTGTCATCAGTGCCACGTATTAGTGACATCTGTCATCAGTGCCACGTGTCATCAATGCCACATATTAGTGCCATCTGTCATCAGTGTCACGTGTCATCAGTGCCACTTATTAGTGCCATCTGTCATCAGTGCCACGTATCGGTGCCATCTGTCATCAGTGCCACGTAAGTTTCACGTGTCATTGTCCTGGTGCTCCAGGGCCTTCAAAAGTGTAATAGGTAGTCAACAAGTTAGATGTGTAATTTATGCTCCTAGAACACCTGGTGGTGCTCCCTACATGTTTGGCCTCTGTATGTGGCTAGGCTGTGAAAAAGTCCCACACGTGGTATCGTAATACTCAGGAGGAGTAGCAAAATGTATTTTGGGGTGTCATTTGTGGTATACACATGCCATGTGAGAGAAATAACCTATTACAATGACAATTTTGTGGGAAAAAAAAAATCTTCATTTTGCAAAGAATTGTGGAAAAAAATGGCATCAAAATCCTCACCATGCATTCTACTAAATACCTTGGAGTGTCTACTTTCAAAAAAGGGGTCATTTGGGGGGTATTTGTACTTTCCTGGCTTGTTAGGGTCGCAAGAAATGAGATGAGTCAGTACATGGTGTGATTAATTTTTTATGATTTGCACCACAGCTTGTAGACTCTCTAACTTTCACAAAGACCAAATAATATCCACTAATTTGGGTTATTTTTACCAAAGATATGTAGCAGTATAAATTTTGGCCAAAATTTATGAAGAAAAATTAATAATGTGCTAAATTTTATCACAGAAACTAAGAAAAATGTGTTTTTTTTTTTTTTTCAAAATTTTCGGTGTTTTTTCATTTAGAGCGCAAAAAATAAAACCCCCAGAAGTGATCAAATACCATCAAAAGAAAGCTTCATTTGTATTACAAAAAATACATTTGGGTACAGTATTACATGACTGAGTAATTGTCATTCAAAGTGTGAGAGCGCTGAAAGCTGAAAATTGGTCTGGGCAGGAGGGGGGTTTAAGTGCCCAGTTGTCAAGTGGTTAATGAGAAAACTGCAGTTACCCTAGCATCAGTTGCAGTTTACATATTTATTGCGTCTGCGCGCGCCGGTTCGCACATTCAATCAACAATTTTTCCGGCGCAACAATTAAGGTGTGAACCGGCGCAGCGCATTCGTCTTAGTAAATCAACCCCAATGTAAGGCTGATATCAGACGATCGACTCTGCCGCTAGCGATCTTCTCGCTGGTGATTTGTTGCAATCGCCAATTTCAGGATCACGAAGAGGCTGTCTGTCTCTATGGAATCTTTCTTTTTTAGTACAGGCTGTTCACATCCACGCTCAGTCGCTCCAAGCTGTGTGGTGCATTTTGGTCCTATAGACTTCAATGGAAGCGTTTGTGAATGCGTGAGACAAGCGTTTTTGCACGCGAACAACTGTCCTCTATTCTCCCCCACTCAGAAGTTTGCATACATGTGCAAAAACACTTGTACAACACGTGCTTTTCTAGCCCACGATGTAGTGCACAAAAAACAAATCACCAAGTGAAGCAATAAAGTGCATGTGAGGCACAAAGTCCACAGGGTGCGTCACTGGTCCCCTCCTGAAGAGGAAGGACTCCCCCCACAGGGCATAAGAATCCTGATGGGGCATGGCACAAAAGGCCTGGCAGACCCCTCTCCTCATAGATAGCTGAAGCCCACCACTGCGTAATGGGTTACAGCCCTGGTGCCCAATGGCCCAGGGACCGCATGTGGCCATTACTGTGCAGCCCTCAGGGTCCCTGCAGACACTAATCTGTGTTTCCCTATTGCCCTGTTATAGCACTGATATAGTTATATATTTAAAGCAGTCTCATGTAATATGTCTCCTGAAGGATGTCCCCAGTCTCCAACAACTTCTATAGCATGTCCAGTCTCTGACCATCTCTGGTATCATGTCTGCCATTTTCAGGATTATGTCCAGTCTCTGACCGTCTCTTGTATCCTGTCTGCAGCCTCTGACCGTCTCTTGTATCACGTCTGCAGCCTCTGACCGTCTCCTGTATCCTGTCTACAGCCTCTGAGCGCCTCTTGTATCACGTCTGCAGCCTCTGACCGTCTCTTGCATCATGTCTGCAGCCTCTGAGCGCCACTTGTATCACGTCTGCAGCCTCTGAGCGCCACTTGTATCACGTCTGCAGCCTCTGACCGTTTCTTGTATCACGTCTGCAGCCTCTGACCGTCTCTTGTATCACGTCTGCAGCCTCTGACCGTCTCTTGTATCACGTCTGCAGCCTCTGACCGTCTCTTGTATCACGTCTGCAGCCTCTGACCGTCTCTTGTATCACGTCTGCAGCCTCTGACCGTCTCTTGTATCACGTCTGCAGCCTCTGACCGTCTCTTGTATCCTGTCTACAGCCTCTGACCGTCTCTTGTATGACGTCTGCAGCCTCTGACCGTCTCCTGTATCCTGTCTACAGCCTCTGAGCGCCTCTTGTATCATGGCTGCAGCCTCTGAGCGCCTCTTGTATCACGTCTGCAGCCTCGGACCGTCTCTTGTATCACGTCTGCAGCCCCTGACCGTCTCTTGCATCATGTCTGCAGCCTCTGACAGTCTCTTGCATCATGTCTGCAGCCTCTGAGCGCCACTTGTATCACGTCTGCAGCCTCTGACCGTCTCTTGTATCACGTCTGCAGCCTCTGAGCGCCACTTGTATCACGTCTGCAGCCTCTGAGCGCCACTTGTATCACGTCTGCAGCCTCTGACCGTCTCTTGTATCACGTCTGCAGCCTCTGAGCGCCACTTGTATCACGTCTGCAGCCTCTGACCGTCTCTTGTATCACGTCTGCAGCCTCTGACCGTCTCTTGTATCACGTCTGCAGCCTCTGACCGTCTCTTGTATCATGTCTGCAGCCTCTGACCGTCTGTTGTATCACGTCTGCAGCCTCTGACCGTCTGTTGTATCACGTCTGCAGCCTCTGACCGTCTCTTGTATCACATCTGCAGCCTCTAAGCGCCTCTTGTATCACGACTGCAGCCTCTGACCGCCTCTTGTTTCACGACTGCAGCCTCTGACCGCCTCTTGTATCACGTCTGCAGCCTCTGACCGTCTGTTGTACCCTGTCTGCAGCCTCTGACCGTCTCTTGTATCGCGTCTGCAGCCCCTGACCGTCTCTTGTATCGCGTCTGCAGCCCCTGACTGTCTCTTGTATCGCGTCTGCAGCCCCTGACCGTCTCTTGTATCGCGTCTGCAGCCCCTGACCGTCTCTTGTATCGCGTCTGCAGCCCCTGACCGTCTCTTGTATCACGTCTGCAGCCCCTGACCGTCTCTTGTATCGCGTCTGCAGCCCCTGACCGTCTCTTGTATTGCGTCTGCAGCCTCTGATGATGAATATTTACTGAATTTTATGCGTGGCCCTTCAGTGACCTCGAGGGCCGCACTTGAGGCCCCTCATATGAAGAAAGTTGACCACACTGGGTTAGGGGCTCTCATGAAGGTCAACCCCCAGATAGGTTCCTTTCTCCTCTAAGGGCCACAAATCCTCTCGTTAGAGCTCAGGGGCCCCTACAATTCTTAGTGAGTGACAGAAGGCACACATATACAGTAGTGGGACAAGCACGTGGAGGAAATAAAGTATGGCGGTGTATAAGACAATGGCTAGGCACATGTATAGTCATGGAAAACACAGAGAAATAGTATAAATGTTTTGTAGCAGAGAACACCACTCTAATGATATAATATCCGTGTAACCAGTAGCAATGAATACATGAGAAGCTACAAATGACTGGTAATTGCTGCTATTAGACCAGTACACATCTCCGGTGTACTACATTGCACACATCTCCGGTGTACTACATTGCACACATCTCCGGTGTACTACATTGCACACAGCACCGGGCACAGCTCACTAGCTCAGGGTGTGGAGACTAGAGACCAATGTTCAGTGCGCGCTCACAACCTCCCCTCCCGTGCCCGCGCACATGGGTTTCCACAGAGCCCCCGCCCTGCGCACGCGCTCCCCGCCCCTCCGGCCCCGTATATAGTTGTCTGCTCGGGCAGTCCTCGTCTATCCTCCGCCTGTTGTCAGTGTCCCAGCTCCTGTAACAGCCCCGGTGTCCGCCATGTATCGTTATTTTGGGGAGCTCGTGTCCCGGGGAGGGGGAGCCCTGGCCTGTGCTGTAGACTCCGCTCTACCGGCCACCACCGCCCCCTTCCTCCGCCGCTACAGCCAGGCCGTGGACCCGGAGGATGACCCGAACTTCTTCAAGATGGTGGAAGGCTTCTTCGACCGGGGCGCTGGCATTGTGGAGGACAAGCTGGTGGAGGACCTGAAGACCCGGGAGACGGAGGAGCAGAAGAGGAAGAGGGTGAAGGGGATCCTCCGGATCATCAAGCCGTGCAACCATGTCCTCAGTGTCAGCTTCCCCATCAAGAGGGACAACGGAGACTGGGAGGTGGTGGAAGGATACCGGGCCCAGCACAGCCAGCACCGCACCCCCTGCAAGGGAGGTCAGTATAGGGCAATCACACTCCTTCCTCATCAGGGCACCTTGGTAGGAGCCATCAGGGCAATGCTGCCCCCCCCAATTTGGTAGGTGCCATCAGGGCAACGCTGCCCCCCCAATTTGGTAGGTGCCATCAGGGCAACGCTGCCCCCCCCCCTTTGGTAGGCGCCATCAGGGCAACGCTGCCCCCCCCTTTGGTAGGCGCCATCAGGGCAACGCTGCCCCCCCCTTTGGTAGGCGCCATCAGGGCAACGCTGCCCCCCCCCCTTTGGTAGGCGCCATCAGGGCAACGCTGCCCCCCCCCCCTTTGGTAGGCGCCATCAGGGCAACGCTGCCCCCCCCCCCTTTGGTAGGCGCCATCAGGGCAACGCTGCCCCCCCCTTTGGTAGGCGCCATCAGGGCAACGCTGCCCCCCCCCCCTTTGGTAGGCGCCATCAGGGCAACGCTGCCCCCCCCCTTTGGTAGGCGCCATCAGGGCAACGCTGCCCCCCCCCCTTTGGTAGGCGCCATCAGGGCAACGCTGCCCCCCCCCCCCTTTGGTAGGCGCCATCAGGGCAACGCTGCCCCCCCCCCCTTTGGTAGGCGCCATCAGGGCAACGCTGCCCCCCCCCCCTTTGGTAGGCGCCATCAGGGCAACGCTGCCCCCCCCCTTGGTAGGCGCCATCAGGGCAACGCTGCCCCCCCCCTTTGGTAGGCGCCATCAGGGCAACGCTGCCCCCCCCCCCCTTTGGTTGGCGCCATCAGGGCAACGCTGCCCCCCCCCCCCTTTGGTAGGCGCCATCAGGGCAACGCTGCCCCCCCCCCTTTGGTAGGCGCCATCAGGGCAACGCTGCCCCCCCCCCCTTTGGTAGGCGCCATCAGGGCAACGCTGCCCCCCCCCCCTTGGTAGGCGCCATCAGGGCAACGCTGCCCCCCCCCTTGGTAGGCGCCATCAGGGCAACGTTGCCCCCCCCCCCCTTGGTAGGCGCCATCAGGGCAACGTTGCCCCCCCCCCTTGGTAGGCGCCATCAGGGCAACGTTGCCCCCCCCTTTTGGTAGGCGGCATTAGGGCAACGCTGCCCCCCCCCCTTTTGGTAGGCGGCATTAGGGCAACGCTGCCCCCCCCCCCCTTTTGGTAGGCGGCATTAGGGCAACGCTGCCCCCCCCCCTTTTGGTAGGCGGCATTAGGGCAACGCTGCCCCCCCCCTTTTGGTAGGCGGCATTAGGGCAACGCTGCCCCCCCCTTTGGTAGGCGCCATCAGGGCAACGCTGCCCCCACCCCTCTTTTGGGAGGGGTGATGAGGGCAATGCTCCCCCTCCCCCTGGTAGGAGCGATCGGGCCTTTTGCTGATCAGGATGTTTGCTGTCCCTTCCAAAGCTAGAACTGATCAGGACAATCCTGTCACTGGCCCAGCTAGGACTGACCAAGACAATGTCTGCTGCTCTGTTACCTGTCACAACTGGGAGACCTTCGCCAATATGACCCCGGGGTCATTGTACAGCTCTGGGCCTACCAGGGACATGTGCTACTATCTGCACAGCAATGTCTATGGTGACTTATGACTGTGTTCCTGGATATGGGTGACATGCAGCTGCTGCAGTTCTCTAACGGTTATCACACTGCCTGTTGACAGTACAAGTAAATCCAACTAAGATAAGTGCCTTCTGGGGACACTACATTGCTTGGCAAATCTACTTTTAATCTAGGAGCCAGCTAAAAAAGTTAGGAGCCAGATTTTAACTAACAACACTTTTTTTTTTTTTTTTTTGTGACGGGAAGGATCTCTTTAATGAGACATGCGGGGTCCACTTAATGTAATGCACATCTTTACATTCTTTTCCAGCCTTGATGGCAGGGGAAACTTTCAACGGGGCCCCAGAAGTGATGTTACTTGTCACTTCAGGGTCAACAAATAGAAGGGGAGGAAAGCAAACGTGTCCTCTCCCCCCCCCCCCCCCCCCCCCCCCCCCGCGCGCGCTGGCTGTGGGGAGTATTTAGACGGCAACTAGGGTTTGTCAAGTCTGGGGTTACTAGGCAAGGTGACATGTTTGGGAGAGCACTGGTACCAGCCAAAAGGTGCTAAATGGGGTCATTAGGTGACAAGGGTGAAGTGCATATACTGCCCAAGATGTGTGACGTGGGGGGATGCACAGGTACCAGTCTAAATGTACATCATCTAGGTTCCCTAGAGTAGGGTACATTGGGGTGAAGCACACATACTGGACATGAGTGTCATCTAGTTTCTCTAGACCAGGTGACATCAGCACATGTACTAGCCAAGATGTCCTCTGGGTTCACTAGGTGACATGGGAGGGGGGCACCACCACATGTACCAGCCAAGATCTGTCATCTGGGTTCTGTAGTCTAGGTGACAGTGAGAAAGGCACATGTACCAGCCAAAACTTTTTGACCAATGGGGAGTGGGGGAATGTTGGGGGGGGGGGGGGGTTTATTGCATGTACCAGCCAAAAGTTTTCATCTGGATCCTTTATACTTTGTGACATCAGAAGGGAGCACAGGTATTGGCCAGGATATGTGTCATTTGGAGTTGCTAGGTTATGTGACACCGGCCAAGATTTGTCTTCTGGGTTCTCTAGGCTAGGTGACATTGGGAGAGGCAAATATACCAGCCAAAACATGTAGGCTACTAGACATGGGATTGGGGCGCCTAATACATGTAGCAGCCAAAACGTGTCATCTGGATTCTCTAGGATAGGTGACATCATGGGGAAGCATGGGTACCATCCAAGATTTATGCTACTGGACTAGGTGACATTGGGGTAAAGCGCATGTACTGGCCAAAACATGTTCACTAGGTTAGGTGACATGGGGGGGGGGGGGGGTGTTAAGTGCATGTACCAGTTTATAATCTGGATTCTCTAGGTTAGGTTATGTTGGGGGTGCACACACATATCCCAGCCAAGATGTGTGGTCATCTGGATTGTTCAGGCTAGGTGACATGAAAGGGAAGCACATGTTCCAGCCCAGACTTGTGTCATTCTGGGTCAGTAGGTTGGGTGAGATGGGGTGAGTGGACACTTCATGCAGCTGACACCATGCAGTATGTGACATGAGTCCATGGCCTGTCTGCCCATTTTCCTACATTCTTGTACAGTCTGTGATTCCGGATCTTTTGCTCTTGAGAACATGACACAGTCATGTCTTTATGTGAAATTAACCTCTTTACTGATCCCTTTTATTTTACAGAGAGACTTTAGGCGTCTTATATTTGAAAGGTCTTAATGCAAGCTTTTCATCTTTAGGTTGTTTTTTCTAGGTGCAGCTTGCTATTCTACCTCCATGATATCCCATTGGGGATGCATTAACAGGGCGTGTGTGTGTGGTTTTTTTTTTTTTTTTTTTATTTTTTTCTTCTCTAAAGAAATGCTTTACATTAGCAGCTATGGTTGCTTCCATTACCCCAGCAGTGCAGTCTGTTTTTTAATTGGTAATTTCCTTGGGTATAGATAATTGGGGGAGCTGGTGTGACTATGCTGCTGTCATTTTGTCCTTGTTCGTGATCTGAAGGAACAGATGTTGATTTTTTTTTTTTTTTTTTTTTTTTTTTTTTTTCCCCCACCATCACTTGAGGGGGGTAGGTTGGGAAACCCTTTTTTATTTTTTTTATTTTTTTTTTTTTTTCCCCTCATCTGGTTCTGTGCTAGGTTGTATTTACATTTGTATGTTTTGTCTTTTATTGCAATACATGTTAGCACGGTGGTGTAGTACGGTGCCATCATTGAATAGCAGCCCAATGCAATTAGCCAACTCAATGCAACAAGCAGATGTGGGGCACCCGTGCATTGTAGTGCACTGTGGTGGGAAAAGTGCTTTTGGGTGCATTCAAATCCTGTGTTGTGGTGCTTGGACATCCCACTCAGAATGAATGGGCTGTCATAAGACAGTGCTGGAAATACTGCACATAAACGCACGTGTGGTAATCAACACAGTGGATAAGTCTGAAGTTGCTTTTGAAGAGATTTTTTCCTCACTTCATGTCTAAGGGCCAATTCGCACTATAAGCGGTAATAGATGTTTTACTGCATGAAGATGTTTAACCACAGGGACACACAGGAAACAACTGTTTTCCTATGTGTCCCGTTCATACTGCAATAAAATGCAGACATGCTGCATTATATCCCAGCGCTCCGGCCCGAATCGCACTGCTATGCCAGACTGCACAGCATGCCGCCAACATTGCAGTGAATGAAGTGTATGTTTTGTACACTGCAAATTAAGCTTGTACAAAAGGATGGTGTTGTGAAACGTGCGCCACATTGCCCCTTAGCTAGCAACACAGAGTGGCCAGAGTGAGGCATGTGTGAATTCGCCCTTAAGCTGGCCATATACTAGTAGACTTTTGGAGAAAAAAAAATGTTTTTGTGCGAACATTCTCATCAGTACATTTGATGACAAGATTTCAAATGTTTTGAAAGTACTACAAATATGTTTCAATGTTAAGGCAATTGAACCATCCACGTTTAGAAAGCGCTTTATTAGAAGAAAATTTCCATTATGCTCCTTTTTTTTATTTTTTTTTAAATTTCTTGCCTCTGCAGAAGCGACTGTTAGTATGACCCCTGCTAATGATTAGAAAATTGGGTGAATGTTCTTAAAACCAATTTTTTAAGAAAAATTGTCTGGCCAGCTTTAGTTGTAACTGGGGCAGGTGGTGAGGGGCTTGAAGCATGGAGAGTTAGAAGATAGGCAATTAAAAACTGTCATATTTTAGGTTGGGTTCACACCATTGCGGATTGGATGCGGATTCCCCGCATCCAATTGGTAATAGGAGATTTCGACCGGCTCTCTATGGAGCCGGTTCACATCTCTGCAGCAGGTGCAGTGCGTCTTGCACAAAACATTGTGCGTCTTTTGGTCCGTTTCAGCCTAAAATTTGGGCTGAAATCGGACCTGAAACGGTGAACCAGGACGCACCAGACCCCCTGCTGTGAGCCGCATGCGGCGATGGTGTGAACCCAGCTTTAAAGCCAGCCATAGATGATTTTCTTTTCTGCAACCATGGGTTGGGAGAACACCATGATTACTGCTAGCAACTATAATCGCATGTAAAATCCAGCAGGCAGGTTGTACCCAAGTTGATCTTGGTGCAATCAGCCTGCCCATACATGGTTGGAATCTTGGCCAGTCCCTGCTGAACAGGCTGAAATTTGAACAGTCTATGGCCAACTTAACTCTTCCATGTTCTTTTCACAACTTGACTTGGAGTTCTGATTTAATAAAAGGGTCACCTTATTAACCTTGGCAAACTCTCCTTTGCAGCTGAGTAGTCACCCCAGTCCATTGGTACCCATGGTGGGGGTGCAGACCCCCTGTCAGAACATAGTGCAGCGATCTCCCTGCTGAGCTATTGCTATTAACATTGCAATACAGCGACTCCTTCCAAGCTTGTGTGTGTGTGTGTGTTGGATTGTTCTGCCTGCTGTGTTGAACAAAACAAACAAATAGTATGTGTACCAGGTTTTATATAGGAGTCTACAAATCAACTTCTGGAAAACAGCCCCTGAATTTTTCCCTTCTTGATCAGCATTGCAGGCTATAGCCTGCAACGCTGATCAATGTAGTCAGATGGCGTAAGAGTCTCCCCGCTGTCAGAATACAATAGCTCAGTGGGAAGGATTCCCCCATCTGTATCGAGTGTGTGGATGGGGGAATAGTCAGGTGTGACTAATCTGTGGGTACAGACAGGCTGAATTTCGTCCGGCATCGGTCCCCCAGCATGCTCATTTGACGGAAGACCATTGTGGTACTGGCTTTTGTCAGCTGTACACACAGGCCAAACGGACTTTTTTTTTTTTTTTTTTTTTTTTTTTTGCCTGTGTGTACCCAGCCTTAGATCTTTTGGTGGTTAGATATTGCCTGCAACCCTGACTACCATTTAAAGTCTGTAGCTTAAAGATGACCTTGCACTAAAATATAATATCTTCATAAATTGCTATTGAATGTGGTATTATAGGGGGGGGAAACCCTTTGGAAGAAAATCTTAAATCCTGTAAACACGCCTGTATACTGCAGTTGCATCCTTTCACAAGCATTGGGATCCTGAGCTTTCCATAATCGCCTTGTGAGGTCTGCAACAGGATATGCTAATACAGAGAGCTAGGTGAGTGGTGTTGATGCATTCCTCCTGGGGTGTGGTGGGTTTTTTTTCTTTTTCGGTTAATGCATAATGAAGTGTTTTATGAACAAGGAGGGTGGACCCACCTATGCAGAGCTTGCATGTTAGTACAAGGTCCACTTTATAGTGTCAGTCTGTCCTTCAAAACACATCATGCAGTACAAATTTCTGTACTTGTATATGTGGAGAAGAAACGTTCAGCAGGAACTGGATGACTTTTGGTCAGTGTGTACAGCAGACTTTGCAGGAGCTGCTGTTAGAGAATAGTGATCCACTCAGCTGCCCTCTCTGCCATTCATTTTGCTTGTGTTACTATTCTCCCACATTGCATTGCATTTTATGAATGGAGATGGAGTGGTTGAAGGACAGACCTCCACTACCTATCTAGCATGCAATGCATTGTGTGAAATTGATAAAACTAGCACTATAAATAGTGGAGCGGGCAAAGGGGACAGGAGTGGCATAACTTTTCTCGGTAGCAGCGACTGCTGTTGACCTTAAGTGTCAGACATCCACTCAAGACACCTTCTGGTGGCTCTGAAGGAGACCCTGAACACCAGAGTTTTACCAGAATCGGCCACCTGCAGGTAATGGGATACACGCTATTACAAAAAAATGATGTGTTTTAATGCCAAACTTTGGCTTTAACAGAACAAACAGGACCAAATAAAAGTTTATTCTTTGTGTTTTATGTATCCTTTAAAGACAAGTTTACAATTGGGATCATAATATTTAGGCTTTATAAATTTATGCCGGTTTATTATTTTATATTTACCCCTGATTTTTGTGTTTTTTGTTTTGCTTCACGTGATTTTCTGAGTGACATTTTAGGTTGGCTGTAGAGATTAGATGTCACTTGAAATCTGACAGCTGCTGTCCTGTCAACAATTTTGCCTGGTAAATTGACTCCCAGGAATGCATAGCAAGGTCAGTTTACGTAGCCCACTCCTTAACAGGGTAGCTGTACCCATGGGGTGAGGGAGATTGGGCCCCTTTGTTTTGTTGTATTCCTTTCAGCTTGCTTGCACTACTTACTGTCCACACCATTACCCACATCTTCCACCTGCAGACCAATGTCCTTGGCTGCCTCTGGATGTCTCAGACTAGTGGTTCTCAACCGTGTCCTCAAATACCCCCAACAGGCCATGTTTGCAGGTTTTCCTTTATTTTGCACAGGTGCTTTAAATCGGTCAATGGCTTGGTATTTTGGACAGCTATTTTATCTAAGTAATTCAAACCTGACCCAGTATCACACGAGTTTTCTCCTGTCCTTACCAGTATTCCCAGTCTTTGGTAATTTTATCAACCTCCTCCATTTTAGTGAGAGGTGCCTTGCATTTATCAGTGATCCTGTGGACTTGTCTTGTCCAGTAGAAGTTGCTAGAAAATGAAACCAGCCCTGAAAGCTTCAGATGGAATAGGATTGTGGGGATTCAAAGTATCCTTTAGCCCTGGTTCACACTGAGCTACGGGAATGAATCTGAACCGCATGTCCGTCTCGATTTTAGAGACATCTGTGCAGGTTTCTGCACAGATGTCAATCGCAGCCCAAAATCGCAAAATGGTACAGAAACTACTTTTTGAAATCGGTGCAGCGCTGCAGATGCGGCGTCTCACCGATTAGGACGGTGCAATTGACATGTCAAATCGTAATAATGTGAACCAGGGCTAAATGCTATTAATCCGATTGTCCTGCTGGTGATATGTTTACGCAATATATAGGAATCATTCTTTGTGTGTGTGTGTGTGTGGGGGGGGGGGGTTAAATTTAATCAGAGTTGCAAATTGGGTTTGGCCAACCCTTTTGTGTTTTTGTTTTTTTTTTTACCCATGATGCTATCTGTGCCATACATTACTGTTCATATGCTTTTTCTGAAGCTGGTTGTGTGATGGGTGTTTTTTAGCTGGGTAATTTCATGAAGGGGGTTTACAGCTGATGAATGTAAATTGCTGAAGGTGTTGTATATGTGTACCATTCCAGACAGTGTGTTTAACAGGTGGGCATGACTATCTTAAACCATACAACTTGTATTTATTAGACTAGTCTCTTATCTGGTTTTGTGTGGGTTTTATTTTTTTTCTACTAACAATCTCGTCTTTCTTTGTAAAGGGCTGTAGTATCCAGGCAGTTAACATCTATACTGCAGCAAAGTTATTATTTTTTTTTTTTTTTCCTTTATAAACTGTGGTTTCCTTTGAATCTAGGGAGTGGCAGGACTTCATTTTGCAAGCTTTTTGGTTTTCATCCAATGGAAACTTTTAGTGCTGAAAAAATGAACAAGTAATGAGTCATGCAGCACTGGCAGGGATTTTCTTGGTGTTTTTGTGTTCCCTGCGAAGTTGTTATGGATTTCACTTCAAAAGAATGAGTATTTCAGTCTGCTGTGTGTGCTGAGGCTGTATGTGGGTACCCCCAGCTTTGCGCACACTGACCTATTAGTTGACTGCATTCGTCTCAACCCTGAGCTTCCACTTCTGAGCACATATCCTTTTATGGATTTTAATGGCTGTGTATCTTTCTACACAATCTATGTGCATGGTAACTGATTTGCTGCCATTAAATGTGTTTTTAAAGGGCCTCGGTTTTGGATATTCACCCTCACTGTCTGCCTTGACCACAGCCAAAGATGGGATTTTCCCCGAAGTTGAAGAAAACACTTGCAGTTTGGAAATAGTAAAGCATAATATAACTTGTTTAATGCCCCCTTTAGTTTGTTTGGGCCAACTAACTAATGTAAACTCAGCACTGCAATCTGGCATTGGGACACAAACTTCCCGTCCTGCTTTCGAAACAAATGGCCATGCTGAGCACCGCACAGCCATTCGCAGGCATTTATAGAATACAAAGCTTCATCTGGCTGGGGCAGGGAGGCAGGTGGATATCAGATCTCCATCTCAGCCAATCCTGAAGGGCTGTGCAGCACTCTGTCTGACTCTATTTTGTTCCGAAAGTGGACAGGAAGTTTGCGTACGTCCTACTGAAACAGAGCTGAACGGTTTATACAGAGCGCCCAGCAAGTGCACCTATTAGTGCAGTAAATAGTTATAGGGACATTAAAAATGGTGTTGGGCTTTAAAGTCATTCAGGGGGTTATTTTTGTTTCTAAATTGTACTGTTCCTGCTGTGCCAGGAAAATTGTGTGAAAGGAAGTTTACTGCATAAAATTGCTGCTGCTATTTACACTTCTTTTTTTCTTCCCTTATTCTCTTGTTAGGTATTCGTTACAGCACAGATGTTAGTGTTGATGAAGTAAAAGCCTTGGCATCTTTAATGACCTACAAATGTGCTGTTGTAGGTAAGTCTGCTCATTTTGTTTTCAATGATCAATAAAAAAAATATTGAGATTTAAGGTAGGTTTTTTTTTTTTTTTTTTTGTTTTGTGTATGTATTTTAAAAAAAAAAAAACCCAAAAAAACTCGCCTCTATGCTGCAGTATCGGTCTGATGCTGAACCTGTCCCCCGCCAGCTCTAAGTCCAAGAACTGAGCGATCACATGACTATTCTGGTGGCACTTCCCTTTTACATTCAGTCTCTCCCAATAGCAAGAGACAGAGAAGCTGAGGACCAGACAAGGTGGGAAGTTGTTTATGAATGCAGTGTGTGAAGTAGAATACAGAACGGATTAAAGGTTGGGAAGTGGCAGTAACCTATTTGTAATTACATAGGTGCTGTTTTGGTATAGTTCTGCTTTAAGCTAGGAGGCTAATTTAATATTGCGTCAAAAATATAG